>OY728159.1:1940535194-1943035194 GCA_963277665.1 Viscum album
TAATGATTTTTTAAATTTTATTTACCTTCTCCAACTATGGTCATGAAACCATTTTTATGGTTGAAAAAGAAAATTATATATTTATATATTCTTCGGTAATTTTTCATAATCCTTATGAACTCATGATGTAAAATAATAAAAAAAATAATGATATTGTGAGAAAAATTTCCAAATTAATCCATGCATTTATCATTAATGTTTGATATAATTATTCACCTTCAATAAAAATTAAAAAAAATAATAACAATTTATTCTATTGAATGTTCATTTCTAATATATAAAAACAATTTTGGACTTCAACTTTCATCTTACATGAACTACCATACTCTTTTATAAGTGAGTCGATCATGAATATTATAAAAATGAGAACTCACTATCATTGAAATTGAATCCATTAAACCACATAAAAGGCCATGAATGAACTTATTAATGTCATAATAAAACAAATAAATGCATAAAGGGTTCTATAATAGTTAATTAATGATCCTAGTTTGGTTATTCATGTCATTAAGATCAAGTGAAGAACACTCTCAAACATAAGGAAAGGGGTCCTCTTTATCACTTTTATTCAATAATCCCCCTAAGTTGTGTCATTTTATTTTTTATTCCAAATTACGTGGTATATTTTCACACTTCCCCATACTTAGCTTAAGATATATAAATGACGGTATACCCATTTATTTATCCTTAATCCCTCATAAGAAAACTCATTACCTTGCCGAAATGTTTTTAAGTGGTTTCCTCAACTTACTTCCATTTTTTGAGATATTCCTTATTCACTAACATTTTATGTGTATAGTTTATGCATACTACTCATTAATTTTTAATATCATAATATATTTATTTTAATTATATTCAATGTATCATTTAATTATTATTAATTTTGTGGCAAACGATTCAATTGATTACAATGTTGTGAGGGTTTTCTACCCGAACCTACATTTTCATTCAGGTTACTCTTATTATCTACATACCTAAATTAAATTATTTTTTATTACTATTTAATCATCATATATTATGTTATAATGTTCTATATATGTGTAAAAATCAGAATCCTACAGTTATTTATGGGGATTTACATTTTTTAAAAGAATATTTGAAAAATTCTTTCGAAATGCAAGCCCAATTCAAGGAACATCTTGAATTGTTACCTTTTTTGAAGATCATTCTATAATATCTTATATGACATAATTATCTTTCTAAAATCACAAATTTTTTATAAAAAATCTATTTTGGTTCATTTCTATTTTTATGTGAAAAAACAAGAATTTGTGCTTTAAAAATCCATTAATATTTTCCTTAAACGACACTAAAATGTTTTTTAAAGCATCTTTAAAAACAAATTTTAAATGATTTAACCTCAATAAAACTTTATTTAAGTCTAAAATATAATTTCAATTAACTTACCTTATATTTTAAAGGATATACATGTTTACAATATGATCTCATGACAAATAAAAAAGTATTTTCCAAAATAATATTTATTTCCAAAGTAAAAAATGATTTTCTTTTATCACTTTATCTTTTGTGATATAAATGACTTTTTAACCACATATGTATTAATTTTTGTGCATGTAATGAAATTTTTTATTTCATATAAAGAGTCTCATTATTATCATGATATTCTAAGGGATTATTATTTGAATATTTCATGGTGGTATGGGACACTTTGGAATGTTTAAGGATTATTTCCTCAAGGATATTTCAATTAACCCATTTAAAAATATCTTCATCTATGTCAATATCCTTTGTTGAATCTTTTAATTCAATGAGGTTTATCTATTATGATATCATAAACTATGTTTTATTTTATTTTTTACGACTAGTTTGATAGTGGGTGTGATTTCATTAAACAATTCACTAATTTACTCTGAATGATTAGTGTTTATCCTTAATGTTCGGGAAAAGTTTTTAACATTTCATATAATAGTTTCAATGTGAATTTATATTTTATTTATTTTTTTACCTATTCATGTGAGGAATTCACTGTAATTAGTAAGTGTCAGACAGGGATTTCTATAGACCCTCAGTGCATCGATAGGTCTTATGAGACAAACTACTGTCTTGGCATAAGGCCTTGACAAAATTGATATTTATGGTATTGGCATGAGGCCTTGAAGGTATAGTTATGATGTCCCACATTATTCATTCATAAATTATGAAAGTAGTATTAAAATATCATAGGTTTATGCAACTAGTATAATACCCCTAATTATGTTTTATTATAGAATTATTTATTCAACTCGTATTCCCGCCTTAATGTGTTCAAGTTCATTTTATTAAAGGCATGCATTTTTAGTTATTCACCATGCCTAATTCTAAGTTTATGATTTCTTATATTGTATTTATTACCATTACTAATCATCTGAGCTCACACCTTTATTATGTTTCATTTTCTCCAGACATGAATAGGTTTGTTAAGAATGACCAGTAGGGATATACTTAGAGTTGTGTATGTTCCCAATAAAAATTATGTTTTGTATTTATTTTCTAGTTGTAATGTTAAATCTATGTAAGTATATTTTTTTCAAAAAATAATAAACTACTAGGTCCTTCAGGATTTTATTCCTTGTAATCATTACAATACATTAAAATAATTCCCTGGCTCTGAGCTTCTGGGGATGGAGCATTATAGTGATCCTCCCAAGAACGCATGTATCACTCTAGGTATGGTATAACATCCTTTCCAATAAAGTATGTCCTTAGAGGTCCACTTCGGGTGGTGAAGTATCACCCATGGAATATATTATCAAATTCCCTTTGAGTATGTCCTTGGAAATCCATATGGATTCCAATTATCCCTGGTTATATAAAGGATATCCTCATAATACATCCTTGGTAGTACTCTAGGGAGTCCAATTATCACTTTGGAATAAGAAAGGTAACATCCAATTGATTATATCCTTGGAATTCATAGTTGAATGCATGTATCACCCAAGGAATATTCAGAACCATTAAATAAATTTCATTATAATAATTTCATTTGAATAAAATTCATTTAACATTCCAAGGTTAGCACTAAGAACATCCAATTAAATAATATATCAGGTAAAAAGGTGTCTAGAAACATGATCTATGCTTAGAAGGATAGGAATAACTTCACTCACATAGTAATTTCGTTTAAACAAGCATCTCATGCTTAATTATCCAAAACATGGAAATTATCAAGGATTTTGTAATCCATCCACTTTCCTAAAATCTATTTCAATTACAATTAAAACATAAATTAATAATTCAATATTAACATCACATGACATGGGGTAATGGGGGACACCTCAATGAGGTATAATTTTATATTCCATCAAAATGACCCTTTAAAAAAACACAAAAGTTGGGGCTTCAAATCAAGGTGCTCAACCTATAACCATTAATTAAAAAAACTCATTAATTTAATACTCTATACCTATCAATTTATATCAAGGATAAAAATCCATTTCTAGGCGTTGCTCAAGAATTTGGGTACACGACACAGAGGCACATATAAACACTTTGACTTTTAATAAAATGCCTGAGACCACATACCATCAGTCTATATTTGACATCTCATTTATTATTATCTCTTGATTATTCTCATATTGGGAGAAAAATGAATAAATAACGAAGAACCCAATAATAGGGAAAACTGTATTCTTCCTAAATAGCACAACAAATACAAAATCAAATGGGGAACTACTAAAATGGAATCTAAAATTCACTAATGTGAATCGAAGGAGACTGATGAAACTTTATTTTGTTACTGGAAGGAGGAAATCTCTTGAATATATGAATAGACACCAAATAATCTCCCAAGAGGGGTAGAATTTACAACATGAGAAATGGGAGAAGAATATGTAAAAATAGAATTAAGTGGGGGTAAAATGGTAAAATCATCCAAAATCGATCATTTCACATTTTGGACACATGGTTTTTAAACCATGTGAAAACCATTCCTAGTAGGTTATAAGAAGAGGGAACCTTACACTATTTGTTCACATGGTTTTACAAACCATACACAAACCATACCGAATCCCAGTGTCAAAATTAATGGCATTGTCACACAACAATGCATCCCATTTCACACTATTTATTCTAATAATTATAGATCCTAATTCTCTATTCATAATCCTCATATATCTTATCTATTCATGTATACTTCCCCCACATAGTTTGAACTAACCATGTTCCAGGCTTACTTATACATAAAATCCGAGTTCTGGGATTTGAACGAGCCCCAAACACCCACATTCCCCTTATGAACTAAAAAAGAATTCACAATATACCATAATTTAACATAAAAATAGAGAATTTAATGAATTTAAAGGATATTTTTTTGAAATAAAATCCATGTTATTACATCCATGTGGTTCCCCTTAGAACAAGTAAGATTCCTTATACTTGATGGAAATGAATCATCGAGATAGATTCTTTTGTCTAGATGAGTTTGACATATAATGAGTAAGTTTAAATGGGGTTTCATGTGTGAGTACTAAGGTTATATTGGGTATAAATATATATATTCAAGTAAAATGGTGTAGCATAGAAAATTTGGGATGTATTCTTGTTGGTTGGGATTTCTTATTGATGTTTTCTACTAAGCAACATCGTTAGAGGTTAAATAATAATCTCTTTTATCATATACTAAGTGAGTGGGATTTTTTATTTACCTTTATGTTAAGTGAAATGGAGAAACCTATGATTGGCTATACATAGGTAATCTTGGTGATGAGATGATATGGATGGATTTTTATAGTATCTGGGACATGTAGATGGGATGGTTTTGAGAAATCTCATGGATATAAATTTTAAGTTGGCTATGTTTTGTGAATCCTAATGTAAGGATATGATGATGGAAAAAAATGAATGGTGGTTTATTTTAATATTTCTAGTGTGTATTTATACCATTTTGTGACATATGTAATTGGTCAATAGGCACCCATTGGTGTTAGGAACTTAAGTGGTGTCAGTATAATCCAGTTTGATCTATAATTACTTAGTTTTTCTATGACCTCATGATGTGAGGTCATGGGTTGATGGCGGGATATGTTTATGATCAATTATTTAATAATGGTGTGATGGTATGAGATTACTTATTTGGGTTAATGATAAAGAAGGTGTGGACCATTGATGTTGTGATGTATGTTGGTTAGAGAAAGAGCTGATCTAGGGTATAACCTAGTGTATTTTCTCATTGGTAGTGAGTTCATAAGGGTATAACTGATCTGTGAGGTGAGTTATTTATAAGTGATGATGAAATTATCACTGGATGATGAATATTTTTATTATTTCAAGATGGTCAGATCATATGAGATATGACGTGTGGAATTTTATGAAAATTTTCAAACAATGTTGTGATGAAAATTGGGTCTTGTGAAACTCTAACTGTTCTACCATGATTTCAAAATAAGTATTAAATTACAAAACCATGGAAATATGATCACTAGTATGAATGGAAGTTGCTTTACTTTCTTGTAAATGTCCACATTAGAAGTAATACAAGATTCATATTATGGTAAAATGTTCATGAACTTTGGGATAGACCCCTAAGGACTGGCTGTATAAAGATATTTTATCAATAGGGTTGGGAAGAAGTTGGTTGGGTCACCTTAGTGTTAATTTAGTCTTGATTAAAAGTTTAGTTGAGGAATTATTCAAGTAACATGAATGGGTCTCCAAAATTACGTTTTTTGGAAATTGGTGGATATTAAGTAGGATCATGTGGGTAGAATTGTAATAGGAAAATAATATACTGGGTGGAAGACCATGGAATATTAAAGTATATGACACAATATTTTGACAAGTCTTCAATAAGCATTTTAAATGAAGTGTTGATAAACATAACTCATAGTTAGTTTAGTGTTTGTGGTATTACATTGATATGAGCAGTCAATTAAGTCATATAAAATTTATGGTTACCAATCATGGTGTCTATTGTTGAAAGTTGGGATTAATTGGTATGATCTATATTTAAAAAATGTAAGGAACTAGATGATTATAAGTATGTGTAACCGAGTGTGAATTTTGTGAAGTGGGTCAGTTGAGTGAATGGGTCTGTGGGACTTCAATGCTCTGGAATGGCATACCAAAATGAATAATAAAATAAAACCTTATGTCTTATAGAGTACTAGGATTGAAACTATGGGTTTTTATAAGGTTATTTGGTGATAAATAGGTTTGCATGGACAAGGTTCATAAACCAATGAGGTGTAATTTTTTTGATTTTTTAATTCATGAATTCAATTAAAATTGGGTCATCTTGGTGGAATTTTTTGAAATAATAAACATTGTGATGAAATTTTAGCAAGGGTTTGATTAGAATAGATGGTTTGGGTGTTGTTCTGTAACCATTGGGAGGAGATTAGTATTATTAGTCCATTCGGGATCAGTGAACATAATGGTTCAGGAATGATGCATTTGGAGACTTCAAATAAAATCCTGCTGATCCGAAAATGGCTGATGATTACGCTGGGTAAGAGGATATGTTACACTTAAGGGTGAATTTGGCTAGTGGAATAAGGAATGTAACATTAAGAAAAATTTCATTCAGATAAAGTGTGTTTGTGATGCAATTATAGGGGTGAACCACAATTAATGGGGTGATTTATAGGGCGAACAATGGTTTGTGACATGATTTATGGGGTGAAGTATGACTGGTCATGTGATTTATAGGGAATCATTTGAAAAAATTTATTAAAAGTTTCATACTGATGTATCAACATTAAGAAATATATTAAATTTGGTACCATATCTCATGAGTACAAGAATGTCCCTATGCATGTTGTTGTTGTTGATAATGATGAATCTTGTTTAGGAGACTTTAGATCATGTTCTATTGGTTTTAAAAAGGTAGGTTACCACCCAAAGAAGGTTTAGAACTTATGAGAATTGGTAATTTTGAACTCTTGAGTATGAGATGGGTTACAAGGTTTTATTATAAATTTCACTAATTTTTGGAAAATAGTATTTTCATATATCAGGGAAGCTAGTTCCCTGGTGTATGGAAACATTCAAGATAGTGTGGATGATTGATCCAATTGACCAACAATTGTCTCTCCTACTATGTTTCAATGTGTTTCAGGATTTATTCTATGTATTAAAGCTTAGGCGGTACTATATCAATCAATATCATGTGATTTTCATGAATAATTATGATCTTTAGGTTGATACACCTTGTGAGAAGCATTTGGACTACATAGTTGATCATCGAAATTTGGATATCCATGATACAAAATATCCTCTGGTATGAGTGCAGTGGAAGCACAAATGTATCTGTTATGGGGTATTAGAGTTAGATTCAAACATTAGGTCCTTATAGTAATGGTTTCTTGAAGGAAAGATCAGTGATTTCTATGAGAGAGGATCAATTTATAACATATCTATTGTATAGATGTTGTAATATCTGAACCCCTTTCTAGGTATGGGTTTCTATAAATTTTAAAAAAATATTATGAACTCATGTATGTTACCAATTTTTGAATGACATAGGGGTCTATAGTGGACCAAAAATGGTTTCAATAAATGTAGGTTAGTCTGCCACTGAAAATATGCACATTATAGTACTTCATGACATACACAATTGCTTCCCATTTTCAAACGAGTAGAAAAAGGAAGGACCCACCTTCCATGATTTGTCATATAGTGAACAAATAGTACACGTTGTAAAACTTCTCATCATATTTTTTATTTTGAAAATAGATATTTGGTATTATTTTTTTTAAAATGGATTGGGGTTTCATCCCTTAGTCAATAATTTTGATAGATCTCACCCCCTTTGGATTCATTATCTTTTAAAAGAGGATATCATCCTTATTCGTCAGTTGAAGCATGCATAATTGGTTTTGTTTGAAATTTATTGGTAATGTTATTATTTTTATCAACATTTTCTTAGTTTATTTCACTATTAAGTGAGATCATGATGTTTTTGTTTATTATTCCCAATTTCTAGGTTATTCCTCATGTTTGTTTGATTTACACTAGTTTATCTAGAATCAAAGTCCAATAATGAATGAGTGGGTGTCTATAAGTATAAGTTATGTGGTTTACAATATAAATTCTAAGTCTATTTCAGTTATGATTTTGATAATTATGATATCATGTCAATGCTGTTAGGTGTTGAATTTATTTTAATAACTAAATGTTATGTAGCCCTAGATCTTGATATCAAACCTCTCCATAGTCCTTGAACATCCTTTTGGAATGTATTCTATCTTTTTATACACAACTTGTGGTGTTCTTGGTTTAAAAAATGAGTTAGGTAATTAAAGGGGGTGACTCCAATAGTACCTAGATTTAAGATATTGCATTATTTATGTGAAAAACAGATTATTATGATGTTCTCTAGATTTTATTTACCAGATGTATGAGTTCACACTTGATAATTTTTATGTAAATAATTTTTTAAATGTATTTTCCTATTTTTTTCTTTATGACTCATAGTTTGTAGTTCTTTGGGGAAATTCACCTTGAACATGAGGTAACACATAGTTTGTATGGACTTGGGGGCGTCCTACATGGATTCATTATGACTCATGGTTTTTAATTCCTATGTTAATTCACCCTTAGACTTATTATAGATCATAGTTTGTAGTGCCTTGGGGCAGCCCCCCTTGGACTTGTTATGAGATTTAGTATGGAGTGTCTTAAGGTAATCCCCCAAGGACGAGTAATGACAGATGAATTGAAGTACCTTAGAGTGGTCTTATATAGACTTGTTATGACACATGATCTAGAGTTAATTTTTTATGTCCCCCTTGTATTTTGAAGGTGTAATGACATGAAAATTTTAAATTATAATTGTTTCATGAAAATGTGTCTCATATTATACTAAAAACAACATTATATCATTAATAATTATTTGAGCAAAAATTGAAATGTTACAATCATGTTTCAATTATTATATGAACATTGGTAAATATGACAATAAAAAACTATAATATTAAAAATAATTTTAGCTCTTAAATTAGTTTTATAAATATAAATGATCAAGGTTGATTAATGAAGAAAGGAGAAACGATTGCCTCAAATAGTATATTCGTGTTGTATGCAGCTCATTTTTCAGAGCATTGGAAGGAGGTATCATCCCCGGGTTTTTCTCTTGACCAATCCTAATCCTAGATTCAACATGATAAGCTTGAACTTAATCTCATATGGGATATGTTCAGGTTAGTGTAAATTATCACTCAGATGATGTTATCTGAGCTGCCCAAAAAATCTGTCACCATCACACACCTTAACCATAGGTTGTATGTCGGTGTTATAAGGGTTTATGTTTTGAGACCTTATATACTTAAATTTTAATCCTTTTGTATTAAATTTTTTTCATTCAATCAATTTTGTTTTCCGAATAGTTTTTCATACAAATATGGAAAATTTGATAAATTTATTTTTCGCACATAAATTTTACATTATAAAAAAGATATAATTATGATAATAAATGAAGGTATTATTAATAATTTTTATTTTAAATTAAATATTATAATTACAACACTGATATTTAAATATAAATAATAAAATAAGTTTATTTTTTCAAGTGTCAAAAACATCACTATGAATTTTCTATCTCACATTATTTTTAATAAATAAGGTTTTTTATTTTTAAAAGTTAAAATTATCATATTTTGATAATTATTATTATATAATAATTATCATTTTTTGAATCAAAATGTCTACAAATTTTTAGGGTGAATTTATGTTAATTCTATAAAAAACACTATTTTTTTCAGGAATAGGGAAAATATAAATTGGGTTTTTTTATATGTTTAATGTAATATTATTTATTTTATAATAATGTAATAACAAATTATCCACCATCCTTGGATGAATATATTTAATTTTATTGATACCAATTATTTTAATAGATTTTAATAAATTTAAAAATATATAATTTACTTTCCATATTTAAAAAATGGGAACCTTAACTTTCAAAATGTCATATTGTAAAAATAGAATTTTTTTTAAAAAATAAGTAATATAAAATTCTTGTCTACTCTTGGGGATTAAATTATTATTATAGGTTTCCTAATTTTACAATAAACGTGTAAAATACCATAGTTAAGCCGGTGGTTTTTCATTTACCACCACATAGGTGTCTACATAAATTAATAAACAAATCTTCCTGTTTTCTGATAAATACCCACTGATTTATTCATTTAATTTCACTTAAACTTAATAAACCATGAATATATGGTATTTTTACCTCACAATTATCCCTCCCAAGGTATCTTAAATCTCCCAAGGTAACATTCATTGATTTTTAGGAGTGACCCTTCATGGTAAGGGAAATATCAACATCTATTTTCCTTTATAGATCCATTTTTATGGGGTATATATGTCAAAATTCCATAATATTATATTCTAGAAATTTTATATTATCCCTTTACTATATTAAGACTATTTTATGAATCTTATACCATTTTCCTCTATTTTTTAATGTTTTATAAAACCATATTTTATACCTGTTATATTGCCGAATTTTCCTCTCAAAATTTCTCTCTTTTTCTCAAGAAATTACATTATTTTCTATTATAAATACCCAATCCTATTTATTTTCTAGGGGTATTCACCTAGATTCAAAAATATTCTATTTTTTCTAGTATTTACATACATGAGATCCTCCTTCATTTTCGGGTTTAAAATGACATAAATATTGTGTCTTATACATTTTTTAATGTGATGATTTTTGATACGAAACCCATTTATTTTATTCTCTACAGGATATTTATGAAATTTTTAATTATGACATATGTGTCGCAAATTAATTAATACATATTAAGGGTGTTATATGATACTTCTATATTTCATTGGGTAATGAATTTAATATCTAGAGATTACATGTTTTATAATACCTTTGTGAATAACCTAGGTAATTTTTATGACATTTGCTGATAAAACATGGTGATATAATTATTAATGAACCTATTAAAGTTTTTATCCACATTACCAAGTTTTGATTCATGTTATTTTTACAATTAAATGTATCTTTTTACTTTTTTCGTGCCTTTATGATATTCTTCAATTTCTTACCAATAATTCTCATGAACACTTGTAAATCGTTTCCCTTTCTTTCCTTGATTGGGCCTTATGATCACACATTACTTTAATGTATATCCCCAAGTTATGAGATGTAGTAAATGTACCTAGGATGAACATGTGAATATTACGTTCACTTTTATTACAGTAATTAATAAGTTTTCATGTTTTATGAAACTATTTTCCATGAAACTATACATTAAAAGATCATATAATTGTACAATGTAATGAAAATCTTTATAGATAGAAAGTAGGATTACATGGTTAGTATCAATGTATGGTTTAGTTATTTTTGGTCATTAGTATTTTAATGCATTTTCATTAATATCATAGAAGAAAATAAATATACGACAACATCTTACTATTTTGGTGAAGTATTATGTAAGTGGTTTCTGAGAAAACAATTCCCTATGTGGATACAAACAAGTGTATAGGGTTCTAGAATATATGTACATAGCGGTAACAACTCTAAAAAGGTGTGTTGGTCCTGACACGACATAACTTGGTACATGATAATGGGTCTTACTGCACACCTAGTTTGACACTCCCATGAGATATGTTTGGTAAATCATAAGGTTTTAATGAACCATTATGAAATATTTATATAAAATATAATAATTTTTTAAGAGTAACATAATTATTAAAGATGTTTTATGAAATGAATTTTCATTTGAATAATATGATTATTAAATGAAAAATGTTTTTCACTAATGATTTCTTCTTTTAGAAAATGGTAGGAAATAAGAGAAAATTCGTAAATGGTGAGTGTAGTGGACAAGAACCTGATAGCCTTCTGATGGAATCTAGAGTGTGAATAATCATGAGAATGATGAATCAAATGACTCGAGTTATGAGAAATAACTTGAATCAAGACAAGAGGTCAGATTCCAATAGAAGTAAGTAACTTTCGATTTAGTCTTTTATGCATCAACAACCACCTTCTTTGAGTGGATGTACCATCCAACAGATTTATGAACTACATGTAAGCTCTATTAAAAAAATATTTTATGTAATCCATTTTTTGGAACAAGGGAAAGTCACCTTGGATGTGTACCGCTTAGAGGGAGAAGATGGTGAGTTGTAGAATCTAGTTCAAAAAACAACTATAAGAGGGGATATTAATGCAATGGTCTATGAAGAGTTCAATGGAAACTTTTTCAAAAAATATTTCCCATGTTCAATGAAAATTAAAATGGATAATGGATTCCTAGAGGTGAAGGAGAAGGAAAATTAATATGTTGGAATCTATGAGATAAAATTCAAATGATTTTATTGTTACACCTCTAGATTTCACAAGGATCATAATGGGATGGTTGATTGATTCATATATTGACTAATAAAACATCTATAGAAGAATCTAGAAAATATAGACTTTGAAAACTATAATGAGATTATGATGAGTGCTATGAAAGTTAAACTGGTGTTCAGAGAGATGTGGTGGTCCCATAGACCAAATAAATAGAAGAGACATTCGGATCCGAACTCAGGGATGATCTTTGATCAAGGAAGATGAGGTACACAGGTGAAATATCCCACGTGTAACAAATTTGGGAAGAAACATTCAGGGAAATTCCTTCTCATGAGAGTGAAATGTCACAAGTGTGGAAGAGTTAGCCATATTTATTGGAACTATTGCAATGATGAGAAACCATAACTTCTCAACACTAAGAAAAATGGAATATGGTGTAGGCCCATCCTTATGTTTCATGATATTAGTGTAGAAAACTTTGTAACTTTTCCAATCACTATCCAAATCCAAAGACACTAGATGTGAATCACCATCAAACTCAGTATAGGACAAGGGAGAAATGTTGTGATTTTTGATTCATGATAGCTGAAGTTGAATCTCCAAATGATGTGGTGGTAGTTACACATGTTTTTCTCTCAAATATAGCATTTAGTTTGTTTGATTCTATTTCTATACATTCCTTTATTTCCTACAAGGTTTAAAAGAATATAAAATCAATCCCTGGACTACTATAAGTAGTATTATTAATCAAGACTTCTAGCGGGGTCATCCAGGAATCAACAGTGTATAGAATCTCTTGTATCTACTTTGGTGAGAATAATCACATCACAAATATAGTATTCATTCCCCTGATGGAATTTTAAATTATACATTGAATGGGTTGGATCTCAAAGAAAAATTCTATGATAAACATCAGAATCAAGGAAATGTTAGTAAAATTAATTGAAAACCAATAGTTTTTAAAGGAGAAATATCTTAACCAGGTATTTTTCTAGAAGAACCTCCTATAGACTTCTATAAGTAAATTATCATTGAAAATGAAGAAGTAAATGAGTTTATATGAATAAAAAATGTCCCCATCATTTATAAACACATATACATAATTCCTGATTTGTTACATGGACCTCCCCCATAAATAGAGGTAAATATCTGCATTCAGCTTAGGCCTAATTCAAAGATGATTTAAAATACCCTATAGAGAATGTCCAATATGGAGCTGTATGAATTAGAGAAGAAACAAAAAGATCCTTTTGAGAAAGATTTTAACCAAAAACAAATTTCTAATTATGGAGAACATGTTATCATTTTGAATAAGAAGGATGGATCAATGTGGCTATGCATTTATTATAGAGAACTAAACAGGAACATATTGAAGAACAAATACCCACTTCCATGAATTAGTTATTTATTTTCCCGGATTTTTGGGACAAAATTAATCTATATTATTTATCTTAGATCTATTTATCATCATATGTGGTTGAAGAAATAAGATATTCTAATGGCCTCCATATGATCAATATATGGGAATTATGAGTTTTTTATGCCCTTCATCTTGAATAATCCTCATGGTATTTTTTTGGATTTGATGAATCTTTTTTTTGAAGAATACATTGATAACAATGTGGTATTTTTTATTAATGATATTATGATATATTTAAAACTTCTTGAGGATAATAATGATCATATAAGGGTTCTATTGAAAACTCAAAGGTAATAGATGCTATTTTTAAAGTTCATCAAATGTGAATTTTGGTTACAATATGTTTCTTTCTTAGGTCACATTAAAACCAATGAAGGAATATGAGTTGATCCTACCCTGAAAAAGGTTGTGGAAGAGTGGACTTATCATAAAATAGTAAATGAGATTTATTGTTTCCTTGGATTAAAAGGATATTATAGGTGGTTTTTTAGAAATATTCATCACATTATAATCCAGTAAAAAAGTTAACTCAAAAAGGGTTCAAGTTCATCTAGACAAAGGTGTGTGAAGAAATTTTCCAATGAAAAATATTTTGGGCATGCTCATGAAAAATGTAAAGGTGATTGCTTATGAATCTCGATATTTGAAGCATCATTAGCAGAAATATCCTAAACATAACCAAGAGCTGTCTGTGGTTGTTTTTGTTGTGAATGTATGTGTAAAGACCTATAAAATTCAAGGGAAATTTTTTCTAAATTTTCTTTGGGATTTTACAAGAACGAAGTTTCTGACAGCGCCTGATTCCAAGGCCTGGTGTGCCCGGAATTAATTTCTGAAGTTTAACTCGGGTACGTTCAGTGAACGAACGAGCGAGTTTTTCTAATTTTTGAACCGGTGCTCGGAATCGCATTCTAAGGGCACTGATAAACTCACAATGCTGATAATTTATTAAGAATACCCCTTTCTGGAGTTGCGTTTTCTAGGGATGAGTTATTTATATAAAGTGAGGGATAATAATATAATTGTTTTACAATTATATTTTCTTTTCTTGTTAAGTGGATTAAGTGTTGTGTCACAACACTTTTCCTCTCTCTTATTTGGTTATAACCTATGTAAGGGAGTTATGGGTGGGACCCACTTGTTGATAACTAACTTTGAGATGATTAAGGTGGGGTGGGGCCCACACAAGCCCAACCCCTCACCTTCCCCTAACTTCATAACTTTTCCCCTCTTAAATTTTGTAACTCTCAAAAAGAAACCCCCCTTTTTAAATAATGTCAACTCCTTAATTATGTAGGTTTCTCATGTAATTAATTCTTGGATTCGTTTGAATTTGAAATGAATTCCTTTGGATTTTGTGTTAATTAAATAAGGCTAAGTCTTATTTCGTGGGAGAATAGTTGATGGTGCGAAAGGATTTGAAGAGAAAGCTCTAAGCTTTGAAGAACTTCTTCCTTCTTGAAGAATGCAAAGAACGCAACTCTCCGACGAAGAACGCCGACACCAAAGAGCGGGGACGTACCCCTTTATTCCTTCTCTGTGACAAGATACGTCACATCTTGAGTACACTTGGGCGACGTCGGGCCTTCCAAGACCTTCAACAAAGAACGCTTCCCGGTCTCTCTCAAAGGAGGAGACACCACTGTGGGAAAATCGCAAACGACGACGTCACCTTCCGATGTCAACGAACGATGATACCTCTCCCCAGATCCATCGAGGGATCACGTCACGAGGTAGGGGTTTTATGCGTTTATATTTCTTGATTACATCTGTCATTTTCTTCCTTTCAAATTGAACCGCCTGTTATCGTAATAACAGGAGGAGGTCGGACCGCATGAACACGGCAGCCACTCCTCCCCTTTTTGGTTTTTGATATTGATGCGGCACGAGAAAGGAAACACGGTGTCGAAGCACCGTGCAGAAATTATTAAAGGAAGGGTGGAGAAGCACGGCGTCGTCGCACCGTGCCATTAGAAACAAACTAATATGTGGCGCCGTAGATGATCAACAAATGATGCGGTGGCGTCGCGCCGTACCAGAGGACCTCAGAAGCACCGCAGCCGGAGCGGGGCCGCCGCGGAAGGGCGCGGCGTAGTCGCGCCGCGCCGGATGAACCAAGGTCGCGGCCGGTTCAGGGCCGCGACGATGCAGGGGCACCGGCGGCCGGTACCGGGCCGCCGGAGTCGGAGCAAGGGGACCGGCCTTGCCAGTCCCGTGGCTGTAGAAGCCGGCCAGCCGAAACGGGCCGACTGAACCGTGGAAGAACCGGGGGTCCGAGACCCCCGGCTGGCTGGACGTGAGCAGCCCCATTAAGGGGTCGCGGTTTCCTCACGCGGGGGCAGCGCGCCCCCCACCAGCAGCGCTCGACCATAATGGCCAAGCCGGTCGCCTAGCCTCCCGGCTAGCGCCCAGCGCACCAGACCGGGCCGCGCCCAGGCCGGGCCGGGCCACGCCCATGCCGGGCCGGCCCGTGCCGACTGGGCCGGGTAGCGCCCAAGCGGGTTGGACCCGGACCCAGTTTGGGTCGACCCAGTTCGGGCCGACGCTGGGGGTATCGGGCCGGGTCGGACCGGACCCGAACCCCCTATTACCGAACATTTTTCGGTCTGTTGCCTATAACTTGAGCTACGGACCTCTGATCGACGCACCTTCAGTTGTGATGCGATCCTTGGATCGAGACGGTCGTTTAGGTATATTACACTCAAGGTTTCAGAAAACTTTGGGTTCGGCCGGGTTGGTTCGGATACGAAACCAACCGGGCCCTCGGAGCGGAAACGCTTATATCTTGAGCTCCGGACGTCCGATTGACGTGCCGTTGACTTTGTTGAATTCCTATTGATGAGACGGAACTTTTGGCTTACTCCGATCGAGGTTTGGACGCCGTCGGAGTGCGGTCGGGTTGGTTCGCTCACAAAACGAACGGGGCCCCTAGAACGAAAAAGCTAATAACTCATAGACCGGGCGTCTGATTGACGCGCCGTCTGTCTCGTTGAATTCCTCTTGATGAGATGAGACTTTTCACATACTTTTACCAAGCTTTGGATGTAGTTCGATAGTGTCCGGGTTGGATTGCACATGAATCCAACCAGGCCCCTGGAACGAAAAGGCTAGTAACTTTCAGACTGGATGTCCGTTTGACGAACAGTCAGCGGTGTTGGTGATCACGTTGAGAAACAGTCTCTATGAGCATACCCTATGAGAGTTCGGGGTACAGTTGAGATATGGCCGGGATGGTTCGCACATGAAACCATCCGGGCCCCTGGGACGAAAAGGCTAGTAACTCACAGACCGGGCGTCCGATTGACGCGACGTCTGTTGCGTTGATACCCCTATGATGAGGCGGTACTTTGAGATACTTCTTCGTGGTACATTGAGATACTTGGAGTATCGACCTGTAGCTCGTGGAGCGGACTCTCCCAGAGATGGGCATACATATTATAGAGACCGTGTAGTCAGCTGAGACCTGACGACTGCTTGACCGACTCGACTTGGAGTGAGTCGACTAGCCCAGTGGACAGAGCACTACTTTGTTTCGGTGCAGACCCACGACGGATGGAGCACTACTTGTGTGACAGTGCAGACCCACGGTACTCATCCGTAGAGTACCTATGTAGGCTACTAGGGGGTGTGCACTACTATGTTTGGGTGGCATACCCAGGCGGGAAGCACTACTGTGTTTGGGTGGCTGACCAATGGTACTCGACAGGAGGAGTACCTCAACAGTCTTAGGTTAGTGAGTAGTACCTCGGAGTCGTGATAGGACCACTGTACACTCCAGAGACGGGGCTCTTCAGCAGTTATGGTTTCGATAATGAAAATCCTGGTTTGAGCTGAGTTTATGACCTTTGTGTTTACCTCCTGATTGAGATGGGTCACTTGATAACTTAGGTATATGTATGGGCATATACCTGGGTAGTGCTTATCCATTGATTTCATAATCTTTGTGTTTCCCCATGATTGATATGGGTTACTTGAGAACTTTGGTATATGTATGGGCATATACCTAAGTAGAGGTTATCTGTTGAGATCTTATTTGTGGTTATCCATGTTGTTTTTAGTGAGACCTTGAGGGTATTGGGGTCCATACTAAGTATCGTTATACTTACCCCTCCACGGGCTATGCCCGCACATCGTTGAGTTGGTTGCAGACGATGGGCAGCACTGGCGGAGGCCGAGTGTTCGAGGATTGGGTGGCACCCGGAGGTGGACCACATGACGAGTCAGTACCCGGAGGTGGACCACCTGACAAGTCAGCATCAGGAGGTGGACTTCACGGCGAGACGACACTCGGATGAGGTTGACGGGCGAGAGCGTTGTGGAGGCTATCCATACCTACCCATCAGGTAGGATCTGTGGTGGAGGATCCAGGAGCTGCGCCATCTGTACCTACCCTTCAGGTAGGATCTAAGGAGGATGACCCAGGAGCTATTTCCGTTCTTCCAGTTGTTGTCTTTTTCTGTTGTACTTTCGTTCAGTTGTAGTTGTACTTTATGTTGTGTTTGTATTCTGGCCCATTTAATTTTCAGCACTTTCTTTTTTACTTAGTGTTTTACTTCCGCTCGTACTCTGTGGTGTTTTGTTTACTTTTATAAAGTCAATGCCTTCCCAGTTATTGGGATTTACACCTTTGGTGCTAGTCGCCAGCCCCTGGCCTATGGAAGGTGGGCTTGGGGTAGTCACGGCACGGGCCCCGAGGATGGGTCGTGACAAATTGGTATCAAAGGAGTCATTTCTACCGTAGAACATATAACTCTGATATTTTCTTTCTGTGAGGAAATAGTGTTAAGGGTACCGAGTGTGGTCTTTAGTTCAGGGAGTCCAGTGTTGGTGCGGGCTGCCGACGTATCCATACACCAGGATCCTGACAACTGATTTCCGACTTTGTGCATGAAAACAATGATTGTGTGTGTGTTTCCAGAAGTTTTTAAATTTCATCTCAAACAAGGACATCTCACCAGGTATAATCATTTGACCATGTCACGTTGTTTCATTCATGATGCCTTTTCACGGACGACCAGCTAGAGCCCAGAGGGATGTGTGTACTGACAGCCTGCCGAGCGACGAGGCTTCGGTACAGGTCCCTCTTGCAGTTGAGGCACAAGCAGTACTACCATACGTTGGGCCACTGATGCCACCATCCCCAGTATTAGGCGATGCATGCCACTTGAGCGCGCTGTACGAGTTCCAGCGCCAGAGGCCACCCAGGTTCTGGGGATAGATGGACCCGTAGGCAGCTGAGGATTGGCTGGAGGCAATGGTGAGAGTCTTCAGGCTAGTGGGGACGCCTGCAAACTTCATGGTGATCTTTGCTGCCAGCCTTCTTCAGGCTTGAGAAGGAAGGTGGTGGAGCCACTTGTTCCAGTTTTGCGACGGGATGGCCTTCACATGGGAAGACTTCGAGACCTTCTTCAGGGTGGGGTTTGTGCCAGTAGATCTACACCCCGAGCGTGTACAGGAGCTTCTGCCTTTACCGCAGGGTTTTCGATCAGTAGCCGAGTCATCTGTGGGCAGTAGACAGATGATGCAGAGGTCCAAGAGGACCAGAGCCAGCCGTATGAGGAGCAAGAAGTGTTATGAATGCGGCAGGAAGGGTCACCTGGCACGAAACTGTCTGACTCCTCGCACAGTCGATCCGTAGGCATTGGAGGAGCCACCGAGGCATAAGCAGCGGTGAGTGCTTGAGAAACATTCGAGCAGTGGACAAGGCAGTAGATCTCCGGGAGAAGGTGGACTGGAGCAGAACTAGTGGATACGTCCCTTGTACTTCTAGTTCCATGTTGCTGTTGTATTCGTGTCTTTGTACTATGAGCTGCAATAATAAAAAGACACTTATCTTTGTGATGTTTGCTTTCCTGTCCTTTTGTTTGGTTGACACTGAGTGGTCCCGGTTAAGACTATTTACTTGAACCTCACTTTTTAGATTTCTACTGGAGGATACCCAGTGACCTAAAACTGATGCTGACAGTGTGACTCGACCCTTGGAGGCTAGAGTGACAGTTGGATCTCTTGGTAGCAACGTCGAGGCCTTACGACGTCATCCATGTCATGAATGCATCATTCATCTCAGGATTGACTGTATTAGGGAATGGGCGTGGTTCATCCAGGGGATGAGACCGAGTTTCTCTTTTCGGCGAGGGATAAATTTTTGCAGCTCTTTCAGATCATAGGCAAAGAAGGTGAAGATCATCCAGGAGCGGATGAAGACTGCACAGTGTAGTAAGAAATAGGAAACTGGCGCCAGTCTTAAAGACTCATGCGTATTAAATGTTTCAAGAAGAGGAATCTTTAAGGAGAGATGAGTCTGTGAAGCAACAGACGTGGAGGCAGAGCTAGGAGAGCAGCATGAGTTGGTGTACATTTTAACATGCTACAACCACCTGCCTTAGTTGTCCCCTCCAGCCTCAGGGAGCTTGAGGGCGAGGGAAAAGTGCTGCTGCATGCGGTCAAGGAGTGTGACCCAATGGCTCTAAAAAATGATTCAAGGGACATTCTGTGTCCACTACTAGTTTCCGTAGTAACAGACGTCGATATGAATCATTCCTTCCTTTCAAAAATCTTATCCCAGACCTAGAGTTTTCGGTAAGCCGTAGACTTGACCCTCATGTCTGGAGATACTTTGGGAGAAGACTCGATAATCACACTTACACCGATGGTGTGGTCAGACCCTCAAGGTGAGAGTTTTGGTTGGAATCTCTTGGTGGCAGCGTCGAGGCCTTACGACATTGGTTTGAGTATGGACTGGGAAATCACAGTTCATGCACAAATTGACGGTATTAGGAAAAAAGGTTGTGGTTTAACTACGAAGTTGGGATGGGGTTTCCTTGGTCAGCGAAAAGGAAACCCCAGACAGCATAGGATAAACTCATGCACAGGAGGGTGCGACCGATCACACTTGAGCCGGTCAACCTTACCCTCATAGAAGCAGTTGTTTTGAGTTTCAGTTCTAACAGGAATTGGAGACCTCTAGAGTTCGAGGATGACGATCACATCCTTATACGGGTCTCACCTCGACGAGGTTTACGGCGATGTGGCCAAGGTGTCAAGTTATCTTCAAGGTTCAGCGGACCTTCTTAGGTCCTCATCTGGGTAGGCGTGGTGGTTTACCACTTGACCCATCCACCTCAGTTGCACCAGGTGCACGATGACTTCCACGTATCTCAACTGAGGAGATATGAGATCGACCCTTCGCATATCATCGACCAAGGGGAGCTGGACGATGGCGATGGGGTGACTTTCACGGAGGTTCCAGTGGGGATCGAGGATCGACAAGAGCGGATCCTACGAGGATGGTCGATTCCTCGGGTGAACTTTCTTTGGCAGTACGGGAACCTCCAGGTAAGCACATGGGAGCGGAAGGCTCAGATGCGAGCTCAATGCCGCTTTTGTATCCCAAGTCTGTGTTAAAGCTTTACCAGGATGTAAAGCCCTGAGGTGGGATTAATGTAAAGACCCATAAAATTCAAGGGAAATTTTTTCGAAATTTTCTTTGGGATTTTACAAGAACACAGTTTCTTACGGCGCCTGATTCCAAGGCCCGGTGTGCCCGGAATTAATTTCTGAAGTTTATCTCGGGTACGTTCAGTGAACGAACGAGCGGGTTTTTCTAACTTTTGAACCGGTGCTCAGAATCGAATTCTGAGGGCACCGATGAACTCACAGCACCGGTAATTTCTTAAAGAGACCCCTTTCTGGAGTTTCATTTTCTCGGGATGAGTTATTTAAATAAAGTGAGGGATAATAATATAATTGTTTTACAATTATATTTTCTTTTCTTGTTAAGTGGATTAAGTGTTGTGTCACAACACTTTTCCTCTCTCTTATTTGGTTATAACCTATGTAAGGGAGTTAGGGGTGGGACCCACTTGTTGATAACTACCTTTGAGAGGATTAAGGTGGGGTGGGGCCCACACGAGCCCAACCCCTCACCTTCCCCTAACTTCATAATTTTTCCCCTCTTAAATTTTGAAACTCTCAAAAAGAAACCCCCCTTTTAAAATAAAGTCAACTCCTTAATTGTGTAGGTTTTTCAAGTAATTAATTCTTGGATACGATTGAATTTTAAATGAATTCCTTTTGCTTGTGTGTTAATTAAATAAGGCCAAGTCATATTTCGTGGAAGAATAGTTGATGGTACGAAAGGATTTGAAGAGAAAGCTCTGAGCTTTGAAGAACTTCTTCCTTCATGAAGAACGCGAAGAACGCAACTCTCCGATGAAGAATGCCAACACCAAAGAGCGGCGATGTACCCCTTTCTTCCTTCTCTGCAACAAGAGGGGATATGCTACATCTTGAGTACACTTGGGAGACATCGGGCCTTCCAAGACCTTCGATGAAGAATGCTTCCCAGTCTCCATCAAATGAGGAGACACTGCCGTGGGAAAATCGCAAACGACGACGTCACCTTCTGACGTCAACGAACGACGCTACCTCTCTGCAGATCCATCAAGGGATCACGTAAAGAGGTAGGGGTTTTAGGAGTTTCTATTTCTTGATTACTTTCGTCGTTTTCTTCCTTTCAAATTGAACCGCCTGTTATCGTAATAACGGGAGGAGGTTGGACCGCACGAACACGGCCAACACTCCTCCCCTTTTTGGTTGTTGATATTGATGCGGCACGAGCAAGGCAACGCGGTGCCGAAGCACCATGCCGAAATTGTTAAAGGAAGGGCGGAGAAGCGCGGCGCCGTCGCACCGCGCCGTTGGAAACAAACTAATCCACGGCGCCGTCACGCCGCGCCAGAGGACCTCAGAAGCACTGCGGCCGGAGCGGGGCCGTGCCGGAGGGGCGCGGCGCCGTCAGGCCGCACCGGACAAACCAAGGCCGTGGCCGGTTCCGAGCCGCGACGATGCAGGGGAACCGGCGGCCGGTACCGGGCCACCGGCGTCGGGGCAAGGGGACCGGCCGTGCCGGTCCCGTGGCGGCAGAAACCGGCCGGCCGAAGCGGGCCGGCCGTACCATGGAAGAACCGGGGGTCCGAGACCCCCGGCTGGCCGGACGTGAGAGGAACCATTAAGGGGCCACAATTTTCTCACATGGGGGTAGCGTGCCCCCCACCAGCAGCGCTCGGCCATAACGGCCAAGTCGGTCGCTTGGCGACCCTGCCAGCGCCAGCGCGCCTAGCGCGCCGGGCCGAGTCGTCGGGCCGGGCCGAGCCGCCCAGGCCGGGCCGGGACGCGCCCAGGCCAGGCCGGGCTGCGCCAAATGGGCCGGGCCATGCCCAAGCTGGCCGGACCCAGACCCAGTTCGGGTCGACCTGGTTCCGGCCGACCCTGGGGGTATCGGGTCGGGTCGGACTGGCCCGAACCCCCTATTACAGAACCTTTTTAGGTCTGTTGCCTATAACTTGAGCTACGCACCTCCGATCGACGCACCGTCAGTTGCGATGCGATCCTTGGATCGAGACGGTCGTTTCGGTATATTACACTCAAGGTTTCTGAGAACTTTGGGTTCGTCCAGGTTGGTTCGGATACGAAACTAACCGGGCCCTCGGAGCGGAAACGCTTATATCTTGAGCTTCGGACATCCGATTGACGTGCCGTCGACTTTGTTGAATTCCTCTTGATGAGACAGAACTTTTTTCTTAGTCTGCTTGAGGATTGGACGCCGTCGGAGTGTGGTCGGGTTGGTTCGCTCACGAAACCAACCGGGCCCCTGGAATGAAAAAGCCAATAACTCACAGACCGGGCGTCCGATTGACGTGTCGTCTATCTCGTTGAATTCCTCTTGATGAGACCGAACTTTTGGCATACTTCACTTGAGGTTTGGATGTAGTTGGATAGTGGCCGGGTTGGATTTCACGCGAATCCAACCGGGCCCCTGCAACGAAAAGGCTAGTAACTTTCAGACTGGACGTCTGTTTGACGAACCGTCAGCGGCGTTGGTGATCACGTTGAGAAACGGTCCCTATGAGAATACCCTATTAGAGTTCAGGGTATAGTTGAGATACTGCCGGGTTGGTTCACACACGAAACCAACCGGGCCCCTGGGAGGAAAAGGCTAGTAACTCACAGACCGGGCGTACACGCCGTCTGTTGCGTTGAGACCCCTTTGACGAGGCAGTCCTTTGAGATACTTCTTCGTGGGACTTTGAGATACTTGGATTATCGACCTCTAGCTCGTGGAGCGGACCCTCCCAGAGACAAGCATGTGGAGTACGGAGACCGTGTAGTCGGCTAAGACCTGAAAACTACTTGACCGACTCGACTTGGAGTGAGTCGACTAGACCAGTGGACGGAGCACTACTTTGTTTTGGTGCAGACCCATGGCGGACGAAGCACTACCTGTGTGACAATGCAGACCCGCGGTACTCGTCTGGAGAGTACCTCTGCAGGCTACAAGGGGGTGTGCACTACTGTGTTTGGGTGGCATACCCCGGCGGGAAGCACTACTGTGTTTGGGTGGCTGACCCGCGGTACTCGACAGGAGGAGTACCTCAGCAGTCTTAGGTTAGTGAGCAGTACCTCGGAGTCATGACAGGACCACTGTACACTCCAGATATGGGGCTCTTCAGCAGTTTCAGTTTCGATAATGAAAATCCTGGTTTGAGCTGAGTCTATGACCTTTGTGTTTACCTCATGATTCAGATGGGTCACTTGATAACTTAGGTATATGTATTGGCATATACCTGGGTAGTTGTTATCCGTTTATTTCATATTCTTGGTGTTTCCTCATGATTGAGATGGGTTACTTGAGAACTTAGGTATATGTATGGGCATATACCTAAGTAGAGGTTATCTGTTGAGATCTTCTTTGTGGTTATCCATGGTGGTTTTAGTGAGACCTTGGGGGTATTGGGGTCCCTACCGAGTATCGTTATACTCACCCCTACATAGGCTATGCCCGCACCTCGTTGTGTTGGTTGTAGACGACAGGCAACGATGGCGGAGGCCGAGTGTTCGAGGACTGGGTGGAACCCGGAGGTGGACCACACAACGAGTCAGTACCCGGAGGTGGACCACACGACGAGTCAGCATCCGGAGGTGGACTTCATGGCGAGACAACACTTGGAGGAGGCTGACAGGCGAGAGCGTTGTAGAGGCTATCCGTACCTACCCTTCAGGTAGGATCTGTGGTGGATGATCCAAAAGTTGTGCCATATGAACCTACCCTTCAAGTAGGATCCGAGGAGGACGACCCAGGAGCCGTTTCCGTTCTTCCATCTGTTGTCTTTTTCTATTGTACTTTCGTTCATTTGTAGTTGTACTTTCAGTTGGGTTTGTATTATGGCCCATTTACTAATCAGCACTTTCTTTTGTACTTAGTGTTTTACTTCCGCTCGTACTCTGTGGTGTTTTGTTTACTTTTATAAAGGAAATGCCTTCCCAGTTCTCGGGATTTACACCTTTGGTGCTAGTCGCCAGCCCCTAACCTATGGAAGGCGGGCTTGGGGTAGTCATGGCATGGGCCCCGAGGACGGGTCGTGACAGTATGGGGGACTTTTCTTTATTGCGAGAAATGTGATATATACATAGACTATAAAATATTAAATAATCTTATCATGAAAAGGGAATTGAACATGAAACATAGGAGATGGTTGAAACTTATTAAAGACTATGATAGTTCAGTTGATTATCACCCAAGAAGAAAAACTAATGTTGCTGATGCATTTAGAGGAAAAGAACATGTTGTTATGGAAATGATGAGGATTCAAGGAGATACATTGATCAAATAACTAATAAAACTGGACATGGGAATCATTAGGAAATGGAAATCACTATCCCTATCCCAAATCATTTATCAACAATCATTACTAGATAAGATCAAGAAATATCAAAGATAATATCCATTTATATATAAGAAGTTAGAGTCTATGAGGATCGAGATGTTTTTTGAGTTTAATATTGACCAAGAATGTGTACTGGAATTTCATACAAGTATATGTGTTCTATATTTTTTAAAAATATTGAAGGATATAAAGGGTGAAACTCATCAGTATACTTACTCTATACATCTGGGAAGCATGAAAATGTATATGGACCTTCAAAATCATTATTGGGGGGATAACATGTAAAGGTATATTTTTGACTAAGCTATAGGGTTCCTAGTGTGTAAACAAGTAAATTAAGAGAACAAACTTCCTAAATGGGTATTACTACTACTACCCATTCTATCATGGAAGTGGGACAATATCACTATGGAATTTTCCACTAGTCTCCCAAAAAAATCCAAAAGAAACAATGTGATATAGGTTATAGTGGACCATATCACTAACACATCCCATTTTATCTCTATTTGGGAATATTTCCCTCTTGTATAACTTTCCAATACATAAAAGAAGTTGTGAGGTTTCATGGAGTTCCAATTTACATCATTTTTGATGATGATACAAGGATCAAATCACTATTTTGGATAAGTCTACAACATGATCAGAGTACCAAAAATAAAATTTCAGTTGGATTATCACCCCTAAACAGATGGAAAATCTGATATGACTATTCAAACACTCAAGGACATGATGAGAACATGTCAATGAAATTTAAAGGTGTATGGGATCAACATCTCCCATTAGTTGAGTTCTCATACAACAACATATTCAATTCGAGTATTCAAATAGAACACTATGAAACTCTATATTGGAGTATCTATATAACTCCTACATAATGAGAATAATCATCTGAGAGAACGATTCTTGGACCTGATATTATGAAATATATGATAAAAATGGATCATTCCAACCAAAAACACATAAAGACTTCTCAGAGTCAGAAGAAGAGCTATGATGACAATAGTCGAGGGCAATTTGAGTTGGATGTTGGAGAAAATGTCTTATTTATAATTTTACCTTAGAAGAGATTCATGCATTTTGGGAGGTAAGGGAAGTTCATCCCAAGGTATGTGGTCCCATATGAAATCCCTGATCACATAAGAGTAGAGGCATATATACTTGAACTTCCACCAATCCTTTCTCAATTTCATGATGTTTTCCACATATCTCTTTTGAGGAAGTACATACCACACCCATTACATGTATTGAATACAGAGGTGGTACAACAAGAACATGAAATCTCTTATGAAAAGTAGCCGGTGGAGATCTTGGACCATAGAGACACAATTATACACCACAAGACTACCCACCTCCATAAAGTGTTTTGGGGGAACCAAAAATATGAAAATTCCATGTAGGAACCATAGGAAACAATGAGGTAGAAGAACCCAAAAATTTTCTCAAACGAGGGAATGAGTTGAAATTTCAGTGATAAAATTTTTTAGGTGGGGAAGAATGTAACGACACCAAATTTTTGAATGGTAAGTGGCTCTTGAAAGTGTGCATCCTATTATACTCAAAAAATAAATATCTCAATAATAATGGCGTCAACGTAAATTGAAATATG
Organism: Viscum album; assembly: GCA_963277665.1. Taxonomy (NCBI): domain Eukaryota; kingdom Viridiplantae; phylum Streptophyta; class Magnoliopsida; order Santalales; family Viscaceae; genus Viscum; species Viscum album. The sequence goes on from OY728159.1 coordinate 1,940,562,200, forward strand.
ACCATCAGTCTTTAATCGTTATATGTATGTTGTTAAATATGACCATTTAAAACAATTCTCTTCATAATAATTTTAATGTTATAATTAGTGTTATAAATATAAATGATAATGGTTAATTAATGTCGAACAAAAAATGATGGTTGAAACTAGTAGAGTCATTCCATACGAAGCCCATTTGTCAGATATTTGGAAGTATGTAGCATCATTGGGATTATTCATGACCAAGATGGAGTTGAGATTCATCATGTGAAGTTTGAGTGAAAATGCCTATGGGGGAAGTTCAAGTACTGGAAATTACCACTCAAGTGATGTTATATGAGCCATCCAAAGAACCTATCACCATTTCACACCTTAATGTTAGGTTGTAAGCATGTATTATAATGATTTATTTTTTACACCTTATTAACTTAAAGTGTAATCATTTTGTATAGATAAAATTTTTATTCCATCAATTAAATTTTTAGAATAGTTTTTCTAAAAAATAATGAATATAATTAATTGATTTTTCATCTAGAAATAGTACTTTTCATAAATGATAGAATTATTATAATAAAATAAGATATTATTATTAAGGTTTAAATTAATGAAATAGGATTCCTAAAACCCTCTTATTTAAATATAAATAAGACAATAAGTTTATTTTTTCAAGTGTCAGAAATTTCACTATGAATTTTCTATCATATATTATTTTTAATAATTAAGGGTTTTTATATTTAAAAGTTCTAATTAAAATATTTATACAATTATTATGATAAAATAAATATATTTTTTAAATAAGAATATCGAAATTAGGTTTGGGTGAAATTATAAGAATTTTTTACAATACATTATTTCTTCATGAATAGTAAAAATAAAAATTATGTTTTTGGTATGTTTAATGACATATTAATTGTTTCATAATGAATTAATAAGTAATTAAACATAAATTATGACTTAATATATGTTGTTTTATTAATATCAAGTATTTTTATAGATTTTAGTCAATTTTATAAATATATAATCTACTTTCGAAATTTTAAAATAGAAACTTTAACATAAAAATGATATTTTTTAAAAGCATTAATTTTCATTTAGAAAGTATGTAATATAAAATTTTGGTAGACTCAGGTGGATTAAAAAAATAATAATAGGTGTTCGATGTTTCTAATACTGTGCGAAATGCAATGGTGTTTCATTTACCACTACATAGGCATCTAAGGAAATTAATAAACAAATCCTCCTCTTTTACTATAAATACCTACCCATTTATTCATTTCCTTTCACATAAAATTCATAGTACCTAATGAACTTATATTTTTACCTCTCAAAGAGTCCTCTTAAAGTGTCCTCAATCCACAAATATACCAATCGTCGAGTTTTAGGAGTTACTCTTCTAGGTGAGGTAAATATCAACTTCTCTTTTCCTTTCAAGTTCCATTTGTTTATGTAGAATGTATTTTAAATTTACATAGAATGTTCTTCTATATATTTTATTCTATCCCTTTATTTTATTAATATTATTTTATTAATTGTATAACCTTTTCCCCTCTCTTTTTAATGTTTTCTAAAACCATATTTCATATCCATTATATTGCCCGATTTTCTTTTAAATGATTCTCCATTATCTCAAGAAATTACTTTATTTTCATTTTTGAAAACCAAACACTATTTATTTTTTAGGTATATTCAAAGAGATTTCAAAATGATCTATTTTCTTCTAGGACTAACATACAAGAAACCCACCTTCCTTTTTCAGGGTCTAATAATGATATAAAGATCATGTCTTTAAGATTTTTTTTAAAATGCCATTATTTTGATATAAAACCCATTTATTTTTTCACTATGGATAGTTAATTAAATGTTTTATTATGATATATATGGCCCAAATTAATTAATACATATGAAGAGTGCATCTAGATAGTGATCCAATGCATTTGGTAAATAATAAAATCTCTAGACATGACATTTTTTACGATACCATGGTGAATAACCTTGGTAATTTTATAACCCCTTGGTGATAAACCTTGGTTAAATGATTATGAATGATCCAATTGACTATTTTAGCCAAATTCATAAGTTATGATTCATTTTATTTTTACTATTATATGTTAATTTTTTCTTTTCTCATTCCTTTATGATATTCTTTATATTCTTATCAATAATTCCTATGATCACTTGTAAATTGTTTCCATTTCTTTCCCTTATGGGGACTTATGCTCACACTTTCATTGGAATTACGTCCCCATGTTATGATATATAGTAAATATAATGAGGCTTATCCTATGATGAATATTTTAAAGTAGATCAGAATAATTTTTATGTTTTCATGAATTATTTTCCTTTTTTCTAAGAAAATATAAATTAAATGATCTTGTTTTTTTACAATGTAATGAAAAGATATTTAAATAAAAGGTGGGATTCCATGTTAGGTTTCGGGGTTTTTAGTGCCTTGGAGAAGTTATCCTTGGATTTTTTATAACATTCTATTTGGAGTTCCTTGAGGTAGTCCTCCTTGGACTCACTATGAATGATGATTTGGAACACCTTGGATATTCTCCTAGTTTTTATTTTGGTTATATTGGATACTAGGGATAGATGCATATCACTTATGATGAATAAGGTATGGTCAATCATATGATTCACTATGAAACCCATGGATCGACAATGGATTATTTTTTCTTATTGTGGATTTATTTATTATTAAAATAATAAAACACATTATAATTATACATGATATGTTTATAGACACCGTCGGTGGTGTCCTACTTAGCAGTACTCACACCATGCTTGGACCGATATTTGTCCCTGAAACAAAATTCATCATTATTGGGTAGTAAAAGGTAAAACACCCTATGACTGATGAGTGGTTTTTACTACTAGGATGTAGAATGGGATTTTTGGTCCATAAAAATACTCAATACTATTTTTGGTGGAGATTAAGAGTCTTTCTTTTCATATCTTTTCAGTTATTTGTTTATATGTTATATTGTGGTATGAATTATTAATGTCTTTATAGTTCATTTTGAAATAGTGTGGGTGGTGATTTTTTATTGATACTCTCCTAGATGTCTATTTTTATATTATTTCTAGATGATATATATTATTTCCTTTATTTCTGTTATTGTTTTCACTATGACATGTACTTATAGTCTCCCCAGTATACTGCTATAAACCTGAACTTGTTATTAGAATCCTATGGAATAGGGGGATTGTAAATCATGTTCAGGGGTCACACCATCAGTAATGACATAGTTTTTTGGACTCTTGTTAGTGTACATTAGAAATATTACCATGGATAAGTGAATAATCCCAATGATCACATCTCAGGTCCACCAAGAATCACATTTTTTAAGAAATAAGAAAATCTCATAACACTAAAGGTTCCAAAAAGTATGACATTAAAAACACAGTTTTATGCAATTTTTTATAGAAACCATGTATATTAGACAAATTAAATGTCAGAAAACAACAATATCACATATCATCACAATTACCTATATATCATAACATCTATAATACAAATCATTACTTTATTTGGATCCCCCTCATCACTGAGCTAAGTTCATCAATCAATGGAGTTCTAAATCCATACGATTAAGTAATCATAACCAATATCATTGTGGAAACTCCTACCTCTATTATTGAATGACCTGGCCTCCATAATGTGTAGGAATATTGACTTTTCCTATAGTATGGGGGGTCCACGCCTCCTTAGGGGCCTAGGGGCATCAACCCCATTTCAGAATGGAAGACCCATACCCTGATGATAGAAGTCCTTTCTCCAAAACCTTAGTAGGGTACATAACATAAAAATATATATGAGGTATCCAAACTCAATCCTTAAATGGAATGTAAGGGGTTATCTAGAATATACACTAATATATGCTAAGGCATGTGGTCCACTATTAATTGAATTTTACCTAAAGGCGCACACCATGTGATATGAATAAATCATTTAAACCTAAGCATTGTAACTAGTGTAGAACACAACCTATGCTACTAAGACTACAACGTTTTTAGTAATATAATCTTATAGATATTATTTACTCATTGTTACTTCCACAATTGTCATTATTACCTGTATATTTGATACTTGAGGCATTATATGATGTGTATCCTTTTTTCGTTTCATTATCTCCCACTAGAATCACTCAGGTGATTTTCTTCTACCTCTTGTAAATTCCAGGCCAAGAAACAACACCTAAACCGTAATCTCCTATTTTATTTACACCGTTGAAACTATTGTGCGTCTCTTTAACACTGATCGCTGCTATACTAGCCTAGTGTAACACCCTATTCATCTTCCTTTCCTATAAAATAGTGTCACTCGGTCTCCCATTTGTGGATACACCCCTTCAAACTACTGGTTTTGAACCAAAATCCATTTCAAAATTTTAGAGAAAATATGTTCAAGAAGTTGTGGAAACAAAATAAAAACAAAATAATTACAAGGTATTGGGTCAATAATTCTACTCCAATTATCACATTTCAAATGTTAATTCATATGAAATAATTATAAATAATAACATAAAAATACAAGAATGGGCCATCTCAATGAAAAAAACATTATAAAAGAGAATAAAAGGAATATTTTAATAATAATTATACAAAAAACAATGTCATGTTGTAGATAATTTTTATAACTAAAAGAAATCATGTAAATAAGAACAATGTATTGAAATTCAAGAAGTATCATAATTAAAAAATGAAATACATTAATCTGAGCATAATTTTTACCATGAATTTTCAAATAAACCAAACATATTTTTTTTTGATTTGATAACCTGATGATTGAGGTGAGAGGAATTGAAAATAAAGTCCCACCTTTAAAGTTGAATTTCCACACTTCAACATTGGTGCTACATCAATTCCCAGTTCATTATCATTGGCTCTTAAATCTGTTACCATCTCATCATTTCAACTAAGAAACTATAAATGTTCAAATAAATCAAAGAACATTCTTTATCACTTATTAGGATTCATGGATAGCAATAAAACCTATCATATATAATGTTCATACAAATGAATTTATAGCTTATTACATGTAAATTCAATGTAAATAAATTAACAACCCAAAATAGCTCAGTCTAAGGACCAATAATAAATGGAATAATTTATACCTCACCTAGGTAAATCCTCCATTTTAGACATAATATTGGTGTTTTAATATCGAAATAATCCACTAGTTATGATTTCTCAATGCTCAAATGGTTGAAATAAATATTTATTTACTAAATAAATATTAAATATCCCTTAAAATAAAACTATCATTGAAAATCAAAAAAATCATCCGTAGGATAAACATTATGACCTAAACTCAATTCAATTTTTATAAAAAAATTAGGTCACTAAATTGAGTAATTTTACCATTTTATCCCATTATAGAATATAGACCTCAAAAAAAACCCAACTCCGGACTAAAGGAAAACATTATTCACTACATACTCACCTCTTTAAAACATTTTAATCCTAAAAAATAAGACAACAAGAGTTATTAAACCAAATTTCATAAACAATAAATGAAGAAAAAATCCTCTATCACACACACTTAATCCAAATTCAGTGTTCAATGCTCTAAAATAACTGTGACACAACAACCCTTCAAAAAACATCCTTTATTCCAATATCCATTCCAATTACATTGCCTGGTTTTTACCTACTTCTAGTAATGGTTCAACTCAGGACCATTCTAGAAAATAATAAAAAACATTTTCTCTAATTATATAAATCACTCTAATATTTCATACCAAAGATCCTTCCATCATTGGGTCACTCTTCAATATATGAAGAACTGAGAACAAAAAACCATCAAACTATACCATTGAAAGGTTTGATACCAATGTGACCACTATTGAGAGCTATATTTTCTCCACATTTAAAGATAAACAAAAAATATAGAAAATAAAAAAATTGATCCACATCAAAAAATGCTACAGAGAATTAACTAAAGATCTCACACTCAACTCCTATAAGATAATACAATGAGAGGATACTTGAGATTTGTTTCAACTACTCAACACTTATAGAAAATATTCACATTACAACATAAATTACACTAATGACAAGGATATCACTAGAACCAAGGATCAAACTAAAATAGTTGTTCTCTAGTAGAATCATAAGAACCCCACCTTTTTAAAATGGACATAGATTCATGGCCCTCCATGGGTGACCATTTTCCCCGAAAACATGTCTTGTGATCCTTAGGGCCCATTAACATTCCTAAATAGGTCATTATATTAATTATTGAACCCACATGAGAAAATTTGTTCCACAAGTTTACTTATTTCTTAACTCACACACCACATGAAACATATTAGGTGTCACCCACCCTGGAATTACTATTATATAGGATTTATTAACATTAGAGATTTCATCAACTAGTCTAAAAAAAATAAATTTTCACCTTTGGCACACGGGTAATAATATTTATCATTTTTAAACCTTTAACATAATTGGTTGTAACATTATACCCCCACAATTTATAGTAGAATTACCTAATCATAGATCAAACATTTAAACCTCATAAGTGCTACTAAACTTTTGGATCGGTACCACATTGATACCACTATAACAAATAGTCCTAAACAATAGCACATTCACCCCACCATTTTAATATGGCAATTGGGTCATGGATTTCTAGGATCCACATATTACCCCAAAAAACATGTGTTTACCCCAATGGGGCCCACCAGTGTGGTAGAATGTTTCATCTGAATAATGATTATACCCAAAACACAACACATGGTCTTTCACTATTACATTTTCCTCACTCACACACACCCTGGGAAACATCCCAATAGGTCATTTATTATGACACTAATCTCATCCAAGATCACTTAAAAATAGTGTTTTAACTAGTTATAATATCAAAAATAAAGGTGATCCTTTTTTAAATGGATAGTGACAGTTATTGTTTTAATCCTTTAATAATTAAGGGTGTTACATAATCTTTCATCATCCACTGGTAAAAACACAAAATCACACCTCCGAATCAAATTGGATCACACTAAATATTGAAGATATATTTTTTGGATTATTATTTCTCTTCATGAAATAATTTTATGGGAAATTCAAGAAATATAACTAACTCCTACAAAATACATTGCATCCAACCATTTTAATACCAATAATCCAGTCCACCACAATTAAAATAGGAACTTCTTGACCCATTCAAATAAACATGTTTTTTCAAATTAAAATACATGGATAAAACCTTCCATAACTTGAGTATCCAAAATTATCAATCAATAAGAAAAATCCCTCATCATGTAGATGGATCATACACATGATGAAAAACAATTCTTGTGTAATCCTACACCATTAATGTCTCATACCCAATAAGGAGACCTTAGTTCAAACCACCAATAAAATCAACCATAATGAGATTTATTGGAACAAAAATATCAAAACCTAGTCCAGGATTACATAACCCAAACATATAGAAAAATATATCATGAAAATTTCATGAAATTATTAGGTCATATAAGATTCCACCATCAATGCTACTAGGTTAGGCCTCCAAATATATATGACATGAGAGCACCAAAAAAATCAATGAGAGATTTACCATGTATATTAATTCTAAAATAATTATTCTATGTTTATTATCTCAGACATCCTCCCATATATGGAGCTGCAAATTCATATTAGAGTCATTATCATCCTGGTTACCAGCAAATTATTTAAACCACTTAAGTGATTTTAGCCTCAAACTCTGTGGAGGATATTTAAAACTCCACACTTGAAAAAAATATGCCATAATAAAAGGATATATCATATATAAAATCCATTTCTGAGGGTTCTCCACATCGATGGTTATTTAAAAGTATACTGTGATGAAACTCCAAACAATAAGAGTGGCCGTGATTTGAATCTTTCCAACTGAGGGTTAGCAATCCATGGTTCTCAAAAACACAGTATGGGTATCAAATCCTTCAAATAGTATAACTTGGATATCAAAATATCAAAATAAATGATCAAACACTTCCCATGGAACATCCTACACATGATACGTAACATAAAAACATTAAAAACTGAGAAAGACCTTCAAAAAACACCTCACTATTTGCAACTAGTTATAGAGGCCTAAATAATTTATATGAAACCATCCCCAAATAGGTATCTATAATATACATTAATTTCAAGGAGCTCATTCATGATATCTAATAATCTAAAAAATACATCAATATGTCCCTAGATGTAAATTTATATGGGTATGAATCTCTGAACAAGGGGAACCCTTGAGTTTCCCCAAGATAATATTTATTTCCCCTCCAATAATATAAGCCCATTTTTTTATAATTTTTTTAAAAATAACTATATGATTTTGTCAGAACCTAATGAAATACGCCAGGCTAAATCAGACACCATAAAATATTAATTCAATTAAAAAGTTCATAAAATTCACAAACAATTCTTATGATGTTGTTGGGATCCCTTCAAATGAAAATTTAAAATTCACATCAATGCCTTGTACAAATAACCACCTTAAACCATGGACATTAGAACACAAATAAATAATGAAATCAACCACTACATCTGTGAGAACAAAACTAGAGTATAGACTATTGATTTCATTGGGTTCACAATTCCTTCCCTACTGATGATTCACCATCCACATTCATACACCCCCATAATCACTAATCACTTGAATCAACATGAATTCCAATAAAACTCATCATTATACCTCCACTAAAGCGTGAAACTATCAAACTCATAAGAATCCAAATGACCCAAAATTTAAAGAACACTGAACACCATCAGTATAGTGCCCCTCCACCATAATTATAAATCATTCCTACCTAATATCCATATTCTACAAATATTAACATTTCTAATAGTGGGGTAATTAGTTTGAATATTTTAAGGGATAACCAAGTCATCCTACCTAATGGTCCAACTCATCACTATGGAAAAACATCATCCTATCAACTTACCCATAAAATACCTTCCATCACACACAAACCATGTATTCACACCATATATAATGTTATAGAGATTCATCCAAATATGATGGAATCCCCTTAAATTCCAATTTATACTGAGGAAAATATCTCACTTGTAACAAATATAAGTAAACGGATGTTATACACCTATAAGATCTTCTAGATAAAGATATATATCTTAGATATTTATTATAATATTTAAGTCATTTATATATGAATTGACAAAAATAATAGTTTATATAAACATTGATGAGTATAGGTATCACTCAAGAAGATTTGGACTCTATAGAGTAACACCTAATAAGATCCATTGATGAAGTGAAACCATCCATAGCCCGACTATTCATCACATTGTGCCTAATGAGGATTGTCTGGTGGTGGTGGAGGAGATCCTCCACTAAGGTGTAACAAGGTGTAACGACCCAAAGTTTTTCAATGGAAATTACCTTCTTATATTTATGTTGTAAAATAACATGGAAACATAACAAAATGAACTACTAAGTGATAAGTAACCTTTAAACATAAGTTTTTCACTTCTATGTTTGGAATTTTGAAAATCTGACATCCACGGTTGTGTTCAAGATGATTTTTGGAGTCTAATGAAACAAAAATATTTTTTGGTGAATAGTAACCTACAATTATGAATAGTAACCTACCCTTATGAATAGTAATATGACCCTTATGAATAGTAAATAAGAGGAACATTACCTATGAATAATAAAATAAAATTTAGACATCGTAGAAAGTGACAATTTGACCTTAGTAAATGTTTTTGGTATTTTATAAGTCATAAATAATTAATTATAATTAATTAATTAATTTAAAAGAATATTTATTTCCCTGAAATGTATTCATAATGTTTTGAATCATTTTCTAATATTTTTTAGATAATTTTATAAGACCCTACGTAATTTTTGAATAAACTACAAAATCAGTTTTAATCTTAAAAACTGTTTTTTAAGAAAATTATGATTTTAATTAAATATTAAATTAATAATATTTAGAAAATTATTTTTTGAAAATGGAATTCAGTTTTGGATTTTACACGTCAAAAAAATGGTTGGGGTAAATTTTTGGGATTTTTCTGAGATACTTAAATTTTTGATGAATAGTGAAATACCGCAATTTACAAAAAAGCTAAATAAGCTAATTATAGGGTAATGTGTGATGTTCTGCTGATGTAATCCCACTTGGTTCGGGATTAAATTATAAAAATACTATTCTTTTTTGTTAATGACTCACTATTACTTGTATTATGTGAAATTAACAAACTAATCAATTGTATATTAAGGAAACCCCTCTCCCCTCCACTACAAAAGCCACCCTTCACCCCCTCTTTTCCTCACACCTCTCAAGCTCAAATACTTCGCTAAACTCTTCCCAAACACCTTCCCTATCCCATCCCCCACGTCCAAAAGCTTCTGGTCTCATCAAAATACCAATCCTATCTTCCTTAATGAGGATCTCAAGAGGAAGATTCTAGAGGTAATTCATCTCCCTCTTCTCCTTTAATTTCCTTTCAAGTTCAAGTTCCTTTCTTGATCTATCCCCCACCAATATTAATCCAAATTGTTTTGTAACTCCATTATTATACATATAATGTAATTTTGTGATTCTAATATCACCCCACACCCTTTTCTTTTTCCTTTTATTTTATTAAAGAGAACATTCTTCATGGGGTGCTAATTTATCACCTTCAAAAACGACATGCTCTCTTCTTCCATTTCTACCTTCAGATCTGGTCATGAAACAATTTTTATGTTTGAACCAGAATATGTTTTTATGTATTATGTTCTATTTTAAGTTCTGGAAATAACCTATGGCCATATTACTAATTGAAATGTTAAAACAAGTTCGTTGTGATCCAAAAACCGCTCAAATTAACCAAAATAATCATCATTTAATTATTATCTAATGATTCACCCACATGGATCTAATATAATTCATTATAAAATCATTCAATATCCTATAATATTACAAATAACATGTAATATCATTTCCTGATGTTACCCATGATCTACCCGAACGTCAATTTAAGAATACAAGTGGACCACTCAAGAAAACCATAAAAACGAACATCCCCGAACAATGTTTTTAAACTCTATAAGTCATCCAAAGGAACATAATATCACATAATGAAACCAGAATGAACCCTATTAATGTACACATGGTTATATATTTCTAATTGATAAATATAATTTCATTATACAGGACATTAAAGGGAGGGAATCATTCGGGTACAAGGTAAGGGGAAATCTCGAACCCAATTTTCTTCCTTCGGGTTCTCCCTCTTTCACTCCAATTTTCATATGGTTACTCCTTAAAAATCATTTGTTCATAATTGAATTTAATTTTATGGGATATAAATGTTTTTCACTGGTTTATATGTCCATCAAAATTTATTTCAAAAGAACTATTCTTTTAAGAACACCCCTTTTACTTCTCACTCAAGGTGGACGATTCTTGTAACATGTGTTTTATTCCCTCTTTCCATTGGGAACCCAAAGCTTATGAATGTGTTATTATGAGATGAAACCCATTACCTTTCATGGGTTCATTATTTTGATTTATGTTATATGTTCATTGTGGCATGCATGATAAATTATAATGTTATGATGTGACGGGTGCACCCGGAATTACATACCGCTATATGAATGTTTAAATGTGACGGGTGCGCCCAGAATTATATAGAGCACCAATGCATTGGTTAAAGTGATGAATCCCAGGAGTAAATGTGATATGATGTGTGAACAAGATTATATCTTGGTTCACAAGTATGTTTGGTAGTTAACCACTAAGACATGATGTTTCATTTTTATGCATTTCCACATTTCAAGTCTTGTATTTATGCTCCTCTCATGTTCATGATCATTTTCCTATGTCAAGATTATGATCACCCCATGCTATATTGTTATTATCTATCCTCTTACTAGGATTCTAGATCACCCCTTTTGATGTATATCCTCAGGTGGCTACATGTATTAAGGAGCGGACAAGTGCCACTAAGAAGCTAGTGAAGAAGAAATTAAATAAATGTTTATGGTTGATGTTGTATTTGTTATGTGTGGTCCTAGTTTTCCCAAGAAACTAAACCTTTGGACCCTCTATGTGTAATACTATTATGTTTTTTATCTTTGAAATGATGTAATAATAATGTAAGAAAAGTTTGGGTCACTAGAGTTGGTATTAGAGGAAATGTTTAGTTAATTTGGGAATTAGGATTAGTGAACCCTATAGAAAACTTATAGTATGGGATTAAGTACAAAAATGCACACAAGAATATTTACCTAGGGATCACATATGTTATGTTTTTGGTTAAATTTTTTAAATTAATAAGTTATTAATGACTTGTTTACTTATGTTGTGTTCTAACCTTTTCTATTATAGAAAATGGTGGGAACCAGGAGAAATCAGGCCAACAACTCTTGCGAGGGATAATGCAATGATTGCCCGAACAGCATCCCCAATGATTTGGGAGGTGGAGTTCAAAACTTCATGGCGATGATTACCCAATTATCTCTGGTTTTGAATAATAACCATAATAATGGTGAACTTCCTCCTTCACCAAAGAGGGAGAAACTGGAAATTGAATGTTTTATGCGGAAACGACCACCAACATTTTGTGGATCTTCCGATCCACTAGTTGTGGAACAGTGGGTCAACTCCATGGAGAAGATCTTTTCTATTATTCACTGTTCTGAGATAGAGAAGGTGACCCTAGCCATTTATCGTCTAGATGGAGAAGCCGGTCAATGGTGGTCTTTAATTAAGAACACCAATCCAAGGGAGGAAATTGACGAGATGGAATGGGAAGACTTTAAGATAATGTTTCTTAATAAGTACTTCCCACAAACTCTTCGCACGAAGATGGAGAGAGAATTCCTAGAGCTCAAGAAAAAAGAAGGAGAATCTGTCACAACCTATGAAGCGAATTTCACAAGGCTCGCAAGGTATGCTTTGGGTTTTATTATCAACAATGATAGCAAAATTGATAGATTCATTAGTGGATTAAAACCACACCTTCGAAAGGATCTTGCAATTCAAAACTTTGGGAGTTATGAAGAAGCTGTTCGGTGTAATCTCAAAGTGGAGATGGAGTTTGTAGAATGGTCCCATGGCTATGGGGATAAGAAACGAAAGATGGAGTTTCAAGCTGGTGGATCTAACGACAAAGGTGGGAAGAAAAATCAATGACCCACATGCCAAAAATGTGGGAAGTTGCACCATGGGAACTGCCTCAAAGGGACGGGGAAATGCTTCAAGTGTGGGAAAGAAGGACACCATTCTCAAGAGTATATAAAAGACATGAAAATGAAGTAGAATGTAGCCAATGAAAGGATATAACCACTCGTGGTTCATTGCTAAAACTATAGGGATCTAGGGAACTATTCATACCAGTGCACTAAACCTCGAGCTCTCGAGGGTAATCAGCGTCAGTAGCCACCAAATCCAAAGGAAAAAATGGAAGGCTTATGCCATCACTACTGCGGAGGTGGAGCATGATAATGAAGTTATACAAGGTACACTTCCTATTCACTCAAGAATGGAAAAAGTCTTATTTGATTCTGGTTCTACGCATTCCTTTATATCCTTCAAGTTTGCTAGAACTATAGAATCGAATCCCCGAAACCTTGAAGTAGAGATATATGTAAAAACACCAATTGGTGAAATCATTGCAACCCAAGTGTTTGAATCTTATCCTGTTGAAGTATGTGGGAAGATTCTTTCAGCAAATCTCGTAATACTTCCCTTGGTGGAATTCGACGCTATAATGGGAATGGATTGGCTCTCGTTATATAGAGCACATGTCAAATGTCGGGAAAAGTAAATATATTTTTATTTTCCGAACCATACCATGCTCCTCTACAAATGTAAGGAAGATCATGGATCTCCTTTGAAAAATCCTTCAATGGTGTGGGTGTTGATTCCCTATGAAGAAGCATACCTCGCCTAAATAGTTGAGTCAAAGGAAAGTTCCAACCTTGAGGAAATTCCCATCGTGACGGAATATGGCGATGTATAACACGAAGAGTTACACGGAATTCCTTCAGATCGTGAGTTAGAGTTCTCAATTGAACTCATACTCGGAGCTACTCCTATCTCGAACTGCCCATATTGGATGGATCCTATTGAACTGGAGGAGTTAAAGAAGCAGCTGCAAGAGCATCTGGACAAAGGGTTCATACGCCCTAGTCCATCACCTTGGGATGCGCCAGTTCTCTTTGTGAAGAAGAAGGATTGAACAATGCGTATGTGTATCGATTATCGGGAACTCAACAAGATCACCATAAATAACAAGTATCCTCTCATAAAGATTGATGATCTGTTTGATTAGTTAAGAGGAGATTAATACTTCTCAATGGTGGATCTTCGCTCTAGATATCATCAGGTAAAGGAGAAGAAGGAAGATATTCATAAGACTGCCTTCCGTATAAGGGATGGGCACTATGAGTTTTTGGTGATGCCCTTCGGACTTACTAATTCCCATAAAATCTTCATGGATTTGATGAATAGAGTCTTTAGGCATTACCTCGACAAATTTGTGGTAGTGTTTATCGATGATATTATCATCTACTCCAATAGCAAGGAGGAACATGAAGAACATATTAGACTTGTGTTGGAAACATTGAGAAAGGAGAAGATGTACACCAAGTTCAGCAAGTGTGACTTTTGGATGAATCAAGTGACGTTCTTGGGACATGTGATCACAAGTGAGGGAATTTCTGTGGATCCTTCAAAGACAATGGCGATTGAGGAATGGCCCATGCCCTCTAGTGTCATAGAAATCCATAGTTTTCTTGGATTAGCTCGGTACTGCCGAAGTTTTGTGAGAAAATTCTCACGATTGTCATGCCCGCTAACTAAGTTAACAAGGAAAGGGGTAAAGTATGTCTGGACGGATGAATGGGAGGGAAGCTTCGAGGAGCTAAAGAGAAGGCTGATCACTGCACCTGTACTCACACTACTGAAAAGTGGAGAATGTTTTGTGATATACAGTGATTCTTTAAAGAAAGTCTTGGGTTGTGTACTCATGCAAAATGATAATGTGATAGCCTATGCCTCACGATAGTTGAAGATCCATGAGAAGAACTACCCGACACATGATTCAGAGCTAGAAGCTGTGATTTTTACCTTGAAAATCTGGCAACACGACCTTTATGGCGAGAAGTGTGACATATACACCGACCACAAGAGCCTAAAGTATATATTCACACAAAATAGTTCAACATGCGTCAAAGGAGATGGTTAGAGCTAATAAAGTATTATGATTTCTATATTCACTATCATCCGGGAAAGGCGAACAAGGTAGCTGATGCTCTAAGCAGAAAAGAACCTGCTACTCTATCCATGTTGCGGATTGAGAAAGACCCTATATTCTTGGATATGCAAATGATGGATTTGGAAATCATAAGGGTAGGGGACTCATCCTACCTTGACCAAATGATTTCTCAACCATCCATTCAAGAGTAGATTAAAGAAGCACAAAGGGATGATGTTGAGATACAAAAGAGGGTGAATGCAGTAAAGGAAGGGCAGCTGCAAGAGTTCCATATCGACAATGATGGTGTGATTCGGTTTGGAACACGGATTTGTGTGCCTTCATCACCCAGGATAAAGAAGGAGCTATGGGATAATGCACATAGCTCAACATTCTCTATCCATCCTAGGAGTACCAAGATGTATCGTGATCTTCGAGAACAGTTCTGGTGGGATAACATGATGAAAGAGATTGTAGAATATATATCAAGGTGCTTGGTATGTCAGCAAGTTAAAGCTGAGCGGAAAAAGTCCAATGGTATGATGCAGCCACTGCCTATACCCATGTGAAAATGGGAAAATGTTACTATGGACTTTGTCACGGGTCTCCAGAAGATGTCAAAGGGGAATAATGCGATATGGTTTGTGGTTGACCAACTCACCAAGACATCCCATTTTATCGCTATTCGGGAAGACTTCTCGCTTGAACAACTTGCAAAGATATATGTGAAGGAAGTGGTGAGACTGCATGGTGTTCCACTCTCAATTGTCTCTGACCGTGATCCAAGGTTCACATCTAAGTTCTGGAGGAGCCTTCAACATGCTTTGAGTAGTGAATTAAATTTCAGCACGACCTATCACCCCCAAACTAATGGCTAGTCTGAAAGGACTATTCAGACACTTGAAGATATGCTAAGATCCTTCTCTCTTGAATTCAAAGGTTATTGGGATCATCATCTCCCATTGGTTGAGTTCTCATACAACAATAGCTTCTACTCGAGTATTCAGATGGCTTCATATGAAGCTCTTTATGGGAAGCAATGTAGAACTCCAACTTGTTGGGATGAAGTTGGAGAACGAAAGCTACTTGGTCCCGATCTTGTTCAAAAGATGACTGAGAAGGTTCAAGTCATCCAGAAACACATCAAAGCTGCTCAAAGTCAGCAAAAGAGCTATGCTGAAACCCATTTAAGGGACTTGGAGTTCGACGTTGGAGATAAAGTCTTCCTTCGAATATCTCCATGGAAAAGAGTCAAGTGATTCAGGAAGAAAGGTAAGCTAATCCCAAGGTACATTGGCCCCTTTGAGATCCTTGATCGTATAGGAGCCGTGGCCTATTGTCTGGAACTTCCACCAAATATGGCTCAAGTTTATGATGTGTTTCATGTATCACTACTGAGGAAGTACATACCAGACCCCTCACAAGTACTAAACTCAGAGGTGGTGTAGCTGGAAGACGATCTCTCCTATGAGGAGCAACCAGTAAAAATTCTGGACCAAAGTGATAAGGTTCTACGCAACAAGACAACCCACCTTGTCAAAGTGTTGTGGAGGAACCATAAGTTTGAGGAAGCAACTTGGGAACCAGAAGAGGCAATGAAGGAGAAGTACCCTCACCTGTTTTTGTAAAGTGAAATTTCGGGGGCGAAATTTCTTAAGGGGGGAAGAATGTAACGACCCAACGTTTTTCAATGGAAATTCCCTTATTATATTTATGTTGTAAAATAACATGAAAACACAAAAAAATGAACTACTAAGTGATAAGTAACCTTTAAACATTAGTTTGTCACTTCTATGTTTGGAATTTTGAAAATCTGACAGTTACAGTTGTGTTCAAGATGATTTTTGGAGTCTAATGAAACAAAAATAATTTTTGGTGAATAGTAACCTACCCTTATGAATAGTAACATACCCTTATGAATAATAATATGACACTTATGAATAGTAAATAAGAGGAAAATTACCTATGAATAATAAAATAAAATTCAGACATCTTAGAAAGTGATAATTTGACCTTAGTAAACGTTTTTGGTATTTTATAAGTCATAAATAATTAATTATAATTAATTAATTTATTGAAAAGAATATTTATTTCCCTGAAATGAATTCATAATAGTTTTAATCAAGTTATAATAGTTTTTAGATAATTTTATAAGACCCTATGTAATTTTTGAAAGAACTACAAAATCAGTTTTAATCTTAAAAGCCGTTTTTAAGTAAATTATGATTTTAATTAAATATTAAATTAATAATATTTAGAAAATTATTTTTGAAAAATGGACTTCATTTTTGGATTCTATGGGTCAAAAAATTAAAGGGGTAAATTTTTGAGATTTTTCCGAGATACATGATTTTTTGATAAATAGAGAAATACCGTAATTTAAAAAATAAGCTAAATAAGCTAATTATAGGGTCATGTGTGATGTTCTTCTGATGTAAGCCCACTTGGTTCGGGATTAAATTATAAAAATACTATTCTTGGTCGTTCAAGACTCTCTATTCCTTGTCTTAGGTGAAATTAATAAACTAATCAATTTTATATTAAGGAAACCCCTCTCCCCTCAACTATAAAAGCCACCCTTCACCCCCTCTTTTCCTCACACCTCTCAAGCTCTAGTCCTTCTCTAAACTCTGCCCAAACACCTTCCCTAGCCCATCCTCCACGTTAAAAAGCTTCTGGTCTCATCAAAAAACCAATCCTAGCTTCCTTAAAGAGGATCTCAAGAGGAAGATTCTAGAGGTAATTTCTCTCCCTCTTCTCCTTTAATTTCCTTTCAAGTTCATGTTCCTTTCTTGATCTCTCCCCACCTATATTCATCCAAATTATTTTGTAACTCCATTATTATACATATACTGTAATTTTATGATTCAAATATCACCCCAAACCCTTTTCCTCTTCCTTTTATTTTATTAAAGAGAACGTTGTTCATGGGGTGTTAATTTATCACCTTCAAAAATGACATGCTCTCTTCTTCCATTTTTACCTTCAGATCTGGTCATAAATCCATTTTTATTGTTGAACCAGAATATTTTATATTTATTATGTTCTATTTTATGTTCTGGAAATAACCGATGCCCATATTACTACGTGAAAAGTTAAAACAAGTTCATTGTGATCCAAAAACCGCTCAAATTAACCCAAATAATCATCATTTAATTCTTATCTAATGATTCACCCACATGGATCTAATATAATTCATTATAAAATCATTCAAGCTCCTGTAATATAACTAATAACATGTAATATCATTTCTGGATGTTTACCCATGATCTACCATAACTTCAATTTAAGAATACAAGTGGACCACTCAAGAAAACCATAAGAATGAACATCCTCGAACAATGTTTTTGAACTCTATAAGTCATCCAAAGGAACATAATTTGACATAATGAAACCAGAATGAAACCTATTAATTTACACATGGTTCTATATTTCTAATTGATGAATATAATGTCATTATACAGGACATTAAAGAGAATGAAGCATTTGGGTACATGGTAAGGGGAAATATCGAACCCAATTTTCTTCCTTCGGGTCCCCCCTCTTTCACTCCCTTTTTGATATGGTTACCCCTTAAAAATCATTTGTTCATAATTTAATTTACTTTTCTGGGATATAAATGTTTGTCACTGGTTTTTATGTCCATCAAATTTTATTCTAAAAGAACTCTTCTTTTAAGAACACCCCTTTTACTTCTCACTCAAGGTGGACGGTTCTTGTAACATGTGTGTTATTCCCTCTTTCCTTTGGGAACCAAAAGCTTATGAATGTGTTATTATGAGATGAAACCCATTAATATTCATGGGTTTATTATTTTGATTTATGTTATATGTTCATTGTGGCATGCATGATAAATGATAATGTTATGATGTGATGGGTGCGCCCAGAATTACATAGCGCAATATGAATGGTTAAATGTGACGGGTGCGCCCGGAATTATATAGCGCTCCAATGCGTTGGGTAAAGTGATGAATCTCATGAGTAAATGTGAAATGATGTGTGAAGAAGATTCTATCTTTGTTCACAAGTATGTATGGTAGTTAACCACTATGACATGATGTTTCATTTTTATGCATTGCCACATTTCAAGTCTTTTATTTATGCTCCTCTCATGTTCATGATCATTTTCCTATGTCATGATTAATCTCACCCCATGATATATAGTTATTATCTATCCTCTTACTGGGCTTCTATCTCACCCCTTTTTTATGTATATCCTCAGGTGGCTACATGTATTAAGGAGAGGACAAGTTCCACTAAAAAGCTAGTGAAGAAGAAATTAAATAAATTTTTTTGGTTGATGTTGTATTTGTTATGTGTTGTCCTAGTTTTCCCAAGACACTAAACCTTTGGATCCTTTATGTGTAATAATATTATGTTTTTATCTATGAAATGATGTAATAGTGGTGTAAGAAAAGGTTGGGTCGCTATACAAGGAATCTTCACCTTGGTAGGTGACTTGGTCTGTCCTTCATCCTAAGTTAGCACTTGAGGGATGAACCAAAATCCCTTAACATGAGGTACCTTGGAAACAAGAAATTTATCCATTATTCCCAAGAGATCTTTTTTATAGTGTTTATTGACCATATATTATGCATTAGACTAGGGTTAAGTGGCCTATCATGAGGGTTCAATGTGTGAAACCATTTAAGAAATCATGAACCCCAGTTTTCCATTACATTCACTTTAGTTTTTATTTGAAAATCACCAATGGAAGTTCAAGGAAGAATATAGTTATCACAAAAGTCTTTATTCATATTTGTTCAATCTTTTCCCTATATTTAAAGTCGTGGGGTGATACTTATAATAAAAACACCACATGGTTACTCATACTTGTGGTGAAAACACTTCAAGAAGCCTTATTTGGTTGAGAGTAAGAATTCCAATTATCTTTCACCTAGTACATGAATTACATTCTAAATTGAACAATGTATTATACAAAAATCATTTTTTAGACTAGGGTTAATTCTTGGATTTTTACTAGGGAACCCCAATTGGTTTTTAGGAGGGTTCATTCACATATTTCATTCACTTCGACTCTCACTTATATTTGACTATGAAGTTGGGTCATCCTTTTATTGAAAAGTATTTAACTTTTTTGAGTACAATGAAAATTTATTTTTCACAAAAAATATCCTATAAATAACGAATGAATACATGAGAAATAACAAGTAATAATACAAACTCCCATGAGTCCCCAAACTAGTCTAAACATGCATGGAATTTATTCCCTTATCATTGGGAGGAAGGGAATTGTCCCACAAAAATAATTAATATTTTTAATAAGAATAAATGTTTACCTTTATTTTTTAAATTTACATTTTCATTATTTATTGAGATTATAATGAACTAGAATCTTCAAAAAAATTATTATGAAAGTATCGTAAGTAGAGGAAGAAAGTCTTATGAAACATATTGGGGCCAAATTTTGATCACTAACTAATTAATAGATTCTATAAAAGTTGTTATAAATGTAATTAAAATAGAAAAGTGGGATCTTTGTCTTGGTATTTTCCCCTATAATGATCATCCTAATCCTATTATGATTTTGGGTTGATTAACTAAATTATAATCCCCAAGTCATCCTCAAATTTTTTTGGAATATAGTCATAGAATTTCTAATGAAATAAAATGTCCCCTAGTTCTGAATAGGGAGTATCATCTCCCCATACAACATATACCTTGATTGCTTAATAATAAGGGTAATTTCAGGGAAAGAAATAGAATACCTTGGATCATAAGTATGAGATGTTTAATAATATCCATATTATTTTAAATTGACTCTCAATCTTGGACACCCTCCATATTTTTAACAAAATATTGGAGGCTTATATTAAATATTCATCAACCCACAAGAGTTCAATATGGAAGTTCCTACAACTGAGAAAGAATGTAATAAAATTAGATCAACTATGTATCACTTGATCTTCTCCATTATATAAATTAACTAGGAAACAACAATACATAGGCAGACCATATCCTTATATGTGTTTGAAAAACTCAATGATGCCAGCATTCATCCAAGACAAGTAAATAATTGTTAAAGGGATGAATTAATTCGATCCCATATGCTCCTATACTTTGTTTATAATGAAGATAATTTGGAACAAACAACTTTAACAATCCATGGTTAAGAAAAATGTGAATGAAACCCCATGGGGATGATCAAGTTGAAAATATAATTTGAGTATCTTTTTAAGGATCTGAATTCATGTTCATTAATCAAGAAACCAACTTCAATGTCTCCATTGTAAGGCCATGAATTTATCTGGATATTGAAGGAAGAAAATCATGATTTAGATGCTCAATATACAATAGGGAGTGAATTATATACTTTAAAAATTCTTTTGGAACCTTTAAAGATGGTATAAAACATTAGTTTTAAACATTAAGGAAAACAATGTTTAGAAAGGTTAAATTAATTAAATTCACAACACCTATTTGTTCAACAAACGTGCTTGATTCTGGAACAATGGTTCTGAGAAATCTGGTTCCAGAAATATTGTTCCAGAAAGAAACTTGACAAATGTTTGCAGTGTAAAGATTCTACCTTAATGCCTATAGAATCTTATTAAACAGAGTATTAAAAAACAAAGAATTATAAGATAGATATACTTTCCTTATAATTCAATAAGTAGTGTAAAACAAACATTAAATAATAACAAGTAACAAGTAAGAAATATTTTAAGATATAGATAATGGTATCCAACAGCCTTGGATAAAAGTCCCTTGATTTATACTTTCAAGAAAGTCTATGTTACCCACAGCAGGGTAATCCCTAAATACGATGATCAAAATAGGTCTTGCTATCCCTACAAGCCCTCAAATTCAAGGTAGTCACCACCTCTGTCTTCCTCAGAAAAGAATTCCTCAAACTTCATGGTAGTGGGCACCTCTATCTTCCTATCCCCGGAATCCTTTGAATGTACTCAGCAACATTTAGAGTCGCACTAAGCAAATATGAACAAGATGTTCAGTACACACAAATCCTGAAATTATCTCTCTCTAGAAATCACTTAAACAACATGTAATCTCTATATTGATTAACATGTTGTGTGCCCTTTCAAATGAGCTCTTATTTATAGTCACAACTTCAACGGTTGGCTCCCTCATCCAATGGTCAAATTTTTCCATGAATTTCGGAGGGACCTGTACACGTGTCAGTCAAACAGTGGTTAGTTAGTAATAGAAAACACGACATCATTTTGAAAATATATCAAAGATAAGAAAATTATGATTGATTGAACAAATACATTTTTCGGAGTCTATGAAAAAGTGGTAGTTCGAAGTCTAACAAAAAACTATTCCGATTCTATAATACCTAGATATTCATATTATTTTTATCAAGGAATTTAGATTTAGAATTCTATAAAATTTAGAGTCTGAATTCATGAGAATTAAGAGTCTGAATTCATGAGAATTCAAAGTTTGAGTTCATTAGAATTCAGAGTCTGAGTTCATGATAATTTGGAGTCATAACTCATAAGAGTTAGGAGTTTTAATTTAGAAGAACTCGGAGTCTTAACTCATAAGAGTTCGGAGTCTGAATTCATAAGAACTCGGAGTTTGACCTCATAAGAGTTTGGAGTCTGAATTTATAAGAACTCGGAGTCTGAACTCATAAGAGTTCGGAGTCTGAATTTAGAAGAAATCAGAGCCTGAATTCTGATCCTAAAAACACAATTTTTTAAATCTAAGTATATATAATATTCCGAGGTTTTTGATACGAACCCGATTTTTATACATAGAACAAAAATGAACAATGAAAAACATGGTAAGGATAAATTTCCATGGGGAAGTGAAATTTTTCTTATAAAAGTAAAACAAAGAGTAAAAGAGATGTGCCTTAAGATAAGTTGTTTTTTATTTTCAAAACAAGAAGGAATGGAAAATTCATAAGGAAAATTTATTGACTCAACAATCTCCCCATTTTTGGAAAGCATGAACATCCTTACAGAAAATAATATAAGGGCTTTATAAAATATTTTTTTGAACTCTGAATGTAAAAATTATCTCCCTTAACACTTGGGAATAGATGAATACGTCTAAATCCCCCTTAGTCTTTGGACATACTAAGGATCGTATTCTATATTTCTAG
Source organism: Viscum album (assembly GCA_963277665.1). Taxonomy (NCBI): domain Eukaryota; kingdom Viridiplantae; phylum Streptophyta; class Magnoliopsida; order Santalales; family Viscaceae; genus Viscum; species Viscum album. The sequence goes on from OY728159.1 coordinate 1,940,585,484, forward strand.
AATGGGACTTATCATTTTATTTCATACATAAATATTCTAGTTTAAGAACAACCCCTTACTTAGGGAAATATCTTCTTTACTTAGTAATCTTTTTTTACTTTACCCCCCTTTGGGATATTCAAATAGAATTAAAGGGAATGGAAAATAAAATATGGTACCTGAAATATTAGTAATGGACAAAAAAAATATATGAAGAGAAAAAAAATTCATTAAGATTGGAAAATTTTATACAAGAATGATGGTACAAAAAAAGATTCTATTGGGTCTATCATCCTTCTTTCTCCTTGGGCATAAACTTCTTCACAATGGTTTTTAGTTTTTTGAGCTCCTTGTGATCTTTCTCTGCTCACTTTAGAAGCTAATCCTGATCCTTAGCTTTCTTCTCTAAGGCTTTGATCTTTTCTTCCTGTGCTTTAAGATTTTCATCCTGAGCCTTCAAGGCTTCTTCCTACTTTATAAGATTCTCTTCAATGTCAATGCTAATATCAATTTATCTCTTCCAACTCTAGGAAACTAAAAAAAGGTTTCCCATTCAAATCCTTTACTTGTTGAATCCGAGAATTCTGTTCCAGAGTTAGATTTTCATCAAAATACTTGGTGAGATCTGTGAACTTGTTATCTTCGGTTTTAAAATCATCCTTGAAAATTTATTGAAACTCATCAAGAATCTTCATATATTTATCAATATTCTTAGACCAACTTTTCATCTTCTGGCATGATCTTTTGTGAGATTGATAGTTGATAAGAAAATCCTTGAAATCTGCCTCCAGTTTAACTCACGTATCCATCACCATGGATACTGATTTCGATTTTTGATTTAATGTGTGTTGAAGCATTTGGAATCTCGAGTCAATACATGGAAAAATAAGAATAGTCCAAAAAGCTTATTCAAAGACTGAACTACAAAATCATGTCCAAGGGATCATGATTACGAATTAGAAACTTTTCTTGGTGAGGTTTATTTTTCTAGCTCAGCAACATTCCTCTTCGAAGATCCACCATCTTCCTTATTCTTCACAACAGCTTTACTATGTGTATCAACAAACACCTATTTTCCCTTATCAGTTCTTTCAATGGATTCCTCATCCGGATATTCATGTTCACTTTCAGATAGATGAACAATTTTATCTTCATCTATCTTTTCTTTCTCAGCTCTTGCCTAAACATCGTCAGGGTGCATGAAATCATGATTAGAGCTTTCTTCCTCAAAAATCATATTTACTTCATTTTAAACCTTCTCATCCACTACTTTCTCATCTTTACTAGGAGTAGTGAGCTTTGAAGACTCAGATTCATAAGATTGGATTAAGAGCTTCTTGGATGGACTTTCCTTCTCATGGAAATATTCAACTTCCTTAATCAAATTTTCGATGTCACCACTGCTTTCTTCTTCTTCCACTTCTTTGAAAACTAATTTTTCTTCAACACGTTTTTCATGTAATTTTTCCAAAGTGATGAATTTCTTACCTGGAGTCTCAGGTGAAGCTTCTAACAAGAATGATTTTGGTACCAGGATACTCTCGGATGCATTCTCAGCATCCTTTAGAAGTGATTGAACTATTTCAGCATCGGGAAACTTTATCTTCTGTTTTTTTTTCTTTTTCTTGATTTTAATGCTCATTAACAGTCTTATCCTTTAATGATTTTACTTCAGTATGATTGAAACCCAAGCTAGGCTCCCCTACTTTCTTATTCTTCATGTCTTCCCTCCACTTCTCTACAACCTCATCAGGATAATCTTTTTTTTCTTCTTAGTTTCGGGTGGTGTGTTTTCGGTTTCCTTAGCTTCTGGAGTTTTTACCATTTCTTCCACTTCCATCACTTTCATCTTCTTTTCACCCTTCATTGTGGTCTCAACAGCCTCCTATTTCTTAGAGATAACTTCATCTTCTTCCTCAGGCAAGTCGTAAAAATCCTCAAATTCCTTTGAAAATCCAACATTCATTCTTCTTAGAGTATCATCACTAACCATCATGACTTTTCAATTCCATGGTTTTGAACATCAAGGAATGTTGAAAGACTCCAAGAACCGAACAATGAGCTTTGAAAGAATGGATGGATACATAATGATATGAGCCTTCAGATTTCCATGCTTTATATTATCGATCAAAATCAGAATATGCTTAACCAAGTTGAATTTTCATAGGATCACCAGAAAATCCAAAATATATATGTCACTTTTCTCCAATGCATACTTGTCCCCTTTTATCGGAATTATAAAACCTTGAACCCATAATTCAAGAATCCGGAAATTTGTAGATAGATGAGAAATTTTCAATGTATTTATTTCAGATTTTCCAAGAGAAGCCATAGCCTTAAACTTACTAAAACTCCCTTGATTATTAGGCAACTTCTGAGAACAAAATTCAGCTTATCCTTCATATGGAAAACGAAAAAAACTAGTATCCTTGGTGTAGGAAGGAGCATAAGTCTTCCCATAGCTCTTGAAAGATAACTTATCTTTACCTTCTTCCTTGAAAAAACATACTGGTTCATAAAATTCAACTAGAAAATCTGGATATACCAAATCTTGAGCTCCTGGCTTGGATATGAAAATAATCTCCCATCCATTCAGATTGATGTTATTTGAGATAATAGAATCATAATTAGAAAAGAATTTAGGATGAACCAACTATTCTCTATAAACCCACCACTCTGGGATTGGCTTGAGAGTTGACATGTCTTTCTGAGAGGATTATTCGATAGACATTCATATTTGAGCAAGATCTAAGAATTTTGGAATAGGTTTAAGTAGAAGAGAAGAACTTCAACACGTGAAAGCTTGAAATCCGATGTGGAAAAACCATCGGGGGTCCTTTTTAGGAAATTTGGGTGATGGATTATCTTCTTAACTCAATATAATGATTAAAAAACCTTCTAATTAGATCTGACGGTTGAAAATATAGCTGCAAGGAAATTTTGATAGAATAAGATCTTTTGAGGTTTTTATAGAAACATTCGGATTTAAAGAATAGAGAATCCGAAAGTTTAAAAATGAAGGGAAATACCAAATATTAAAATATTATTATGATGATTTAAGAAAGGAAATATACCTTTTGGATTACCAGGAAGATTATTCATAATGAGTAAAATTCTTCTTAAAGAAATTTTTATTCCAAAAGTTTGATTACGAACAATTTTTAAACTCTACCTATGGGATATAAATTCATTACCAAAAATCTAACTACAAAAAATTTTCAATTAAAAAAATTTAGAAAATCTTTATTACGAAAATTTAGAAAATATTCATTATAAAAAATTTAGAAAATATTCATTATGATAATTTAGAAAAAAATCGTTATGGAAAATTTATAAAATCTTCATTAAGAAAATTTATAAAATATTCATTATGAAAATTTTAAAAATAATCAATAAAAAAATTTATAAAATGTTCATTTTGAAAAATTTAAAAAATCATTGTGATGAAAATTTAGCAAATCTTCAATACGAAAATTTAGAAAATCTTCATTATGAAAATTCTGAAAAAAATATTGGATTACCTAACAAGAAAATGTACTCCCCCTATGAAAAGGAGTATATTACTATAAGGGGATAGGTTTCTACAGGAAGTTATCAAGGAATATTACCTTATAGTTATCATTTATAACTTCTTTTTAATGTATTCAAATCTATCAGATGGTAAAGATTTAGTGAATATATCAACAAGTTGATCTTGTTTCCCGGTAAATTGGGGAATGATATCTCGTTTTTTTGTGTGATCCCTAAGAAAGTAATACATAATATCTATGTTTTTTTCACAAGAGTGATGTTCATGGTTTTCACATTGGTAAATAGAACTAGTATTATCACAAAAAATTTGTGTTCTGGTAAAACTCATACCATAGTCTGTGAGTGTGTGTTGCATCAACAACACTTGAGCACAAAAACTTCCAACTGATACATATTCAGTTTCAGCAGTGGAAAGTGCTACTGAGTGCTTCTTTTTTCATGACCAAGAAACTAATGAATCTCCTAATAAATCACATATTACAGATGTAATTTTCCTATCCATTTTAAAACCACCAAAGTCATCATCTGAAAAACCTTTTAAAACAAAATCATTTATAGAAGTATAAAAGAATTCAAGATCCGTGGCTCCCTTTAAGTAGTGAAAAATTCTTTTCACTGCCTTTAAATGAAATTCAATAGGATTGGATTGATATATAGAACATAAGAACAATGAAAACAATAATTTTGGAAAACTATTTTTCAAGTATAGTAATCTTCTTATCATACCTCTAAATGATGATTGATCCACTGGTTTCCCAGATTCATCAAAATCAAGTGAATTTGAGGTACCAATGGGAGTACTAATACCCTTAGTGTTGTCATATCCATACTTTTTAAGAAGATCTTTAATATACTAATGTTTAGATATATTAGTTTCTTCATAGTCTATTCCTTCTTTTTGATTATAGACTTTAGATACCAATCTAGTTTTATTTCTTACAATGACACCATTTCCATCACACTTATTTATGAAGAACCATTTTACTCCAATAATAGAAGTTTCGTTTGTTCTTTAAACTATGGTCCAGACATTATTCCTTTCAAATTCATTTATCTCATCTTGCATGGATTTTATCCAATCATCATCATCCAATGCATCATCAGTGCTTTTTTGGTTCCAACTGAGAAAGGAATGCTAGATGTTCCACTTCATTTCATAAGGAACTTCTAGTACTTATAGGTTGATTTACATCACCAATGATACTATCATGAGATGATTCTTAAGAAACTACAGATTTGGGTTTTGTAAAACATGTTTATCAACATATGGTAGGAAATATTATCGGGTAAATGTCTTAGAAACATTGTCTTGATCATTTTACATTTCATAAGGATCTTCTATCATGTGTTGACAATCAGTTTTTTAAAACACATCTGAGGATGTATGTTGGGGATTTTTGAAAACAAAAGGACAAGTTTCATCAAATTTTACATGTATTGTTTCTTCAATAGTACAAGTGGGTTTTTTGAAAACTTTATAAGCCTTAGAATTTATGGAGTAGCCTAATAAAATTCCTTCATCAAACTTTGGTGTGAATTTGTGATGATTATATTTGGTATTCAGAATGAATACTTTGGAACTAAAAACCTTGAAGTATGAAAGTCTAGGTTTTCTACCGTTCTATAATTCGTAAGGGATTTTATTAAGAAATGGTCAAATAAAAACACAATTTATAGTATAGAAATAAGTACTTACAACTTCAACCCAAAATTGTTTGGCTATAGAATATTCACTCAACATGGTTCTAGTTATATCTTGAATAATTCTATTTATTCTTTCAACTACACCATTATGTTGAGTAGTTCTTGGGGCTGATATGTTATGAGTAATGCCTTTTCTACTACAAAAAGCTTCAAAATCAGAATTTTGAAATTCTCCTCCATGATCACTATGAATATTTTATGAATGGAAGGTTTTTCACATATTTACCTAGGGATCTAAAAGTTTTGAAATAAGAAAAATCTTCATATTTATTTTCTAGAAAATAGACCCACGTAAATCTAGGGTAATCATCAACTAAGATAAACATATAGTATTTTCCACCAATGCTTCCAGTTATTGTTGGTCCAAAAAGGTCCATGTGCACTAACTGTAATTCATTAGTAGTTGAAACTTCACCGACTTATTTAAAGCTTGATTTACGTTGCTTTCTATATTGAAAAGGGTTGAAAACTTTAGAAGAATCAAATCTAAGATCCAGTAGTTCCTTAACAAGTCTCTTATTAGAATGTTTACATAACTTCCTAAGGTTACAGTATCCTAACCTTCTATTCCACAACCGATAATGATCTTCTATTTCTCTATTGTAAGGTGGATCTTGACTCCTAATGTCTTTTAATATTAATGTGTAAACACTCTCTTTCCAATGGGCAGAAAGAATAATTACTTCCTTGGAATTGTGTACTAAACACTTTTCATTCCTAAAAATCACAAGGTAAACTTCATCACATAATTGAATTATGCTAATGAGGTTGTGCTTAAGACCCTAAATAAATAAATCATTTTAAATCAATGTTTTTCCAAGAAGAACAATGTTACCTGTACCAATAATCTCTCCATTAGAATTGTCTCCGAAAGTAAATTTTCCTCCATTAATCTTTATAATATTTTCATATATGTTTCCATTACCAGTCATATGTTGGGAACATGCACTATCCATGTACCATGTATTGATGTTGGTAGATTCTCTATTTTACTAAAAATAAAGAAGTTTGATTTTTTGGAATCCCATCTTTCTAGGATCCGGGAATTTTAGAAATCAAAATCATAGTTATCCAAACATTCTTAGAAAAAGAGTCTTTATGGAAACCTAAAGATTGTGTTTTGTTTAAGAAATAATTTTTGGCCAAATCCCCACCACACTAACACTTAGTACAATATGGAGCACTTTGAAGAACAAAATAATTGTTATTGAAAATCGGTTTTGAACTTGTATAACCAAAACCTAAATTATTCCTAAGAGGTCAGATTTGAGAATACATCTTATCAAAAATTTCTTTACCTGAGGTAAATTTTGATAAAAATATCCTCAAGGAAAAAAGTTCAGATTTTAGTTTAATAACTAATTTCTTATCCTCAGAAACATCAGCACTAGAGTTAGGCTCAAAATATTTTTCTTAGAAATTACATTTTCAGTATCCTTAGAAAGTTTATCCTTCTCATAATTTTCTTCCTCAAGTTTCTAAGAAAGGATTTTCAAATCATCATTCTTATTATCGAGATCTTTAGTAAGATCTGAAATTTTTTATCAAGATAGATTCTCCAAAAGTTTCTTTATCATGTTTCTTTGAAACTTTACAATTTCTTACCTCAAGAAACTTGGAAAATCTAGAAACCTCCTTACAGGAAGGCAAACCATTTTCATTATCTAATGAAGAAGATTCTTCACATGAATAAAAATCAATATCTAGACAATTTTCACTTAAAGGCATATTGGTTAAGGATTTAGCAGTTCTTACCTTTTCCATAAGACAATGATTTTGAAATGGATCTCTAGCTATAATACCAATATTCTATTTCTCAAAAGATTCATATTCTGAAGAATCATCAAATGAATATCCACCACTTGCACTCTAAGTGTCAATGGATTTCAGGAATTTCTTATTCTTTGATCTGTAGAAATTATTCTTGTTTCTCTCAGAATTTCTATATTTTTTGTCTCTTTTTGTAAAAAAGGGACAATCAGGTCTAATATGTCCAGTTCTTCAACATTGATAGCATGTCACTTCTCCATCTTTCTTATCTTTTCCATATATATTTTTGTATCTATACTGAAAGCCTTTCTTCCCAACTATCTTGTTCATCTATTGAGAATGATTAGCTAGTTCATTATCAAAATGATCAATTTCACTTGATTCAGATAAGACAGTAACCTTCCAAGATTTAGATCTTATAACTCTCTCAAGAGTCTTAGATTTCACATGATTATAAGTAGTTGTAAAAGCAACACTTCCATTCCCATTCTTCTTCTTAACATTGTCATCATCTCTCGTCATTCTAGTCTCATGTTAAAGAATAGTACCAAAAATTTAATCAAGAGTAATTTGTGAGAATTTTCTATTCTCATCTATATTTGTTATCATTGATTCCCAGTCATTAGGGATGATATCTATAATCTTTTCCACAAGTGCCTCATCATACAAACCTTTTTCACCCATGGATTGTAAGCTATTGACAACAGTCATAATCCTCTGTTTCACCTTAAAAACTGGTTCTCCATAAGGAAAGCTAAAACCATGTACTCAGCTCTAAGCATAGATCTTATCATGTCAATAACTTTGGATGTACCAAAATGAGTGACTTAAAGCTTTTTCGATATGAATTTTGTAGCTTCACGTGAACAAATCTGGTTGTATATATTCCTAGTCATGGAACATAACAAAGTATTGTGTACATTATAGTTTAGTTAATATTCCGACTTCTCTTGATTAGTAAAAGTTCGTACTCCCTTATCAGGAATCTTATAATCTCATGTAAGTATAACAATGTTTTCCACTCATGTATTGATGAAAAAAGGCTACACACAATCTCTCCAATATTCATAGTCATTACCATTAAAACTTGGTGTTTAAGTAGGATTGAGATTGTCTATGGAACCAACATTCATTCCTGCCATCTGAAAATAAAATATATTTCCACAAACACTTGTTAGTAATAAAAGTTTTAAAACAAGGAAAATATTAGCAAGGATAATATTTCTAATCCATAAAAATATTGAACAATGAAGAACTTGAGCAATAAAACTTAAATGTTAATATAAGTATTTCAGAGACCTACTATGATACCAAATTTTATGACCCAAATGATGGTGTAGATGCTCAATATACAAGATGGGTGGTGAATTTAATACTTTAAAAATTCCTTTGTAACCTTTAAAGTCAGTATAAAACTTTAGTTTTAAACCTTAAGGAAAACTATGTTTAACAAGGTTAAACTAAGTAAATTCACAACAAATTTATGTTCAACAATCATGGTTGATTCTGGAAATATGGTTTCGAGAAATCTGGTTTCAGAAATATGGTTCCAGAAATGAAACTTAACAAAAGTTAAATATGTAACAATTCTACCTTAAAGAATATAGAATCTTATTAAACAAAGTATAAAAAAACAAGGAAGTATAAAATATTTATAATTTCCTTATAATTCAATATGAAGCGGAAAACAAACTTGAAACAATAACAAGTAACAAGTAAGAACTATTTTAACCAAAAGGGAAGGGTATCCAACAACATTGGATAGAGGTCCCTTGATTTATACTTTCATGAAAGTCTGTCTTACCCACACCAGGGTAAGCCCTCGATACAAATATCGGAATCTGTCTTACTATCCCTACAAGCCCTCATCTTCAAGGTAGTTGGCACCTCTGTCTTCCTCAGCAAGGAAGTCCTCGAACATTAATATAGTCGGCACCTCTATCTTCTTATCCTTAGAAGCCCTTGAATGTACTCAGCAATATTCGGAGTCGCAAGAAGAAATTATGAACTAGTTGTTCAGTACGCACAAAGCATGAGAGTCTATCTCTCTAGAAATCACTTCAACAACATGCAATATCTAGATTGATTAACTTGTTGTGAGCTCTTTCAAATGAGATCCTATTTATAGGCATAGACGCAATGGTCGGCTCCCACCTTTGATGATTAAATTTTTCCTTGAATTTTAGAGTGACCTATACATGTGTCACTCAAAAAACTATTAGTTAGTAAGAGAAAGAGTGACATCATTTTGAAACTATATCAAGGATAATCAAAGTGTGATTTCTTGAAAAAATTCATTTTTCGAATTCTAAGTAAAAAATGAATGTTCAAAGTCTAACCAAAAACTATTCGGAGTCTATAATACCAAGATATTTGAATTTGGTTTCTCAAGGAATTCGGATTTAGAATTCTATAAATTTCGAAGTCAGAATTCATGAGAATTCAGAGTCTGAGTTCATGAGAATTTGGAGTCATAGTGCATAAGAGTTAGGAGTCTGAATTCAATGAACTTGATGTCAGAAATCATAAGTGTTCGGAGTCTAAATTCTAAAAAACTCAGAGTCTAAACTAATAAGATTTCAGAGTCTAAATTAAGAATAATTCAGAGTCTGAACTCATAAGAGTTTGGAGTCTGAATTCATAAGAACTCAGAGTCTGAACTCATAAGAGTTCGGAGTCTAAATTTAGAAGAACTCAGAGTCTGAATTCTGATCCTGAAAACAGAATTCTTTATATCTAAGTATATATAATATTCCAAGGTTTTGGATATGAAACTGTTTTTTATACATAGAAAAAAAATTATCAATGAAAAACATGGTAAGGATAAATTCCCTTGGGGAAGGAAAATTTTTCTTATAAAAGTAAAGCATAGAGAAAAAGATATTTTCCTTAAGATAAGGTGTTTGTGATTTTCAAAACAAGAAGGAATGGAAAAGTCAAAAGAAAACCTTATTGACCGAATAGATATAGTGTGTAACGCCCCGACTATAGAATCCTGGAGCCGGTGCGTTATTTTAATACATTGGAATGATTACAAGGAATCAAGTCTTGAAGGACCGATCAGTTTAGTAGTCATGGAAAATAAATTACAAACATGAACGTTACATTACACATTCAAACATAAAACACAGCATAAATAAACTATTGAGAACACCATTATTCACCTATATTAACCCTTCATATCAAACATAATTCACTTTGGAATATTGGGAAAACAAAACATAAGAAAGGGGTGAGGTTAGATTCTTAGCATGGTTAAATAATTTAGTGGAAGCTAAAAACCATTAATGAAAGATGTGTAATAAAAAAAATCATTTAAAAATAAACATGAACATAATATGGATAAAATAAATAAAATATTACCATATATACATGAACATAGATTTTGTACTAGTTGAATAATAACATGTAATAATTAATTTCATAATGGGGGAATTCCTAACGCCGGACATCATTACCACATAGGCAAGGCCTCATGTCAAGACTACAAATAAATTTTTCTGTCAAGGCCTTGTGCCAAGACACCTATTTGTCTCATGAGACCTACCGATACAACGAGGGGCTATAGTGGGCCCCACCAATCACTTACTATGTCAACTAAATTCTTTATATTAAAATGTTGAAACACAACATAAACATTCGTATTAAAACTAGCATACAAAATGTAAAAACATCAACCATATACCATGAAGGGTATAAAAATAGCGCATCCACTATCAAAAATCTAATAACTCATTTAATACAATATGAAAGATTGTATTATAATAAATTAACCTTAATCAAGAATAATATTAGTAAATAAAGTTGACATAGTAGAAAATGATTAGTAAAACTTTTTGAGAGAAATATCTCTTTTTGTGAAATCATTTAAAAGTAACACATTTATAAAGGAATTCATTTGAAAGTGATTTTTGAATCAAAGTTTCCCATACCTTGTTGAAACTTTTTAATGTAATTAAAATTTTAAAACAATCATGCCCATATAAATAAATTCTTAAAACCATTTTGAAAACATGAAGAATAATGAGAAAGATATTAGAGAATAAATATTTAAAACATTTAAAATGATATTTTAGTTAAAGAATAAATTAGAAAAGTAATTTTTAAATGTATTTAATGAAACATGGATATGGTTAATAAATATTTCCCAGAAAAGACTTACACATAAACAATCTCAGATAATAATGAGATTGAGGAATTAAACCTTACCTTGTACTTTCCACTGGTTGAGGGTAAGTTTAAACTCATTTATAATGACCATAGTTCACTATAAAATTATAACAGAACCATATTCATATTTATGATATCATACTTGATTAATTTATGTCTTTATACATCCCATTTAATAATAATTTCCATGTTAAAATGACATTCGGGTAATAATCGATTTCTTTATCATACGTGTTTTAACTTGTTATTCTTGATTGTATCATTTAGATAATGATTGAAATACTTCCAGAACATAAAACATGGTTTATATATAATATATATTAAGAATATAAATGTTTATAATAGATAGATATACGAAATGGAAGACACCGTTTATGGAGACGGTAGGCCGTACGTATGCATAAACGTTGTTTCTGTTTCCATATCGTATTGAATGGTTATAAGTGAATAAGATATTTTTATGTACCTATATATATATATATATATAATGTATAATTATTATTTCATATATAAAATTATTGTTAATAATATGTATTTTTTATAATCATCGTTGAATAGTGAACCTGGAAATGAATCACATCGTGTCGTGGAGACGGTAAGTCGTAGTACACACGAGCGATGATACCATTTCTTTAATGATTAAAAGGTGTGGAATTGGATGGTATATTAATGGTACAGAGAAATTATCAAGTTATTTTATTTATTTATATAAATATTACTCATCATTGTATCCATTCAAATAACATAGTGTTGAATAACAAATTACCTCGTGACATTGAGACGGTAAGCCGTGCATAGGTACGCATGGTGACATTATCATTCATAGGATGGATAGAATGATGAGTATGATTATACCATATTCATAATAAAAAAAACACATAGTAGAAGGTATTGGAGTTTTTATTTTGTTATGGAAATAACAAATAAAGAGAAAGTGGAAGAAGAAAAAAACTTTGTAAGAAGTGATAAAAGAATTACCTCTTCTTTGGGAGTTTCATTTTGATTTGAACAAAAGAGCTACTTAGGGTGGCCTTCTGCTCAAGTGATGGCCTATATGTTAAATTGAGGGAAGTTGGGAGGATATTTGGACAGGGGATGGACGAGCCAAATGGCTTTAGAGGTGTGATTTTGAGAGAAGGGTAAGTACCCTTTTATAAGAGAAGTGAGGGTCACTTTAGGAAAAGTTTGAAATATTATTTTATTATAAAATAATTTTCGGTTTATAAGGGCTAAAAATTGATTTATTTCAAATATAAGGTGCGGATGGGTCAAAATCATCTCATACAATAGGTTTTAGGCAAGTTTTGGTCACCAAATTAACACTATCTTTCAGATTTAACTCTTAGTTAAATAGTTTAACTTTTACCATGTCCTCTTGTATTATTATAATAACTGGTTAAAAAATATACTATAAAAATCCAAGAGAACCCCAAGTGGTTATTTATTGATATATATAACCTTATAAATTTCTTTTGGCCTAATTTTGAATATTTATAAATATTATACAAATTAATAATATAATATTTTCCTAAAAAACTCATTTATGTCAATTTTGACACCATTTGGTATTTTGTTTTTGTTAAAGTCATAAAAACTTTATCACTTATACAAAATTTATTGAATCTACCCTAAAATGTCATATTAACCTATAAAATTCGTTTATTTCATCAAAATCCTCAATTAACATTTTTTTATTCTTATAATATTGATTATTTTAACCTTTCATTGATAAAATAATTATTGCATCATCATTGTGTCCTAAATAAATTTAAGTATTAAATCTATAAAAATCATAAATAAACTATAATTATGTAGGATATATTTTTATCTTTATAATGAATATTTATAGTCTAATTTATCTTATTTATAACCCTATATTAAAAATGGTTTAGTTATTAAACTTTGAATTTAACCCTTTTAACTCTTCTTTAAATAAAATAATAATAAATGTCCTAATCTAATTAATGTAGATAAAATGATCATATTTGATTATTAAGGTTGGTTTTGTTTGAAATACACATATCCAATAGAATTAGGACATGTGGGAGGGTAATTATAATATCATTTTTACATTTAATTTCTCTATTTACTTTTAACCATGGTAAATAAAAGTCAAAAGTTACTATTCAAAAAAAAAATTTATTTCCATATTATTGAACCAAATTTTACATACTTATGTCAACCGTGTCTCTTATATCTTTTTTAATTCAATTAACAGAAGCGCTAAATTTTTTTATGCAAATTTTCAAATGTGCCTAGAAGGTGGCTAAAAGACGTTAAAAAGTTCAATAAAATTTTATACAACTGATTTTATTATAAAATGACTCCAATTAATTACATTGAGATTATATAGGTATTATATATCTATTTTTAATTAAAATAACTTTAAATAAAATAAATAATTATTTAAATAAAATGTCAGTTTTAAACAATAACGTAGTGTTCTTCACTATTCATCAAAAATTGAAAGTTTTTAGAAAAATACCAAAAATTAACCTTAAGATAATTTTGATATTATGAACTCAAAAATAAATTATATTTTACCATATGATGAACATAGAGGTTTAATTAATTAATTAATAATTAGTTCTCGTTGTCAAAACCGAAAAGAGGGTTTTTAAAAAGTAAAAACTATCAAAAGATTGACATGTGTTTATGTCAAATTTAAATGTGAAATTACTTATTATGACCTAAATTGTGTTAAATGATAAAATTATAATTTAAATATACTTCCAAACTATTAAAATTCATAATTTAACACTATAAATTATTTTGATTAAAAAAGTTGTTTTCAATTAAAATTTATTATTTTTCACTATTCATAAAAATATGAAAGTTATCAGAAAAGTATCCAAAATCTATCCAAACAAAATTTTTAAGTCTCTATTCTAAAAAAAATTAATTTCATTAAATTGAATATATTTAAGTTTCAAATATTGGTTTTAAAAAAGGTTCTCCATTAAAAGGTGGTAAAATTACATTTTTTGAAAAATACTTCTTTTATCTAAAAAAATGAATTTGTTCTTATATTATGTCAAAGAAACACATAATATGGATTATAATATTATATTTAGTATATAAAATAAAAAATTCAGTTAATACTATTTATAAATGCTTTTTGAATGACCTTTTTCATAAGTCGTGGTGCACTCGAACTCAGTGTTGCATGTAGTCCAAGTTATTGAATTACATTGAAGAGATTACGTACTATGAATTCTTGGGGTGTTACATTATATCCTCCTTAAATAAATTTCATCCTTATAATTTGAAATTTTCCTTTGAAAATAAATGGTTAAAAATAGATAAATACCATTGTGCAAAACCCATATCAGAAATTGGTTTAACAAACATTATTCTTAATAAGAGGAAAGGGAAATGAAAAAAGTCACCACCAAATCATTATCTAGATTAGGAGAACATTGGTGGAAACTATAAACACATAATTGGAGGAAAAAATAAATATTTATAGGGATTGATTGAGGTTATCAATCACAAACTATTGTAAAATTGAGGGCCTCAAAGCCATCAATCTATGATGATTTAAAATATCATCGATTCAACAAAACATAAGGTATTATGATAACACATGTTTGGTTTAAAACCCTGTTCCCTAAAGCTTATCAATTGATTTATTCATATAGTAATAAGAAAAAAATATGTACATGACAAGTAGAGTTTCATCCTTCAACTAATTCCTTCAAAAAACTCATATTTCACTCCTAAAGATAATAGAATTAAAAACTATTCTATTTATCCTAATCATATCGGGTTCCAAAAATAATTAATTTATAATTAATTTTTCAAAATATTTAAAAAATAAATTATAAAAACTAGGACATCACATATTCCAGAGGTAGTTGAGGCACCCTTGTCTCCCTTAGGTTGAAGGTTTAAGTCTCGCGGCGTTGTCTGATGTGACGTGTTGTCACCCGAACTCCGGGTTGTACTTTTTATAACAATCCAAAAATAATAATAATAAATGGTTTAACCTTAAAAATTGTAACCAATGTCAAACATAATCCATTATAACCTTTAGACTTATCTAAAATACTTCTGTCCAAACTCATATTCCAAAATTTATAATGAAGGTAAACATAATGAAGATCTTTTTTTCCACATACTTACATGTCAATACCTTCATCATTTATCTTTTAAAACAAGGAAACACCCTGAATTACCATAAAACCTTATTTATTAGCTACATGATCCCTTATTACTTATAGAATACTGGATATACTACTTATATCCAAAAAATTTGTAAACTCCAACAATAATGGAAAAAACAAATAATTAATTAATTTCAAAGTAGTCAAGAATATTGAATATGCAAAACAATATCTTATTTCAAAATCACTACCTCAGTATCAAAACCATATTAAGGTTTATATTTCCTTCAACCATTAATTTTCAAAAAAGTTTAACTTTCTATTGATTCACTTTTCTTAAAACCATATAATCTCAAATCTTCAATGAAATAGTACCGCTGTACAATCCTTATTTATTTCCATTATTCATTTAACTAGTATATCATTGATACAACACTCAAATGAAATAATTCATTAACAACAACATAGTAAAACTAGTAATTCCTCCTCATCTTTAGTAGCATTATAACTTGACTATTATCCAATATCATCATATGGGGTATACTCTAATGATTTAGTCATTGATTCGCGTACTGTCCAAAATCCTTGCAGATGAAGCATTATAAATTTGAAACATTTTTATTACCCTTGAAATCATTCACTTGGTGTCATTTGTTACCACACTTGTAAGAAAATCCCATTTTTCTCTAGAATTTAACATGGTGATTCTTTCCATACTTATCACATATGGGAAAATAAATTTTCACCTCTTCCCTTTATTCATCATTCTCTCTGCCCTCCTTTTCTTCTCTTCCTTCCCTTCAAAGCCATAAGACTCGGAGAATAATTTACTTATCTTATTAACCCATGATAATATTTCTCCATATGATGAGAATATTTGGGAAACTATTTACCTTATAAATTTTGGCTTAAAATCATGAAAGATATGATCCTTCTTACTCTTTGGATCATGCGTATTGCTGGAGTTCTCATTTCATCTATTAGGTGCCATTTCTAAACAATGGAACACACTAGGATAGTTTATGAATCGAAATGCACAATTCCAAACTTGTAAAATACCTAACATCAATTATATAGATTATTCATATAATCTATAATCATAAAAAAATGTTTTCTTTGAGGAATTATTTACTCCTAAATCATTCATAATTGCTTGTAAAGAAAATGTGAATTATCCTAAGCATATCCCCCGGGTGTGTCATAACCAAGAGTACAGCAAGGCCCATCGTTGTGTACCAAGATACCCTGGGTCATGCCTGAAGCTCCTTGTCATATTTTTCACTCATAGGTATATCTTTTCCAGAGCCACCTCTACCTGATCAAATCTAGATAGGGATTTATTTCATGGAAAATACACAAAATCTCTACATTATGAAAATTCTAGTAATTCTTATATATTAATCCACAAAGTCTATCTTAGGGGAATGTTCTCGAATCAGAGTTTTTCTTAAACTAGTTTCCAAGGATTTTAATAAACTTCCTCTGATACCAACTGTAACGCCTCGACCCCAAAATCCTAGATAAAATGTATTATTTTAATACATTGGCATGATTTCAAGAAATTATGTCCCAAAGTACCGATCAGTTTAGTAGTCTTGGAAAATAGAATACATACATGAATGTTACATTACACATTAAAACATAAAAAACAATATAAATAATCTATTAAGAACACCACTATTCCCCTAGCTTAACCCTGCATATCAAATATAATACACTTCTTGGAATCCTAGGAAAACAAAACATAAGAAAGGGGTGAGATTAGATGCTCAGTAAGGGAAAATAATTTAGCAAAAGCTACAAAACATTAAGGCAAGAAGTGTAAAAAAAACAATAGCCTTTCAAACATAAACATGAACAGAATATGAAGAAAATAAATCAAACATTACCATAAAAACATGAAAATTGACATTCTACTAGTCGAATAATAATATGTAATAATTTAGTCTATAATAAGGGAAGGCTTAAAGCCAGACATCATTACCACGTAGTCAAGGACTCGTGCCAAGACTATAATTAAATTTTTTTTCAAGGAATTATTCCAAGATAATTGTCTATCTCATGAAACCTAATGATGCATTAAGGGGCTATAGTGGTCCCCACCCATCACTTAATATGTCCACTACATTCCTCGTATGAATATGTTGAAAAAAAACACAAACATTTTTATTAAAACTATCATAAGAAATGTGAATACTTCCACTATAAAAAATGAAGTATATAAAAATAGCACATCCACAGTCAAAAATATCATAACTAATTAGATAAAATATAGAAGATTATATTATAATAAATCAACCTTAATCAATAACATTATCCAGTAAAGAATATTGACATAGTTGAAATTGATCGGTAAAACTATTTAAGTGAAAATTCCTATTTTGTGAAATCATTTTATAGTCATACATTTATAAATAAAGTCATTTAAAATATATTTTTGAATCAAAGTGTCCCATGAAACATTGAATGTTTAGAAATGAATTAAAATTTTCAAACAATCATGACCATATAAATAAATCCTCAAAACCATTTTGAAAACATGGGCATTAATGAGATAGATTTAGAAGAATACATATTTAAAAAATTTGAAATGGTGTTTTAGTTAAAGTGTACCTTAAAAGAATAATTTTGAAATTTATTTTATGAAACATTGATATGGATATTAAATATGTACCATAAAATACATACACATAAACAATCCCTGATAATAATGAGATTGATTAATTAACCCTTACCTTGTACTTTCCTTGGGTAGATAATACGTTTAACCTCCTGTATAATGACCATAGTATTTTATAAAATTATAATAGATCAATATTCATATTTATGATATCATACTTGATTCATTTATGTCTTTATACTTCCCATTTAATAATAATTCCTATGTTAAAATAACATTTTGAGTAATAATCTCTTACATTATCGTACACGTTTTGACTTGTAATTCTTAATCGTATCATTTAGATCATGATTTAAATACTTACAGAATATAAAACTTGATTTATATATAATATATATTTAGAATATAAATATGTATACTAGATTTATTTATGAAATGGAAAACACTGTTTATGGAGACAGTAGGTCGTACGTACGCATAAACGTTGTTTCTATTTTCATATCGCATTGAACGAATGTAAGTGAATAAGATATATGTAAATACATACATACAAACATATATATATATATATATATATATATATATATCTCCAGTAGAATTATTATTTCATATATTACATTCTTATTAATAATATATATATTTTATAATCGTCGTTGAATGGTGAACCAGGAAATGAATCTAATCGTGTCATGGAGATGGTAAATCGTACGTACACACGAGCGATGATATAATTTCCTTAATTATTAAATGATGTAGAATTGGATGGTATATTAATTATAAATAGAAATTAAAATTTTATTTTCATTATTTATATACATATTACTCATCACTATATCCATCCAAATAACATAGTGTTGAATGACAAATTACACCACAGTGTGGAGACGGTACGCCGTATGTACGCACACATGGTGATATTATCATTCACAGGATGGATAGAATAATGAGTATGGTTGTAACATAATTATAATAACATCATAGTATATAGAAGGTATTGGATTTATTAATTTCATATGGAAATAACAAATAAAGAGAATGTGGAAGAAGAAAAGAAATTTGAAAGAGGTGATAAAATAATTACCTATTCTTTGGGTGTTTTCTTTTGATTTGAACAATAGGGATCCTTAAGATGGATTTATGCTCATGGGAAGGACCCTAGGATGAATTTAGGGAGTCTGGTAAGATATTTGGGTAGGTTTTGGATAATCCAAATGGCTTTGGAGGTGTTATTTTGATATAAGGGGATGTACCCTTTTATAAGAGAGGTGAAGGTCAGTTTAAGAAAAGTTTGAAATATTATTTTATTATAAAATAATTTTGTATTTATAATGTCTCCAAATTGATTTATTTCAAAGATAAGGTGGGGATGAGTCAAAATATTATAATCAAATGGGTTTTAGAAAATTTTAGATCACGATATTAACCATATCTTTTAGATTTAACTCTTAGTAAAATTGTTTAACTTTTACCATGTCCTCTTGTATTATTATATTAAATTGTTAATAAACATACAATAAAAAGACAAGAGAACCCAAAGTGGTTCATTATTGATATATATAACCTAATAAAAGTCCTTTGTAAGAACCTTATATTTTCATAAATATTATATCAATTAATAATATATTATTTGTTTTAAAAACTCAATTATGTAAATTTTGACACTATTTGGTATTTTGTTTTTTTAAAGTCATAAAAACTGTATCACTTCAAAATAATATATTTAATCAACCATAACATGTCATATTAACCTATAAAATTCTTTGAAGGCATAAAAATCCTCAATGAACATTTATTTGTATATTTATAATATCAATTATTTTAATATTTCATTGATAAACTAATTACTTCATCATCATTGTGTCAAAAAAAAATTAATTATTTAATTTTTAAAAATTAAAAATAAAATATAATTATGTAGGAAATGTTTTTATATTTATAATTAATACTTATAGTCGAAATTTTCTTATGTATATCCCTATATGAAAAATAGTTCAGTTATTAAACATTGAATTTAACACTTTTAACTCTTCTTGACATAAAAAAATAATAAATGTTATAATCTAATCCATGTTGAAAAAAATGATCATATTTTAATCCTAAAGGTTTTTTTGGTCGAAATAAATTTATCCACTTGATTTAGAGCATGTGTTAGGGTAATTATAATATCATTTTTACCTTTAATTACCCTATTTACATTTAACCGTGGTAAATAAAAGTCAAAAGTTATTATTCACTAGAAATAATTTTCATCTTATTGAACCACATTTTACTTAATGATGTCAACCAAGTATCTCGGATTCTTGAAATTCAATACATAGATGTTGTAAAATTATGTTTTAGGTAAATTTGCAAATGTGGCTAGAAGGTAGGTAAAAGAGGTTTAAAAGTTCAATAAAAATTTATTCATCAAATTTTATTATAAAATGCCTCCAATGAATTACATTGAACGTATATATATATCATATAACTATTTTTACTGAGAATTAATTTAAATAAAATAACTAATTATTTAAATAAAAAGTTATTTTTATATGATAACACATTGTTTTCCACTATTCATCAAAAATTAAATGTTTTCAGAAAAATACCAAAAAATCACCCTAAGAATATTTTGATACTCTGAATTAAAAAATGAATTCTATTTTACCAAATTCAAAACATAAAAGTGTAATTAAATAATTTGAAATTAATTTCCGTTTTGATAACCAAAAAGCTGGTTTTTATAAAGTAAAAACAATCAAAAGATTGACATGTGTTTATGTCAAATTTAACTCTGAAATTGCCTATAATGACCTACATTCTTTTAACTGATAAAAAGATAATTTAATTATACTTCCAAAATATTAAAATTCATAATTTAACACTAGAAAGTATTTCGATTAAAAAAGTTTTTTTCAATTAGAATTTAGTATTTTTCACTATTCATCAAAATATGAAAGTTATTGAAAAAGTACCAAAAATTTATCCAAACGAAATTTTTATGTCCTGCTTCTAAATAATAATTTAATTTCATTAAATTTAATATATAAAAGATTAAATTATTGGTTTTAAAAAATGTTATCCATTAAAAGGCGGTAAAATTTTATTTTTTTGAAAAATACTTCTTTTATCTAAAAAAATTAATTTGTTAATATATTATGTATAAGAAACAAATAATATGGATTCTAAAATTATATGGAATATATGAAATTAAAAATTTAGTCAATAATATTCATAACCTCTTTTTGAACAGGTTGTTTGGTAAGTCGTGATGCGCTCAAACTCGGTTTTGCCTGTAACTCAAGTTATTGAATTAATTTGAAGAGATAAAGTACAATGAAATCATGGGGTGTTACATAGTAATACCAAATTTATATTATAAATATCTATAGTATTCTATAAATTGAAAATTTGGGGTACTTATGTAACGTCCCGACCCGAGTGACCACTAAGACGGTAGCCGAACTAGTTGGTCACATGGCCTCAAGCGCACCTCCCCATACACCAGAGGATACCGAATAGCTCTGAGGGTGTTAGGTAGTGATAGTAGGGAGACTATACCCTCACGATCAGAGTATACTATTGGTATATCATGTAATAAAGAATAGACAACAATAAAATCATTAATAAACAAATACAGTGCAGAATGAGAAGAAGAATAATCAACTGAATAAGTAATGAAATGGACAATACCAATATACAACTGATGCATGGTTATCCTGATTGTGATACATAATGAGAATAGTAAAAATACACTAGGATATAAGATAAAATATCATATAGATACAAAGAAATAACTAAAATAAAATCCAAAAGGGTGATCTCTACGAGAATCTTGAGCTCTAGCTCAGCCCTATGCTCTCAACTCCCAGATTATAGATAATGGGAACAAGAAATAAACAATGTTCCTGAAACAAGAAGGTCTCGTCATGTTCCCTAGTGTAATGGAGTCCTGAGAAGGGGGTGAGATAATAATCCAAGTGTGTTCTCACCCATGGTGTGTACAACTGAATCCTGTCTATGAAATATAATGCAAGGTAGTGTGAAGGAATAATAATATGGATAAACAAGAAATGATGAATAAATAATCCACAACCCACCCATGTTCCTTAGAGAAAACCGGTGACCATACCTCATTCTTCTTGTAGAAGAAATAATTCAAAATAGTGACTATATATATTGTAGTAATATGTGTAGTTTAGTTATATATTGCATCCAGCTATATGAACTATGTGTGTGGAGATGCCTAATGGCCATATACATGGAACACTAAATTTTAGATGGACTGGGGTGTAACTCAAAAATCTATAACTAGTCTAAATGATCCAAAAATCTCATGCAATAGGGTATATTTCTTACATCCCTATAGAGTAATATATTTTATGATACAACACTCAGGATAGTGAGTGATCTGCCATGGGAACACTATAACCATAGAAATTGGAACATATATCCCATCACCCATATAAAATTACTGGTGTGAGATGCCATGAAATCCACACCCAATGATGGTAGTTTTATTTCCCTCCTGGATCAACACCCATTTACATACTACAAAACCTTTATAATGGCATAATCTTATTTATCAAAAACATCCCTGAGGCAATAACACTCGGACTTTATATAGGTAATTCCCATATAAAGATGTCATTGAGTTTATAATACATTACCCAAGGCAATACCTCTCAAGATTTTCATTTGAATAACCCATTATAATGAAGGGAATCACATTTATAAAAATTCACACAAGCATGAAATATACAGTGTGGTCTTCCCACCCTTTAAAATCCATTTCATTTCACACATTTAATTCATGTAAGGAATGAAATTCAAAATAATAAAGGAATAACATTTAAAATAGACAAGGAAATCAATCCATCATTTCAATCCATTCCATTTATTTCAATAATCCCATTTGGATAAAAATATTTCACGAATATGTAATTCAATGTGATACTTTCCACATTGTTAAAAAACATGGAAATCTACTTTATATGGCTTAAAGAGGCACTTAGGAGGTTCTATAGTAATTTGAGAAATTACCTACATTTTTAATCCCATATGCAAATAAATTCATGCACTTAAGAGGGGATTTGTTCAAAATAAATATTTATCGAAGGAGGGAAACTCCATTCAAGGTATCCAGTAAGTCCATGTACCAAATATGGCACCTAAATAACCATCACAAAATAATAAAAGGGATGCCAAAGAAATAAATACAAGCTTGTGATTAAACACTAAATAAAATAGTGTAGCTTTGAATACATCACACCTTATCCAAGGGGTTTTATTATAAAATCAAGAACTTGATTAGAAGAAGATTCTTTGAATCCAATTATTCATTTCATTCATGAAACAAAAATTAAATAACTAATATAATCATTTTACAAAAAAACTACCCCATATATAAATTCCATTCATAAGGGTTAAAGTGGAATTAGGAAGGTTCCATTATTATTTAGGAAAAACCATGCATGGAGAAATTACATTAATAGCCTAAGACAGACTTTTAAGAGGTTTTTTGAGAATTTAAAAAATAAAATAAAAAAGGGTATGTTTGATATAAAACATCAATTGGGTTTTCATAAATTGTGAAACAAACATCTAAATTCCTAAACAATGTTCAATCGGTAAGTAATAAGGTGTAAAGGTCAATAAAATATGAAGGAAACAGCTAAAAAAACAACGTGTGACATCGGATGGTGTTCAATGTGAAGAAGATATTTTTAATTTTATGGAAAAATGAGTAGGAAGATATAGAACACCTATCTCATACATAGGATGACCTACATGCCAAATATTGAGTTCTTATTCAATTTGGTTTGGAAGTAATTGAAGAATCAAACCTTTGAACTAAAAAACGGGAAAATAATCTAGCACCTAAATAGAAAAAACGTGAGAGGATTTAATAATGAATGATTAAAAACCAGTGGAGAGCTTACCATTGAGGATCCATAGAGACCGACAGAGCTTCTATTGGAAGACAGATGGGAGAGAAATCATCATGCCTAGGATGAGGGAGAAGAAAACCCACGGGAGCAGAAACTCCACCAAGCTATTGGAAAAAAGAAGGGGGAAAGAAGGACAAGGTAAAAAGGAATTAAGTAAGGGAAAATAGTCATTTCACCTCTAAAAACTGGTTCATATGGTTTGGCCAAACTTTGCACCAACAGCGCGACACCTATTCTTTATGAAATCACTTTGCACAGTTTGGCCGACATAGTTACCCAAATCGTGCATCAATCATGTGATAAATAGTGTGAGGGTACTCCATAAGTGGAACTACTCATGTGATAAGGGAAAATGGTTTGGGTAACCTATTGACCGCATGTGTGGGGCACAACTTCTTCTCTGATATGGGCCTCACAATTTGTTGCTGAAGTCTACACGGTTTCAGACACATTGTGTTCCATGATTAGAGCACCCAAAGTTGAGTTTTCGAACCCCAAATCGTCCAAAACTCCAAAAATCACATGGAAAACCTCTTGGGTATTTATCCAAGTCCATAAAAAATTAGGTGTTACAACTCTAGGAATTATATTTTGAATCTCCATTTTAAGAACTTCCATTCCAATAAATGCCAAAAGTTCACATTCCATTGGATTTTCATCTCGTTCAACTCATTATTTTGTACAACCTCCCCAGCTTAAAACATCTCATCCATGAGAAACCTTCTAGAACAATATAAAATTTATCTGAACATCAAGGGCTGTGGAGTTTCATTGAATGAAAATTAATTTTTGGTCGAGGAAGAAAACACTTTTAAGGGATTTAGTGAGAACCCAAACACTAAAAAACCACACAAAAGGATTAAATCTTCAAAAGACATCACCACTTTATTCCATAATAGATAAACAAAAATTTGAAATGCACCCTATAATATAGACGATCATACCTTCATTGAAGACACATATCATGATTCGGTCTTGGGAAAAATTAAATCATGCAATTGAAATGGCCATTTTGTGTTTCCAAATATACAACCAACCTGCAAGCATCATTTAGGAATACAACACTTAACCCGCCAAGTCCTGAGCCAATGATCATTTTCTAAGAAAAACACCGAGAAGAAAAATACCCAATCTTTTTTAGATAAAGACAAGATCACATCATCATCTCATTAAAAATCAAGCCCAAGGCGATTCCCAGCATAAAACTTCATGTTAGAAATGGGCCAATTATGACCCATGGTGCGTACACCGTTGGAATTTCCTTACAAATAAATCCTCAAAGATTTATATAGACTATCATGGAATGATTTTGAAATGGTCAAACAACTGATTTCCCATTGACTTCACTAATATTGGTTGAGTTGGATTTTCATGAAAAGCCCATGCTGACACATACTGAACACATATCCACCTGACGACATGATGTAAAATAGATCTTCATGAATCCTATTCATTGAAAAAGGGAAAACATGAGTAAATAAACCTATAGATGACCAATCTCAAGAATACCAGCATAGGAAGCTTACGTAATTCAAATAGAAACATAATTCCATCTACCAAGGTATCATGTATTTAGCTCAAACATGTTAACTGAAATCATACCTGATGTCCGATGATGTTACATGATTAATTTTTCACCAGAATTTTTTATCATCATTACTCATGTTTAACGGGATAGTAATCTAGATCCATAAAACAAGAATCATTACCCTTTAAAACATAAAATCTGAGCCCAATAACAAGTCAGGGGTAACCACATATTCAAATAACCAGCTTCTACGAAACTAAACAAGTATCCCTCACCCCATGCATATAGGTGAGACATTGGAACAAGTCCACAATGTCTACATTGGAACATTGAATGTGCCCAAAGTGGCATCATCGATGTGATAAAGTCTAGGAAATGAATAGTCGGTGTTCAATATTCCATTAAAGTAACTACAACATGGGAACTCTATTGTCACTCAATACTAACCCCGCCTCGATAAGAACCACACATCCAAAATGAATCACAGTTAAAACCATCCAAAAATCCCAATATATTTTAAAACATTAGCACAACGTAAGACCCGCGATATCTTAGTATATCAAGGTTGACATCAATAGAGGGTGAATTCTTATCACTAACCCATAGTTCACTAAGAGGTTTTTAATGGTTTCTAATGAACCATACCCAACCATTTAAATGGGGAACAAAATAACCAATGCATGTAAACTTCTCAAATTAATCTTGGATTCAATATTAAATTAAAGTAAATAAAACATGGTAACTCTAGTGTCACTCATGAATAACCCATACTCGATAAGAACAAAAAATCTAGAATGAATCACAGTGAAAACCACCCAAAAAATCCCAATATCTTTTAAATATTTAGCATATTGTAAGACCCACAATCTCTTAGTTTATCATGGATGAAATCAATATAGGGGGAATTCATATCACTAACCCATAGTTCACTAAGAGGTTTTGAATGGTTTCTAATGAACCATACCCAACTATTTAAATGAGGAACAAAATAACCAATGCATGTCAACTTCTTGAATGAATAATGGCTTCAAATTCTAACTCATCACCATTGTCTGATCACAAGACTTTATCTCCTCATGCATTGGGTGATCATTCAAGATTCAACCACAAATTTCCACTGAAAACCAAAAATGTTTTTAGGGGTTTATTATATATCCAACCATGTTAACATCATGCTTATGAGCAAGAACCGACATGATTTAGAGCTTGAAGGCCTATAAACATTCACAAGAGACCGACCATTTCTAGTTGTTATATTTGGCTATGTTCCATAAATATGTAAGGGAAAGTTTTCCACAGAATATACATGATTCTCTCCACATTAGAAGTGTACTAGTCATCACAAGAAGTGACTGACCAACCAATTATAAGAATTATAGGTTAGAACAGCCTTAAATGCATATGTAGTACTCATCTGAGTCACTCTCATATACTTAAAATTATTTTACATAAAATCAAAAACCAAACTACCCAACATCTCAAAACACACAACTCTATAGGAATTCCATAAGAGAATTGAGATGAACTGATTTCTTTAAACCCAATGTCACTCTACTATGGGGATGACCTGATA
Source organism: Viscum album (assembly GCA_963277665.1). Taxonomy (NCBI): domain Eukaryota; kingdom Viridiplantae; phylum Streptophyta; class Magnoliopsida; order Santalales; family Viscaceae; genus Viscum; species Viscum album. The sequence continues at coordinate 1,940,612,395 of OY728159.1, forward strand.
TCAAACTCAACAGCCCCATGGAACAACAATATCACTAAACTCAACCAGTTCTTTATATAATTTAACAACTCATTGGGTACCATGTATATCATTGCATATAAGACCTAGATTTTAGAATCAAATGGAAAAACATGGATTCTATCCATAGGCTATAAGACTTATAAGTTCATGTATCTGATGGCATACAAAAAATATTTAACCCAATGTAATATTGTCCCATACAAACCTAAACATGAATGATGACATTCCAATTCATCCATTGGTGAGGAAAATAAAGGGTCAAGCATCCTATGATGTATCTGGCCATTCCCAAGACATGTCTAACCATATGAAACCAAGCATTACTCGATACTCACACCTATAGAATGGGTCAATAAAAACATGACCACCCATCTAAAAAAAGGTTATATTTTGACACTAAAAGAGTCTTATTAGGGAAAACATCACCAGAACAACACCAAATGCAAGAAAAATCACAAATTTTATCAATAAACATAAACTATAATGGTTATACCTACCACCGTATATCCCCTTAAGAAACATTATCATGGACCCTATCACTATGTCACGCCATCTGAAGTCTTCAGGCTGAATATCTGATCATTTATTCCATTTCTAAAAATAAAAAAGCCTATAAAAAATATCATCCTTCCATTTGAAGTGAAATCAATGAAGTGCTTAAAATACCCTTACAAAAGGGTTTTGAAAAAGGAAACCATAATTGGTTCCTTTTTTAAGTGGGTAAAATTCATTTCACTTCAAAACTTTTAATCATTTCAAATATTTGAAACAAAAAAACTATGTCCTAGATAAATGTTATATCAAAATCCATTTAATTTTTTAAGGAAACATATGAGGGTCCCATTATGCCAACCTAGTTTCTTTAAAAATAAACCCAACAATAGTTTCATATATATTAAAAGTAAAAAAACACATGTTTAGGGTTATCCCATAGAAACATTCCCCAACATTCCTAATTAGGTCCAGTTTTTCATTTTAAAAATTAATGAACACCCTTGAGTTCAAAATTAAATTGGTCTTTCATTTATAAGAACATTGAAATATACCATGACCATATACAATGAATCAATTACATGGGATCCCACCACCCCAATCTATAAAGCACCAATAACTTTATAGAACAAATTCCATCTCCCATTTATTCAAAACCAATCCCATTTAAAATTATAACATACTCATATATATAATGCTTCCATCATATGGGTGTACATATACCAATCCAAAAATCTCCCACTCACATTATATCTTGGAATTTGGATCACATTTAATTAAAAAAAGTTAACATTAACCATTAAACTTTAGTAGCCTCTACACTCTAGCAGTTGTTCTAAACATGTATAAGAATAAAAAAGATTCAATTATATGGGTTAACTTTTCTAAATTATAAGGAACCCATGAACCATATAATTGAAAACTATATCTCGTTTATTCATAGACAATAAATTCAACCCATGCAACCAATTACATAATAATAAAACCAGAAAATTATCATAGGTTTTTGACATAAATATAGTGCTAATAATAAAAAAATTATGATACATAGGCAAGGTAGGATAATAAGAAGGAATCATGGAATATGTTCATCTAATCATTTGATGTAAAAAGATATGCTAACTAATTTCCCAAATATTCAAAAATATATGCATGTTATTAAAATACTTAAAGATGAATACTAACAATAAAAATTAGGGAATAACAATCAAAGAATACTATAAAATCAGTAATTATCTCTACAAATGAAACTACAAAGAATGTAATATGCATGGAATGTGAATAATTATATGCCTATAATGATGCAAGAAAAGCTTAATCCTTTCCAAACTTGGCCAAGGGAAAGTATCATAAAAATAAAAAATCATAAGGAGGGGAATGTACACCATTCACTCAAGGCGAAGTCATATCAAATATAATATCGAACAACATGAATGCAAATCTCGTCCTTATAAAATTGGTCTTTTCCCCACTGGTGGGGTGATCATTCCTAGACACGACTATTTACCATGAACCACCAAATTCCTAGTCTAATGTATTCCAACACAAAATATAATGAAAAAGGAAAGAATTAACCTATGATGCCACATTGTAACATCCCAACCTAACTGACCACTAAGATTATATCCATAATGGAGGATCACATGGCGTCAAGCATGCCTCCCTGTATTCCAGATGCTATTGACTAGTAGAGAGGGTGTAATGAGGTGATAGTGGGGATACTATAACCCCATGATCAGAGTAGAAAAATGGTATATCATTTAATAAACAATAGACAATAGCATAAGTAGTATTAATGAAAGATAGTTCAGTGGAAGAAGAAGAATAACGAAATAAATCAATAAATCAATGGACAATGCGAACATATAACTGATGCATGCATGTACTGATGACAACACATAAAGAAAAAAGTAAACATACAACATGTTCAAAGATAAAATACCATATAGATAAAATGTAACAACTAAAAGAAAATCCCTAAAGGTGGCATCCATGAGAATCCTGATATCCAGCTCAATCCTGTGCTCTTAACTCTCATGTAGTAACTAAACAACACAAGCAATCAACCATGGTCCTGCAAAAAGAACGTCTACTCGGGTACCCCAGTGCAATGGAGGACCTATCAGGGTGTAAGGTAATAATCCAAGTAGGTTCCCACCCACAGTGAAAAGAACTGAATCCAGTATATGATATACAATTCAAGGTAGTGTGTAGATATATATAGATGGATTAAAAAGTGGTGCTGACTAAATAAACAAAAATCCAACCAGAATCTTAAGATACACATGGTGGCTATTACTACATTGGTTCATAGCCACAATAAGTCTGAATGGTGGCTATATTTATAGTAGTAATATTTATATATATAGTTTATTTATATATTACATCCAAATATATTAACCACGTGTGTTCAGAAGCCTAATAGACAAGAACCTAGAATACTAGTTGCTGGCTTGACTGAAGCATAACTCATACATCCATAACTAGCCTAAATGTGCATAAAATATCTTTTCATAGGGTAAATTCCCTATATCTTTATAGATTGAGAGACGTCTTGAAACAACACTTGAGGTAGCGAGTGATCCTCCATGGAAATAATCTAATCATAGAATATGGAACATAAAACCCATCGCCCATGTAGTATCACTAGTGTTAGATTCAATGAACTCAACACCATATGTAATGGAGTGTGATTTACCTCCTTTCTCACTAATAATTACCATCATAAATAGTTTCTATAAAGGTGTAATCATATTTACCCTAAATACCCATGAGTAAATACATCTCAATATTTACATGTAAAATTCCCATATAAAGGTATCATTGTATTTAAAATAAAAACCATTAGGAAATACCTATAATTATTAGTACTTCAATATCCAATTATAATCAAGGGAATCAGAATTATAACAATTCATTTAAGCATTCAATAAATGACATGCCCTTTCTAACATTTACATTCCATTTCATTTTCAAGATTCAATTTCTGAAAGGCATGAAATTCAACATAATCATGGGAGAACATTTAAGACAACTAGAGAAAGAAAACCATCATGTCAATCCACTCTATTTATATCAATTATCTCATTTAGATAAATAACTATCATGTGTATGTTATTAAAAGTGATACTTGCTTCTTAGTTAAACAAAACATGGTAATTAACATTACAAGGATTAAAGATTCACTTACGAGGTGATATGGTCAACTAGTAAATTACCTACATGGGTAATCCCATTTAAAAGGAAATTCAAGTAATTAGTAGGTTCTTGGTTGAAATTAAACATTTATCAAATTAGAAAAGATACATTCAAGGAATTCATCGAGGCCATGTCCCAAATATTCTATATAACTAACCATAACAAAACCATAAAGGAAAGACCAAAGAAATTCATCCCTGAATGTGATAAAATAGTAAATACCACTTTGTAACATTAAAGGAAACACAACTTATTAGAGGGGTTTTCTAATAAAATCCTGAAATTGTTTAAAAAAATTCCTTGAATCCAATTATGAATTTTATTTTGGAAACAAATCTAAAATCACTAATAGAATTATTTTAGAAAAATACTACCCCATATTGAAATTCAATTAGTACGAGTTCATCTGGAATTATGAAGGTAACATTATCATTTTGACAAAAACCATTCAATTGGAAATTCTATTTATATCCTAATAAAAATGCATAAGAGGCATTCCGGTCTTCTGAATCCATTAATTAAAAATTATTAGTTTCACTTGGCACACCCATGGGGTGTACATAAATGATGGAATCATCCTCCAAATTCCTATAAAAGAATCAATAGGTATGTAACAAGGGGAAGGGTCAATTTAATATGAAGGAAAAACTATATATAAACGCACGATAAGGGACTACATGCGGTGTGATGGAACTGTTTTCAAATTGATGTAAAAATGAGGAAAAGTATTATACCACCTCCTTTGTAAATAAGAGGACCTAATCTCCCAATATCGATGTCTGATTTGATCAGGTTTGGAAGAAATAGATGATATATACCTTTTACCTTAATGTAGGGAAAATAATATCACACCTAAATAGAATATCCAAGAGGAGATTAAACAAAGAAATATTAAAATTCATTCAAGAGCTTACTAATGAAGATCCATGGAGACTGAAAGAGATTAGATCAGTTGATAGATGGGAGTGATATCATCATTCCTTGGTTGAGGGAGAAGAAAATCCATGGGAGGGGAAAATCCACCCAACTACTTGAATGGAGGAAGTGGAAAGAGGTAAAATTCATTAATTAATGAAAAAAATAGAAATTTTCCCTCTAAAATTTGAGTCTCAATCTTTGTGTGCATTGTTTTTCCAAACTGTGTGCTACCCATGTGACACTAAATCCTTAATAAATAACACTACACAGTTTGGACCACATGGTTACCCTAATCACGAACCAACTCTACGATGAATAGTGTGACGGTACTACCTATTTGGATCTACCCATGTAATAATGGCATACATTTTGGGTAAACCATGTGTTTCCTGTGTGGGGAACATTTATTCCTCTAATATGGTCCACACTATTTTCTACTAAGGGCCACCCGATTTTAGGAAAATTGTGTGCCCTCTCTAGAGCACCCAAACCAATGTTTCTAGACCATGACCCTCCCAACACTCCATGAAAACCCTGTGAAACGTATTATATCTTTTACCAAGTCCAAAAACAACAAAATTAAGTTTCCAAATCATGGAATTATATTCCAAATCTAGTTTTTAAAAAATCCGCATCCTCTAAATTCCAAATGCCGAAATTCCCTTGTATTTTTTGTTTGGTTCAAAACATGGTTCATTATAGTTTTATGGTTTAAGTTACCCTTTAAAATCTTTTATAACATTATTAATTTATGTGAGATACTATAGGAGAGAAATCAATTTACTAAAAATAAAAAATAAAACAATGGTGGTCACTCTAAATGGATTAGAGGTCACCATTTTATCCATTATATTTACATGATGTAAAGTTTCATTCTCTCTATACATCATATTGAGGAAAAAGGGAATACTAGAAAATTTCATTGTCGAGACATATAATAGAAAATATCCTATCAAGATCTATCCAAATGGTTCCCAAGCCATGACTCCCCAATAACTCATCCATAGGCCAATGGATGGCATCTAGAACCAAGTAGGCATATCTCACACATGGGAGGCTTTAACCTATCTAACCTGTATGCATGAACCCAAAAAAAATCTCTATAAAATAGTGAATAGATAGTAAAACTAAAATTTAAATGCATGAATACATCTATCCCTTAACCAAAGTTTATAATAAGTACAAAAATAAAAAAATACAGGCCCAACAAAACAAAAAATGTAAAAGCAGCCAACCTAGTTAGATAGTGGGGATCACTATCAAATTAAAATTCTATTAATATCCTTGGCCCAAATATGGAAAACTCTTTAGTTGATATAGCTCATTGGACTTCAGCAACACTGGGACCTTCTTTGACTCTATTTATAGGCTTGTGGTATGTCAAATACATAACATGTGGTGAAAAAACCCAAGTAGGGGTGTGTATAATAATACATAGTAGGTTCCCCAAATACCCAAAAGAAAAAGGAGCAGCTAAAAGAAAATAGTCAGCTCGACCTAGCAAAAGGGTACCCAAATGAGAGATAAACTCCATCTCAAACATCCTCAGGTATACAAAAATAGTCAGATTAGTCCACAAGGGGTGTCAACCAATACATTTCAACCCTTCAAGGGCTCTAAAAAATAGAAAATCTTTATATATTTATCTCAGAATACATATCTCATGATGTTTTAAGCTCATATATAGAGGCATGTTCCCACTCGATGATCAAGGGTAACACTCATACCGGAGAACACACACTATAATCTCTGTCATCAAAGATGATAGTCGTTCAAGTGATACAATCCATCAGGTATAACTCTACCATCCATGATGACGCAATTTAGTGATACCACTCCATCAGGTATCACAAATCTGATGGTACATCCCTGCCATCCCATGTGGCATAAAACTGAGAGAACAATCTTGTAATATCTCACCACAAAGAAAGTCAAGTTGGAACTAAGTAGATCTTAATTATTAGATAGGGGATATCACCCATTCCGAATGGGGGACACTAGTAACCTAATTGGAACCAAAAAAAATCTCAAATCATAGAAAGGGGATCACTCCCATGACCTGATGGGGGACACTATGAACCCGGTCTAGAAAACTGTAAACCACATCTCCTCAAATAAGGGATCCCTCCTAGGATCCACTGGTAAAAACCAAAAACCCAATCTAGTATCCCAAAGATCTCACCTAGATAAAGGATCAAACTTATAATGTGATGGGGGATACCAAAAACCTAATATGAAATCTCTGTGATCATATTGTTCAGATAAGGGATCACATCTCATGTTGTGTTGGTGGTGAAAATTCCCTGAACCCCACCTAGCACAACACGTGAAGTTGGGGATCATACTCTCGATCATACAACACACCAAACCTAAAATGGCTTCTAAGTAGGGGATTATATACCCATTGATTACACAAATCATACTGAAATTTCCCTTCACATATGAGATCATATGCACAATGATGCTGAAAGCCCTATTGGACTATCCTACTAGATAGGGGATCACTGCCCAGGTAGTGTTATTCATGAAGATTATGAGAACCAGATCTTGGGAAATGATATTATAGAGGATCCAACCTCAACCTATCTAGAGTGATGAACGAACTATAACAACATGATATAAGATCCCTACCTGACCTCTCTTGAGGTATGATACATCACTATTTGATCAAATCATATTGAGAGGATCAAAATCCATAACTAAGAATGCAATTCCACATTGTACCCTTGTAAGATTAGGCCATGGGAACCCACTCAACAATTTTTGGTCCAACGTTACTAACCCAAGAGACCCAAAAAATCAACTCACCTCGCATCTCCTAGGCATGGACCATGGTCATCATCCAATTTTATTTGGAAAAAATTCTCAAGAGAGTATACTCACAGGCCTAAATATGATCCCCAAAAGAGGAGATACATTGGGTGTAAACACCTCAAAGAGAAGAATACATAATATCTAATGGTTTATATATAGTTCTAGACACTTCTTAAACACTCATCCATGTATGATCTAATATGGATTGGCTGACCATTTGGGCTTACATGACATGTACCGATGACAGACGACATGTCTGGCCTCACCTAGGACCCAGGTTGTGTCTTCCCTTCACAGAGATAGACCATCCATGTTTCAAAGATGGTTTGAACCCCTTGTTACAAAACATGTTCCATCTGAATAGTACCATGGTCATTTCATATTCTCATGTCCTTGTCTGGCACCATGTACCTATGTATTTTTGTCATGTACATCCAGACGGTCGTGTATGATCACATGACTTCTCGAGCCATGTCCTCAAGACACATGACCCGAGGACCCTATAAGACATGTGACCCTAGTACGCGGCGTGCAGTCCATAAAATTTAGCTCCCTAATATTGGAATAACACATGACGTGTGACCCTATAATACACATTGTGTGATTGAGAATTTTGAACGGGAATTCCCTACGAGCAGCCTGATTGGACACATCCCCACCGAAACCTCCACGTAAAACCTCATGGGCTCCTAATATTCCATATAAGGGATATAAAAGGTTAAAGTAATTCATAAAAAGGGATCGGTACATAATACTCAAATTTTCCTACATTATGGTGAAATATCAGAACTTTAGGTGCTAAACAATGCCCAGAACATGATGATTCTAAATCTGCAAATGATGGGTGTCAAAAACAAGATTTAGCAGCACATCCTCACATTGGCTCATCTATTGGAGCAAGGAAAATAGGTAGGGGATACTGCCATGTATAATGTGTGGGATTAATGGTTAATGGATTTAATTTTCTATTATATTTTTAACCATCCACTTCAATCCCTTATGATAAATCACATCTGACTGAACACCCAACAGTGAATTTTTTTTGTCACACATGGGGTAAACCACATGTTTGGAACTAGATCACAGTCTTATAATTATAATTTGATATTGTTGGGTGTTATTCAATATTAATAAAGAAACTTAAAAAGTGTGATAAATTATATTTAATATTTCTAACATCAAGGCAATGAGGTTCTTTATTCCACAAAACCACTCTCCAACTACATGTTGGATTAAAAAATCATATGATTATTTAAAGATATTACAAGTCTAAACACGAGTCACTACACCCTACCCAAATTAAATATTTTCATCCCTAAAAAGTGAAATCATATGTGGATGGTGAAAACCTGAGCACTCCATTGGGAATCTCATGCCAAAGAGTTCACCAAGGGTTCCCATGCTATCAACAACCATGCACATAGGGAGACCACTGAGGCGCAACCAGAACCATCATCCAGATCAAACTAGGTTGATATCAAGAAATAGATGGCATCATGTTTCCTTAATAGTGATAGGTGGTAAGACACCAAGAACCCAGTCCATTTGTAGTCATAGGGTCCAATTGTACACCAATTTGCTAACATGATGCATAGACTAACATAACTCCACACCAAACACACAATAGAAAGTAACTCGTCCACCATAACGTGATAAAATTATATTTTTGTTTCACTTACTCACACATAAGGTTTTTTTATCATGTCTTAAGAATGCATCTTAGTGGGGAAATTGTACCAGATTCATGTAAGTCAGAATCCATAGAAAACCACGCCACTTCCCCAACTAGCATCTCATTTATAAAGCTAATGCTGAGTACATGAGGGTCCTAAAAAACACAAGGCTACACATGTGCACACACTAGTTTTTACTATTCCCTCTGTGAAAACCTCTAACACACAACCTCACCTCGAACAAACAAGTCAGAGGGAATCGTCCACCACACCTTTACACATCGCACTTTGGGTGAAACTAACATTCTTTCACTATTTTAATCAATAAAAAAATACATATATGTGGTAGAAAGATCCCTCTTACTTATTTATTTGAATCTACATCGAGAAACACAAACACAAGGTATTACCAATTCCCCCAATCACCCAGTTGATCCTTAATCAATAAATGGAAAGAAAAGGGTGACTCATAATATATTAAAGAAATAATACTAAACACTTTATAAATGTCATAGAGAATACCTTTATTCACCCTCAAAGCCTCTAGGTCAAAGGCCTCTATGACTTGAAACTTTCCTCGTCCCCATACTCCAGTTCCATGAGAATAACGTGGTCCACCAGAGGGTGGTGGTGGTAACTCATTCCATGTACAACCTACTTATTCTATACCCAATCCTCTTCCATGTACACCATCACGCGAAACTACATTATCCAAATGCTTCCTCTTCCAGGGAGGTCCGTCAACTAGCTTCCTATCAGAAACACAATGAGTCATACAATTGCAAGAAAGATGTCACCCGACATCACAATAATAGAACTTCCTCTCTTGTGGCTATCCAAAACTAGGTTGGAAACCCTATGCCTCATACCCTCCATCCTAGTATCATCTCCCAATTAATCTATCATGTATGGACCCCTAAACCTATTTGTGTCCATTAGATACATAGCTCTTCGCTCTGGTGTACCCGAAACCAATAATGTGAGTCTTTACATCTTGAAAGCTCTTCACCCATATGGCCCACTCAAGCACTCTAGAATGGGTGGGAATAAATTGTATCACCATATATTCCCTTACATCTTAGTGTAATCCCAAATAAAAGATCCATGAGCTCAAGAATGAATCCTAAAACATATCCAGGGATATTCAAGAAAGTTCTGTAAACCTCACCGAGTACTCTACCAAATTAATGATATCATACCAAAGCTACAGAATATCCAAGATATGCATCATCCTCAATTTTGAATGACATAAATCTTTCGGGAATAGATTTTCAAACTCTTCCTTGGAATGAATCAACTCATTATGGGTCTACATCACCAAACTCCACCATCACATGATGTAACCCTGTAGAAGTATCACTGCTAAGACCACAATCTTACTGAAAGGTTTCCATTAAGGTGGAAAACATGTGTGATTGTATCAAGAGATTCATAAACTGCCAAGGGGTCAGGATCAACCCAATACCATAGATGCCACCACCACTGAAACTTGTCTAGAAAACTCATCTTACGTGGATTTTCATCCTACACTAACATCACAAAATACTTCTTGAAATGTGGTGTCTCAACTAGTGGACCACTCTAAGGTTAGTACTATAGACCAATTACATTCACTGAAGCCTTATCTCTTGGTGGATCATCATATGAATTCCTCCAAGGAACCCTGCATGGATGTTTTTGTGGATTAATCCAAAAATAAAATCCTGGTTTTCCATTGTCAAGTATTATATTTGGGGATCTGACTCAAGAAAGACTGAAATAACCAAAACCCAATAATATATGATTCATAAACCAAAATTTTCATATGATTAGTTCCCTAATGTGAAAAGTTGAAAAGAATGATATCAGAGTCCCATTAAATGGATATGTTAGCCACCACACCAACACTAGAGTCCCTAGAAAAAAATATGAACTCACAACACTTTAACACTGAAAAATGAAGGTCATGAATCTACCGTGCCAAAGTGGAACCTTATCTAATAACACTCTATCACAAACCATCCTAATGAGGCCTAAGACATGACTTCCCAAGACCGCTTCAATAGTCCAGAGGATGGTGTCTAACATTGTGTAGTAATATCAAAAATATTATAGGAATTATTCTGTTGAAACTAAATGAATGAACCCATTAACATATCCACAGAAAATTGAAGAGAGAGTAAAACTGGATAAAAAATGAATGCCTACATCTATCCCAAAACCAGAGTACAATACAAGTACAGAAAGGAAAAACATATAGGCCCACCAAAAGAAAAATTATAAAATAACCAAACCTACATAGATGGAGGAGATTACAATCAAATGAAAATATTTGTAATCACCTAGGCTTAGCTTGAGAGAACACCTCAGTCGATCTATCTCACTGTTCTATGATTTCATTGGGTCCTCCTAAGGATCCATCAAAAGGCATGTGGTCAATATAAGATGCAACATGATATGAAAAATCTGATCAGAGGTGATTAAAAGAATCTCTGTTTTTTCCCAAAATACCTTAAGAAAAAGTTATAAGATGAAAGGAAATAGTCATCTCGACCTATTTATAGGAAAATATGACAGAGAAACTACATCTCAAACTTCCATATTTATACACTACTAGTCAGATCTATCCATAATGGGTTTCATTCAAGATCATTTCAACACAACAAGGACTCAAAATAATAAAAAACATAGATATAGTCATCTCGAACTCTGTGTATTATGATGTTTCATCCTTATATCCAGTGACAGTTTCCCACTCAAGGCTTAAGGGTAACACTCGTCGAGGAGAAAGACACCACAATCTACATTATCACTGATGACAGTCTTCTGAGATATAAACTCCATCTAAAAGAATCTTACTATCCTAGAAGGAAAAACTTAGTGATATCACTCCATAGGGTATCACAGAGCTAATGGAACATCCCCACTGTACTAGGAGGATAACATCCAAGAGAACATGATATTCAGATCTATCCATGAAGAAATTCATGATGGATCCCAAAATATCTCAATACTCAGATATAGTATCTCACCCATCCTAGATGGGTGATGATACTAACCCCACTATTCCCAATAAATGTCCCATATCTTATAAATTGGATAAATCATAGGACCCATTGTGGGAAACTACAAGTCTAGTCCAGAAAATTATAATCCACATCTCATCATATAGGGGATCACTCCCAGGATCTGCTAAGGAGACAACTAATCCAACCTGATAACCAAAATATCTCACTCAGATAGGGCATCACTCCCAGGATCCACTTGGGGACACCAAAAATTGGATATTACACCCCTAAGACCATTTTCCTCAAATTGGGGATCACTGCACATGTAGTGTTGGTCAAAATAATTCCAAGAACCCAATTGATCACAACTCGTGAAGTTGGGTATAATACTACCAATGAAACCAAAACCCCTACCTAAATTTTCTATCGAGTAGGATATCTTATAACCAATGATTCCGCAAACCCTAGTGAAAATTACCTCCATTTTGGGGATCATATTCATAATGATTCCACAAACCCTATTGGGTTGTCCTACTAGATTAGAGATTACTACTTGTACATTGTTGGTCATGAAGATTGTGAGCACCCAGTCTAGGGAATGAAATACTCGAGAATCCCACCATGAACAATTTTGGGGGATGAAAAAAATATAACAATACAATAGAGGATCTCACCCTAGCTTCTCTAGAGGGATGCTGCAACTCTATCTAAGAACATCCTATTGAGGGGATCACAATCATGAACTAGGGACATAATATAACAATTTAACCACATATGAATATACCAAGGGAACTCACTCTAACCCTTATGGTCAAAAAATTTTAGCATAAAAGGACCAAAATATCACTTTACCTTTCATATATTTAGCTCGAAATATGGTAACCATCACGTTGTATGTGGAAAATAGCTCATAACAGGCTACTCGTAGGCTTATATCCAATCCTCTAAAGAGGAGATATGATGGGAAAGAAACTCCTCCATGAGGATATTACATAGAGTGTAAGGGGGTATACATAGAATGTGACACTGCCTAAGTACCCATCTATTTCCTCTACTTCATTTCTTGGCTGACCATACACAATTACAAAGCATGTACTGACGGTACATGGAATGTGTCACCTCACCTGAGCCCAAACCATGACTCACCTTCACACCCCTCGACCAATAGTATCTCACACATAGTGTGTACCCATTGGTACATAGTGTGTCATAGATGAATGTCCCCATGGCAGTTTCATCTTCCCATGTCTATGTTTGTCACCCCATGCATGGGTGCTCTGGTTGAATTCTTCAATGAAGTCATGTATATTCACAGAACTTCCTCAGCCATTTCCTTTGGCAACACGCCGTTGGGTCACTAAAAATCATGTAATCATGGTACATGGAGTGTAGTCTACAAAATTCAACTCCACCAAATGGGAAGAACACATGGTGTGTGAACCTTTACTACACATCTTGTTATCTGAAAAAACAAACATAATTTCCCTACAAACAGCCCAATTCTTCATCTTTCCCCCCCAAAACCTCCATATCAACCCTCATGGGGTTCCTTGAAAACAGATAAGTGATCTAAACCCCTAATATAATGAATAAAATAGGTACTAATATTTAAAACACAAATACACCAACCACAAGGAAAAACTCCCATGATTTGGGTGGAGAATGATGCCCGGAATACGTGGATTCTCGATCTAGCGATGACCAGAATACAAAACATGATATGATAGCACCTCCTAAACTCAGTTTGCCCATTACTCTAAGGGTAAATAGTGAGTGGGATCCTTATTGTGTACCACTTGGGAGTATGGTTTAATATATAAAATTTTCAATTAAATTAATAGCCATCTAATTAACTCCCCACCAACAAATCGCCTCTGACCAAACACCCAATGCCAACAACTATTATGTGGTGCCTAGGGTAAATTCCACATTCTAAAATCAACTATAGTCTCAAAATTTCGATCCAAGACCCCAATCAATATTTATATCACATTTTCAATGAATATTTTCATGGTGATAAATTATATTTAATATTTTAAATTTTACAACAACAAGAATCTCTAGTACAAGGAATCCATCATATACTAATCTCCTGGCTTGAGAAATATTATTAGGATTATTCCAAAGTCTTACATGTAATAACATGTGTCACTACATATCCCTATATCAATCTCTTTTCAAATAACAGGAAAAATGTGTCTTTTTAACTACCAATTTTTATATAGGGAATGAATAATATTTTATTATTACACTTGAACATTGATCTTGGCATAAAAAATATTTTTTTGAAAACATAAATCTTGATAACAATAAATCAGTAAACATGATATACTTTATTTAAGTCATGATATAAAAAATGTTTAAAATACAAGGGGTGGGAACCTCTGTGACTTTTCATATAATTTTAGAAGGTTATCAGGAACTTTCATCCACTTTTTACGATTTTGATCCTACTATATAATGTTACATTATAATTTAATCATCTAAAAAAATGAGGTTGATTAGGCCTCCACACCTAATGCTGATAAAGAAGATCTCATAGATACCATAAAATCCTTTATAAAATGTTCCTTTTTCACTATTAATGGAAAAAACGTGAACCTAATAACTAAATAAGATCAATCTCCCATGCCAATCACAAAAATTTGACTTCTAATGAATAAGAGAATTAAATTTGTTTCCACAAGAAACATTGGGATGACTCTTCATCAAGTTACATAAAAAATTAAAGATTATATCATTATGTACATATTCATTATCTGGGTCTACAAAGTAAAAAATGTTTAAATTAAGTAAAAAATATTAGGAATATATGTCATTGTTCTGCATTATATGATAAGGTGGATAATCAAATCATAACTATTTTTTAAGAGGTTAAAAACATAAATTGATGAATAATATTATCTCTATTAATAAAAAATCATAAAATAATGGGTTTTATAGACTCTTAGGACCTTATGAATCATTTTAAAAATCATAAATATCTATTTACAATAAAGTATTTATTGATTAGTGTGATAGTTGGTCTCTATGCCCTCTTGTTCATGGATGGGTATTCCAGCTATAACCAAATTTGAATGTTCCCCAAAGATGAATAGTCTATTACTTTTAGAGAACCTCAAGTATTATGTTAATAAATAGATTTTTTTTTATGGTTTTGATAATGGTGGAGATACTTATCAAAGAGATATGTACCACATTTCTAATCTCATTCTTATGAAAATCATGTAATGTTATGTGGATGGGCATGTTATCAACTAAACCTAGTGCCTAGATCGCTTCACCATTATCAAGGTATTCTTTCCAAAACAATAACAACACAACATGAAGATAAACCGAGTAATGTGCTTTTTAGGGTAACTTTTGGATATTTTCATTTATTTATAGTGCATCAAAATTTAATTTATGTTGAGACCAAGAAAACCCCTTAAAAACTATTGATTAGTAAGAGGATTTTAAAGAAGAATCACCTACATTGGATATTTCATTATAAACCATGATAGAAAAAATTTATAATTCATAAAACATGAAAAAAATTATAACATAGAAATGGTATGAGGATTTTCATTGTGAATTTAATATTTAGAAATAGAACCTCTCACACCCTAATGTTTTGATTATTCTCATTAATGGAAAACTTCTTATCCAATATGTGGAAGATCTGGGGAGGTCTTTGGGTTACCACATTTCCTATAAGATAACGAGGGTAAGTAAAAATATTTATATTACCCCATCTAAGTAATTATATGGGTTTAGAGTTGTAATACAACAATTCAAAATAATGACCATACGTTGATCTTTATTATATAAAAATTGTGACATTATTTACAATATCAGTCAATATGCTTGATCTCCCACACTAATGAATTGATAAAAATACTTGGTCCCCCCAAGTTGACCAAATAATTTTTTAGATGTGCTTTTATTCTCTAATATCATTAATCTTGGTTATCTACTAAAAATGAACTATTGGATAGGTATTAGTCGATGTTTTGGAAAACACTATTCCCCTGTGAAATTAACTTTGTATAAGATTCTTCCTTGTAAAGAGGTCTTCTCCGTAAATTAAGTATCCAAAAAAATGGAAAATTCACTTTGATAGTTCCTACAAAATCCCCTAGGGAATATAATGTTTTATTAAAAACACCAGTCAGTTATTTAGTAAGAGTATAAAGGATCCAAAAATCAGTCTATTCAATTTAGGAGTTATATTAGTTTCTTCAAAAAATACTATTGATATAGTATTTCTTCATTTTTGAAGGTTTCACAAACAAATGTTAAATATAAATCCTTCACCATTGGTTTAGAGTTATTCTTTTGAATATAAGACACCCAAAAATATGTCAAATTAAACTCATTATTAACTTTGAATTTGACCATTAGAGAATATGTTGAGAAGAAGTAAAAAGTGGTTCCATTTTTGGATAGTATAAAAGAGTTAATGGTATAGTTTCCCTCTAAAACAATGTTATAATAAATTTAATGCTTTCAAAATCTAATGTAGGAACATCAAAAAACCTATACATGGATCATTTTAAAAAAATTCAAGATGAAATAGCTATCCATAGTTCCTATCCAAGAGATCACATTGCCAACATTAATAGAGAAATAAAATAAACATATGAGATTGACACAACATTGAGTCTGGTTCGGTATTCCCCTATAAAATTTATTATATAAATAATTCTATGAATATAATAGTTTATTATATTAAAAATATATTTTTATTCTAGGGGAAATCTAAAAAAAAGATTCATAGATAAAAACATTATCCTCCATAATGGGCCAAATTCTACAAAAAAACCCTATATAAGTAAGGCATTTCTAGAGTCTTTCTTAGGTGCATTAGAGGACGATTGGATCATAAAAATATAAATTATCTCTCATCTATTACTAATGTTTGAAATTAAATAGGAACCAATAACTCATAATATAATTGAAGGCCCAGGCCCTTTTTATACCTCTATTAGTCATGATTTCATAGAATTAAATTATTTTGATACATGTTAATTTAATACTAAATTAATCAATTAACCACGCAGTATATTTATGAAAAAAAATACTCTTGCTTATTTTTTATAGGGAATTCATTTAATGGGTATGTAAAATTTAGTAATAATTATGAAGCTCATGTTCAACATCATTACAACTATTTTCTTTTCAATTATATAATAAGTTATGACCTTATAAATTATTTAAAAAAAATCTCAATTGAATTTTTAAAATCCGATATTATTACCATATTTTAATTGAATTACAATATCCTCATGAATAATGGAATAAACATTTGTTCTTCTATGTTAGAGAAATTGTATTCGAAATAAAAAATTTAGTATAGCCACTCTTCCTATTATCACCAAATACAAATATAATGAGAGACGACTTTAATAAGACTTTATTGAATATCCTATAGAATATGGTGGATAGAGATAAAAATTCATAGAATGATAAACTTTTCAATTATTTATTGGAATATTACACCACTATAGATAATCCTATACATGTGACCCCATATTCACCAGTGTATAGGATTGAAATAGTACAACCTAATGAAGTTCAATTGATCTAAATTATAAAAACCATTTTTGATCAATTGAACTAGGATGATAACTCATATATTATATGGAATAGAATAACTTGACGAGAAAATGTTGGGAGCACCACATGACCTTGAGGTTCACCAAAATCATGTAACCCAAGTAATAAATATAAATATTCACCACAATTCATTTATTAAAGGATAATTATTTTTAGTATTAAGTGAACTGATGATATCTATAATACCTCGAGATTTGGACAAATATTTTATTCCCAATAGAATTAATCTTTTAGATATATTTATTTATGCAAAACACTAATTTTAGTTTTTGTTACATGTAACAATGATTTTAGCCCGCATTACAAGAAACAATGAGTTAAAATAAAATGTGACATTATATTAAAATATTATTATTTATAAAATATATATCACCTTGCCATTGGAATCACGGGTATGTATAATATTAACTAAATAATGAAAATATATGTTCTAAAAACAAATATAAAATTAATTATTTGGTGATCAATTAACTAGAAATGAAAAGAAAAACTACATGAAAATAAACAAAATCTTCTTTTGAAAAACTATTTTTATAAACACAAACATATTTCACCTCAAAAAGTTAATAAATTACTTTTTGTGAATTATTTTAATTAATTTTATATATTACATATTCAATAAAATAGTATAAATTCATCTCAATTTATTTCTAGACTAGATATAATAATTAATCAATTTGTTTCCTTTAAAATGAATTTTTTTAAAATAGTTTTTGCTGCCTTTTGTGAACTTATTCTAAATTTATATTTTTTCAATTTTATAAAATTTAATTTAACAAATAAACTTCATTTTTGAAATTAGTATAGATAAATTATTTTAGGATTAATTGTTTTATAATTTTATGAGAAGATAAATTTTTTGTTGAATAGTGAAAATAATGGTTTTTATTTAGAATTTTAATTTCCATTAAAGAATTTTAAAATATAAAAAATATTTTAAGATGGTTCTATTGTTAAATTATGTTCAATTTAATATAAATTAATCCAATAAATGTAATTTTAATCATTTCAAATTTTAATTTTGAAATAGAAACATTATGTTTTTTAACATTTTCTCTTTGGAAAGTTACTTTCTCATCGTGTCTACATGAATGATTTAAGTTAAAATTTTCTTATAATATGAAATAGGATTGGAAAAAGGATTAAATATTTGAAATCATAATTTATATATATATAATAAGTTCAAATTTATTTTTGACTATAATTAATAGTAAAAAAAGTTTAAAATATTCACAGTGGTTAAGGTAAAAATGGGTTTCCCGAGGGTTATACTAAAATGAAAAGGGTTAAAAATGGCCCAAAACATTAAAAAAGAATATTTTTTGGCAATATTATGACCTTATAGATTCTATTATAGATAATAAACAATTTTGTATCCTTTTTGGAATGTGATAAAGAGGGGTGAAACTTTTTCTTTTCAAAAATTACAAGTGTGACACTGTTCTCACTTATAAAAGGAAACCCCCTCTCCTCTGCTATTAAACATTATAAACACTTTGGTTAAGCCAAGAACTATACAAATAACTTACTTAATTACCTTATCTCATAATATAAGACTTATTTTGGTCAAAAATTACACCTTATGATTCCATTTGAAGCAAACTAAAATAAGTTAATAAGAGGTAATGTCTTTAATTGAGTGTTTTATTTTTTTCTTCCACCGACTCCTTAAACTATTATTAAAGAATTATTTTATAATATTATAAGTGAAATAAATATATTCATTATTTATTATTTTAATGTAATGATTTAAATTCTTTTCCTGTTCCATCAAATGGGTTATGAAATTATCATTCCTATGTACGACGAACTACCACCTCATGAACCAGTGCTATTTGTTTTCCATCACCGCCTCACAAAACTAAATGTAATGATGTATTTATTGTTTATATACTATATTTTTGATATTATTATTCTTTTTTAATACTTTTATCACATATCAATTCTTACATTTTATTATGTGGGAACATGAAAACATTGTTTGTGTGTATGGTAGACTACCTCCTCGTGAAGCAATTTGATATGTTCTTCACACACACATTAAATGGAAGGTAATAAGGATAGGATAAAAAATGTTATATTTATTTCATAAAAATTATTCTGTAAAGGTAATATATTATTTAACATTATATTATTTCATCAATTAGTAAAATGGAAACAACGTTCATGCGTACATACGACCTACTATCCTCAAGAATGGTGTATTTAATTCTATACCACTAAATTTTATATATTTTCATAATTACACATATATTGAATATATATTATATTAATATCAATTTTAATTCTTTTATGATGTAAACCTAATCCAATTAAAATGAACAAAAATAAAAAATCAGAACAAACAAGAAAAACAAAGTACCTGTTACCCGAAACGTGATTTTAACAAGGAATTAGTGATAAATGGTAAAAAAATATAATAAGTAAATAATATATGGAAAGATATATATGATTATTTTTATTTAAAATATTTATTAAAAAATTTTATTTATTATTCATGAGGTTCTAATATTTATAAATGAAGTCAAGACTTACGGTAAAGGATTTTCATCTCACTTTTTTATTTTGTGATACACAAGCATAATTAACCATGTGTTTCTTTTATATGGTTTATATTATTAACATGAATGAATTTTAATATTATTATACCTAAAATTATAGGGAATTAAATATCCATTTTAGGATATCTCTTTCATGGGGAATACGGTTTAAATGTTACCAAAGCAGGTAGAGATTCTTGTCTCAATTTTTATTCATTAAGGCATTATGTTATGAACCTATTATATTTTATGAGGTGTATGTACATACTATTTTTCATAAAATATAATTAGACTAATCTTTATCATTATATTTTATGTCTAACTTAATTTTATTCCTTCAAGGGGCTTACAATTAATTGTTACCAAAGTGGAAACGATTATATATTTTAATCTCATTGTTTATAAGGATTGTTTATGATTTTGTTTCATATGGAAAAAATATTATTATTAATATCTAAATAAAATAATTAACATTATTTTCCCCTGATTATTTCATGAGAATACATTTTTTCTCATCAGTTTCCACTCTTTATGTACTCAGGATATCAAAATAATTTTTGTATGAAAACCCATCATTATTTCTCTCTTAGGTCAAAATCTAATGTTCTTCAGAAACAATGTTTTCCAAAAATGTTTTAAACATTATAAAATTGATTTATTAAATAAATTTTACCCATGTTTTAATTTTTAATATTTTTTTGGAAGTAATCTTCATGTAGTTTTCCAAAGAATACATGTCTGAATTTTACCTAACAATTGAATGGAATATTTGTTTTAATGTGAATGACCTGAATAATATTATCCATAGTCACGAAAAATATTTTTAATAGAGATTACATTATAAAAATTCATGTTAAATTTTTTTAATTTTTTTTAAATGTTTTATGTTAAAAAATTCAAATTCGAAAGGATATTTTTTTTAGAAATGTATTAAATGTTTTTTAAATAATTTATTATAAGTTTTCAAGGTTTTTTTTAATGAAAATAATTTTAAAAATATTATATGATTTTATAGATTAAAAAATTTATTTTAAAAGAAAATTTATTTTACTTATGAAATTTTCCATGTCATCTTTCAAAAGAATTTTACATATAAAGTTGACATACTTTGTTTCTAATTATGATTTACTAGGGATATGATCAATGCATATTATTGTTATAATTTATCTGGATGGTTTATTTTTATCATTACAAGATTTTTGTGAAACCCATTCCCCTTCCATAGGTTATTCCTTGATAAATTTTTTATGAAAAACACAAATTTTCACGGGTTAATATATAATGAAATGATTATGAATGAAATATCTTTTCCATAGTTTATGATATGATGAAATATTTATAATACCCATTTCATTTCATTAGTTTTGTTATGAGGAATGATTTATGATCGTGTGTCCTACATAGGTATGATTTTAATAATTTGATAAGTGGGACCAATATATACATCTAATGAATTGGATAAATATTTATATATCATGAGAGAACATTGGGGGAAATGTCGACAGGCTTGATCTACTATGGGTAACAAGTGATTCCTGATCCACTATGGGAAACATGCACGTCCTTATCCAAAATGTGAAATATATGATAAGTACAAATCTATTGTATTAATGTTCTTTATATATAACAATAATATATAAAAAATCAATTTTTATTATTGTTACACACTTTTATGACATGATCTTATAGATTATGATATACCTATAATGATTTCTCACTCTTATGGGAAATGTTTTTAGAAATGATAATGTTTTATATCGTGAATCATTTTTATGATCTATGATAGTTTGGGTATGACAATTTTAATTTATCTTCATTATTACATACCATTATACTAATATTATGATTTATTATTATTGTATATTGATAACTCTTTTGTTTACCCTTACTGAGAATCTGATCTCACCATTAAATTTGTTTCCTTCCCCATGTTATGAATAATGGTTTTTATATGGTATGCATAAGAAGATTACTTTATTTTACGATTATTTACTGATATGTTTAACATATTTAATTAAATAAGAACATGGTTTTTATACTCTCCAGTGGAACTAAACTATTATGGTACCAAGGTGTTTATTTATTAAATTTATTGAATATGAATTTATAATGATTTGATATTTATATATGAAAATACTGGTTTAATATAGTAAATATTATATTTTAGGTTTCTTAACCTTTCTAAAATAATATGAGGAAGCATTATTGAGACCCATAGTGATATTTACAATGATATTTACAGGAAAATTTCTATGGTTAAGTCTAAAGATGATTCAAAGTATAATAACTGTCCTATAATATTCGTAAATTATAGAGTGAGTGGTTTATAAGAAATCAAATCCATGTTAAAATACTACAAGTTTATATGGATCTTGAATAGAAGGTCATAGGGTTAATAACTCTAAAAATGGTGCATTGATATGGGTTCAATTTTCACATGTTTAATGTAAACGAGCCTTATTGAACAATGAGTTTAAATAATTTTAGGGGGTTTGATTTAGAAATTGAAAGACTCTTGATGAAACATCATGGAGAATTTAAATAGATATTTACCTTGAGTGGCCAATATTAATAAAAATGTTTCATATATTGAAAATAAGGTTTCATGATTTAGACGTCCTCTATGTATTTATTCCTAATTTTTTGGTTCCCCATTATTATTATTATTATTACTCACACTATGATTTTTTGTTTTATTAAATGATGGGAATATGAAGGAATTATATTAAATGTGAATGTGATAGACAATATGTTGATGATAAATAAAAATGTTATGATGAATGATGTTAAGGATATTGTGATTATGAAAAATAATTTATCATTTTGTATGATTAATAACATGAACCTTAAAAAACTCTCAAACTCACCAAAGAAGAGAAGGATAGTCTTCATTAAGAGTTTGGGTGGTAGAGACCCTAAAGAAATGAATAATTGGATTCGTATATGTAAATAATGTGGGAATAAGATATCTATATATTATATTAATTTAATGAGAATATGTTTAATATGTAGAGAAGAAGGAAAGATATTAATCAATTGATGAGGAAAATGAAATTTTCAATTAAAATAATTGATAATATTAATGGTTTCACTAAGTAATAATCCATGGCTGAATGTTATTAATGTAGATAGTGTGAGAATAACACAAATAAATTTCCTAGGGGGACTTCCAATGAAGAGGGACAGAAATATGGTACATATAAATTTTTTATTTTTGATGTTGATGATACTAAAAATTACATATAGACAGAAAGAGGTATTGGTTATTGAGATGATGAATCGTAGTTAATGGTTTAAGAATAAATTAGAATGACTGATGTTTTTAATCATTGAAAATAAAGAATTATAAAATATATATCGATTTTTAATAATGATTTTTTCATTATGTATTTTAAATAATGTATTAAATGGGGATTATGACCTACAAAGGAGATTTGATTGTAAGGTGATATTTCATGAAAAAAAAATTATTATTGGAAAGATAAAACTTTATATGTAACTTATGTTGAGATAATAATGTTGGTCTAATGAGATGATTGAAATTGATAAATAAAATTAGATAATACTAATTAATATGGAAATTATTTATGCTATATTGAAAAAATGGTTAATATTATCATTTATATAGTTTAAATCATTTTTTGGATTTATGTAATATATCCAATATTCTTTGTTTTATTTAAGTAATAATGAAGCTTTTATGTTATAAAAAATTATTTATGGTAATTCAGTTTATCAACATGTTGTAAGAGAATACATGATGAAGGTATTCAAATGTTTGGTATGTGAAAATTATGATCTACTCCATATTGTTTGGGGGATGTATTATAAGATCATTTTAGAAATTTAGTTACATGGTTTATAATTTTTTAGGTGTTAATCATTTCAAAGGGTCATAATGTAATGACGTAATTTTTATAAATAAAATTCCCCTTTTGAATAAAATAAATGTCTTATTATGTAATATGATTACATAAAACACACCTAATTTTTTTATTTTATTGTATGAAATAGGATTTAGAAGACTATTAAGTATCATTACCCTTGATAAAATAGTTATTGAATAGTGATCACAAGATTAATAAAAATATAGGATTATAAGAAATCCAATTATCATAGAAAAAGTCAGTGATTGCCTCCTAAATTGGGATTATATCTAATGAAACCCATTTATTTGATCTTATAAGGGAGATAGAATACCTTGTATTTTACGTTTACCAAGCCTAATTTGTGATCCAACAACTTAAGCATGAGAAAGCACATTGACATGAGAAGTTCAATCTCATCGATATCATGTATGAAATCATTTCTTCCAAACCACCACAATAAAGTCTCAGCATCATGCATATTACACTTACTGTATTTATAGGTGTATTAAATGGATATTTATCGACACCCTAAAATTATTAGAATGTACAATATTTTTTATATAATGATTAATATATTTAAATCTTATTATGGTTCCATTATAAATGATTTTTATTTCAACATAAAAAATAAAAATATTATTTCTAGTTAATATTAAAATTAAAATAAGGAATTTATTTTAATAGATGAATGGATTTTTTATATACATTAAATATTAATAAATTATTATTATTTAATAGTTTTTGTTAAATATAAATTATCATATTATTTTTATGACATAAAATGTAATTTCTATATGGTTTCAAAATAGTAATTTTTGAGAACCCATTATTTCTAAATCGATGTTTATTACTATTTTAAAAGTAAAAATTCAAATATTTTAAAAAAATAATTCAGATAAATTAAATATTATTTTTTTAATTGGAATATTAAAAGATTCTGATTTTATATTTTCCACATTTTCCTAAGACTGTCAAATTTTCAGGTAAAAATTAAATATAGTATAAAAAAACTTTATGTATTGTGACATCATAATAACCAAAAAGTGATGTAATAAATACTATAAAGGTTATCCACAACCAAATATATGTTCTAAATTTAAAATAATTTTATTTATGTTTATTTGATTAATTTTATAAATCCCTTATGAATCCTCCAAAACCATTAATATATTTTAATGTTTTAAAACCATTTCATTAAGAGTATGACTCACCTAAACATTAGTAAGGGTATTATTTTATTATATTAGGCCACTAGATTTATAAAAAATGAGAATAAATACCATTTTCTCTCAATATACTGTAAAACATGTGATGGTTCATAGTTTTATTTTTTTTATTATGTACAACGCAAAACCTTAATAATAATAAAATCACCCAATTTTCTAATATAAAATCACCCAACATCACATTTATCTTCACTAAATCTCTTTGGAGCATGTAAATACTCCAACATCCAATCTCTATATTACACCCATGGTTCCCCCAAGCTATCATGTTGAATCTCCCAATAATTTTCAGTCACACACTCATGTAAGGGATCTTTTCCTTTCTCATCATTATTCAAGTATCTTCCTTTCCTTATGGATTTTTTCATCATTTACCTAAAAAGGTATATGTCATTAAATATCCCCATACATTAAAATTTATATAAAATTATGACATACCATTTCCTCTCTCATAAACCGATTTGATTAATTTTTATGTGATATTGTTTAGGTGGAAAAATTTGACTAGGATTTTGCATGAGAAAACAATTGTGTAGTAAATTCGATACCCATTTACTATCATGGTTATTCACCTCTATAAACATATAATTCAATAAATTGAGACATAAATGTATGTATTCTAAAATCAATTATCATGTAATTAAATATTACAATGAATGAATCCATTTGGTAGATCTGTGTGGCACACAAAAGCATAAGAATGAAATAAAAGTGATGGGTGTGCCAATAATTATATAGTGATATAATGAATTGGGTAATGTTTAGTCTCAAGAGATGTCATTTTGGGATAGTGATTGAACCTGAATAATTTATAGGACTTTTTCCATCATGATGTCTTCACATTTATCCTTGAACTATTTTTATGATGCAGTTTTTGAAGTTATTTCCACATTTCCTAGGTTTTGAATATCATGTGATACCATGTATCATTTTAAATGATTACGATTTATACTCTTTTTATGCTCTATTAATATACCAATTTTATAAAATTTATCACCTTAGTAAATGTTTATTCTCTAATAGGTATTCATAACTCTCCCCTTTCTTATGTTTGTCCTCATGTTATCCCTTGCAGTTCTAAAATCTATGGAATTTTATAATAATATTAATTAATTTTTCAATAATGTTGTTGTATCCCATGTTCATGACGTTATGGTACGAAAAAATTCCAAAATAGACTATAAATATCTATATTTCTGGTTTTATTATGTGTCATTATATGTAATAAATCATTAATTAATTTTTAAAAAAGATTAAGGTTGTAATAGTTTGTGTTAGAGGAAAACTTTAGTTATTTTTGGGATTATGATTATAAAAAATATGAAGAAGGACTTAGGAATAAGGATGAGTATAAGAGAACTCCACTAAATTTCGGTTAATTATATTTTTATTGGTTTAACAATAAAATATATCCAGATCTAAATACTGCAAGTTAGTGTGGTTCTTGAACAGATTTACAAAGGCGTCAAAACCCCAACAAGGTGTGTTGGGCCTAACTCAGAGTAACATGGTACATGAAAATGGCCCTTACTATAAACCAATTTTGAAACTAATGGGGTGTATGATTCGATAAATTCATAATCCAATTAAGAACCATTATTATGGGAACAAAAGAATTCCTATAAGAGTATATGACTATAAATAAATCATGGATAACATATATTGATAACTATAAATTCATAAGCTAATGAATTAATTATAATTTATACTTTATCCCTATATTTTCATTGGATTCCCATTTATGTGTTTGATAGTTTAAAATAATAATCACTAATTTTCATTTTATACAAGTTTATAGCCAAATAGTTGAGTAATCAGGTAAAAAATAAATGTGATGGGAAATGTGATGACTGAGATAATGAGATGCCCAAACTGATGGGAGAAGGTATCAAGAACTTTCTTATGATAATCTCTCATCTTACTCATGTTATTAACAGAAAATTGAATCAGATGGAGTTTCCAAATTCCCCTAAAAGTGAACAAGTTGTGATTAATATCATTATGAGAAAAAGGACCCTGACTATCAATGGATCATCTGATCCCTTAACCAGAGAAAAGATGTTTCAACTCCATTGATAAGATCTTTTAAATCCTTCAATTTTCAAAAATAGAATGTTTTACTTATTGTTTATCATATAGAGGGAAAAGATGATCTGTGAAGGAAATTTACCAATAATAAAAATCCTGAAGAAGATATTAAAGTGATTGCGTGGAAGGAAATCTAGAAAAAAAATCAATGAATATTTTCCTCAAACTCTTAATCTTAAAATGGATATGGATTTCCTTTCCCTTGAGTAAAAATACAACAAATATTTCGGGGCATATGAGGTAAATTTCATAATACATGAATGGTAAACCTATAGGTTTTTCATTAACCTTAAATTAAAGGTTGAAAACTTCTTTGGTGGGATAAAACCTATATATTAGTGAATCTCAAGGATATAACATCAATAAGAAGTGAAATAATGGAGTTTAATTTAGGAAGTCCAATAGAGAAATCTAATGGTTCTGATAAATTTCTACATCCTACTTTTCAAAGGTGCGAAAAAAACACCCCAATAATTCCCTAAGGGGGGTGTGGAAATAATTTTGGTGTGGAATGGAAGGTCACCAAGCTAGAGATTACTAAGAGTGGAAACCCACTAATTCTATAGAGGTAATAAATTATACCTTCAATCCTCAACACATTTTTCATTTATTAAAATACAAGGAACCATGGAACTTTGAAAACTAATACACTATGATAAGTGTTTTTTGATACAAAAAACAACCTCTAAGGAATTAAGGGTGTGATTTTTCCATCACAACCGTTAATGTGGATACTGAAAATGAATTTGTGACAGGTATGCTAGTTATTCACTGAAGGATATAAAATTTTATTTTTTATTCTGGTTCTACTCATTCCTTCATATCATTAATGTTTTTTATTTTTATTCAAACATCACCAAAAATCATCAATCTAGACTCATTGATGGAAATGGAAAATGGGGATATTATTAATGTGTATGTATATAACTCCTCCACTATCAAAATTTTTGGGTTGAAATTCCCATTGAAAATTTTCATACTCCATTTGGTTGAATTTGATGAAATTATAGTCATGGATTATATTTCCATATATAGATCCAATATAAATTTCTATGAGAAGGAAAAAATATTCATATAACAAATCATTCATTTATTATATAAAAGTGAAAGGATGTGGATGAATCTTCTTTAGAATAATCATCTCAATCGTTGCTATTATATACCTTTAAGAAATCATATATAGCTGAAATGATTTAGTCTAAGGAATGAATCATCGTTGAAGTCATTCTCATTGTGTGGGAATGCACTGATGTCTTTCCTAAGGAATTCCCTAGGCTTCCTCCCAGTTGATAGATTGAATTCTCAATCAAGAATATACTTAGAATTATTCCCTTATCCAATACTCTATATAGAATGTTTTGTAATAGAACTTGAGTAGTTGAAGAAACAACTACTGGATAAACATGATAAAGGATTCATAAACCCAAGTGCTTCCCCATGGGGTACACCAGTCCTCTTCATCAAGAATAAGGATGGGTAAATGTTCCACTAAATTGATTATCATGAGCACAATAAGATCATGATAAGGAAAAATCATCCACTACTACAGATTGATGTTCTTTTTGATCATCTACATGGACAACAATACTTCTCCATGTTGGATCTTTGGTTGGGATATTATCAAGTAAGGGTGATGAAAGAATATATCCCCAAGAGTGCTTTTTATACAAGGTGTGAGAACTATGAGTTCATATTAATGCTATTTAGACACCCTAATTATCTATAAATCCACATCGACTTGATGAATAGAGTCTTTAGATATTTTTTCAAAAACATCTCAGTTGTCTTCATAGATGATATTTTAATATATTCCATAACAAAGGAGGGGCATGAGGTTCATCTGAGCACTCTACTAAATACCTTTCGAAAGGATAATCATTATTCCAATTACAAAAAGTGTGAGTTTTAGTTGCATAAGATATCATTCTTGGGGAAAATATTCACAATATATCATATTTCTTTAGACATATCAAAAATAGAATCATCTGAAGGATGGTTGAGGAAGTCATTTATGAAATATATTCTTAGTTTATTTGGGGTATCTATGTATTATAAACAATTTGTGAGAAATTTCTCAGGATTTTCAATCCCACTATCCAATTCCTAATCTAAAGAATGATTTTTTGGAATATGCATATAGCTCAACATTTTCTATCCATCATGGAGGCACAAAGATGTATCATGATCTCTAAGAACACTATTTTTGTCACAATATGAATAAAGAGATCATAGTATATACATCAGGATGTCTTGAATGTTAGAAAAGAAAAATGTAAAAAATATAATTGGATGATGAAAACATTACCCATACCTACATTGAAATGGGAAAAATTACCATGGAATTTTCCTCCAGAAATCAAAAGACATCCAAAGGAAACAATTCTATCTAGGGTTTGGGGGATTGTCTTAAAGAGACTACACATTTATTTTCATTTCTACCAGACTTATCACTGGATCAAATTTCACAAATATAAATTAGATAAGTGGTATAGATTCTTGGAGTACCACAATCAATTATTTATGATCTATATTCAAGATTAAACTATTAGTTTTGGAAGAGTCTCTAACATGCTCTTAAAACTGAGCTAAACTTTATCATGGGTTATCACCCCCAACTGATGGCCACTATGAGCAGACTATCTATAAACTTGATTAAATTTTGATATATTTCTCAATTGACATCAAAGGATGATGGGACCAACATATTACTCTGGTCAAGTTCTATTACAACAATAATTTCAACTCAAGGAGATGAATGGATCACTATGAATATCTTTAGCGGAATAGGTGAAGAACACCTACATGTTAGGATGAAGTTGAAGATTGAAAAATGATAGGTCCAAAATTGGTTAAGGAAATGATGAAAAAGGATAAGACCGTTAATAAATACTTCAAGGATTATGAGAGTCAACAGAAGGTATTTACAGAAAATCATCCATCGGGCCTAGTGTTTGATGTTGGAGACATAGTATGTCTCCTCATATCTCAATGGATAAAAGTGATCATATTTGATAGGAAGAGAAATCTTAGTCCAATATAAATCATACCATTTTATATCCTTGATCACATCGGGTTGTGGGCTACCAATTAACACTCCCACCTAACCTATATCAAGTACATGATGTATTCCATGTATCCTTCTTGAGAAATTACATAACATACCCCTAAGTTGTACTCAAAAAAGAGGTGGTACCATTGGAGAATGATCTCTCATATGAGGCATAGTTGGTGATGATATTAGATTATAAGGTCAATGATTTAGGAAATAAGAAAATGAACATGGTCAAAGTTTTGTGTAAAAAAAGTTTCATGAAGAGACACGGGAAATGGTGGAAGTGATGAAGTAGGGTTACCCTCATCAGTTTTCGTCCGGGAAGTGAAAATTTTGAGGGAAAATTTTGAGGGAAAATTTTCTTAAGGAGGGAATATTGTAATGACCAAAACTATTATAAATAAGATTCTGCTTTGATTTAATTAAATTTACTATTATGTTATATGGTAATAGAAATAAATATTCACTTCTTTTTATTTATAACATCCAATTGGAATTAAAATACAATTAAGTATCAATACCCTTCATAATATATTCATTGAATAGTGATCACATGATTAGAATAATTATAGGGTTTTAAAAAATCCAATTGACATAGATAAAGGACGTGGTGGCCTCAACCAATATAATCATACCCTATAAAGCCTAATTATTAGAGCTAATAAGGGATATAACATCTATAATATTTTCCCTTGAGAAATACCAATCTGGAACCTAACAACTTAATCATGAGAAAACCCATTTATGGTAGAAGTTGAAGATCATCGATATCATGTCCCAATCCATTTACATCGAACTACCCCATAAAAGACTCACTGTCATGAATATTACTCTTAGGGATATTTTATGTGTATTAAAGGGGTACACATTAAAAACCTATCATTATAAAAATTTATATTATTTTTTATATAATAATGAATATATTTTCATCCTATTATGGTTGTTTTACAATTTATTTTTATTTCAATATAATATAACTCAAATAGTATTTTTGGGTAATATTCAAATTCAATTTAGGAATCTATTATGATGAATTAACGAATTTTTGAATTTTTTTTAAAATTTTATTATTAAATAATTTTTAAAAACTATAAATAATCATATAATGTTTATGATTACAAATTTAATTTTTACAAGAGTTCAAAAACTATTATT
This sequence comes from Viscum album, assembly GCA_963277665.1. Lineage (NCBI taxonomy): Eukaryota > Viridiplantae > Streptophyta > Magnoliopsida > Santalales > Viscaceae > Viscum > Viscum album. The sequence continues at coordinate 1,940,644,026 of OY728159.1, forward strand.
TTCAGAAACCCAACATTTCTCAATAATTATAGATTAATATTTTAAAAGTCAAAATGGAAATATTTAGAAAATTATTTAGATAAAATGAATATTATTTTTTTATTATAATTTCGATATTATATAACTATAAATGTTTCTTAATTTTCTAAGACAGACAAAATTTAACCTAAAAATTCAATACCATATAAATATACTTTGGGTATTACAACGTCATAATGATCTAAATATGATTTAATGAATACTATAAAGTGTATCCATGACAAAAACTATGTTTAAACACTAAAATAATTTGATTTTACGCTACTTTTATTAATTTTATAGAGAATTTATTAATCCTCCAAAACCATTAATATATTATAATGTTTTAAAACCATTTCATTAGGAGTATGACTCACCTACACATAATAAAGGGTATTATTTTAATAGATTATTCACTTGGCCTTATAAAATAATTATAACCACTCCCATTATGATTAAAATATTTTCCAAACCATGGGATGTTTTTTGATTTGGTTAATTTATTATATAGTGTCCAAAAACTGAATAATAAAGAAATCCCCCTCTTTTCCTATATACACCCTCCATGATCCTTTTAATATTCACCCTGACTCCCTAGAGTACATCCATACTCTAAACTATACTCTATATATTCATCCTAAGGCTCCTTAAATCCATCAAAAAAACATCCCATGAATTTTCATCCACACACTCAAGTAAGGGATCTTTTCCTTTCTCAACTTTATTCAAGTGTCTTCTGTAAATTATTTATTTTATCTTCATTTCCTTATGATGGGATATGTTTTTACATATCACCCATAAATTATAATTTATGTAAAAATGATAATATACCTCTTTCGATCTAATTAACCAATTTTATGAATTTTTATTTGATTTTGTTATACTATTGAAATGTCATAGTGATTTTCCATGCCAAAACAGTTGTGTAGTGAATACCATACCCATTTCCTTTTAAGTTTATTCAACAATATATACTTATAATTCTTTGACATTAGACTTATATGTCTGTATTATACACTACTTTATCATGGAATAAAATATGATGATGAATTAATCTATGTTTTATAATATTTGTGGGACACTTATGCACAAGAATGAAATTAAAGTGATTTGTGGACCTGGAATTATTTAGCACTTCAATGCATTGGGTAATGTTTAGTCGCATTAGACGTAATGTTGGGACATGAAGTGAACCATATCTCTTAATTGGAATTTTTCCATCAATATTTATTTTTATTTTTACTTTTACATATCATTATGATGCTTTTTTAAGTTTTTCTTCCAAATTTCCCAAGTTATGATTATCGTGCTCTATCATGTCTCATTATTCATAATTATGATTCCAACTATTTTTATGACCTATTGGTATTACTATTGTATATCACGTATCACATTATTCTAGGGTTATTCCCTTAGAAATATTTATATATCAATCTTTTATTATTTTTCCCCCAAGTTATACCATGTAGTTATAAAATCCATGGAATTTTTAGAATCATGTTAAATAAGTTTTCAAAAATATTTTTATATCCCATGTTCAAGATCTTAAGATATGTAACTAATTACCAATTACACTAGACTTCTTGATATTGTTTGTTGAATTTTGTGTAATTTAATGTAATAAATCATGAATTAATATGTAATAAATATAAGTGTTGTAATACATAAGTTTAACCATTTATGAAATGGTTTAAGATAAACATTGGATGAGGTTTTAGAGGTTAATGTATTACATCTCCATATACATACTTTTCCATATTGTATAGCCATTTATAATAATTTTACTAAAACTAGAGATATAATGAATGACTAATCGTTATATTATTGATCTTGTGATTTGGTTAGTGGGTTAGGTATAAAATCATTCATCTTCATTTCCTATATAAAAAGAAGAAGTGGAAATTTATCAAAACACGACCAAAGGATGAAATTATTTTTGATTATAAAAATGGAATATAATCCATAAAAATATTTATCCTAATAAAATTATCAATCATATTTGTATGGTATATTTTTTATTGGATATTTCATTGAACCTCTCTCAGGTTCATGATGTCTTCCTTGAATCTCTCATAATTATGAAAATACCTGATCAATGAAAAGTACTACACTCAGAGGTCATTCCATTGAAGCATGATATTTCTTATGAGGAACAACCAGTAGAGATTTTGGATCAAATAGAAAATGTTTTATGAAACAATACCAATAAAATTGTTAATTTTTTTTGGATAAACAACCAAATTGATGATATCTTGTAGGAAAATGAATATGTAATGAGGTAGAAGTATCCTTAATTGTTTGTACTAAAGTGATGAATTTCGAGAGTAAAATCTATTTTCAGGGGTAGAATGTAACACCCTGAGATTATTTGAAATATTTATTTCAAATAAATCTAATATTTTTTATATTTTTTATTACTTGAAACACTAATTTTATATTGTGTTATATGAAACAGTGATTTTAGCTTTCATCACACACAACACTATGTTTAAATGAAATTTGAAATACTATTAAAATATTCTTATTGAAAAACATATTTATCACATAACCATAAGAATATTTTGTATGAATAAGTTTAACTAAATAATAAAGATATATAGTCAACAAATTTATATTAAATGAATTCCATGATGACCAATTAATTATAAATTCAAATAAAGAATATGAAAAAATAAAGGATTTTTTTCATGAAATACTATTTTACTGATTAGAAACATATTTATTTAAATAAATTAGATAAACCAACTTTGGTGAATTATTTCAATGAAATGTTTATATTTTATATTCAATAAATTTTTTAGAAATAATCTTAAGTGTTTTATAGGTATGATATAATTATTAATACAATTTTTTTTCTTTAAACTATTTTTTTATAAAAAGCAGTTTTTTCACCTCTTACACAATTATTTTAAGCTTTACTTTTTCCAATTTAAGATAATTTATTATAAAAATTAACTTAATTTTATTAAATCATTATGTAAAAATTATCTTAGTATTATGTTTTCAAAATTTGTGGTGAAGAAAAACATTTCAATGAATAGTGAAAAATACTGGTTTATATTAAGAATTGTCATTCCTTTTAAAGTATTTAAAAACAAAGAAATATTTATATAGTTTAAAGGTAAAATTAGTGAGATTTTATATAAATTAATCCAATTTATTTTATTTGAATAATTTTAATACTGATGTTTGATATAAACCGTTGTTAATCTTTTGAACATTTTCACTTTGGAAAATTGTTTTCTCCTCGCTTATACAAGATTAATTTAATTAAAATTTTACCACTTATGTGAATGGAATTTGTGAAAATGGATTTCATATTTTTAATTGGAATAATTTATGTTATACAATAATTTAAACTTAATTTTTACTATAATAAATAGTAAAAACAGTAATAATTATTTTCCATGGTTAAGGTAAAAATGAGTTTATCGGGGGTAAAATAAAAAGAAAAGAGTTCAAAATGACCCAAAACATTTAGAAAATACATTTCTAGATGTATTTATATATTATATCATCTAGGTACTATAATTATTTTTTTTATCCATGTGGAATGTGAAAATAATGGTAAAACCTTTTTCTTTTCAAAAATTACATGTATGCCACTCACCTCAAATTGAAAAAGCCACCCCAATCTTCTCCTATTAACAATTTTAAAACCCTTTGGTTTTCCAAATTCCTACCCAAATAACTTTATTACTTACATTATTTCATCATATATTACTTATTTAGTCATAAATACAACCTAATAATACTTTTGGTGAAAACCAATAGAAGTTTTCCAAAGAAGAGAAAATGTTCCAAATCGATCATTTCATTTTATTTATTCCCCCATATCATTAAATTATAAGTAAAACATAATTATATAATAATCAAAATACATTAAATACATTTATATTTTATTAATATAATTTCATAACATAAATACTTCTCCGCATTCATCCAATGTATTAAAACCCTCCTATTTATTACATATTAATTAAAGATTTTTTATTTAATACTACACAAAACACATCCCAAAAGATCAAGAGGTATAGTTTCTTTTGGAATTAGGTACATTTTATAACAAAATAAAATATCAAGTACATCATATTTATTGAAAAATTCATTAACACGCTTATACATAAAATTTTGCGGGATAACCTATGGACATACATAAGAAAGTAGTGACTTGTAAATCCAAATAGAGGAATAAATGTGGAATAACATGAATAATGTAATACATGTAGGAAAATATGAATACATATTTGAAATAAAATGGGTTGTAATAATAAACATGAATAATAAGTCACGATATTTTATGACATTCATTATGTTAACACTGGAAACATGGAAATAACATAAAACGCTACATCATAAACATAGGTCAATGATTACTTCCAATAAATCATGATGGAAAAATTCCCGTGTTATATTAGGTTAACTCCTTAATACCTTGAATGATTTATCATGATACTAAAATATTACAAAATTCATTGGAGAACTGTATAATTCGGGGCTAACACATCAATTTCATTTCATTATCATACTTATGGGTGCCACACAGGTCATACAACATAGATTCATTAATCATAATATTTTATTCCATGTTCAATGAGTAAAGAATAAATAAATTTAATTCCAAAAATAAAAAAAAATTATATTTTTCTAAAGGATAAAACCAATTATAGGAAATGGGAATGTATATTTACTACATATTTGTCTGATATGGAAAATCACACTACAATTCGAGAAAGAAATCCCAATTAATTAATGCTTTATAAAATGAGTTGATGAAAGATAAATGTGTATCTAATCATTTGGAAATAAATTTTACAAAAATAGAGAAATGAAAAACATATTCCAAAATTATATATTTCACATATAAGGAATAATATAATGAATAAACCTGAATAAATATGAGATGGAGAGGATCCCTTACCTTGAGAGTGTGATTCCAAATGCCTGGGATGAGCTTCTTAAGAGAAAAAGGGAACCTTAGGGGGACTATATAGAGGTCAGGGTAGAGTAAGGATGTGATACAATGATTATAAGTTAAGATAAATTATAAATTTTTGGGTTTGTGGGTTATATAAGAAATGGTTTGGGAATTCTTTATTATTTCACAAACTTAAATTTGGACTCTATATAATAAAATTAGAAAAAAAATAGACCAGAAATTGGTTTTTTCCAATAGTTTCTAAAAAAAGGTGACTGTTTTATATTAATTTATTTTTCCAAGGGCCTAAATTATTAAAATATTATCCATTTTTGTGGAAGTGAATCATACTCTAAAAGAAATGATTTTAAATCCTTAAAATATATAATAAATTTTTTATGATTCATAATGGATTTATAAAATCCATAAAATATGTATAATAATGAATTAGTTCAAATGGGAAACACATATTTGGTATTTGATACTCTTTTTCGTATTTATTTCAATATTTGGGTCATTGTGATGTCATAATATACAACGTCAATTTATATCGTATCTAATTTTTACATGAAAAATTCACTATGTCATAAAATTATGAAAAACTAACTGTTGGAAATTTTTCCCATTAAGATTAAAATAATAATATTCATTTTATCTAAATAATTCTCAAAATATGGTAATTTTCAATAATAATAATGTAATCAACATTTTTTCAAAAATTTAGGGGTTTTTTTGACAATATTAGTTTTAGAACCATTATAGAAATTACATTTTACATCATAATAATTTCATTATCAATTAAATTTATCAATCATAATTTATTAATAATATTAATTATAATATTAGTTATTTAAAAAATACATTAATTCATTAAAAGGAATGTCTTAATTAGATTTTCCTTTTACTAAAAAATAAAATTTGTGTTTTATCATATAAAAATATACTTTTTATCAAACAAATTACTTAAGCATTTATAAAGTAGAATAAAATAAGGAGTAAATATAATAATCATTTTAATGAAAATAATATATTAATATTCATGCTACCAGGTTAACCTCATTTCTAGTCTGTTTTAAATTATTTTTACCCTTAATTAATCTATTTTCCATTTAGTGTGGTAATTAATATTCACGATTGTTACTATTCATATTTTTCAAAAATTAATTAGACCTTTTACTTAAATAAAATTTTATGATTATTAATATTGAATAAATTAAATCAAAATCAATTCACATAGTAATAAGATTTTAATTTTTTATAAAAACCACTTGAATAATGGAAAGTAATTTTCTAAAAAAATATTTAGTTAAGGAATAAATGTTTTTAATTTAACAATATAACTAGTAATATCCATTATATTAACATTAAATTCGTAAATATAAATATGTAATATAAAATTTTAATTTGAAATATTTTGAATTATGCGTTATTTTAATTTATTATAATTGAGAAACCTTATTCATTTTAAAATAATTATTAGAAAAATAAGTTTTTAATCAAAAAATAATCTTATACTAAAATCTGGGGTAAATATTATTTAAATGTAATTTATTTAATTATATGTAACTATATAATAATGATATTACCATGAAATAAAATTTAATAAAAATTTTACTTTTAAATTAATTCATTTATCCAATAAAAGGAAAATTTTACATAAAAACATATTTTATCAGTATTCATTGAAAAATCTATATTTTTTGAAAATACCAAACTTTTCACCCTAATATTATTTTCATATGATGATATCAAAATAGATTTTTTCAAATAAATTGTATACATTTTCTATAAAATAAAAAAAAATATTTGTGAAAATAAATAAAAATCATTTGTGATTAAAATATATTTTGAAGAAGGAAATGAACATCAAAATAATTGAATAATTATCTACTAAGAATTTACCTATATATTGAGGATATATATATATATATATATTATAATGTAGTGAATCCTACTCATATAAAAAATTTAATAGAAATATTAAAAGGGTCATATTTAAATAATCAATGTTTGTTTGGTTTTGGTGTTTCCTATCGCATACACTGTCAAACACATTTTTCATTTTTGAAAACATGGGGAATTATATTATTATCCTATTTAATAAATTACATCCTTTCAATTTAAACAAGTAAGTTGTAGACACTATTTTGAAACTTGAAAATATTTTTAAGGAAAATCCACATAGTAAAAAGTGTTAATGAAGTATCCATTTTAAATGAGAAAATGGAATAATGAAGGACATCAAATAACTAGATTTAGAAGTATGAGAACATTATATTAAAGTAAAAACATAATCATGGAAATGAAAGATAATAATAAATAACTAATATAGTGTTTTATAGAACATGGTCAGGAGAATTTCAAAGAATAAAAAAGCGTAAAACTATGATGGGTGATAATATAAGAAGCAAGACTTAAAACATTTCATACTCTTAAGATTTAGATAAGAACGTACATTCTTACACATTTAGGATCTTTTTGGATTTATTATTCTATAGAATTATGAAATAAAATATATATAAGATCCCATAAATATATATGAGGATACTACTAAAACAGTATCCACTTTTTCCAAAATATTCATCATTTCAAATAAAACATGATTTCTTTGAAAAATATTCATAAAATTTACTCTTTCTTTCTTATTTATCTTACACATCCTTATAACCCATGAAAAAAATTTAAAAATATGGGATGAGCATAAAAATCTAAATAAAGGATATAAAGAAATAAATAATTAGTCTAGTGATAAAAAACAAATAAAAAACATTTCATAAAAACTCAATAGAATGCTTAGAAAAATCACTTATTTGAATTGGGAAATATTTACCATATCACTCTTACAACGACCCTTACTCATGGAATAACCATTATGTCAACTATTATATCTGATGTACCCAAGGCATTTGGGAGCTACAATGGTTCTCACCTATCATATCTTGAGATATAATGGGATCAACCAACCATATATTGAGATATAATGGGATGAAACCAAAATAACTATGTCCAAGGAACATATAAGGAACAAAACACTTGATAAATAATTTAAATCCTTGAGCAAAACACTTACAGATTTTAAAAATATCATTTTTTTCATAAAACATATCACTTTTAAAATATAAAAAAACATGAACACAATAAAGAAATAATATTCAAAAAAAATATTATGTATAAATATAATGGAAACATCATAGTAATACAATATCCTGAAATCAGGAGAAACCACTCATACTGTATATATAAAAACATAATCTTTTTGAATTTCATTAAATAGACATTTAAAAGGATTTTAAATGGAAGGAGCCTTACATATATAATTAGAGTGAGAATAAATAGAATTGAATGGATATTTCTATAAACGTAAAATACACATAATACAAAAACCCATCAAAAAAATAATCTTTATACCACATAATGAATAAAGCAGAAGGTTAACCCAAAGAATGGAAATTGGGTTAAGAATTCCCTTACCTTGAGGTCGAAATAAATAAAACATGTTTAAAACACTTTTATAATGGTTGAGAGTGTATTTTTAAAACTTTATTTAAAAATAATAGTTTTTATAACACCTTATATGATCATTTTATAACATCCTTTTACACATATATTCATAATATTTTGTTATTTACAATGTTTTTTGTTTGTTCTTTACATGGTTTCCATGGTGGGTTTATAACAGAGTGTCAATTAGAAGAGAAACTCTATAAAAGAGATCTTATTAATATGTTTCCATAATATTTAATGACACCATTAATTATGTTGTTATTATGTATTATTATGAATCATTAGATAAAAGATTAATTATCTTTAGAGAATTTTTGTGGTTCTTCAATAATCCGAAACTCATTTCATCATATACCTTTAATATTATTCATATATGTTAATTCTTAAACATAATATTGGTAATATAGTAAAAATTATATATATTTAAACCATTAAAATGGTATTACAACCACGTTTTAAAAAATTAATTGAAATTGAATACACTACATCCATGATGTCGGTAAATCGACACATCATGGATGATGATTTTCTTTCTAGAATAAAGGGAGTGGAGAAGGAGTATGATGATTAATTTTTCCATAAACATGAAAAAATATAGCATATATATAAAACATGTGACTTAATAACTCTTGGATAACATAATATAAAGAGAGTATAAGAAAAGAAATAAATTGAAAAGAAAACACACGAAAATGAACGAGGAGTTTTACCTCTTGATATCTTCTCCTTGATATCCTCCTTAAGTCCATTGGTATTGGACTTTTGGGAAGACAAATAGGTCATGGATTTGGGGATTAGCCTTGGAAATAATATTAGGAATAATTTTTATAATTATCAAATCTTTAGAGGTGTGAGAAGAATAGGTGGGGTGGGGGTGGTATTTATAGTGGAGTATAAGAGGGGTGTTTCATTATTTTAATCATTAGTTTAATATTTTTTTTAAAGACTATGAATAGTATTGAATCATGTGGCGTAGAATGGTAAGGATATAATTTGTGTTTGAACCAAGGGTTCTTACAACATCCATGATTCTAGGAATAGTGTATTTAACATATAATGTATATATACGGTAAATTACCATATTTCAATATTACTAAAAATTCAAGTATTTCAGAAGAGTCCCAAAAATTAACCCTAACCATGTTTTGATTTTTATAATTCAAAAATTAACCTCATTTTATCAAAATAAGTTTCTAAATATGTTTAATTTAATTTTTAAATAAAATCATATTTTATTCAAAAATTATCAATTCTAATACTATAACTCATTTTATAACACCTTGATAAATTAATCAAGGTCTCATAAAATGATATTATAAACATAAAACCATAAAATAATAAATTATGACTACATTTTAATAAAATAAATTTTAATTTAAATTATTTAATTAATCAAAAAATATTAATTAAATATTTATGACCTACAAAAGTACTAACACTTATATAATGATCATATTATCACATACAAGTCGACTTTTTATTGTACATTCATTGGTGAGGTGACTATTTATTTGGCCAAATTACTGTTAATAAGGGTCATATTACTATTCATAAGGTTAAAATTACTCTTCATATGGGTATGTTACTATTCACCAAAAAAATGTTTGTTCTATCAGACTTTAAATAACTTACTGATCCCAACCATGTATGACCGTTTTTCAAAATTCAAAACTCATAAGATGAAAAATTATGTTTAATGTCTAGAATATAACTATATCCTTATAAAAAATTTTTGTTTCAGAGATACTTATTGGTGTAACATTCTCCCCATTTTCTGGAAATCCCATCCTCACATTTTTGTTTACTTATTAAACAAGATAGGGTACCATTCCCTCATAAATTTATAGGTTCTCATGTTGATTCTTAAACCATGTGGTTTCTCTAAAAAAATCTTTACATGGTGTATTAACTTATTCCACAATACATTCTATCTATGATCAGGAATCTGAATAAGTCTATCTTTATAAGAAAGGCTCTATTTCAACTGAACTACTTCTGGTCTCAAAACATGAGATGAATCTGTTGCATACTTTCTCAACATTGAAACATGAAAAACATTATCTACATGATAAAAAATCAAATGAAAATATATTTAGTAGGTGACCACTCCAACCTTCTCAAGGATTTCATTAGGTCAAATGAACCATGGAATTAACATTCATTTTTTTTACAAAAATTCATAATACATTTCCAATGAGTGATTTCAAGGAAAAAATGATCACCTACCAAAAATGAAATTTATTTCCTCCTATTATCCAAATAACTTTTTTGACTACTCTATGTTGATCTCATAAATCACTGAATCATATGAACTTTTTCTACCACTTCCCCTACTAATTCTGGTTCTATCAACTTCTTTTACCCAACTGCATCCCAAAATTCTAGAGTTCAACATCGTATTCCATACAATGTCTCTAAAGGTTCCATATATATACAAGAATGAAATATATTATTATAATAAAAATCTACCAATGAAAGATGTTGATCCCAACTTCCCAAGTAGTTCATTTAATAACCACAAAGCATATTGAACAATATATAAATTATTATGTTGGTATATCCATCAGATTTAGGATGAAAAAATGATGAAATTTAATTCTCTTCCCATTGAATTATAAAGGCCCTTCAAAAGTTATAAGTTAAACTGAGATTATGATCAGATACAATAAAAATAGAAACACCATGTAACATGAAAACCTCTTTGAGGTAAATTCAAGAATGTTTCTCCAATGATACAATATCACAAATAGGAAAAAAATGTGCAGATTTAGTCAAATGATCAACATTAACCTAGATTACAATGTTAACTCAAGATGTCTCTGGTAGTTCCACAACAAATTCCATAGATATATATTCCAATTTCTACCCTAGAACTCGTAAAGTTTGAAGTATCCCTCTCCATAACTATCACTCTTCTACAACCAGTGGACATTTCAAACATTCCACTGTAAAATCAACAATATATCTTTTCATTCCATCATAAAAGTAATACTCTCAAAGATCAATGTATATCTTTTTGATGTTAGGATGAACTGAAAATAGGTAAATGTGAGATTCACATAAAAATTATTTCTTTAGCTGAGAATCATAAGGAAAACATAATCTATTCCAAAACCTCAAAACACAATACTTATCAAGTTTAAATTCTGCAAAGTTACCCATTTTGACCAATTCTACATTTTTCTATAACTTTTCATCTTCTTTATGTTGTTTCTTAATTATTTATGATAGATATGACTACACTAAAACCTAAAACAAAACAACGGTATTTCTTGGACCAATAACATCCAAGGGAAATTTTATGAAATCATTCAACAAAGGGTAAAATTATAAATGTTTCATGGTTAATGTAGAATTAATTTTCTCAATCAATACATCAGCCACTCAATTTTCCTTTCCAGTAAGTTAATGAATCATGAAATCATATTCCATGATTAGTTCTAGCCATCATCCTTGTATCATGTCTAATTCCTTCTATGTAAATATATAATTCAAAAATTTATGGTCAGTATATATTTCATATTTTTCACTATATAGATTATTTCTCAAAATGGTTAATGGAAAAACAATATCCATTAATTCAAAATCATGTGTAGGGAAATTTCACTCATGTGGTTTTAACTAACGTGAAGCATAAGTAATTACCTAATCATTATACATTAGAACAAAACCAAGTCCCTTTAAATTAGCATAACTGTAGATGAAAAATTCACCACTTCTGGAAGGCGGGGTCAGAACTAGATAATTCAACAATATTATTTTCAATTCCTAAAAACAATAATCACAATTTTTTCTAGATGAATTTAACTCATTTTTAGGATAACTTATTCATCTATCTAGATATGCAGGAATTTTTTTAAAAAAATCTCTGGTAATAGAAAACCAAACCCAGAAAACTATGAATCTTGGTTTTATTTTTGCTTATTTTCTATTTTTCGACAACTTTTGTTTTAATAGGATCAACAATTATTCTATATTTAGAAATAATTTGACCGAGGAAATAAATTTTTATGACCAAAATTCACAGTTGATGAATTTTTCATATAGTTTATTTACATTTAATGTTTGGAAATAAACACCTATAATTTTTTCTTGCTTCTCTTTACTTTTGGAATATACCAGCATGTTATCAATAAAAAAACCATGATGTTATCAAATAATTCCTGAAATATTCTATTCATAAGATCCATGAATACAGAAGGTGAATTATTTAACACAAATGACATAAATAAAAATTCATAATGACCATATCTAGTAAAGAACATAGTCTTTTAGAAGTCGTCATCCCTTAATTTAAACTAATGGCACCCTGACCTCAGTTTAACCTTCCAAAAATATTTTCTCCCAAGAGCTGATCAAATGAATCATTGATATACAGTAATGTATATAAGTTTTTAACAATGATTCTATTCCAGACTCTATAACCAATGAAAAGTCTTATTGAACCATATTTATTTTCAACAAACAAGAGCGTATAATTTCATGCTAATTTAATCAGTCAAATAAATCCTTTATCTAATAATTATTTCAACTACTTTTCCAATTACAGAAGTTCTATTTTAGTAATTTGATATGGGGGTTTATAAATTGACATAGCATCATAAACTATGTCAATAGTAAACTCAACCTCTCGATCAAGGATAAAACCATAAAAATCATCAGGAAAAACATCCAGGTATCCATTTACCATGGGCACATAATTAATTTTAATGGTTACCTTATCTTCTAAAATATGAGAAATATAAATTCCATTTCCATATTTTATCAGTTTCTTAGATTTATTATAATTTATCAATGGAATGGATTCATTATTATTTAAAAACTGTAACTCTTTCTATTTTTTTCCAGAAATCAATCTTAGCGTGATAAAATGAAAGCCTATATATACCTAGAATAACATTAAACTCCAATAGAGCCAACAAAATAAGGTTTTTTGGTAAAATATTTCTACAGAAAAACATAGGAAGATTATAATAATTTATTTTTTTCATAATATTTCCTCCATGAATTTTTACCATGATTTCTGGTTTCATTTCATGAGGTTGAATTACCAATTTTTTAGAAAATCTATCAGAAATGAAATAATGTGTTGAACCAAATCAAACAACACATTTGAAAAATTTGTAAAAATAATAAATGTACATGATACCACCTTATTTGATGATTCAACTTTTTCTAAAGTGGTTTCAAAGTATATTTCCAAACTCTTCTACTTCCAATCATGCATATTTCATGCCTCAATAAATACCCTTGAAAACAAATTAGAAAAATGACAAAATTCCTTTGATTTGAATAATCTCACCATTAGTTTATCATTAATATTCAGATCATTTTCCTTGCATTCATGGTACATGTGCCCAAACTTTCCACATCGGTAGCATTTCCCATAATTTACATGAAATTCACCAGGATGATTTTTACCATAATTTTCATGAGAATGGAAGTTGATTTTCTTACCTCCATATTTCATTGATAAATTCTTCCCCAATGCCTTACAACATAACCACTTCTTATTTTTATCACAACGAGGAACATATCAATTAGTAAAATCCATCTCATGATTTTCATCATAATGAACATATTTCTCATAGATTTTAAACTCTCCTAGTGCCAAAGAGCTTTGTAAAATTGGTTTCAAACCAGAGTAAGATCTATTAATATTACTATCAGAGTCCCAAGTAAATTTGGTACAAACCTAGACAATCATTTAAAATTGAGTTCATATGATTTCACAAAATTATCATCTTTATACTTCACTTCCATGAATTGTTTCTCCATTCTGATTTGAATAGTTTTAGGAAAATATCTTTTCCAAAAAAAGTCTCTTGAACTCATCCCAATCCAGACTATCAGGATCATCTTTTTACATCATATTCTTAACAAGAGACCATCATTTATCATCTTAAACTTCAAAAATATTAATGGATAGTATTAAATTTTTTCATTTTTAACATCCCATGACATGAAATATCTTTTCTAGAGCATCGATCCATTATTCAGCTCTCACTAGATTTATGGTTCAACTGAATGCTGGAGGACGTTGCTGCAAAACTTTCTCCACAAAAGGCTTGTTTCTTCATGTTAGATTAGGTTTCTACCTTGAATATATACCACAACCATTTATCACCTGGGTCAAATGAGTAATTACTTTCTCAAATTTCTCGGTTCAAATTCCCACAATTCTAAGATGTAGATTCGGATTCATATCAGCCTCTTGGTGTCATACTACTTCAAGTTCCTTATTTCTTCTATGAAGAGCCTTTCTAAATAGACATATTTTAGATGAATAAACATGGTAATCATTAAATTATATTTAATTTTAAATTAATCATAGAGTAAAAATCATTTGAGTTATTCTATTAACATCATCCTAGCTACTAAGTTAATATAATCCATCCTTTGATACCAACTATAAGGACCCATCCTTAAAATATTACATAGTTTAGAGTTTTAGAGAAGGACATACATTCTTACACATTGAGGATCTTTTAAGGTTTATTTTTTTAGATAATTAAGACATAAAACATACATAACATCAAATAACTATACATGATAATACTACTAATAATGTATCAAATTTATAAAATAAATAGAACATTTCAAATAAAATATAATTTCTTTGAATAAATATAAAATTTTCTTCCATACATTTCTTACACATCCTTATAACTTTTGAAAAACATTTAAAATATTGGGATGAGGAAAAAAATATTTTTAATATATAAAAAGGAAGAATTTTTTTGTAACAC
This sequence comes from Viscum album, assembly GCA_963277665.1. NCBI lineage: Eukaryota > Viridiplantae > Streptophyta > Magnoliopsida > Santalales > Viscaceae > Viscum > Viscum album. The sequence goes on from OY728159.1 coordinate 1,940,659,215, forward strand.
CCCAAGATTTCATAGTACATTATTTCTTCAAAGTAATTCAATAACTTTCACTACATGCAACACCGAGTTCAAGCACACCATGACTTACCAAACGATCCGTTCAAAAGTAGTTATGAATAGTGTTAACTTAATTTTGAACTTTATATAATCCTTATAATTTTATAATTCATATTATGAGTTTCTTAAACATAATGTAAGAACAAATTATTTTTTTCAGATAAAAGAAGTATTTTTCAAAAAAATACAATTTTACCGCCTTTTAATGGAGAACATTTTTTAAATCCAATATTTGAAACTTTATATTTTCAATTTGACAAAATAAACTTCTTATTTAGAATCGAGACATAAGAATTTAGTTTCAATAAATTTTTGGTGTTTTTTTATAACTTTCATATTTGGGTGAATAGTAAAAAATACTATATTTTAACTGAAAACAACTTTTTTAATCAAAATTATTTATAGTGTTAATTAAAATATTTTAATGTATTGGAAGTATAATTAGATTATAATTTTACCATTTAATCCAATTATGGTCATTGTAAGTGATTTCACTTTAAAATTAGAAATAAACAAGTGTCAATCTTTTGATACTTATAATATCATAAAAAACATTCTTTTAGTTTTGACAATGGAAATTAATTTTAAATTAATTAATGAAACTTCCTTGTTTCGAAATTTTTAAAATAGAATTCATTTTTGAATTTGGAATATCAAAATTATCTTAGGGTGAATTTTTGGTATTTTTCTGAAAACATTCAATTTTTGATGAATAGTGAAAACACTGAGTTGTTGTTTAAAACCAAATTTTTAATTAAATAATTATTTATTTTATTTAAATTTATTTTATGTCTAAATAGATACATAATACCTATATAATTTCAATATAATTTTTTTGAGTCATTTTATAATAAGTATAGATATGTAAAATTTTTATCGAACTTTTTACCGTCTTTTACCCACCTCCCAGTAGCATTTCTAAATTTGTATAAAACATAATTTTACATCTTTTTTGAGTTGAATTTCAAAAATCTGAGAGACTCGGTTAATATTAGGAAGTAAAATTTGGTTCAATAAGATAAAAATAATTTTTGGTGAATTGTAACTTTTGACATTTATTTACCACAGTTAAAAGTAAATAGGGAAATTAAGGATATAAATGATATCATAATTACCCTAACACATGTCCTAATTCTATTGGATAAGTTTAATTCGTCCAAAAAAGAACTCAAGAATAAAATATGACCCTTTAGGTCCACTTGGATTAGATCAGGACATTTATTATTATGTTATTTAAAGAAGAGTTAAAAGAGTTAAAATCGATGTTTAATAACTAAACCATTTTTTATATAGCGTTATAAATAAGATAAATTTGACTACAAATATTCATTAGAAAGATAACTACATAATGGTATTTTATTTATAATTTTTAGACATTAAATAATTAAATTTATTAATGACACAATGATGATGCATTAATTACCTTATTAATGAAAGAATAAAATAAGTGGTATTATAAATATTAAAATAAATATAATTTCAATGTTTTTATGACATCCAAGAATTTTTTAGGTGAATATGTCAATTTTTTATTAATTCAATGTATTTTTTTCGAAGTAATCATGCTTTTATGATTATAACAAAAAACAAATACCAAAGAGTGTCAAAGTTGACATAAAATGAATTTTAAAACAAAAACTATATTATTGGTTGATATAATATTCCTAAATATCTAAGGTTCATCCAAATGTCTTAGATAATATTATATATTTTAGTAATTAACCACTTTATGTTTTCTTGGAAATTTTTAGTAATTTTATTAACCATATAGTGTAATAATACAAGAAGACACGATAAAAGTTAAACTATTTAACTAAGAGTTTAAACTAAAATATGAGGTTAAAATGGTAACCTAAACATGTACAAAAACCTATTGGTTGAGATAATTTCGACCCATAACCAACTAAGTCTCTAAATAATTTTATTTTAAGCCATTATAAATCAAATATTTTTTTATTATAAAATAATATTTCAATCTTTTCCAAAGGTGTCCCTCACCCCTCTTATAAAAGGTCACTCTCCTTCTCTCAAATTCACACCTTCAAATCCATTTGGATCGACCAAACCCTTCCCAAAAATCTTCTAAACTCTCCTCGCTTAATCCTAGAGGCCTTACATTGGTCAAAAATCCAGCCTAAGGATCCCTTTTGATCAAATCAAAAGGAAGAACCTGAGGAAGAGGTAAATATTTCATCACCTCTTTCAAGTTCTTTTCTTCTTCCACTTCTTTTTTCTTTTTTATTTCTATTCTAAAATAATAAATACAGTATATTATATATAATGTGATGTTATTATAAATATCTTACCACCATATCTATTATTTTATCTATCCTATGAATGACATGTCACCATACGTGCGTATGTACGACTTACCGTCTCCACGTTGTGGTGTAGTTTGTTATTAAAACACTTCATCTTTTGGATGGGTTTACTAATGAGTATAAATGATGTAAATAATAAATATTACATGATAATTATTCTCTATATATGATATAACTTCCAATTGTATACTACTTTGGTATCAAAATAATGATATTTTCGCTCGTGCGTACGTACGTATAATCGTTTCCATGAACGCGATGAAATTAATTTCCAAGTTCACCATTCAAAGATGATTATAAAAATATATATTTTTAATAAGTTTGTAATATATGAAATAATAATTCTAATATAAATATATATATATATATATATATATATATACTCACATATATCTTATTCACTTAGTTCTGTTCAATACAATATGAAAACAAAAACAACATTTATGCGTACGTACGACCTACCATCTCCATAAACGGTGTTTTCCATTTCATATATCAATCTATTATAAAAATTTATATTCTAAATATATATGTAATATAAATAATGTGTTATATTCTGAAAGTATGTAAATCATTATCTAAATGATACGATCAATAATAACAAGATAAAACACGTACAATAAAGAAAGTGATTATTACCCAAAATGTTAATTTAACACGGAAATCATTATAAAATGGGTAGTATAAAGTAATAAATGAATCATGTGTTATATAAAAAATATGAATATGGTATTGGAATAATTTAATAACATACTATGGTCATTATACATGAGGTTAAATGTGTAACTCCACGACCCTAGATACCTAGAGTCGGTGCATTATTACATAACATTGGCATGATCACAAAGGATCAAGTCTCGAAAGACCGATTAGTTTAGTAGTCTTGGAAACACTAGATATATTCATAAGTCATACATTACATCATAAGGTAAAAAAACTACAACAACATATTGTCTTCATATCCCCTCATACTATCCCTGTAGGTCATTCATAAATTACTTCTTCATAATCCTGGGAAAAATAAAACATTGAAATGGGTGAGCTCAGATGCTCGGTAAGGATAACACTATAGCAGAAGCTTTCATAGATAAGCATAAACACTTAAGGCAGTTTATAACTAAAAAAAAGAGTTTTAAACTTGAAATTCAGTATAAAATGGAAAAGATAAAATAAAATAATTCCATTTACTTACTCACATGGATATTCTACTAGTCGAATGATCACATGAAATATCAATAACCACTTTCATAATGATGAAATGCATAATGCCAAACTATTATAACCACATAGCCAAGGCCTCGTGCCAAGACTACAAATAATATTTTTCCAAGGCCTTGTTCCAAGACACTAGTTTGTCTCATGAGACCTACCGATGCATCGAGGAGCTATAGCGGGCTCCACCCGTCACTTATTAAGTCCAATGCATTCCTCATATGAACATGTTTAAGCATAACATAAACATTCGTATTAAAACTAGCATACGAAATGTCAATACTTTAACCACAAACCATGAATGGTATAAAAATAGCACATCCACAGTCAAACATAACTCATTCGATACAATATGGAAGATTTTATTGTATCACATTAACCTCAATCATGAATAATGAAGGATGTTGACATATATGAAAATAATCATCAAAACTATTTGAGAGAAATTTCCCCTTTTTCTTGAAATCATTTAAAAGTCACACTATTTGTCAAGAAGCCATTTAAAAATAGATTTTTGAATCAAAGTGTCCCATACCACTTTGAAAATTTTAAAAGGAGTTTTAATTTTAAAACTTTAATTTCCATATAAATAAATCCTTAAAACCATTTTTTAAAACATGGACATTAATGATAAAGATTTAGAAGAATAAGTCTTTAAAACATTTAAAAATGGTATTTTAGTTAGAGTTTCTAACTAAAAGAGAGACACTTGAATGCAAATAATTGAGGTAGTCAAAACATTGTAATATCATGAGAATAAAGGAATTCATTATATACTATGTCAAAGTACATTATATACAGCACATAAAAGTGATTTGGTGTATAACAACAAAGAAGTCTCAATGGAATGTAAATTGAGATGAAATCTCTCATAAAGGCCGTATTCTTAGGTTAAGGATATATCAACGACATAATTATGTGTGACAAATATAAATACACTAAATATTATTGGATATTCAGTGTAAAAAAATCAATGGACATTCATACATATTCTTGAAAAAACAACACCAACGAATTGGATGTTTAACTCAACAAATAGAGAATGAGTTAAAATTACTCTTATCAAATTCATATCGATGACTCGAGAAATTATCAATGAGGTGATTATGTGTATCAAATGTATATCCATAGAATAGGGGAGTGGAAATTATGACATAAGCATATGAATGGTTATTCCACACATAATCTCAGAGTAAAATAATCAATGAAGTTTGCGTAAAGCAGCATAAATGGAAATTGAAATTTCAAATTCCCTTATCGATTAGGTAACATACGAAACATACACCGATGAAAGAAGAATCATACAATGATGATGTAAATATACATGAATTAAAGTATATTACACAATGAATACAAACATGGGAAGTACACACACCACATGTAATAAATAAGTGGTGAACAATGGAATTCTCACGGAATTAAGAGTGAGATATGAAACCCCTTACCATGTTGTAATCAACTGAGTCGTATGACAAAAAGTTAATAACCACCAAATGATTTACAGAATAACATGAATATAAAGAGAATAATGATAATATATATCAAATGGCAGTACACAATACACCACTTTCAACAAATTAGTGGTGAACAATGGAAATCTCACGGAATTGAAAGTAAGATAAGAAAATCCCTAAACTTGTACTTTTCTTTGGTTGGGGGTAGGTTAACCTCCTATATAATGTTGAAATAATTGTTATTAAATTATTCATGAATCATATACATTAATATGATATCATATATGATCTTTTAACATTTCTTTGTTAATAATATCGTAGAATTATCGTCATTTCGGGTGTTAACTTACTCATTTTCTTTTATATGTTTTGTTACGTAAGCCATGTTTGTCTTGGATAGGTTGTATCTTATTCATATCCAGAATGATATAAAGTTCTTAAACATTATTTTTAAATCATCAAATGATAATTATACTTGAATGGATATGATGGAGAATGAATCTCATTGCGTTCGTGGAGATGGTAGTCCGTACGTACGCACGAGCGACAATATCATTCTTTCTATATTAAAATAATATATAATTGGATGGTATATAATATAGACAGAAACATTACCATGTTATATTTATTATTTAAATGAGTTACACATCATTATTATACCCACCCAAATAATAATATATTGAATAACAATTACACCACGACGTGGAGACGGTAAGCCATACGTACGCACGTATGGTGAAATGTTATTAAAAGGGTGGATAGAATATTGAATATGGTTGTACCACATTTATAATAACATCACATTATATATAATATACTGGTGTTATTATTTTAGAATGGTAATAACAAATAAAGAAGGAGTGGAAGAAGAAAGGAACTTGAAAAGGGGTGGTGAAAACATTACCTCTTCTTCGGGTTCTTCCTTTTGATTTGATCAAAAGGGATTCATAGGTTGGCTTTATGATCGAACTAAGGCCTCTAGGTTGTAGTGAGGGAAGTTGAGAGAGTATTTTGGCAGGGGTTGGCCGAACCAAAATGCGTTTAAGGTGTGAATAAATGAGAAGGAGGAGTGCCCTTTTATAAGAGGGGTGAGGGGAACCTTTGGAAAAGAAAGAAATATTAATTTATAATAAATTCATATTCGGTTTCTAATTGATCCAAAGTAGATTATTAAAAGGTTAAGGTGGGGATAGGTAGAAAACCATTCAACCAATAGAATTTAGATAGCTTTGTGTTACTATATTAACCTTATCTTTTAGTTTTAACTCTTAGTTAATTAGTTTGACATTTACCATGTCACTTTGTATTTTTATATTATATGGTTAATAAACATACTATATACATACAAGAGACCCACAAGTGGTCCATTAATGATACACCTATCAAGATATAAGTATCTTGGAATAAACTTAGATTTTTAGGAATTTAATATCAATTAATAATATAATATTGGTTTTAAAAACTCTTTTATGTCAATTTTGACACTATTCAATAGTTGATTTTTGTAAAACTCATAAAAGAATTATTACTTCAAATAAATTTAATTAAATCATTACTAACATGTCATATTAACCTAAAAAATTAGTTTAATTCATTAAAAATCTCAAATTATATTTATTTGGATATTTATAATATCATCTATTTTAATTTTTCACTATTATGATAATTACTGTATCATCATTGTGTCATAAATAAATTAAATTATCTAATGTATAAAAATTATAAATAAAATATTATTATGTAGGAAATCCTTTTATCTTTCTAATGAATATTTGTAGTCGAAAATAAAACATATATAACCCTATGTAAAAATTTATTTTCTAAAAGATATATGCTTGTGTCATTTTTGTATTCATTTTAACTTAATTAAAATAAAGTGTCCCTATCACTTACAAGTGGCTCCATGGGGTCCCAAAATCAACCCAAAGATGCAGATGGTCGGAAATGTATCAAACAATAATGTTAGGACACATTTTAGGGTAATTTTGTATTATTATAATATTATTTTTAACCCTTATTTAAAGGATTTACCTTTTAACCACGGTAAATAAAATATTTACCGAAGTAATTTTTCAAAATGTCTAAAAATAAAAGTTACATATTTACACAATCTGGACATAATGATTCCAAATATGGAATCCATTTTTCCAAATTCAATACACAGAAGTGGCAGAAATTAATTTAAAATTAATTCCCGTTGTTAAAACAAAAAGCATGTTTTTAAGAAATAATAACTATCAAAAGATTGACAGTTGTTTATGTTCGGTTTAAATGTGAAATTATGTTCAATGACCCACATTGTATTACATGGTAAAAATATATTTTAAATATAATTTAAAACCACTCAAATTCATAAATTATCACTATTAATTATTTCAATTAAAAAAGTTTTTTTAAATTAAAATTTAGTAATTTTTTTACTATTCATCAAAATATAAAAGTTATCCGAAAAGTACCAAAATTTCACCATCGGCTAATTTCATTATTCCAAATACAAAAATGAAGTCTATTTTACCAAATTCAAAACAAAAAAGTTGCATTTATTAATTTAAAATTGATTCCCTTTTTCGAAACCAAAAGGCGTATTTTTAAGAAATAATAACTATCAAAAGTTTGACACTTGTTTATGTCCAATTTCAAGGTGAAATTACTTAAAATGACCATCATTGGATTAAATAGTAAAAATATAATCTATTTATACTTCCAAACCAATAAAATGTATAATTTAAAAATATAAATTATTTTGATTAAAAAAAGTTATTTTCAGTTAAAATATAGTATTTTTCACTATTCACCCAAATATGAAAGTTATCAGAAAGAAACCAAAACATTATTGATAATAAATTCTTATGTCCCGATTCTAAAGAAAAATTTCATTTTTTCAAATTGAATATATAAAAGTTTCAAATATTGGTTTTAAAAAGGCTTTGCCATTAAAAGGCTGTAAAATTTCATTTTTTTTTGAAAAATACTTCTTTTATCTGAAAAAATGAATTTGTTCATAAATCATGTCTTAGAAAATCATAATATGTATTAAAATTATAAGGATAATATAAAATTTAAAATTTAGTTAATACTATTCATAATCTCTTTTGAACGGCTAGTTTGGTAAGTCGTGGTGTACTTGAACTCAGTGTTGCCTACAACACACGCTATTGTATTATTCAAAGAGAAGTGTATTATGGAAGATTGGGGTGTTACAATCACCCCGCCTTCAATAAATTGTGTCCTCACAATTTTAAAAATTGGGCCTAAGTATGGAAAGTCCCACATCGGAAAAAGAGTCAATAAAACTATCTCTTTAAAAGAAAGAAAGAGAGGTCTAAAGGTCACCCAAGATAACCCATACTAGGATTCCAGGTAGGAAAACATGGATGTGGATGATAAACTAAGTGTCATGTTCTGATGGAGAGGGATAGAAATCATGATCAGGAGAATGTTAACAATAAAAAAACCACAAAATTGTTTTGGGACAATGATCATTAGTCTCCTAGTAGGAAAGGTAAACGAACAACATTTTTTGTTTTAAGTTACATTACATAAGGACAAGGAACTAATTTATGATATTGACTAAGAATATAAAGATATATACTTACTTTTTAAGTATAGTTTCATTCTTTAATAAATTTCCACCACTAACTCATTTTTTTTAGATGATGAGTATTTAAGAAGACTTGGTCACACTGGAAGAGCTAGAATAAACTTCTATTGAATCACATGATCCATGCATGATAAACTATATATTTACATTGTATTTAGAGATTAATAAAAACCAAAGTGGTTAGTACAAGATATAATGATCCCCCAAAAGGATATTCCTTGAGAGAAATAAACACTAATCTTAATTTCTAAAATAAAACCAATAATAACCCAAAGTTAAATAAATACCATTCAATAATCAATTGTCCTTAAAATCCTTCAATATAATCCAAACTAATATTCAAACCCAAAACATAGAAGAATTTGATTATGTAGTCTCCCATGTTAAATTGTATCTCCAAATAACATTAATTAATCTTAAAGTCACATACTTAAAAGTAATTTACCTAATCATTTCCATAAATAACCCAAATCATTATAAATCCACAATAAAAACATAGATAAAAATCCACCATTACTTCTCAAATGAAATCCCATACTACTCTATTTTCCTTTGGCATATAGTGTTCTCAACAAAGCGAACAACTTCCAAAATAACATTTATCACTTAATCACCAAATCATTTTCCTATACCAAGGGTATTCATTTGGTAAGACATAAGATCCCAAATCAAATTATTATTGATCAATAAAATCATTTAACTAAAAATAATAGCCACACTAACCAGGGACCTCACGTAGTCCAGTGGTAGGCGATAAATCCCAATCACACTTTGGTTATGGGTTCGATTCCCACAGCTTTTTCCGACGCGACGAGTTGTCACACGGTCTGCGTGTTGTACTTTTTCAAAAACTATATTTTATAACATTACCAAAATGAGATAAATTCCTCAAAATAACCATAACATAATTTAACCACAAATCTTATCCCATACCTTGCCTTTTCATCCCAAATTATGATAACTTATAATTTCCTCAAACCCAACGATCATATAAAACCAAATGATTATTTATAACTATATCCACAAGAGAAGAGATAATTCTTCCTCAAATACCATTATCACATGGCAAACTGCGGGGTTACAAATACAAGAGAAAATTATTCCAAAGTAAACCCATCAACAAGGAGAATTAATACTTTTTAAACATTTCTCCAACCATTTATTTCCTCATAGCTTCTTCTTTGACCATGAAAACATCCTATAGAATAGGGAATTCACTCGGGTAATGGCCAGGTCCCCTACATTTACAGAAAATGACTGTAAATGGACTCTTGGGACCATTTTTATCTTCTTCCATAGTACACTTCATTTTTCTTCGAGAATTCTTCACTTTATGTCCTTCCTTCCTGCATGTAAAGCATTTCTTTGTCCCATTGAGACACTTTCCTGGGTGTCTCTTTCCACATTTCCTACATGATGGAAATTGAATATTCCTTTCTCCATGGTCTCCACTGCTAGAGCTCTTATCATTCATCACCTTTATGTTCTTTTTTGAGTCCGGGAATTGGTTAATATATATATTGTTGATCATATTTTTGGAAAATTCATTTGGCATAAAGACGATATCTTTTACACCTATCAACATTCCATTTTTTTCTCATTTCCACCATCGTTCCCACCTTGTACATCATTCTCAAAGTCACTATGACTTCCTTGGAATCCAGCCATTGACTAAAACCAAAAATCATTGTGTGAGTAACACTAGTCATAAAATCATTTAGAGATTAACATGTCACCATATTCTCAATTTGAAACACATTAGGATTAACCAAGGTCATTTACTCTCATCTTATATATATAATACTTCAAATCGGTTTGTAATGAAAATGTAAATTATCTTAAGCATATCCCCCGGGAGTGTCGTAACCAAGAGTGCAGCAAGGCCCGTTGTCGTGCACCAGTTCCCATTCGAGTCTAGCTCAAAGCGGTGTTTTCGGGTTTTACCCCTAGGTACATCTGTGCCAGAGCCACCTCTACCTGCTCGTATCCAGACATGGATGTATTTCTCATAAAACTCAAAAAATATCTACAATACCAAAATTCTAGGAAGTTCTTCTATACTAATCCTCAAAGTTCATCTTAGGTCTACGTGCTATAATTAGAGTTTATCTAAACCTAGCTTCCAATATTTGTACTAAACTTTCTCTGATACCAACTGTAACGCCCCGACCCTAGATACCCAGAGTCGGTTCATTATTACATAACATTGTCATGATCACAAAGGATCAAGTCTCGAAAGACCGATTAGTTTAGTAGTCTTGGAAACAGTAGATATATTCATAAGTCTTACATTACATCATAAGGTAAAAAAAACTACAACAACATCTTGTCTTTATATCCCCTCATTCTATCCCTACAGGTCATTCATAAATTACTTCTTCATAATCCTGGGAAAAATAAAACATTGAAATGGGTGAGCTCAGATGCTCAGTAAGGATAACACTATAGCAGAAGCTTTCATAGATAAGCATAAACACTTAAGGAAGTTTATAACTAAAACAAAATCCTTTTAAACTTGAACATCAGCATAAAATGGCAAAGATAAAATAAAATAATGCCATTTACTTACTCACATGGATATTATACTAGTCGAATGATCACATGCAATATCAATAACCACTTTCATAATGATGGAATGCATAATGCCAGACTATCATAACCACATAGCCAAGGCCTCGTGCCAAGACTGCAAATAAGATTTTGCGAAGGCCTTGTGCCGAGACAATAGTTGGTCTCATGAGACCTACCTATGCATCGAGGAGAAAGAGCGGGCTCCACCCGTCACTTATTAAGTCCAATGCATTCCTCATATGAACAGGTTTAAACATAACATAATCATTCGTATTAAAACTAGCATACAAAATGTCAATACTTTAACCACAAACCATAAATTGTATAAAAATAGCACATCCACAGTCAAACATAACTCATTCGATACAATATGGAAGATTGTATTGTATCACATTAACCTCAATCAATGATAATGAAGGATGTTGACATAGATGAAAATAATCATCAAAACTATTTGAGAGAAATATCCCCCTTTTTCTTGAAATCATTTAAAAGTAACACTATTTATCAAGAAGCCATTTAAAAATAGATTTTTGAATCAAAGTGTCCCATACCACTTTGAAACTTTTAAAAGGAGTTTTAATTTTAAAACTTTAATTTCCATATAAATAAATCCTTAAAACCATTTTTTAAAGCATGGACATTAATGATCAAGATTTAGAAGAATAAGTCTTTAAAACATTTAAAAATGGTATTTTAGTTAGAGTTTCTAACTAAAAGAGAGACACTTGAATACAAATAATTGAGGTAGTAAAAAATTGTGATATCATGAGAATAAAGGAATTCATGATATACTACGTCAAAGTACATTATATACTCTACATAAAAGTGATTTGGTGTATAACAACAAAGAAGTCTCAATGGAATGTAAATTGAGATGAAATCTCTCATAAAGGCTGTATCCTTAGGCTAAGGATAACTCAATGACATAATTATGTGTGACAAATATAAATACACTAAATATGATGGGATATTCAGTGTAAAACAATCAAAGGACATTCATACATATTCTTGTAAAAACAACACCAATGAATTGGATGTTTAACTCAAAAAATGAAGAATGAGTTAAAATTACTCTTATCAAATTCATATGGATGACTTGAGAAATTATCAATGGAGTGATTATGTGTATCCAAATTATATCTGTAGAAAAGGGGAGTGGAAATTATCACATAATCAAATGAATGGTTATTCCACACATAATCTCGAATTAAAATAATCAATGAAGTTTGCGTAAAGCCGAATAAATGGAAATTGAAATTTCGAATTCCCTTATCGATTAGGTAACATACGAAACATACACCCATGAAAGAAGGATCATACAATGATGATGTAAATATAAATGAATTAAAGTATATTACACAATGAATGAAAAAATGGGCAGTACACACACCACATGTAATAAATAAGTGGTGAACAATGGAATTCTCACGGAATTAAGAGTGAGATATGAAACCCCTTACCACATTGTAATGAACTGAGTCGTATGACCAAAAGTTTATAACCACCAAATGATTTACAGAATAACATGAATATAAAGAGAATCATGATAATATATATCAAATTACAGTACACAATACACCACTTTCAACAAATTAGTGGCGAACAATGGAAATCTCACGGAATTGAAAGTGAGATAAGAAAATCCCTTACCTTGTACTTTTCCTTGGTTGGGGGTAGGTTAACCTCCTGTATAGTGTTGAAATAATTTTTATTAAATTATTCATGAATCATATACATTAATATGATATCATATATGATCTTTTAACATTTCTTTGTTAATAATATCTTAGAATTATCGTCGTTTTGGGTGTTAACTTACTCGTTTTCTTTTATATGTTTTGTTACCTAAGCCATGTTTGTCTTGGATAGGTTGTATATTATTCATATCCATAATGATATAAAGTTATTAAACATTATTTTTAAATCATAAAATGATAATTATACTTGAATGGATATGATGGAGAATGAATCTCATCGCGTTCGTGGAGACGGTAGTCCGTACGTACGCACGAGCGACAATATCATTCTTTTGATATTAAAATAATATATAATTGGATGGTATATCATATATACAGAATTATTATAATATTATATTTATTATTTAAATGAGTTACAAATCATTATTATACCCACCCAACTAATAATATATTGAATAACAATTACACCACGACGTGGAGACGGTAAGCCGTACGTACGCACGTATGGTGACATGTTATTCAAAGGATGAATAAAATGCTGAATATGGTTGTACCATATTTATAATAACATCACAGTATATATTATATACTAGAGTTATTATTTTAGAATGGTAATAACAAATAAAGAAGGAGTGGAAGAAGAAAAGAACTTGAAAAGGGGTGGTGAAAACATTACCTCTTCTTCGGGTTCTTCCTTTTGATTTGATCAAAATGGCTCCTTAGGTTGGCTTTATGATCAAACTAAGGCCTCTAGGTTTTAGTGAGGGATGTTGAGAGAGTATTTTGGCAGGGGTTGGCCGAACCAAAAGGCTTTGAAGGTGTGAAGAAATGAGAAGGAGGAGTGCCCTTTTATAAGAGGGGTGAGGGGCACCTTTGGAAAAGCTAGAAATATTAATTTTTAATAAATTCATATTCGGTTTCTAATGGATAAAAAGTTGATTATTCAAATTTTAAGGTGGGGATAGGTCTAAAACCATTCATCCAATATAATTTATACAGGTTTGAGTTACTATATTAACCTTATCTTTTAGTTTTAACTCTTAGTTAATTAGTTTGACATTTACCATGTCACTTTGTATTTTTATATTATATGGTTAATAAAATTACTATATACATCCAAGAGACCCCCCAAGTGGTCCATTAATGATACAACTATCATGATATAAGTATCTTGGCAAAACATTAGTTTTTTAGGAATTTAATATAAATTAATAATATAATATTGGTTTTAAAAAATCTTTTATATCAATTTTGACACTATTCAATAGTTCATTTTTTTAAAACTCATAACAGAATTATTGCTTCAACAAAAGTTAATTAAATCATTACTAACATGTTTTATTAACCTATAAAATTAGTGTAATTCATTAAAAGTATCAAATTATATTTATTTGGGTATTTATAATATCAATTATTTTAATTTTTCACTATTATGGTAATTACTGCATCCCCATTATGTTATAAATAAATTATATTATTTAATGTCTAAAAATTATGAATAAAATACCATTATGTAGGAAATCCTTTTAGATTTATAATGAATATTTTTAGTCGAAAATCCAACATATATAACCCTATGTAAAAAATGATTTTCTAAAAGATATATGCTTGTGTTATTTTTGTATTCATTTTAACTTAATTAAAATAAAGTGTTCCTATCACTTACAAGTGGCTCCATGGGGTCCGAAAATCGATCCAAAGATGCCCATGGTCGGACATGTATCAATAGATATGGTTAGGACACGTTTTAAGGTAATTAGTTAATTATTATAATATTATTTTTAACCCTTATTTACCGGATTTACCTTTTAACCATGGTAAATAAAATATTTACCGAAGTAATTATTCAAAATGTCTAAAAATAAAAGTTACATATTTACACAATTTGGAAATCCTGATTCCAAATATGGAATCCATTTTTCCAAATTCAATACACATAAATGGAAGAAATTAATTTAAAATTAATTCCCGTTGTTAAAACAAAAAACGTGTTTTTAAGAAATAATAACTATCAAAAGACTGACAGTTGTTTATGTTCGGTTTAAATGTGAAATTATGTTCAATGACCCACATTGTATTAAATGGTAAAAATATATTTTAAATATAATTTAAAACCACTCAAATTCATAAATTATCACTATTAATTATTTCGATTAAAAAAGTTTTTTTAATTAAAATTTAGTAAGTTTTACTATTCATCAAAATATAAAAGTTATCCGAAAAGTACCAAAATTTCACCATAGGATAATTTCATTATTCCAAATCCAAAAATGAAGTCTATTTTACCAAATTCAAAACAAAAAAGTTGCATTTATTAATTTAAAATTGATTCCCTCTTTCGAAACAAACATGCATATTTATAGGAAATAATAACTATCAAAAGTTTGACACTTGTTTATCTCCAATTTCAAGGTGAAATTACTTAAAATTACCATCATTAGATTAAATAGTAAAAAATATAATCTATTTATACTTCCAAAGCAATAAAATGTATAATTTAACAATATAAATTATTTTGATTAAAACTAGTTTTTTTCAGTTAAAATATAGTATTTTTCACTATTCACCCAAATATGAAAGTTATCAGAAAGACACCAAAACATTATTGATAATAAATTCTTATGTCTCGATTCTAAAGAAGAATTTAATTTTTTCAAATTGAATATATAAAAGTTTCAAATATTGGTTTTAAAAAGGCTTCGCCATTAAAAGGCTGTAAAATTTCATTTTTTAAAAAAATACTTCTTTTATCTGAAAAAATGAATTTGTTCATAAATCATGTCTTAGAAAATCATAATATGGATTAAAATTATAAGGATAATATAATATTTAAAATTTAGTTAATACTATTCATAACCTCTTTTGAACGACTAGTTTGGTAAGTTGTGGTGTACTTGAACTCAGTGTTGCCTACAACACACGCTATTGTATTATTCAAAGAGAAGTGTATTGTGGAAGATTGGGGTGTTACAAAATATACCCTCGACCAAAGTAAAGTGCAAGGTAAGGGTTAATTTCACAATCTATTTATTATCCAAGGTTGTTTTTATGTAAGTATCTATTGGGAAATATTTATTATCCATGTCCTTTGTTCATAAAATATTTTTCAAAGGGGTCCTTTTTAAAGGAATTATTTTTACTTAAATACCATTTTAAATGTTTTAAATATTTATTCTTCTAAATCAGTCTCATTAATGTCCATATTTTCAAAATGGTTTTTAAGGATTTATTTATATGGACATGAAAGTTTTTAAAATGTTAATTCCATTCAAATGTTTAAAAGTGGTATGGGACACTTAGATTCAAAAATGTCTTTAAATGTATTCCTTTCTAAATTGGGTTACTTTTAAATGATTTCATGAAAAAGGGATTTTTCTCTCAAAGATTTTTACAAATCATTTTCATCTATGTCAACATCATTTGATAGATTTTAATCTTGTTTGAATTTGACTTATTATGATACAAATCTTCCATATTGTATTGAAGTTTTTGTGATATGTTTGACTTTGGATGTGTTATTTTTATACCTTTCATAGTTTATGATTAATTTATTGACATTTCATATGATAGTTTTAATACGAATGTTTATATAATGTTTCAAACTTTTCATATGAGGAATGTATTGCACATAGTAAGTGACAGGTGGATCCTACTATAGCTCTTCAATGCATCAGTAGGTATCATGAGACAAATGGACATGGAATTGGTTGAGGACTTTTCATATTTGATATATGGTTTAGGCCGAGGCCTAAATCATTTTTAGACGTCTTGGCCGAGGTCTTGAAAAAATGTTTCAGAATGTCCGACATTATAGATTCCCTCATTATGAAAATAATATTGATGTTTCATGTGGTTATTCGACTGGTAGAATACCCTTGACAATGTTTTATTATGGAATTATTTGATCAGATCATATTCCTTCCATAAAAGTGTTCATGTTTATTATTTTACGAAGTCATGTGTTTTAAATTATTCACCATGCCTAATATTTTTGTTATCTTCTTCTGTATTGCTTACCCTTAATGAGCGTTTGAGCTCACCCCTTTATATGTTTTAATTTTCCAAGGATTCCAAGAAGTGTTTCATGATTGATAAGAAGGGATAAGCTAGAGGATTAATAGAGGTATCAAAGGATCATTTATGTCGTGTTTTATTTTATAATTTGTAATGTAACGTTCATGTATGTAATCTATTCTCCAAGACTACTAAATTGAGTAGTCTTTCAGGAATTGATTCCTTGTAATCATGTCAATGTATTAAAATAATGCATCGACTCTATGTAACTAGGGTCAAGGCATTACAATTGGTATCAGTGGATGTCTAGAAATAACCTTGGAAACTAGATTTAGATAAACTCTGATTAGATCATATTACCCTAAGATAGAATTTTGGGATTAGTATAGAGGAACTTCCCATAATTTTGGTAATGTAGATA
This sequence comes from Viscum album, assembly GCA_963277665.1. Classification (NCBI taxonomy): domain Eukaryota; kingdom Viridiplantae; phylum Streptophyta; class Magnoliopsida; order Santalales; family Viscaceae; genus Viscum; species Viscum album. The sequence continues at coordinate 1,940,676,566 of OY728159.1, forward strand.
TTTTGTGAGTATTTCCCGCAAATACATCTCTGTCTGGATTTGAGTATGTATAGGTAGCTCTGGCACAGATGTACTGAGGGATAAAACCCAAAAACACCACATTGAGGTAGACTTGAACGAGAACTATTTCACGACAACAGGCATTGCTGCACTCTTGGTTACGACACTCCCATGGGATAGTCTTAGGAAAATTCTCATTTTCATTACAAATCATTATGAATGATTTATGAGTATATAGCACCTACAAGAATGTTTTTATGATTATGGATTATATCCATAAACTGTTGAATTTTCATTAGGTATTTTACATGTTTAGAATTATGAATTGTGATTCATAAACTGACATAGTGTATTCTGTTGTTTAGGAATGGTGCCTATTAGAAGTAATGAGAACTCCAGAAATACATATCATCCAAAAAGTAAGAAAGATCATATCTTTCATGGTATTAATCCAACATTTAGAAGAGAAATAGTCTCCCAATTATTCTCAACATATGAATAAATAGTATCATGTTTTAATAATATTAGTAAATAATTACTTGAGTCATATGGCTTTAAAGGGAAGCAAGAGAAGAAAAGAATGGTAGAGAGAAATATGGATAAAGGGAAGAGGGGAAAGAAGGATTTTCCCATATGTGACAACTGTGGAATGAATCACCTTGGTAAATTATTGAAGGGAATGGGAGTTTGTTATATGTGTTGAGAAAAATGACATCAAGTACGTGATTCCAAGGGTAAGAAAAATGTTTCAAATGTACAATGCTTCATCTGCAAGGAGTTGGGACACTACATGAATCAATTTCCCAGTCATCAGAGTATACCCCAAATGAATCTATTGAATAATAATCAAGGTATGATACTACCATAGAAAAAGAGGAAAGATTACTATTCTTAAGTAGTTATTAAATAATTGTGTCATTTTTTTATAAATTGTAAGAATTATAAAGTATGTAGAGATTGTACCAGAGTACTATTTCATTAAGGATTTATGATTGTATGGTACCAAGTAATGTGACACAGTTTTAGGTTAAACTTTTTGTAAAATAGATGGTTGAACCTTAATATGGTTCTGATACTGAGGTAATAAGTTTGGAATAAGAGATGATAGACTTGGATAAATTATATTGGATATTATTGACTACCTTGGAACTGATTAATAGTTTGTTTATTTAATCATTATTAAAGTATTCAAAATTTTTGGATATAAGCAATATATCTAGTATTATATAAGGAATAAGGGATCATGAATGTAATCAATAAGGTTTTCTGGTATTTCATAGTGTTACCATGTTTTAAAATAATACATGATAATGGTATTCACATGTTATTACACGAAAAAAATATCTTCATTGTGTTTACCTTATAAATTTTGGACCGTGAGTTTAGAAAAAAAAGTATTTTGGATAATTCTAAAGGGTGGAATTGATTATTCTTGACATTGGATACTGTTGATAAGGTTAAATATTTTCTTGATATTTTTTTGTATTGTTATAAAAAGGACAACCTGGATGTCGGGCGACAACCAGTCACATCTAGTAAGGCCACAAGACTTGGAACCAAAACCGAAGGGTGATAAGAGTGCATCACCTACCACTGGCCTATGTGATGTCCTTGATTGTATAATGTTGTTTGTTTTTTAAAAGTTCCGATAGGTGAATCATAAATTCATTTTTTTGGAACCCTATATGATTCTGATAAATAAATATTTTTTTTAAATCTTTTTGAGTGAAAGATGAGTTTGTGGTAGGAATTAGTTGAAGGATAAACTCTACTTGTCATGTATATATATATATAATTTTCTCCTCTTATTATATGGATAAATTAATTCTTAAACTATAGGGAAGGGATCTTAAAATGAAAAATGTGTTATACTAATACCTTATGTTTTTTTGAACCGATGGTATTTTAAATCATCATAGATTGATGGATATGAGGTCCTCAATTTTACACTTGTTTGTGATTGATGACCCCAATCACTCCCTATAAATATTTAGGTTTTCCTCCAACTATGTGTCTCTAATTTCCACCAATGTTATCCTAATGGAGATCATAATTTGATGGTGACCCTTTCATTTCCCTTTTCCTCTTATTAAGACAAAATTTTATTAACCTAATTTCCGATGTGGGTTTTCCCACAGAGGTATTTTCTATTATCAACCTTTTATTTTAAAAGAAAAATTTCAAATTGTGATGATGAAATTAATTGAAGGAGGGAATAATGTTACAACCCATGATATCATAGAATTTTATTTCTTCAAAGTTATTCAATAACATGCACTACACGCAACACCGAGTTCAAGCGCACCACGACTTACCAAACTAGCTGTTCAAAAGCGGTTATGATTACTATTAAATGAATTTTGAACAATATATAATCCTTATAATTTTATAATCCATATTATGAGTTTCTTATACATAATGTAATAACAAGTTCTTTTTTCAGATTAAAGAAGTATTTTTCAAAAAAAAAAATGAAATTTTACCGCCTTTTAATGTTGAACCTTTTTAAAATCCAATATTTGAAACTTTTTTATATTAAATTTGAAAAAATAAAATTCTTCTTTAGAATCAGGACATAAGAATTTAGGTTTAAATTTTTTTTGGTGTTTTTCTGATAACTTTCATATTTGGGTGAATAGTGAAAAATACTATATTTTAACTAAAAACAACTTTTTTAATAAAAATTATTCATAGTGTTAAATTATACATTTTAATGTCTAGGAATTATAATTAGATTATATTTTTACCATTTAATCCAATTCTTTTCATTGTAAGTAATTTCACATTGAAATTGGACATAAACAAGTGTCAATCTTTTGATACTTATTATTTCTTAAAAATACGCTTTTTTAGTTTGGAAAACGGGAATTAATTTTAAATTAATTAATGAAAAATAATTTTTTAGAAATTTGTAAAATATAATTCATTTTTGAATTTGTAATATCAAAATTATCTTAGGGTGATTTTTTGGTATTTTTCTGAAAACTTTCAATTTGTGATGAATAGTGAAAAACACTCTGTTATTGTTTAAAATCGACTTTTTATTTAAATAATTATTTCTCTTATTTTAATTTAATTTTGCTCAAAATAGATACATAATACCTATATATGGTCATTATAATTTGTTGGATTCATTTTATAATAAGTTTAGATATATAAATATTTTATCGAACTTTTTACCGTCTTTTACCCATCTCTTATGAGCATTTCCAAATTTGTATAAAAATTAATTCTACCACTTATTTGAGTTAAATTTCAAAAATTTGAGAGAGACAGTTAATATTACGATGTAAAATTTTGTTTAATAAGATGAAAATAATTTTTGGTGTATATTAACTTTTGACTTTTATTTACCACAATTTCAAGTAAATAGGGTAATTAAGGGTAAAAATGATATAATAATTACCCTAAAACAAGTTCTAATTCTATTGGATAAGTTTAATTCGACCAATAAGTACCTTATTAATAAAATATGACCCTTTAGGTCCACTTGGATTAGATTAGGACATTTATTATTAATTTATTTAAAGAAGAGTTAAAAGAGATAAAATCGATGTTTAATAACTAAACCATTTTTAATATAGGGTTATACATAAGATAAATTAGACTATAAATATAAATTATAAATATAAGAATATTTACTACATAATGGTATTTTATTTATAATTTTTAAGCATTAAATAATTAAATTTATTAATGACACAATGATGACACAGTAATTAACTTATTAATGAAAGAATCAAATAAGTTGTATTATACATATTAAAATATATATAATTTCAAAGTTTTTATGACATAAAATAATTTTATAGGTTAATATGTCATGTTAGGATTGATTCAATGTATTTTTTTTGAAGTAATGATGTTTTTATGATTTGAACAAAAAAATACCAAAGAGTGTCAAAATTGACACAAAATAATTTTTTTAAAAAAATAAACAATATTATTGGTTGATATAATATTTCTAAAAATATAAGGATTATACAAAGGAATTAAATAATATTATATATGTCATTAATGAACCACTAGAGGTTCTTTTGGAAGTTTATAGTATGTTTATTAACCATATAGTGTAATAAGACAAGAATACATGGTAAAACTTAAACTATTTAACTAAGAGTAAAAACTAAAAGATATGGTTAAGAGGATTTCGACCCAAAACCACATAAGTCTAGAAATAAATTAATTTGGAGCCATTATAAACCTAATATTACTTTATTATAAAAAAATATTTTCATATTTTCCTAAGGTGCACCTCACCCCTCTTATAAAAGGGTACTCCTCCTCACAAATTCACACCTTCAAATCCATTTGGCTCGGCCAACCCCTACCCAAATATCCTCTCAACTATCATCCCATCATCCTAGAGGACTTATTCTTGTCATAAATCCAATCTAAGGAACCCTTTTGATCAAATAAAAAGGAAGAACCTGAAGAAAAGGTAAATATTTCATCACCTCTTTCAAGTTCTTTTATTCTTCAAATTATTCTTTCCCTGTTATTTCCATTCCAAAATACTGACTCCAGAATATTCTATATACTATGATGTTATTGTAAATATGGTACAAAAATATTCATTATTCTATCCATCCTATAAATAGCATGTCACCATATTTTCATTTGTACAACTTACCGTCTCCACGTCGTGGTGTAGTTTCTTATTCAAACACTTCATCTTTTGGATGGGTATAATAATGAGTTTAAATGATGTAAATAATAAATATTACATGATAATGATTATATATATATGATATATCATCCAATTATATACGATTTTAATATCAAAATAATGATATTTTGGCTCATGTGTACATAAGGATTACCGTCTCCACGAATGCGATGAGATTCATTTCCATGTTCACCATTCAACGATGATTATAAAAATATATATTATAAATAAGTATTTATTATATGAAATAATAATTCTACTGGAAATATATATATATATATATATATATATATATTTATATAATCACATATATCTTATTCACTTAGTTCTGTTTAATACGATATCAAAACAGAAACATCGTTTATGCGTATGTACGGCCTACCTTCTCCATAAATGGCATTTTCCATTTCATATATCTATCTATTATAAAAATTATATTTTAAATATATATAATATATAAATCATGTGTTATATTATGGAAGTATGTAAATCATTATCTAAAAGATACGATCAATAATAACAAGATAAAACACGTACGATAAGGAAAGCGATTATTACCCGAAATGTTATTTTAACATGAAAATAATTATAAGATGGGTATTATAAAGTTATAAATGAATCATGAATGATATAATAAATATGAATATGGTTTTTGAATAATTTAATAACATACTATGGTCATTATATAGGAGGTTAAATGTACCCTCAAACAAAGGCAAGTTCAAGGTAAGGGTTAATTTCACAATCTCTTTATTATCCGAGGTTGTTTTTACGTAAGTATCTACTGGGTCATATTTATTATCCATGTCAATGTTTCATAAAATAGTTTTCAAAGGTATTATTTTAAAAGATTTTTTTTACTAAAACATCATTTTAAGTGTTTTAAATATTAATTATTCTAAATCATTCTCATTAAAGTAAATATTTTCAAAATGGTTTTTAAGGATTTATTAATATGGACATGAATGTTTTTAAAATATTAATTACTTCCAAAAGTTTCAAAGTGGTATGTGAAACGTTGATTCAAAAATGTTTTTAAATGTCATCCTTTTTAAATTTTGTGTCTTTTAAATGTTTTCATGAAAAGGGAATATTTCCCTCACAGTGTTTTACAAATCATTTTCATCTATATCAACATCATTTTATGGATTTTAAACTTGTTTGAAGTTGATTTATTATGATACAAATCTTCCATATTGTATTGAATGTTTTTTGATATGTTTAACTGTGGATGTATTATTTTTACACTATTCATGGTTTATGGAAAAAGTATTGACATTTCTTATTCTAGTTTTAATACGAATGTTTATGTAATGTTTCAAAACATTCATATAAAAAATGTATTGGATATATTAAGTGACGGGTGGATCCCACTATATCTCCTCAATGCATCTGTTGGTCTAACGAGACAACTGGACATGGAATTAGCTGAGGGATTTCCCAATTTGAAATATGGTTTTGGCCATGGCCTTAATCATTTTTATACGTCTTGGCTGAGGCCTTTACAAAATGTTTTCGAATGTATGTCATTATACTTTCTCTAATTATAAAAATAATATTGATGTTTCATGTGATTATTCGACTAGTAGAATACCCATGACTATGTTTTATTATGGAATTATTTACTCAACTCATATTCCAGCCATAAAAGCGTTCATGTTTATTATTTTGTAAAGCCATGTGTTTTAAATTATTCACCACACCTAATATATATGTTATCTTACGCTGTATTGATTACCCTTACTGACTATTTGAGCTCCCCCCTTTATATGTTTTAACTTTTCTAGGATTCGAAGAAGTGTTTTATGATTGATAAGCATGGTTAAGAAAAGGGATTAATGGAAGTCACAAAGGATCATTTATGTAGTGTTTTATTTTATAATGTGTAATGTAACATTCAAGTATGTAATCTATTTTCCAAGACTGCTAAACTGATCGGTCTTTCGGGACTTGATTCCTTGTAATCATGCCAATGTACTAAAATAAGGCACTCACTCTGGGTAACTAGGGTCAGGGCATTACACTTTTAGTCAAGTGATAACATAAAAACCACTAAAACCTATTTCATAAAAACTCATTAGTTTGAACAGAAAAATCCTGTAGTTTCCTTAGGAAATATATACCATATAACACTTACAATCACCCTTACACATGGAATAATCATTCATTCAACTTCTATCTCTAGAGTACCCAATGTATTGAAGATCTATAATGGCGGTCACCTGTCATTTCTTGATCTAAAATGTCTCAACCCAAGATATCTTGAGATATAATGGGATCAACCCAATATAATTATATCCAAGAAACATATAATAAATAAAACACTTGATAACTCATTTAAACCATTGAGAAAAACACATTTATATTTTCAAAATATCCCTTTTAAATTAAACAAAGAACTTTTGAAATATAAAAAACATGAACATAAAAATGAATTACAATTCAAAAAAAATTACTATGTAAGACTATAATGGAAACAAAATAGTAGTAAATCATCATTAAATCAAGAGATTCCTATCATTCTATATACATATGAAAAAAATATTTTTGAATTTTATTAAAGATAATTTTAAAAAGAAATACCCTTAAAAATATAATTAGAGTGAGAATTAATAGAATTAAATGGATTTTTGTATACACTATAAGTATAAATAATACAAAAATTCATCCCAAAAATAATCTTAATAACAAAAAATAAATAATTTATAAGGTTAACCCAAATAATGGAATTTTGGTTATGAATTCCCTTACCTCGAGTTTGTATAACATAAAATATGTCTAAGACTCTTGTATAATGGTTAAAAGTGTTTTGTTAATACTTTAAATAATCATAATAATTTTTATAACACCGTATATGATAATTTTATCATATCATTACACACATATATTGGTAATATTTTGTTATTTACATTGTTTTAGGTGCATTATTTACATGGTTTTCATGGTGTATCCATAACGAATTTTCTTTTAGAATGAAAGAGAAACTCTAGAAGTGAAATTAGATGTTATTAATATGTTTCTAGAATATTAAATGAAATCATTAGTAATTTTTTATCATATATGATGACGAATCATTAGATAAAACATTAATGATGTTTTGATCATTTTGGTGGTTCTTTGATAATCACGAACTTGTTTTATTATATACCATTAATATTATGCATAAAAGTTAATTCCAGAACCTTAGAGAGGTCAAATAATCCAAATTAAAATAATTTTGAACCATTATAATGGTTTTAGAACCATAGTTGTAGGAAGTAATGAAAATTGAAGACACATCGTCCATGATGTCGGTAAATCAACACATCATGGAAGATGAATTTATTTCTAGAATAAGAGGGAGATGAGAAGGAGTATGATGATGAATTATTCTTTATGCATGATAAAAATCCATAATATATATAAAAGGGATATTTCATGCCTCTTTGATAATGGGAGGTGAAGATATTATAAGAAAAGATACTAATTAAAATGAAAACATAATAAATGAAAGAAGATATTTAACTCTCGATATCTTCTCCTTAAGATCCTTATTAAGGCCTTTAGTATTGGCCTTTTAGTGTTGAAAGAAAGTCTCAGATGTGGGGAAGATCCTTGAGAATAATATTGGGCTGAATTTAGGCAATGTTAAAAGCTTTACAGGTGTGATAGGAAGAGGGCAGTGAGAGTGGTATTCATAGTGGGGGAGAGGGGTTTTCCATTATTTTAATCATTAGTTGAATATTTTTTTCTCAAGACTATGAATAGTATTGATTAATGTTACCCAAAAAGGTAAATAAAGAATTATAGTTTAAACCAAGGGTTATTACATCCTCCATGATGCTAGAAATCGTGTATTTAACATATAATGTATATATATGTTAAATAACAGTATTTCACTATAAATCAAAATTTCAATTATTTCAAAAAAATCCCAAAAAAATTAGCCTAACATTTTAAGAGTTTTATATTTCAAAAATGAACACTATTTTATGAAAATAAGTTTATAAATGTGTCTAATTTAATTTTTATATAAAATCACAATTTATTCTAAAAACAAAAATTTTAATACTATAACTCATTTTCTTAAATCCTTGAAAATTTAATCACGGTCTCATAAAATTATATTATAACCATAATAAAATTAAATAACAATTTTCTATTATATATTATGAAAATAAATTCTTATTTAAATTATTTAATAAATCTTAAAATATTAATTAATTATGTATGAGTTATAAAAATACCAACACTTATATAATTATCATATTGTCACTTTTAAGATTCCTTTTTATTGTATATTATTTGGTGAGGATACTATTTATTTGTCCATTTTAGTATTAATAAGGGTCATATTACTATTCAAAACACTAGTGGAAATAAGGGATTTAACATCGATGTAATAACGCCAATTATTTATAAACTGATGTAAATAGTATTTACTGGAACTTATTGGTGTTAATTTTATGAAAACCAATGCCAAAAACCATTATTCGATGATATTTCGCGTCGGTTTTGTGAAAAAGGATGCGGAAAATCTAAAAAAAATGTTCTGGCATCCGTTTTTCTCAAAATGGATGCCAAAACTACTATTTTCGGCATCAGTTTTTACCAAAAGCGACATCAAAAATAAAAAAAGGATTGTGGGCATTGGTTTTCTCAAAACTAAAGCCAAAAGTCTTAAAATTTATCAGGGTCGTGAAACCCTCATTTTGTTGGATCATCGAAATCGAAACCCGTGGTGGCGCCTTCGACTCACGATGACATTCGAAGCCCTATTTGTGATCTTGGAATTCCATTATTAATGGTTTTAGTCCATTTTCAAAATTTTCGGTTTTCATACATCTTTATCCTTTCTTTATTTATCTTCCACTGTTTATTTTTTTCCCATAACCCTATTTTACATGACTTTTAATGGTGTTTTGATTTTATTCATTGTTTATCATTATTTTTCGTTAGTATTATCATTATTGGTATAGATTTTTCAGTGTTTGTTTTTCTAAGTCATTAAGAAGAACACTGTTTGGATTGAGGATCTTCATTCGGGTTAAACATCAAATTTTTTTATGTTTTTTTAATTTTGTTGTTAAATTATCTATAATTTAATTGTGTTATTTATTTGCTTCAATTATTAGTTTATATTTTATTTTAAATGTGTTAGGACATGGTTAAATACTCTGTCAACAAACATTCTTAAATATCCTATCAACAAATTGCATCTTTTTACATTGACTCCAATCAAATTTCACCCAATTCACTTACTACATCATTTAAATTAATGCAATTTTAAATAATTTTGACCAATAGAACATTGAAATAATGAAACAACTATATAAAATGAACTAATAAATTTTAGAAGAATGATATTATAATTAAATTATAATATCAATATAACACACTTGTATATAATATGAAAATAAAATGTTTAATATTTGTAAATGTGTTTCATATCTGATGTTTTATATCTGATTATCAATAGTTTTTAATAAATTTTTTTGTTTATAAATTATCTGATAGATATTTAAATGTTTATATGTTATAATATATTCACCAAATATATTCTAATATTAGGTATTTAAAGGATAGTAATTAGATTCATTTACGGAGAACCACTAGTGAATATGAAAAAGGAGTTGATAATTTTTTGGAATTCGCTAAACGACATATTCAAAACATTCATTTTATTTTCTGTCCATTTGTGAAGTGTGTAAATATGAGAAAGATAAACTCCAGTGAAATCAAGGATTATATCATTTGTTATGGTTTTAGCCTTAATTATACACGTTGGATCTGGCATGGTGAAAGAACTGAAAATTCTACATCCGGTGTTGATGAACATATTCAAAATGAGGTAGAGGGTCATATTGAATAATTAAATCAGGATTTAGGTGTTGAAACCATCTAAAAAACACCATCTATTGAACGATTGTATCGAGATTCTGAGAAACCATTATTCCCAGGTTTTAGTAAATATATATTGTTATCAATAGTTTTGGGATTAGTTAACTTAAAAGAAAAAAATGGGTGGAGTGATAAATGTTTCACCAGTTTACTTGAGATTTTAATAGAGCTACTTCCAGAAGTCAACAAGCTTCCATATTCCAATTATGAGGCAAAGAAAATATTATGCCCAATGGGATTTGGGTATTAAAAGATACATGCTTTCCCCAATGATTATGTACTTTATAGGAAAGAATATGAACATTTATCAAGTTTTCTTACATGTGGGACATCACTATATAATATTGATGGGAAATTCAACTCAGATTATTTCTTAGGTGATGTCATCGAACGCCCTAAAAAATCAATTTTGTACTTTCCAATGATATCATCCAATATTTTTTGCATAAAATTCTAATAATTCAATTCTAATTCATTTTTAGGTACTAGAATCAAAAATCCAGGTAAATAAATTTGGTACCTTCCAATAATTCTGTGTTTGAAACTTTTATTTGCAAATTAAATTGATGCAAAAAGGTTAATATGACATTCAGATGAGCTCATATCTGATGGTAACTTACGTCACCCTACTGATTCACCACAGTGGAAAAGTTTTGATAAAATATTTCATGATTTTGGAATTGAAGTTAGAAATATTATAATGGGATTGTGTACAGATGGAATGAATCCATATTGGTGCCTTAGTAGCCAACATAGTTCAAGTCCTGTTTTTCTGGTAGTTTAAAACTTTTCCCCACTTCTATGTATGACAAAAAAATATGTTATGATGACATTGATGATTTATGGACCAAAACAACTGAGAAATGATATTGATGTGTATCTTTCACCATTCATTTATTATTTGAAATAGCTATTGTAGGATGGTGTTAATGTTTTCTATGCATACAATAAAGATTTTTTTATTTTGTGTGCTATGATAATTTTCACTGTAAATGACTTTCCTGCATATGGAAACTTATCTGGATGTAGTGTTAAGGGACATAAAGCATGTCCACTTTTTGAAGAACAAACTTCATATTATCAACTGAAGAATTGAAGAAAGACAATGTATATGGGACATAAAAGATTTTTTCAAATTTATCATCCTTATCGTAGATTGAAAAAATAATTTAACGGTTTACAAAAATACAGCCTTCCCCCTCGACCATTGTAAGTTTAAGAATACTATGACAAGGTGAAAGATATTGATTCGACATTTGGAAAGAGAATATGTTCTGGTTTTAAAAAACATATCTGGAAAAGCAGTTTATTTTTCTTGAACTACCTTATTGGAAATTTTTAAAGATAAAACATAACATTGATGTTATTCATGTTGACAAAAAAATACGTGACATTTTGATTGGAACTTTGGTTGACATAAAAGGAAATACAAAATATGGATTGAATGCTAGATTGGACTTGATATTAATGAGAATGCATTGGGATTTATCTCCCACTGTGAAATGAAACAGAATATATATACCTCCGGCTTTTCACACATTAAGAAAGATTGAAAAGTTGAATTTTTGTCAGTGTCTTCTTGGTATTAAAGTATGCAGTGTTTTTTCTTCAAATGTGAATAATTTGGTGTCATTGAAGGATTTCAAATTAATAAGTATGAAATCTCATTATTTCCATGTGTTGATGCAACAAATTCTACTAGTAGCAGTGTGTGGTATATTTTCGACAACTGTCAGAAAGACTATCATCAGGTTTTGTAATTTATTCAAATCCATTGGTAGCAAATTTGTTGATCCAAATTTGTTATATGTGTTGGATAATAAAGCAACTCTTATTCTTTGTTAACTAGAAATGTATTTCCCACCCACATTTTTTGATATAATGGTTCATCTACAGATTCATTTGGTGTGTGAGATAAGAATATGTGGGCCTGTTTATTTAAGATGGATGTATCTTTTTGAATGATATATGAAAATTTTGAAAGGATATGTTAAACATCCTTATCTACCAGAGGCCTCTATTGTTCAAAAATATGTATCATAAGAGGCCATTGAGTTATTTAATGATTATTTGTATGATGTGGAGCATATTGGTCTCCTTGTATCTTGACATATGACAGTTTATAGTGATGGTAGAGGGGTTTTAGGCTTAAAGGTAATGTTCATTCCACGTGATGAATTGAGGCTGGAACATTTATATGTTTTGAACAACACATATGAGGTTCAATCATATATATCCTCACATATTGATGAATTAAAGTTACAATATATGAAAAAAATGAAATCTGGGTGATGATTGAATATAATAAGACATTTGTTTCATGGTTTAAAAAGAAAGTCACCCCATATATATCTTCATCAAAAACATTAAAGTGGTTTGCAGGGGGACCATCTATTAATGTGATCGCATGGTCTGGTTTTGATATCAATGGATACACATTTTACCAAAAAAACATGGATGACAAGAGTACCGTTCATAATAGGGGTGTGATGGTTTTTGCTGAAGCCGTGCATTTTTCGAGTGCGAAAGATAAAAATCCAATTTTTGCATAAACGTCATATTTTGGAGTTCTTGAAGACATATGGTAATTTGATTATATTAAATTTCGAGTCATTGTTTTTATGTGTAATTGGGTTGATAGTAATAGTGGTTTGAAACATGATGAATATGGGTCTAAACTGGTTGATTTGAAAAGATTTAATTACAATGAGGAACCATTTATCATGGGAACACATGAAAAACAATTATTTTATGTCAATTATCAATCGAATGATTAGTGGTCAGTTGTTTTTCATGAAAAAAGATAATGTTTGGGTGATGAGGATGATGCTGATGATGTTAGTGATTTATTTGAGCCTTATTCATCTATTACACAATTTCCAGATGATTACAATGAGTATAAGAAAATACATAGTTCATGAAGTACATAATGATTATGATGAAGGAATGTTGGAAAACAATAAATTAGCCTCCTAATTTTTCTGGTAAAAATTTATATTTTGTTTCCATTTTTGAAACTTACAAATGCATGCCTCTTTTTTTACTTACTTATTTTTTTATTCCTTGTTTCTAATTATTCAGTTTTCTAATGATATGCAGGTAATCAAAATTTCATTACACATTCTAATAGCAATGTCAAATAGAGATAGAGAGGAGCAGTTACCAAGGTATATCTAATTTTAAAAATTATTAAATATTTAGTAATATACTTATTTAATGAAATATAATTGTTAATTATTTAAAAAAATTACAGGACTACTGATGCGTCCTCGGTAGAGGATAATTCTCCTGTTACTACTCAAAAATCATGTTACCAAGTCGGTAAACGTGGAATTACAGGTTTACCAAAACATTCACTATCTCTTGATGATGATAAAGTACACATCCATTTGGATGATAATAACAATGTAGTTGGCCCAAATGTAGTTCAGTTTTTCATTTATATAACGACGTAGAGCCATTGCAGGATTACTATTTTATATCATGATTGGATGTCAGTGGACAGGGCGGCGAAGCAAGAGCTTTGGGAGGACATGATAGTAAAATATCTTAATTGAATTCTTTTATCTCATTTTTTTGAATATTATATATTTTAAATGACATATTAAATTTATTCAATTACATATGACATTCAATTTTGAGGAAACCATAGAAATTAAGAAAAGACATCTCTCTTTAGTGACGGATCGATGGAGAGATTTTAAAACCAAACTGACAAAAAATTATTTTTTTTTTGAAAGAGAAGGTTTGAAAGCCCATGTGTTAAGTATCCGTTTATAGATTAAGATACATTGAAGTGATTTGTTGACAGTCACTAGGAAGAGAAATTCCAGGTATGGTAATTATTTTCTAATAAAATTATGATATATTTTTCTTATTACTTTGTATTTTATTTTTATATAACATGCCTCCAGGAGGTCTCATCAGGAGATCCAGTTGAAAAATGTATACCCTCATACTTTATCATGTGGAGGGTATTCATATTTTGAGTAGAAAATGATAGAATAAAAATATGAAGCATTAAGATCTCTATCAAGTAGTGGTTCATAAGAGGTCCAATTTTGTCCTCTATCTCCTCCCACTCGCCATGATAATTGGAAATGAGAAAGAAGAAGGAAAAATGAACAACATACTATAGAGAAAGCTCATCAAGTGGATGATAGAATTATAAGTAAATATTATTTATTTGTTAACAATTTTTATATTTTATAAATTTTAAACTCTAATATAACTTTTTTATTTTTCATTTCAGGATGAACTTCAGGAGAATGATACAGAGGGCTCTTTTATTCTCGTGGGTAGGTTGGACATCTTAGCCACTGCTTTGGGAAAGGCAGAACACCCTGTCCATGTTATAGGATACCAGGTGGGTGTTAATAATCAGAAGGTTTTTGGTAAGAGTAAGCAATCAAGAGACCGATAAATAGAATCCTTAAAGGAAGAGCAGAAAAATATGGAACACTCTATGAGTGATCAAATTCAAGAAGTAGTACAAAAGAATTTATTAGAACTCATGGAAAGACAATAATAGTCTGTATAGCCCTCTAATGTATATTATTTATTTTTCATCGATTTCTCTATTTTATACATTATAAACACTAATATAACTTTTTTATTTTTCTTCCTTCTTAGCCTACTCACCCAGACTACCCTGCCCTATCTGCTTACCCTTCACCGTTTGCGCAACCTTTCAGGGTATATTATTTTATTTTCATCAATTTTTCAATTTTATAAATTATAAACACTGATATAACATTTTCATATTTCTGCCTTCTCAGCCTACTCACCCGGACTACTCTTCCCCATCTACACAGCCTTTCGAGGTATATTAATTTATTTTCATCAATTATTCTATTTTATAATTTATAAACACTTATCTACCATTTTCATTTTCAGCCTTCTCAGCCCCCTCACATAGACTACCCGGCCCCATCTTCTTATCCTGCCCCGTCTGTGCATCTTTTCGATGTATATTATTTTATTTTCATCAATTTTTCTATTTTAAAAATTATAAAAACTAAAATATCTTTTCCATTTTTCTGCCTTCTCAGCCTGCTCACCTAGACTACCCTTCCCCATCTTCTTACTTTGAGCCTCGACCTCCTCACTTGGATCAAGCCTTATATTGTGAGTTGTTTGCTTGAGATCCTCATGTACATATTATTATGTTGGGTTAGGTTCATTTTTTGGGGGACTCGGTACATCATCATCCTATGCAGATGGGTTAGGTTAGAGTATCAGTACTTGATATTATAGATCCTACTACTCTACTCTTATTTCCTACTAAGGAGATCACCTATGTAGGAGAATGTATGAGCTATTTTTTACTTTGGACAAATTGTATTCTACGTTAAATTTCATATGAGGTATATGTTTTATTAAATATAAATTACAATTGATTCAAAAATACTTGTAATGTTTTCTGACATTTAACTTATATAGGAATATCTGTAAGAAAAAGAAACTTCCCAAATGCAAAAAAATGTTCAAGAACAGTCAGCTTTAGAACCGTCTAATATTTCTTCTGGGTTACAATGATTATATCAGTATTCTGCTTCCTTGAATTATATCTACGAGTTTTCAATGACGCCTGACACATGTGGAAGAAGTTATCAATTGAGAATAATGAAAGAAGATATCAAGCATTTAATTGATTTTGAAGATCTCGGGCTGAGTGTGGTGAAGTTGTCTTCCATGTAAGTAAATTTAATTTTGAATTGGTATTTATTTAACAATAGATTGTTTCAAATTTACTAAATATATTTTCTTTTAAATTTAGGTGTCTACACAAGCTTCTTATAAAAAATAAATGAACAAGCATTTATAGTTTTATCTATCCAAACTACATTTCCTTGGAAGTCTTATATGCGATGAATGCTGATAGAGTTCAATATATATCTGAGAGATTATCACAGACAGAGATTAAATGTTGGTTTTTTCCATTTCATGATAATTAATAACATAAATATAATTATGAACTAATAATCATTATAATGTAATTAATTGTGAACTTTTTGAATTATAGTGGACATTGGATGTTAGGTGTATTTTTTCCAAGTGAATTCACCTTATATTGGTTTTTCTCTTTATTAGGAATAGTTCGTAAACCATTTTCAACTTTATTAAACAAGTAAGTTTTTATTTTTATTTTTTATAAGCTCATTATGATTAATTTTCATAGTTTAGACATGTATTATAAGTTCATATATATGAAAATGTAGTTCACGGAAACAATTTAACAAGGAAAACATATCAGTAAAGAAACTAAAGAAAATCAAATATGTGGAAGTATAGGTAATTAGTTTTATATTAATTTTTTTCACAATTTATTGTTATATATGGTATTTATTATCAATTTACTATTTTATAACTATAGTTTCATCATCAAAATGGAAATGTTTCATGTGGTTATTATATTTTACGATTCATGTACGACATAATCACAATTGGGGAAAATACTTATTTTCATATTGTTAGTTGTATTAATTTTTTTATATTTTTTTACATATTATTTTATTTTTCAACCACATATCATTAAATATTTTTATAGGTATTCAATGATTCAAAGTCATATTCCCAATCTGAAATGACCCATATTCGATCTACTTTCCTGAACTGTTTGTTAAGTCTGATTAGGATTTGAGGTATGTATACTCTAATATTTATAAATAATAATACATATGGGTTCAAAAAACTAACTCTTTTGATATATTAGTTGTTTGAACCTACTAATAATTAAATAAATGCTTCAACAATAACAAAAAATGAGCCTGTCGTAAATTTCAGGTACGTCTATTCTAATTTTTTTAATTATAAACATCATCTTTTTTTTGTTTATGCATGGTATATAGTAGTTATCAGTTTTTTTAATAATAAATATTTTTTGACTATTGATGTATATTGTGTTTTTTGTAAATGGGATTCAATATGTTTATAAGTGTAAGTTTCTAATTTTTCTATAGTTTTTTTAAATTATGGCGTCGATTATTTTAAAAACTGACACCAAATTTTATTAAAAAAAATAAACGGGGGTTTCGGCATCGATTTAATCTAAATCCGACATCGAAAACCTATCTAAATTGACCTTTGGCATCAATTTTTGTAAAACTGATGCCGAAACCCCATTTTCCACTAGGTTTCAGTGTTCTTTTTAGATAAAACAGGAACCAAAAACCTTAACAAAATTAATTTTCAGCGTCATTTTTATAATAATCGACGCCAAAAATCAAATTTTTTACGTCGCCTTTATAGACGTCTGTTATAAACCGACGTCCAAAATAAAAAAACTGATGTTAAATTGAGTTTTTGTACTAGTTTAATGTTAACATCACTATTCATATGGGTATGTTACTATTCAATAACAAATAAGTTGGTCATATCCGACTAAAAATAACTTACTGATCGAAATTGTGTATTTATGATTATAAAAAAATCAAAACACATAAGAGGAAAAATTATGTTTAATGTCTAGACTATAAATATCTCCTTACAAAAAAGTTTTTTTACATATAGACCTAGTTTTTCATGCATTTCATTATTTTTATATTTAAGTCATTATGCTATTACATTATCTACACCTTCTAGAATTTTCATCTTTGCAATTATTATTTACTTATTAAAGAACTGAGGGTAAATTTACCTCATAATTTTTTTGGTTCCCGTGTTTCTTCTTCAACCATGTGGTTTCTCCAAAAAACCATTACCTTGTGGATTACTTTATTCCAAAATACTTACTCTCTACAATCCAGAAAATAACAAGTCTCTCTTCTAATGAAAGGTTCTCTTCCAAGTGAACTACTTCTAGGAACAAAACATGAGATTATTCTAGAACATGCTTTCTCAACGTCAGAACATGAAACAAATTGTGTACATGAGATAAAATTGGAGGTAGAGCTACTGGAAGGATATTATTCCAACTTTCTTCTATATTTCATCATGTCCAATGAACTTTTGTCTTAAAATTCCTCTTTTAAAAAAACCATTAACACTTTTCTGTGGATAGATTTTAAGGAAAAAATGATTACCTACCTCAAATGAAATATCTTTCCTCATGTTATCTACAAAAATTTTCTATCTGATCTGAGCTATCCTCATGTGTCGAAAAATCACTTGATCCACTTTCTCTAATAATTCTAGTCCCATAAATTTATTTACCTGACATCATCCCAAAATTATGGAGTCCAAAACCACTTTCCATACAATGACTCAAAATCCATATCTATATATAAGAATGAAAAGTATTATTATAAGAAAACTCTACTAAATAAAAAAATTTCCCAACTTCCCTGGTAGTCCATTGAATAATATTGAAAAATATCCTCCATCATCTGAATTATTCTCTCTGTCTATCATTCAAATTGAGAAAGAAAAGTAGTGATGAAATTTAATTATGTACCCAATGCCTCTGGACAGCCTATCCATAAGTTATAAGTAAACCTAGGATTACAATCAGATATAATCGAAAGATTAAATCCATGTATACTAAAAATCTCTTTGAGGTACATTTGAGAAAGATTATCTAAAGACATAATACCTCGTATAAGATAGAAATCTGTAGATTTAGTCATATGATCATTAATAACCTATATTTCATTGTTACCTCAAGATTTATTCGGTAGTCCCACAAAAACATTACATGGATATATTCTCCCATTTCCACTATGGCACTGGTAATGTTTGAAGAATCCCATTCTGTATCTTTCTATATTTTTTAACCTGTTGAAATTTTAGACATTTCACATTAAAATCAGTAATATCTCTTTTCATGGCATCCCACCAGTAATACTAATGAAGATATCCATACATCTTTGTGCTGCCAAGATGAACTGAAAATAGAGAACTTTCAGATTCACATATAAATTCTTTCTTTAACTGAGAATCCCTAGGAACACACAATCTCTTCCAAAACCTCAAAACAAAATCCTTATCAAGTTTAAATTATTGAAACATATAATTTATAACTTATTGTTTCTATTTATTTGACTCACTTCCTTGTTTCTAAAGTTTCTTAATTCTGTCTGACAGAGACCACTACACTGAATCCTAAAATAGGGTAGAGTACTTTCATATATTGACATCTTCGAATCCAAATTTTATCAAATTATTCACTAAAGGTTTGTGTTCGGAATATATCATGGTTAATTTAGCATTAATTTCATGAATTAAAGCATCAACCACTATGTTTTCTTTTCTATTATAGTAATGAATCATGCAATCATGATCCTTTATTAGTTCTAGAAATCTTCTCTATCTAATGTTTAATTCCTTCTGAGTAAATATATACTTCAAGAATTTATGGTCCGTATCTATTTCAAACTTTATTTCATATAGATGATGCCTCTAAATTTTTAATTAAAAAAATAAAAGTTAATTCCATATCATGTGTAGGGTAATTTGACTAATGAGGTTTCAACTAATCTAAAGCCTAAGCAATTACCTAATCATTATGCATTAGAACAAAACCTAGTCCCTTTAATGAAGCATCATTTTAGACGAAATATTCAATACTTCTGGAAGGTAGGGTCTGAAGTAAAGAATTCATAAACCTTATTTTCAATTCCTAAAATAAAACATCATATTATTTCGTCCATATGAATTTAACTCTTTTTCGAGTTCACATGGTCAGTGATCTAGATAACCATTCAATGATTTCATCAAAACTTCAGTAATAGCCATCCAAACTAAAAAAACTACAAATAATGGTTATATTTTTGGGCCTTGTTAATTATTCAACAAAATTTGGTTTAGTATGATCAATAGTAATGCAATATTTAGAAAAAATCTGAAAAAGGAATGAAATTATTTTTCAACCAAAATTCACTCTTACAGAATTTTCCATATAGTTTATTTTCTTTTAGGTTTTCAAAACAACCCTTTGATGGTTTTCAAGAACCTCTTTACTTTTAGGATATACCAGTATGTCATCAATAAAAAACTAATATATTTTCCAATAACTAATTAAATATTATATTCATAAGTTCCATGAATAAAATAGGTGAATTAGATTACCCAAATGGTATAAATAAAAATTCATAATGACTACATCTATTATGGAACGTAGTCTTTGGGTTTTCTGCATCCCTTACTTTCAATTAATGGTATTCTAACCTCAGGTCAACCTTCTAAAAATATTGTACTCCCTAGATCTGATCAAACACCTCATCAATATGAGGAAAAGGATATTTGTTTTTAATCGTTATTTTATTAAAAGTTCAGTAACCTATGAAGAGTCTCATTGAACCATCTTTCATTTTGACAAAAAAGACAGGACCACCCCAGGATGATGTTATGGGTAAACTAAAGACATTATCTAAAAATTCATGCAACTTATTTTTAAATTAAAAAATTTTATTTGATCAATTCTATTAGTGGGTTTATAAATTTTCTTAGTGTCCATAACTAATTCAATAGTAAACTCAACATCTCTATCAGGAATAACACTTGGAAAATTACCATTGAAAAGACTCAGGTATTCATTTACCATTAGCACATCATTAATATGAATAGTTATGTTGTCTTCAAAAATATGAGCAAGATAGCATTAATTTCTATATTTTGTCACTTTATTTTCATCATGATATGTTATTAATGGTATGGGTTGATTCTTTTACATAAACAGAAACTCTTTTTGAAAAAAACATATTTTTCTCTACAGTCTATATTTTAATGATAAAAAGAAATCCATTCAATACCTAGAATAACATCAAACTCTACTAGAGGCAATAAAAGAAGATATTCAAGTAAAATATTTCCACAAACAAGGATAAGTAGATTATTATAATTTCTTTTTACCATAATATTTCCCCCATGTGTTTTTACTATGCATTCTGGTTACATTTCATGAAGTGGAATTCCAAATTTTCTAGAAAATTTATTAGAAATGAAGAAATGTGTAGAACCCAAATGAAACTATCCTTTTTTGAAATATATAAAAACCAAAATATATACCTGATAACACCTCATTTTATGGCTCAACATCTATAAAAGTGGTTTCAAAGGATCTTCCCACACCCTTATGCTTCCAATCTTATTGATATCCTTCTTGAGTGACTATCCTCAGACACACATTAGAAAAACGAACCAATTCCTTACAATTAAAGATTATAACCATCATCTTATCATTTATTTTCAGATCATTTTACTTACACTCATAGGACATCATCCCAAACATTCCACATTAGTAACGTTTCCCTAACATTACAAGACATTCCCCAGATTGCTTTTTACCACACTTTTTATAAGAAGGGAAATTTATTTTCTTACGTCCATATTTCTTTGATGAATTCTTCCCCAATAACTACCAATATGGCTTCTTCTTATTCTTTTCATTATGAGGCACATACATTTCAGAAAACTCCATATCAACATCTTCATCACAATGAACATGTTTCTAATATATTTTAAACTCTATTAAAGAAAAATCTCTTTGTAAAATGCTTTCAAACCAGAGTAAAATATATTAATTTTACTATCAAAATCACAAATAAAATCTTGTCCATACATGGATAGTCTTATAAAATTAGGTTTCTAGGATTCCATATAATTATTATCCTTTTTTCTACATTTCAAAGAATTGATTCTCTATTCTGAGTCAAACTATTTTAGGAAAATATATTTCCATAAATAGAATCTTAAACTCATCCCATTCCAAACTGTCAAGATCATCTCGTTCTTTCATATTCATAACAAGAGACCACAATTGATCAGCGTCACCTTCAAAACAATAATTTTCGAGTATAACCTTTTTATGTTCTGAACATCCTAGGACATCAAATATATTTTATAGATCAATGATCCATTCTTTATCTATCACTAGATTTGTAGTTAAACTAAATGTTGGATGATGTTTCCACATAAAATTCTATATAAAATTCGCGTTTCTTCATGGTAGATAATGTTCCTCTCTATCATAGATCCCACCTTAATTTATCACCTATGTAAACTGATCCATTGCTATCATAAATTTCTTAATTCTAATTCCCACCATTCGTGCCTATATATTCAGACAGATATTAGCCTCTTGGTGCCTTCTTACTTATTCTTACCTATTTCTTATATGGAAAACCATTCTGATTATAAATATATTAGTTTAAGAAACATGGTAATCATTAAATTCTAAATAATTTTAAATTAACCAAAATTAAAAAATTATTTATGGTATTCTATTGACATTATCATAACCCCTATAGTTATCTAAACAACAATTTGACACCAAATATAATTAACCAACCTTAAAACATTAAATAATATTTAGTTTTAGAACAAAAATAAATTTATACACATTTAGTATCTTTTCTTGTTTGGTGTTATGGATAATTATGACAAATAAAAAATAATGCATCCCATAACCATACATAAGGATACTATTAAAATAGTATCCATTTTTTCAAATATATGAAATTGTTTAAATAAAACATAATTTAATTTTATAATTTTCAAAACATTTAAATTTACTTCTTTCATTATCTTACACTTCCTTATAACCCGTGAAAAACATTCAAAAATGTGGGATGATCACAAAAAGCTCAGAAAGGGAAATAAATAAAGAAATCATTAGTCATGTGATATCATAAAAACCAATAATACCAATTTTATAAAAACTCATTAGCATGAATAGAAACACCATGTTGATTTTTTGCGACATATTTACCATATCACTCTTACAGTAATCATTATACAGGGAATAACCATTCGGTCAACATCCATATTCGGAGTACCCAATGCATTGGAGAGCTATAATGGGGATCACATGTCATATCTTGAGCGATAATGGGATTAAACCAACATATAATGAGATATAATTGTAAAACCCCAACATTATTATGTCCATGTAAAATATCACGAATAAAATACTTGATAACTGAGCAAACAAATCAGATTTTCAAAATATCCTTTTTTCGTAATGTTGATCACTTTTAAAATATATAGAAATGTGTAGAAAATAATGAAATAATATTCATAAAAAATATATATTTCCTAAAATAATTGAAAATCATTGTAATAATGCATCATGAAATCATGAGAAACCACACTTGTCATATATATATATAATCAATCTCTTGGAATTTCATTAAAGTGGATTTTAAAAAGATTTTAAAAGGAAATACCATTACAAATATAATTATAGTGATAATTAATATAATGGAATTGATATGTGTGTACACTACAAATAGATATAATAAAAAACCTCATCAAACAAATAATCTTAATACCACATAATTAATAATGTAGAAGGTTTACTAGAATAATGAAAATTGGGTTAAGAATTACCTTACCTCAAGTTCATCTTACATCACACATATTTAAACCTCTGGTATAATGGTTAAAAGAGTGTTATTAATATTTTAAAGAAGAATAATCGTTTTTATAACACCTTATATTAACTTTTTTAACATCATTCCACCTATATATTATCAATATTTTGTTATTTGTATTTTTTTCAGGTGTGTTGTCCACATGGATTCCATGGTTGGTTCATAATTGATTTTCTTGTTGGATGCAAGAAAAACTAAATAAGTGAAATGAGAATTTTTTAATATGTCTCGAAAATATTAAGTGATACCATTAATCATTTTGGTATCATATATGATTATGAATCATATGATAAAACATTAATGATTTTTAGATCATTTTAGTGGTTCTTCGATAATCATGAACTTGTTTCATCATATACCATTAATATTATGAATATATGTTAATTACATAACATAATATTGGTAATATAATAAACATTAAAATATTTTAAAACATTAAAATGGTTTTACATCGATCTTTGAATGATATAATGGAAATTGAAGACATAAAATCCATGACATCGGTAAATCAACACATCACAAATAGTGTTTTTATTTTTTTGAATAATAGAGAGAGGAGAAGGATTATGATGTTAAAGTTTTTCATAAACAAGATAAACAACCATAATAAATATAATATTACAACTTTAATTCTGATTTGATAATAGAAGGTGAAGAGATTATAAGAAAAGAAAATAATTGTAAAGAAAACACAAGAAAATGAAAGAGGATTTTTATCTCTTGCTCTCTACTCAAAGTGATCCTACTCAAAGACAATGGTATGGTCCTTTTGGAGAGAACAGTAGGTCTAGGACAAGGTGAAGATCCTTGGTAAAATCATTGGTTATAATTTATAATATTCTCAAAGATTTAGAGGTGCGAGGGGAAGAGGGGGTGGGGTAGGTTGGTATTTACAGTGGAGGAGAGGAGGGGTTTTCCATTATTTTAATCATTAGTTTAATATTTTTCTCAAGACTATAAATAGTATTAATTCATGTGACCGAAAATAGTAAATAAAGAATTTTAGTTTTAACTAAGGGTTCTTAAATCATTAATGATGCTAGGAAAATTTCATTGAACATATAATTTATATATATGATAAATTGTCGTATTTCAATATTCATCAAAAATTAAAGTATGTCAAAAAACCCCATACTAACCATAAAATTTTTTTATTTATAGAATTTAAAAATAAACTCTATTTTAAAAAAATAATTTTATAAATATGTTTAAAGTAAATTTTTAATAAAATAACAATTTTTCCGAGAAATAACTATTATAAAATAATAACTCATTTTAAACACCTTAAAAAATTAATCAAGGTCTCGTAAAAATATATTATAACCATAACAAAGTAAAATAATAATTTATTATTAAATTTTATGAAAATAAAATTTCAAATATATTCTTTAATTAATCATAAATTTTTAATTAAATATTTACGACTTACCAAAATACCAACACTTATATAGTGATCACATTGTCACTTATAAGATGCCTTTTTGTACATTAATTGGTGAGGTTTCTATTTATTTGACCATTTTACTATTAATAAGGGTAGTATTACTATTTATAAGGGTAAAATTACTATTCATAAGGTTATGTTACTATTCACCAACAATTAAGTTTGTTCTATCAGACTCCAAATATCTTACTAATTGCAACCGTGTATGTCCATTTTTCAAAATAGAAAACACATAGGCAGAAAAATTATGTATAATGGATAGAATATAACAGTATCACTAAAAAAGATATTTTTCAATGATAATTAGTGTTTTATGCATTTTATTAAATTTATTTATAAATAATCAGGGTGTTACAGATAAGACCATTAATTCATTATAAATTATCATAAAGGGATAACTTATAAATGACTTATATTTCCATAAGTGATGAATTTCTATGATTCAATATATGTTATCCATTGTATATTTCCTAATGTATATTCTTATGGAATTTATTGTTCCCTTAATAATTTTTTTAAAGATTTTATAAATCTACAAAAACATATCCCCCGAGAGTGTCAAAATAGTTGTGCAATAAGGCTAATTTTATTACACCTATTCTCGATTGAGTCTAGATCAATATAATTTTTTTTAGTGTTACCCCTAGGTAAATATTTTCCATTGTCACATATATGTGTTGTATCTAGACATGGATGTATTTTTTTTGGAAACCACTTACTCTAAACATTATGAAAAATTAGGTATTTCTTCTTATGTGTAGTCTTATCTCTAGGGATTTCATTAGAGTTTTCTAACCGTAATCCCAAAAATAACTACATTTTCGTTTGATGACAACACCGAAAACCCCTGTAATTTATTAAATATTCATTCATGATTTATTATATAAAATTACACATAATAAAACCCTTAAGATCTAGATGTATAGTGTCTTTATGAATTTGGTTCATTATATATAAACTTAAAACAATAAATAAATCCTCATTGTTGAAAACACACGTAACATGATCGCACGTAAAACTACATGGGATAACCTAGGTATATATATAAGAAATGGGTGATATATAAACACCAGTAATGGAATAAACATATCATAAACTGAATAAAGTAAAAAATGTTATATAATAGGTACGTCAATGGGGCATAAAAGGTCTGAGAATCATAAACCTGAATAATAAGGTATCATATAGCATGATAATCATGTAGGAGACATGGGAAATGTGGAAAAAAATAAAAAAATCATCATAAACATAGGTTAAGTATAACATCCAATATATCATGGTTTAAAAATTACCATTATGGATTAGTATCACTCCCTAGTCCTTTGGATGATGTCTCATGAGACTAAATCATTACCCAGTGCATTAGAGTGCTATATAATTCTAGGGACACCCATCACTTTCATTTCATTCTCATTCTTAACTGTGTCACATAGATCATACAACATGAATTCATATATCATAATTTTTTATTCCATGATAAAGGAATGTGCAATAAATACATTTATATCCCTAATCAATAAGTATAAGTTCATAAAGGTTAACAACCTTGATAGTAAATGGGTATGGGTTTTCACTAAACATTTGTTTGTTCGGGAAAATAAGGGTGAAATTTCGACAGCATAACAACATTGCATCAATTTTCATAAAATGGGTTGATTAGGGAGAAAGGGGTATCTCATATTTTTTACATCAAATGGAAAGTAATAGAGACATGGAAAAACATATCTCATCATTATTAATTGGAAATATAATAATTTAGGTAATAAAGAAACTTGAATAAAGAGGAGAGGAAAAGAATCCCTTACCATGATAGTGTGATTCCAAATTCCTGGGAGGACCTTTTTGAGAGATTTTAGAAAACATGGGATGAATATTTGGATTTTAGGGAAGATTAAGGACATTATCCATGTATTTTTAGTGAAAATAAATGGGATCATGGGTTATATATGAAACGAGAGGGTAATTCATTATTATTTCCCTAACATAGGTTTTGGACTCTATATAATAAAATAAACACAACCAAAAACCTTCCCATGGTTTCTACTAAAGAGGAGTGTCTTAAATTTATTTTTTAGGTTAAGGGATTAACATATCAAAATATTACCCTTAGTGTTGTGGAAGTGATCATATTCTTGAAGAATGGATTTTTAAACCATAAAATATATTATAGGTTTTTGAAGGTTTATAAAGAATTTAAAAAATTAATAAAATAATATAAATATATCATTATTTTAAATTTGAAAAATATATTTGGTCTTGTATAACATTTATAGAGTATATTAAATCATTTTGGGTCATTATGATGTCATAATACACACTGTATATTTATAACGTATTTAATTTTTACCCAAAAAATTGAATGTCATGTAAAATTTAGAAAAATTCACCATAGGATAATTTTGAAAATATAATTCCCAAAATAATATTCCTTTTATCTAAATAATTATCTAAAAATTTCAATTATCACTTAATAAAAAATAATCTACATTTATTAAAAAATGTCTTGTTTTTTTACAATAAAAGTTTTCAAACAATTATAGAAATTAAATTTAACATCATACTAATTATATTATCAATTAAATTTATCAATAATTATTTAATATTAATATTTATAAATATATCGTTTACTCAAAATATATATTAATTAATAAAAATTAATTTCTTAATTCAAATTTCATATTGCTTAAGAATAAAATATTTTTTATCATAAAAAAATAGAATTTTTATAAAAGAGATTACCTAATCAATTATAAAGTAAAAATTGAATGTAATAAATATAATAATAATTTCAAGGAAAAGTATACATAAATATTTATAATACCATGGTTAATTTCTTTCTAATCTTTGTTAGATTATTTTTACCCATCATTATCCTTTTTTTCTTTTTAACTTGGTAATTAATTTTCACTACAATTACTATTCATATTATTCAAAAGCTAATTTGAACTTATTACCTAATGTAACATTTGATGATTCTAAATATGTAATCCATTTTATCATAATAAATTAACATAGTTGGAAGACTTTAATTAATTATAAAATCCACAAGCATGATGCAAAGAGGTTTTCCAAAAAAAAATTTACGGAAAATATGATTTCAATTTAACTATATAAGTAGTTATATTCATTATATTAATTTTAAATTATAAATTACATATATGTAATAAAAAATTTAATTTAAATATTTTCTATTTTGGAGTTATTTAAATTAATTATAATCGATAAATTTTATGCATTTTAAAATAGTTTTCTGAAAAAAGGTTTTTTATTCCTTAAAATAAAATTATAAAAATATACATTATAAAGATGATTTAAATGTAATTATTTGAATTATATATAAATATATAATAAATATATTTCCCTGAAAAAAATTAAAATAATAATTTTACTATTATATTAATTCATTTATCAAATAAAATGATAATTTTACATAAAACGGTATTTTCACTATTCATAGACGAAATCTATATTTTCCGAAAAAATACCAAAATTTCACCCAAATTTAATTGTGACATTCTGATATCAGTAATGGAGTTTCATTAAAAAATAAATTTTATAAATTTCTCCTAAATTAATCATAATATTTATAAATATAAATAAAAACCATTTTACAAGAAAACATATTCTGAAGAAAAAAATGAAATTAAGAAACAATCATTAATTACTTAAAAATCATTTATTAATATATTAAGGGAATATATACATATTTCAAGAATTATTAAATCATACTTGTAACAACTGGGAACCGGATACCACTTAATGGGTTCTCCAAGCCTGGTGGGCCACATGGCCTCAAACACATCTTCCCAAACGTCAGAGTCATCCGATTAGCAGTGAGGCCCTAAGGTGTGTCTATGGGAAGAAAACACCCTCATTATTAGATTGTAGCACATCAGGAAGAATATAAATAAATAGTAAACAATGGAAGAAATATATATAATTTAAATAAATGGTGGAAGGAAACTGATGCAATAGATAAACAAGAATGAAAATATATGTGTTAATTGAAATAATGATGATGTAATGTCATGCCACTAGAAAACTAGAAAACATGGATAAAAGACAATAGGAATAACATGTTACACAAGTTAAAAGAAAAAGAAGACTACTCCAAACATCCTGAAATCCAACTAGGTCAACTATTTTCAAGCTCCATCCTAAACAGTATGAAATCAAGTGTTGGATATAGTATGATTCCCTTTGTCAATACCCACAACCATGTAATATTCTCCGGGTACCAAATGGAGCTCGGAGAGAGTGTGAGATAAATACCAGTGGGACAACACCAATAATGTCTATAACATCAGGCCCATGAAATGGAATATAACATTGTGTAGACATGCATATATAAGTAAATCAACCAGTACAATATAACTAAATACCCATTTACCTACTTTATCCCCCAGTTGGTGTCTGAACATGTTACCGGTTCCTTAATTAAGTAATCACCATTTAATTTTAATAGTTAGGTGAGAAATATCCATCGCGGACATCACCTCATGATAGTATAAGAAGCAAATGTCCCAAAAAATTATTAGGAAACCTAACAAATATATCCAGTGAGAGATTTCCAGGTTAATAAAAAATATAATGTAAATCTCATGGAATGAAAACTCAGCAGTATTTTAGTCTAGCTAGGCGATAAGAGTGTAATCACAGGAGCGTAATCCAACGAATTCCTGAATTAGGATCCTACTGAGTGCAAGGTTATCCACCATGGTAAAACATGGGTAAGAAAGGATATGTCCCAATGTGCTTTAACCATGGCACCTGCTAGTCAATGTTGGATCCAAGGAGTGTATATGAGGTATCTTATAATAAATAAAGTGAACCTATGGTAGTATTCTAGGCATCCAAGGAATAGAAAAGAACCAGATTCTAGGTGGGTATCAACCTAAGAAAACCATATCCTTGAATCAGATTGGGGTTCCAGAGAAACAAGGTATTCTCCTATCAGAATCCAAGGTGATATTGAGTTATTCCATTCCCATTTGATATTTTAATAATGTAATAATTAATTTGGTTCAAGTATTTCATTCTATTAGTGGGGATTGGTCAAGTAGAGTTGAAACCATTTATTTATAGGTCCATGAATTGTGTTCCATTAGTATATATAGTCTAAGTAGCATTGCAACCGTTTAATCTAGCCTTTATTAAACTTTATGGAATATTCAATTATTGAGGTTCACTCTTCTACCTTCCACCAACATGGAATGGGATGCTACAAAGATGTAACCTTTATTTAAACTCATTTGATAATTCCAAGTTATATACTTAGTATACTTGTAATTTTACATTTTGCATTTCACATTCAATAATCAATTTGAAAGCACTTACCATAGGTAGGTCAAGTGGAGAGAATACATGGTAAAATCATTTATGAGTTTCTTATTTAAAAAAGTAATTTATTATTAGAAGACTCTCCATTAGAAAATTCAAGCATGGTCACACCCGAACGGTGGCTAAAATGCAATGAAACACCAAAAAACCAATTGTCAAATAACCTTTGACATGATGCAGATTGAGTTGTGGGTGTAACCACTAACAATTAATCACAAATTCGGAAAGATCATAAATATACGATTCTAACATATATAATCATAGAATGTAAATTTAAGAAGTGGTTTCCAACAAAACCAGTGTGCCCCACATAAACATTCCAAAATCAATGAACATTAAGGATAAGTTATAGAACACCTGAATTAGGGTTGTATGATCCTTCTCTTATGGTATCAGTCATTGATTTGGCTCGAATAAAAGTAGTTCTAAGAAAAGTTAAAAAACACTCACATGACAATAACTATGTCAAGAGAAAATGAGAAGAATATCAACTATAGAAAACTCAAGTACTTACCGTCGCACATCAAATGTGACGAACAAAAGCTCGATCAAATTCCAGAAGAAGAAAATATCTTGATTCCTAGTTTAGATGTTCAAAAATCCTTAATTGAGAGAGAAAATGGTTAATACCACATAAACTTTGATTTGGGAGGAAGGGATATCATAATAGATCGGTAAGGGAAAAAGTAGAAAAAATACCCTAAAAAATTGGTAATGCACGGTTTGTCCACACGGTTTGACAAACTATGAACAAACCATGTGGGATGTCTCTGGATGAACGTTTTGGACCCTAGAGTTGTCAAACTGTGCGCATACCATTTATGGGTACCCGGGAAAAAATGGGTGCTCGCACAGTTAGGTCGCATGGTCGTGCACCAATCGTGTGATGTGGATATATCTTAAAAAAACAACATCCACACAATTTTCCAAACCATGCAGAATTATACATGGTTTTCATTAAACCATACACAGAGTCTATTTTCTTAAAAAATATGGGTTCCAGGCTCTTACAAATACTAAGACACCCTCAGATTCATTACTAACTCGTTAGGAATCCATATTAGGTTCAAAGTAAAGATCTAGACCAATAATTAAAGGATCCATACATAAATGAAAAACCAGGTTCTCACAATCTGCCCCCTTAAAAGAACTCTCCCCCTGAGTTCTCCTTCCATGGGTAAACAAACACCGGATGAGAATAACTTTGTCCATGGGGCATGTACGTTTTCTTCCCATTCCCAAGTCTCATCAAATAATTTTCCATGATACCATATCGCCCATACGAGAGGGAAATACATGCCTCAGAGATCCTTCATGCTTGGATCAATGATGCGTACTTGATACTCCTAAATGGTATCAGCAGCATCCAACTCAAATTACTCAAGATAAAAGGTATGAGATGGGTCAGCATGGTATTGGGGAAGTTATGAGACATGAAATACATTGTCCATGGAATAATACATCTGAGGTATTAGTAATCTATAGGCTACCAACCCGACTCTCTCTAAATTTAAAATGGCCTGACATAATGAGGTGACAAATTTCCTTGTTTCATGAACCATCTGTGACCTATCTCGGGTGATACCCAAATAAAAACACAATCCCCAACCATGATCTCAAGAAGACATTAATGATGACCAGAACAATAATTTTGTCTATACTAAGCAGTATTCATAGGCTTCCTGATCTGCTGGACCTATTCTCAAGTCTCCTAAATGGGACAAGGACTTAGTAGGACTGCCTCACCTACCTCTAGCCAGCACAAGGGTTAATGTAATGACATACCATATAAGGCATCGAAAGGATGCATCTGAATTGTCTCCTACAAACTATTATTATAACTAAAATATGTGAGAAAGATATGCTTCTCCCATGAACCGTAGAAATCTAGGACACATTCTCAGATCATATCCACTAGAACATGTATCTTCCATTCCAATTTACTATTAGTTTGAGGGTGAAAATATGTTCATATAAGAACATAACATCCCATGGTATTGTGTAAACACTTCCAGAACTGTGAAGGGAAATGATCATCCCTATCTTAGACAATAGTGCAGGGAACCCCATGTAGTCGTATAATATCACAGACATACAGTCTTCCTAGTTTATAAACTGAGAAAGTCTCTCAAATTGGATTGACGTGGATTGATTTCGTTAGTCAATAAATGACTAAACATATAGAATCACTACCCCTAGAAGACCTAGGTAATACAATTATGAAATTTATAGAAATATATTCTCATTTCCATTTCAGGAATGGAAGTGACTGTAAAAAGCATGGATGTCTCTGGTGCACCGCCTTCACCTGCTGATTGGTGGAACACCTATCGATGAATCTTGAAATATTATGTTTCATTCCAAACCACCAATACTAGAATCGTATATCTCGATACATCTTCGATATGCCTCGATGAACTACCCACTGAGAGGTGTAGTGCTCTTTAATCAACTTCTCTCTCATATCCGTAGAAATGCATAAACGTCCACGTAGACGCAAGATGTTGTCTTTGTCGACAAAACAATCCAGAGTTGGGTTATCTCTAGATATACACTCATGGAGAACCAACCCTTTCAGATTTGAAAACTTCCTAATCTTCACCTTCTCAAGGAGGGAAGAGGCTACTGTTAAAGTTGAGAGGCAAGACGACTCGTGACTATCATGAAACTCCATATGGAGATTAGAAAATAGATCTATTAACATCCATTCATCACTGTATTCCTGTACGTTTTATGTTTTAGTTTTTTGACACAGTGCATCAGCGACCACAATTCCATTTACAAGCATATATGCAATCTTAAAATCAAATTATTACAGATATTAAACCCATATTCACTTTATGAAGTTCAAGTCACACTGATAAAGGATTTAATTTAGGATATTGTGATCTATATACACTACAAAGAGGTCACCCAATAGATAGTGTCTCTAGTAATGTAAGGTTTGGACAACTGTTTCTAGATCAAGGTCAAACTTTTGGTAATTTATCTCATGAGGCCTCAACTACTGAGATCAGTATGAAAAAACATTGTCTTCCTAAATCAACACTACTCCTAGGACAATGCATTATGCATCACAGAAGATAATAAAACCTTTACATGGTTCAAGAATAATCCGAATCAATGCTGAGAAAAGCCTCCCTTTTAGCTATTTAAAGGCTTTATCTCATGCTTCAGACCACATGAAATTAACACCCTTCATTGTATGTCCAGTAAGAGGATAATAAATACGTGAGAATTATTGTATGAAATGCCTCTAATACTCCCACAAGGCCCAAGAAACTTTTAATATCAAACATGTTTTTGGGATTCTCCTAGGAAACTACAACAATACCCATTTTAGAGTCAAAATATACTCCAGTTTTTGAAATAATATAACACATGAAGTGGAACTTTTCAATCTAGAAGTCGCATTTATAAATCTTGGCCTAAAGCTTATGCTCTCTTAGTGTACTCATAATCTTATCAAGATATTTGGTAGGGTCATTATCAGTGTGAGAATACACCAAGATGTCATCTAAAAAGACCTCGACAAAAGAGTCCAAATATTGGTGGAAAACCCGATTAATCCAATCCATGAAAATTGAAGTACTGTTCATAATACCGAATGACACAAAAAGATACTCAAACAGACCATAACTGATATGGAATGTTGTATGAGGAATGTCTGATGGCCTGACTCACACCTGATGATAACCTGATCCCAGGTCAATCATAGAGAACACATTTTCTCCTCAGATCTGGTCAAATAGATCATCTATTCGAGGAAGTGGATATTGGTTCTTGACCTTATATTGGATCAAAATTTATTAATCCATGAAAAGACGTAAGTTTCCATCCACCTACTTAGAAAAAAGCATGGTCTCACCCCAAGAGGATGTACTAGGCCATATAAATCCTTTGACCTCTAGGTCCTCTATATACCGCTTGATCTCCTAAAGCTCAAAAGGTTCCATCCTGTATGGAGGAATGTACATTGGACCTTCTCCTAGAACAAGATCAATTGTAAACTCTACCTCTCTCTTAGGAGGTAAACCAGAAAAGTCATCAAGAATGACTTCCTTGAAATGATCAACTTCTTGAAGGAAATTAGTTCAAAGAAAACCATGATCCTGCATGAAAAGAATTGAAATCTGGGAAGTCTATTCACCTAGATCATGATGCTTTTGTCCAGCTCTCCCAACCTATACATCTCACTCACCGTTAATAAGATAATTGTAACTTCTGGTGATGTAAAAGAAACCCTATGACGATTGTAGTCTATAAGGGAATGATAGTTGACTAACTAGTCCATTCTGATAATGAAATCGAAGCCTGTCATCTCAATAACAATGATATTCCACATGAAAGGGTTACTTCCAACCTATTGGGGACAGTCCATGCATTGACATATGCCCTCTTTCCATATTCCCAGCGGTGTATCGAGGGTCATTACACCATAGTGATATTGTATCTCCAATTTTAGACATTCCACAATTGACACTGAAATAAAATAGTTTTAATCACCTCTATCAATCAAAGAAGATACAATAGTCGAGGCTACTAGAATAGTATCTCATACTGCAGATGTTCTCATAGCCTGATCCTCAGGTATCTACTGTAAAGCATGCAATTGACCTGATCCAAGGCCTTGTGAAATAGATCGACTACCACGATCATGACTTCTCTGTTGGTGATTCTTGTGATCAGTGGTCGAAATACCTCAGAAAAGAGAACCTCCTCAGGCATACCTATCGGTGCTACTCTAACTCCCTGCATGACATGACACAAAATAACTTTCTCTAGTAGGTGGAGTGGATGCTGATCATTTTCCACTCGAATCTGGTGGAAAGGTCCTACAAAAGACCTGAAGATGACCCATACAGCTGTAATCTCGACACTATATAGGATCTCTATCACCTTGGGGATTCTTATACCCTATTGTTACACACTGATGACACACCACAAAGCTATCAATATGGATACTCTAGTCGCCACTTCCCTGAAGAAGTACCTAGAGGGAACGTTTTCTACCTCCGGAAGAACTACTGGCCTGACACAGAACTGATCCTTTAAATCTGTTACTTGTATTGTACCTTAGGTTATTCTTAGTGATAATGGTATGGTCATCTATTGCAGAAAAAATAGGATTGAGAAAGACATTCACCTGAGTTCGGATGGTGTACTAGATCACATCCTCAAAACATATAGCACATGAAATCTCATCACTGGCTAGAAGCGGTCAAATGCATTTTAAATTAGTGAAAAAATATTAATATTTCATAGCTCACATATAAAACTTCTAGAGATGCATGAAGTCTCTGTCTCTGTTAGTTCTCAGTGGCTAAGGAATGAATTGATCATAGAAGGAAGTCTATAAGTCAGCCCATAACATTCCCTAATGACGACTGTCCTGGGTAACTACATCCCACCAACGCTTGGCCAAATCCTGAAGAATGTATCTATAAAGATTAACTCTCCGCTCTGGAGGCCTTTCTAGATGATCAATTATAGAAAGCATGTCCTCTAGCCATGACTTAGAAGCTTAGGAACCTCCATCCCCTGAAAATATAAGAGGGTCATGATGGAACTCATGGGTTAGCTCAGCCATCGTAGATGAAACCCTTGGAGCACCTTGCACGGACTTCATCATATGTAAGAAAATATCACATACTTGAGCATTAGTTCTTGGATCTGGTACAATAATAGGTGCCTCAAGTGGTACTCTTGGAAGCAAATCTAGTGGTTTAGTGCCCGACCTTTCTGGAGCATGGTCGCCACTACCCTCCTAGCGAACAACATGAGGATGTCATGGTGGAATTGGTCTATAAATTCCAAGAACACACCTCCTAACAAGATTATAAGAAAGTAGATAGAATCAATAATGGAAACTGAACGTAATGAAACTCACTACCCAAGGCAGTCTAACCAAACTACCCACTTACATATCCAGGAATAGGTAAGTTCTCAAGTGAATGTTTCCTGTCATTTTGTAGTTAATTTCTAGTTTCACTCCATTACCATTCATAAACATGTTAAGAAAGGATAAGGATGTGATACCAATTAATTTTAGATTTCAAGATTCACTTTATAATGGATATCCATTTCTAATGAATGAGTACCCATACACCTATCACCCGAAACATCACCCATTCCATAATAGTATAATGGTTTGACTCGGTAAATTACTCATCCCGACCCCTGAGGGCCCGTACACCTCATGAATTGAGACAGTAAATCACTCAACCATAGCCATTAGTAATACATGTATAAGAAACTAGGATAAAATCACTAAATAATTACAAACATATTAATAAATTAAAAGTCGTGAAATGCATCTATATGACATGGAAATATGCATGACATGAGAACTCTAGGTGCCTATAAGGATGAATTTAACAATTATCCTTTCCCTCATATTGTCGATCCAGGGATTAAATAAAATCCCCAAATAGATAAATAATCAACAACACCACAAATCATGTGCTTCACCCAATGGTGAAATAATATCAACTGTAATAATCAAAATAGAACTACAATTTCATTTTGGGTAACTTGGATTTTACCGCGAACATAGGTTCACGACGCCTAAGAATGACTTATGACCAAGTCCCTAGAATTAATATTCTCCAATCTATTGTCTCTAATTAGTAAAGTAAGAAAATAAACCACATTTGATTCAAAGTTTTGATGAACTGGACCTGGATGCCACATAATGGCTGCCTAAGCTCGGTGGGCCACATGGCCTGAAGTGCATCATCCCAAATTCCAGATATTTCCAACTAGTAGAGAGGGAAAAAGGGTGTGTTTTTATTAGACTATTCCCACCTTAGTAGATTGTAGCACAATGAAAGGAATATAAAGTTATAGTAAACATCATAAGAAATATTGATAATATACATAAACAGCAGAATTAAACTAATGCAACAGATAAATGAGAATAAAAATATTCATGTTAACCAAAACAATGAATGTGTAATGTCCGGTAACTATAAAACAAAAAAACATGGATACAAGATAATAAGAATAAAATGTTCCACAAGGTAAATGAAATAAAGACTACTCTAGGAATCTTAAGATGCAACTTAGTCATCTTCTATCAAGTTCCGTCCTAACCAACAAGCAATCAAGTGTTGGAATATTTATTCTTTCGTTTTTAAAACATGCAACAACATAATCAACTACAAGTACCAAATAGAACTTAGAGAGGATTGGGGATAAATATTAGTGGGACACCCGCAACGATATCTATAACATCCGACCTATGAAATGGAATATATCATTGTGCAGGCATGCATATATAAGTCAAGAAAGCAGTACTATAAAACGAAATACAAAAGTACCTGCTTCAGCCCCTGACCGGTGTCTGAAATTGTAATAGGTTTATTAATTAAGTGATAACCATTTATTTTTAATTGTCACATGAGGCAAACCAACATTGACATCACCTCATGATAGTATAAGTAGTGATGTTCCCTAGAAATTATAAGGAAACCATAAAAATTTATACAGTGAGGGAGTTCCATGGTAATAACCAATTTAACATAAATCTCATAGAATGAAAAATCAGTTGTATATAAGTTCAGCTAAGGGGTAAGTGTGTAATCCAATAATAATAATCCAAGTCATTCCACATTAAGTCCCCAACCGAGTCCAGGGTGATCGACCATTGTAAAATGGGGCTATCAAGGGACAGGGTCCAATGTGATTTCACCATGGAACCTACTCGTAAATGTTGGATCTAAGGATTGTATCAAAGGAATCCTATAATAAAGAAAGGTACCCTACGGTAGTATACTGGGCATGCAAGGAATAGGCAAGAACCAGATTCTAGGTGGGTATCAACCTCAGAAAACTGCATCCTTGAATTAGAATGGGGTTCCCAAGACCCAGGGTATTCTCTTCTTAGAATCCAAGGTGATCTCGAGTCATTCCATTCCTATATGATATTTTAATCATGTATTAATTCATTTGATTCATGTCTTTCTTTCCATTATTGTGTATATGTAAAATAGAGTTGAAACCATTTAGTTTTTGGTCCTAGCCTTGTATTCCATTAGTGTGGATAGGCCAAGTAGCATTGAAACTGTTTAATGATTCCTTTATTAACCATTATGGGTTATTCAATTATTGGGGTTCACTCTGCTACCATCCAACTTCATGGAAAGGGGTTCTAAAGACATGTAACCTTTCTTCAAAATCATTTGATAAGGTCAAGTTATATACATAGTATACTTTCTATCTTACATTTCAAATTTCAAATACAATAATAAATATGAAAGAACTTACTTTATGTTGTTCAAGTGGTGACAATACATAGTGAATGCATTTATAAAATGCCCATTTAAATAAGTGGTTTCCAATAATAAGACTCACCTTTAAAAATTTCAATCAGGGGTACACCCGAACAGTGGCACAAATGTGCCGAAACACCATAAACCCAATTATGGAATAACCATCGACAGGGGGTGGATTGATTTGTGGGTGTGACCACTAACGAATAATCACATATTTTTAAAGATCATAACCATTAGATTCAAAAAAGTATAATCATGTCATGTAAATTTAAGAAGCGGTTTCAAAAAAACTAGTGGGCTCCACAAGAACATTCTAAAAACAATGAAATTTAGGGATAAGTTGTAGACCACCCACCATAGGTTTGTACGATCCTTCTCCTATGGTATTAGGTTTTGATTTTCCTTGGATCAGGGTATATATAAGAAATGGTGAAAATTGATCACATGAAGATAACTAGGTTGAGAGAGAAGGAGAAGAAGAATGGAGAAAGGGGACTCGAGTACTTATTGTTGCACATCCAATGTGATGAATGGAAGATATATTGGATGCCCGATGAAGGAGATCTTTTTATTCCAAGTATAGATCTTCTAAAATCCCCAAATTGAGAGAGAAAATGGTAAATCCCGCATAAACTCAGATTAGGGAGGAAGGGGTGGCATAATAGATCATTAAGGAAAAAAATTAAAAAATTACCCAGAAAAAAACAATATGCACATGGTTTTTCCACATAGTATGTCAGACCATGTGTGAACTATGTGGGACAGCTCGACCCAAAAGGATTGGTCCACACTGTTTGTTAAATCGTGCACAACCCATGTACGAGTTCCTGGAAAAAATGGGCGCTTTCATGATTAGTCTGCATAGTCTTGTCCCATCCGTGAGAGGTGGCTCTTTCTAAAAAAGCACCATCCGCACGGTTTTCCAAACCATGCAGAATTCTGCATGGTTTATTCTAAACAATGTGCATAGTCTGTTTTCTCTAGAAAGATGGGTTCCAGGCTTCGAACTGGCCCCGGACACCCTCATAACCTTTACTAACTCATTAGGCATCCATATTATATCCAAAGTAAAGATCTAGACTGTCACAACCTGACCCTACCGGTCTTGAGCCGCAACTAACCCAGGCCTACCTCCATAGTCCAGGGGCTGGCGACATGCACCGAAGGCATAACAATCTCAGGGAGGACTTCGCCCATGTACCTAGACACACACACACACACACAACCCACTCGATGTAGAAGTGCAGAGTAAAAAAGAAAACCAGAGGACAACAAAAATAACCCAACCACAGTCATGAATCAACCTCTAAAGTAGAACAAATAATGTGCTAAAAAGTAGACTAAATAGTAAATAGGAAAAAAAACACGTGCTAATTAGAAAAGTGACACAACCCGGAAATAGGTAAACAAAAGTAAGCAGTTATTGGCCTCACACCTGAAAGTGCTACAATGACTGCTGAATACTGCCCAAGCTCCTGTATCAGCTATGATCCTCCGTAGTCTCGATTGAACTATCTGTCATCTGTAGGGGCACACCAAGTATGTGTGAATCCTAAGAAAGGGTGAGTATAAATATAATCAATAGGTTTCCTCGAAAGCTCTAGGGAGCGACAAAAAAAGGGGGGTACCGAAACATTGAGCAGTAGACAGAATAAGGAATAATGAAAGAGTATAGTAAATAGAGTGCAGCTAAACCCAACAAAGAAAGGAAGTAGACTCATCCAACCAAGAGGAACTAGACATAGAAAGCACATGGAACACCTCGCGTGTCTTCGCCCCTCCTAGAAGGAGAGTAACTGAACCCAAGGAGTGGGAATGAAAGTAGGGTGTATATGTATATATACTCAAATAGAAACCTTAATGTGTGTGTAAGAAGATCTCCATATCCAAGATCGGCCCAGGATAAATCGTCAATAGTTCTAATGGTATCCATCAATGA
Source organism: Viscum album (assembly GCA_963277665.1). Classification (NCBI taxonomy): domain Eukaryota; kingdom Viridiplantae; phylum Streptophyta; class Magnoliopsida; order Santalales; family Viscaceae; genus Viscum; species Viscum album. The sequence goes on from OY728159.1 coordinate 1,940,717,427, forward strand.
TGACCAACAGTTCTGCATGTCAAGATTGCCTCATCGCTAAACCGTACCACCAAAAGTCCTGCTCCGGTAACCACGGAGAAAAACCACTGACTAGCCTCATCGAAAGGGGATAACTCTGAAAGAAGTTGTTGGGTAACCCACTGCCCATCCCAACAAGAGGGTAAACCCCAAAAGGTCATCGGGTGACCCACTGCCCATCCCATCTAGAGGGTATACCCTAAAAGGTCGTCAGGTGACCCAGTGCCCAGCCCTGCTGGAGGGTAAACCCTAAAGACAACAGGAAACCCACTGCCCAGCCCACCTGGAGGGTAAAACCTAAGGTCAACAGGTAACCCACTGCCTAGCCCACCCGGAGGGTAAACCCTAAAGTCAACGAGTAACCCACTGCCCGGCCCTCCCAGAGGGTAAACCATAAAGTCAATGGGTAACCCACATCCCGACCTAGCTGAAGGGTAAAGCCAGAACTGGTATGATAACTCTGCGCGGCCTGCGCAATCACTGGATGTCGCTAACATCGTGACCGTGTGTTGGGTCGGAGTGCATCAAATAATCCTATGACCGACGTCCTTTCATGTTTCCACATTTAATTAGATCTCAAAAGTGGCTCCTAATTCCCAAATAGATTACACCATTGTAATCCTCGTGGAAAAACACATGATATAGACTACTTACTCGCTGGAAACAGACTCCCGACGAAAAAGTTATTCAACACCACTTTACACCCATACGACATCATGTGGGACCCACACCTCGGTCTTGAAAGAGATTTGGAAAACTACACCACTTTGAAGCTCTCGGAAAAACACGCCAAAATGAATACTAATTTTCCCCGAACAGACATCTGATGAAAAAGTCGCAAAACACTGCTCACAGCTTAAAAGATGGCCTGTGGGGCCCACACATCAACTCTATCTTCAATGCCTGAAACCACCCTGGATCACTTCACCTCAACTACAGGGTCACATCACTACTGATTGTGCCTTAAATGGACTATGGATGTGCTCGCGCCGTCCGAAGGAAGAATCCAGGTATAGTGCTTAACGAGCGTGTCACGCCACCGAGCCCTCGTCTTAGGAATTAAAAATCTGCAAGACCATATAAAAAACTTTTCCTCGAGCCAAGGAATTCACTACCATATATGTAACATAAAACGAACACCCGTAGTAAAAGATACGGGTGTCTGATGTCAAGGGGATGAACCCCTTTGGGCTGGACCGGCATGGTCCGCCCAGTCTGCTCGGCCTGGGCCGGCCCGTGCCGGCCTGCCCGATTTGCAACGCCGGCCCACCGCTCAGCCGCGTGGCCTGGCCACAGACCCGCGGTCCACCGCGTCGACCGGCCCTCGTGGTAGGTCGCTGTTCCACATGGATACCCACCGAAGGTGGGTCGCGGTCTGTCGCGCGGGGTCGTGCGCCGCGACCCCCGGTCCACCCTGTCGACGACCTCCGCCCCGGACCGCCGCCACTCGGGACCTCCGTCGCCTACCGCTAGAATCCACCTCCTAGGACCACCATCGCCGAGGATCCCACCATCATGCCACCATCCCAGAAACAGCCGTCGTCGCTTGGAAGCCCGCTGGACTGCCCTGGAACTGCCAGAATAAGGGGAAAACGACCATAAATCTTCCCGGGGTCACCCTAGACACCCTGGGACTCGAAAATTTGATCTGAAAGGATCATTGGGAAGCTCCAATAGAGTTATACACAAATATGGACCTCGATCGAGAATTTTATAGCAATTTGATGTATGAAAATTAATTTATGGATGATGCAGAAATCAAAAACAAAAAAAATGTAAGGTCTTACCTCATTGGGCGTAACCCAATGCTTTGCCGGCGATCCGTTGGAGCCGCCGCTCCTTAGAGATGAGGAGGAGAGGACTTGGATCTTGTTGAGAGGAATCCTCTAAGGAGAAATGAAGTGGAAGGAGAAGGGGGTGGGGGTGGTGTGTTTAAATAGAAAAACACTTAAACCCCCCGCCCGAAGGCCCCGTACCCGAACTTTCAATGCGGTCGTGGTTAATCCACCCATAGGGTAAAAAATATGTTCTGAGCGCAACAGAGGTCTCAAAATTTTAATTTGAGCCTCTGTTCATATGTTGTAAAGTTCACGTCTGGGGCCACCAAATAATGAAAATGCCCTTGGTAGTGTTTTCCATAGAAGGCCCGCTCCCAAGAAATTTATACCCCTCCTAGGATAAACGACATGCCCTAGACTCAACGTTTCCCTCGGTTTTCCCATCCAAGAAACCGTATAGGATTTATTCTGTTAATTTGGCGTGTCTACTGTGAACGCACTTAAAATTTAATTCTAGCCACACCGGGGCTCGGAATAACTCACCGTCTGAATGTCCTCCTATTAAATAATGTCAAGAAAGTTTCAAAGTCTTACAGGATAAAAACTCGGGTTCTTACATAGACCAAAATTTAAAGTATCTATACCTAAGTGAAAAATAGGGTTCTTACAATACTCATATAAAACAATTTAATGGAAATATCAAAAGGGACATATTTTAACAATCCTTGTTTGTTGGGGTTCAGTGTTTTATAATTTATATCATATAAAACATTGTTTTCTCTTTTAAAAATTCATGATGTTACCAAATAGGTTATAAAATCATTATTTGTGTGTATAGTGGACTACCACCTTGCAAAATGATGTCATTCATTTTTTGTCACCACCTCTTATAGTTAAATGTAATGATGGATTCATTTCATAGATTTTATATTTTTTATATTATTATTATTATTTAGTCATCATATCATATATTTCTTCTTATATTTCATAATGAGGGAATACGATAAATTTGTCTGTGTGTACGATGGACTACTACCCCATGAACCTATGTGATTCTTTCTACACATTCCCTTTACATGGAAGGTATTATGGACTAGTTTTAATAATGAAATATGATATTTATAAAAAAAATATTATGGAAAAGGTAATATAATATTCTGATTTCATTCATTTCATCCTTTGATAGAGTAGAAACAATGTTCATGCATACGTATGACCTACATTCACCATGAATAGTGTATTTCATTTTTCAAAATCTAAATTTTATTGATTAATATAAATACTTATATAGTGAAAATATATGATATTTATATAATTGTAAATATTTTAGAGGTTATGGTACAATGATCAATATTAGAGGTCTGAAAATAAAAAACAATCAAAACATACATGAAAAACAAAGCAGTTATTACCTGAAACATGATTTTAATATGGAATTATTGGTAAATGGGTAATAAAAGTTCATAAATAAATCATATATGGTATGATAAATATTATTATATTTCAATAATATATTTATAATAAACTTATATTTATTATAAAGGAAGTTCAATCATGTATGAACGGTGTAAATTCTTAACGTAAGGGATTTCCATCTCACATTATTTTTGTGAGACACAAGTCATATTCACCACGTTATTACTTTATATGGTGTAGAAACTTCCCATGAATTTATTTTATGATTATTATCCTTAAAATTAGGGATATTTACATATCCATTTATGCTCTCTTTTTCATGGGTCTTATGGTTCAAATATTACAAAAGCGGTAAGGGATTTTTGTCTCAAATTGCCTTCATTGATACATAAGTTATATTATAAACCTATATTATTTTATGAGGTTTATATAAATCCCCTTTGACATGTAATAACATATATTTAATTAATATCATTATATTTATGTTTCCTTTAATTTTATTCCTTCATGGGGCTTACAACATAATGTTACAAAAGTGGTAAATATTTTTTGTCACAATCTCATCATTTTTTGGGGTTTTATATAATTGTGTTTATGTTGAAAAAATATTATTATAAATATATAAACAAATTACTGAATTTTATTCTCCTATCATTATTTAATGATTATCCATCTTCTCCCATAATTTTCTTCTCTTTATGTATAAAATAGTTCAAAATATCATTTTAAAGAAAAATAGTCTTTATTTCTCTCTTCGGTCAAAAAACCATTTTTCTCCCAAAAACATTATTTCTAAAAGTTGTTTAATTTTTTTAACATTATTTAAATGATTTATTTAAAAAAATTAACCTTGTTTTAATTTTTACAAAACGTTTTTAAAGGAATCCTTATAACGTTTTTCAGACAATTTATCTTCAATTTTAAGAAAAATGTTAAAGGAATATTTATTTTAACATGTACGACATGAATGAAATCATCCAACATCCTTACCAATTATTTATTTGAAGATTAAATCATAATATTAAAATGTTATTTTAAATTTATTAATTTTTTAAATTGTTTTATTTTTCTAAAACTGTTTTCAATGCAGAAAAAATATTTTTCTCAAGCAATGATTTAAATGATTTTATGGATTAATTTATAAGTTTTCAATGTTATTTTAATGAAAATGGATTTCCAAAAATATTTTATGATTATTTATTTCTAATATTTAAATTTGAAGGAAAAGTTATATTCCTCAATAAATGATTCAAGTGATATTTGAAAACCAGTTTCCATCTAATATGAAATACTTTGATGCTACATAATAATTAGTGGGGATATGATCATAGGATAACATTATTATTATTTATTTTTATGGTTTATGATTATGATTAAAATATTCTTATGAAACCTATTTCTATTCCATTGATTATAAAGTGATAAAATTATTATAAAACCCACTTATTTTCAACAATTATTCTATGATGAAATGATTATGAAACCTTTATATTTTCCACATGTTATGATATGATGAAAATTATTTAAAAACAATTTTATTTCATGGGTTATGATATGATGAATGTTTATGATCTTGTGGAACAAATAAATATGACTTTATTTATGTGAATGGTTGGAAATATATATCCCTCAAATTCAATGGGTAATGATTTATATATAATTAGATAATGATGAGAAATATGTAAACAATCTTAATCCTATATGGGAAACATGTGAGTCTTGGTACGCTATGGGAAATTGGTGAATACTAATCCAAAGTGGGAAATTGGTGAAAATTCTTGATCCACTATATTGATGGTATTCGTATTTAACCTTGATATATGAAATGGTTTTTTATATGTATGATGGTTCCATAATTTTATGACATGAGATTATGGTTCACTGCTGACTTATAATGATTTATAACTATAATGGGACATGTTTTCTGAAATGATAAAGTTTTATGTAACGACTATTGTTTATGATTTTTGATTTGTTTTTTATGAACATTGTATGTTATTTTCCTGATCACATACCCCTATGATTATGTTATTAATTTATATGATAATATATCAACATTTAATATTTTTGTCCATACTTATAATATGATCTCATCCTTTATTGTGTTTCCTTCCCCATGTTATGATGAAATATTTAGGTAGGGTATTCCTAAGATGATTACTATGTGAGAAGATATTTTTAGAAAATATTTAATATCATTAATTAAATAAGAAGATTTTGTTTCTAGTCTCCAAGTACAATGACCTATTAAAATCTTTATGAATTTATTTATAAAATTAATTCAATATTCAGTTAAAATATTTGATATTTATGTATGAAAATCATTTTTTGATATACTATTAGAAAAAAACCCCTAAAATTATAGATGAAATAAGAAATAATTTACACCATGAAAAAGTTCTACTCCAATGGAGCATAATCCATAATCACCTAGGATAGAGATTGTTTCTTTCCTCTAACCAATTAATGGTTTCTCAATAAATATTTTCCATAAATTTCCCCCATAGAATTCATAATTCCTTAATAAACGACCCTAAATTGCATGACACATGGTATTTAACACGGGACCTCAAGTAATATAATGTATGGTCCTTGTTTTTTTACCTTAAAATTCTAACATATGATCCATCCTACATGACTATAAACTACCTAGAGTGATCCATCCCACATGGCCCTAAACTGTGTAAAATTTTTGATGTAAGAGATTAATATATATATATATATATATATAATGATTTTATCTTGGGATAATGGATAGTTATAATGATATTTTCCTTCCATAGTATCAATGTTAACCCAAACTATAAAATATTCCCCTTTTATATAACTATGTGCGTTTTGATTACTATTACCCAAATATAAGTTAGGATTCCCCAACCTCCAACACTAATATCAAAACAATTCCTTAATTTCACCATTATACATATTTATTAACATTTGATGTTAATTAATTCATGTCAAAATGGAATTACATCATCCATATTAGAATCCTATGTTTCTCTCTTTAAAAATGTCTCAATTTTTGAACTATATGTGATGTGAATCTTGCTAACATATATGTAGTAACAACTATATCTCTTATCTTAAGTACATTAAAAATCCTCTATCCCATTTCACCCACCATTCCACCTTTTTTTATATCTTTCTAGTTCAGATTGATTTATACATGTTTATCTCAAACCGGAGTACCCTTTTTCACCATCAGATCTTCATAGCATACACTGACATTTTTTAGTTAATTAATGTCCGGTCTCAAATTTTAGAGTATACCTTTTAAACTAAATTTATCTTGATTCATATTAATATTGGATATATTGTGAAACATAGATCTCTTTTCTTGGGATCATTCCTATTATGATACCAAATTTCATTTCCCCATAACCTAGTCCTACAACGTGTTTAACTCTACCAATTCACGTTGGATTTTATCCACTATTCCTATACTAAAATGTGGAATCCCTTTACAAAAATACATGTGTCTTGATTATTATCATAATAGGATATATAATGATGATTGAACTCATTACTGCAAAGCTGTACCAAACCCCTCATGCACTTAAACCATTATCTGACTCACCCTTTTTTATATTCTTATTAATCTATATCTTGATTTAGGAGAAATTTCTGGATTTATTATCATTTTCTCAATAAGTTATTAACACTTTATATCAAATTCAATCAATTTCATTAATGATAAAATATTATAGATCTATTTTAACAATTTACATTCACATATCATACTTCATGTAGTTAAAATTTTACTTACTATAAATACCTTATAACAAATGGTAACAAGTGTATCTAATCTAAAGGGACTTACTCTGCTCTAGTAATGGAACACATTCCGTGTATATAACCTTTCTATAAATATTTAATGTAATATATTTATATTTATTAATGTATTATATAACCAAATATTCCTTTGATGGTATTATATTTTAACACATCATATGACCATTTTTATTTACATTCTCTATATATCTATATGATGTTTTTGTAATGGACATTCCATTCAAACATAATTATTGGCATCCTAGCATATATATTGTCTTATGACCATATCTAATTCAAATATTCATATATATGAGGAACATAATCTGAGATTCATTAATTTAATGAAATGAAAACGTTTTCATCTCACATGAAATCATTTGGATTTCACATTATTAAAATAAATCAACAACCAATATGTATTAAAATTTCCTCTTCCTTGGTTATTTATACCAACATTATTCTTTATTCTTGTTTTTCTACATCGTGGACACTAGGTAAAATACCCCATACATTTAACACCACTTCACATAATCATAAATTTCATGACGCATTGGTCAATTCTATAAAACAATAAAATTTATGATTTTTATCCTGGTAAAAAAAACTAAAGATAGTATATACCATTATTTGGTTATCCATTAATGTTCGGTCAGTTATAATAATTTTGGACAAGAAACACAATTTTTGTTGATTTTACATGGATTTAAACTAAGATTCACTATTTTGGTTATATTTTTATAACATTCAAATTCAAACATAAATGTTTAATGAATTAAGGCCCCAATCACACCATCTATAATATTAAATTAGTTAATTTTTTACTAGAATTTATCTAGTATAAAAAGTACCCTTATTTATATAAAGATAAAACCATAGGTAAATAATTTTAATAAAATATATGGACTATAGAAAAGGAAATTGAATATAAAAAATGGTGGTTTGGAAATTAAAAAATGAATAAATTATAAAAAATAGAGAATATGAATTATGAATTAATTGTTATGATCAAACATGATCAACTCACCGAAATCCCTTGTCACTTATCCTCAATAAATTCAAGGGAAGGGTTTAGATATTCTTAACACCATATTTTAAATTAATAAAACCATATTTTTATGTCAGTTAAACTAGGGTGAATGCTATTGTTTTTTCAGAAATAAAAGTGATTCACTAGCTACCATTGATGATCAAGTGATTTCTGTGTGACTTCAAAACCAAACTCATTTTGAAAACACTCTAATACAATAGAGTTTTTTTCAGATTTATATCATCATTATAATTATTCTATGAATTTAAAATATATTTTAATGATTATATTAATATAGATCTATTAGCCAATATTGTATACTAAAATATCATGTGAAAGTAATAAAAAATTGGAGAATGGAGGTGTGAATCATTGCATACATGGGTACCACCAAACATGATACTTTTAAATTTATATTCACATAATTGTAAAAACAATAAGTATATAAAAATATTATTTAATAAATATATATAAATATTATTAAATAAGAAATTAAATTATTTTTTTATTTGAATCATGAGAATTACATTGAGATCTTCCCCGAGTGATCATAAGAAGCTTATAATTCCCTGAAAGGGGAAAATGAAAAAATATAATGTAATGGTATATACAAAGATTACCTATCTCAATCTAATTTATATCACCCCCTTATAAATGAGTGGAATAATTATAAAATCAAATATATGTAAATTTCTATAAACTAATTGATGGGGCTAAGGGACGAGATGTGTTATTTATGGAATACATTTCTCAACCAATTTAGATTCATGCAATACTATCTTTAAAATATAATTTTCGATTTAATTGTTATGAAAATGTGTTTAATTAAGATCTTTATCTAATGAAAGTGGAATCATCTTAATTGAATATATGTACCCCATTATGTTCCTTGTTTATTAAATGTGGTTATAATATGTATTACCTATATTTTCTTCTCATTAGGGGCCAAAATTGAGCCTCTTGTGGTTAGATCCATCTCTTGGTCCAATTGAATAAATTAAATCTTGTCGAACTATGTATTCTATAAATGGAATTTTTAAGGCTCGGTCAGTGTATTAAATGTCATCAAAAAATTATATACATATATTTTTGGTTGATATTTCCCCATTTAAATTTTATGAATATTTTTGATAAATTATTTCAAAATATATACGGAACAAAATTTATAATTGAGGGATTATAAAATCCATAGATATATAAAATGTAAGAATAATGGTGGAAATAAATTATATATAAATATGATATCAAAATTAAAACATAATACATATTATTCTAGAACATCATGAAAGACCTTAAATTATAAATGAAAAAGATGAAATGCTTGTATAGATATGATCCAACAAACGAGGGTCGAAGGAAAAATTATAAATCACTCACTAAATATATCCATTTAATTGAATAATTAAAATATCTAAAACAAAAAATAACTAAATCTTTTCAAGTATAAATCCCATGAAGTATGGAATAAAAAATGGAAAATCTTCCCTTATGAATCCCAACACATTCATATATTGAAAAAAAATTATATAATAAAAATTATCAATGATTTTCCTGTCAAAAATACATAAAAAGAACCCTATGTAAAATTTAAGACATTAATTTATAAGATCAACCCTTTCATGGATTTATATAATGCTAGAGTGTAAAAATGATGAAAAAATTAAGGGGATTGATATGTAAAAAAATATAATTAAAAGATATGATCAATGGGACTGTGGATTATTAAAAAATTAGATTACCAATTTGATCCTAAAATATATTTATTCATATAACACAAATTATAAGTATAACAATGTAATTTTAGGGTACTTATAACCATCTTAGACATAATTTTACTCTAATAAAATATAATTAGTGGTTTCACTCTTCATGATTCATTCATAGTATCGTACATGATGAAGATAACATTGTCCCATATTCATAACATAAATACACCATATGTAGGCCAAATATACCCATCGATGATCATATGTCCAAGATGAGATCAAACCCCTTTAATATTTTTTCCAACCAACTAACATCGTCTTGTGACTATGGAATAAGTGATGCATATATATATATATATAGTTTATACTCATCTAACCACACATATTCAAGAAGATAATTTATTAATAAAATCACATTATCCTTAAATCAAGTATTTAAAAATCATTATTTACTAAATCCATCATCATTTAATGTTCAATCAGATCCAATTAATTTTGATTTTACTCTTTATGAACCTTTTAATGTCATCAAGAGTTCATTAAAATTTGGTGTGATAAAAAAATCTCTATTTTGAAAAGTTAATAATATTATATAATATTATATATTTAATCTCATGATGCTTATTTACATAAAAATACTGGTGTTATTTTTGGAAAATATTATTTCATTAATTAATTATAGGGGAAGAAACATACACAACTCAAAGACCTTACCTAATAATCACAAATATTAGAAGAAATATAGGTTGAAATGATTTCTTAAAAAATTATTTCGAAATAATTATTGGAGTTGATTAAATTTTTTCTATAAATCATCAAAAAAATTTAATGATCAGTAAACCTACCAATTTGAACTTCAACATCGAGACATATTTACTATACCTTTATCATGGTGTCCTCCCATTCTTTCCAAACTTCTTAAATGATCTTCAAACAATCACATAAACTATTTATAATTTTTATATATATATATTGGATAAAAAGGTTCATACCTTAATTATCTAGATATTGATGTTATGTCACCATCTAAATATAGTGAAATATATCTTGTACTATTGGGTCCAAAATTTATATAAAAAAAGATTTGGATTTCTATACCATTAGTTCTAATACCAGCATCTCTACTTAATACTAATAAATAATAATATAGTTTTTTATAGTATGGGTTGTATAGAAATAAAATCCATTGAATTCCATAGTGTTGAATAGATAATGAAGATGGTACGTATGGCCACCCATTTCACATAGGTGAGTTTGAGGGAACAAATTCTAAATGCATTACTACACACTAAAACAAATTTCATTATTGAGCATGGAAATATTTATGATTGATTCCATTCCAACATGATAAACTATAATGTTCTCCATAACCTAATCCCTCAAATAACATGCATCTTTTATTGTATGACATAAAAAAGTTTTTGTTTGAATAGCTTGAGTTGGAGAAGGGAATTCCTTTGTTGGTCTTAAAACATGTTATGATTGGTTATCCCTGGTTGAATTACTATAGTTAATTATAAAATAAATTTATTATTAATTCAATTATTATAAAATTCATATGGTATACTATTGGTATTCCCTACCACCAATTGAAGCATAAAATTCATACATTTTTTTTGAAATGTGAGACATGGGAAGGTTTCTTAACCCATATCACTATAGAATTTATTAAAAAAAATAAAGAGTTACAAGGAAGTCTCGATGTGTAATGATGCTACCCCAACAAAAAATGAAAGTGGTTACATGGAGAAAGAAGAAAAAACACATAACAATTAGAAATAGAGGAACTGTAAGTATTCAAGAAAGTCCATAGTTCTTCCTTTTGAAGTCCATAAGCTATAAGCCCTCACCAGCGCAGTGGCTCCTCATCCATTCCACCTGCTATAGATCCAATCTAGCATTAATTCTTTGTTTTTTGTTCACCCCTTTTTTACAGGTCAAACACTACATCTAGAAAACACTCTCTTGTCAATGTTTTGGTCCAGTTCCCAACAAGAATCATAGTCCAATACCTAGTAGTTGCCACCAAATGGTGTTTTTATTTTTTGATCAAGATAGAAGGATATAAAACCCATAACTGCTTCAATGATTGTTATCTTCTACCAATAATTATCAGCACTGCATCATTACATAATTTTCAAGAAAATCATCACTTCATTTATAATATCCGAATAGCCTTTAATACGGTCCTCGTATTGATGATAACTGAGCATCACCAAAATTCTCAAACATCATGCATCACCACCATAAAATATTTCAGGTAGCACACAACACATCACTCCCAAGTTATAGATTTGAAGTCGAAATTAGGGTTTTTTATGCTCATCCAACATCCTGATGAACATACGTTTTCTAATTTCAAGTTACTTATCACCAAGAATGATACTATCTTGATATTTATTGAAAATGATTGTATCTTGTTCATCCATCTAGTCAAAATATGCATTTCCCATGTCCTATTGATTGAAATAGGCATCTACATATATAGGGTTTCTTTTACCTTCATCATTTTCATCATCTGAATCAGAGATTGCAATCTATTGACCAACCATAGTTGGGAGTGATGGGGTCTCCTTCCTAGTGGTTTCCATAGATATTGTGACAATTTTCCTTTCAAGTTGAGGATTGTCCCTGTGCTTCCTTGTTTCTCTAAGATTTGGGGCAATGAAGCCATCATCATCTACCATTGTTTTTTTAGATTTACTAGAAATTTATATCAGAAAGTATTCCTCAATTTGATTTGGTTAATCATCATCTTTTGGCAAGGATTCACAATAATGAAAGAGATCACCTTTCTCCTTGCCTCTTGATTCATGTGATTGAAGGTGCTTCTCCTGCTACTCCACCGATGCATGAGGATCATTTCTACTTGTAGCATGAGGTAGAGAATCCATATAACCTGAAACTTCTTTAAAATTCCATGTTGGTTGAGAAGGCTGAGTATTGGTTACCAAAATCTCCTTGTTCCCCTCAGATTTCTGCTCTACAGTAGAATAAGGGTGATAACCTACTTGACTAACATTTACATTAGCAGTTCCTGGATTTAGCTACCTTTCTCAACCCAAGTAACATTCTTAAGCTCAATACGTGTGATCATGAAGTCACGTTCCTTTTGGTCATGCCCATGATTAAGGCAAGAATGACAGCAATCGTGTACTCTTTCATAAACAACGTCTTGGAGGAATCCAGCCTCACATTTCTGAATTCAAATTTGGGTATGAGGATTTTTAGAGACATCTATTTCAACACAGATTCTTGAAACTGATGGTCTAGAATGATTCCTTGTCATCAAATCCATCTTCCAAGAGTTTCCAATAAGAAAGGAAATCTGAAACAATGCTTCCAATTTAAACAAGTGGAGTCACAACCCAGGGAATCTGATCCATATCAAAACAATGGGAGGTGTAGAACAGGGATTGAAATACGGGGTACATTTGAGAACTCTCATAGAACAACTCCCAAAATACTGTGATTTCCTCGCCAAAAGTCTATAATAGACACTCTCGGAGGGAAATCAAAAAACAACATTCGAAGAATTCAAAATCCCAAGATGAAAACCCAAAAATACAATGATTTGAAGAAAATTTATTAAGAATTTAAAAGACGGTCTGCGGTACAAAAAATTTCCAACAAGTACACATCGTAAATCCGAAGCAAGAAGGGTTACCTCATTAGAGGAGAAAGAAATCGCCAAATGACCACAGTGATGAAAGTGTTTAGGGTTGATGAGAATATCAGGCACCACGACATCATTAGCTCTAGAATTGACATTATCCGACCTTTCGACAACCACATCGTTGAAGGTTCTCGGGACTAGATCAGGGATTCTCTATGGAGTGGGGTTTCACTCTAGGGTAGGGTTTCACGCATGAGCGGCTATATTCCATATTCCTACATTTTTGTCTCAATGGTTATCATTCCCCAAAAATCCCAGAGTGGCTCCCCCAATAGACCATAAAAGACCATCTATGATCAATTATGAGATATTAATTAATGAGTTAATTTTGTTATTGTGGGATGTTCCATGAAAAATCGAGATAATTTTGATATCTATATTTTTTCATATAATATAAATAAATTAAAAATTAAAAAACTCGTAAAAGGAATCACATAATTATAATTTTGAAGTAAAATATTTAACTCATATATTAATGTTATGTGATAGTATTCAATTCCAATTATAAACATTTGAATTTCCTTTTCTTCTCTGTTATCATGCTCTATAGTACCATCTATGTAATTATGACTAGAATTTAAAAATAAAATTTTTAATATGTTTAATAATTGTTGAAGAATTGTTTCCCCCAAGCCGATGGGTTAATTAGGAATAGTAACCAATAATTTTTACCTTTATGTTATTGATATCACCTGAGGCTCTAGAGATTATTTGTTGTTCACTGAGCTCACTTTTTTGATAATTGGAGATAAACCTGAGAGACTGTAGCTTTTGTTGTAGAAATTATTGATTATGTCCAAGACATAGTAATTTTCCATTAAATGATTTGGGATTCCATACTAGCACTTAATATTTATATATTATGGGATGGTTTCACCTTATCATTCAATATAATGATTGAAAATTGTAGAATCATTAAAATATAGAGAAAATCAATCATTAAGGGATACGATGTTAGTATACACTAAAGAATTGGAAGTAAGGATTAAAACTAGGTATAATCCTATCTTTTCAATTTGAATATACATGGATATTATTTCTGGATTCCATCTAAAATCAGGTTTTTATTAGATATTTTATTGTTATATTCTTGTTTCAATTACAGTTGGCATGATAAAGGTCCTAAATAAATGCATTATTCCTACTTATAATCATTCCCTAATCTCATGAGATGAATTATCTACATCTATGATCCTAAATTATGGTTCATCCCTAATTATATTACCTACCTTTGTGTATTTGGGAGATGTTATTGGTGTCCTTATAACCTTCATCCTCTTCAAAAATACCAAATTCATACATTTTAATAGTATCCCGCATTATATAAAATAACAACTAAAAATATCTCATCGCACATTTATAAGGTTAAAATATCCATACCATTTATATCAATCTACCTTTCAAATAATAACCTATTTTTCTTCATGCTTAATGAGATGTTTTACCTATTGGTTAGAGGATTCATTCAATCGACTATTAAAATTATCATTCCTATATATCAAATGTTGATGTGGATTTTTTTTGGTTACTATCAAGGTTTATATCAATAAGGGACTATAGATTTCTGACTTTTAGAACATAAATTGGTGTCTATAGTATACCCCATATTCCCTTGGGAATATTTTTTACTACTAAGTTATACTAAATTTTGTTATCAACAAGGTACATGGAACATTGATTAACTTATGTGTATGACTATCAATGACGGACCGAAGAATTCCATTGACCTAGAATCAAATTAAAAAATTTGCCCAAAATACATTGAGAGCTATAGTAAAGTAATAAAATTTATGCCCCTTTCTGTGTATTTTTTTTCTTTCTTGTGTGTTTCCATAGCCCATGGGCTCTTTGGGCTTTCCCTAGGGCCGACCCTAATGATTATTATGGACTAATATGGGATACTAGTTCCTTATTATTTATTTCCATGATAATTGGGGCATCAATTTTCCTCATTCTCATGGATTTCTATATTTCTATCCTAGATTTTAGTGGTTCATAAATTATAAGATAAATGATGGTTTTTTTATGCCACCATATTTTATTGATTGGATAATTCACTATATTACTTTATTTTTTTCTTATTGTGGGTCACATGCATCCCCTTTTTCATAGTTTAGGGTAATTCAAATTGGACCAATGGTTCCTTTTATAATAAATCATGATAATAAGAAATCAATTATTTAATATAATTAATATATAACCTAGTAACAGTGTCTAACAATGGTAATGTAATGTCAGGATAAGTTTCTTCTTGTAATATCATATACCATTGTTTTTAGACCCCCATAATATTGTGTACCATTATTGATTCTATATATTGGGTAAAACATTTTCTCTATGGGAATAAAATATGATGGTAAAATTGATATATTGCATATAACTCATGAATTATATCACAATAGATCAATGCATGAAATATAAAATCTATTTTCGATGCTTTATATAATCATGTCATGTAGCTCCTTAAATCATTATACATAATGGTCTTAGTCATAAATTGAATATATTTTAAGTAGTTAAATTGGGATGAAATTTATAAGGGCTTGAAAATATCATTGAAATCATGTAATAATTGTTAAACCCTAAATTCAATTTGAATATAGGGCATAAATAACCTCCAAGAAGTTTCCATCTTGTTTTTAAATTCATATGTCTTGAAATAATGATCAATCCAACCTTATAGAATTTATAATGGCCTATAAATATAGAATGAAAATTTTCATTAAATATATATATATATATATATAATAAGGGAAGAAACATGTTAGAAAACACTAGTACTACTAGAAAGACTTATCTTACCTTCAAAATCCATCCTCAAATTATAATTGTTATCATCCTCACACTAGTATGTGAGTCCAAAACCAAAAATATGTATCCACTTATCCATATAATAAAAACCTACTATTGGAAAATAAGGATTCATCTCGGGTTCAATCATCCAACCCCAGTTTTCTTGTTGGGATTTTTTAAATAAGTCAATTAAGTTCCTTAATCCTCCTTCTATTCTTAGTTAGTCATATTTTAGGTTATTTAAATTTTTTTTCATCTCTATTACTATTAAATAATATTCTTTTTAATAACTATAATTTTATTCTATAACTTGTTCCAGAATGTTTCCCTAAACTATTATGTGTTTACCTTTTAAATTATTGTACCAATGGTATATTTCTATTAGCATCACATCAAGAATATTTTAGTGAGATGAATTTTTTATACAACTCTCTTATAATGGGAGAAATGATAATCATGTGTTAATACCATAATTAATTCCAACCACTCTGTGTAATTAATATAATTTGGTTATCTAAGTACTCCATCATCTTAAAAAATCAAGAATGAAATTGAAAATATTCTATATAAATGTTTTGGAAATCTAGATGGATTACTATATTCCCACTAAATTCAATTTGAATATAGGGCTTAAATAAACTCCAAGAAATTTCCATCATGTTTTTAAATTCATATGTCTTGAAATAATGATCAATCTAACCTTATAGAATTTATAATGGTCTATAAATATAGAATGAAAATATTCATTATATATATATATATATTATGGGCAGAAACATGAAGGAAAATTTTAAATTATTGGTGGAATGTGTCCACTAGTATGTAACCCAAATCCATATAGTAGCATGAAATTAGATAATTTATGATTATAGAGATTCTATAGAGGAGTTTGTACAAGTACCTAGATCTAATACTTGAAATAATAAATTTATCCAAGCTAAATATCATTAACAATTTCATTAATTCATTGTTATCTAATATCAATAGGGTAGGGGTTTAAAGTCATTTAATCCTTTGTTAAAGGATCCTTTCATCCTGTAAATAATCACTCCTTTGAGATTATTCTTTCTAACATTAATCCTCAAAGAAATGTAAATAATTTATCCATTTGATAATGAGGATCTTTTATCTTAAATAATCTATAGTACTCCTCTTAGTATTAAATTCTTAAAAGATTATTAAGAAAGATATATATACTCATGGAACAAAAATCTATCATAATCTCCATACCGTTACTCAAATCCATCATATAATCATTTCAATGATTTTTTTATCTAGACACTTCTACTAGTATAACTTCTAATGATATCATCCCTAGTAGCATTTGATCATTCTTCAAACTAGGATAACTTTATAGATAAAGGCCCACACACTTTTTCATGATTTGTAAGGGATTTAAGTAATTGAGTTACTTCCATTATAAAACACTTAATACTATTAACCACAATAATTTTAGGACATTCTTCATCCTCTATGTCTTATTTGGAATAAAAACAATATTTCACCCTGATTATTTATCATTGTAAAATATCAAGTTCATTAATGGATAATTATAAAATATAAAACCACTGATATATACTTGTTAATCAGGGCTATTATTTTTTTTATCTTAAAATAAAATACATGATTTTCCTTGTCACAAAATATTATTCTTGGTTGTTTGTCCATAAAATATATAACATTAGTCCTCATTAAAAAAAATTAAATGAAAAAATATTAATATTTATTCTTTGGAATTATATTTTATGTTTTACCTTTTTATTTGATTAAATTACAATCCACATTCACCAAAATATTACTCGTTGTCTTATTTCCTTAAACAATGACATCGAACAATGTCGTTTTATTATTCTCATGATATGGATACATAGGAATCCCTATGAAGATTATATCCCACCAACATAGATATTTCCACCTATTTATAAAACCTCACACTTCCTTTTGTGGTAATAAAATCTAGATATTATAATCTATATATAAATTAAATCTTAATTAACAATTATTATAACTCTATATATTGAATAATGGATTAAAAAACACTATTCCATGTGTTCTTTTCGATTCATTTATGTTAATCACTTAGTTTCATAAAAGGATAACTATTATTATTACTAGGAAGGATTTAAAAAATATTCTTATGTATATGATAGTTTCTTAGATTATATAACAGGATCCTTTTTATGATGATTCAAACTCTTATCCTCTTGGTTTTGATACACACACAATAACGAATCCAACCATATAGGTGTAGTGAAAATTTTAGAAACATTCTAATTTGAATTATGTTTTTTTATATCTGCTAACTAATTTTCCCTATACATATTTACAAATTTTTTTAGAGATATTGATATGAAAACAAGGTATTTTATTTATAAGATTCAATTTGATAGAATATTTATATATAAAAATTAGGATTTTTATGAATATCATGAGAATAATAGTATAATGATTCAATATATCTCACCATACACTCTGAGATAAAATATATCATACAAGATAAAAAATTAATGTTTGGATAAAATGGGAAGAATAATGTTATCGGATCTTGGAACATGAAATTTATTTTAGATACAACTACTTACAATAATGGTTTACATTAATATTGGAAGTTTTCTTATACAAATACCATATATAGACCTTATTAGATATTTTTTAAAAATAATACACACATAAAGAACTTAAAAATATTTGGAATCCCTTTTCTAATTAAAATAAAAGGACTGAATTTGGGGAAAAAATTATTAAAGAGGAGATTAGGTATTATTTCATTGATATATAATTGGTGGTAAAAGATATCAGCGTTTTAATTGGAACCTCAAAAATATCAGGAGAATATTAGAATTTAATTTCATAGGGGATGAATGTACATAAAATTAGCTATAACTTCAATATCATATTTAATAATATCTTGGATAAGAATCAAATTATTAGATACATTCTAGACTACTTAATAAAAATTAATTCATTAAAGTTTTAATTATTAGACTTCATGTGTTGAAGAAAGCATGGATCTAAGTGTGATAAAGTATATAAGGATTATAAAACAATTTAATCATAAAAAATATTAAGAATACTAACTAAGGAGTCTATAGTTGAAATAATTTTATAAATTACAATCACAAAAGATTAATTTCTCAATTTGAACTAAAAATTATTCAAAAAAACATTATAATATAAGGATTTGATAAATACCATCAATGCAATGACAATAACATGGATACTTAATTAGTACCCAAACTAGGTCTCAAAAATACCTATGACACACTTCTCAATCACTAGAAAATTGAGTAAACAATGGGTAATAAATTAAACATGTTAGAAAATTATTTTAACATCTTTTATATTAAATAAACTCTCAATATAATCCAACGAAAAATTTAGAAATAACATTTCATAAAACAAAGAGTTAAAAAAATATAACACCTACCCACCAAGAGTTCATGTAAACTATTGATACTTATTTTTATTTGATAGTAATACAAGGTAAAATCAATTATAAGATGTTATTTTATGAAAAAAACCAAAATACTCATATCAAAACTTTAGCTTTCACAACATGGAATATATAATATATATATTGACTAAGTAATGGGAAATAATAAAAAAGGGTATTAATTGATTCTCCATTCTTGAGATAAAACGTATGCAAAGGCTAATAATGGAATATTACTACCATTTATATTTCTCTCATCAAAATCTATAAAAATATTATAGTAGAATCAAAGATTCACCCAGTATATACTCCTAGGCTATGATGATTTCCCATTTCATGGGTCATGCAAAATAGAATATACTTGCATCCTAAAATCATGCATATATAGTGTGAGTGAAACTTACCAAGTATCATATCTCATTACCCAACCCTTACTAATATATCATAAATCCAAGGAAATTAAACAACTGTATACCATAATCAATGTAAAAAATAAATTAGGCATAAGTAATATATATGATATAAACAATAGTGTAAGATATAAACCATGAATAGGTATTTCAAAACACAATAACTGAATTTGTATAAAAATATAATATGTTGGTTAGCTAATAACTCCTAAAAATAACAAAATAAACCCAAAATACCTTTTTCATAACACACTCCTGATCTATGTAAATATTCAAGAAATATAGATGAATAACAGAAATAATAAATTGGGTTCCCAAGGCACCTCTATATAAGTTATTGTTGTGCTCAATGAACATCCCTATAGAGTTTCATAGGGATCAATTTACCTTTATCATGAGACTTCTAAAATATCATAAAAATGTACATAAGAATCTGTAATATTCATTACTAACAAGTACCCAATAATAAAGGACAAGAAAATTATTCTATAATAATATTTAAATGTTTATATCATAGGTAAAACACGAATTTCCTTAAGTTTCACTATTTATACTGTAATGAACCTAAATGATTTCAGTATTATATATAACCCACATGTCATAGTATATAATGTGTGTAGTGAAAAGAAATATATATATATATATAATCAATAACCGAAAACAAATCATTTCAAGGGACTAAAAAATACACAATATATCATGAATTCCAAAAAAATATGCATTGACTTGAAAATATAAAAAACATAATCACAAAATAGAAAATTACTATTTAGTTTTATGTAAGCCATGTAAATACTATAGTTTTAAAAAAATTATAAAAATTTATTTCAAATTAAGATTCTATTTATATAATGTTTCTCTTATTATTTATGATGTAATCATATGATAGGATAGGAGAAGTCACTCACCAAAATCTATGTTAGAAATACATTCACTGTATAAATAATTGATGAAACTATCAATATATTAAGGAAATATAGTCTAGTGAAATATAGTATTTATACCATTGTCTTAATGAAAAATGAAAATCTAAATGATTATGTAGTTATTTTTCCTCAAGAATACAAAAAAAGTGACTTTTATAGAATATAGAGGAAGACTGATTAAATAAGAATATAAAAATAAAAACCTAGAAGTAAAAAAGACATTAAAGATTAGTGAAAATGAAATAAAAATAATAAGAAATTGTATAAGATATGTTTTCCTACCTTTTCTTCCCTGAAATCTTAAATTTACGACCCTAAGTGATGAATATAGATGAAGATCAGAATTATAATTAAAGGTGGGTAGAGCTAAATGGAGGGTTATCTTAATATTTTAAAAATAATTAAAATGATATATAAATTATGAGAAATGGGTTTTATGGTTTATATATTTAAGAGGTAAATAACTATTTTTTCCCAAATTAATAAACATACCTTGAACCCATCAAAACTTTGGTTGGTATTTATTAGAATTATGGAGTTCTTAAATGTTCCATCAAATTACCCATAATAAGACACCATGTTTTATATGATTTGAAATAGTAACCCCTTCCTATTTTTCTCCTATATAATAATCTAAACCTATTCTACTTAAATTTATAATCTATCTAAATCTATAATTCCATTATTTATCGGTTTTAATTATAGAATTAAAATAAAATATGAACCCTTTAGAGGAGGGTTTCTTAAAAATTAAAAAGATCAAATCTTATCATACATAAATTTTTATAATGATCCTATTGAATAAAAACATTTAATATCAAGATTTTATTTCATCCTTTCATTCCCACATAACATCTTATCTCTTTACTTGATTTCATCATACATGAATAATATCTTAGTCATTCCCCCAAAATAAATTCCTACTCTGTTCAATGATACACACATGTTACTCTATATTGGAAGTATCTATTTAAAACACAATTTTATTAAATCAATGTACATTTTCATAATCAAATATACATTTTAATAGTAGTAAAACCTAGAAAGTAGTATTTATAGTGATAAATATTTACTATAAAGTAATATTGTATGTTATTTTTTAAATGCTCTATAAAATCACAAATGTTTAAAAATACCTAAAAATTAACTTACCTTATTTTTCCATCTACCAGTGACCTAATTGAAGATAAACTCAATGGAAAAAAATAATCATCAATCCCAAACTCCATGGGTGACATCTTACGATCATCTTAAAAAATTTGTTTACTATGATAAGTAACTATATAATTTCATATCAGTTTCACATGCTCAATAATATTCTAAAATATACGAGGTCTGATCAATGATGATTCACTTATTTGATTCCAACATACAATATAGTTACAAGATCTATCATACAGTGCCTAAAAAGTATTTATATGAATATATGATATATATTTATTATTATAATAAAACTATATGAGTGGAATGTGATCTTCCCATGAACCACCAAAATCATGAATAAAATCCTTGATCATATCTTCATGAATATGAATAGTTTTCATAGACCAAGCATAACTCTAGTGGTGATAAGTTATATTCTATTTTACATGGTTACCATGAGATCATTATATCACTTTCAATATTCTATATTTAAATATAGATTCATTAATAGAAATAATACTTATTATAGATTCTTAATTATTTAAGATATCATTAATATATAATTTTTCATATTCAACCCTAAAAGAAGACTATTGGATAGGTATAGAATGATCCATCTCATCTAGAAGATCAATACTCATCTATACTATGACTTCACCAATCAATGATATAGGACACCCAGTTAAAAATTACATTATTATCTCATATCACTTACATACTACTTGAGTATTTGGATGAAAGACACCAAAATTTTGTTAGTGTTCTTATTTCACCCTCTAACATGTGAAACACTAAGAGAAAAAGTAGGAGTTTTATTATTTCATAATAGTAATAAAAAATGATTACAAAAATCATGATTCATTTCAATTACACTTGGATGTACATCCCACATGGATTTAAATCTGACCTAGGGAAGGGTAATGTTGTTTCAAATATCAGAATCCTCGAATCAATCTATAATAGATGATTTCGAATCAATAATATATATATATATATTTCATCATAAAATTATAATTAATATAGGTTAAGAATGAATATAAAATACACAATCCTCTATTTCACTTTTTCCTTTTAGAACCTTTTGAGAATGGTATTTTTGAACAATGTCATCTGAAACAACATTACCCTTCCCTAGAGTATAAAAAATCATAAAATTGAAATATTGGAGGTAATGAACCCAAAAGAATTGTCTCATATTCAGTTCATTTAATGAAAAGTTATAATTTAATCTTTTTTAGTCATTATATATTATAAATATCTCAAAGATGAGTTGTGATTTCATCATTTAAAGGACTATACAACTATGGTTAATTCTATATTTCACATTGAGTATTTTTGTAACACCCCAAGCTTCCACGGTACGTTTCCCTTCGAATAATGCGATAGCGTGTGTTGTACGCAACCTCGAGTTCTAACACACACCACAACTAATTAAACTAGACGTTGTGAATAGTAATACCTACTTTTTGAAATCATATATATTTTATATTTCAAAATGGACTTCATTTTTGGATTTGGAATATTGAAATTAGCCTAGGGTGAAATTTTGGTACTTTTCGGATAACTTTCATATTTTGATGAATAGTGAAAATTACTAAATTTTATTTAAAAACAACTTTTTTAATCAAAATAATTAATATTGATAAATTATAAATTTGAGTGGTTTTAAAGTATATTTATAATATATTTTTACCATTAAATATAATGTTTTTCATTGGACATAATTTTACAATTAAACCGAACATAAACAAGTGTCAATCTTTTGATAGTTATTATCTCTTAAAAACACGCTTTTTGTTTTGACAGCGGGAATTAATTTTAAATTAATTTCTGACACTTCTATGTTTTGAATTTTGGAAAATTGATTCCATATTTGGAATCAGGATGTTCAAATTTTGTAAATAGGTAACTTTTATTTTTAGACATTTTGAATAATTACTGTGGTAAATATTTTATTTACCATGGTTAAGGGTAAATCCGGTAAATAAGGGTTAAAAAAATAATATTATAATAATACTAAATTACCCTAAAACTTGTCCTAACCCTATTGGTTGATACATGGTCGACCATGGGAATCTTTGGGTCTATTTTGGGACCCCATGCATCCACTTGTAAGTGATAATGACACTTTATTTTAATTAATACAAAAATGACACAAGCATATATCTTTTAGAAAAACAATTGTTACATAGGGTTATATATGTTGGATTTTAGATTATAAATATTCATTAGAAATCTAAAAATATTTCCTACATAATGATATTTTATTTATAATTTTTAGACATTAAATAATTTATTTTAGTTATGACACAATGATGATGCAGTAATTACTATAATAGTGAAAAATTAAAATAATTGATATTATAAATACCCAAATAAATATAATATGAAACTTTTAATGAATTAAACTAATTTTCTAGGATAATATGATATATTAGGATTTATTTAATTGACTTTTTTCGAAGTAATCAATCTTTTATGAGTTTCACAAAAATCAACCTTTGAATAGTGTCAAAATTGACATAAAAGAGTTCTTAAAACAAATATTATATTATTAATTGATATTAAATTCCTAAAAATCTACGGTTCGGCCAAGAGACTTATATCATGATAGGTTCATCATTAATGGACCACTTGGGGGTCGTTTGGATGTATATAGTAAGTTTATTAACCACATTATATAAAAATACAAAGAGACATTGTAAAAGTGAAACTAATTAATGTAGAGTTAATACTTAAAGATAAGGTTAATATAAGTACCCAAACCTGTCTAAATTCTATTGGTTGAGTGTTTTTCTACCTATCCCCACCGTAACCTTTGAATAGTCAACTTTGGAGCCATTTTAAACCGAATATGAATTTATTATAAACTAATATCTCTAGCTTTTCCAAAGGTGCCCCTCACCCTTCTTATAAAAGGGCACTCCTCCTTCTCATTTCTTCACACCTTCAAAGCCTTTTGGTTCGGCCAAACTCTGCCCAAATACTCTCCCAACATCATTCACTACAACCTAGAGGCCTTAGTTTGATCAGAAATCCAACCTAAGGAGCCCTTTTGATCAAATCAAAAGGAAGAACCCGAAGAAGAGGTAATGATTTCACCACCCTTTTCCAAGTTCCTTTCTTCTTCCACTTCCTCTTTCTTTGTTCTTACCATTCTAAAATAATAACTCCAGTATCTTACATATACTGTGATGTTATTATAAATATGGTACAACCATATTCAGTATTCTATCCACCCTTTGAATAACATGTCACCATACGTGCGTACGTACGGCTTACCGTCTCCACGTCGTGGTGTAATTGTTATTCAATATATTATTATTTGGATGGGTATAATAATGATGTGTAACTCATGTAAATAATAAATATAACATGTTAATGATTATGTATATATGATATACCATTCATTTATATATTATTCTAATATTGAAAGAATGATATTGTCGCTCGTGCGTACGTACGGACTACCGTCTCCACGAACGCGATGAGATTCATTCTCCATCGTATCCATTCAAGTATAATTATCATTTGATGATTTAAAAATGATGTTTAAGTACTAGATATCATTATGGATATGAATAAGATACAACAACCATGGCTTATGTAACAAAACATATAAAAGAAAATGAGTAAGTTAACTCCCAAAACGACGATAATTCTAAGATATTATTAACAAATCAATGTTAAAAGATCATATATGATATCATATTATTATATATGATTCTTTTATAATTTAATAACAACTCTTTCACCATTATACAGGAGGTTAACCTACCCCAACCAAGGAAAAGTACAAGGTAAGGGTTATTTCACAATCTCTTCATTATCCGAGGTTGTTTATACGTAATAATCTTCTGGGATCTCTTTATCATCCACATCCATGTTTCTTAAAAATGTATTTCAAAACATTTTTACTATTTACTAGAATATGAGTTAAAGTCATTTATACCCTTTTTGACTTTTATAAGTGGTTTATAAAGGAATCTTTTGATCGTTTTCAAAACAAGGTCCTTTTTAACCTTTTAGACAGAATTAAGGTAAGAATGTTTTTTTTAACTTATACGGCGGGTGCAGCTATTTTCTGCCGTTATAAAATCTTCAAAGCTTCCCTTACAAGCTTATAAGAATATTTGCAAAGAAAATGTTTTATTTTATATGGATCTTAAATGATTTCAAAATAAAAGGAGATATTTCTTTTAAAAGAATTTTGATTTCATCTATGTCAACATCCTTTGATGGATTTTAAGATTATTTGAAGTTGATTTATTATGATACAAAACTTCTATATTGTATTGAAGGTTTTGTGATATGTTTGACTGTAGATGTGCTATTTTTATACCATTCATAGTTTATGGTGAAAGTATTGACATTTCGTATGCTAGTTTTAATACGAATGTTTATGTTATGTTTAAACCTTTTTATATGGGAATGCATTAGACATAATATGTGACGGGTGGAGCCCGCTATAGCTCCTCGATGCATCGGTAGGTCTCATGAGACAAACTAGTGTCTTGGCACAAGTCCTTGACAAAATCTTATTTGTAGTCTTGGCACGAGGCCTTGGCTATGTGGTTATGATAGTCTGGAATTATGCATTCCAACATTATGAAAGTGGTTATTGATTTTTGCATGTGATTATTCGATTAGTAGAATATCCATGTGAATAAGTAAATGGCATTATTTCATTTTATTTATGCCATACCATGTTGAAAGTTCATATTTAAAAGGCTTTTGTTTTAGTTATACATTGCCTTAAATGTTTATTCTTATTTATGAAAGTTTCCGCTATATTGTTATCCTTACTGGGCATTTGAGCTCACCCCTTTTCTATGTTTTATTTTTCCCAGGATGTGAAAAAGTAAGTTATGAATGACCTGCAGGGATTTTATGAGGGGTTAATAGTGTGGATTGTGGAAACATTATGTTGTTGTAGTAGTTTTTCATTTTATGATGTAATGTAAAACTTATGAATATATCTAGTGTTTCCAAGGCTACTAAACCAATCGGTCTTTCGAGATTTGATCTTTCTTGTGATCATGCCAATGTTATGTAATAATGCACCGACTCTGGGTAACTGGGGTCGGGGCGTTACAGTTGGTATCAGAGGAAGTTTAGTACAAACCTTGGAAGCTAGATTTAGATAAACTCTGATTAGAGCACGTAGACCTAAGATGAACTTTGAGGATTAGTATAGAAGAACTTCCTAGAATTTTGGTATTGTAGAGATTTTGTGAGTTTTCCAAGCAATACATCCCTGTCTGGATACGAGCAGGTAGAGGCGGCTCTGGCACAGATGTACCTAGGGGTAAAACCCGAAAACACCGCTTTGAGCTAGACTCGAACGGGAACTGGTGGACGACAACGGGCCTTGTTGCACTCTTGGTTACGACACTCCTGGGGGATATGCTTAGGATAACTCTCATTTTCTTTACAAATCATTTTGAAGGGATTATGAGTATATACTTCCTCAAAGAAAACATTATTATGATTATGGATTATATCCATAAATAGTTCAATTTATGTTAAGTGTTTTATAAGTATGAGATTATGTATTTTGATTCATAAACTGATCTAGTTTATGCCATTATTTAGAAATGGCGCCTAGTGGAAGAAATGGAAACCGTATCAATGCACGCACTCCATGTAGGGATTGCCCTCCTGCTCAAGATAATTATAGTGGGGCTGGTGATGCAACTGGTGCTGATCAGCTAATCACCATACTGGGACAACTTACTCAGGTTATGAATAATAACCTTACCCGTATGGAGCACCCTGATCCGCAGCGTGGAGGTTCAATTTTAGATCGATTCATGAGGCAACAACCACCAACGTTCAATGGGAATACAAATCCATTTGTAGCTGAGCAATGGATATTTTCCCTAGAGAAAATATTTCAGGCTTTGGGGAGCAGTGAAAGGGAAAAAGTTATCATGGCAGTTTACCGCCTCACTGGAGATGCTGATCAATGGTGGTCATTGATTCAGAACATGAAGGAAGATGATGAAGTATAAAATATGGAATGGAGAGAGTTCAAAGATCTGTTTTTAGAAAAATACTTCCCTCGCGACCATCGAGCAGATATGGAAAGGCAATTTCTGAGTCTGAGACAGAAGGAGGATGAGAATGTCACAAAGTATGAGGCTAACTTTACAAGGTTAGTGAGGTATGCTGGAGATTATATTCACAACCCAAGAAGTAAGATTGATCGTTTCTTTGATGGGTTAAAACCATTTCTCCGTCGAGCGTTAGTCTCACAATCCTTTTCATCGTACGAAGACATTGTCTCATGTGCTATCAAGACCGAAAAGGAATTCTCTAAGTCTTATGACTTTAATGCAAAGTAAGAGAAGAAGAGACCTGCTGATCAATCTGGGAATGGAAATAAGGGGAAGAAGGGAAAGGTTGAATATCCATCTTGTGGTAAATGCGGGAAGAAACATCCTGGTACTTGCTTGAAGGGAATGGGAGTCTGTTACAAGTGTGGTGAAAAAGGCCACCAAGATCATGATTGCAAGGGGAAGAAGGAAGCTACCAACGTTCAGTGCTACAATTGCAGGGAGATGGGGCATTATGCAAATGCATGTCCTAAGCGTCAGGAGAACTTACCTCAGAAAAGGCCAAGGGATCAAGGCCAGGCTTATGCTATCACTACTGCTGAGGTAGAAGCTCCGAAAGACGTGGTGGCAGGTAATTTAATGGTTTCCTCAAGTTTAGCAAATGCATTATTTGATTCTGGATCATCGCATTGTTTCATATCTTCCCAGTTTGCTAAGAAAATTAGATATTTCCAATTTGATTTAATAAGGGAGTTGTCAGTTAAAACTCCTAAGGGAAGTATCATTGCAACAATGTTTTGTGAATCAGTCCCCATTAGAGCACATAAATTTTCTTTATCTGCTGATCTCATCGTCATACCTATGATTGAGTTTGATATAATCCTCGATATGGACTGGCTTTCGGACTATGATGCGAAGATATATTGTAAGAAGTAAGAGGTAACGATTCTTGATGATAATGATAAGGAACACCTTATTTTTAGAGCAGAATCGTCACCACCTAATTCTTATTTAGATCCACCCCCATTAGCTCAACTTAATTCAATTGTTGTGGAGGAAGAGAATGAAATAACTGTCGGTGAGGAAAGGAATGTTCAAATAGAGGATGTACCTGTTGTGAAAGAATTTGTAGATGTATTTCCAGAAGATTTACCTGGACATCCTCCAGAACAAGAAGTTGAGTTTTCTATTGATTTGATTCCTGGATCAAGGCCTATATCGAAGACCCCTTATAGAATGGCCACTGTAGAGTTAGTCGAACTAAAGAAACAACTAGAGGAATTGAGTAATAAGGGATTTATTCGCCCTAGTGTTTCTCCATGGGGAGCCCCTGTTCTTTTTGTTAAAAAGAAAAATTGATCTATGAGGTTATGTATCGACTACAGGGAGATCAATGCTATAACGATAAAGAACAAGTATCCCCTACCTCGTATTGATGATTTATTTGACCAACCGCATGGAGCTCAATACTTTTCAAAGATTGACCTTCGATCTGGATACCAACAGTTGTGTGTGAAGAAGGAAGACATTCCGAAAACAGCATTTCGAACCAGGTACGGGCATTACGAGTTTACTGTAATGCCGTTTGGATTGACTAATGCACCCTCTGTATTCATGGATCTAATGAATAGAGTTTTCAAGGATTATGTCGATGAATTTGTGGTGGTATTTATTGATGATATCTTGGTATACTCCAAAACCTACTAAGATCATGAAAATCACTTGCGCATTATCTTGAAGACTCTGAGGAGGCATGAATTATATGGGATGTTTAGCAAGTGTGAATTCTGGCTTCAGGAGATTTCTTTTCTTGGCCATATTGTCTCTAAAGATGGAATCTCTGTTGATCCTTCTAATACCAAGGCAAATCAAGAATGGCCAGCACCTACGAGTATAACTGAGGTACGTAGTTTTATTGGTTTGGCAGGTTATTATCGACGTTTCGTCCAGAATTTTGCCCGATTGGCTAACCCATTAACGAAGCTCACACGTAAAGGGGTTAAATTTGTTTGGACAAAAGAGTGTGAAGAATGTTTCGAAGAACTGAAGTGAAGATTAGTCAATGCTCCTATATTGACTCTACCATCGGGGAATGATGGGTTCGTTATTTATAGTGATGCATCGAAGAAAGGACTTGGTTGTGTCCTTATGCAGAATGATAGAGTTATTGCCTATGCATCACGACAGTTGAAAATTCATGAACAAAACTATCCTACTCATGATCTTGAGTTAGCAGCTCTGATATTTGCTTTGAAGATATGGAGGCACTACCTCTATGGTGAAAAATGTTAGATTTATACTGATCACAAGAGTTTGAAGTATATTTTCTCACAAAAAGAACTCAACATGAGGCAAAGGAGATGGCTTGAATTACTCAAGGATTATGATTGTACGATACACTACCTCCCGGAGAAGGCAAACAAGGTGGAAGATGCTTTGAGTAGAAAAGACCATGGAGTTTTGAACAATATGAGAATTGAAAGGGATCCAATTTTCATGGATCTAGTGAAGATGGACATGGGAATAACCAGGGAAGGTGAAACATCAATGCTTTTTAAAATGGTTGCCAAACCATCTTTACTAGAAAGGATTAAAAGTTCTCAGACCGATGATGAAGAATTCCAAAAGAAGATTAAAGCTATGAATGATGGGAGATTGAGAGACTTTGTGTATGAAGATGGAATTTTGAAATTCGGGAAGAGACTTTGTGTTCCCAATATACCTGATCTAAAAAGGGAATTGCTGGATGATGCTCATAGTTCCAATTTCTCTATACACCCTGGGAGCACCAAAATGTATAGAGATTTGAAGGAACATTTTAGGTGGGACAACATGAAGGGGGAGATTGCTGATTTTGTGTCAAGATGTATGGTTTGTCAACAAGTGAAAGCTGGAAGGCAACAGCCTGGAGGAGTCATGCAACCTCTTGCCATACCGGAGTGGAAATGGGACAATGTTACGATGGACTTTGTCATGGGGCTACCAAAGACTCCTAGAAGGAACGATGCAATATGGGTTATTATTGATCGTCTTACCAAGACAACACATTTTCTTGCTATAAGAGAAGATCTACCCCTGGAACGTCTAGCAAGACTATATATTAATGAAGTTGTGAGACTTCATGGAGTACCCCTATCGATTGTTTCTGATCGTGATCCCCGTTTTACTTCAAGATTCTGGAAAAGTCTTCAGAAATCCCTGAATACTGAACTTCATTTGAGCACTGCTTACCACCCTCAGACAGACGGACAATCAGAACGGACTATTCAAACCTTAGAAGACATGTTGAGATCTTGCTCACTTGACTTTCAAGGTATGTGGGATCAATATTTACCTTTGGTAGAATTTTCCTATAACAATAGCTTCCATTCGAGTCTTCAGATGGAACCATATGAAGCGTTATACGGAAAGAGATGTCGTACACCAACCTGTTGGGATGACATTGGTGAAAGAAAACTTGTAGGCCCAGAACTGGTGGAGGAAACGGTGGAAAAGGTGAAAGTAATCCAAAATCACATCAAAGCAGCTCAAAGTAGGCAGAAGAGCTATGCCGATAATCGAAGGAAGGATTTGGAATTTCAAGTCGGTGATCATGTTTTTCTGAAGGTATCTCCGTGGAAGGGAGTCATACGTTTTGGTAAGAAAGGTAAATTGAGTCCCAGGTACATCGGACCTTTCGAAATTCTAGAACGAATTGGGGTTGTAGCTTACCGATTGGCAATGCCGCCAAGTCTCTCCAAAGTTCACGATGTGTTCCACGTATCACTATTGAGGAAATACATGCCTGATCCGACGCATGTACTCACCTATGATGAATTAGAACTGGAACCCGATCTGTCTTATTGCGAAGAGCCCGTCAAGATTCTTGATACGAGAGAACAAGTGCTGAGAAACCAGACAACGCGTCTGGTAAAAGTTTTGTGGAGAAACCATAAGATGGAAGAGGCAACGTGGGGACCCGAGGAACTTATGATGAAGAACCACACGAGTCTTTTTATGCAGTAATACCCTAGAAATTGCGAGGACTCAATTATTTGAAGGAGGGGAGAATGTAACACCCCAAGCTTCCACGGTACGTTTCCCTTCGAATAATGCGATAGCGTGTGTTGTACGCAACCTCGAGTTCTAACACACACCACAACTAATTAAACTAGACGTTGTGAATAGTAATACCTACTTTTTAAAATCATATATATTTTATATTTCAAAATGGACTTCACTTTTGGATTCGGAATATTGAAATTAGCCTAGGGTGAAATTTTGGTACTTTTCGGATAACTTTCATATTTTGATGAATAGTGAAAATTACTAAATTTTATTTAAAAACAACTTTTTTAATCAAAATAATTAATATTGATAAATTATAAATTTGAGTGGTTTTAAAGTATATTTAGAATATATTTTTACCATTTAATATAATGTTTTTCATTGGACATAATTTTACAATTAAACCGAACATAAACAAGTGTCAATCTTTTGATAGTTATTATCTCTTAAAAACACGCTTTTTGTTTTGACAGCGGGAATTAATTTTAAATTAATTTCTTCCACTTCTGTGTTTTGAATTTTGGAAAATGGATTCCATATTTGGAATCAGGATGTTCAAATTGTGTAAATAGGTAACTTTTATTTTTAGACATTTTGAATAATTACTGTGGTAAATATTTTATTTACCATGGTTAAGGGTAAATCCGGTAAATAAGGGTTAAAAAAATAATATTATAATAATACTAAATTACCCTAAAACTTGTCTTAACCATATTGGTTGATACATGGTCGACCATGGGAATCTTTGGGTCTATTTTGGGACCCCATGGATCCACTTGTAAGTGATAATGACACTTTATTTTAATTAATACAAAAATGACACAAGCATAGATCTTTTAGAAAAACAATTGTTACATAGGGTTATATATGTTGGATTTTAGATTATAAATATTCATTAGAAATATAAAAAGATTTCCTACATAATGATATTTTATTTAAAATTTTTAGACATTAAATAATTTATTTTAATTATGACACAATGATGATGTAGTAATTACTATAATAGTGAAAAATTAAAATAATTGATATTATAAATACCCAAATAAATATAATATGAAACTTTTAATGAATTAAACTAATTTTCTAGGATAATATGATATATTAGGATTGATTTAGTTGACTTTTATCGAAGTAATCAATCTGTTATGAGTTTCACAAAAATCAACTTTTGAATAGTGTCAAAATTGACATAAAAGAGTTCTTAAAAACAATATTATATTATTAATTGATATTAAATTCCTAAAAATCTAAGGTTCGGAAAAGAGACTTATATCATGATAGTTTCATCATTAATGGACCACTTGGGGGTCGTTTGGATGTATATAGTAAGTTTATTAACCATATTATATAAAAATACAAAGAGACATTGTAAAAGTGAAACTAATTAACGTAGAGTTAATACTTAAAGATAAGGTTAATATAAGTACCCAAACCTGTCTAAATTCTATTGGATGAGTGGTTTTCTACCTATCCCCACCGTAACATTTGAATAGTCAACTTTGGAGCCATTTTAAACCGAATATGAATTTATTATAAACTAATATCTCTAGCTTTTCCAAAGGTGCCCCTCACCCTTCTTATAAAAGGGCACTCCTCCTTCTCTTTTCTTCACACCTTCAAAGCCTTTTGGTTCGGCCAAACTCTGCCCAAATACTCTCCCAACATCCCTCACTACAACCTAGAGGCCTTAGTTTGATCAGAAAGCCAACCTAAGGAGCCCTTTTGATCAAATCAAAAGGAAGAACCCGAAGAAGAGGTAATGATTTCACCACCCTTTTCCAAGTTCCTTTCTTCTTCCACTTCCTCTTTCTTTGTTCTTACCATTCTAAAATAATAACTCCAGTATCTTACATATACTGTGATGTTATTATAAATATGGTACAACCATATTCAGTATTCTATCCACCCTTTGAATAACATGTCACCATACGTGCGTACGTACGACTTACCGTCTCCACGTCGTGGTGTAATTGTTATTCAATATATTATTATTTGGATGGGTATAATAATGATGTGTAACTCATGTAAATAATAAATATAACATGTTAATGATTATGTATATATGATATACCATCCATTTATATATTATTCTAATATCGAAAGAATGATATTGTCGCTCGTGCGTACGTACGGACTACCGTCTCCACGAACGCGATGAGATTCATTCTCCATCGTATCCATTCAAGTATAATTATCATTTGATGATTTAAAAATGATTTTTAAGGACTAGATATAATTCTGGATATGAATAAGATACAACAACCATGGCTTATGTAACAAAACATATAAAAGAAAATGAGTAAGTTAACTCCCAAAACGACGATAATTCTAAGATATTATTAACAAATCTATGTTAAAAGATCATATATGATATCATATTATTATATATGATTCTTGTATAATTTAATAACAACTATTTCACCATTATACAGGAGGTTAACCTACCCCAACCAAGGAAATGTACAAGGTAAGGGTTATTTCACAATCTCTTCATTATCCGAGGTTGTTTATACGTAATAATCTACTGGGATCTCTTTATCATCCACATCCATGTTTCTTAAAAATGTATTTCAAAACATTTTTACTATTTACTAGAATATGAGTTAAAGTCATTTATACCCTTTTTGACTTTTATAAGTGGTTTATAAAGGAATCTTTTGATCGTTTTCAAAAGAAGGTCCTTTTTAACGTTTTCGACAGAATTAACGTAAGAATGTTTTTTTAACTTATACGGCGGGTGCAGCTATTTTCCACCGTTATAAAATCTTCAAAGCTTCCCTTACAAGATTATAAGAATATTTTCAAAGAAAATGTTTTATTTTATATGGATCTTAACTGATTTCAAAATAAAAGGAGATATTTCTTTTAAAATAATTTTGATTTCATCTATGTCAACATCCTTTGATGGATTTTAAGATTATTTGAAGTTGATTTATTATGATACAAAACTTCTATATTGTATTGAAGGTTTTGTGATATGTTTGACTATGGATGTGCTATTTTTATACCATTCATAGTTTATGGTGAAAGTATTGACATTTTGTATGCTAGTTTTAATACGAATGTTTATGTTATGTTTAAAGCTTTTCATATGGGAATGCATTGGACTTAATATGTGACGGGTGGAGCCCGCTATAGCTCCTCGATGCATCGGTAGGTCTCATGAGACAAACTAGTGTCTTGGCACAAGGCCTTGACAAAATCTTATTTGTAGTCTTGGCACGAGGCCTTGGCTATGTGGTTATGATAGTCTGGAATTATGCATTCCAACATTATGAAAGTGGTTATTGATTTTTGCATGTGATTATTCGATTAGTAGAATATCCATGTGAATAAGTAAATGGCATTATTTCATTTTATTTATGCCATACCATGTTGAAAGTTCATATTTAAAAGGCTTTTGTTTTAGTTATACATTGCCTTAAATGTTTATTCTTATTTATGAAAGTTTCCGCTATATTGTTATCCTTACTGGGCATTTGAGCTCACCCCTTTTCTATGTTTTATTTTTCCCAGGATGTGAAAAAGTAAGTTATGAATGACCTGCAGGGATTTTATGAGGGGTTAATAGTGTGGATTGTGGAAACATTATGTTGTTGTAGTAGTTTTTCATTTTATGATGTAATGTAAAACTTATGAATATATCTAGTGTTTCCAAGGCTACTAAACCAATCGGTCTTTCGAGATTTGATCTTTCTTGTGATCATGCCAATGTTTTGTAATAATGCACCGACTCTGGGTAACTGGGGTCGGGGCGTTACAATTTTTTTCAATAGTAAATATCTTCAATGAAGTAGAAGCTATAAACCAATGATAATATATAATAACATAGCTAATTATAAACATATATAAATTAAAATAATTGGAAACTATTCACTTAGATGAGGTAATATCAGAATATGAGACATAGTTAAACATTTATAAAAAATCTAGGAATTTTGTTTCATAATGATCATACAATATAAACATGACTATTATTTTCAATGTGGTAATTAGTTCATTAATCCTAGAAAAATCTTCGATATAATTATGATAATATCAACTATTCTTCTATATTCTTTGAATTTTAAAAATATTCACAAGACTTTCCAAGAAATAAATACATCCACTATATATAGATTAAATGAGATCCCAACATTAGGGAACATCTACCCAATTTATTGAACTTCACATATTCAAAAATAAAATTTAAAATGGTTATCATTTAATCAATACACTTTAAATAAATTAAGAAAACCCTAATATGTATATGATAATCATTCTTGGATCTCGAATTCATACAATTTCGTCTATAAACACCACTATTAAAGCATCCAAGAAGGTATTAAATATATAATTCAATATCCATAATAAATAGAGTGTAATTTTAAAATATAACTTAAAAAATATATTCCCACAATAAAATTAATAGTTTCAAAAAATAGTCTTCAGAATGTCCTCCAACCTCACTTAGGTTTAATGAAACCAAGATCACAAATAAATCGATGAAATTTGAATCATGTACTTTTATTAATAAAATATATTGTCAATACAAGCCAATGGATTACAGTTATTAATTATTTCTTGAATCAACATTCAGTATTTAATACACAAATGTTGAATTTCATTGTATTTCTCAACAAAGTGGACTGGGTCTCCACAAGTTAAATTATTAGGGCTAGTAAACCATTACACCTCCAGATCCTATGTTTAAATTTTCGACTCCCTTAATTCAATTAGATGCATATCGTATGTTGGAATTGAAATTGGATTTATTTCATAAAATAACACAAAATAAAATTAAAATTCATATTTTAAAGGTATTTGTGAATGATCATTTGGAAACATATTAAGAAATAGTAAATCATTGTGAGAAAGGATACTTATTTTTAAACCTTAAACATGACAAGAATTATACCAACCATTTATATGTTTCTATCAATTACCTGCCCTTTATTTTCCCTAAAAAAAGCTTTTAATTCCTACTTTATAATAAATGTTTAATTATTAAAATAATATAAAGAACCATTCCTTTTATAATAGTCATCATGATATTAAAACTATTTTAACAAACCCATACCAAGAATAACATCAAATTATTTCATAGTATAAATATAAATAATTATGAAAGTGTCTATATTTATCAACCTTAACTATATAGTTTAGTTATTTCCTACATTTCTCAACCCACATACCTATAAGAGTATCAATACTTACCAACATTGAAAAAATTTTAACACTCAATTTAATATGAGATTCATTTTATTTAAATTTAACATAATTTGAATCTTTTGTGTCGAACAATGGATACCAAAAATAGTGTATATACATTTCTAAATGATATAAAAATAGTACCAATCATTTTAGAAGAACCCTCACAACATCAATGGTGGAAAAATATATTTCATATACAAAATAGGAAGCCTAAAACAAACCCTAATTCCAATAATCCCACTTTTTAATGCATTAATACCTACAAACACTCTTTATGATGGTTTCCATGTGTAAAATATCTTTTTTTTGTGGTTAGCCTCTTCATATAGACTACAAACATGACTGAACATTGGTTAGATGGATCACTTGAGTTTTTTTTCCTATTCTCTGTATCAATTACCTCTAGTAAAACTTTTAAATATTCATATAATGATCACATAGGATGAATTGAATCACTTTAAATAAAAAATTTATATTTTTTTATGGCCAACACCCCAATTCTAGTAACACCAAATTGGAGTTCCCTCTAATCTAATGGAGGATGGGGAATTATATCCTAGATTAATTAAAAAACATCCAAATTTAGGAAACTATACCAAACATGTCATCCTTCTTCTACTGGATGGCCACAACCATTATTTTTTCTATAAAAAGGACCACCATTTCATATACCACCCTTCAAATTCAACATATCTATATTTGTCTTCTTTATAAACTTAGAGAATATGGATAGGTTTGACATCATATTTTGAGTATATAAGGATTTATTTAATCTTATTTCAAACTAACAGTATTTAGATTGTTCATACCTAGTCAAATAGGGAGTGAAGAATATAATATTAATAAAAATAGATGATTATTCTATTATAATCATCATTCCCTACACATGTCATAAAAATTATTGATTATTCACTTGGTAAAGATTGTGAGTATAGAATTTATCTAAAAATATATATCTTAAACCCCTTTCTATGTAAGACTCAAATATTTATTTTACATTATCATCACATCACACTAATTATTTGATTCCCCTTAAATCATAAAAGATAAAAAAAAGTACATATGAATGTTGATGGTATTAATAAATTAAAATACATATAGGATGTGTCTATATCACTCCTCAGTTTATTTTAGAGAAACATGACTCCGAAAAGATCAGGGGTGATTGGACCATAAATCATCATGACCTCAATTTTTAGAGTTTCGTTATGAGGTGGTGAAAAACCTATAACTTGATTTAAATTATCATTTACCTCTAAAATTTGAGGATAAAAATGGGTGTATAAATTCATTTTTAGGACTCAGAAATTATTTACAAAAGCATTAGAGACACATTTTATATATAAATATGACAGAGCTAACTAAAAGATTAAACAAATTGTATTTTAAACCAAATGAATCAATTAATAAGTTATATTTGTCTAATCGACACTAATAAATCAACAAGAAATAACCATTTATTTATTGTTGATATTTCAGTTAACAAAATTTTCTAATTAATTATAGAAAGAAATTTAAACATAGAAACTCAAGAACACAACATATAATGTGATCTTACATATGTCTACCTATAAAAACCTACTCATGATGAATTGGACCTCATATTATTTTCTTAGGTAAAAAAACCAAAAGAAAGCATATTATATACCATTTAACACAATATTACATTATAATTATGTAGTGTAAGCATATAAATATCTTACTTATAAATCCTTCACATCTTATATTTTGAATATGAATAAAACCAATATTCTTATTTTTTGTATGATACAATTTCTCAATAACCCTAAACTGAATACCCAAATATTACCTGAACGAAGTAACAAATACACCTCATTTTCACTAAACAATAACTAGGGATTTAATAAATACAATGGATTGAAAAATATGCTTGGGAAATGATTTTACGTCATCTATATTAGATCAAAATTCAATATGACACTAAAAAAAATTAATCACATGCTTTGGAGTCAATGAAAAAAAACAAAATGTAATGTTTTTTCACAAAGGGTATATATCTAGACCATTTATATGTATTATATCGAGATAGTAATATAATTACAACTATACAGAAAAATAATTTCCCTTAAAACATATTCCAGATCACTCATACAAACAATCTATCATGCATAAATAGATATATATGACATATACATTATCGTTGAGAAACAAATAGAAATAAAATAGTGTGGATGGATGTCCCATGAATGAGATAATTCATATGGAAATAATAATTAGAAATCATGATACCCATATATAATTCATAGATCAAAATCACTAATAAGATCCCACTTGAGTCCAAAATTTATATACTACATACTCCTTTGATATAGTTTTTCATGTTACTTATTTAATTAAAAAATCTAAATGAATCCTAATAAGACACATACAAGGTGTGAGTATATAATACCTAGTACGCATTCACTACCTGAACCCTATCAATCTATCATAAAAATAATGTATGATATAAATGTAAAAAATATGAAATCTAATTTAAAAATAATGGATTTCAAAAATATATTCCATAAACAGTAGTAAAATATGTAAACTAGTAATGAGTAGTTTATCACATGAGAATTGTAGTCAAATATCCCAATAATAATAGGGTTTGTTTCCAATTATAAATAAGACACGAAGGAAAAAAATCATACATCCTTTGAACCATGATCATAATCCATAATATTTGACATGAAAAACATATGGACATATTTAATAAGAAAGTGAGTTCCCAAGGAACATACATGTAGGGGATAAGAGTTCTAGAAGAACCACAATTTTTTGGAATTATAGAAAATGGTATATTTTTTAGGTTGGACCCTCATACTCAACCCCTATATATATGAATGAATATATTTTCATATATATAATTTGTACATGGAGTACAAATTTCCATCAGTATCTAAAATACCCATGAACAATGATTATCTCATCATCAAGGGTATAAAACACAGTCCACAAAAATATATACAAGTTTACATCATAAATACAAAAATCATTTCCCTATTTATCACCATCTGGGGTGTAATAAACCTACAAAATGACACATAGGTATAATTAATCAAAGTAAAAATATTAAAATAATTTTTAGATAAATCATATATATAATATAATTATTTATAAAAAAATAAATTCATTTAAATACACCAAATAATCCTAATATATCACGTATTCCAATAATATTTTTTTAATGGCATGGAAATTTGTAAGGAATAATCACATAACAGTGAAAAAATATATAGTTTTTAATTAATTATAATAAGGTAATAATTTTTTTTAAATTGATTTTAATAAACGATTATTTATAAGTTATGCACCCCTACCCTCTATAACTATTATCATATGAATTGTAATTATTTGAGAGAAGAGGATATGTCACCTAAAAAAATATATGTTAAAACCCCATTTCAACATCCAACTAAATTATGGATGTCACTATATAAAGGTTATAAAACTTGGGTTACGTAAATATATGATTCATGAAACTTACCTAATAAAAAATCAATTAGAATATGTAGATTCATTATATCAATAAAACCATGTGAAATCCCTTTCTTACCATTAGAGGAGGAATGATCAATGAAAAATATAAAAAATAAAAACCTAGATTTCAAGAGAGATTATGGGTTTTTTTCTCTATAATTAAATTAGAAAATACAGTAATATCAACATTAACATCACAAAAATACAACAACAATAACACTTAAGTGATAAATATGACTGAATATTAGAGGTGGAATTAAAGGAGGGTTGAGGAAAATAGAGAATAAGGGCTCCCGATTTTCAAATGTATAAAAAATGATCAAAAAGTCCAAAATTATAGCTTTTATGGTTTTATATTTTTAATGGTTCAATATCCATTTTTCTTACTGAAAACATAACATGAACCCTTGAGAACTTTAGTGGGTTTCCAAAAGATTGTTAGTAGCCAAAATTGTGCTATTAGATAAGTTATGTGAAGAATTTAGGATTCTAATTCCTTAAAATATCATATCTGCTTTTTTCCATCTCTATGTTCCTTTAAACATATTCTACATCAAATATACGTAACTATAAACACCTAAATCCATCATTTTACAATAAAAATAACAAAATTTATAATATGATACTAACTCATTATATAAGGGTTGCTACAACACATTATTAGTTTAATAAAAATGGGAAGAATAGAACATGGTAGTTAGTGTCACTTTCTTAAAAGAAAAATTGGATGGGGATAAAATGGAATTTAAAAAATATACATGAAGCGACCATGGATTTTATGAAAAAATATAGTATATTTTATCAACCAATAGTGATAATCATCTGAAGCTAATGAGATCATTATTAAAGTGTTCAGAATGTTTTTGAGCTAATTAATAATTCAATGAGAAGTGTTAAAGAAATTATTATATTATTTTCATAATATTTATAATTTTATCATTGAGATTGAAATTGAAAAGGTGATTAGTTTCTTGTATAAGTATGTTTTTCTTGTAAATGAGTTGTACAAATAAGAAAAATCACAGTATACATAATATATTTGTTTCTTCTCATATCATATAATTTTTAAAGTAATGAGTTTATATCCTTTTATACATAACATTCATGTGATGATATATAATAAAAATTAAAAATATGTTATAAAAGTTAACAAATTGAAGATCATACATCGGCACATAAGATATTCCTTTGAGATGGATAAATTTTTCTAAAAATAATGAATTTGTACAATTCTGGGAGTATAAAATGATGTGTATCATATTTCATATGATATATACTATATTTATATATGGTGAGATAGTGAAATCCAAAAATTCATTTTATGTGTAATATACATCATTGGATGGTTAATATCATTCAATTAAGTGAATAAATATGAAAAATTCATATAATTATAGATATGTGTAATATTTTTTAGGATATTCCACATATTTATCGAGACTCAAATAAAATTTATGTTAATTCATTAATCACATTTATTTCATATGATAATTGAGTTAACATGTATGTTTAATGAAGATATGTAAAGAAGTTGTTGTAAATCAAATAGAAATATGGTTAAGGTAAAAGCCTTTTATAATGTATAAGGATTATAGTTTTTTTACATGGAAAAATTATTGAGTAATTTTCAATGGTAATAATAATATAAAAGTATTTAATATACACTAATATTCAAATGTTTTTGTAGTTAAATATTTTATGAAAGATTAAGGAGT
This sequence comes from Viscum album, assembly GCA_963277665.1. Lineage (NCBI taxonomy): Eukaryota > Viridiplantae > Streptophyta > Magnoliopsida > Santalales > Viscaceae > Viscum > Viscum album. The sequence goes on from OY728159.1 coordinate 1,940,760,021, forward strand.
TCTAGAATATACTTCGGAAAATTTATTGGGATAATGTTGTGGTTTTCTTCAATTTAAAAAACAATTAACTTATATTTTAGTTGTGATTAAAATATAATACTAAAGAGAATTATACTCTCAAAATGTATAAGTACATGCTTTGAAAAAGATGGTATAAATGAAACTTTTCAAAATTGGGTTTTTTATTCGACACGCAACCACATAATTAAGAAAAAAATCATATTGTAGTGATTGTAAAATGTGGAAATATTAGAGATCTGATTATGGAAATTGGTGTTTTACTAGAGATATATTATTCTATGAAATGGAGGGACCAATACATGATATCGTGGAAGTTTTTTGGGTTGCATTTTATTTATTCATGTCCTAATAGGTTTTTTGTATGTATTTCATGATTATGTCATAGTTAAAGTGAAAGCAGTTTTCGAGGATTTTTTTAAGGAATGTTTACATGATTAATTGTGGTATATCATGAAAAAACAGTGACTGAGAACCAATGAAATATTTTCTAATGAACATTCCTCAAATTTAGCTATATCAAATATAAATAACAAGTAGGATGAAATCTATACACTCTAAGAGTGAGGAATATTGAGGATAAAATTTTGGAGTTCGAAATTTTGAAGGGAAATCTACAAAAGATGAGTACTCAATGGTCCATGTTTTATAACTAGAACATTGAATTTCTAGAAGCAGTGAGTAAGGACAACAAATATAGGTCCAAACATAAATTTCAGAAGTAAAATTTATTTAAGAGGTGATCCCAATATAATTTTATTTATTTGAAGGTTAGAGGGGAAGGCCACCATCATCAGTTGCTAAAGAATCCTAAACTCCCTTATGATCCTACTCACCATACTCAAAAATACATGTCTATATATAGGATTAAATCAAATAAATATGATATTTTTTAAGAAAACACTCATTGGTAGAGGATGATACCTCTATATTCACTCGTAATTGTTGGAACCATGGATGTTCTTTGCAAGAATTGGAGTATGATTTGTGTTTACTGTCAATCGTTAGTGGAAGTTCAGAATGTGTGCCAGAATAGTGATCATACAGTTCAAGGAGGTGCGTGCAAAGAGGAAGTGGTGCGCAAAAAAGGAGGGTTGTGCATGAATTTTTTGATTTGGGTGTGAAAAACAGCATGGTGCGTGAAATACTGGATCGAGTTTTTTTCACAAAAATTGTGTTTCGGAATCAGAACGTTGAAAAATGGCAAAGGAATCGGATACGCAAAAAACCAAGAGATGTGCGCCAAAAATGGTACCTTCGTGAAATATTACGCACCAAATGAGAATTCTTTCATGCCACAAGGGGGTTTTTCATGCAGCGGTCTGAGACCCATGTAAATAAGAGGTGAAACCCCTCATTCCGTACCGTTAAAGACTCAAAGAAGATCTGAGGTCTGATCCACGTAAAAGGTTCACATAAGGGGATTTGCGTGAAAAATTTAGGCTTGCACGAAAAAAAAATTCTGGACTTGCGTGAAAATAGTGGCTCACCTGGAAAAATTTAGAGTTGCGAAAAATATTCTAGCTTGTGCAAAAAATTCCACATTGCGCGAAAAGGGTCCAGTTGTGAGAAAAACTTGAGGTTGCACATAAAAATTGGTGATGCGTGAAATTTTTAGTGAAACCTATTTGTTCATTTCTGACCATCTAGTTTAGTGGTTCAGTGTATTCAAGTCCATCATTTCTAGACTTCGATGCAAGAAAAGTCTCATGCTAAGTAGAGGCAAAGACTTCAATGCAAATCTATTGAAGTGACCCTCACGTCTATAAACTGACTGGGACTTCACCAAAGGCAGCGTGCTAGGGGGAGTCAACGGGAGTGACCCAAGGGACGCAATGGGATATCCATGAAAATTTGTAAAGGTAGTGATCCTAGGATATAGTGACTCTTTCCGAACCATTGTAATCCACAACTAGTGAAGAATATTGTAATTAGGTACGACTGACAACCTATCGGCATATGCTCCTTGGACGTAGCCCTTATCGGTGAACCAAGTAAAAAGTTCAATGACATCTCTTTTCATTTGAATGTTTTATTGCTGATAATTTCTATCATACATGTTTAACTAGTTTCTACCAATGTGGGACCAAGATCCTTTCTTTAAAAGAAAAAATTGACACCCTGATTCACCCCTCCCCTCTCAGGGTGTCCCGACGTCCTCCAAGTGGTATAAGAGCATAAAGGTTGATGGTATTAGATATGTCCTTTTCCATCATGGAAAATTCATCTAGTGTTAAAGGTTTCCCCCTCTTTGGTGGAAGTAATTTTCAGTTTTGGAAGAATAGAATGAGACCTCATATAAGATCCCTTGGAATGGAAGTTCTGTTTTCCACTGTTCAAGGTATAAATGTTTCTGATCCAACAGGACTGGCTATGACTGATACAGATAAGAAAATTCTTTATGCAGATGCTAAAGTATAAATTGCTTTCACCACAGCCCTTGCTGATCAGATCGTTCTAAATGTGGTGAGTTTGACCTCAGAAAAGTCCATGTGGGATAACCTTAAAAATATTAATGAAGGAGATAGAAAAGTGAAGGATGAAAAACTACAATTCATGCACAATAGGTATGATGATCTGAAAATATATCCTGAAGAGAATGCAGCTACTTCTACAATTTAATTAATGAAGTGGTTGTAGCAATTCGGGGCCTAGAAGAAGAAATCAAAGATGATTACATTGTGAAGAAAATACTGAGAATAATTCCACCCATGTACAATGAAAAGGTGTTATCCCTTGAATAAAGAGATCTTTACAAACATTATTTGGATGATCTACTGAGAAGCTTGGTGGCATATGAAATGAGAGTCAAACTAGAAGATGATATGACTATAGTGAGCTAGGAAATGGCGTTCAAATCCATTGAGAAAAAGAAAATCTCAAAATATATTAGTGGTAAAGATGATGAGGAAAAAGAAATTATTTCCCTCATTGCAAAGAAGTTCCAGAAGGGGAAATGGAAATTCCTAGAGAAGTTACCTCTAGCTTTCTTTTGTTGTGGAAACGTTGGTCACATTTACTCTCAGATGAAAAGAATGATCGATGTTGAGAATAGTGATGATAAAAACATTGAGAAGCCTTAGAAAATTTTATAAAAAAATGGAGACATAAAATCAAGAAAGAATGTACCAAAGAAGAGTTTTTTCTGTGAATAGGAAGACAATGACAATGAATTATTTGATGAAGAAGAACCAAAATTTAAAACTAGAAACCATGCTTCCATGATTGCCACTATTGAAAAATTAAAAGACACTGGTGTAGAAAATCAGTTGACAACTAGTGCCAATCTCGAGTTCCAACTTGAGGATGCTGTTAGTAAGCTTAAGATTAAATGTAAGAGTTGCGATAAGTGGAAATCAAATGTAAAAGAATCAACTGAATATGTTGATCGAATTGAATCTGAAATTGAATGACTAGAAGAATTTTTGAAAGTACAGACTAAAATACTTGAAATCAATGATAATGTAGTGGATATGAAGCTGAGAATTGAAGAGCAGGAAAAGGTCATCAATGACCTCACCTCCATACTAGAGGAAAACTCCAAGACTGCTGAGCGTCTTGAGGAGGAAGTTGTTACTCTTAGGATTAATCTTGAGAGAGATTCAATTTAAAAAGAATCAAGGAAGAAAATATAGTTTGCAAGGTTCTCAAATGTTGAGCTGTTGGAGAGAAAAAAACGTGGCTCTAAAGGAGTTGATAAGATTTTGACTGATCAAAGACCCACTTCCATGGGAAATAGTGGAATCGGTTGTAAGGCTGAACTGTCAAATGCTACAAACAAAGGGGATCAAAATAAAGGCAAGATAAAAGTGGGTCATGGAGAAAATACTTTTGAAGTGCTGAATAAGTAACCTCTAATTCAATCTAAAAGAAGAGATGAAGACTATGATTGAGCCTCCTAGAATAAGTGTCATTCAAAATATTATCCCATAGAAGAAGGAATGAGGATAAACAAAAGTGAGAAGACATTTCCTCTCATGAAGTGACAGTTCTGTGGATATTTGGGCCATACCATGTCCTATTACGAAGAGGCAAGAAGCTAACTGAATGAAGAAGATATGGGAGTTCAATAAAGGAGAATAAATTTATATCCTAATTCTTTTAGAAGAAACAATTTCTATAGATATTGTTTTCGTTTTTCTAACTTTGGTCATAAGGCCTTTGATTTCAGGTAGAGAAGAGACATGAACACCTCATACCGGAGTTTGAGACATGTCTTAGCTCGTGAACCAGAAAGTGTTTCTCTTACAAATAGGTTTACTCCTCTAGAAGAAGACTTCGACTATGAAAAACCCTTATACTCGGATGAGAGAATTAAAAGGCCATCAGTGTTCTACCCTCAATCCAATGTCTCGTGGAAAGAAAAGAAGAAAATTGAAAAATCTAACCTTGCAGAGGTGGCCCTCAAATCTACAAAAAGAAATAGCACATGGATTCAAGATAGCGGTTGCACATCTCATAAGATAGCTAATAAAGACCTATTAACAAATATCAATAAAAAGGTCGATGGAATAGTATGGTTCGGTAATGATGGTGCGTTGAAGATAAAATGTTGTGGAAGTACTGAGCTAGATAATAGAGAACTAAAGAAAACCTAAGTTCATTATGTGGATGGTCTGCGTCATAATCTTCTAAGTGTGAGTCAACTCTGTTACTTGGGACTTATAGTTACATTCAATCAGAAAGGTTACACTATCAAGGGAAAGATAGGAAATTCACTTATGAAGGGATGAAGAAAAAAAGGCAACTTGTATCAGATTGATAGTAAAGAAAATTTTTGTTACATGACTGTTGAAGAAGAAAACAATTTGTGGCATCAGAGACTAGGGAACATCGATCAACAATACATGGAGAAAATTTCAAAATTAAGGATTGTCATGGACATTCCCAACCTTAAGTGTGAGCATGAAAAGTCTTGTGATAATTTCATTCATGGGAAGCTGGTCTGTAGTTCATATCAGCCAAAGAATAAAAGGGCATCACATATTCTTGATCTAATTCATACAGATGTACGTGGGCTGATAAATGTTTTCGGAACTCATGGAGAAAGTTACTTTGTCCTTTTCGTTAATGATTATAGTATAATGTCATGTGTAATGGTTATTCACAGGAAATGACAAGTGCTTTACTGCATGAAAACATATCGGAAAATCACAAATAATGATATTGGACGAAACATATAAGTGTTGTGATCTGAAAATGGAGAGGAATACACGTCCATTGAATTTGAAAATTACCTGGAGAATCAAGGGATACAACATGAGGTAGCTGCTATGAGAACTTCACAACAAAATGGAGTTGTTCAACATACGAATCGATAGGTGAACAACATGGCATGAACTATGCTGATTGAGAGTCATATTCCATGACATTACTAGAAAGAGGCTTTTCAAGATGTGGTTTATATTCAAAATTGAACAGGACTTTAAAAGGGTGAGACGAAGAAACCATATGAATTGTGGCATGGAAGGAATCCCTCTTTGAAATACTTTCTTTTTTTTGAAGTAAATGATTCATCAGGAATAAAGGAGGAAATCAAGGGAAGTATTATGAAAATGGAGATGAAGGAATTCTCCTTGGTTTCTCAAGGAATAGAAAATCCGACAAGTGTTTCAAAAAGTGATTAGGAAGGATTGTGGAAAGCAGTTATGTTAAGATCATTGAAGAGAAAACCAAAAATGCTTCATGGATTACATATGATGATTTGATAGAAAGTGAATAAGAAAGTGAATGTGGATAAAATAAAAATATAGAAAATGAGGAATATGTACAAAACAATCAGTCATCACATCATGATGTTGACTAAGAAAAGGAATCGGAAGAGGAAACCTTGGCTGGAGAGAATACAACTGAACCTCACAAGAGAAATCAAAGAGGTGAGATTGATCCATCTAACATAATTGGGGACAGGAGTGCACCCACACAAACAAGTAGGATGAGAAATAACACACAATATGAATTTTTGTAAGTTGGGGAGCCATCCTCATTTGATGAAGCAGTATAGGATGAATATTGGGTAAAATCAATGAATGAAGAGTTAGATCGGATTGACAAGAATCAGACATGGATCCTGTCGAGAGACTCTAAGGTCACAATGTGAATGGTAAAAAATGGATCTTCGAGAACAAGTTCTATGAGCATGGAAGTGTTATTAGAAACAAGGAATGACTGGTATATAAAGGATACTCCCATATTGAATGTGTTGATGTTGAAAAAAACTTTGCACCATTTGATAGACAGGATTCAATCAGGATTTTCCTTTCTATGGCACTCCAAAGAGGATATAAGCTATATAAAATGGATGTCAAGACAACATTATTGAATGGTGTACTCGAAGAAGAAGTCTACATTGAACAACCATTGAGTTTTCTTCTTGATACTGATGAAACAAAGGTTTGAAAACTAAAGAAAGCTCTATATGGTTTAAAGCAGGCCCCACAAGAATGGTATTCCTAGATGGACTCTTATCTCAAGAAGCTGGAATTAAAAAGAGTAGTAGTATATCGCAATCTATATGTGAAGAATTCAGAAAAATATTAGTTCATGGTTCTAGTCTACATTGATGACATTATATTTTGTGGCAGTAGGAAGAAATCAGTGGATGAATTTTCCAATCACATGAAATAAGAATTTGAAATTTCTATGATTGGGAACTCACATATCTCTTGGGTTAGCAGGTGATTCAAAAGAAGGATTATACTTTCATTTCTCATGAAAAGTATGCAAGAGAGATACTGACGAATTTTAATATACAAGACTCCAAACCATTGTAAACTCCGATTACAGTTGGAACCAAACTAGGAAATCACGAGGATGGGACATCTGTAGACCCCACCATGTACATGAGGATAATTGGGAGCCTAATGTACCTGACTGTGACATGACCATATATTGTCTTTGCAACGTGTCTAGCGGCCTGCTTTCAACGTAATCCAAAGGAGGATCATATCGCAGTAGTAAAAAGAATCATGAGGTACATTCAAGTTACTCATAACATTGGGTTGTACTTTTCTGCAGGCAGGGACGATGAATTATTAGCATTTTTTAATGCTAACTAGGCTGGTGATGTAGTGGACAGAAAGTCCACCATTGGTGGAGCCTTCGATATTGGGAAGAAATGTGTTGGGTGGTTGAGAAAGAAAAAAGAAAGTACTTATCTTATTACTGCTAAAGATGAGTAAATACTGATACAATGGCATGCACTAAACTGTTATGGATAAAGAAACAACTAACAGATATTGGTGATGAGGTGAAGCAACCAATGGTAAGTTACTGTTGTAACAAGAGTGAAATTATTCTTATGAAGAATCATGTTCAGCATTCTCATTAAAAACATACTGAAATCAGGTATCACATTATCAAAGAAAAAGTTGAGCAAGGCATTATTAGAATGGATCATGTGGGAACTGATGAGCAAGTGGCTGATATCCTTACCAATCCACTGTCAGCGACTGTGTTTGAGAAGCATCAGCTGAACCTCGGTATTCAGCCACCTCTTAGTGCATAAGGAGGTTACAAAATACCCCTCTGCCCATTTATGTTAACTTATTTTAATCTGTTTGTGGATGTTGTGCAGGTTTGTGGTGGAGATAGTATCCAGGGGGAGTGTGTTTTGAGCTGAACAATGAACAATTACCATTCCTTGGAATTATTGTCAATGGGGGAGGAAGGAATAAATTCAGGCATGTCATGGACATGTAATTCTTTTGTGACACGATGAGAACTCTGTGTCGGTGATATTATGAGAAGGAATACATTGTACATGTAATGCTGATGTGACATGATGAGAACTCGGTGTCAGTGAAAGGATGAGAAAGAATACATTGGACATGTAATGCTTCTGTGACACTGTAAGAGATTTTCTTGGGTGTCATTGAGAATTCCAAAACATAGGAACCCAATTCGAGCTTCCTCTATTGTTTTCTACACCGAGAACAACTAATGTAGACATAGAGTGTTGTATTAGTTGATTCATGCATTTTTGGATTGCATGTGGATGGTGATCTATTGAATTTATTTGGTGATTTCCACCAAAACCAAAGGAGGAGATTGTTGGAAACATGGCTGTTATATGCAAGAATTGTAGTATGGTTTGTGTTTATTTTCAATCCTTAGTGGAAGTTCAGAATGTGTGCCAGCAATGTGATCATACAGTTCAAGCATACAACAGTATTGAAGGTGGCCCTGTTTCCCAGTGTTTGCCAAATTCTTGGGCCTTAAAATAGGAAAATTATGACATGTATTGTTGTTAAAAGGAGGTTCACGCAAAGAGGATGTTTTATGCAAAAATTGAGGGTTATGCGTGAAATTTTTGTGTTGGGCATGAAAAACATCATGGTGCGAAAATTACTGGATAATGTTTTTTCACAGAAACTGTGTTTCGGAATCAAAACATCAAAAAATAACAAAGGCATCGGCTGTGCGAAAAATCTGGAGATGTGTGTGTAAAACGGTACTTGCGTGAAATATTACATGCCAAATGAGAATTTTTCTGCACCACAGGGGGTTTTTCATGTGGGGGTCTGAGATTCGTAAAAATAAGAGGTGACCCCCATCATACCATAGTTTTGAAGACTCAAAGAAGATCCAAGGATTGATGCACATAAAATGAATGTGAAAAGGGAGTTGCGTGAAAAATTTAGGCTTGTCTGAAAAAAAATCTGGATTTGGGCGAAAATTGTGGTTATCGCGGAAAAATTTAGAGTTGTGCGAAATATTTCATCTTGGGCGAAAAATTCCAAGTTGCACAAAAAATTCGGGCTTACGCGAAAAGTGTCCAGTTGCGCGAAAAACTTGAGGTTGCGCATAAAACTTGGTGTTGCGCGAAATTGTCAGTGAAACATGTTTGCATGTTTCTGACCATCTGGTTTAGTGGTACGATGCATTAAAGTGAATCATTTCCGAACATTGATGGAATCAGAGTCTCATTTTAAGAAGAGGGAAATACTTCAATGAAAATCTATTGAAGAGACCCCCACGTCTATAAACTAACTGGTACTTCACCAAAGTCAGCGAGCCTTAGGGAGTCAATGAGAGTGACCCGAGGGACGCAGTGGGATATCCCTGAACATTTGTAAAGGCAGTGAGCCTGGAACATAGTGACTATTTCTGAACCATTGTAATCCACAACTAGTGAAGAATAGTGGAATTAGGTATGATCGAAAACCTGTCGGTGTATGCTCCTTGGACATAGCCCTTAGCGATGAACCAAGTAAAAAGTGTTGTGTCATCTCTTTTCATGTGAATGTTTCATTGCTGATCATTTCCATCATACAGGTTTACCTATTTCCCACCAACATGGGAACATGATCCTTGTTTTAAAAGAAAAATTTGACACACTGATTCACCCCTCCCCTCTCAGGGTGTCTTAGGGTCCTTCAGTAATTAATGATTAATTCTTGTACAAAATTGATGACTTCTACTGAAACAATTAACAACAAGGATTAGGTACCAATATTGGGTCTAAAACTTGTATAAATTATGGAATCATTATGTTTATCTCATTTTTGTTTCAATTTTTTTTGTTTTAGAATTATATTTGATTGGATCATCTCCCAATAGATCATAAAGATTTATCTGAAAATTATAAACTATAAAATATATACCATTAATTCGACCCTCTTTATCAGTGCTATAACCCATTCCTATATCACTTAAACTTGTATAAATGTTCCCATGAACCCTCTAATTGATCCACATTGTAGTGGTGATGGGTAATTTAAATTCCATTAATTGTAGAGTAATTATAAATTTTGATGGAAAATGCTTCATCGATAGATGAATATAATGAGTCCACATCTTCTCTCATATGAGTTTGATGTTCTAGATTAACCTAGTGTGGGATTTCCACAAACTAAAAAGGATTAACGTATAAATTTTTAAAATAATTAGAACCTATTTTATGATGGAAAATATATAAATTGTATTATTGTAGAATTCTCATATATCATTTAAAAAATCTAATAAACATAAAATAGAAAATGATATTTTAGAAGAAATGGAATATTTATTTTAATGCAATGTGAAGTTCATGGAATAAAATCTTTGAATATAGAGAAGCATGTTTGAATATGTTAAACTGGGTGAGGAAGTGGCCATTGATTACTAATTCACAATAATGAATGAAAGAGTTCTCAACATTAAGAGTTTCGGATAAAAATTAGATGACTCTACTAATATAATCAAATTGATGATGAACTCTTTGTACAGGTTTGATACTAGAATTTTTGAATTAGAATATAGTAATGATATAATTCATGATTAATTTAATTACACTCTAATATTTTAGAATATATTCCTCTTTAAATTACGTTTATGTGATAGATATATTTATTAATACGAAACACCAAGCCTAAAATGAAATGAGATACATTAAAACATATACATTAAATTTGAATTTTTAATAGGAATAATTAAATTCTTAAAAATATCTATAATTTTTTAATATAATTAAATTTTTTTGATTAATTTATAATAAATAAGAAATATATTTTTAGTAAATTCATTTTATTCTCTAAAAATATATTTTCTTCAAAATTGGTATTTATTAAATTTTACCATAGACTATAAAATTAATTTCAACCCTTTATTAAAATAATATTTCAAAGAATTAATATAATTTTTGAAATTATCATGTAGATATTATTTTAGTGTTAATTTTTATGATTTTTATAAAAAAGATTTATATTCCACTGAATAATGGAAAATAATAACTTTGTTAATTTTCATTTATTTTCACCAAATAATGTAATTTAAAAGATCAACTATTTTTTAATATAATATTATATTAAATTTATACACCTTTAATAAGAAATTAAATTATTAATTACATATGAATTATAATTATAATTTATTTTGGTAAAAGTTCATTTCTAGGATTAAAAACAAATATTTCTAAAAACTACTTTTTTTCATGGAATGTGTTTTGTTCATAGAAAATTAAATAAAAAATTATTGATTATTGGATATAGTAATATTTATATATTATATATTAAATAAAATACTTTAAAATTTATTTGACAATATTAACAATGTAATTAATGGAAGTAAATTCATTTTTATGCTTAAAATGTATATTTTCAAAAAGTGGTTTCTCATTGAATTTTGTGATTTAATTTTAAAATAAATGTTTAAAAATCAAAGAAATTTATTTTTTTTAATGGATTAAATATTTTAAATCCAAATTTCCAAATGTTTTGATAAGTAAACATTCAATTTTTTCTCATAATTAATAGTAAAAGATGGAAAAATTTGTTTTTATGATTATGGTTAAAAGGGTTTTACAGGGATATAAAATAACTGATAAGTGTAATATTTCCACATAATAAAGTATAATTTATAATTTTTTGAAGATATTTATACCCTATATAATCTATCTATGAATCCTTATACATTTATAATAATTAAACATGAGAAATACCTTACTTATATTTTAATCTTTTAACTAATTCTATGTGTGTCGTTTTCTCCGCTTATAAAAGTGTTCCTTCTCTCCTGCCATATTCACAATTTGTGAGCATTATATCTTGGAAAATACCTAAAATGATACCTTCCTAGACTCCATAACTTTTTCTTAAATCCATTTTATTTCTTATAATACTAATCTTACAAGTATTATGGTGTATGAAAAAATAATCCTCTCAAAAAATAGATATAAATCTTGTCAAGGACTTTTAATTTTATTTCTTATTTTACCATATATAAACATATTTGTCAAAAATAAATTTCTGAGTAAAGTATCATAAATATATTAATATGTTATTATGAAGATCTCACAACCTTTTTCTCACCTCATTCCTATCACATGGTAAATGAATGTATTGATTTTGTGTACATGTGGACAACCGCATCTATATAGTGATATTATTCATTTTTCATTTCCATATTTAATGGACGGTTAGTTTGTGAAATTTATGGTTTACATATGATATTTATGAAATATTTATTCTTATTTAATTAAAATATTTTATCTACCTTCTTACTATCTCATCTATTAGAAAATGATAATGTTGCTCATGTGTACGTGTGGACTACCACCTCCACAAAGCGATGTGATTTGTTTTTCATGTACCCATTACATGGATAATAATAAGGACATTTTAAATTAATATTTTTTCTATTTATGTTATATTTATTATTATAAAATTATTAATTATGGTTTAACTTTATTTCATTCCAAAAATATAAAGGGGAATCATCGATTGTCTGTATGTACGGACTAACGCCACCATGAAGTAATGTAATACATTTTTAATCACCACATTATATAAGTGGTTAAAAAAGTTTATATTATGATTAAATATGATAATATTGAATTAATTGAAATTATTTAGATTATTTAATCACGATTAATGTAAATGGTCCATAATAAGTGAACTAAAACATACATGAAAAAAAGTTATTATCAGTCAAAAATGAGAATTTTGATAATGAATTATTGGGAAATGGGTATTAAAATGTCATATGTGGATTATATATGATATTATAAGTGTGTAAAGGGATCAAAATATATCTAAAATAGATATAAATTTATTATAAATGTGGTCAGGTCTCTTATGAATGAATTCAAATAAAAGGTAAGAGGTTTTCATCTAAATATTGTTTCATTGACACATGTTGGATATAATGCACATATTTACGTTTATGATTTGTATATAAAAATAATTTAAAATTTTATATAATATATCATTCATAATTCATGGTGTTTAAATTTACAATTCAAATTATTTCTTCTAGGGGGATTATTCAAATGTTAAAATAATGATAAGCATTTTACCATATCAATTCATCTATACATGGGTTATTTCTGCTTAAATTTTAGATAATGAAATTATTTGATATATCTCTAAAAAATATTATTTCTTTTATTTTAATCTGGTTATTTATTGAAATTACATGTTTAACATTCATGGTTTCCCCTTGAAGTACTCTGTAATTTGAAATAATGTTTTTAAGGAAAACCAATGTTTTTTTCTATTTAGTCATAAATATTTATCTTCCACGGCCATATTTTCTTTAAAATGTTTTCAACAATGTTTTTTAATATAACTAAATTAAATTTTAAGTTCAATATTACCCATTAATTAATTTATATAAAAAATTAAATTTTATTTTCTTGTCATTTTCCAAATGAGGTACTTTTCACCAATAGTGTCAATATAGTTTTTGTTTTAATGTACACCACACAATTTTTTTCCCACCATCACTATAAGTCCCTGACCCTAAACCTTACTTAATATTGAATTAAATGAATAATTCACATCGAGGATCTTTTCAGGTTTAGAGTTTTATAGAATTAGGACATAACTATTACATCTCAAAAGATTACAAAGTAGTCACTTCTACTAAATTTCTATAAAATAAAAACTCTTAAAAATAAACATATCTAGTTCCATGTTTTAGATAGCATGACTTTTCCTTGATCTCATCCTTGAACCTATTCCACTTTAAGTCCTGTGAAAAACATTTCAAATACTTCGGGTGAGTATAAAAAGCACAGTAAAGGATACACAAAGAAGGAAAACTGTTAGTTTTTTCAAAACAACCAGTAAACCATGAATACTTTATCAAAGTAATACTTTTCACCTTTATGAAGTAGTAAAATCTCTTCACTGAATAAAAGACCATTACATACCCTTTTGTAACCAAAAGATTACCATAAAACCCATATAAAAAACACATAACATATAAAGGTATATTGGGACATAAACATACTTAAATGGAATAACCATACAGTCAACTTCCACACATACTTAATGGAATATCCATACGGCCGACTTCCATACCCAATGCATTGGAGGTTATAAAGTAACCACCCGTCCTGGTATTCACGGCACCACCCGTCATATGGTTTATCACATAACCACCCGTAAAATCTCCAAGTACCATCATTACACATAAAATATAAAAAATATAAACATTTCAATAACAACATTTCATTTTCAATCACAATAAGTAATTCCAAGATATCAATCCATTTTCAAAAACCATTTAAAAGTGATTTTTGAATCAAAGTGTCCCATACCACTTTGATGCTTTTATTGGAATTATAATTTTAAAACATTAATGTCCATATAAATAAATACTGAAAACCATTTTGAAAACATGGACATTAAAGATAACGATTTGGAATAATAAATCGTTAAAACATTTAAAACGATATTTTTGTTAAAGAGTTTTTAACAAAATGAGAGAGTCTTGAATACAAATAATTGCAGAATAACATTAATCTTAACGTTATAATATCATGAGAATAAAGGGATTCATGATATAATATGTCAAAAGATAGTATACACACCATATAAGATTGAATTGGTTCATAACAACAATGAAGTCTCAAAAGAAATGTAAAATGAGATGAAATCCATTATAAAGAAGGTATCATTAAATTAAGGATAAATCAATCTCATAATTATGTGTGACAAATATAAATACAACCAATATAAGTTGATATTCAGTGTAAAACAATCAAAGGTCATTCACACATATTCAAAGGATGACATATTCAATAACTACATGTTCAACCCAAAGAAATCAAAATTGGGTTAAGAAGATCCCTTGGTAAAATTCGACAGCCTAACGGTGTCACATAAAATTTTACAAAAAGGGTTGATGAGAGAGATAAAGTGGATATCATAACTTGGACATAGAATTTACATAAATAATTTTATATAAGAACATATCCCAACATAATAGTATGTTAATTAAAAGATATAACAAAATAAGTCTTTTAAAAAAAAGGAGGGTGAAAGGTCCCCTTACCGAGTTGGGTAACTTTCGAAAAGTACACCCCATGGAAGAGGGTCATACAATGAAGATGTAAATACCCATAAATGAAATTATAATACAAAAAGTGTATAATAATTTTCAGTACATACACCACTCAATGGAAATAGTGGCAAACGTAGCATAAATGTCACGGGAATAAAAGTGAGATGAAAAATCCCTTAGGAAAACTCGGCAGCCTAACGGCGCCACTTAAAACATCCAAAAATGGATTTATGAGATCAAATAGGGTATCCCATAATATGAACATAAAAATTAAAGTATGAGGAATATAAAATAACATCCCCAAATATAAGAAAGGTGGGCTTAAAATAAATGACATAAAAGAGAGTACTTAGAAAGAAAGAGAGAGGTTGGATCCCTTACCTCGGGTCCGACTTGACTCTATCGTTCTTTAACGTCCTGAATAATAAACATGAGTTAATTTCTACTTGATTAAGAACCTTTTTAAAGTTCAGTATTACTTTTATATCACTTATTTCCATGTTGTTATCATTTAAGTTAATAATGTTTGTTTTGTCGATATTTGGTTCTTAAGTCGAAAGTGGACTTCTTACAATTACATGTTGTTCGTGTGGTCAAAGGTTCATTATATCAAGAATGATATTCATGAATTGGAAATCATATATATCATATATATCCAGAATATACATGTATTTATAATATTACATAATCATTTAGAGGTAAGAAATGAAATGCACCGTTCATGGAGACGGTAAGCCGTACGTACGCATGAATGCTACTTTCATTTCTATGTCATATTAATGGAATTAAAAATAAATGATATATATATATATATATATTATAATTCCAGTATAATATATAGTTTATAAAGGTAACATATGTTTATTAATTTTATTATTTATACATTCCATGTGTTGCATGTACGAGTCACATCACTTGAGGGGGCGGTAGTCCACACTTCCTCATATGAAATTATCGCATTTACACAACATTAAAAGAATAAAGGTATGGTTTAAATATAAAATAAAGAATAAAATAGTAAACATAAATTCCATATATATCATATATAAAATACATTGACATCATAATGGCCACCTTTAAAGGTGTTAAAAGATTATTGAACAATCATTGTTTCGTGAGACAGAAAATCACCAACCACAGAAACAGTATATTCTTTAACCATTAGACGTAGGTGTGTGTAAGTGTAGCTCTAATTCTTCTTATAACAACATACTAGTATATTTAATATACATGAGTTGTTACAAAAGAAATGAATAAAAAGATTTTAGTGGTTGGAGAAGAAAAATAAAACAAAAGGACACAAGTGAAGACATTACCTTAAAATCAGGTAACTCCCTTTCGTTTGAGCTCAAAGGCTTCCTTGGGAAGACTTCTGCCCAAAGTGAGGCTTCCAGAAGTTATAGAGGGTTTTTTAGAGTCACAATGGTCAAGGGTTGGCCGAGAAAAAGGCTTGAGAGGTGTGGGTAAGGAGGTAGAGGTGGGGGCCTTTTATAAGAGAAGAGGAGGGGCACTCTTGGAATGTAAAGAAATGATACTTTATTTTAGAATGAGTTTCGAATATTAATGGTCCCACATTGCTGTTTTTCGAGGATAAGGTGATAAGGGTTCTATATAAACCAATCCAATAGGCTATTGACATGTGTAGGGCTTAGATATTACATTATCTTTCTATTTTATTTAAATCCTTAAATAATGAGGTCATCGCTACATCATCATGATGTCATAAATAATTTAATTTATTTATTGTATAAAAATTATAAAAAAAATACTATGATGTAGGAAATCTTATTAGCTTTCCAATGACTATTTTTAGTAAAACATATGACTTGTATAACCCCATGTAAAAATTGTTTTAGTAAAACATTTCATGTTTGTGTCATTTTTATTTCAACATTAACTAAAAAGGTATTTATGTCATTTTCCAACCAAAGTGGCTCCATGGGGTCACCAAGTTGAACCATGGATTTTCTTGGTCGGCCATGACACATCAAATGAGGGTAGGACATGTTTCTAGGTCATTTAATTTTATTAAAACTTTATTCTTACCTTAAACTACACTAATTACCTCTAATCGCGATTAAAAACTTAATAAGTTACTATTCACCAAAAAATTATTTTAATCCCATTGAACCACATTTTACTTCTTAATGACAACCATGTATGTCGGATTTTTTTAGTTCAAAACACAAAGGTGGAAAAATTTCATTTAAACGGAAAATCAGTTTTTATAAGTACCACCTAGTGGTTTCACTATTTATAAAAAATTGAAGTTTTTCAGAAAATTACCAAAAATTCACCCTAAGATATATTTGATATTCCGAATTCAAAAATGATGTCTATTTTAAAAAATTCAAAATAAATAAGTTGCATTAATTAATTTAATAATTAATTCCCGCTGTCAAAACAAATAGCGTGTTTTTATGAAACAAAATGTATCAAAAGATTGACACTAGTTTAAGTCCGATTTCAAAGTGAAATTATTTCCAACGACCACTATTGGATTAAATGGTAAAAATATATTCTAATTTCACTTTAAAACCAATTCAAAATATAATCTAATCATATAAATAAATTATATTAAAAAGAGGTTTTGAATTAAAATACAACATTTTTCATTATTCATTAAAAATTGAACTTTTTCGGAAAAATACCAAAAATTTACACAAAGTAAATTTTGATGTCCCGATTCTAAAGAAGAAATTTATCTTGTCAAATATAACACATAAAATTGTCAAAAAGTGGATTTAAAAGAGGTTCTCCATCAAAAGGCGGTTAATCAACCTTTTAAAGAATATTAGAATGTTTACGCTTAAAATTGGATTCATTCGCATTTTTAATCCTCTAACATTTATTGTAAAAAGTAAAAATATTTGACAAACATATATAATCATTTTGTAGTTAGTTCTGTTCATTCCCTCCATTACAACCACTAGGCGTTAACTACTATTTAAAATAATATTATTTTATTACTAGAGTGCAACTTAAGATTCCCAAGAAACTCGTTGTTGCGTGTTGGGTACGCCATCAAGCATAGCATCCCCTTTAAAGTCATATTAATATTTTATTCACAAATATAGATAAATGTGAAAATTTTATACTCTTTATTTACCTGGGGTGTTACATCCTTCCCCCCTTTTGGGAATTGCGTCCTCGCAATTTTAAAATTGGTCTCAGAAACATCGTTGAAAGTCCCACATTGGAACAAGAGTCGGTAAAACAATCACTTTAAAAGAAAGAAAGATAAGTACAGAGGTCACCCGAGTTAAACCATACTAGGATTCCATGTATGAAAACATGGACATGGAGGAGAAAACATAGGGTCATGTTCCGAGGGAGAGTGATAGTAAACATGTCTAGGAGAAAGTTAACCATAAGAGAATCACAAACTTGTGATGGGTTAAACGGTATTCGATTCCCCATTAGGAAAAGTTAACAGACAACACTTTTGTTTTAAGTTACTCTTCATTGAGGAATTTATTTTTGATCTTAAGGAAACATACTTACTTGTCATGTTGACTTTCAACTTTTACTATATTTCTTACACAAACTCATACTTTCCCCAAAAGACGAGTATTTAGGAAGACTTATTCACATTAAGAGTACTATAATCAACTACTATAGAATCACCTAATCTACAAAAGAGAACTATATACTTACCATATCTTTAGACCTTAACCAAAACCAAAAAGGATAGTACAATATCAGATAATACCCAAAAAGGATAATCCTTTTATTAAAAAAACAAACAAATATATTCTTAATCTCCAAAATTTATCAAACAAAACCAAAATTTCAACAAAGACCATTCAATAAAAAAATTTTCCATAAAATACTTCAAAGTAAACCAAACTAATATTTAAACCCAAATATTTGAAGGATTTAGTCACATAGTCTTCCAAGGTACAAATTAACACTTATCTCCAAATAACATCAATTACTCTTAAAGTCTCGTATTGAAAAGTAATTAACCTAATCACATATCCCCCATGATAAGTTAATAATTTCCATAGATAACCCAAAATAAACATGCCCTTGATTCATAAAATCATCTAACTAAAAAAAATTAGTCAAACTAACCAGGGAATTCACGTAGTCCAGTGGTAGGCGATAAATACCAGTCGCACTTTGGTTGTGCGTTCGATTCCCGCAGCTTTGTCCGACGCGACGGGTTGTCACACGGTATGCATGTTGTCCTTTTTTCAATACTATATAATTTTAAAACATTCCCCAAAATGAGATAAAATCTTCAAAAATGATCATAACATATTTTATCCTCAAGTTTTTCTCATGCCTTTCATTTTCCATCATAACATATAATAACCCATAATTACCTCAAAAGTAAGGATCATATAAACTCTAATGGTTGCCTTTATAATTATTACTTGAACTTCCACATCGACTGGTCATCTCGTACATGATGCATTACAGATCATACCAAGGTTCAAGTGGTTGATCATGACTCCTTGATAGTTGGTTTAGAACAACCATGAGTTTCCTCATTGAATCCCCCATTTTATCTAGTATCCTAATCAGAGAACCCCCACAGTTTCCTTCAAACCTGTTGTCTCTTTGGTTCCTTCTAGATCCATCCATTCACTAAAAATAGAAATGTCAGTGTGAGTATATCAACAAAACCATCATGTACTAATGAGGAAGATAAACACTAATATATACTTACTCATTCACTTTATCTAAAACTAGGAATCTTTCCGAAATCCTAACAATTATGGTAATGTCACTTATTCTTAGAGGATACCCTAACCTCTAAAGTTATCTAAACCGACCTCTGATACCAACTATAAGGCCCCGACCATAAACCTTACTTAATATTGAATTAAATGAATAATTCACATCGAGGATCTTTTCAGGTTTAGAGTTTTAGATAATTAGGACATAACTATTACATCTCAAAAGATTACAAAGTAGTCACTTCTACTAAATTTCCATAAAATAAAAACTCTTAAAAAGAAACATGTCTAGTTCCATGTTTTAGATATCATGACTTTTCCTTGATCCCATCCTTGACCCTATTCCACTTTAAGTCCTATGAAAAACATTTAAATAACTTGGGGTGAGCATAAAAAGATCAGTAAAGGATACACAAAGAAGGAAAACTGTTAGTTCTTTCAAAACAACCAGTAAACCATGAATACTTTATCAAAGTAATACTTTTCACCTTTATGAAGTAGAAAACACTCTTCACTGAATAAAAGACCATTACATACCCTTTTGTAACCAAAACATATCCATAAAACCCATATAAAGAACAAATAACATATAAAGGTAACTTGGGACATAAACATACTTAAATGGAATTACCATGCGGTCGACTTCCACACATACTTAATGGAATAGCCATACAACCGACTTCCATACCCAATACATTGGAGGTTATAAAGTAACCACCCGTCCTGGTATTCACAGCACCACCCGTCATATGGTTTATCACGTAACCACCCGTAAAATGTCCAAGTACCATCATTACGCATAAAATATTGAAAATATAAACATTTCAATAACAACATTTCATTTGCAATCACAATTAGTAATTCCAAGATATCAATCCATTTTCAAAAACCATTTAAAAGTTATTTTTGAATCAAAGTGTCCCATACCACTTTGAAGCTTTTATTGGAATTATAATTTTAAAACATTAATGTCCATATAAATAAATACTGAAAACCATTTTGAAAACATGGACATTAAAGATAATGATTTAGAATAATAAATATTTAAAACATTTAAAACAATATTTTTGTTAAAGAGTTTTTAACAAAATGAGAGAGTCTTGAATTCAAATAATTGTGGAATAAGAGTAATCCGAACTTTATAATATCATGAGAATAAAGGGATTAATTATATAATATGTCAAAGGACAGTATACACACCATATAAGAGTGAATTGGTGCATAACAACAATGAAGTCTGAAAAGAAATGTAAAATGAGATGAAATCCATTATAAAGAAGGTATCCTTAAATTAAGGATAAATCAATCTCATAATTATGTGTGACAAATATAAATACACCCAATATAAGTGGATATTATGTTTCAAACAATAAAAGGTCATTCACACATATTCAAATGATGACATATTCAATAACTACATGTTGAACCCAAATAAATCAAAATTGGGTTAAGAAGTTCCCTTGGTAAAATCCGACAGCCTAACGGTGTCACCTAAAATTTTACAAAAAGGGTTGATGAGACAGATAAAGGGGATCTCATCACTTGGAAATAAAATTTACATAAATAATGATATATAAGAACATATCCCAACATAATAGTATGTGAATTAAAAGACATAACAAAATAAGTCTTTTAAAAAAAAGAGGTTGAGAGGTCCCCTTACCGAGTTGGGTAACTTTCGAAAAGTACACCCCATTGAATAAGGGTCATAGAATAAAGATGTAAATACCCATAAATGAAATTATAATACACAAAGTGTATAATAATTGTCAGTACATACACCA
Organism: Viscum album; assembly: GCA_963277665.1. Lineage (NCBI taxonomy): Eukaryota > Viridiplantae > Streptophyta > Magnoliopsida > Santalales > Viscaceae > Viscum > Viscum album. Next base: position 1,940,781,280 of record OY728159.1, read on the forward strand.
ATCAAAGGAAATAGTGTAAAACGTAGCATAAATGTCACGGGAATAAAAGTTAGATGAAAAATCCCTTATAAAAACTCGGCAGCCTAACGGCGCCACATAAAACTTCCAAAAATGGATTTATGAGATCAAATAGGGTCTCCCATAATATGAACATAAAAATTAAAGTATTAGGAATATAAAATAACATCCCCAAACATTAGAAAGATGAGATTAAAAGAAATGACATAAAAAGAGTAATTAGAAAGAAAGAGAGAGGTTGGATCCCTTACCTCAGGTCCGACTTGACTCGATCGTTCTTTAATGTCCTGAATAATAAACTTGAGTTAATTTTTACTTGATTAAGAACCTTTTCCAAGTTCATTATTCCTTTTATATCAACTATTTCTATGTTGTAATCATTTAAGTTAATAATGATTGTTTTGTCGATATTTGGTTCTTAAGTCGAAAGTGGACTTCTTACAATTACATGTTATTCGTGTGGTGAAAGGTTCATTATATCCAGAATGATATTCATGATTTTGATATCATATATATAATATATATCCATAATATACATGTATTTATAATATTACATAATCATTTAGAGGTAAGAAATGAAATGCCCCGTTCATGGAGACGGTAAGCCGTACGTACGCATGAACGCTACTTTCATTTCTATGTCATATTAATAGAATTAAAAATAAATTATAAATATATATATATTATAATTCCAGTATAATATATATTTTATATAGGTCACATATGTTCATTAATTTAATTCTTTATACATTCCATGTATTGCATGTACGAGTCACATCACTTGAGGGGGCGGTAGTCCACACTTCCTCATATGAAATTATCGCATTTACACAACATGAAAAGAATAAAGGTATGGTTTAAATATAAAATACAGAAGAATATAGTAAACATAAATTCCATATATATCATATATAAAATAAAGTGACATCATAATGGACACCTTTAAAGGTGTTAAAAGAATATTGAACAATCATCATTTTGTGAGGCAGAAAATCACCAACCACAGAAACAGTATGTTCTTTAACCATTAGACATAGGTCTGTGTAAGTGTAGCTATAATACTTCATATAAAAACATCCTAGTATATTGAAGATACTGTATTTGTTACAAAATAAATGAATAAAAAGTGATTAGGGGGTTGGAGAAGCAAAATAAAACAAAAGGACACAAGTGAAGACATTACCTTAAAATTGGGTAACTCTCTTTGTTTTGAGCTCAAAGGCTTCCTTAGGAAGACTTTTGCCCAAAGTGAGGCTTCAAGGAGTTATATAGGGATGTGGAGAGACAAAATGGGCAGGGTTTGGCCGATCCAAAGGCTTGAGAGGTTTGGGTAAGGAGGTAGAGGTGGGGGCCTTTTATAAGAGGAGAGGAGGGGCACTCTTGGAAAGTAAAGAAATGTTACTTTATTTTAGAATGATTTTCGGATTTTAATGGTCCCACATTGTTTTGTTTCAAGGTTAAGGTGATAATGGTTAGAAATGAACCCATTCAATAGGTTTTGGACATGTTTAGGTCTTAGATATTACATTATCTTTCCATTTTATTTAAATCATTAAATAATGAGGTCATCACTGCATCATCATGATGTCATAAATAATTTAATTTATTTAATGTCTAAAAATTATAAAAAAACTACTATGATTTAGGAAATCATTTTATATTTCCAATTATTATTTATAGTAAAATATATTACTTGTATAACCCCATGTAAATTTTTTTTAGTAAAACATCTCATGTTTGTGTCATTTTTTACTTTAACATTAAATAAAAAGGTATTTATGTCATTTTCCAACCAATGTGGCTCCATGGGGTCCCTAAGTTGACCCATGGATTGTCTTGGTCGGCCAAGACGCATCCAATGAGGGTAGGAAGTGTGTCTAGGTCATTTTATTTTATTAAAACATTATTCTTACCTTATACTAAACTAATTACCTCTAATCGCGATTAAAAACTTAATAAGTTACTATTCACCAAAAAAATTATTTTAATCCCATTGAACCACATTTTACTTCTTTATGAAAACCATGTATGTTGGATTTTACGAAATTCAAAACACAAAGGTGGAAAAATTTCATTTAAACGGAAAATCAGTTTTTATAAGTACCACATAGTGGTTTCACTATTCATCAAAAATTGAAATTTTTCAAAAAATTACCAAAAATTACCCCTAAGCTATATTTGATATTCCGAATTCAAAAATGATGTCTATTTTAAAAAATTAAAAACATATAAGTTTCATTAATTAATTTAATAATTAATTCCCGTTGTCAAAACAAATAGCGTGTTTTTATGAAACAAAATGTATCAAAAGATTGACACTAGTTTATGTCCGATTTCAAAGTGAAATTAATTCCAATGACCACTATTGGATTAAATGGTAAAAATATATTCTAATTTCACTTTAAAACCAATTAAAAAGATAATATAATCATATAAATAAATTAGATTAAAAAGAGGTTTTAGATTAAAATACAACATTTTCACTATTCATTAAAAATTGAACTTTTTCGGAAAAATACCAAATATTTACACACAGTAAATTTTGATGTCCCGATTCTAAAGAAGAATTTTATTTTTTCAAATATAACACATAAAATTGTCAAAAAGTGGATTTAAAAGAGGTTCGCCATCAAAAGGCGATTAATCGACCTTTTAAAGAATATTAGAATGTTTACGCTTAAAATTGGATTCATTCGCATTTTCAATCCTCTAACATTTATTGTAAAAAGTAAAAATATTTGACAAACATATATAATCATTTTGTAGTTAGTTTTGTTCATTCCCGCCATTACAATGGCTAGGCGTTAACTACTATTTAAAATAATATTATTTTATTATTAGAGTGCAACGTAAGATTCCCAAGAAACCCATTGTTACGTGTTGGGTACGCCATCGAGCATAGCGTCCCCTTTAAAGTCATATTAATATTTTATTCACAAATATGGATAAATGTGAAAATGTCATACTCTTTATTTACCTGGGGTGTTACAATCACAAATAATCATTGATTTGAATAATCCTTTGAAAATTTTCATGTTTCTTTTAAAATAATTTTGATGTTAATATTTTGTAAATTTTATGGTTTTTAAATAAGAAATTTCAAAATGAAATGGTTATTTTCCTAAAGAAATTTTTTCATGGTCTTTTAAAGACCTTTTTTATTATATGATAACATTCCTTGATGATACTTATGATTCATTAGGGATATGATTAAATGATAAAATCCATATTATTTCCTTGGATGTTTTATTGTTATGATGATGAAATATTGACAAAACCCATTTTCTATTCCATATGGTAGTATTTGATGAAATGATAAATGTTTCTATGATATTTTGAGATATAAATGAATAGATTTTCATTATTTGATAAGTGGATATGTTATATCCTTATAGTTTATTGGGTAAATATTTATGTTTCTTGAGTTCAAATGGTACACTAGAGACCATCTATACTAACCTTAGCCTTCTATATATAGTATTACATGATTTTAACCATAAATTAGAATAAAAAAACCAATGATCATAAAGTATAATTTCTTTGGAAGTTCGGGTACATTATTAGAAATAAGGAAATGAAAATATAGTCATCTTTTATTTGAACTCCATAATTATCTCCTAACTTTATTTGAGATCTTACATCTTCGTAGGATAACCTATAAAATTCATGGACAAAGGGATGAGATTAAAATCCCAGTAAGGGAATATACCTAGGAATAAAGAATATCACATGAGTTAGAAGGCATAATATGATGATATAAAAATGAATGACCCATGGATAAACATATTGAATCATAGCTTATATAACATGGGACAATGGAATTAAAGGAATTTGTAAAAAAACATAAAAAATCACATAATCATGAGTCAAGGCTTACTCCCAAGACTATATCTGATGGTGGAAAATTCCTCACAAATGAATTAGGGTTACTCCCTAACCCAACATGACATCTCATGATACGAAACATTAACAAATTCATTAGAGCACTATATGGGTGACTCCATAATAACATGTTAATGAATATGTGTGGCACATGAACTATAATACAAAAGGAATAAACATAAAGGTTACTCCGGGAATGAAATGGGTATCATAATCATGCCGTAAGGTATAACCAAAAGAAAATATCATAATGTTGTACATGAAAGAATATATGTAAATAAAAAATGATCATTCATTGGAATATATCATGATAAATAAAATACAATTGAAGTTAAAACATATAGAAATAGTGTTCAAGAAACATTAGAAATGATCCACCATAGTGTGTTTTAAGAGAAAATCTTAGAGTATTGGAGGAGGAAAAAAGAATATTTGTTCATATTAAACCATAAATGAACTATGATAGTTTTTCACTATGAAATCAATAATTTTAGAAAAATTATGGTGTCTTAAAATAGATTATAGATTCACATGGAAAAGGTATGAAATTCGAAGTTCCATTTAATTGGGATTGTTTATTTGGGGGAATTGAAACGAGATCCTTATAAAATATGAATTTTCCCATAAAATAAGAATTAATTGGTCTTTATAAATAATTTTTTTAAAAAAGAATATAATTACTTCATAAAAATATTGAATAAATACATTGGTGTAAGGATATAGAAAGTGAAACCCAAATGTAATTTTGAGGCTCAGAGAGAATCCTTTTCCATAATTCCAAAGTGTTCTACACTTACAATTTATATCCTATATAATAAAATTAAATAAACTAATAATTTTATTAATACCCTATTTAAAATATTCTTGATTTATTATAATTTTATTACGTTCATTTATGGGAATTTTGATGAGCCATATATTTTATTTTTGTTTTTATGGGTGTGTATGTTTCTTGGTTGCATGATCAATCTGCTGGTGTATAATTTTGGATGTTCATTTTAAACTATAATACATCAATATAAATTAAATTATATGGTACTAATTAACTTATAGAAATTTAAATTTTCCTATATATATTTTTATTTTTTTAAATGAGGATGAATCATTGGGTAAAATGTAAATAAAAAATGATTAGTTTATTTTTGCAGTTTATTTAAGACCATTTGGAACTAGTATCATTTATTTAATATTATTTTTATATAATAGTTAAATAACATTATATAAGCTGTAAAAAACAAATTATAATCTATTTTAACAACAAAAATTGTATTATTATTATCCTTCAAGGTGGTAATAAAAAATGAAAACTCTTCATCCCCGAAGGCGATGAATCGACATCCCATGAATGATGTTTTTATTTTTATAATAAAAGTAGAGGAGAAGAGCTTTTATGATAAAAGTTACACTAACACAATAAAATTATAGTATATGTATGATATTGGAGATATAATTTCACTTTTTAAAGGGGGTGTTAGGGGAGGATGGGAAAAGAAAATAAATTAAAAGAGGAAGGGAGAGGATTTTAGCTCTTGAGTGTTGTTTACTTGAGAACCTCATTAAGGAAAATGAATTTGATATTTTGGTGAGACAAAAAAGACCAGGATGTGGGGAAGTAGATTTCAATATGAATTTGTTATAATATTATGAATATAAAATAATTATAATTTGATAGGAGAATAGGTGGTGAGTTATGGTATTTATAAGGGAACGATAGAGGTGTTTTGTTTATTTTGTTCGTTTGTTTAATATTTTCGATCAAGACAATAAATAGGGTATATTTTAGTGACTAGGTACAATAAATAGTGAATTATAGTTTGAACTAATGTGTTATTACATTATCGATGAATCTAAAATTCATGTATTTTTCTAAAAATGATAAATATTATAAACTACCATATTTTACAATTCACAAAAATTCAACAATATTAGAAAAATCCCCAAAAAATCGCCCAAACAATTTTTTGATGTGTAAAATTCAAAAAGGGACTCCATTACATGAAAATAATTGTTTAAATATGTAATTTAATTTCTAATTAAAATTTTTATTTATTGAATAAAATTGCATATTAATATTATAACAAATTTTATGACAGTTTTGAAAAATTAATTAAGGTATTATAAAATTATGTTATAATCATAAGATATTTAAATATTAATTTATGTAAATAAATTTTCTTTTAAAAAATTATATTAATTATGGAATTATTTATAAAAATTTAAAATTATGAAAAATACCAACTCTTAATTTATCATTTTTTAAAAAATTATTTTTTATGCAAGGATATAAATATATCATATTTTTATTTATAAGATGCCTAAATTTTATTTATACATTCATAGGTGATTTCAATATTCTCTAGTCTTAATTATTGTTCTTAATTTTCATATTACTATTCCAACGATACGATTACTATTCCATCAGTATAGGTTTCTTAATTTCTATAAATATCATTCATTTGATTTATTATTTATGATAAAGTTGTTTTTATTTTCCTCTATATGATATGTAAGTGTTTTATACTATATAACATAATTATAAGAAGGATAATTTCATTGATAAAATTCATAGTCGTTACACTATTCCAATCCAAAAATTGTAGACGAGAGGATATCCTAGGAAAAAAAATGATGGTAGATAGGTGGTTATCCCCAGACCACAATGGGGTACACAAGAGGTTATCTCATTCCCGAAGCAGGTACATAGGTGGTTATCTGAATCCTAACATATTATTAATTTATTAATGTTTACACATAACATTATAATTCAATTATTATAATAATTTCACACATTCGGAAACTCTTTTATAACAACATCTTATTCCAATGTTATAATATCATGGATTATGTTCTTTGATTTATTGATGATTAATGTATTATAAATTTTCATGATTTATTCCATGAATCATGATTATTAACTGTGAATTCTAGGTATGGTTTTTGAATTTTAATCCCATGTTCCCATATCCTTATTATCATGTTATTATTTAATGATCATTGATATCACTCGAGTTTATTCTTACTGATCATCTGAGATCACCCCTTATTATGTTTCCTTTTCCCCATGATACGAGGAAATATTTCAAGTATGATATGTCTACGAAGGGCGATAGTTATGAAGAACATAATAGGAGATGATATAGATCTTTTATATACATATTTTTTAAGTATCCATGTTTCCACAGTTTGTAGACCTTTATGGTTATGGCATTGATCATAATCATATGTAATTTATATTCAACTAACAAGATGTAATATTTAAGTATGAAATGATTGGGTATCCTAAGATAGTATCAATATAAATTTTTGTTATTTTTGGAAATTACGATTATATAACATTATTAATAACCCTTAGGATAATCCTATGTATAAGAAAACATCCAATAACATGATAAATAAAATCCTCTAGGTCTCCTTGAAAATATAACCTTTTATGGAAACAAGAATGTGGATACAGTTATGGAAGAGATAAAATAAAGGGTAAAAACATGAAATTCTTTGGATTTTATATTAACTCGATCATCACTAGTGCATGATGAGTGGTAATAGGAATACACACTTGGATAGGTACTCATGGGGTATTTTGATGGGTTAATTCACATTTTCATTCTAACCCATTATGAGGGATTTAACTATATTATTACTATGTATGACATATGTTAAACATAAACTATCATAGATTAAAATTAATTTGTCATGATTTAAACATCCAATGAATGATTTTTCATGATTATATGGTTTATAACAATGATTATTGTCTCCCAGACTGTTTTTTCTTATAATGATGTATAGAACTATAAGGAACTATGTTAACACATAATTTGATGGATGATGAAATGAGTGTACTTTGAAGAAACCAAATGAAATGGTCAATGGAATGAAAAATCATTTGATTATGAGTACCCACCAATATCAATATATGATTAAAAACCTAAACATATGTGATTTTCTAAATGTAAAAAATTCTATTGAATCATTGTTTCATATAGACCATAGAAGAAGTAAGATTCATCAAACAACATGTTGAGAATGTGCGAACATGAACCAAGATAAGAGTCTCAAAGTAACAATAATATGTTTTGGGGGTGAAAATTTAGTAAATAGAGAATGTAATTTTTAGGGGAAAATGGAGATTTAAATGGATGGAAATAAATTATATCTTAAGTAAATTTTATAGTTCAATATATAATATGTGTGGAACTTGGGAATAATCTAATTAATTTTCCTAATCTAGGTGTTAACTCTTGGACCATGTAAGGGTCTATGTTATTCAAATAATTGAATTGGAATAATTGATATGTTTATATATTGATATTTGAGAATTATGTTTTATATATGTTTTATAAATGATATTTTGGTTATAAGAATCATGAAAGAACTCGTGATTGTTCTGTAGTAGTTTTATGTTAAGGTTTTTCCAATATCTGTTGAATGATACTAATAAACTAAAAAAATTATTTAGTGGTAAAGTTATATTTTGGGAAAACACTTGTTTTAGAGATAGATAGACCTTAATACATTTTTAGTTTTGAGATAATAATGTTTTGTTGGTATAATTGGATTAATTATGATGATTAAATAAATTGAATAATATTTGATACTTTAAATTATTTATTGATTTGATTCCACAATAATATATGTTATATTTGATTATGTTTAATGTATTTTTGGATTTTTGGAATATATTTAATAGTATATGAATTTATTTAAGGAAAAATAATATTTTTATATTTTTGAATCATATATGATTTCATTGAGGGTTTATAGTGATTTATTCCATTAGCAAGTTTTTGGATTATATATGATCTATGCATTAAAATGTTTGGTATTTTACTTTAAGAGTTACTGTATGTTTTTGTGGACTAATGTTAATTTTATTTTGGAAATGCTTGACATTTTAAAAATTATACAATTTAAATTATGGTTAAGAATTATTAGAGGATTATTTAAATTTATCTATTTCAAGAAATAATTAAGTAGATATTTGGGTATTGTTATATAAATCATTGAGATTAATCATTCAAATGATACTTTATCCATATTATTTATTATATAATGTACTAAGAATTTTTTATTTTATTAACTCAATAGAGATGGGTGGAATAAATTTGCATCCTTTTATAGACATTATGATCTATTAAAAGATTATTTTATTGCTTCAATAAAAAAAATTTATACTCTCCCTTCATTATTGGAATATGGAATAAAGGTGGAATCTAGTTGAGACATGCAATAAATGGATGAAAATATGTATATTTTATTGTATTGTGATGTAAACTAAATCCTTAACTCTAGGGAATTTTTGAAAATGAAATTTTTTTTATAGATATTTCGAAAGAATTGATTGTTTCATTCACCCCTAATTGATTTATGGTATTTCATTCATTCACTTTATCATCACCATGTTATATATATCTCTATATTATTCTATTGAAATTTTCATTCTCATTAATGTCTCTATTTTCACTTTCCAATAATGTTATATTTATTCTAGAACCTTATTATGTGTAATTTCTAGTAACCATTATGTTTCCCACTGTCCATTTTCAATGGATATTTTAATATACCTTTGTATAATGTGTGTTTTTGAAAAATGTGTTTTCAAATATTAAACCTTTGATTAGAAAGGTAAAAATTTTTATGATGGAAATTATTTCATGGGGATATAATGTAACTCCTTCATATTTTATAAAATATTTTTCATTAAATAAATTTTAAGTGTTCAATATCTATTTTAACATGAAACACCGAGCTTAAAAAAATCTCAATATATTATAACATAGCCATTAAATTAGAAGATTGAATAGTAATAAATAAATTATAAAAAATATCTACATTGGATTAATATAAATAAAATTTATTTAATAAATCATAATAATAAGTATTTAATTTTTAGTAAAGTCTTTTTATGCTTTAAAAATATTTTTTCTTCAATAATGGGTTATGTACTGAAGAACCTTTATGATTTTTTCATAAAAAAATTATTTTTTTATTAGTAAATTTTTTTAATAAAGTATTTTTTTTAAAAGTTTGAAAATATTTTGTCATGTATATTTGTTATGAATGGTTTTTGAGAAATCAACTATAATTTTTCAGAGAATGTTTTTTGTTAAAAATTTACTAGAGAAGTGGACAGTTAAAAAGTTAGAAGGAACATTATAACAGATTCAGATGATGCTATTCTGTTTGATCAAACTTTCCATATCATGAAGAAGTCATGTTAAAAGAAAAATATTTTCAATAATAATATAAGTGTAAAATAAGTTTCTTGATATGGAAACAATTACCTAAAAAAACCTTTCAAAAAATTTTTTTAAAGAAGAAGATGGTTGTGTAAATTTATTGAAAATATTTCAATTGGATCTTTTATAAGGGTATCATAAGTACAAGAACATGAGTTCTTATATATGATTATTTTTACATAGAAAATTTTTTTCACTAGAAAATAAATTTTTATGAAAATCAAGGATTGAAAATTTTTCGATGTTTGTACATTATCATTTGATGAACCAAAGTTAAGGTTCCAAACAAGTATTTGATATAAGTTTGAAGAAGTTTCATTAAAACCAAATATTTCAAAAAGGTCAAAAAAAGTTACTAATGTATAATTTTTACAAAATATTATCATAAAAGAACTCGTCATATTTTTTTTTGGAATTTATAGTGATTTCATGTAGACATGTTCTTATAAAGTAAAATTTTTGTGCAGCCACTGAACAAAACATCTTTTTATCAAAAGAGAAAACTAATTAGACAAAAGTATAGAAGTGTTTTTTTCATATATTTTTTTAAGATTCAAAAAATAAATAAACAAAAAGTGGAACTAGAAGTCATATTTTTATATGTATGAAAATTAAACGGGAGAATTGAAAAATGAGAATTCCAAACAGTATCCCAGGTGAAGAAAGATTTTTGAGAAAAAAAATAGAGTTTGAATCTATGTATTCATCCATTTTCAGCTGGTAAAAAAATTAATATGTTGCTTATTTTCAAAATTTTGAAGAGAAATGGATAGATGAAGTTTATTCTTATAGACATCTCGAATGTATGATGTTTATATTCATAAAGTGCTTCATTTAAAGTCTTATTTGATGTTTGAATTTTTGAAGATATGAAATGTACTACTATGAATTTCCATCAGATAAACATTTATGAAAAATTTTATCATAAAAACATTCCATTATTTCTATTATAGATAGGATATTTATGTACAAAATCAGTTTAAAAGTAGTGGAGGAGGGGTGATCATACAAGTAAGAGTTAGATAGAGAATGTTTTTTGAATTCATCCGATAGACAATTCATATGGATGAATAAAATTCAACCTGTATAGTTTTTTGATCACACAGATAAGGAACCAATTAAGGAATAATAATTAGATGAACATTTTCAATGCCATCAGATGGATATTTCAGAGAAGTTTATTTCATATTATGTTTGAATTTTGGAAGAATACTGACCAAACATTTCACTAGGTGAAGGATTTTTTCATGAAGAGTCGTGATAAAAATACAACTCAAAGAAGAATTTGTTATAAATACATTAGAAACACATTTCACCAATAAAATATTTTTAATAAAACATAATAAATTCCCAAAATTTTATGTGATAATTGTTTCTTATAATTGTATTTGATTTTATAATGATATTAGATAATGTGGATATGTTTGTAATATATGAAGTTAAACAAGTTTAAGAATGGTTTGAATTTATAGAGAATTAATGAAGAATTGGGAGGATTTGAGAAGAGTTTAAATGAATGTAAAGAAATTTATTTGGGGGGAATGTGAAAAAATTTCACAACTTTTATATTCTAAGAGCACTTATAATTTTTTTTGAAATATTAATTGTTAATATTAAAGTACATACAAAATAAAAATATGAAACAATGAAATATTTGTGTCATAATTGTATTTTCTACTAATTTGTTTCATCATATTGAATAAAAATCCTAAATATATGTTTCAAAATTAACTATAAGGAATTTATTCATCATTGAGTTTTCATACAGATAATAACAGATTATAGTCATTGGATACTGTTGTTGGGTAGAGTTTGTCTAGTGTATAGTTTTTGTTAAACTGATAGAATATAGATTATAAAAATAACAATACCAATAAGTCATAACGGAAATACTATTATGGATATAGAAAAGGATTCACCATATTGATATTTTGGGATACAGGAAAATATATGGATAAACTGGAGAAGTATTTTGGATGATACTTGGTAGTTGATGTTACAAAGAATCATACTATTTTTGTGGAAAATGTTTTGAAATAAAACCATTGTAAATATTATGGAGTTAGTATAATCATTCATTTTATAATATAAAAGTATTATATAGGGTGTTGAATAACAATATGTTTTGACTTCTTTCTAATAGCGAATTTTTATGGATCCACGAGAGTGGTCATAGCAAGGATGTAAGTTCTCACACTGAATTCAAACTTTTTAAATATTCATGTCATATTTAATTTATAAAAAACGAATGATTTTGAGAATATTATAAATTTTGATAATAAAAAAATTATAATAATTTTTATGGGGTTAAACTAAAAATGTTGGAAATTTGTAAATGTAAACCACTGATTCACCCCAATTCTCTGTAGTTCAACAATCATAATGAACTTCAATTACATTTTTTCATATAAATTAAAATATATTACTAAAAATTAAAAAAAAATTATTTAATTAATATCATATCCAAAAAATTTATTTTAATATTATGTTAGGATGAATTTTTGAGATTTTTTCAAAAAAAATTATTTTTTAGGTAATAGTGGAAAGAAATAATTTTTATAAAATTGTCATTCCTTTTCAAAAACTAATCTAATTTAAAATTCCCATTAAGTTTTTAATTTGATAATAAATGTACATAATGATTTTTAAATTATAAATAATTTCATTAATTATATAATAATAAATATTATACATGACATTGGTATAAATTCATTTTTTCGCATAAAAAAATACTTTCATAAAAATAGTTTATATGCACACAAAGTATTTTAATTTTAATAAATTACATAAATAATTATGTATTAATATTTTTATTTAAATATATATATTATGTATTCAGTAATATATTTTAACATCCATTTAATGGTTTTTAAAATGTATGTATGTTTAAGTAGATTCATCTTTATGCTCAAATATTTTCTTTTCAAAAAATAGTTTTTCATTTCATTTTTGTTCATTTATTTTAAAATTATTATTCAGAATTTTATTAAAATAAGACTTGATAAGATTTATTATATATTTATAATAATCATTTTTAAATTTTTTGGTTCATATAAATTTCAATTTTGGTCCCAATGAATTGTTAAAAACTAAACATTTGTTTCTATAGTTAATTTTAAAATGGGTTACCAAGGGGTTGAACTAAGAGATAAGGGTAATAATGACACATAATATTGTATAATTTTTATTTTTGGAATATACTTATACAATATAAAATATTAGTTAATAATAATTTTCTATTTGGTGTCATTATACTTAATTAATACACTAATTATATTTTAATCTTTTAAGAAATTCAAATTGTGTCCTCTCCCTCAATTATAAATGGGAACCTATTATCCTCCCTATTTCGGAATATTTAACCTTGTAGAATAGACAATCCCTACTCTAATACCTTTCAATATTCATCCCCTTCATCCTATATCCACTTTCCTTCTAAAATAAAATTTTCAAGGCTTAATTTGTTATCCAAAGGAGGTCTCTCATAGAAGAGGTATAAATTTGAACCAAGATCTTTAAAATTCATTTCTTATTTAACCTTATATAATCATATTATATAAATGATAAAATGATCATTCCAGTGTCATAAATATATTTATATGTTATTATGATGATGTAAAAACCATTTTCCCTCCAATTTTCCATTAAATAAGAATTGAAAGTATTACTCATGCGAATTTATAAAATAAAATATCCACATGGAAATATGATTCATTTTCAAACACCATAATTCATGATTGTTTATTATTAAAGATTTATTTTTTATATATTATATTTGTGAAATATTTATTCCTATGGAAAAATAATATATTATCTACAATCAGGCCATCAAATTTTACTTTTTAATGGTTGGAAATAAATAAATAAATAATAATTAACCTTAATAGAATAATTAATATATAATAAATATAATATATATTAATTCAAAACATTATTATTACAAACTCTCACATCTGGTGGAAAATTATAACGTCTGTTGTTTGTATGTGTAGACTACAATCTCTATGAAATAATGCAGTTTTGTTTCATTTCCACATTACATGGTTTATAATAATGATATATTTCATCAATATATATGATATTTATGATTTATTAATGATTATAGAAAGGTTAATTATTATTTACTTTTATTTAATTCCAACTATTAAAAATTAGAAACATCACTCATGTGTACGTATAGACAACCATCTCTATGATTTGATTTAATTAATTTTCCATAATCACTTTATATGAGACGTTAAACGGAGTTTATAATTATTAAATTAGATTAATTATTTAGATGATGTAACACTGATAAAAGTGAAATTCTATAACATTAAGACTGAAACATACATGTAAGATGAAATAGTTATCACATAGAAATGAAGAATTTTGATAAATAAATATTAATAAACATGTGATGAAATGTTTGTAGTGGATCATGTATGAAATTAAAAGTGTGTAAATGGTTATATTATATAAATTTAATATAGAAAAATTTATCATAAGAATTTGATTGCTTATCAGTCAACTTGAACAAAATTTAAGGGTTCTTTATCTCAATATTTTTTCATTGACACATGTTTGATGTTGTGAACCTATTTATGTTTATAAGGGTTATATTCTACTACTTTTACATGTAATATCTTGGATCCATTCTAATTTTATAAGTTAAAATGGGTATGAATAAGTTAATACCAAGCCCAAATAGGGTACATGAGTGGTTATCCCAATCCTGAAGTAGGTACAAGGCTGGTTAACCCAATATTAACATGTAATGAATGACTTGGTGCATCACGAATCGTCCCCCGAGGCCCGTGCCGTGATTACCCTAAGCCTGCCTTCCATAGGCCAGGGGCTAGCGACTACCACCAAAGGCATTTTCTGTAAAACTGGTAAGGCATTGCCTTTATAACCTGTAAACACACACACAAGAAAGAACACATTTGGATACGAAATGCCAAGTAAACTGTAAAACAAAAGAGTGTTGTAAGTAAAAGGATCCAAAATACAAGCCCAATAGTAAATGTACAAGTACAATAATGATACAATACAACTGAAAGAAAAAGGAATACGACTACTAGATCATCCTCTGGGGTTCCTACTAGAACGGTAGGTATAGATTTCCTCTTCATCACTCCTCATCCATCCGTCTCCTCTATGTACCGACTCATTGTAAGGTCCACCTCCAAGTACCATCTAGACCTGATACTCTCAGCCTCCATCAGTGATGTCCATCGTCTGCAACCAACACAACGAAGTGTGGGTATAGCCTGTGTAGGGGTGAGTATAATGATACTCAGTAGGGACCCCGAGACCCTTAAGGTCGCACAAAAATTCACCAAGGATAATCCAAAAAGTATGATATCAATAGATAACCTTACATAGGTATATGCCCCTCTATATACCTAAATTATCAAGTAATTCATCCCAATCATGAGGAAAACACAGAAGTACTGACTTAGCTCAAACCAGGATTTTTATTATGGGGGTAGTATCAAGTAACAACCCCGGTCACATTATTGAATCCTTGGCTACTAGATAACTCCTCCTCTATAGAGTACAGTCAGCATTCTGCGACACCAAGCATGCTTCCCACTAACATTGGACTGCTAAGGTACTCCTCCTATCGAGTACCATGGATTTGTCACGTCACCAAGCGCGCTCCACATTGTGGGTAAGCTGCGTCACCAAGCGTTCTCCCCCTCGTAGCCTACTGATGATATCCTCTTGTCTAGTTCCATGGGTTTTCCACGTCACAAAGGTGTTCCCCACTCTGGGTGTACCGTGACACTAAGGCACTCCCCACTGGGCTATTAGAGTCACTATGAGTCAAAATGGTCATTAGTCGTCAGGTCTCATCCAACTACTAGGTCTCCACACTACGCTCACTCGTCTCTGAGAGGATCCGCTCCACGAGCTACTTGTCGATACTCCAATTGTCACGAATTCCTGTGATGAAGTATCTCAAAGGTCTTCCACGTCATAGGGGTCTCAATGCAATAGATGGAGTGTCAATCAGACGCCCGGTCTGTGAGTTATTAGCCTTTTAGTCCCGAGGACGTGGTTGGATTCGTACTGGATCCAACCGGAACATTTCTCAACTATACCGCAAAATCCAGTGGGGTATACTCAAAGTGATCATCATCCTCCAAGATTACCAGTGCCTCTGATGGTTCGTCAAATAGAAGTCTTATGCCAAAGATATGGCCAAAAGAAAGTAAAGGGTTGTAGTGGGCCAGGGTCCGGTCTGACTCGGTCGGACCGACCGAGCCCGACCCTGCCTGGGCCGATGTGGTTCGGGGTTGACCCAGCTGGACCCGTTGGACCTGGCCCAACCAGTAGGGTTGGATAGCCCGTTGTGTTCGGCCCTGCCCGCTGGACCCATTACAGCTGGCCGTGAGGGGCCGTGGAGAGTCGTGAGGGCGCGGACTGGCCGCGGGTCAGCACTAGGGCGGTTCTTCTCGGATAGCTCCTTGTGGGCGGCTTGACCCGGAGGGGCGCGAGGGTCGTTTCAGCCAGTGTGCTGTGAGGAAGCAGGCCAGTTCAGTCAAGGTGCCGCGAGGGGCCGGTGTGGCCGGGGCACCGTGTGGGTGCGGGCCGGTCTGGTCAGGGCACCGTGAGGGGTCAGTTTGGTTGGGGCTCGGAAGACTGGCGAGCTGGCACAGCTGGGGCGGCTTGGGAGGCAAGTGGGTGGCGCGAGAAGGCGGGTGGCGCGGCCAATGAGCGGTGCGGTCGGCAGGCGGCGTGGGTGGCGTGCATCGTGGTTTGGCCTAGGGCAGAGGAGCATCACGGGGGCAGCGTGGGGCGTGGAGATCGCAGGTGGGGTGGTCATTGCATTTTTCGCCTTCATCGCCTAGGATGCCATTTCCACCTTCCAATGTTGAGAAGAAAACCACAAAGAAGAATGGTGGGGGGTCGGGCCATGTTTGTTTAGCCCGAACCCTCCGCGTTTAGATTGGTAGCAAGTAGTTCATCAAGAACATTAACAAAGAACGAGCATGGAAGATATCTCAAAACATCAATTCCCATAATCGCTCATTAATTTCTATTCCAAACCCCACTATGAAAAGAAGGGGTGTACTTATAAAGTGATAAACAAATAGCATTAAACCATTATAACTCCCCGCAACAATATATTCCCAACCTATAAGGAAAAAATCCGCTGATCAAATTGATAATTAGTTGATCTACGTTCTTTGTTTTAGAAGCAAACAATCAAGCTAATAAAATCATACTTAAATAAAATCCCAACCTCATATTTTTTGTGATGACAATGAAGAGGGAAGGTTGGTCATCGAAGATGTCCCATTTCAGTTGCCTCCATAATTTGCTTCCGAGGAAGAAGTCGAATACATTCCTCATCGACATTATTCATGGAGGAAGCATTATCCATTGGGAGCTTCCTCCCAATATTTATCCACTACCATGTTCCACCAAAATGAAATAATAGACTCAACATAATAGATTAAGATATCTATTAAGTTGTTGGAATAGTATTCGAAGTGGTTTAATCAATTAATTTCCGTGTTGGCTCAATTAATTAAATGGAAAGGTTAGAAATATTAATGTTAGGTACGTTGTCACAATTAAGGTTGAGAAGGTCAAGAGTCTCTCCCTCATTTATTATGGTAGATGAGAGGTTTTAGGCCTCAGGTGGTCCCCACCACCGTATCATCTCATAGGAGATTATGGTTCGGGTGGTCCCCACCACCATAACCTCTAATGAGAGGTTAAGGTATGGTGGTCCCCACTTCCAAGTTCCACGTGGAGGTCTATTTCTGGTGGAACCCACCACTGAAAATCCATGTCGTGGGTGGTTAAAATAAAATAAAATATATCATGGGTTTATTTTATTTTATTTTTTCTATGAAAAACCCAAAATCTAACTTTCACCCTCTACCAACTACCATCGAGGTGAATGTCTTCTTAAAATAATACAGGCACTAAGAGTTCAACGGTTCCCTCGGATTTCAATTCCGAGCACCGGTTGAAATGTTATAAAAATCATACTCGCACGTTTACTGAACGTACCTGAAATAAAGGTCAGAAATTCATTACGGGCACTCCGGACCTTGGAATCACGCACCGTAAATTTTCACGGACTCGTAAAATTCCCATTTATTTTAAAAATTTTACATGGAAATTATGGGCCTTTACAATCTCCCCATATCAGGGAATTAAATCCCTATAAGCTTCAACTCAAAACGAAGGGAAGAAATGGGGGTACTGAGCACGCATCTGAGCCTCTCGGTCCCATGTGCTCTCCTAAGGGTCCCGTGCTTCCAGCGAACGTGCACCAGAGGTATCGACTGTACATGAAGGACCCTCTCCTATTGATCCTCAATCTCTACTAGAACCACCATAAAAGTCTCCCCATTTTGGACATCCAGCTCTCGATGGTCGATGATGTGGTAAGGGTCGTGCATGTATCTCCTCAACTGGGATACGTGGAAGATGCAGTGCACCCGGTGCAATTGAGGTGGAAGTGATAAGTGGTATTCCACCTCGCCAAAACTACTTAAGACCTATGTAACACCCCAAGCTTCCACGGTATGCTTCTCTTTGAATAATACAGTAGCGTGTGTTGTACGCAACTTCAAGATTCTAACACGCCACGACCAATCAAAGTAGGTGTTATGAATAGTAATACCCACTTTTGGAAATATTATATATTTTATCATTCAAAATGGACTTCATTTTTGGATTCGGAATATCGAAATTATCCTATGATGAAATTTTGGTACTTTTCGGATAACTTTTATATTATAATGAATAGTGAAAATTACTAAATTTTTATTAAAAACAACTTTTTTAATTGAAATAATTAATAGTGATAAATTATGATTTTGAGTGGTTTTAAAATATATTTAGAATATATTTTTACCATTTAATACAATGTTGACCACTGGACATAATTTCACATTTAAACTGGACATAAAAAAGTGTTAATCTTTTGATAGTTATTATCTCTTAAAAACACGCTTTTTGTTTTGACAACGGGAATTTATTTTAAATTAATATCTGTCACTTCTGTGTTTTGAATTTAGAAAAATGGACTCCATATTTGGAATCAGGATGTCCAAATTGTGTAAATAGGTAACTTTTATTGTTAGACATTTAGAATAATTACTTCGGTAAATATTTTATTTACCATGGTTAAAGGGTAAATCCGGGAAATAAGGGTGAACACAATAATATTATAATAATAATAAATTACTCTAAAATGTATCTTAACCCTATTTTTTGATACATGTCCGACCATGGGCATCTTTGGGTCGATTTTGGGACCCCATGGATCTACTTGTAAGTGATAATGACACTTTATAATGTAAATACAAAAATGACATAAGCATATATCTTTTTGAAAAAAAAATTACATAGGGTTATATATGTTGTATTTTTCACTATAAATATTCATTAAAAATATATAAATATTTCATACATAATGGTATTTTATATATAATTTTTAGACATTAAATAATTTAATTTATTTATGACACAATGATGTTGCAGTAATTACCTTATTAGTGAAATATTAAAATAATTGATATTATAAATACTGAAATAAATATAATTTGAGACTTTTAATGAATTAAATTAATTTTATTGGTTAATATTAAATGTTATAATGAATTTATTTAACTTTTTTTGAAGTAATAATGCTGTTATGATTTTCACAAAAATCAAATACCAAATAGTGTCAAAATTGACATAAAATAATTTTTAAAACAAATATTATATTATTAATTGATATTAAATTCCTAAAAATATAAGGTTCGGCCAAAGGAATTTTATCATGATAGGTGAGTCATTATTAGGACACTTGGGTGTCGCATGGAGGTATATAGTATGTTTATCAACTATATAATATAAAAATATAATGTGACATGGTAAGTGTCAAACTAATTAACCAAGAGTTAAAACTAAAAGATAAGGTTAATATAATGACCCAAACTTGTATGAATTCTATTGGTTGAAAGTATTTCGACCCATCCCCACCTTTTAATATTAATAATCCACTTTTGAGCCATTAGAAACCGAATATTAATTTATTATAAAATAATATTTCTAGCTTCTCCAAAGGTGCCCCTCCTCCCCCTTATAAAAGGACACCACTTATAACCAATTCTTAACACCTTCAAAGCTTTTTGGTTCGGCCAAACCCTACCCAAATACCCTATCATCTTCCCTCTATTCAACTTAGAGGCCTTAGTTTGATCATAAATCCATCCTAAGGATCCCTTTTGATCAAATCAAAAGGAAGAACCCGAAGAAGAGGAAAGTTTTCACCACCCTCTTTCAAGATCCTTTCTTATTCAACATCTTATTTCTTTGTTATTCCCATTATAAAATAAAAAATACAGTATATTATATATACTGAGATGTTATTATAAATATGGTAAAATCATATTCAATATTCTATCTATCCTTTGAATGACATGTCACCATACGTGCGTACGTACGGCTTACCGTCTCCACGTCGTGGTGTAATTGTTATTCAATATATTATTATTTGGATGGGTATAATAATGATGTGTAATTCATGTAAATAATAAATATAACATGATAATTATTCAGTATATATGATATAACATCCAATTATATATTATTATAATATCAAAAGAATGATATTGTCGCTCGTGCGTACGTACAGACTACCGTCTCCACGAACGCGATCAGATTCATTCTCCATATTATCCATTCAAGTATAATTCTCATTTGATGATTAATAATAGTATTTAAGGAATTTATAACATTTTGGATATGAATAAGATACAACCTATCCATAACAAACATGTCTTATGTAACAAAACATATAAAAGAAAACGAGTAAGTTAACACCCGAAACGACGATAATACTAAGATATTATTAACAAAGAATTTTTAGAAGATCATATATGATATCATAATTATGTATATTTTTCTTCTATAATTTAATAACAATGTTTTAACTATTATACAGGAGGTTAATATACCATCAACTGGGGAAAAGTACAAGGTAAGGGATAATTCCACAACCTCTTCATTATTAAAGGTTGTTCATATGTAATTATCTACTGGGACTTCTTTATAATCCACATCCATGTTTCTTAAAAATGTATTTCAAAACATTGTTACTATTTACTATAAAATGGGTTAAAGTCATTTATACCCTTATTTTACTTTTTATAAGAGGTTTATAAAGGAATATTTCTGTCATTTTCCAAATAAGGTCCTTTTTAACCTTTTCGACAGAATTAAGGTAAGAATGTTTTTTGAACTTATACGGCGAGTGAGGCTATTTTCGGTCGTTATAAAATCTTCGAAGCTTCCCTTAAAAAATTATAAGGATATTTTCAAAGTAAATGTTTTATTTTATAATCATGTTATTTTTAAATGATTTCCAAAAAGATATATTTCTCGCAAATAGGTTTGATTTCATCTTTGTCAACATCCTTTGATAGATTTTAAGCTTATTTGAAGTTTATTTATTATGATACAAAACTTCCATATTGTATTGATGGGTTTTTGATATGTTTGATTGTGGATGTGTTATTTTTATACCATTCGTGGTTTATGAATAAAGTATTGACATTTGGTATGCTAGTTTTAATATGAATGTTTATGTTATGTTTAAACCTATTCATATAAGGAATTCATTAGACTTAATATGTGATGGGTGGAGCCCTCTATAGCTCATCGATGCATCGGTAGGTCTCATGAGACAAACTAGTGTCTTGGCATGAGGCCTTGACAAAATCTTATTTGTATTCTTGGCACAAGGCCTTGGCTATGTGGTTATGATAGTCTAGCATTATGCATTCCGTCATTATGAAAGTGGTTATTGATATTGCATGTGATTATTTGACTAGTAGAATATCTATGTGAATGAGTAATGGAATTATTTCATTTTATCTTTTCCATATTATGCTGAAGTTCAAGTTTAAAAGGCTTTTGTTTTTGTTATACATTTCCTTAAATGTTTATGCTTATTTATGAATGTTTTCGCTATATTGTTATCCTTACTGAGCATCTGAGCTCACCCCTTTCAATGTTTTATTCTTTCCAGGATGTGATGAAGTAATTTATGAAGGACATGCAGGGATAATATGAGGGTATATGAAGACAAGATGTTGTTTTAGTAGTTTTCAATTTATGATGTATTGTAATCTTTATGAATGTATCTAGTTATTCCAAGGCAACTAAACTAATAGGTCTTTCGAGACTTGATCTTTTGTGATCATACCACTGTTATGTAATAATGCACCGAATCTAGGTAACTGGGGTCGGGGTGTTACAGTTGGTATCAGAGAATGTTTAGAACAAACTATGGAAGCTAGATTTAGATAAACTCTGATTAGATCACATAGACCTAAGATAGACTTTGAGGATTAGTATAGAAGAACTTACTAGATTTTTTGTATTGTATTAATTTTGTGTGTTTTCCGAGAAATACATCCCTGTCTGGATATGAGCAGGTAGAGGCGGCTCTGGCACAGATGTACCTAGGGGTAAAAAACTCGAAAACACCACTTTGAGATAGAATCAAACGAGAACTGGTGCAAGACAACGGGCCTTGCTACACTCTTGGTTATGACACTCCCGGGGGACATGCATAGGATAATTCTCATTTTCTTTATGAACCATTATGAAGGGTTTATGAGTATGTACTTCCTCAAATAAAACATTTTTATGATTATGGATTATATCCATAAACTTTTGAATTTATGTTAAGTGTTTTACAAGTATGGAATTATATATTTTGATACATAAACTGATCTAGTTTATGCCATTGTTTAGAAATGCCTCCTAGTGGAAGAAATGGAAATCGTATCAATGCACGAACTCCATGTAGGTATTTCCCTCCTTCTCATGATAACTATAGTGGAGCTGGTGATGTAACTGGTGCTGATCATCTTATCACCATACTGGGACAACTCACTCAGGTTATGAATAATAACCTTACCCGTATGGAGCACCCTGATCCACAGAGTGGAGGATCAATATTATATTGCTTCATGAGGCAACAACCACCAACATTAAATGGGAGTAAAAATCCATTGGTAGATGAGCAATGGATAAGTTCCCTAGAGAAAATATTTCAGGATTTGGGGAGTAGTGAAAGGGAAAAAGTTATCATGGAAGTTTACTGCCACACTGGAGATGTTGATCAATGATGGTCATTGATTCAAAACATGAAGGATGATGATTAAGTATCAAATATAGAATGGAAAGAGTTCAAAAAAATTTTTTTAGAAAAATACTTTCCTCATGACCATCAAGCAAATATGGAAAGGCAATTTCTGAGTCTGAGACAAAAGGAGGTTGATAATGTCTCAAAGTATGAGGCTAACTTTACAAGGTCAGCAGGGTATGCTGGAGATTATATACGTAACATAAGAAGTAAGATTGATCATTTCTTTTATGGGTTAAAACCATTTCTTAGTCAAGCATTAGTGTCACAATATTTCTCATCGTACGAAGATATTGTCTCATGTGCTATCAAGAAAGAACATGAATTCTCTAAGTCTTATTAATTTAAAGTAAAGAAAGAGAAGAAGAGATCTTCTGATCAATCCAGAAATGGAAATAAGGGGAAGAAGGGAAAAGTTGAAAATCCATCTTGTAGTAAATGTGGGAAGAAATACCCCGGTACTTTCTTAAAAGAAATGAGAGTCTGTTACAAGTGTGGTGAAAAAGGCCACCAAGCTCATTATTACAAGGGAAAGAGAGTTGTTGTCAATGTGGAATTCTATAATTGTAGAGATATGGGGCATTATGAAAATTAATGTCCTAAGCGTTAGGGGAACATTCCTCAGAAAAGGCCAAGGGATCAAGGCCATGCTTATGCTATCACTACTACTAAGGTAGATCCTCGGAAAGACGTGGTGGCAGGTAATTTAATGGTTTCCCCATGTTTAGAAAATGCTTTATTTGATTCTGGATCATCGCATTGTTTCATATATTCCCAGCTTTCTAAGAAAATTAGATATTTGCAGTTTGATTTAACAATGGATTTGTTAGTTAAAACTCCTAAGGGAAGTATCATTGAAAAAAATATTTGTGAATCAGTTCCCATTAGAGCACATAAATGTTCTTTATCCACTGATCTCGTCATCATAACTATGGTTGAGTTTGATATAATCCTTGGTATGTATTGGCCTTCAGACCACGATGCAAAAATTTATTGTAAGAAGGAGGAGGTTATTATTTTTTATGACGATGATAAGGAACACCTTATCTTTAAAGCGGAATCATCACCACCTAATTCTTATCTAGATCCACCCCCAGTAGCTCAACTAAATTCAATTATCGGGGAGGAAGATATTGAAATAATTGTGGGTGAGGAAAGGAATGTTCAAATAGAGGATGTACCTATTGTGAGAGAATATGTAGATGTTTTTCCGGAAGATTTACCTAGACATCCTCCAGAATGAGAAGTTCAGTTTTCCATTGATTTAATTCCTGGATCAAGGCCTATATCGAAGACCCCTTATAGAATGGCCACTGTAGAATTAGTGTAACTAAAGAAACAACTAGAGGAATTGAGTAATAAGGGATTTATTCACCCTAGTGTTTCTCCATGGGGATCCCTTGTTCTATTTTTTAAAAAGAAATATGAATCTATGAGGTTATGTATCGACTACAGGGAGATCAATGATATAACAATAAATATCAAGTATCCCCTACCTCACATTGATGATTTATTTGACCAACTACATGGAGCTCAATACTTTCCAATGATTAAACTTCGATCTGGATACCATCAGTTGTGTGTGAAGAAGGAAGTCATTCTGAAGATAGCATTTCGAACCAGGTATGAGCATTATGAGTTTACAGTAATGTCGTTTGGGCTGACTAATGCGCCCTCTGTATTCATGGATCTGATTAATATAGTTTTCAAGGAATATCTCGATGAATTTGTGGTGGTATTTACTGATGAAATCTTTGTATACTCCAAAATCTATGAAGATCATGAAAATCACTTGCGTATTATCTGGAAGACTCTGAGAAGACATTAATTATATGAGAAGTTTATACATTGTGAATTATG
This sequence comes from Viscum album, assembly GCA_963277665.1. Classification (NCBI taxonomy): domain Eukaryota; kingdom Viridiplantae; phylum Streptophyta; class Magnoliopsida; order Santalales; family Viscaceae; genus Viscum; species Viscum album. The sequence goes on from OY728159.1 coordinate 1,940,806,435, forward strand.
GCTTCAAGAGATTTCTTTTCTTGGCCATATTGTCTCTAAAGATGGAATCTCTGTTGACCCTTCTAAGAACAAGGCAATCCAGGAATGTCCAGCACCGAAGATTATAACTGAGCTACGCAGTTTTATTGGTATGGTAAGTTAGTATCGACGTTTCGTCCAAAATTTTGCCCGATTAGCTATCCCATTAATGAATCTCACACGTTAAGGGGTTAAATTTGTCTGGACAAGAGAGTGTGAATAATGTTTCGAATAATTGAAGAGAAGATTTACCACTCCAACATCTAGAAAGACTATATATTAATGAAGTTGTGAGACTTCATGGAGTGCCCTTATCGATTGTTTCTGATCGTGATCCCCGTTTTACTTCATGATTCTAGAAAAGTCTTCAGAAATCCCTGGATACTGAACTTCGTTTGAGAACTGCCTACCACCCTCAAACTGATGGACAATCAGAACGGACTATTCAATCCTTTGAATACATGTTGAGATCATTCTCACTTGACTTTCAGGGTATGTGGGATCAATAATTACCTTTGGTGGAATTTTCCTATAACAATAGCGTCTATTCGAGTATTCAAATGGCACCATATGAAGCATTATATGGAAAGAGATGTCTCACACCAACCTGTTGGGATGATGTCGGCAAAAGAAAACTTGTAGGCCCAGAACTGGTGGAGGAAATGATGGAAAAGGTAAAGGTAATCCAAAACCACATCATAGTATCTCAAAGTAGGCAGAATCGGTATGCTGAAAACCAAAGAAAGGATTTGGAATTTCAGGTGGGAGATCATGTTTTATTTAAGGTATCTCCATGGAAGGGAGTTATACATTTTGGCAAGAAAGGAAAATTGAGTCCCAGGTACATCGGACCTTTCGAAATTCTAGAACGAATTGGGGATGTAGCTTACCGTTTGGAAATGCCGCCAAATCTCTCCAATGTTCACGATGTGTTCCACGTATCACTCTTTAGAAAATACATGCCCGACCCAACGCATGTACTCACCTATGAAGAATTAGAACAGGAACCCGATCACTCTTATTGCGAAGAGCCCGTCAGGATTTTTGATACGAGAGAACAAGTGCTGAGAAACCGGACGACTCGTCTGGTAAAAGTTCTATAGAGAAACCATAAAATAGAAGAGGCAACGTGGGAACCCGAGAAACTTATGATGAAGAACCAACCGAGTATTTTTTTGCAGTAATATTCTAGAAATTTCAAGGACAAAATTATTTGAAGGAGGGGAGAATGTAACACCCCATGCTTCCATGGTATGCTTCTCTTTGAATAATACATTAGTGTGTGTTGTATGCAACTTCGAGATTCTAACATGCCGCGACCAATCAAAGTATCTATTATGAATAGTAATACCCAATTTTCGAAATTGTATACATTTTATCATTCAAAATGGACTTCATTTTTGGATTCATAATATCAAAATTATCCTAGGATGAAATTTTGGTACTTTTCGGATAACTTTTATATTTTAATGAATAGTGAAAATTACTAAATTTTTAATAAAAACAACTTTTTTAATCGAAATAATTAATAGTGATAAATTATGAATTTGAGTGTTTTTAAATTTTATTTAGAATTTAGCTTTACCATTTAATACAATGTTGATCATTGGACATAATTTCACATTTAAACCGGAAATAAACATGTGTCAATCTGTTGATAGTTATTATCTCTTAAAAACACACTTTTTGTTTTGACAATGGGAATTAATTTTAAATTAATTTCTGCTACTTCTGTGTATTGAATTTGGAAAAATGGAATCCATATTTGGAATCAGTATTTCCAAATTTTTTAAATAGGTAACTTTTATTTTTAGACATTTTGAATAATTACTTCGGTAAATATTTTATTTACCATGGTTAAAGGGTAAATCCGGTAAATAAGTGTGAAAAAAATAATATTATAATAATAATAAATTACCCTAAAACATGTCTTAACCATATTGGTTTATACATGACCAACCATGGTCATATTTGGGTCGATTTTGGGACCCCATGGATCCACTTGTATGTGATAATGACACTTTATAAAGTAAATAAAAATGACATAAGCATATATCTTTTAGAAAAAAAAATTACATAGAGTTATATATGTTGGATTTTCGACAATAAATATTAATTATAAAGAAACAAATATTTCCTACATAATGGTATTTTATTTATAATGTTTAGTCATTAAATAATTTAATTTATTTATGACACAATGATGATGCAGTAATTACTTTATTAGTAAAATATTACAATAATTGATATTATAAATACCCAAATAAACATAATTAGAGACTTTTAATGAATTAAAATAATATAATAGGTTAATATTACATGTTAGTATTGATGTAAATAACTTTTTTTGAAGTATTAATGCTGTTATGATTTTCACAAAAATAAAATACCAAATAGTGTCAAAATTGACATAAATTGTTTTAAAAAAAATATTATATTATTAATTGATATTAAATTCTTAAAAATATATGATTCGGCCAAAGAACTTATATCATGATAGTTGTATCATTAATGGAACACTTTTGGGTCTCTTGGAGGTATATAGTATGTTTATTAACTATATAATATAAAAATACAAAGTGACATGGTAAGTGTCAAACTAATTAACCAAGAGTTAAAACTAAAAGATAAGGTTAATATAATGACCCAAACCTGTCTAAATTTTATTGGTTGAAATTATTTAGACCCATAACCACCTTATACCTTTAATAATCCACTTTTGAGACATTAGAAACCGAATATTAATTTATTATAAAATAATATTTCTAGATTTTCAAAAGGTGCCCCTCCTCCCCCTTATAAAAGGACACCACTTCCAACCAATTCTTCACACCTTCAAATCCTTTTGTTTCGGCCAAACCTAGCCCACATACTCTCTAAAAGTCCCTCACATAAACCTAGATGCGTTATTTTGATCAAAAATCCATTCTAATGATCCCTTTTGATCAAATCAAAAGGAAGAACCCGAAGAAGAGGTAATGTTTTCACCACCCTCTTTCAAGTTCCTTTCTTCTTCAACTTCTTATTTATTTGTTATTCCCATTATAAAATAATAACCCTATTGTATTATATATACTGAGATGTTATTATAAATATGGTACAAGCATATTCAGTATTTTATCCATCCTTTGAATGACATGTCACCATACGTGTGTACGTACGGCTTATCGTCTCCACGTCGTGGTGTAATTGTTATTGAATATATAATTATTTGGATGGGTATAATAATGATGTGTAATTATTTTAAATAATAAATATAACATTATAATTATTATTTATATATGATATACCATCCAATTATATATTATTATAATATCAAAAGAATGATATTGTCGCTCGTGCGTACGTACGGACTACCGTCTCCACGAACGCGATCAGATTCATTCTCCATATCATCCATTCAAGTATAATTATCATTTGATGATTAATAATAGTATTTAAGGAATTTATATAATTTTGGTTATTAATAAGATACAACCTATCCATAACAAACATGGCTTATGTAACAAAACATATAAAAGAAAACGAGTAAGTTAACACCCGAAACGAAGATAATACTAAGATATTATTAATAAAGCATTATTAGATGATCATATATGATATAATAATTATATATATGGTCCTTGTATAATTTAATAACAACGTTTTACTATTATATAGGAGGTTAACATACCATCTACTAAGGAAAAGTACAAGGTAATGGTTAATTCTACAACCTCTTCATTATTCAAGGTTGTTCATATGTAATTATCTACTGGGACTTCATTATCATCCACATCCATGTTTCTTAAAATTATATTTCAAAACATTATCACTATTTACTAGAATATTAGTTAAAGTCATTTATACCCTTATTTAACTTTTTATAAGACGTTTATAAAGGAATCTTTCCGTCGTTTTCCAAACAAGGTCCTTTTTAACCTTTTCGACAGAATTAAGGTAAGAATGTTTTTTTTAACTTATACGGAGGGTGCAGCTATTTTCCGCCACTAAAAAATCTTTGAAGCTTCCCTTACAATCTTATAAGGATATTTTCAAAGTAAATGTATTATTTTATAATTATGTTACTTTTAAATGATTAAAAAAATTGATATTTCTCCCAAATAGTTTTCATTTCATCTATGTCAACATCCTTTGATGGATTTTAAGCTTATTTGAAGTTTATTTATTATGATAAAAAACTTCTATATTGTATTGATGGTTTTGTGATATGTTTGATTGTGGATGTTTTATTTTTATACCATTCATGGTTTATGAAGAAATTATTTACATTTTGTATGCTAGTTTTAATAATAATGTTTATGTTATGTCTAAACCTATTCATATGAGGAATGAATTGGACTTAATATGTGATCGGTGGAGCTCGCTATAGCTCCTCGATGCATTAGTAGGTCTCATGAGTCAAACTAGTTTCTTTTCATGAGGCCTTGAAAAAATATTATTTGTAGTCTTGGCACGTGGCCTTGGCTACGTGGTTATGATAATCCGGCATTACGCATTCTGTCATTATGAAAGTGGTTATTGATATTGCATGTGATTATTCGACTAGTAGAATATCCATGTGAATAAGTAAATGGAATTATTTCATTTTATATTTGTCATATTATTCTGAACTTCAATTTTAAAAGTATTTTGTTTTAGTTATACGTTGCCTTAAATGTTTATGATTATTTATGAATGTTTCCGCTATATTGTTATCCTTACTGAGCATCTGAGCTCACCCATTTCAATGTTTTTTTTACCAGGATGTGAAGAAGTAATTTATGAATGACCTGTAGGGATTATATGAGGGGATATGAAGAAAATATGTTTAAATAGTAGTTTTCACTTTATGATGTAATGTAGACTTTATGAATGTATCTAGTTATTCCCTGGATACAAAACTAATCGGTCTTTAGAGACTTGATCTTTTGTGTTCATGCCAATGTTATGTAATAATTCACCGACTCTAGGTAACTGGGGTCGGGGATTTACATCCTAAAAAGGTCTGATGAACCTCGGAGATAACTTGACACCTTGGCCAAATCTATGCAAACTCATCGAGGTGAGACCTGTAGATAGACGTGGTCACCATCCTCAAACTCTAGAGGTCTCTATATCCTATCAACATTCGACATCTGCCTGCTCTGTGAAGTCTTCATCCACTCCATGATGATCTGAAACTTCTCTGTGGTAGCTCGTACCATCTCTAGTCCCAGTAGTTCTGACTCCCTTGGGTCAGTCTAGTACAGAGATGATCTGTAAGGTCACCCATATAACGCCTCAAAAAGGTGCCATCACTATGGTGGAGTGATATCTGTTGTTGTATTAAAACTCCACTAATGGTAAGTGATCGTCCCAGCTATGACTGAAGTCCAGGACAGAATAACGAAACATGTCTTTGAGGGTCTGAATGGTCCGTTCATTCGGACCATCCTTCTGAGGATGGAAGGCAGTGCTCAAACGAAACTGAGTCCTGAAATCCTTCTGTAACCGCTTCCATAGCCGGGAAGTAAAATGTGTATCACTATTGGAGACAAAATTCGAGGGTAATCTATGTAGCCACACAAGGAGTCCCAATATCTCTACTGAACCCTGCTCTCTTATCAGTAGGAAGTGGGCAGACACGGTGAGTCGGTTGATAATCACCCACATAGAGTCATTTCCCATGGATGTATGTGGAAGTACTATCAGGAATTCCATGGATATCCCATCCCACTTCCACTCTGGGACCTCTAAGGGCTGAACCAAGCCTGCTGGTACCTGATTCTCTGCCATCACTTACTAACAAGTGATGTCTTGAGAGACAAACTTTGCTACTACCTTCTACATTCCCAACCACCAGTGTTATCGTCGGAGATCCGGGTACATCCTCGCCACTCCTAGATGTACTGCTAGTGGGTACGTGTGGAAATCTCTCAACACATCCTCTTGAAGTAACACTAGTACCATGGTAAGTCCTCTGAAGAGGATGAGGTGCTCCCCACCTTCAGAAAATCCATCAGGTGCCTGTCCTATGGATATCTGAGCATGTCATGTCTCGCAGTCAGCATCCCTATGTTGCGCCTCCATGACTGGCTGAAGAAGTGGAGGACTAAAAATAATTGAAAGAAGGAAGGCTGCTCCATCTCTATCCACAAAGTATATCTATAAAGCATCTACCTACTCTGTCGCCTCTCCTAGTAGCTATATACTAGATCTCATGTTGAGTGCATCTGCAACAACATCCCCCTTCTTAGGAGTATATACTCTCTCAAAGTTATTGTCCTAGAGGAACTAAAGCAAACATCATTGTCTCATTTTCAGGTCCTTCTGAGAGAAGAAATACTTGAGACTCTTTTGATCAGAGTACACTATAAAGCACTCTCCCATCAAGTAATGTCGCCACATATTCAAGTCGAACACCACTGCTACTAACTCCAGGTCATGGGTAGCATAGTTCTGCTCTTGTTATCTCAACTTTCGATAACCATATGTGATCGCTGCTCACTCCTACATTAGGACACATCTGATTCTGGTCCCGGATGTGTCACAGTAAACTACGTACCCTACGCCCTCCTCTTGAAACCTCAAGATGGGGGAACTAGTCAGCCTCTGCCTCAGCTCCTAAAAACACCGATGGAATCTCTTCGACCACAAGAAGGGTTGTCCCTTCTTTGTCAACATTGATAGTGGTGATGGAACTCTAGAGAATTCAGGAATAAACCTATGGTAATATCTAGCCAAACCTAGGAAGCTTCATACCTCCGTCACACTCTTGGGTGGATTCCAAGAAAGTACTGCATCAATCATTTCTTGATCCACTGCAAATCTATCCTCTGATATGACATGTCCCAGAAAGTGAACCTCTCAAATCCCCAACTAGCAATTCGAGAGTTTACCACAAAGCTGGTGCTCTCGGTGTGTGTCCAGAACTATCTGCAATTGGTAGGCATGCTCCTCCTCAGTATTTGAGTTGATCAAAATGTTGTCAATGAAAACTATGACAAAGCGATCGAGGTATGGATGAACGATCCTATTCATGAGTCCCATGAACACTGTTGGAGCATTGGTTACACTGAATGTAATAACCAAGAACTCATAATGGTCATACTGACACCTGAAGGTAGTATTCTATACATCCTCATCTCGAACACTGACCTTGTGGTAGCCTGATCGAAGGTCTATCTTGGAGAACCATCGTTCTCCCTTCAACAGAACAAAGAGTTCGTCCATCCTCAGAAGTGGTTACTTGTTCTTCACAGTCACCTGGTTCAGGCACCGATAGTCAACACAAAGCCTCAAGCTCCCATCCTCCTTCTTGTCAAAGAGAATCGGGGAGGCCCAAGGACAAACACTGGGCCAGATGAATCCCTTCCCCTACAAGTCCTATAGTTGTACCCACAGCTCACGAAGCTCAACGGGAGCCATCTGATATGTTGGTGTAGATATTGGTGTTGTCCCGGGGTACTGGTAAATGTAAAAGTATACCTCAATGTGTGGAGTTAGACCTAGGACATCATTAGGGAAAGCATCCGCGTACTGGTCCACCTCTACAGGATAGCTCGGACTCCCCACATAAACTACTCTGATGGTAAGGCAAGCCAACTAATGAGTGATCGGCTGCACCCTCCTCCGGGTAAGTCCATCATGTGCTGCAAAGGCTCCCTTCTCATTAGTGAAGGTGAACCTGGTCCCATCCATGCAAACACACCGCACTTTGTGCCTAAAATAGTCAATCTGAGCATGTACTATAGATAGCCAGTCCATACCCAAGATGATGTCGTAAGGCATCGATGACACAACTTTGATATCCTAGTCAATGCTCTCTCCTCCTAGAGTAAACTTTCACTACCGGCACCAATGCATAATCATCGAATTTTCTCTCATAGGAGTCTCTAGCTATAAGGATTGATGCAATGGCTCCGTCGGAATCTCCAAGCTCCGAATGAGGGTAGTGGAAATAAAATAATGATTGACACATGTGTTTATAAGTACTATAGCTATGTTGGAGTAGACACAGATCGTACCTTGTATCATCTACAGAGCGTCATGATCATAGGCCTCAGATGCCTGGGGCTGAGCTCTTCCCTATCCACATGCACACTATGGTTGGGGTTGAACTCTGGGTGGTGGTGGTAATACCTCGAAACGTCGTCCACCGCCAGTTGTACGACTAGATCTTATGCCATGTCGGCCTGCACACTGCGGACCACCGTGATAGAATCTATGTCTCTGCCTGGGTGATCCTTCAATTGTCTACTGATCATTTGTATAGAGGGTTGGACAGTCACGAACCATGTGACCCTGCCCACCGCATGAGTAACACTGCCTGCTCCTGGCATGCCTGTCTCCTCTTCAATTGACCAACACAACTGATCCTTAGTCATGTAGTTGTCCACCTATAGGTCTATTCCTCTTGGAACTCTATGAAATCTGTCTTCTATCAGCTACAGAAGACTCTGCTATGTGTCGGTTGGTAGTGGGTATCGCTGCTGGAGACTACTCAGCAAGGAAACTCTCTACTAAGAGTGCTCTCTCTAACACCCACGCCTATTTCAGGATGATGAGTGAGATCAATGGAGCTTTGATATCCCATCTGAGCCCCTGATCATAGTTTTGAGCCCTGAATAATGGGTCCCACACCATATCGGAGGAGTAATAGAAGAGGTCAGTGAACCTCGCTGAGTACTGAGCTACAGTCATGCTGCCCTACTGTAGTTGAAGTGGCTCCTACATGCACACTGTGCGAAGAGTCTTTGGAAAAAACTCTGCCCGAAAAAGGCTCTCGAAGTCTACCCAGAGAAGCCTCCTCTCATCATGGACCTAGAGCATCAAGATCAACCAGTTTCCTACTGCTGTCTGTAGAAGGTAGGCGGCATGGATCACCATGAAATCGGCTAGTGTCCCTACGAGTCGGAAGACTCTCACCACACCCTCCAACCAATCCTCAACCGCTTGTGGATCTGTCTCTCCCCTGAACCTGGGTGGCCTCTGGCGCTAGAACTCATGAAACGCGCTCAAGCGGTGTGCACTCTCTGCTGCTAGGGATGGTGGTATCGGTGGCCCAATGGGGATAAGTACCACTGGTGCCTCTGCTGGAAAATGGTCTGCACCGAGGACTCATCACTCGGTGGGATATCAATGCGTACTACTCTCGGAACCCTGAGTGGTTGTCTATGTGGTGGAATTCTGAAACGAAACAGGTGCGACATGGCCAAAAGGTTATACCTGGTGAGATAACCTAGTGATATAACTTAATAAATCACTAAGAAAACTCTTGAAAACACACACACAATCAGTGTTTTCAGGCACTGAGTCAGAAATCAAAAGACAGAGTCCTGGTGTATGGATATGTCGGCCACCGCACCAACACTGGACTCACTGAACTGAAGACCACACTCACCACACGTCACACTATTTCTTCATAGAAATGATCATAGTTCTAAGTTCTGCTGTAGAACAGACTCCTCTGATACTAATTAGTCACGACCCGTCCCTTGGGGCATGTTTCATGACTACCCCAAGCCATCCTTCCATAGGCCAGGGGAAGGCGACTTGGACCAAAGGCATTTTCCCTTAAAGATGGAAGGAATTTCCTTTATAACCTGTAAATACACATACAAGAAAGCACACAGCTGGATACAAAACACCAAGTAAACTGTATAAAAAAAGAGTGCTATATGTTGAAGGGGCCAGAATATAAGCAGAAAAGTAAAGGTACAAGTTCAACAGTGATACAATACAACTAAAAGAAAAAGTAATACAATTACTAGATCATCCTCTGGGGTTACTACCTTAAGGGTAGGTACATATTGCATCCTCATCACTCCTCATTTGTCTGTCTCCTCTTTGTACCGACTCGTCGTAAGGTCCACCTCCAGGTACCATACAGACAGACCTGTTACTATTAGCCTCTGTCAGTGTTGTCTATCGTCTGCAACCAACACAACGAAGTGCGGGCATAGCCCATGCATGGGTGAGTATAACAATACTCAATAGGGACCTCGAGACCCTTAAGGTCTCACAAAAATCCACCAAGGATAAACCAAATAGTATGAAATAAACAGATAACCCAATGTAGGTATATGCCTATACATATACATAAGTTATCAATTAATCTATCTCAATCATGGGGAAAACACAGAAGTACTGACTCAGCTCAAACCAGGAATTTTATTTTGGGGGTAGTATCATGTAACCACCCCGTTCAAATGGTTGAAATCTTAGCTGGTGAATAAATCCTCCTCTATCGAGTATAGTGGGCTTGACGTGACACCAAGAGTGTTTCCCACTAACCTTGGACTGTTGAGGTGATCCTCCTATCAAGTATCGTGGATCTGCCGCATCACCAAGTGTGCCCCCCCACTGTGGTTCTTCCGCGTCACCGAGCACTCTCCCCCTCGAATCCTGTTGAGGTACTCCTCCTGTTGAGTTCCGTGCGTCTGTCGCGACACCAAGGAGCTCCCCACTGTGGGTCTTCCGCGACACCAAGGTGCTCCCCATTGTTCCAGTAAAGTCACTCAGAGTCAAAACGGTCAGCAGTCGTCCAGTCTCAACCAGCTACTAGGTCTCCAGACTATTCTCGCTCGTCTCCAAGAGGATCCTCTCCACGAGCTACTATTAAATACTCTAAATGTCATGAATTCCCACGAAAAAGTATCTCAAAGGTCTTCCATGTCATAGTGGTCTCAACGCAACAGATGGTGCATCAATCTGACACCTGGTCTGTGAGTTATTAGCCTTTTTGTCCTAGGGGCCAGTTGGATTCATGCTCAATGCAACCTAACATTTCTCAACTATACCCCAAACTCTAGTGGTGTATACTCAAAGGTACCGTCATGCTCCAAGATTCCCAGCACTGCTGATGGTTCATCAAACGAACGTTTGGTGCCAAAGATATGGCCAAAAGAAAGTAAAGGGTTATAGTAGGCCTGGGTCCGGTCCGACCCGGTTGACCCGGCCTGACCCCGCCCAAGCCGACCCGGTTCGGGTCACCTAGCCCGACCTGTTGTGTCTAGCCTGGCCCGTTGGGTGGGCAAGAATGTTCTGTTCGGCCCAACCTGTAGGGCCCCGCCCAGCCGACCACGAGGGGCCGCTGAGAGCCCTAAGGCCGCGGACCGGCCGCGGGGGCGCAGACCAAAAGTGGGTCATCACAAGGTTGGTTTGTTCTAGAGGTCACCACATGGGCGCCTCAGCCCAGAGGGCGCAACGAGGGACTGGTTTGGCCAGGGCACCGTGAGGGCGCGAGCCGATTCGGCCGGGGAGCCGCGCAGGAGCAGGACGGTTTGGCCGGGGCACTACGAGGGGCCGGTTTGGTCGTGGCTTAGAAGGTCGGCGGGCTGGCTTGGCCGGAGTAGCTCGGGAGGCCGATGGGCGGTGCAAGCCGAGGGGTGGTGCGACCAGACGGTGGCACGGCATGGGCAGGTCGAAAGCCTGCTGGCGGCGCGGTTCGGCCCGGGGCGGTGGAGCGGCGCGGGGGCGGCACAGGGCGTAGAGAACATGGGCGGAACGTTCATTGCCTTTGATTCCATCAATGACATTTTCATCTTTTTCCATCTCAAAGAACACCAAAAAGAAGAATGGAGGGGGGGTCCGGCCATGTTTGTTTGTCCCGCACCCTCAGCGTTTAGAGTGGTAGCAAGCAGTTCATCAAGAACATAAAAAAACAACGAGCGTGCAAAATATCATAAAACATAAAATCCCTATAATCCCTCATTAATTTATATTCCAATCCCTACAAAGAAAAGAATGGGTGTACTTATGATGTGATAAAAAATAGCATTAAACCCTTACAACTTCCCACAATAATAAAATCCCAACCCTTAGGGAAAAAATCTGTGGATCAACTTGATAATAATATGATTTGATTTCATTGTTATAGAAGGAAAGAATCAAGGGAATAATATCTTACTTAAAAACAATCTCTACCTTGTATTGTTCGTGATGATGATGAGGAGGGAAGGTTGTTCATCGAAGATGTCCCACGTCGGCTGCCTCCATAAGGTGCTTCCAAGGAAGAAGTCAAAGACGTTCCTCACCAACGTTCTTTGTCGAGGAAGTGTTATTCGTTGGGAGCTTTCACCCATTATTTCTCTTCTCCCAAGATCCACCAAAATGAAATAAAAGCCTCAAAATAATAGATTAAGATATCTATTAAGTCATTGGCATAGTATTAAAATTGGTTTAATGAATTAATTTATGTGTTGGCTCAATTAATTAAAGGGAAAGGTTGGAAAGATTAATGGTAGGTGTGTTGGTAAAATTAAGGTGGATACGGTCAAAGAATCTCCCTCATTTATTGTGGAAGTTGAGAGGTTTTAGGACTCGTATGGTCCCCACCACCATAACCTCTCATGGGAGATTATGGTTTGGGTAGTCCCCACCACCATAACCCCTCATGAGAGGTTAAGGTCTGGTGGTCCCCACTTCCAACATCCACATGGAGGTTTAGTTCCAATGGACCCCACCCCTGAACATCCACATGGTGGGTGTTTAAAATAAAATAAAATATATCGTGTGTTTATTTTATTTTATTATTTCCATGGAAAAACCAAAAAACTAACTTTCCCCCTCGACCAACTACCATCGAGGTGAATGCCTTCTTAAGTGATTACCGGCACGACGCGTTCAATGGTGCCCTCAGATTTCAATTCCATGAACCGGTTCAAAAGTTATAAAAACCCACTCACACGTTTCCTCAAAGTACCCTAAATAATGTTCGGAAATTCATTCCGGGGACATCGGGCTTCAGAATCTTGCACCGTCAATTTTATAGACTTGTAAAATTTGAAATTATTTTTTAAAAAAATAAATGGAAATTCCAGGTCTTTACATGGTGATTACCCTTAACATAAAATTTATTGGATTGTGATTATTACACACTTTATTCAACTAATTTACCATATGATAATATATTAATTTTTTGATCTCATGGATTATGTTCTTTGATTACTTTATGAGTTGTGTCTTATGAACTTCCATAATTTATTCCATGACTCGGGATTATTATCTATGAATTGTAGGTTATGGTTTTAAAAATTTAAACTCTTGCTTTTATAAGCTTATACTCGTCTTATTCTTAAATGATCATTAATATATCCATTTTACCCTTACTAGGCTTCTGATCTCACCCTTTATGATGTTTCTATTTCACTAGGATGTGATGATATGTTTTAATTTTGATATGTCTAAGGAGGGTGGTAGTTCTGAACAACTTAATGGGAGATGAGGTAGATCTTTTATGTTCTGATTTTTTATGTATCATTGTTTCTGAAGACACTATAAATTTAAATATCTAGCATGGATTATAATGACATGTATTGAATATTATTATAATAAGATATAATATTTATTCATGAAATTCTTGGGTCACCTCAAATTTCATATCATTATTATTTATTATGATATGAGAAAATACCTAACATTCAAGATGAATATCAATGATTAAATGGCTGTTAATGTAATAATAATATGAAAATATATGATGATTAATAATAGGATTATTATCAATCTATATATGAGGAATAAAATAACAATTATAAGTGAATTGTTTATCTTATATTAAGAAACATCAGAAAATGTAAGTGGAAAAACAAAGGAAAAGCGTCAATAAAATCATCCAATTTAGTTGTAATTAGTGATATTACAGTGAACCACCCAAATAAAAAATTATTCATGTATTATTATGAAAATTCTGTTGAATAACATCAATGAAATAAGTGGGTTTATATATCAATATAATCCAAAAAACATGTTAAGATAAAGAAAATGATTCCGGGAAGCAAAATCAGAATCCAGATCTCTTATTAAGAAGAATATTACTACTCTTTAGGAATTCAATTAAACAAAGATGATACTAAACAATTCAAAAAATTCTTGGATCATTTGAGAGATATTACGAAAACTAAATTAGTGAAGAAGAAGAATGTGAGGAAATATTTTTAGAGAATGTGTTGAAATTAAAATTTGAATCTTATCTCTAGCATAACACTAAAATCAAGAATAAAAAAGATTCATTGAGGAAATTTAATGGAAAGAAGATTATATTAATAAAATATATTACCAAATGGTAAAATGGTTACATTGATGATATTAAAAGGGTTAAAATTGAAATTTATTGAACAAGGAAAAATTGTGAAAGACATTGATTAAAAAATGAATATAAAAGAATAACATTTAAATAGGAGAGAATAAAAATTTTTTGAAGAAAAAAATATCTGAAGAAGATAAATGACGACATAAACCATGTATTTTAGTTAAAAGTTGAATAATTAGAAGATATTTAAAATATGAACCCAAAAAATAAGGATAAATCTACATCAACAAAAAATAAAAAAAATTGTTATTTCTTACTATGAAGGTTCAAATAATAAATCGAGGATTTTTTAGTCAAAGTGATATGTTCAAAAATCAATTTATTCATTATATAAAAAAATAACTAAAAAATATCATATTAAACAAAATAAATGGTAGCAAAATATATGGTAGTTCATCTGCTATAGTTCACTAGACATAACTTCTATCAGCATGGAAGATCTAAATTCATAAGCTATTATTGGTTTTATTGAGTTGTTGGAAAAAAGTTATGTGTATACTTTTACAATATTACACATCCCTAGAGAAGGCACAAATCAAGGGGAATAATTATGAAAATATTAGAATAGATTATCAAATGAAGAAATATATGATTAAAAATTTATCATGTTTGTCTATACCAAATAGATTTCAATTCATGGAAGAAATTTGTTTTTGGTGTGACCTGTAGGTTCGTTATGATGAAATCTGCATGAATTATATTCTTGAAAATTTATTCGTGAAAAATGATAGGAAATTCATAAAATGAAGAATGAATCAATGTCACTCATTATTTAAATTTCTTTGAAAGCTTCTAAGAGAATTAAGTCATGTATTCTTAATAGTGTTTGTTCCTATCCTATGAATTTTGAAAAAATATTCAAGAGTATTTTTTTATACTACTCGTCATTTTTTGATTTTAATGATCAGAAACACACTTATTATGTTTTATATTTTCATTTATGTGATATGTAGCTAACTTAATTATTTTACGATAGAACCCTTTGAATAGTCCCTGAAAATGTAATAATTTGTTTTTAAAGAATTATAAGAAGGATAAAATAATAATGGAGTATCGTGAAAGGAAGTAAATAAGCCCCCTCATGAATCCAAAGGTAGCTGGAAGCACTGGCTAGCCGGTGTAGTGCTTCTAGCCATCTAGTTCAGTGCCACTGGCATACCAGTGTTATGCTTAGAAATTTTCCATCACAGAAATACGCTAGACACTGCCACATTTAGGAGAACACATAATATTGTGATGACAAATTGGGACCGGGAATTCACTAGGATTCAAACTTCCATATAGTGGTAACATCTAGTATATACCATGTTCTATGAATCCCATTGGTTACCCAGTGAAGGATATCGAGTACTAGGTGGTGTCGACTTAGCAGCTCAAATAATAAAATTCATTATTCTCAAAATTCATTAAACTTATAAGTATTCAACTTAAAGTTCCTTGAAGGATTCCATTTCATTACACAAGGTCTTATATCATACAAATAGTCACCTTTTTGGCCTTTTCAATCTACAAAAACTCATTTTTATCCGATCACCAAACACCAATGTGTTAATTTACTCAAATTGATATAAAAGTTTTGTCCTTTATAAATCTTATTTATCTAATCTAGAGTGAGAAAAAAATTACTATACAATCACTCTATTATATTATCCTCATTATTTCCTAGTTTTTTTCGTATTCTTTGAGAGAATTGATACCAATATGTAAAGTTATTTCTTCCTAATAATCGCATCCTCCTCCTCTATCTATAAATTTGACTCATACTAATATTAATATAATGGACCATGGAATACATTCCATTTCTTTAAAAATTAAAGTAATTATATATTTTTATGTTTCTATCCTTATTGATGAATAGATATTATCTTTTTCTGTTTTATTTCTATAACCAAAAAAATCAAATGAATGTTTTTGTATCTCGACCAACAATAAATTCAAGGGATTAATATATTAAATCCTCATGTGATTTATGTGGTAGACCTAGTGGATCTTTTGGGATATTTATAAATTCCTTACAAAATATATTATGAAATTTAATTTATGAAATTTCAATTATTTATAGCTTTCAATCATTATTTTATTTAGATTGTTAAATATATTAATTAATTCTTAACTGCTTAGTCATTTATATTTTCAAATTTCACTTTTTTTTTCTTTATACACCTTTATTTTTATATATAATTATATAATTTCAATTTTATATTTAATTCTTTGTCTTTTCATCAATATTTTAAAAATATGATTTTAAACTTTTATTATATTACTATAACTTTTTAAAGGTAAATTCCCCCACTATATCCATATTACTACACTATAATCCCCATTTGGTATCACAGTGGTTTTTGATTTAATTAACAAATTTTTTAAAAAAATTATTTTCACATTTTTTAATTAATTTTTTTAAATAAATATATATTTTAAAATAAATTTTTCAAACACCCATGTTATTACTCAAGAATATTCATTGGTTTATGAACCAGTTTTTAATGGTACTAATTCTGATAATTAGAATTATATAATTTTTTCTCTTCCTATATCTATTTTCTATCATATTTAAAATATTTTATTATTGGAAAATATTCTTTCAACGGAAAATCATGAAAAATGGACCCCTAATGATATTTCTACCTGTGAACATGACATTAAAGAAATTAATTCACTAAATTATGCTTTAAATGTTAATGAGTAAAATATAGTTTCTTTATGTAAACTCACAATTGAAATTTGTAATTTTTTTGATATTATAAATGAAGGAACAAATAAAGACAATGATATAATTCTTGACATGTATATGAAAGAAATTGAGTATTTCTCTATGCCTCCTAACAACCCATTTACTATAATGTTTACAATATTTATTGATATTTGTAATAGTAAAAAATATTAGGTGACAATATTTCTATAGAAACATAGGTCACAAAAATCCTTTGATTTTCACCAAGTAGTTGGTAAATAAAATTCACCATGATCAAAAAAGATAAAATTTTAAAAATAATCCAGTTAAAGAACTTATACATTCTCTTATTACATTTGAGATAACAATTAATATATAATTTGAAAGGTTCTATAATAGGGTCAAGGAAATAAAAGGAAGATCCCTTTCAATGAAAGTAACAATGACTCATCCATGAGTGACTACGAAATTTCCAACATTACCAATATTATATATATGTACAAGAAAAAGAATACGTTTTCTCAAAACATCAAAACAAAAATAAAAAATTTTAGGTAACTTGTTTCAGTTATAAAAAGAAGGGGCACAAAAATCTGTATTTTCCCACAAAAAAAGGAAAAATTCAAAAGATAATATGCTTTATAAGAAATATATAATTCACTCACCTTGGATTGATAGTTCAAAATTTATTTCCATATATGAATTAAGCGAGGAATGTCTCTTGTGTCTTAAGTCACTTGTGGGGATGAAATTGATGTTGGTTCTAAAATTACAAATTCTCCATCCCATTAGAATACCTATATATATTATTTAAATTATGAATATATTCGTAATGTTAAAAAGGAATTAATTTTTTTTTATTAAAATTAAAAAAAATCATAAAAAGAACACAATATGATTGTTTCCAAAAAATCATATTTTTAAATAAAAAGGATGTTTTTTTTAATATTAAAAGAATAACCAAATGTTGAAAATTTAGATTTTAAAATTAATGATGAAAATAATTATCTTTATCATTTTACCCAAAAGAAAGAATATTTAAATATGATTTGGTTTTCTCAAGCACCTTTTAATAATCATTATGGGTTTTTTTGAAAATAATATAATTTTCCCAAAAATTTATAAAAGCCTAATTTTGTAATAGGGATTTATAAAAAATATTTTTCTTAATTGAAATAATTTTTTTATATAGTTTTTAAATTAAATTTTAAAAATTATAGTAATTTTATAACAAAATTCATTTATCATTTTCATATATTTAAAATGGAAAACATACTCTAACCAAGTGAATATTCTTAAATATTTAGTATATAACTTAAGTGGACCCAAGATGTGTGTGCTAAAAGATATAGTTTCTTAATATTTTGTATAATAATAGTAAAATAAATAAGCTATATGGCATTTGGATAAAAGTTTCACAAGGTATATGTGTGGTGATCTTTATGAATTCAATCATCTTGAATATTTTCATAGAGGACACGTCATCTTTAGAAAGGATTCAAAATTTAAATTACCATTATTAGTATTATTTATTTCTAAAAATATATTATAATAAATTATTTTTTATATTAAAATTTATTTAATCATAATTTAATATGTATGAGTTAAATATGTGATAGTGATTTTAAAATTTATTTAAAAAATGTTTTTTGTAGTTTTTTTAATTCCAAAATTATAATTTTATTTAACATATTTCTTTTTAATAATTATTATTTTATATATTTAAAATAACTAGAAATTCAAAATGTTGCGTTTTTTAAGTAATCAAGATAATGATTCTTGGATTTGGAATCAACACCTAGGCCATTCTAATATTAATTCATTTTTCAAGGTCAACCATAACGAACTAGTACATTTTTAATGAAATTTTATTCAAATCATAACTTAGATTGTGTACCATTATAACTAGGAAATAAACACAATACTTATTTAAAACCTAAAAATCTTGTTTCTTGTTTTAAATCCTTATAACTAGTCCAGCTTATTCTTTTTTAGCTAACTCAACTTGATAATATAGAAGGTAAAAGTTACACCTTTTTAATTATATAATTCTTTATTATATTTTCATCGGATTCCTTATTATCTCATAAAAATAGTCTTATAATATATTTATCATAATTTCAAGTATATTCAAAAATGAAAATGGATTTAAATTATTCTCCCTTATAATTTACCATGATGAAGATTTTAATAATAACTACATTGATGAGTTTTGTACTTTTCATGGTTTTCACCCCGCTTTTCATCTCCTAGAACACCTTAAAAAATGGATTTATCAAATGATGAAATTATGGCCTCTAAGAAATTTTAGGACTCTCATAAATGCGTTTTTTCCTCTTCAATAATTTTGGGTAGATGTAGTCAATACCACATGATTTATCCTTAACTATGTCATATTAATACCCATCTTAGGCAAAATCCGTTACAAACATTAGAATGGGAAAAATAAAAAATATCGATTCTTCAAATTATTCAAGTATAAATTCTTTATACCAAATAACAAATATAATATAAGAATGTATTATTCTAAATTTTATGAAAGAATATTCCATGGATTATTCTACTCATGGAAAGCCTTTTGATTCTTCAATAAGAGGAGTGAGACCATAGAAGAGTATATTCAAATAAAATATGATAAGAATCTTCTAAAATTGCATCCAAACTGGTATAATGATGTGGAAAAATCTAGTTTTACCTTTACTAAACTTAAATCCTCTAAAATAATGATGATTTTATAGATACCACATCCTTTACTTTACACAAGTATTGGATTCTATCTAAATATGATCCTCTTTAGAATATAATAAGTGAATTAAAATACAAAAAATTTAGTATAAGTTTGATCTTAAATAAGCATAAACATAAGTATTTTCTGTCACAACATGAACCTAATTCCCTTGAGGATTATATTAATGGTGATAATTGGATAGTTTACATGTAATATTAGATGTACCAATTTCGAAGTAACAATATTACGAGTCTCATGAAATGTCCCAATAATCATTTCAATATTGTAATTAAGTGGATTTTCAAAAAAACCTGACCAAAATAAAATTTTATCTATCAAAATTATGGAATTAATAATAATTTCTATAATCAATAATAGGGTAATTATTATGATGAATCATTTACACTTGTTACATAACCAAAATCTATTATAATATTGCTATCATTCACTACACATTTTAATTTCCAATTTTTTCAAATGAATATAATTTTTTAATTATTTTTTTCAAGAATATGTTTTTTTGACCAACCAAATGTTTTTGAAAAATAAAAATTTCAAAAAAAAACCAATTCTCTATATGGTTTAAAATGAGACCCTCAGTTTTAGTATGATAGGTTAACTAAATTTATTTCATCAATTTATGTCAATGTAAGAAATGATTATTCTTAATTTTTTTCAAAACCTTTTCAAATATCTATTTATATTTTTTAAAAATATTGTTCAAATTTTATTTATCTTTGGAAATTTTGAAATAAATGTTTATTCTACTAAATTATTTGATGTTTTAAAATATTTTTTCAAAAACATTATTTCTATCTTTCTCAAAACATAATTAATGATGATTGATGGAGTTGTAAATTTTATATCTTTTTTATAACCCTATTTTAACTTCTTTTTGATATTCTCAAAGTGGGATAAATTTTATAATTTATTAGGAAGTGTTAGGTTTATGAGTTTATTTAATGTTGTGTGAAAATAAAAATATGATTTCACTTCTTTTCTAATTGTGGAATCTAAATATCATAGTGACACATTATATTTATCTTATAATTTATTGTTTTAATTTAATTATTATTCAAGTGTCTGTGATTATAACAAATAGGTATATTTTTTTCTTCCAACAAATATTTCATTTTAATAATCACAAACATTCCTAATATTTTTAATAAGTGATATACAACTAGATTAGATATATCATGATAAAAAAATTTAAAAGATCCCTGAAAATTTTATTATGGTTGTTTTGAATCCTTTGAATATGTATAGAAGAAATACGGTGGCTCATGTAAGGAATTTAAGAATCTACCTCATGAAGGAAAAGGAAATTGGAAGCACTGCCCTGCTAGTTTAGTTGAACCAGCCAATCAGTGGCATACTTAGGAGGCTCCCCTTATAGTAAGACACCATATGATATTCGGTATAGGAGAACCATATAGCTAGTATTTATATGTAGAGTGCCTTTTTTCTCTAGGGCTCCACAAGATAGCTGGTGGAGGTACACTGACTAGCCAGTATTAGTTAGTAAATACTATGTCCAATGAAGCCTAGAGGCTACCGAGTGAAGGCTAGCAGGTACATGTGGGCATCATCCCATTATCTATAAGAATAGAATTTATCATGTTCAAAATTCATTGAAATTGTATATCTTCATGTTAAAGTAACCCATATGATTCAAAAATATTACCAATGTTATTTGATCCTACAAATATAGACCTTGGCTGGCCTTAGAAATCAAAAACAACTCACTTTCTCATTTGATATCTGAACGCCAACGTAGTCAATTACCCAACTTACTCATAATAGTTATCTCTATTATAAATAATATTCCTCCTTTCTAGAGTGTTAAGAAATTATAATATCCAATCACCCACTTATATTATTCTATTTATCTCCTAGAATTTTTCATATTCTTTTAGATATTTGAGACTAAGATATAAAGTGATTTATTTCTAGAAATCTCATACCCTTCCTCATTATTTTAATGTTGTTTATTTCTACCATTTTTGTATGGTACCATGGATTTCATTCCATTTCCTACAAAAATGAAAGTGACTATTTAATTTTAAGTTTCTATCATTACCATTAAAAACACTTCTGTTTTCTTATTATAACCTTAAAGGTAATGGAAAGTTTTTGTATCTTGGTTACTAATAAGTCCAAGGAAATAATCCATTAAATCATTAAATAATTGAGGCGGTAGATATGGGGATATTTTAGATAAACTTATGAACTTCCTCGAAACATATATTGTCTCATTTACTTTATAAAATTTCAATTGATCATCACTTTCAATTATTATTTTATTCATTTTTTTAATCCATCAATTAATAGTTAATTACATAAATATTTTTATATTGTAATCAATGTTTACCTTTGTTATTCCATTATTATTATTATTTATAATTATATCTTTAAAATTTCAAATTTTATTATTTTTTTAAATTTTCAATATTTTTAATAGATTTTTTTAAACATTGAATTTTTAACTTTAAAATTTTAAAAGGTAATTCACCCCCAACACAAACTTTTTGACCAACTAGATAGCCCGAAGACCTTAATTTTTTATTATTTTTTATAATACACCTTTCAATGGGTGAGACAAAATCATTAAAAATCTCAAAGGCTTAGATACAATTACATGACCAATGGGTCTTAGAGGAAATCATCCAGAAAAGACAACATTGAACTGCTCCTCCAATACACATGTCATGAAATCAATACTCCACCTTTGTAATGATGGTTGGATAGTTTCCATGTGCGGAGTTGGACATGCTCGGTACAGATGGAAATTTCATACCTTCTAATTCATCCAAATTAGGTTAACTCTACTCTAGTGAATGTGTCTTCTCTAAATCCTCAACTAGAGCCTTTCCCTCTGTAGTCTTACTGGTACATCTAAATATTCATGTGTCCTGAAATCCTTGGGGTGGCCCAAAGGCTTGAGGTGGCATGAAGGCCTTGATAGAAAATTGGCCTGAAAGCCTTAGGTGGCCCGAAAACCTTGCACGACTTGAAGACCAAATAGGTGGTCCAAAGGCCCAGATGGATGAATAGTTCCAGCTGTAGTAATATCGAATAATATCAACTATAGCACTACTATAGTTCCTGATATAGTGTTGCTATAGTACCTGAAAATTTGTCTCCACCCGAATTTGATATCGTGTCTCTTGGACGCACTGGTCCAGTCTTCAACAACAGGGCTAAGGCTCATGTTCCACACACATTTCATTTTACTCATCTTTGAAATATATATTTAACATAATGATAAATAGAGAGTTAATTTTTCAAATGAATGTTATCTAAATGTCCTATTTGGAACTATATAAATTGAGTCCCAAAAGTTGAAATCCAAAGATATTTGTGTCATAAAAGGAACTAGAAACAATATGTTACATGTGATATAACTCTGTAATGATATAAATGAGGTCATTTTCAATAATAATTAATTTTTAATTTTTAACTCAAAGGATGAAAGGATTATTACTCAATTAAAAAAATAACAAAGGGTAATCTTTTCAAAATTAGTCAGAATACTAATTATTGATTTTTGAGTGGTATGGACGAAAATAACACATAGAATAGAAATATTTTAATCTTAGTCTATTAAATATGAATAAAAAATCAATGTACCACTTGAAAATATATTTACCCCAATTTAAGAGATATAGAGAGAGATGTTTTTGGTGATAATTTTCAAAATGGTATGTTAGTTCAAGGAATATAGAATAGATTTTAGATTTAGTCCACAATCCATGTGGAATAAATCATAATAACTTATTTGGTCCTATGATACATATTAAAATAATATATGACCTATAATTTATCACATTAGTTGATTATTTTACCTAGATTAAAATTGTAATGTTCATGATGTAGGATTCCTAATAAGTAGAAAAGTTAAAAAATATCAAAATATGGGTAGAGAATGAGCTGCGAGTCTATATAAAAAAGATAATATTTGATAATGGTAGGAATTTCATTTGAAATAATTCTCAAATTATCTTATAAAAATAGTAATTTAGCACCGATATAATGATTTATATAATCCTTAGAAAATGGGGTGGAAAAAAGAAAGAATCCCAGTTTGGTTTAAATGGGTAAAACAATTATTATTGAGTACAAACTCCCAAAATATTTATATAATTAAGTATTATATAATGTTATATATATATATATATAAATATTACTAATCCTTGAAATGATATTATCTTGGAATTCTATATCAAGACGTGATAAAATATGTCTTACAAGTTCATGGAACTAATAAAATATGACCTCGAATAGAGGGAAATTTATATTGAAAAGATATTATATTGCGTTCATGGATATAATTTTTTTAAAATTATAGGCAATGTTTTAGGGATTTCCTATAACGATTATTTTGGTTATGTTAGTATTGTGATTATATTGGGGTTTTTATAAAACTACTTAATTTTTTTCATGAAAATAAAATATTAAATTAGAGAGAGGGACCTGAAATAATCTTGAAACTATATGAAATGTTGTATAAAATAATACCAATGGTGAATTACAATAATTTCTTCGGTAGATAATTTTTCATGAAAATAAAAAAAATCTGGTAAATTTTTTGGAGAATAATGAAAGTGGTAACTTCATGAGATATCTATATAATGGGATATGTTACATATGGGGAAATAAAAGGATATAAAAATTGTGTATTATATTAATGTCATGATAATTGAAAATCATATCAAATATGGTTTGTAAAATAAAAAAGTTTTGAAAATTTTATAACAAGATTGTGTACAGAATTTTAGTAAGGAGAATGAAGAAGATATTGTAAATGAACCTTCCAATGCTGGCGTTATCTCGGATCAAAACACAGATGAGGATAAAAGTATTAAATGTGGGAATCCAAAAAAATCAGAGATTAAAGAAAAAAATTTAACTAAAAAAATATCACTAGAAGTAATGGGTCTCTAGTGTATATAATAAGAAAAATGAGAATTTAAAATCAAATATATCTCATTTCATATATTGGTCTAGACATAGTTATAGAAGGAGACGATCATAAAATATTATATATAATCCATGAATAAATATCATGATTAGATTGAAAATAATTCCACATGATAGCTTATTTCTATACCAAAAATAAAAAATGTTATAGGTACCAAGTGGGTATTTAAAAAAAATTAAAAGGAGAGGTGTCCATAAAAAATAAAAGATAATATACAAAGGGTAATCACAAATGAAATTGAATGGATTAGATGGGAATTTTATAAAAGTTTAATGACTTTAATCAATCAGAATGTTTCATATAATTTCAACCTATTGATGCTAAAATATTTATCATATATAAGTGAGGTATAAATTTTTTAATGGACACTTAGAATACTATTTTTTATTGAATATCATGAAGGATTAATTTTTTATGGTGATGGTATCATGGTATGTAGGCTGAAGAAGGAATTATATGGGCTAAAATATGACCCACGATCCATACATTAAAATTTTTATGGCTATTTGAGAGAAATAATGTTTAAAAAAGACAATTTTTTATAGAAATATATATGTGATACTAATTTAAAAATTTACTTTAATTTTAATAGTTCATGAAAAATAAGTAATAATTTTAGGTGATAAGGATAATGTCTATGAGGATTTTGAAAAAAATATATATTATTTTTTAGATTCCTATGATATTTGAGATGACATACATTCTAGGATATCCTATTTCGTAAAACACATTACATATTACTATCCTAAGAATAACATGATAGAATTTTTTTGAATATATTTGAATATAATATTATCAATATGTCTTAACATCCATGTTAGTTTCAATGAGACTGAGAAAAGATAAATCAAGAGGTAATGTTAATAAAAAATAATTAAATTATTCATTGGAATCATACTATATCAAACAGCATAAAATAAGGTAATTGTTTATATAGGGGAACAATGAAAAATATTCCTATTTCATCCAAAATATTACTAAGATATATCAAAGGGATAGTGAACTATGGTCTGATTTTTCAAAAAAAAAAGTGTGTAATTAAATATGTTGGGTTTAACATTTATAGGTTGGGAAAAGTATTTAAATTAAATTAATCATAAATTAATTGTAAAATTCTTATTAGGTATAATTTATATTATTTATTATAATAAGAAACAAAATTCATCGAATTTAATCCAAATATATGCTTATTATGATGTCACAACACATTCTAGTGAAAAATATTCATTGTATGAAAGTAATGTAATAATATCTAGTAGTGTAAGTTGATAATTAATTTAGTGTTTCTTAAAATAATCAATGTACTATATGTAAAACAAAAAATCATCTCCAGAAACCAACAATGTATCCCATTGAAATTAAATATCTTTTCATCCAACAAAATCTGTTAAATAAATATGAACATACTAAAAATATTTCAATAAATGACCATATTTCACGTTTATTTAAAATTTATTCTAATAAAAAGGCTTATTGACATAATTCTAAAAAACATGTTCAAAATCTCCCTCTAATTTTATTAGGTGTGGGAATTACCCCCATATTTCTTTGGTTGTGTTTTCAAATGGGGGAATAACTACACCACAACACTTATAAGATAAATTTATAAAATTATTTCATTGTATTTTGTGAATTTTTGCTTCTGGTTATTATAAATAAGGTGGGGAAAAGTTTATTGAGTACATGAATTGAGGGGGTGAGAATCTATGTCACTAAGAAAAGAATTTCTTATCATCGAGGGATGGGATTATCTCAAATAAATTTCTTCAATGGTATTTTGTTCTCTATACTTTTCTATTTATTAAATATTGTGATTTTATTACTCTTTATGTGAGTTGTTAGTGTTGAAAACACAATGGGTGATTGAATAACACTTATAAATGTTGAATGTATATTTATTTCTATTCCAACATTGTGTGAGAACCATTGGAATATTTTTAATTTGTTTTCGATGTAATGATAATGTTTCTTAGCTGATTGAATATTCCCTAAGTGGCGTTGAAGAAGTTAGGTGACTTTTTTTAAAAGTTATGAAATTATGTGTTTGCAGATAAAATTTATTAGGAATTGAGTTTCTTATATAATTAACAATTTTTATGTAGATTATTTGGATAAATTATTAAATTCATAGAATCCATAATATATTTATTTATTTCTTGGATTAAAAAAATGGAATGCATGACTGAATATCCTTATATACCTAAAATACATGTAATTATTTGTAAGAAAAAAGCTAAAGAGGATGAAAAAAATTACAATGTGACTATATTAAATTTTTATGTAAGATATTATTTGGAGATTCATAATTTTTCTCACATTGATGAATTTTTAAAATTCTAGGAACCCACTAGGATTCATAACATATTTTTTACGATACATAATATATTAATTTGGGGTGAGGCTATTAAATAAGCAAAGACATTATATGAATAATATATTTAATTGTATGTGTAAAATATTTTAGATAAGTGAATAAATATTGTAATGGAATCGTATTATAGTGACTCATAATATTTATTTAAAATACCTAATAATTTTTTGAATCATCAAAACAAAATGAAAATAAATTATGAATCTTATGCAATGTGTAAGATATTTAAGATCATATGTAAATTTTTTAGAAGAGTCATAATGAGTTTTCCATGACTCGAGTTAAAATGTATGTAATGTGAAAAATTATATAAATTTTAAGGATTATAAAATCTTAAGAACCTATCAATTTTTTAGAAAAATATTATTGTGAGTCTTATACATATCCCTAATGCACATTGAGATCTATAACTTTTTACTAATACATAAATTTGTTAAAAATATAGGATATCTTGATGATGAATATATAAATTACATATGTTATGTTGTGATGTTATTTAATTCAAAAAAATAAATGTCTAAATTTTTAGCTATGATTCAAGATAATGAGTTTTGAAAATTATCTTTACACCATTGAGAAGAATGATGCATTGCATAGTAGGTCGGGTATGGGGAACCCTTTATAGCCAGTTCTAGTATCTAATATATGACCATTCCATGCATAATAAGTTCATTTTATGGTGATACTTAAACTGGGAAATATTAAATACCATATTTTGGATGTAGTAATTTCACATGATATATTTTCCTATGATAAATTGTGGGACCCATACAAGCCTTGGTTGAAGTTTTGGTGCATCAAAATTTATTTTTTCAAGACATTATAAGTTTTTTATATTTATTTAATGTATACATGGTGGTAAATGTAGAAGTATTTTACCAAGATGTTTTAATAAAAAAATTTTGATTACATATGGTTGATCCAAATAATGAAAGTGATAGAGAAATGAGGAAAGGTTGTCGACCAATCATTGTTTTAAATATCTCTGTATTGAAAAAAAAATATGAATCAAATATTATTTTTATATGAATAGATAAATATAAATATTATGTATAATACTAATTATATTAGAAGTATGGAGATAAATCTTCAAATCCTGTGTATTTGGTAATCTAAGATTGAGAATCTGAATAGTGATGTTTTAAAAGTAATTTGTAAGGATGAATCATTTGGGTTGAACATGTAATTTAAGAGGTTAAAGTTCTCAAATATGTGAGAAAATTGTGATTATATTGATTTAAATTCTATAGAATAATATCATCATCATTATTCATTAAATCATTTTAGACTCTCTTCTAATCATACTCACTTAGTTCAAAATAATTCTATATTTATGGGATTCTATATAATTAGTGGGATGTTGTGTCTTGGGAAAGACTGAAATATAGAAGATGATACATCCTTTTATACTAGTAATTGGTGAATAATTATACATAAAAATCATTAAATTTGACTAAAACTAATCACACCAAAGTTATTTACCCACTTTTCAATCAGAAAATATAAAAATTGGGTGTTCCTTAGGTTTCATTATTTTTTGTTAAAATCAGGTAAGGATGGGATTTAAATTTTAGCAGATCATATCATAATTAATTATAGATTTTTAATTCTAAAAGATAAATTAAAATATAATTATCACTGAGTCAACCCCCCCACCCCCCCAAGTGGTATAACCCATCCCTGAAGAAATTTAATATTCAAATAGAAAAAATATCATTCAGTTTTACAACAATATTATGAAATTAAGGGTATTTATTTTAATGATATTTTTATTTATTTTCAATAACATAAATAATAAAAAACCTTCTTTAAATTTAATATTAAAAAATTTACATTTTCATTTAAATAGATATAAATTTTATATATTTTAATTCGGATCCTGATGAGTATTTCTATATTTAATGACCTAAAATATTTATTCTTAGTAGTTACGGTAGTCATGTGTTCAAGATAAATATGAAATTATATGGTCTCAATAAATCCATATATGTGTGGTATTTTATGCTTAAAAATTTCTTGAGGATAAGGAGCTTCAAAATTGGTAATTTGGAAAACAATGTGTATATCAAAAAACAATACTAAATTATCCATTTTGATAATGTATGTTGATGACATTATTTTTGTTAGAAGGGTTAAATGATATTGTTTTTATTTGATACAAAGATAAAGAAACAATTCAAGATTCTAATGATTAGATATATGAAATTTTATAAATTATCAAGTGTGTAATAATGTAATTTTAATATTTTTATCACAATAAAAATTTTATTCTGTGTTATTGGGTGATATTTGGTGGAAGAATAACATAAGGTATCTAATATTTTATATGTTCAAACAAAATTTCCCACAAAAAAAGATAAAAATGTTGTAGATTAAAAATTATGATAATATTTTTATAAGTAAATTTTAGTTGAATTATTAAAGACCCAATATTTTTTATGTTGTTATTTTAATTTCTTATTTCAAAATAAATTCAATGGAATCATATATTATTTCAATTAATAAGATTTTAGGATCATCAAAGGAACAATTTAGTATATTTTTAGTTATGGTAAACATAAATATATTTGTATTTATGGAATTTATAATTTTGATA
The DNA here is from genome assembly GCA_963277665.1 of Viscum album. Taxonomy (NCBI): domain Eukaryota; kingdom Viridiplantae; phylum Streptophyta; class Magnoliopsida; order Santalales; family Viscaceae; genus Viscum; species Viscum album. Next base: position 1,940,835,859 of record OY728159.1, read on the forward strand.
ATACATTAATATTGGAGATAAAAAATGTAATTTTATTTTTTCTTTCTCTATTAGTGGGAGATTTATTACCTATAAATCCCAGAATAAAAATTTAGTTTCTTTAATTACCATTGAATATAAGTATATAGTGAAATCATAATCAACAATAAAGATGATTTGGATGAAGTCATAGTTTGGGGATGTGAGGGAGGAGGATTTATATCTTTTGTGGATTGGATGAGACAACAAAAATTCAATAAATGTTTTAAATAATATGGTGCCACATTCAATATTTTAGTATACCACTAATAAATACCTTTTCATCAAGGAAAATTTACAATTTCATAAACTGCACTTGGAGTATATTTCTTTAAATGAATAAATTATAGATATCTTGATAAAAATATTATCAAAGAATTAATTTCATAACTTTCATGTGTTTATGGAAGTATATTCTATCACAAAATATCTATGAGTATTTTCTCTATATTTTCACTCTTAAATTTCGTTATACTTTTTATAATGGGGGAGAATTTAGTTTAGAATTCCATGGTATAAGTGGGGTAATTAACTTCTTTCAATAAAAAGGGGAGGCACGGATTAAAAAATAAAGAGGTTGGAAAGGGATAAATATTTCATATTGGGGGATAATATCATGATAAGTTTGAATATAAATTTTCATAATGAATTGAGTATATAAATTGGAAACATTATTTTTTCAAAAAAAATAAAAAGGGTGAAATTCATTATATCATATATTATATTTAATTTTTTATGGATATTTTAAATCCCTTAATAAGGCTTAATATACTCTTGAGTAGTGTGAATATAAAAGGGGGGATTGGGTAAACCCTTGAGAGGTAATAAAAACATCGTTACCAAAATATTTTTCTTTACACCAAGATATATAGTTCACTTATAAACATTAATCTATACAGTAATTTTACATTTATATATCTCTCAAATTAAGACTACACTAAGAAATAGTCTCTTGATATTATGATTCGTTAGTTATAAACATTATTTCAAATTATATTTTTTATAAAACTCCCATGATATTGTTTGTGTTTCTTTGTGTTTGATATATTCTTTAGAAATTAATTTCTCAAAACAAAAAAGAAAACTATTTAGTAATGGATCTTTGGAATTTCATTGTTATATTTTCAGAAAAATTGGTAAATAATTTTATGTAATGGTTTGAAATATGTCTATAGGAAAACTATGTTTATGAATTTATTATATACCACAGGTTTTTTAACATCCCATTGTTGTTAAAATTGTTAAAATTATTTAATTTAATATGTTTTTTTAGAATTAAGAAGTTGGTAAATTTGAGATATATAAACTATTATCAAATTATGTATTTTAAACCACATCATGATTTTGATAATCACATTGTTTTTCATTAAGAAACGACTTGGTTTTTTGGATTTTTCGATAGAATATTTTAATGAAACTATTAGATTTTAGGTGCATAAAAAGAAGAATTTTTTTTGAGAAACATGTCATGTTCATAAGTTGGATACCAAAAATAAATTTTACATATTGACATGAACGGATAATTATGATATAATATTTTATCACAGTTTTTGAGGAAATTTTATTACACTCCATGAATATTTCAAAACATTATTGTAGTTACTTACAAACATATATGGATTATTTTGGAAACTGAATTTATATTTTATCATGAGTTAAATATATTAAGAATTATTTTTATATCTATAATTGAATGAGAAAAACACATTATTTTCTATATCGTGTAGCTTTTGGTGATATCTATTGAAATATAGTGTTTACGATGAATAAAGATATAACAAAATTTTATGAGATCATTATAGATAATAATGGGATAGTTCTTGGGTAGTGAATAAGTTCACACTTCAATGATATATCAATAAAACTTCTAAGGAGGATAAGGAAATTATTTTTATATATAAACTCATTTTTTTCTTTATTCATGTTGATTTTAAATTAATATATTATGTAACATGAGTGAGTCTTAGTTTATTTTTAGGATACATCACTTGTAATGGTTTTAAGGCCATTTACTTTCACTTAATGTTCTTGATTGATTAAAAGAAAAAAGAATATATGATGTGGGATAACACCGAATGATAACCAATGACTAGACACATTTAAAGAGTCAGTGAACATATTAAAAATATAAATCTAGATGTTATTTTCTCTATTTATTTATCAATTACCAATATTTAACCAGTTCAGTTAATGATCATGTGAATTAATCAATAATGAGACCAAAGTGTTTTTAAATATGGAGATGTTTTGTGGTAATCGATTCACCCTCACCCCCAATGATCATAACATATTTAATAGTTTTTTCACTCATAAATAATTCATATTTCTCTATAATACACTAATAAAATTTCATATGTTTTAATATAAAAAATATAATACAAAATATAGGACGTGTTTAAAGAGTTTTAGAAAATAAGATAAATAAAATTATATAAGAATTATTTAATAGAAAATATAGAGACTATTATAATCCACCACTTAAATTTTTTATTTATATATTTTTTAAACAAATTATTTCATTTAAACATGATATCCTAATTTGTTAACATCTTCATATTATAAAAATTAACATGATATACACAATGATACAATTAAATATTATTCTACTTTTAAATATAAATAATTTAAACTTTTTTATTTGATTGAAATTTAAATTTATTTTATATTATATGGTAAATTATAATAGAATACTAATATTTTAAATTTAAATGATTTGATTTTATATATAATATTTTTACACTATAAAGTGATCTAAGGTTTTTCTTTTTTACTTTTGAAAATTATTATATCATTATTCAGACTACATATTGAGTGTTATTAATATTAATTATTGTTATATTTAAAACAAAAATCATATAATGACATTTCATTAATAAAATTAACCACTTTTATTTTCATGTAATAAATTTTCCTAGTGTGTTTCAGATAGATTTATTAGAAAACACATTCATCGAAGGAGGTATCCTCATAGAAATTATATGAATAAATATAGGCTTAAATGAATAAACTAAATTTAATTTATACCCTTAATTGATAACCCAAATAAGGTTTAAAATGAATATTAATTTAATATTAACAACATTAATATAATAAAATCTAGGAATTATAAACAGAATAATACATAAAAGAAACAAAATTTTGAATTTTTTACGATATACTCTCCCCAAGGAATTAAATTATCTAAATGGTAGATAATGGGAAAAAACCTAGTTAAATTATTATATCAACTCAACAATACTTGTGTAACTAACACCAAAAGATAAAAAATAAAATAAATAGAGTGTAAAGGGGATATGGTTTCAAATGGGTTTCTTTGTGAAAATGGAATCATTGAAAAATATTTTATTCCAATATTCACTAACTTATTGACATATTTTCCTACTAAAGTAGATAAACATTTGAAAGGGTTTAATTTTTTTATATTTACCACTAACATCTCTCAAAATTGCATTCCATTTTAACCTGTTATGACGAACCTATTTCTAAGATAGAGAGATGATTTTCACGATGATGTGTTAAGAATAACATTCACATCAAGTCACATTTTACATTTTAGAAAATTGATCTAGTAAATAAGATCAATATTCAATTTGTGATATAAAAACCAAAAAAATAAGTCAATAAAATTAAAATCAAAATAAGTTATAAGTATAATTTTTTAAAAAAAATAATTAAGATATTTTAAAAGGTAAAATTATGAATTATTAGGAGATATCAAAATAATTTTTATTAGATTATTTTTTATATATAAATTTTTATATCAAATTGGGGACATTTTTTCACTAATTATTAATAAAATATTCATAAAAATAATTTTAATTAGTTTTTAATTTCGGTAAAACTCAATAATCCTTGACAGGTTAAAGAGATTAGGGGGATCTTGATGAATATTTTTGTAGGATATAGCAACTCCCAATTATAGTGGAAGAAATATAGAGAACCTATCTGTAATATTTACCACAAGAATATGTGATAAAACAAAATGAAAATAAATAAAACAAATTATACCTCATTTTTCGAACTAAATCCTCTAAAACAGTGAGCATTATTGTGACCCATTAGTAGTAATCAAATTATTCTTTCCATAAATGGTATGCAATAGATTAAATGGAATCCTAAAATTATTATATATGACTTATTCTCATACAAAATATTTATATTACCTCCTCCTTGAAGGTCAATTAAGATAAATTTATGAGAGAGATTTTGTATAAGATATTGATATCCACTACAAAAACATAATTTCAATGAACTCCATTATATATAAATCCTTCATTGATTGAGGAGTTTGTTGAAGGTTATCTATTTAATTTTTTTGGAAATAGAAAATAATTTTCCTCGAAATTATAATGATTAAAATATAACCTCAATTATTTATATGATCATTAAATTTATTTGAAAAATAAATACACCATCTATATATCATCACATGATGTATCAAATATTGAATAAAACATTTGAATCAATATAGGAATGATGGTAAATAATAAATTCAATCATTCATTATAAACCCCATGATGTATTATAACCAACCCCAACATAAAACATACCGAAACATTATGAATGTCACCATATCATGGTTTATACTTTACTACATATATTCTACAATATCCCACTTACACTAAGACATACCATAATTATGAAATGAACTCTAATTATTTATAAATATATAGCAAAACATTTTTAGATAGAATTGTCATATTAGTCCATAAAATTTTAGATGAAAATTAGATATCAATGTTAACCCATAATCTCATGATTATATTGTAACCCAATTAAATCTTATAGTTTTGAAAATAATCATGAATTCCATAATCAATAATTTTAAGTAAAGAGAAGCTTGTTTTATAATTTCAATGCTACTCAATATTTAAAGGGTAAAACAATATCATATCACCATATAAACATGGCCACCATAAAATGAATCTTTTTAAATCTTACCCATTCTTAGATAATATATTTTTCCAAGGAAATGAGTCATTATTTATGCATGGAACATGTTAATCTTGTATAAACTGACTCATATACTATCAATTATCTATAATAAACTAACTAAATAGAATGAATAAAACACATATCATTTACCTATGTTGTTTAAAGCATCACATGTCACTAAAATAATCATGGTTATACACTTTCCAGTCTAATTAAATCATGGGTATAGGTTTTATATTTATCATATAAGATGAAAAATCTCATCTTGGTTAATCTCAATTGATGACATGATTAGTAACACACCAAAATATTATTTGATTATATATTTCCTAAGGGAATAAAATTATGGAGATTAACATGATAAATATCCTATAAACCTCATGATATGGCGATTCATATATGTAATACACCCTTAAGTGTATCAATAACAAAATAAAATTCCATATGATGCACTTTTGTGTGTTATTCATAATAATATGGATCTACTTGTTATCACATAAGTCAAATTTGAATAATATATAATATTATTCTTATACTAGTATTAACATATAATTACAACCCAAAATAATTCATGATGGTCATTCATCAAGGATAAATGAAGTAAATATATTAATGGGGTTTTATCATTACACTATTCATGTAATTTATAAAATACACATGAATAAATTATAAATATAGATTATATTTATTTTAAAATAATTACATATTTATATTCAAAATAATAATTACATCTAATTTCTCATGTGTATAATATATATAGGCATTACTTGACTCCAGTTATTTTACTATGTTAATTTATTTGTTACCAGATCTCTGAAATTTTCCTATACATCCACCCAATAAATATTTACATGATCCATTTGAACTATTTCTAAAGGGATATACTATTTATAAATGATTTTATCATTTTTTTGGGAGATTGGGGTTCCTTGTCCAGGGAAATATCTCTATTATTTTTACAGTAAAAATTAACATATACCAAAATTAAATAAAATAACCCAAGTTTAGAGATGATAATATTGATACAAAATGATTCCTATATAGAATATAATACATTAATTTATTATACCATAATTATTTAATCTTTCACAATAGGTTATTTGGAAAATTTCAAACTAATAGCTCCAGTATTAAGAGAAAACATAAAATCAAATTCATTTTTTATATCAACATTATTAGTTGTGAATATATAATCAATATATAATATTATACTTATCTCTTTCCAACATTAAAATTATAACAAACATTCTTAATTCTTCATAATTACTTAGGGATGTTCTTTACAGTAATCCATTGAATCTCATTCAGATTATATTGGTATCTACTAGTTATGCTCTAGCATAAGATATATCAGGTTGATTACAAAATATAAAATGTATGGTGTATTTCATAGTGGTATTAGAGGGAATATTATCCATGTTTCTTTATTATAACTCCTTACGTGGACAATGAGTCTTTATAAGACTTTATCCATGTAATAAATGTAAAGACCCCTAATTATATTTTTTAATTCTTAACAACATTTTAATTACCAATATAAGTGTTCTCATGTAGTCGATGTATCCTTATAGATCAATCACTATAGATATCCATGCCTAGTATATAAGATTATTCACCCATGTATTTGACTAATAAGCATTTTCCTAAAATTACCTTTATAGTATATAATCTTATGAGATCATTTATACTGAGTAGTATTTCATCTATATAAATAAAATAAAAATAAGATCACACTCCCACCGAACCATTTGTATATAAAATACATATCTTCATTATTAATGGAAACTAATGTAATTTATTCTGAAATTAAATCAAATTTTATGACTCTGATAATGTTACATAAAATAATTAGTATGAAATTGAATCATTCAAAACATAGTAGAATTATTTTGTAATTCAAAAACATATGGTTATATCATATATATTTCCTCAACTAGATCCTTATTAAGGGGAGATGTTTTTAAATTTATTTAATATGTATTATAGTTATAATGATTTTTTATGGAAAGATGCATTTGAATAAAATTTATCTTTAGTAGTAGTGGATAAGTATCTTCATATTAAAATAGAAGCATTTTTTAAACACTTTTATCACCCATTAATACTTAAGGGTATATACATTATTTTCCCTATCAATTTTAATATTAAAAATACAATTACACACTTTGGTTTTACCCATTATGGTGCATCCACAATGATAAAAATATAGTAAGTGTTCATAGATTCTATCTCAGATATCATGGACTCTAACCATTTACTGTAATCATAAATTCCATTGGTATATCTATAATTAGTAAGTTCTTCCTCAATAATGGTTACAAAATTAACATTTTCAATAAAAAGAATATATATCTCCCATGATCTTGAATTATCATACTATAACATTGAGGTTATTATATTGTATGAGTTGTTTTTGTTTCCATCACTCTTTATTAAACCTACTCACTTTCCATATGATGTTCAATTGTTATTTTCTTATCAAGAACTCATACAAGTTCAAAATTCCTCCCACTATCTCCTCATGTGTATATTATTCATCAAGAAAAATACATGTGTTATCTAAAAAACATTGTGATTAGTGTAATTATAAAAATAAAACCCATTATTTTCCTTGGTATAACCAAATGATAATAACATTTATTTATTTTGGATTAATTTTATTTGGTAAAAAATGTATATATATATATGTCACAGCCCTAAATCCTTATAAAATTAAAATCAGGATGTCTCTTAATCCAAATCACATATAATTATTTTTTGACTATATTAGGTGGAATGTGGTCATGTAAAGAATCAAATTGTTTCCATAGAATATTTTCAATGAAATATATAATGGATACACTAACTCATTAATGATAAATCCATTTCCAATAAATTAGGATTCCTTGTCTCACACACATTATTCCATTTACTTATTCCAAGAGAGGTGAGTTTTGAAATAGTTATACAATCTATAAAATATTTAGAAAATTTCAATATCAATTATTCACCACCTAATTTGATTAAAGAATCCTAATACTGTCACATAGTTTATTTTATACTTTATTCTTGAACACCTTGAATTTTTGAAAGGTTCCAAACATGTTCCTAATCATAAAAATATAACTATACTCCTATAATTAATCAATAAAGAATATAATTTAATTATACGAACCAATTTATTAACTTCTCATTTGTCTATATACATAACTATGTTAAAGATCCAATAATCTAAACGAAATCAAAACTTTTCCAGAAAAAGGTTATTTCATTATTTTTTCAATTTTTTTTATTTATTAAATGATAATAACAGAATGATCCCACCAATATATATCTATAAAAAATTTGGATGTGTTTCTTATTTATATAAACATGAAAAATGTCACACCCCAACCTTGGTTTATATTTCATTTTATTATTTTCTCGATGTTGGATCTTTTTGTTAAGGTCAAGATCAGGGTGAACATTTTTCAGTTTTGGAGGTTTTTTGTGAGTTTTTTCCTATATACATTCTTTGTAAATGATTTTATGGTAAACCATGTTGTCTAGTTATGTTTGAGTGTGTTTTCAGTTCATGTACTTCTTGTACGGTTTTCTTAGCATGGTTTGAGAATAGTTTTGGCTAAACCGTGTGATTCCTTGGAGTAACATTGATGACTATTTTTGGTATATTTGGCATAGCGCATGGATTACAAATGGTTAGAGAAAACATTAAGTCAAACATGTTGTTATGCTCCATAATTCAACAAAGACAAATCAAATGGTTGGAACAAGAATTCCCAAACCGTGTGGCCAGCCCACGCAGAGTTCCCCTCTTCCCTTTTATGCCGCACACGGTTGCCTAAATGTTCAGAAAAATATCTGGTCAAACCAAGAAACATTCCTAGTTCATTAAAAGGTGTGAAATTTATCTTTTCCCTCATTTTTTTACCACAATACCTCATCTCTTCTCACCTATTTCTTGTGGCCCTAAAGGATCCTTTGGTGGCATCCTCTTTCTTCCCTCCTTGGATTCTAGGTTCTCTTACTTAAATTTTTTGGTGGATCTCTCCTTGGGTAAGTCTTCTTCTCACTTATTATTAATTATTAAACCAATTTGTTGTTTCTTATTTGTGGAATTATCTATTATCTGAACTTTGTGATGGGGTTTGTCTAATTTGGTTCATTTGTTTTTTGATGTTAGGGTGTGTGTTTTTTTAGTTGTTCTTGGTTATTTGTTTCCTGGGAGTTTTATTAGGACACCAGAATACCTTGAGAAGGGAGGGGTGAGTTGGGGTGTGGTATTTTTCTTTTAATGTGAGTGATCATGTTATTATATTGTTAGGAACTAATTAAAACTATATAATGTAATCGATCAGTAATCCAACATTCACATGCATAAAAACACACACAAACATTAATTGATTCACCACTAAGTGCTAGTCCAAGGAGCATATGAAGAAAGTGTGTTTGTAATACCAAAATCAACTAATATTCCCTTTTTGTAAAACAAAATACTTTAGACATAGTTAGTATATTCAAGAACATTTACTTGACAATATTTTAGGGATATTACACCACATCCCTTAGAACACTTCCCTTGATTCCCCCTACCTCAATTCTTTTAGATAATTCCTACTCAATTTATCGACATGATGGTATATTCAGTTGATTTGTATTGGATTATTTGTAACTATCTACTATTATATTATGTTTTCAGAGAATTCCTGAATTAATGCACTTGAAAGAACAAAACAAACAAACCAAATATTCAAAGCCAGTTTCAAGCTCAACACTACACTTAACAGGAACCCCTCTTTTTGTTAACAAGTTTTGGAAATTTTCAGGCAAGTTTTCTTTCACACAGCCCTTACCTTTCTCAAAACTGAACCATGAGATTAACTTTGTCATGATAGACTACTAAAACTTTTTACGAGTATGTTTTAATGACTATATGTCTTCTTCTCACAACTCTTTCATGTGGCAGAGACACAAGATCTTCATTGGAATAAGTTATATGTCTTGAATGGGGGTGGATTTCAATTTATAGGCTCAACATACCCTATGAGTAAGACCCTGATTCATCTTCCTTTTCACGTGTAACATTTCTGCCAAGCATATAAAAACATTTTTAATATCGAATTGGGCATGTAAGATTCTTTCCTGCCAATCACTTGATCTTTATTTCCTGAGCACGCAAAATTATCTTTCACACCAATTCAAATATTTCTCATGAAATTTTCCATTTACATATTTTTATATGGTAATATTGAAACATTTCGTGCATGAAACATTCCGAATGGGATTTAATATTGAATGAAAATTCATTTTCAACAAAACATTTTTCTTTATCCTACAAATTTGGGGGGGGGGGGATTGGAAAATAATTGGAAACGATTCCACATTCAACATTATTGTAAACATGTATTATAAGATCACTTATACTGAAAAATCCTTGATCAAACCAATGTGTATTATCAAAAAAATATACACTAAACTCCATTTCCATCAAAGAATAGACCTGCTTCCAAAAATCTCCCCCCTTGGGTTTGTTGGAAATCTGTAGATAAAAATTGAAGCCATAGCCACTATCAGAACCTGATACGCATGAAATAACTCATCCAACACTCTAAGTATAATTGATAAATGATCTATGTAGAAAATATGAGTGGAATCCTAACTTGGGTTCTCATGTTTTAGAATTCTTAATGATGTCCATGGAATGATATGATTGTTTCCTCGTAACACCGAAATTTTTACTCATATCACTGAATTGTTTTCTCCATTCTCATTATCCTCCATTGTAAGTCATCATTGACAAAGAAAATATTTGAAAATTTCTTCATAAAAAAATTGTTTTATTCATTATCATTCACAACATTTTTAAATAATACCAAATATATTATGTTTACTTGTTCTGTTCAAAAATGCACTACCCCTATATCACATCTCCCCCATAAAACTACATCAATTCCCAAAACAGATTAAAATAGTTAACATAATTATTGAGAGTGGATTATATGTAACCTTCTCATGCATAGGGAGTTGGATGAAAACTAAGGTTCAATTGATATTTCCTGAACACATGTGATGATAATCACTTGGTCTGTATGACAGCCACTTGATCATCAGTTCCAACACGACCCATTTTAATCATGTCTTCTTCAACATTTTCCTTGATAGAGTGATATATGATTTTAATGTGTTTTGTATGAGAATGGTGGGAATGATTATTTATAAGATCAATTTTGCTCTTGTTATCACAGTGAATCAACATCATCTGTTTCAACTTATTTCCAATATCAGTCAATTGTTGCTTCATCCACAACAACTGAGTGAAACCATTTGTATCAAGGATATACTCAACTTAAATAGTACTAAGAGAAGTGCTTTCCTATTTCTTACTCAGTCATCCCACACATTTCATGCTAATAAATAATGTTCCACCACTTGTGGAATTTTATACACCACATATCCTTCCCATTTATCATCATAAATGATGATATTTCATTATCTCTACCTAAATGAAAGTATGAAAAATAATTTTGAGTGACTTGAATGTACCTCATGATTACCTTTACTGCAGTTTAATGTTCTTCCTTAGGATTACTCTAAAAGTGGGATGTTAAGCATGTTGTAAATATAATATTCGATCATGTTTTATTCAAGTACAATATTCATCCAGTAATTATCTTGTACATTGTGGGATTTACATATGTCCCATCCTCTGGATTTCCCTTTTTTCCAATCTCAATCGGAGTCATTTTTTTTTGGATTCAGGCATATTAAACTTATTCACCAACTCTCTTGCATACTTTTCCTGAGAAATGAAATTGTAGTCTTTCCTCTGAATCACTTGCATCCCCAAAATGTATGTGAGTTCACAAATCATATACATTTAATAAACTAATATCATAAAATTATAAAATTCAACCACGAATCCCTTACTTATTCCACAAAATATATTATTATACACGTAAATTATTACAATGAACTAACCATTATGAGAATTTTTCACATAGAGATTGTGATCCACTCCTCCTATTTTAAATTCTATCTTCTTTAGATATGAATATAGTTGTAATTTCTTGGATTTTATTTTTCTTATTTTTTTATATTATATAGATTATTTTCTAGACCAGGTGATGAGAAAGCGTGCAATTCTGAGGCACAGTTTTCCCGAAACAAATGTTTAAAAAATATTAAAATATTTAATAGTGCATGCACAGTTTTCCTAATAAAATAAAATAAATCCAAAATGGGTTCCCTGGTCAAAAATATGAGGGCACCGTTGAGTTTAGAATAACATCTTTATCATATGCATGATCTAGAATTGGTCGACGTTGGTCGTTTATGAAAATTTTGTTATGAACAAAAGAAGAATAAAATTATTTACTAAAATTATTTTGATTAGTTATGTTGAAAGAGTGACTTGTTTTTATTAAATTTATCTTTATGTTATAATTTCTAGGTTATCCTCATATCCTTGGATGTTTTGGAGGATCATTGGATAGATCTCAAAGAATCATGTCTGACGAACGACAACAGTTTGAGGATCAATGATCGACATACATCTATTTTGAAGGATCTCACCAACAAAAAAAATAAATCTTCATTATTCATCAGTGATCGATCCAAATAAAGGTATGTCATGTGATATATTTTTTCCCATTATTTATTTCCATGAAAAAATCAAATCAATAAAAGAATGGATTGATTCAAGGATCATTCTTATTGTGAGATGAGATTTACTCCACAAGATTTATTTGATCTGTTTTTCTATCCTACATCTCTCATTCTTGATTATTTTCCATGAAATATTGTCCAATGATGATAAAACTTTTCTCTTGTTCCTTTATACCTCTTTAATAATGTTCTTTTCTGGGTGCTTAAGAACTCGACTAGACCCCTATATTTGATGAAAATGGATAGTCGAGGTAGGATCAACATATATCAGGACCAAAGGAGCTCGGATTTATGATCATTTCATCATTTAGGAATTAGAGGAGCTATGGTGGTATGTGGAAAGGACCATCGGCTCACAGTAGTGGTGGCTGGTGGTGGTGTTCTGCTGCAGTCTTCATGCGGGTAGTGGATTCGTGTTCTATAGGGATCGATGGAATCATACATGGGGTGTGGCCATGATCGGCGATAGAGAATGTGGGAGAGGTGGTAGAAGACAAGGGTGTAGTAAAAGACATGGATCAGGCAGGGATAGGCGGGCCGCATGCAAGCAGGCTAGGCCAGGTCGGTGTGTTAGTCCGGGCCAGTGGTCGGGTCAGACGAGATAGAACTAGGTCAAACCTAGGTTGGATCTAAGGAAATTTGGGCAGATACCCATCACAACCAACCATGGAACTTCATGATCTTGAGTTGTCATAGGTGCAGCAATAGCATCATTGGTCCATGGCTTGTTGACCATGGCGGTCGACTATAGTAGTCTGTCCACGATCAGTCGGTCCACATGGTAGGGGGACTCACCACGGTGGTTGGGGGTCCAACCCTAGCTGTCAGTCCACAGGCCTAGGGAAGTGAGCTTGTAGATTATCGATTGGTATGTTCAAATCACGAGTTCATGAGGTTTTTATTTTTCCTACTCTATACATGTATATGTTTATTTCCATCCCTTGGTCCTTTCCTCAAGGGAACGGTGTGACATTACTTCAGCATCACCTGGTTGTTATCCCCTATAGAGGTCGAGTCTCAGATAGAGTTGTGGTGTCCCTCCACAATACAATATTTTCATCCTCTATCATTCCTAGTAGAGTTTTTGGAATTGGTATGCCCTCTTTGAGTATGAATATGACCCTCAATATAGTGGTCTTCATCATTAGGGTTTGTGGAATCGTTGGAATTTGATCCCCTACATATCATGTTGATCCAGATTGGGTTTTTGGTGTCCTTAAGAAGATCTAGGTGTGACCCCACCTATGTATTATAGTCTTATTAGACCAATGTTTTATCTCTGGGTAGGGCCCAAATAAGCTAGACCTCTTCATTATGTTTCTTAAATGATTTCATGGATCGTAGAATGGGATATCCAGAAACGATCAATTATTCAAATGGAATCATGTGGCTGGTAGTTGGTTATTATCACCTGATGGCGTGGAGTCTCTCCTGAGTGTATCCCGAGTTTCTTTTTTCCATGTATTGGTTATAAAGTGTTACATATTTCATGGATCTTATTATACTTTGTGCTTCATGATTACTGATTTCAAGATGTCCTTCTGATTATTGTAATAGTCACCCCTACACGGGAATTTCCCGTATGTGTCGTATCTTGTGAAGATGGTGGCCCTTTTTATGGCGTCCATGGTGGACTAAGAGAAGTTGAAACATATATGGAGTTGGGAAGACCGAGGTGTTTACCGAGAGAATACCTTTGATGTAGTACTCTCCCTTGGATCAGGTTTCACTACTGCTGTTTCAGTTATAATTGTGTAAAAAACTCTTTGTGTGGTCCAATATTTGAATTTTTGAATTTTCTTTTACCTCATGTTGTACTCTGGTTTTTGGATCATATGTGTATGAATGCATTCTATTATTTGTTTTACATTTCAACATTGTGTTTCTTGGAGATGTGTGCGGGTGTACAAGTAATTTAGCCTGATGACTCCCATTTGTGGGAAATGCCTACTCGGTGATAGAACCTGCCCATGTCCTATCAGAGGCGTAATTGGGGTAGTCAGGACATGGGCCCTTCTGGGATGGGTCATGATAGAGTGGTATCGTAGGGGGTCAATTCTACTTTAGGACCGGGTATCTATAAGATTGGTTTGTGGAAATGGTGTTAAGTGTTTCACGTTCATCATTTAGGCAAGGGACATTAGTTTTGGTGTGATGGCCAAAGTATCCATACACCAAGACTCTAATCACCTGCTTTTCAACTCAGTAAAAGAAAACAAATGTTGTGGGGAAAACAAGGGTACATAAATCATATAGTAATAGTTGTATCTTTGATGTACTCTATGAGTAAGCTCCCTGTATATACTCTATTTACCATGGTACATCCTGTTTTATTTTATGATTCCTCTATATAGATAGCTAACTAGGATTCCAGTATATGATCATGATGATGATCCACTTAGTGATAAGGCATTGGTATAGGGGCATGTACTGGAGAGGGAACCTCCGGGTGGTTTACCAACTATACCCAACCCATGAAGTAGTAGCTACAACCCGAAATACCAACTAAGGATGAATTACATTGAGTGTGTTTAAAAAGTTTTAGATCCAGTGAACTCCTTAGTTTTTTGGAAATCTTGACCACTAGATGTGGTAAAATTTTCTACATACAGTTACCCATTTTTTTCCTTTTGAGGATGTATTCTGACTAGATGGAATTCCTTGTTGTGATTCATCTTCAGGGCTCTACAAGGCGATGGTGGAGCTTGGTGACTCAGTCACATGACGATATAGCTCACTTCTAGGAAAACATTGATCATCTCATTAGAGAGGAGTTCTATCTGGTCACATTGTGATTGGTAGGCATACATGAGCTTCTGCATCTACTATTAGGTAGTGTGACCATGGAGGAGTATTCAGAAAAGTTTACTAATCATGCACACTACTCCTTGAAAATATTGTGGGACCAGTTCTTCAGGGATCAAACCTTCGAGCAGGGCTTACAAAAGTGCATCAAGTTATCTATGGCCGCCCTTATGATTTCTACCTATGTGGGAGTCCATGAGTGATCCATGTTGTCGAAAAGATTTCTGGTAGAGAAAACACTAGTAGTGTGAGCAAGTAGTGGGAACTTGATAATTGAGACCTTGGAAGAAGGTATCCAATGAAATTCACATGGATTTATGATGGTCAATTACATTAGGAAGTGATCTGAGGACTCAATGTTAGTGGTGCAAGAATACCAGGTCAACTCGAATCTGTTAAGGGACTAGTGATGTTTTCATTGTGATGGTTCTGGAAATTTTGCATGAGATTGTATAACCCATCAAATTATTGATTGATAGACTGTCAAGGGACTGACTAGGAAGGGACAGAGATAGGATTATGGTGGTTTTTAGGGTAGAAGATGTGTTATAGGGTTCAGTATGGTAGTAGGAAGTGGATGTCAGTTTGACCTATTACCACCACCACCCCTAGGTGGTCCACGCTAGGCTCAAGGAGATGGTGGAAAGGGAAAAGGCCATCTATAGGATATAAGGGATTATGACCCGAGGCTCTAGGGATTATATGAGGTATAACCAGTGTCTGTTGTACCATAGCTACAATATTGATAAACATAAGTTCTAGTCATTCTTTTCTTCCCCTGATTTTTTTTCGAGACTCTGAGATTCCAATTGAATCATTCACTAGAACCTTACATTTGGATATTGTTACTAGAGATTATTTTGTTATCACACACTGGTGATGATAGTGTGACTTGACTCTTGGAGGTGAGAGTTTCAGTTGGGATATCTTGGCAGAGGCGTCAAGTCCTTACGATGTCATTCTTGGTACGGATAGGTTATCTACATTTCTTGCTCAAATTGACTATTTTAGGAAAAGAGTGTGGTGTGTCTGTAGTGTTGAAACCATGGTGTAAATTTTTTTTTTGAAAATGATATTCAAGGAGAACAGGATGGACTCACACATGGGAGGGTGCAACTAATTAGTCATCAGTTGGCTAGTCTGACGCTCGGTGTAGTGGAAGTTATGAGTCCTCAGTTTCCTATAGTGGTGGCAGAGTATGAGGAAGTCTTTTGTGAATATGTTCCAGGGTAACCTCCCTACTAATAAATAAACATTAAAATTTATTTTCACTAAAGTATGACACCGATATCTACACCTGTAGATCGGATGTCTCCTACAGTGCTTTGTGGGATAATGGTAGAGTTGGATGGCGTATAGAGGAAGGGGTTCATGAGTCCCAATGTTTCACCCTGGGCAGCCCCAGTTTTCTTTTCGAAGAAGGAATAAAAGATACTGAGGTTAATTTTGTATTACCATTTCTTGAAAAAAGTGACCATGATTAAAAAGTATCCATCACCTTGTATCGATGACCTCTTTGATCAGTTTAAATGGGTCGGACGGTTTCCAATGATTGACCTCAGATAAGGCTATCACTAGATATGAGTACAAGAATGAGGTTATAGAGAATACAACCTTCAGATGTCATTAAGGTTACTATGATTTCATTTTGATTCTATTTGGGATGAAAAATTCCCTACCCGTGTTCACGGGACTCTTGAACTAGATCATTTAGCCTTATTAAGACCGGTTCATGGTGGTTTTCATCCATGACATCATCGTGTATTTGGAGACTGAGGAGGATCACGTGAGGCACTTAAGGAGAGTTATGGATACTTCTTGAGAGATCCATATTTACATAAATCTCTCCATGTGTCAGTAATAGATTCAAGAGGTCCATTTTATGGGACACATCATCTCTGAGGCTGGAGTTGCAGTGTATCTAGTGAAGGTTGAGGTAGTGCATGCTTGGGAGATACACAAGTGTGTTACTCAGGCACAGATTTTCCTTGGATTGGTAGGGTACTATTATATGTGTTTACCTGACTTCTCTATATTGGAAGCATCCTTGACAGATTTGACTCAAAATGAATAGCCTTTCATGTGGATAGAGGAGTGCTATAAAGTTTTTTATTAGTTGAGATGGAGATTTACGAGTGCTCCCAAATTGATATTTCCACAGTAGGGTGTCAAGTACATTGTATTATGTGATTCATCAGGAACTAGGTTTGGTTGTGTCATGATGAAGAGTCGAGCGATGATTATTAATGGTTCATTCTAGTAGAGGAAACATGATATGAACTACACAGACCATGATCTTGAGTTATCAGTGGTAGTCTCTACATTGAAGGTTTGGTGATACTACATGATGGGAGATAAGTTAATCATCTACTCCGACCATGAGATTCTCAAGTATATCCTATCCTAGAAAAATATCAACATGAGACATAGGTAATGGATAGAGTTCCCCCAAGACTATGACATTGATATTGTTTATACTCATGGGAAGGGGAACATGGTTGAAGATGCTCTAAGTAGAAGATCCAGTTCATAGTTTTTGAATGAGGTATTAGAAATAGTTGGCCTTGTTGTAGTTAGCATTTTTGGATGGAGATGTTGTAGCTTACCTCTACTTGATGGTGGTCACACCTCCACTGTTACAACGAGTTAAGGAGGTACAACTTGGGGACACTGACTACGAGACCATATGTGCTCAGATTTTAATAGGGAATACTCTTGGTGGATATTCCAATGGTGATGATCTCATCATTCTCTTTAGAGGATTGATGATTTTACTAGTGACATTGCATGAGAATATTTTGATGGACTTTCATAAATCTTATTTGGAGGTACATCCATCAATGGAGATGATGTACTAGGAACTCTAATGTAAGTTATGGTGGCTCAAGATTAAGAAAGAAGTTACAAAGTTTTTTCTCGATGCCTTACATGTTAGTAAGTAAAGACTGAGAACCATATTCCAACAGGGTTTTGTATTAACCCATTAAAGTTCAAAAATGTATGTGAGATGGGATATCGATATACATAATGATGGTTTTACCATGTACGTCTAGGGGAAACGATTCCATATGGGTGATTGTTGAAAAAATCACCAAGTCAACAACTTCCTATCTATCCAAGAAAAGAATTTAGTAGAGATATTGGGATGCCTATACATTCAGTTGATAGTTCAAATTCATGGTGTTCCGTCGATGATTTTTTCTAATCATTATTCTCAATTTATATCTTCGTTGTAGAAGGGATTACATGAGGTGTTTGGTACCCCATTATGATTGAGCATAACATTTCATATACAAAAGGATGGCCAAAATGAGCAGGCCATTTAGGTTCTAGAAGACACGTTGTGAGTTTTCTTATTATACTTATGTTGTAGTTGAGAGGATCAATTACCACTTGTGGAGTTTTCATACAAAAACAGCTACCTTTCCACAATTGGTATGGCGTTGTTTGAGGATTTATACAAGTGACCCCATAGGTCACCACATTGATGGATTGACCCAGGAGAGTCAGCACTCATGGGCTATGAGAGAGTAAAAGACACTATAAAAAACATGCAGATAATCCAGGAGTAGATGAAGACTACGTAGATAATTCATAAGTCTTATGCCGATAGGCAGCAAAGTTCCATAGAGTTTGAGGATTGATGCCTTGTGTTCCTTCGGGTTTCACCTCGATGGGGATTATAGAGGTTTGGTTGGGGTGGAAAGCTATCTAAAAAAATCATCTACTCTTTCCAAACACTATATAAATTTAATGAGAGGGAATAAATCATGGATCTACCTCTGATGTTAGACTGGATACATGACATCTTCCTCATGTCACAGCTATGGAGGTACATGTAGGACACAACACACATTATCGATCAGGGAGAACTGGACATCGAGGATGGAGTGACATTGACTAAGTAACCCTTAGAGATTGAGTATCGGTAGGAGGGGATCTTTTAGGTGAAATTGATTCTTTGTCACAGATTTGTTGTAAGTAAAAGAATCTCCAAGAGATCACATGGGTGTGGGTGCCTCAGATTCATGCTCAGTACCCCCATTTGTTTGAGTAGGAAATATTTTTCGATTTTAAGGGGTGTAAACGTCCATGTTGGGGAGAATGTGACAACTCAGATTTTCAATGTACAATTTTTAGATATTATATTGATTAATTATTAGACCAAGAACTGAGATGGTATGCGCTTCAGAGGCACGGTTTTCTCGGAACAACTTTTTGAAAAGCATTAAAATATTTAATATCACACATGGGTGGCTTTCCTAAAAAAGTGTAAGAACTCGTAAATATATTCCTGGATTAAAATTTAGATGGAAATGTTGTGTTTTGAATAATGGAATTACCCTTGGAACAAACTATCATTGGTTAGCATGGGTCGTTTTTTAAAAAGTTTTCACAGGCATAAAATGATTAAATTTATGTAATAGAATTATTTTAATTCATTGTCTTGATTCATTGACCTATTTTTCAATAAATGTATCTATATTTCAGAATTCCATGGTTTGCGGCATAACCATAGAACTTCTGGAGGATCATTGGAGATAGCTTTTGGAATTCATTATGAATAAATACAATGAATACAAGATCAATGATCAACACACATCTATTTTAAAGGATCTATCAAATGAACACAATGCAGTTTAATTATTCATCAGTGATCTATCCAAATTGAGGTATGGAATGTCATTTAATTGTTTTATTCCCTTTTCATTATTTTGATGATGAATGTGAATCAATCGATGAATGGTTTGATTCACATAGCATGTATATTATGAGATGACATTTATTCCATGGGATTTATTTGATCTGGTTTCTTAACCCAAATCACCCATCCTTGATCTTTGGATAAGAAAACATAGCCAATGATGATAAAAATTTTATTATTTAATTTCCCCCTATTTACTCGGTTCTTCACCGGTTGGATCCCCATGGTCTCGACTTGATGTTTTCAGGTGGTTCCGAACTCGATCGAACCCCATATTTGATGAAAATGAACAACTGAGGTAGGATTTGTGTAAATCAGGACCCAAGGAACTTGGATCTATGATCATTTTATCCTTTGGGTATCGATGGAGGCATGGGGGTCTATGGAAGGGAACACTGGTGTGTGGTAGTGGAAGGTGTCAGGTGGTGACGGCGGTCTATGTGTGGGTCGTGGAGCCGCATGTTGCTGGGATCGGTGGCGGAAGACATGGGGGGCAGTCGGGATCGGCACCAGTAGATATAAGGGCAGCGTCAGAAGACATGAGAGTAAAAGAAGACATGGAGCAAGTCGATCCAGGCTAGCTACATGTGAGTGAGCCAGGCCAGGTCAGTGGGTTGGGTTTGGTTGGTGGTTCGGGTAAGATGAGATGGACCCGAATCAGATCCAGGTAATTTGGGATGGAACCCCATTATTGTCTAACATAGCATAGGGAAATCTCAAGCTGTCATGGGAACAACAACTACATGGACAATCTGTGGGTTGTTGACCGTGGTGGTCAACTGTAGTGTTCAGTCGTATGGCAGGGGACCCAACTACAGCGGGCGGTCCACAAGCAGTCGGTCAACAATGTAGGTGGACTAATCATGGTATTAGGTGGAACGACTATGGTGGTGGGCGGACTGACTGTGGTGGTCAGTTCACAGGCCTGTGAGAGTCTACGGTAACATCTTGAGTGGCAAGTTCAAATCAAGATTGATACGGTATCTTTTTTATAGTTTCGACCATTATAGTTTGAGTGTTATCCCTTAGTCCATTCCTCAATGGTATAATTCAGAATTACATCCACATCATAAGATTATAATCCCCTCTAGAGGTCGAGTATCATATAGAGTTGTGGTGTCCCTCCATGAGACTAGAGTGTAATCCTCTATCATCCCTTTTGGAGTTTGTGGAATCAGTGAGACCTCCTTCAGCAGGGATTTTATGCTCCATCTAGTGGGGCACATCAGTACGGTTTGTGGAATAATTGGCATATAATCCCCTATATAGTGGGATGATCCATGTTGGGATTGTGGTGTCCTCTATTTTTTCTGGGTATGAATCCCTCAATGTGTATCATAGTCTTCTCATACTAAGGTGTTATCCTTGGGAGGGTCCCAAATGAGCTATACCTTTTCGTCGAGTGTCTTCAATGATATCATGGATTGTGGAGTGGGCCTCCTAGAATTATCATTTCTTCTAATAGAATCCTTTGGATGGAAGTTGGTTATGACCCCCTGATGGATAGGATCTTATTCTGTGTATCTTTAGGATTTATTTTCTTCTTGAATATGTGATACAATGTTAGATCTTGAATGGAGATAACTATACTTGGGGCTTCATGATTATTGTTTTTAGGGTGTCCTATGGAGTATTATTATGCCCACCCCTATATAGGATTTTCCCGTACTAGTCATGTATTGTGCAGACAACAGCCCTTTTTGACGGTGTCCAAGGAGGACCTTGAGAGAGAGAACCATAGATAGAGTAGGTTGGATAAAGGTGTTTACCAGGAGGATACCTTTGATGTAGTCCATTCCCTTGGAGTAGGTTGGACTTCTACAATTTTAGTTAGACTTGGGTTATGGACTCTTTATATTGGGATTGTATTTGGCCCTATTTACTTTTTCTTTACTTCATGTTGTACTCTAGTCATGGGATCTTAGTTATATGCATATATTATATCAGTTATTTTACATTTCAGATTTGAGTGTCTTGGACATGTGTGTATGTGTACAATTATATTAGGCTAATGCCTCCCATTTTTTGGGAAATGCATACTCTGTGCTATTCACCATCCATTGGCCAATCATATGTAGGCTTGAGTTAATCATAGCAAGGGCCCCTCTAGGATGGTTCTTGACACCAGCTAAGAGTAATATTCTCATGGTACATCATTTATACCATAGAGTGACTTCTTTAAAATGAAAATCTTCATTTCATCATTACAAATAATAAAACTCACTATCTGTTCAATATAGGCTTATTCTTCAAGAAAACCATTTAAGAACGTTTTTTTGACATCAATTTGATAAAATTTGAATACTATTTAGATTTCCCTAGAAAGAATGAGCCTGAATGACTCCAGTCTATCCAACAGAGAAATTTTTTTCATCAACATCGAGACCTTTAATCTTTTAATATCATTTACACACCAAGCATGCCTTATTTCTGATCACATTTCCATTTTTATCGAATTTGTTTTTGAAGATCCATTTTTTCCAATCACAATGTGATTTTCATATCTATTAACAAGATCTCATGTCTATATCTTTTCAATATGATCAATTTCATCATTCATGTATTTAACCAATGATTCATCATTTGAAAATTCTTCAAATGAGTATTGTTCCACAACTGATAGAAATGAAGATTTTGTATTATTCCTCAATTTCATTTTCTATGTGGGTGTTTCCCAATCCCCAATGAAGTTAGATTGATCAATTTCTGATCTTTGATTTGTCCTCTAAGGTTGAGACTATGTTTCTTTATCCATGGTTTCCTCTTATAATTCTTCTTCGGACTTAACATTATGTTGTACCCCTTGAGTGTTCTTTACACCTTCTACTACTTATGTATTTTCATTTGTTCCATGTCCACATTCTTCTGAATCTTCTATTACATGCACATAAGAATTCCTTGAGGCATTTTTGGTTTTATCTTCAATGATATTTACATCACATATTTCCAAAATTCTTCCAAAAAATCATTGAAATAGTCATAGGATTTTCTATTAATTGAATATCCAAGTAATATTCCGACATCAACAGAATCACCATAATTCCCTTGATTTACTTATTTGTTTCAGATGAAAAAATTACTTCAAAAAACATTGAAATACTTCAAATATGGATTACTTCCATTCCAGCACTCAAATAGTGTCTATGTTTCTCTTATATAAATACGTTTTCTATTTTGAGTATACACTACTACATGAACAACCTCTTTCCCATAATGGGAAGAGATACAACTATCAATCATCATAGGTGTAGCCATATTGTTTACTTGTCGATTCTTGTGCTCAAAAAGTTCATTTTTATGAGGAGTTATCATAGAATCCACCTCATGTTGTAATCCATGTTTCTCTAGGTAATTTTTAAATTCATTAGATGTGTATTCCCCTCTATTATCAGACTGCATAACATTGATTTTTAATCCAGTATCATTCTCCTCTATTCAACGGTATGTTTTCATAAAATAAAGATCTTCCATTTCCTATGTATAACCATCACACAATAAATTTTACTATAATCATCAATGAAAATAAAAAATTAAATTTATCCATATATTCTAGAAACATTTATCAGACCACCTACATCTATATAGATGAGATTAAGAGAATTTGGTTCTCTTTTCTTTATAGACAATATGAACCATATTACCACATTCCTCATATAAATTCATCATAATTATTTTAACATTCATGCTTTGGAATGGGTATATCCATGAATATTTTCAGCTTAGATATCATTTACATGCCTTTTTAATTAATTCTTTCCAATCTTCAGTGACACGAGACTTTTTCTTCATCAATATTTATATAGAAAATATTCTCCCTACTATCAACCTGGTATAAGTTGTCAACTATTCTAAAATATTTCATAAGTGAATTCCATGTGCTTCCTTTAATATTGAATCCCCTTTTATGGAATTTCACTATAATTCCTATGTCAGAGAGTTGACTCACACTTTGGAAAAAGTGATGTAAACAATCGACATAAAGAACTTTGTTTTTCATAATCTCAGCATTTTCAAATTATGTGATCCCACTACCTTTGATCTTAAAATCACCATCATTGTCAAACCTGACTATTCCATCAACCATTTTCTTTGCATTCTTTAATTAATCTACATTTTCTATCTTATGGGATGATAATCCACTATCTGGAATCCATGTGCTACTTTTCTTTGTATATTTGAGAGAGAATTCATCATTACTGGATTTATCAGCTTTCTTATTTTACATCCATGAAATATATGATTGAATTCCAGATTAAGATGGTATTTCATCTCTATTTTCCATTTGTATTAGTTCATCATATTTATATTTTTCATCCATAGGAGAAAACCTATTTGTAAGAGCAACATTGTCTGGTTGGTGGGCTTTTACTTGTCATTGATTTATGTAGTTATCATTTCCACCCTTCATCTACATGAAATGAATAGATTTATAACCAAATTTAAATCATTGAAAACAATATCCATAAAATATATTTCTTCTATAAGATGTATGATGTGAATTCGTTCTTCTTTTTGGACTTCCTAGCTCTTCTTTATTCAAATAGCTCCTTGTCGCTTCACAATATGACATGGTGTGACCTAAATTGTAGTAAAATTGACATTTCATAAGAGTAAATGTCTTATCACTTCTATTACTCCTCATGTCCCATTACATAGGAAATTAGTTTGACTACTGATTATTTTTTGATACCTAAGGATGGTTTGTAGTTATCATTTTAGTATTATTTAAGGATTTCATTGTTAGGACATCAGGTGAATTTTTTATATGTACAACCTTCATCTTGCCTTTATTTTGGCCTATTCTATTTCCAAAATTTTATGTTCTGAAATCAAAAAAATGTCAACTTTTCACACGTATATGTATATTTTATCATTAAAAGAATTTTCTACACCTTTAGAACCACACTTAGCACTCCTCAACTGCTCAGCATTTGAGAATATTGCTAACACTTGTTAAAAAAGAATATCTAATGTTAGTTTTTTTTCAATTTCAACATTAATTTTAACCAAAATCTATAAATTTGGCATTAAAAATAATGTTTTTAGTCTCATTTTTTATAAAAAACAACAATGAAAATTGTGTGATTATTTTTAAATGATTCAGTATCAATTTTTATAAAAATTAGCATCGAATGTTTAAAAATTTAAATTTTAAATATTAAAACCCAAATAAGTAGAATCCCATTAATAGAAAATCAATATAAAACCATCAAATAGCATGTATCATTGAATAAAAATCTATATAATAAATATATAATTTTAACAAGTTAATCAAATAATTATCTATACATTTATATTATAAAGAATAATTAAAAACACATAGCTGGAATTTACTACATGATCATTGTTGGTTATTGTTGAAGAATTAGTTTTATAAAATTATATTAAAACACATTTTATAAAAAAATAATTCACTTTTTCACACTTGTTAGTGGGGAAATGTAATACAAATCAGAAACATAAGAATATACATACATTAAATCATAATCATACTTATCAAATAGTTCAACAACAAAGATTGAAGATGGTTATGTTCATCTTGAATGTACTAATAAACATCATTGAACTTCTATAATGATGTTGAATGATTTAAGACTAAAAAATATAATAATGTGATAGAAAATATAAAATAATTAATATGAATAACCTGGTCATAATCATTCATTACCCCAATTGAGATTATCTCATATATGAATCATAGAACACAATAACAAAATTTGACATATCATTTTTTATTATGAAACTATAGTTAATACAACATTAACATGATAAATAACCAATATATATATACATATATATTTCTATATATCTAAAAATGAAAATAATATCTAATATAAAAATTAATTAACTTTACTTTCACATAGTTATTATAATTGGATTATTTATTGACAACTGGTCTTCGTTAAATTTGTTCCATGACCTATATTTTTTTACATATCAACTAATAATAAATCCCAAAACCATGAGAAATAAATATAATTAGCATATGAAAATACTTAATTTTCTAACAATGTGGAAAATTTTCTAAAAACACCAACTAATAAAGAGAAAAACCAATTTAATGTGTATTCACTTGGGTAGAATATTATTAACATCTAATTCCCCATAAAATAAAAAAGTTCACATTTAATGAAACTATAATGAACAATAATTCATAATTATGTTTTCTCTTTTACACATTAGGAAAAGTAATAAACCAACACCTAATATCTGACATTGATAAACTCTCACATATATAAGCCACTCTATTTTCAGTCAACATATGTTGCAATTTTTTTGAAATTTATTCTAGATTGATAAAACCATAAATATATGTGATATAATTTTAAACAAGAAGTGTATGTAGATACATAATTTAAAAATTAATATTCTTAGTCAATTAAAACAATATTTAATTAAAAAAATAAAAACCAAAATATTAATTTACTTACATGGAAAACAACTGCAGCAAAGGCACACCGAGCTCTTTAAAATCAAGTAGATCCATGATATCTCTGTGGAATATTATTTATGTATAGTATCTTACATACATATAAAATCACATCTAAAACTCAAAGATATTATCCAGAGAAGAAGAAACCAGAGATAATATTTCTACCCCATCAGAAATATCTAATGTATCTATTGTTGTTTGTTCCTAGAACTTTTGTTTTAGTTATTCCATTTATTTGGATTTTAGATACTTTTATAAAATAAATGTCAGAAAAAATTATAAGTAATTTTAAATCATATGTAATTTATATTTAAAAACCATATACCTCATATGAATTATGATGAAGAAGTCTAGATGGCTAGAGTAAAAAATGACCCATACAATCCCCAACTCTAGTAATCTCCATAGTAGGGAATGGTAGTAGAGTAGTGAGTCAATAATATCATATATGGATACTCTAACCTTACCCATCTTAATAGGAACGTGGGTTACATGATCCCTCAAAAAATTGAATGAATATAAATGCTACAATATGTAGATCAGAATCTATTGTATGCAACTCGCAGTATAAGGTTGAGCCTGAGCAAAGAGGTGGAGGATCTGAGTAGGTAGGCTGGGAAGGTTGGGTACACTGGGAACGTTGTGCAGACTATGACTTTCTCATAATTTGTTCAAAAATATCCCATTGAACAACACTTGAATTTGATCACCCATGGACTATTTCATATCATTTATCGGATATTTTAAGGATTCAATTTCTAGGACTCTTGATTGTTTACTCTTATGACCAAATACTTTTAGAATACTAACACCCACCATGTATCCCCTTACACATTTGGGGTGTTCTATATTTCCCAAATTAATGGATTGGATGTCCATACAACCCTTAGGGATAAAATTCTCTAGTGTCGATTGATACTGATATTCATCTGGAAATGAAAAATGAAATTGGTATATTAGTGTTGTTTATTTATTAATCACAAAAAATAATGAAAATTAATAATTTTTTACTTAAAATTCTTTTATATACATCCATTTATTTCTTTGTAAGATATTTTTCATTTTTTATTCTTCTCACTCATTTCCATTTCTCATGGAGGGTGGGTGGAGATGGAGGACCGAATTGGACCTCATCAGAACCACTTGTGGAGTGAGATCTTAGTGCTTCAACCATTTCCACAATCATTTTTTTCTCCAATAAATGATACCCTCCATGTGATAAATTGGAGGGTATACATTATACAACTTGATGTCTTGATGTTATTTCCTAGAGACATGTTATATAATAAGTAAACTAATAAGTTCATATGGTCATATATACGAAATTTTAAAATACAATATAACATAATTATCATACCATGAATGTTTCATCATGTTGGGAGGAAAAAAATTTCTTCCATGCATCTTCAACTAAATATTGATACTTGAGTCATGGGCCTTCATTCTGTCTCTATCCAACCACATAATTTTTTGTCAACTTTGTTTTGAATTGCCTTCACCAAATCACCACTAGTGTAATACATATTTTCTTAACTACTTTTATTTATTCAAAATTAAATGTCATCTTTAATTTCATAACATAAATAATAGTCATTAAAAAATATAATATTTGAAAAATGTGATAAAATAAATCAATTGAGATATTTTACAATCACGGCCTCTCAAAGATGATCTATATCTATCTTGTCAATAGACATCTATTCAGGAAATAAAATTCTAATCTTACAAATGCTATACATGCCAATATAGAAAATAAACTGCATTTCATTTGGCCAATATTCAATATTTTTATCATTATCAAAACTAAAATGTAATCGCTTGATCCACGATAAAGTGATAGTTTTGGTAAACATGAAATTCCATGTCTACCAACTTGATAATTGAATTTATTAGTACTAAAAGAATAAGAATCCCCCATTGGAGTCTCATCAGTAGTCTTGCAATTACTAATTTTTATAAATTAAATGTTTTTATTAATTATCTAATTATATTAATATATATTTAATAACATTAAAAAAACAAATGCCTAAGTAGATTTTCCTTTTTATCTTTAATTGTATTTGTCATTGTAATGGGTAAATGTAATGAAATGGTTGTGTACCTGAATATTATTATAAAAGTTAGTAATTATAAAATAGGAAACAAATATATGTAAGTGAAAATAGTGGAAAACATGTTTATGTTTTTTAAAAAATAAGGATGTTATGATTATTAAGAAGAAAAATATGAAATGTGAACTATTAAATATAAAAAATACTTCTAAAAACATATAAACCTTTAAAAATATAATATAAATGATTGAAAATGTGTTCTTGTATACATAAATTAAAACAAAATTTAATAATTTTTTCATTTATTTAAATGAAAAAATGTATAACCATAACCATGGAATATCAAAATTTCACATAAATAAAATAAAATAAATAATCAAAAATATATAATTAAAAATAAATTAGTTATTAAATAATACTTTTTTACACATGTAAATTTCAAAAAAAAATGTAAATAATTACTAGATTAATTACAATAGTAATATATTTTTTTCCCTATAAAACTTTCACATGGACATTTTTTAATTTGTGAAATACATCTCCGTTATAGTCATTATTATTAAGAAATTGTATAATAGATGAAGAAGCCTCATATAAATCAATAACATCATCGACACCCTCATCTACATAGTGGAATCATTTCGCATTAAAAACGATGGACCACTGGTCATTTGATGGATCTATGACATTAAAATATTTTCATTCATGTGTGAACATGATTAATGGTTCCTCATTTCAACTAAATATTTCAAAATAAATCAGTTTCAACCCATATTCATAATGTTTCAGACCACTATTACTTTCTACCCAATTACACATAAACACGGTGACTCGAAATTTAATATAATCAATTTTCCATATGTCTTCAAGAACTCCAAAATATGGTATTGATATAGAAATTGGGTTTTTATCTTTCTTCACCCAAAGAATGAATTGCTTCAGTGATGACCATTACACAACTATTTTGAACAATAATCTTTTCATGTATGTTATTTGTGTAGAATGTGTAACCATTAATATCAAAACAAGAAATTGTGATCACATTAAGATATGGTCCCCCCTACAAACCATTTTAGTGTTTCTAATGCGATGTATCTGTTATGAAATTCCCTTTAAACCATGAAACAAGTTTCTCTTTATTCTAAATAATCAACCACTTTTCTATTATTTTCATATATCATAATTATAACTACATAATATGTGATGATATATACGATTGAACCTAATTTTTGTTGTTCCGAATGTGTAAATGTACCTGCATCACTTCATCATGTGGAATGACCTTTACCTTTAATCCTCGAATCCCACTACATTCACTATACACAATCATTTATCAAGATATAAGGAGAAAAATATTCTCATGTTCGTACAAATAATTAGTACAGAACTCAATCACCTATTTTTATATATATTTTTGAATAATAGATGTCTCTATTCGATAAGTATTTGTAACATATCCCTTAAAAACATTATATATCTTTCAAAAGGATACATCCAACATAAATAAACCAAACCAAATATTTTAATCTCGTGCACCAAATGAATCATCAGATTAACCATTATATCAAAACACATATGTGGTAAAAAAATTTATAGTTGAAAAATAATAACAAGAGATTCATTATCCAACACATAAAACAAATTTGGATCAATAAATTTTCTACAAATGGAATTAAAAAAATTACATAACCTGATTATAGTCATTATTACACCTCTCAACAATATACCATGTTGTGTGACTGGTATAAGTTCATGCATCCACACTTGACAATAATGATATATCATAACTATTAATTTACAACCCTTAAATAACACAAAATTCATCAAATTTGAAGAATAGCCCTAGGGTATTTTAATACCATTAAGACACTGAAAAAAGTTTATCTTTTGAATATTTCATAATGTGTGACAAGTTAGAGGAAAATATATTTTGTTTCCATTTATAGTGGAAGTTAAATCCAAACGTATTCCCATTTATATAAAGTCTAATATAGAGTTAAATCTGTCTTTTTTATTTTCTGGTATATATAACAAAGTTCCAATAAAATGGTAACATATGTTTTTATCCACATGCATAACATCAATTTTATGTTTTATCTTTAGAAATATCCCATAAGGAAGTTCAAAAAATATTTATACTATTATCTAGATATTTTTTTGAACAACATAACTTCTTTTATTCCCAAATGTTAAATCAATATTTTCCCCCTGTCGTAATATTATTCAACTGATAATGGTAGTAGAAATTGTTTTATTCGTATAAACCATTAAATTATTTTTTTCAATTTACAAAAAGGATGATAAATTCAAAAAACTCTTCAATATCCCATATACTCATTCTTTCTTCTATTCTACAATTGATAATATGAATTTTATTCTTTACAAATTGTACATGCTTTTTCTCCCTTAACATGGTATCTAGATAAGTTTCCATATGCAGGAAATATTTTATAGTAATAATTATCATAACATGTAGAAGAATATACTCTTTATTTTATAAATCAAAAGTTTTAACACATGTTTCCCATAGAATTTTTAATTCATCAATCGATGGTGAAAGATACACATTAGTATCATTTTTTAATTGTATTGGTCCACAAATCATCAAGCTCATAATAACATATTTTTTCTTCACAAATAGTTTTGGGGGAATGTTTTAAACTACCAAAAAATAGTCCATATGTTATGTGGGATACTTAGGCTCTGATATGGATTCGGTCTATAAATACACAATCCCATTATGATATTTCTAACATATCCTCAAAAATCAAGAATTTTTTTATCAAATCTATTCCACTACGGTGAATCGGAAGGGAGACATAAGTCACCATCACAAATGTGCTGATCTGAATTCCATATTATCCTTTTTACATCGATTGAATTTGAAAATAGTAGCATCAAATGAGGAATTATTGGAAGGTACCAAATTTCTTTAACAAGAGTGTTTATTATGGTACCTAAGAATGAATCAGAGTTAAATTATTAGAATTATATGAATGAAATATTTGATAATATCAACAGAAATTATAGAATTGATTTTTTAGGAGGTTAGTGTCAGTACCTAAAAATGAATTTGAGATGACTTTTTCATCCATCTTATAGTGTGATGTAATACATATATGACATCTTAATAAATATTCATATTATTTTCTATACAACACACAATCATTGGGGAAATCATGTATCTTTTTATTCCCCAATCCCATTGGGAATAATGTTTTATTTTCCTCATAATTGGAATCTATAATCACATTTCCTTTTGGATGTTTCTCTTTTAAAACCTCAAGTAAGTTGAAGACAATATTATCCCTCCACCCATTTCATTCATCCAAGTTATCTAATCTCAAAACTGCTAATAATAGTGTATATTTACAACAACCTAGGAATTATGGTTTCTCAAAATCTCCATACAATTGTTCAAAATTTTCCATTTTTGATGGTTTCAACACCTTAATCTTGAATTAATTCTTCAATATGATCATATTCCTCATTATGAATATTATAACCAACATTAGATGTTTAATTTTTAGTTCTTTCACCATGAAAAATCCAACAAGTTCAATTAATGATAAAACCATAGAAAATGACATGATCCTTTATTTATATGGAGTTTAATGTTATAATATTCAAACACTTCACAGATGGATAGAAAATCAAATCAATGTTTTGAAGATTTGTTTTAGAAAATTCCAACAATTCATCAACTCCTTTTTCATATTCACTAGTGGTTCTTTGTAAATTTTTCCAATTACAATCAATTCAATGCCTGATATATCAATATGAACATTTTATATATTAAAACATATAAATTTTTAAATATATATATATATATATATATACAAACAGATAAATTTAAATAAACACATAAATAAAAATTATTGGTAATAAAATAAAGAATACAACATCCCTCGATGAATATGACATGACTTCATACCACATAAATATCAAAAAAATAACATCAACTTTATAAACCACAATAATTACATCAATAATATATAATGTAGTGAAATTTATCATATTACATGATCAAATTATATCCAAATCACAAAATCGTATCAATTATTGAATAAATTTGTCAAAAAATAATAATTTACAATATAATTATATAAAATCACATCGAACCGCATAACAAATTTTCATAATATTATTTATCATGTCACAATATCATTTCAAAATTTCATTCTAACTATTCATATCATCATTATTATAAAAATATCAAAAAACAAAAATTCTACATCAAACCACATGATTTAGGTGAATTTATTAAACTAACACTATTTTTATATTTTTTTATTAAAAATTCTTCCACATTCATCATTATTTGTAGACTAACATCCAATTATCCTTAGTTATATAGTATAATTAAATAGTACAATTATCTATAACCTCTCCTTGTATCCCATCATAATAGATCAAGTTTTACTACTTTATCAAAAAAAATTCATCAAAAAATTAATCAATATTTAACACTCATCACAATGTCAAAAAAATAAAAAATAAATATATTTTACATATCATTAATTCACAAAAAAAAATTAATCAATGTATATCATCATGACCATTTGATAATTTGATCAATAAAAAAAATTATCAAAATAAACAAAAATTAAGAACAAGATTCATAAATAAGAATCAACTAGATATAATTAATTGAAACAATAGATAAAAAATATAACTAAATGATAAATAATTTATCATCAAAATTAAAAAGGATTAGAAATAATATTTGACCAAGGAGAAATGATCCCTAAATATAAATTTCTCCAAAACATTTTTTAGAAGAACACACATTGTAATATCTAACAAAAATGTTTGCATAAATGAACAATAAACATGAAAAAATAATGAAAATCAAACCACATATGATGGTCATCCGAAAAATAGTTTCCAAATAGACTAACTTCTACAGAGGATGAAATAATGATTTAGGATCAAGAACCTAGACCATTGATCATGAAATGATGATAAATATCGACACAAATAAACAACAATCTCTGTTGTGATCTTCAGATCATTTTCAGGCTCGTCGTGAGTCATGAAAGGGTTTCAAAGTTCTAAGAAAATAAAGGTTTTCCAATACCGTGTTTCTTTGAAAAAATTTGGGTTTGAATTTTATTAAAAATAAAAGAATTTTTTTTAGTTTATGGAATAGTTTTTTTACAATAATTGATGAATTAAATCAAATTTAGTGGTGTTTTTGATGTCATTTTCTTTAAAAAAGACACCAAAAACAGAAATAAAAAGTGTTTGGCATCTGTTTATGTTAAAACATATGCAAAAAATTCCTAAAGATAAATTTGGCATTGGTTTATAAAAAATGGACACCATATATTTCATGTTGAAGCTACCATTTATACTAGAAAGACTTTATTTTCTTCTTTTTTCTTTTTATTTTGATTGACTTTCACATTTACTCCTATGAGTTACAACTTCTTATTCATGTCCCTCAACAATCATGGACTTATCATACAGTCTGTATGAATGATCATTGATGACCTTTTCTTGTTCATCATTTCATAGATTATGTTCAAATATATCTTTTGAGATTTAATATGATGTTGAATTTTATTTTACTACTACTTCTTATGGATTAATTTCAGCTTCCAGTAAATCAACATATTCTGAAGACTATTCCACAACTGACATCCACTTTTTTCTTCTATTTCATTGATTGTCAAGCTCACGAAGAGTATCACTATGTTTTATCTTGAGATTATCATTATAAATTAATTTAGTGTCTCTAGATTTATCTTTTTGTGGGTCTAAATTATCCACAGTATCCATCATAGAGGCTTGAGTTTCATCTTTACACTCTAGTTCTTATTCCTTAAAAAAATTATTTTTCATCATCTTCTTCTTTACAGACTTAACACTTTCTTTGTAATTTATTTTCTTGATTTGAATTATCCCTTTTGATGAAAAATTTTATAAGGATTCTCTATGATTCATTCATAACTTTATTCATCATCAAACTTCCTTGATCACCAAGAGGCAATGTTCCAAACTCTACCACAATGAAAACATGACAAGGGTAGATTTATTTCGAATATGAATTTTCATCTCTTGAATTTATTAGAAAATATATAAAGGAGTTTATTTTTATCATTACCTTCATTAAAACTATATCCTAAAATATCATGTTTTTTCATGGATGTGAATGGAATATACAAGATAACATGACTTGTTGTATCCCCTAGTTTGACTATCATTTCATATGCTACTAGACTGCTCAGAAGAGCATACAATAATGTTTAGAATGATCTCTTTACTCAAGGGCTGACACTTTTGTATTTTATAGTGTTGTAATCCTTCTCAATATTTTCTTCACAATGTCATTGTCTTTTATTTCTTCACCTAGTCCAAGAATTTATCCCGTAACTTTTTTAATACGATTAATTAAGGTGTTTTAATTTTCATTAGGATGTATCTTATGGTCATCAAACCTATTATTTAGAACATGGAGTTTTTCCTCCTCCACTTTTTTGTCACATTCATATATGTTTTTATATATTCCCAACATATACATGGTTGAAATACAACTCATCGCCTTAAGATATATTTGATCAAGTAAAGATGAGGTAAGGGAATTTTTTTCTTTTGAATCTACACAAATCATTTTTATGGTTGTTTCAGTCATCCATTGTACCAGTGAGTTGAATCCCTCATGTAGTGCAAATAAGTTATTCCATTTCAAGTGATCTTAGATGAGATATAATCTGATTCCTAAAAATCTGAAAGATAATTCAACCAAATAGATGTACTCTCTTAACATTAACTGATTTCTCCATAACAGTAAGGAACGATATATTTCACACTGGTAACATCCCTATGATACCACTTATAAGATCCCAGAGCACCCTGAGAGGGGGGGGGGGTGTGAATTAGAACATAAAATTTTTCTTTTAAAGTGATGGATATTGTTCCCACATTAGTAAGAACTCCTTAAACCTATATGATAGATTCGACCATTAATCAAACATTTATATGCATAAAAACAACATCGCAGTTTAACATGGTTCACCACTATAGACTTGTCCTAGGAGAATAAATAATCATTGTGTCACTCATACCAAAAATCCAATAATTTTAACGATTTGTGGAATATGGAAGATCAAACATAATCACTCTCTTCAATGAACACTTCCTTTACAATATTTTATGGATAACACAATGCGTCCCTCAGAACACTTCTGTCAACTCCCCCTATCTCACTTCTTTGAGAGAAGTCTAACTCATTTTATCCACATGAAGGTATCATAAATATATCTTTATTGAATAATTTTTTCTTATATATCTTGAGAATATTCTTTCATAGAATTCCTGAATTTATTCACTTGAAAGCAATGAGAAAACCAACTAGATATTCAAACCTCGATTGAAGCTCAACATAACAATTGTGTGAAACCACTCTTATTTCATGAATGTTTTGGGATTTATCACAAAATATGTATTTCATGAAACCCTTATCTTTCACACAACTTCACCAAGAGATTCACATGGTCTAGATATAATAATGTAAAATTTGGAGCATATGATTTATTATGCGTAAGTCTTCTGTAAGAAACTCTTTTATGTGGCAGAGAAACCAGATATTCATTGGAAAAAGTTATAAGTCTTTAATGGCGATGGACATCAATTTATAGGCCCAAACAACATTCTGTGTAAGATAATGATGTGTCTTCCTTTCCACACATAATATTTCCCATGATCAAATAAAACTATGTTTGATGTCTCATTGGGTGCATAAGCAACTTTCATTCCAATCACATCATTTTTATTGCCTGGACACAAAAACATCATATTTAACAATAATTAAAATAATTTTCATGTGATTTTCCGTTTCTATATTTTTATGTGGTGATCTCTAAACATTTTTTCATGTATCTTTTCAAACTACTATCAATCTTTTCTGTAACTTCCTTTTCAAAAAACATATTTCTCTATTCTCTAAATTTTGGACCGAAAAAATTGTAAAATACTAGGAAACGATGACACCTTCAACAATATTGTCGACTTATAAGATAAGATAACCTGTATTTCAAAATCATTGATCAAAAAATTATGAATTTTTAATAAACAAAAACCTAACTCCATTTCCAACAAAGAATATCCTCGGTTCCAACAGTTTTTTCACATCCAAACACTAGTGAGGATGGGTTTTCCCATAATTTTCTTCCCATAACATGTTTTATATGATATAGAATTCCTCAATTACTTCAAAAAATGAGTTAATTTTGATTTTGATGTGGTTTCTTGATTTATTTTTGAGTTCTCATGTTGGTAATTTGGGTAAGATGGGTTTTAAAAAGAATTCATAAATTATTCCTATATGTATATGTATAAAAGGTGTTTGGTGAAAAATGAAATTGGTAAGTTAAAAATAAATTATGTGAATTGGATTATGTTTTTCTTTGGTTATGTTTTGGTAATTTGTTTTTTTAATTGAGGCTTATGAATTGATTTTTGGTTCCTTTTGGTGTTTTCATAAGTATGGATTCTTGAAATAGGTTCTTATGATATTTGTGCTCATTTGAATGAATCCTCTGAGGATTTTTAATTTCAAATTTTGTTACTTTGGATGTGTACATATACTTGTGTGAATAGAGTGCACACTTTGAGAGTCACACAAATGATAATATAATTCTAAAATGTTGTTCACTTTAAAAACATGGATTTCAAATAAACCCTTCCCTCCTAATTATCTTCTTTAACCCACCTCCTTCCAAATGAATCTTTTAAAACCCATATGGATTCCAAATGATTTATTTATTTCGAAATGATCTTATATTGTGGTTTCAAATGTGTCCTTCGATGATCACCTTATTTGGAACTTTGGAAGGTGGTTTCATAACTAAATGAGATAAATGAATGTTTGGAACCTCTCGAGTTAAATTGTTTTTACACCATGGAATTGGAATTTTTGGCAATGTATTTGGATTTAAAATGATAAAGTCTCGGACGGTACATTATGTTTTCTTTATAAAATAGGATTTAATGTAACATTATGTTTAGACCCGGATGGTATTCCATAATGGTTTGGAAAATGGTTTGATATCTCATGTTACAAGAAGGCCTGATTGGAACTTTTGTATAGCTTGATGTGTGATGGGAACCTCTATGGTGGACACTCAGTGGATAATGTCATCACATAAGTGGTGTTAGTGTTTGGTCTAGGCAAACATGTTGACTATGGGTATGTTTCTAATAGGAAATGTGATCACCCAATGATTGATTAAAGGGGGTTTAATTGTGTGCTATCATTCACACTATTTTCACTATTTATGAATGGTTTACAATGGATTTATTCTGGAATTGAAATCATACAATAGTTCAATACACATGATGGGCCTGCTTTCCAAAGGTAGGTTCTCCTTTGGTAATTTGGACATTGATGCTTAAGAACTCACATTTGTTAGGAGGATGGGATGTCAGGGTCATTAAACCCTTTTGGGCAGAATTATTTCCTACTTTAGGACTCTCTTTTAGATTTAATATATGTTCTTGGATCTTTCATTAACTCCCATGTCTGATTTGGGTCACCCGTGAATTAACAATCAATTGTTAGCATGTGAGGAATTCAGAATCATCAATATGTATGTGGGGTTCTTCATCGGTTGATATATCTAAATGTATATGCTGTTATCCATTGATGGTATCAACTTATGTACTAATTAGATATTATTTTGTTGATATTATGATAATTCTTGTTTTCTATCCATGTAGAGGGGGTGCTTTGGATGGTGTCACCATCCAGGGAGATGTGAGTTATTTTGATGTTCGGATCGGACCCATGGAAGGGATTCCTACATATCCTTGTGAAATAAATTAGAACCCACATAGTTTGGTGCCACATAACATGACACATAATACCTCTTAAGTTCATGTGATATGTTCCAGACCATGATGTTTAACATCATATGGCTAGGACATCTCGGCAGAAGGTTTCTAGTCAAATTTTGGTGTGGGACTTATGCCAAGGAATCATAGGGATCTTGGGAAGAATACGAATTTCTAAGATGAATTAGAACCTACTATGAATGTGGCTCAAAGAAAATAGGTTTGATTTGGGGTATTGGGTTTGGAACCTAATGAGGCTTCATATATATCCCTTTTGGGTAGAAATCAAAGCCTAAAGAGTATGGTTACATGTGATTACATCTATGAAGACACTATGATGTTTTGTCATCACAGGGGAGTTTGGATCTTTAATAGGATTAAGCGGCAACTTACCCTTGTATAGGATTCCTTGATGAATGAGTTTGGGGAAATGATAGGTTACTTGACACTTTGAGATTTGGCGGTTTGGTTAGGGGTTACTCATGAGGAGGATTCCCAATGAGCTTGGGCCTTATGAAGGCATCCTATGTACCATGATTATAGAAGGAATCAGAGAAACCAGAGAAGGAATATCAAAAAGAGGATCATATGGATGTCATGATTTTTGATAACCACTAATCCCACATGATTCATGATCAGTGTGCGAAACAAGAGGAATTGGATAATCTGATAGACCAGAAAATTTTCTTTTACCGGAGGTTGGATACATGGCATCAGAAATCACACCTTAGGAGGAAATTTGAAGGAAAGCATGAGGAAGGCCTAAAAGAATGTTTTTTTAAAACATTCATCTAATAATGTGGGTTCTATGATCATTGATATCTTCTAATACCACATAATTTATGATGATTCATGCCCTAATGTGAGAAGAAGAGGAAGTGTATGATCTAGATGACCACACACTTCTCCTCCTCCACTAGTGGAAGAGGATGAGGAAATGAGATAAGGGAAGAGTATTGGTTACCATACCTTCTATGGTATTTGTAATCCGTATTATCATAATAGACTAACCACCCGTATATGGCCTCAGGGGAGAAGGGGATAAATATTTCATCCTCCCATATGAAAGGATAGGAGCATAATTTAGTTGGGATGTGTTTGTACAGGTAGGGTCTTACTCCTAAGGAGGGATCCCTTGAATTTATTGGTGATTATTCCAAATAATATTTCTGTGTATTAATTGGTGATTATTCCATAGAATTCCATTATTCTAGGAACCATGAGGAATGTCCCCCTGGTGGGTCACCTAGGTATGGGTCTCCCAGCTATGGGTCACACAGGTGGGATGCTCAGGTGGTTCATCCAGGTATGTGTCTCCCAACTATGGGACACCCTGGTTGTTCTGCTTGCTATGGGTCATCCATGTATGGGTCACTCAAGTTCTAGGTTGGGGGGACACACCCTAGTGAGGGAAATCCATACCAGGTCTCTTTATAATTGATAGACTAATTGGGTGAGGGATCTAAATGACAACAACCATCTTTAGGATTTTCTATTCAGGTGTTCGTCTATCCTTAAAAAATTTTAGGTGGAGGGGTATTTTTATATACATGAATTTTGGCATGCACGGGTGGGCCTACACGAGTGGCCTATGCAATTTTACTGCATGACTGGCCTAATCAGGGATGCAATTTCCTTTATAAAATTTTTTCACTGTCCATGTTCAATAAATATTGATATGCATGTTTTTTTGGGATTCATGGCTAGTAAATCAAAGATTTAGAATATATATATATATATATATATCAGTGTGTGTGTGCGTGTGCTTCTCAATTAGGAGAATACACCCATATTTTAGAAATAAATGTGGAAATTGAATTTTAATGCATCAACACCTTTTTATCATTGATCTTATAAATTCACAGCCTACTCTTGGATGGGGTTTCATTCCCATTATCCCACATTGTGGAGTAGTATTTTGGCACATGTAAATACATCCTACATATTCTTATAGTGTAGAGACGAAAATCTACTCAAACTCGACATTTATTTCTATTTCATTATTACATCATAAATTAAGTGGAAAACGGTAAGGATTGAATTTTTTAGTGACAAAAAATCCACCATCCCTTAGAATTATACTCTATTGGAATAAAAAATTATGATTTTAAGTTAAATTTAGGGCACTTTGATGCATACCAACAACATTTGGTTGGATTTGGAGATATCTCAACCATCAAAGGATTCTCTAATTATTTCCTAACTCATGGTGCCAAGAGAGTGCAATTTAACTATTTCTAGGGTCATATGAACAAACCGAAAAACATTTTGTCTTTTCCACAACCACACAATTTTCTTTATACGTATGATTTAAGAAGACTTAGTGGGTGAGACTTCAGTTTTTATTAGACCACGGCTTTTCATGTTTTCATCCTTCCAGGTTTTATACCTTTTATTTTTTTCAATGTTAAATTTTTTCCAAAACCATCTAGGGTGGTGGTCTAGAGAGGCGACACTCGAATTTTATCTAGAGTGACCTTTGTGGGTTTTCAATTCTATAGGTATGATATCTTTTTTATGGTCATTTTAAATTCATGAAATCTGGACTAGTGATGTTGGTGTTTTATAATGATAAGCTTTCACCATATGTTATATGATGATAACCCGAAAAAATATTGTTGTCCATGAATATTCCAACATTTATCAGATACCCCCAAGGGGAATTTGG
The DNA here is from genome assembly GCA_963277665.1 of Viscum album. NCBI lineage: Eukaryota > Viridiplantae > Streptophyta > Magnoliopsida > Santalales > Viscaceae > Viscum > Viscum album. The sequence goes on from OY728159.1 coordinate 1,940,876,955, forward strand.
AGGCATGTTTTTGTGGTTTACAAATATAAAATAAGTTATTCTATAATATGGATGTTCTCTCCAAAGGATGAAGTTTCCATCTCTTGAAAAACCCATTTGGGGGTTTATTTAGGAAAATCCAACTTGGGTGTGTCATTACATAGTCAATAGAGGAATCCTTTGGCTATGAAACCAATGTTATGGTATAATTTATGAAAACACAACTATGGTTTGTTGTAGAATAATTAGGCAAAATAGCTCTCAGGACTTCTGATATTCTATTTATGATGACTAAAGAGAGTTAGTTGAGATTATGATTTCTTAAGAACATGATGCATGGTTTTTCAATATGTAAAATATTTGAGAATGATGAGACCATTTTTATTGTAATTTTACATGAATGGGGAATCATTCCTTCAATAATTTGGATCGAGTTAAGGAGGGTAAATTTTGTTAAATGATCGATGTTATGGAGGACCATTCCTAAAATATGTTGAAACATCCTACAATTTAAGGTTCTGCTACCAATACATTTACCATGTAGATTATCATCATACAGAAAGGATGTTGTTTTGTGGAATTTAAATACATACATCGAATACATTAATCTATTCTGTTTAAACTCATACAGAAAGGACGTTATGATATATAGTTTAAATTCATACAGCAATGACATTACGGGGTCTCTAATTTAAGTTAATTATTATTGAACAAAAGGTTTATAATTATCCCATTATGGGTAAATTTTCCGAGAATGTACTATCATATTCAGGTATGAGGAGAGGAATTTTATAAGCTATAATCTTGGGTTTTTTGGATCAAAAGAGTGGTATGGTGAAAAGGATTATGTAGATAGAGGAGGCATCTCTTGAGGATGAAGTTATCACTGATTGAAAAACCCATTTTTTGGGATTCATTATTAAAATACTAATGTGGTGTGTTACAAGATTGTTAATAGTGGAATCATTTGGCTGATAAACCCATTCTTTGGGACACTTTGTAAAGATCCATATGGGTAATGTCACAGTATAATCATTAAAAAAGGTTCTTAGTAATTTTGATATCTAATTTCTGATCTACAAAGGAATATAATGATGATTTAGTTTTCCCCTATGACAAATTTTGGGTTGTGAAAGAAGGTACCTCAATAAGGGAAGATCATTTCAATTCAAAATAACCTAACAATTGGTGTGGATGGTTCCCTATAATGGTTTTACCCAATTGTTGGAACTGTAGTTCTTTTAGATTTAGGTCATACTCCAAGGACAATGGAATTATGTAAATTATATGTTATATAAGTTCTAATAAGTGAATATAATTCAAGAATACATTAGACATGAGGTAGGAAGTTTTAAACCATGGTCTTGAGTGTTTTCATATCCAGAGAAAATATATGGGAAAAGTATTTAGGTGAGACTGTAGACCAAATTCCAATCATGTGTTCCAACGTAGTGTAATCAAAGATGACAGACCCAAAAGAGGATTCTCTTGAGGAAAATGATACAATTGATTGAAAAAACCCATTTTGTGTGATGTTATATATGATGAAATCCAGGGAATGTTATAGCATAGTCATTAGTGAAATAATATTTTTCAAAACACATTTTTTGGGATAATTTATGAGAATCTAAATGGGGAATATTACAGAATAGTCAGGCAAAGAAGTCTCCAGGTATCAGAAATTCTATTTTCAGAAGTTGGGGAATGATTATAAACATCTGGAAGTGTCCAAGATTAGGATTATGACAAGTGGAAATGATATTTTATGAGCAGAAAGTAATTTTTAGTTTAATATTGTCCATGAATTGTAGAGTTCCTTACATATATCTGAATCATATGTTGAAGTGTGACAAATCTATTTCTATGGGGGACCCCTAAAGAGGGGACTCAAATTAACATCTCCTTCATGGGTATTTTTTTGTATGCAGAAGAGGGGAATTTCTCTTTACCCCATAGATGGTAATAGAACATGATACCTATGTGTCACTAAATATCTCAATGGAATATGAATAAATCCACACATAGTTTTTAAGATACCATCCATCCCAATATCATGCGGTAATGATGTCATCCCTGCAGTATAACGTCGCGTGGTAGGGGTGAAGGTGACTTGATGTGATTTTTTTTAGCCAAGTTATATAATGTGGGCATCACTGTGTAGCATTTTTGACAAAGAATCAATCAACATGAATTTCTAAAAATAAATTTCTCCCACACTGATTGAATTCATGTGTGAAGGGGAAAATATGGGCTTTTTTGATTACTCATTCAAGCATATGGTGAGAACCCGTATTGAATACATATATGTAGATCTAACTCATAAATAATAGAATGGTAAATTTTCCATATTATGTTGTTAATGGAACTAGGATTAAAGATTTAAATTTCACTAATTATCACATTAGAATTATAATCAAGACCCATATAGTTCTATAGGAAATTGTGTAGTTTATTGTCATGAAATGAGGTCATATGGTGTGCCTATAAAGGTATTTCAACCAAGACCATGATAATCCCAACACAAATTGATTTTCCTTACACAGGAAGGGATTTCCTTTTCTAAAACCCTTAAGGCCATGGGAATTATTCTTGGTTTGAGAAATAAGGAGTGAAAAAATATACTTCCATGACACAATGTATACAAAAGTGAAGGGTATGGAATTTATATTTTCATACTGGTTAGGCTAGGAGGTATAATCTATATGTAACTACATATCTATTTGTGATGATAATAAACTCATACAAAGTTATTGATCTATCATGTATTTTTACATCATGTGGTGAGGAAATTGGACATGTAGCTTAATGTCATGTTCTAAGGACTTTGGACATGATGTTTAACATCTTGAGGTAAGGAAGAAGATCAAACCACATGAAAAGGTGTAATTTTCATGTTTGGGCCCAAGTATTGAAACCTTGGTGTAACTATTTATCTCATTGGAATGAGAATCAAGTCATATGTGGTTCTATAATTCCATGCAGATTAATGTCGTGCAGTGAGGAAATTGGTCACCCAACATGAAAAGTAATTTTGTGAATGGACTAGGGTATAGGAAATGGGAATCAATACTTATATTTCTATATCTAGAATCAAGTCACATGTTGTTCTTAAAAACAATTCCCCAGATTATTATGGTTTTGATTTGGGGAAAATGTGGCTTTGATATTTTCATGAATTATTGCTCGGCCTAAAACATGAGGTTTAGGTATTACTACATATCTCATCAGAATGATAATAAAGCCACATGTATTTCATGGAAGGTTTCTTGTGTATGTATGATTTGTATATAAGGAAAAAGTGAAAAAATTACACTGCATCTAGACCCATTATTTAAGATTCACTCTTCACTACATATCTCATTGGGAATATAATCAAGCCACATGTGGATCTTGAAGGATCGCCCAGTTTATCATCATGCAACAAGGATGTTGGTCATGTAGTTTAGAATCTTATGGTAATGATGTGAAAATTTTGAGGCTTATACCTATAAAGGGTCCCATATGACACTATGGGGTGTAAAATACCTAAGTGGGTCTTATGCATCGAAGAGTCCAATTCTTTCTTCCCCATGTTTAACAAAGAGGGAATATCGGCCCGCTGAGGTGTTAGAGGGATGTGATTGAGAATTAAACATTATATATAGGCCCATATTTGAGGGACCGCGAGGAGATTCAAATTATTTTATTTTGTGGGTATATTTAGGTCTAATGACAGAATAGTTAACCATATATTTTTAATGATATGTGGTAAGGATAAATGGTGTCTTGAATTTTCATGTCAAATGACTTGGACCATACATTGTTCATTTTATCATCATGCAATAAGGACGATAATGAAATTTAGTTTAGTATCATTTGGATGGATGTTATATCATGACTTTTAAGGTAAATTGATAATTACCAACTACAGATTTTAACATCTTGCAGTTCCGATTATATTTATGTGCTTACACAAAACACTTATTTAGGAATCTTTCAATGGTTGGAGTTATAATGATCTCTCCATCCCATTATATTAATAAATGATCTCTGTTATAGTCAGAGTTGTGTGTTGAGTAAGGTCCCTCCCACTTTGGTTCATGATTTAGAGGCTTCTTTCCTGGTATCATCAGAGTTCTTAGGACCAATACAAATTATCCTTTAAGGAATAAATATAGGAATAATTTCTTGTTAAAGGCTCCTTCTATACTATTATAATATAATTCCAAGTCATAAAAAGTATTCAATATTTTTTCATCCATTCACTCAAATTCATCCAGTCATTTCAAGTCTTTATCATGTATTGATTGTTGGTCATAGATGGAAATAAAAAGTGATTAAAATTGAACCTGAGTGGGACGGATTGATTCGGTTAGATATACCAATGAGTATGGGGTCACCCATGTGGAGTTATGGGTTGAATTCTTGTAATTCCATTAGGTATGAAATATATATATAGGTCACAAATTTTTATATTTTTTCACCATCTTCAAGAATGTTCAATAGAGTCATATTGAAGGCCTCTATTAGTCCATTAGCCACTACAAGATAGCAGGATGAATGGTTGGATTGGATGTTGTATTCCTGATATATATTTTCCACCACAGTGGAATATAAATTGGATACATTGACTATTAATATTGTATGATGTACACAAAAAATGGTAATAATGTTAGATTTAATGAATCTAAAAAAATTATCCCCGAGTTCTTTGAGGGGTATTACCTCAACCCATTTCAATAAGAAATTAAAAGTATTCTAGATGTTATTGAACTACATGGCCATAGCTATAGGGTATGGCCCCACAACAACTATTCCCCATATTGAAACTAGACATGATTATTTAGATATATGTAGAAACTCAAGAGGTTTATGGATGAAGTTTTCATAAATGTGGGAAGAATGATATTTCATGGTGATTTCGGAGAAATCTTGTGTCATTGAAGGGAAGAAGTATCCAAGCCATTAGATTTGATCATAAATCATGTAATCTAACTGGTGGTAACAATGGGATTTTATATTTACTTCATCCGAAATATCTGAAGTCTCTTCTCCATTGATACATCTTAGAAGGACTCCATCAAAGCCTTGTTTATAAAGGACTCTTCGGTCATTTGGTCCACCATAAAGAGTGAAATTTAATTCTCCCTACAATATTTTCTCCATAACACCTCTTTATAATGGAAGTAATCCATATTGGAGGTATTGTATGATGGAAATCATCCATCCCATGGTAGTACCATATGGATCAGGGATTGGAATGACCTCATTGATCTCCTCCTTTCCGACTTGAACAAAAGGTGGGACCATCCGATGTTGAGAAATGTGGATGATTATTTCTTCCCAGTTTTGATATTCTATAGTAGCAGCTACATTTTAAAATTCATATTCCTACACATTCTATGATCACAATACAAAAATTAATTTTTTTGTAAGGGTAAATCTATTATTCACCCTTGAAAAAGGTCATTTGTGGTGGTTATCTCTTCATTTTTAATGGTTTAATCCGCATTGGTCTACATTATTACCAACTCTAAATCACACCTCACTTCTAGATGGTCCATTGGTATTTGGAGTTCTAGTTTGAGTACCGAAATAATTCCCGGATATTCGACCTAATTATGGGTACAACATTATAATTATATAAAGGAGTAAGTTAAGACTTTCTTTGTTGGAGAGATATGTACAATACCTAACCCACCTTTGTTGACCTTAAGTTCTTCCATTCTCTTCCCTATTGGGCTCTTGGATGTACCATCAAATTACATTTCCCACATTTGGGGACCATATTGAATTGGAAGGATCTATTTACCAGTAAATTCAGGATTTATTGATGTTGCTTCTAAATACGGGTTCTCTATAAAGAATTCTTATAGGACATGCCCTTTCACTTATTTATAAAGAATGAATTATATATAAAACATCTATAAGATAACTTCCCACCATGCCATATTTCCTATCAAAATTGGACTTGTGAGGATATATTTGAGAGCGTTATTGCAAGAGACCAATTGTACCTTGTGGTGTTACTAGTAGAGCCTCAATATATGAACTAAGAAAATTAATTCCAGAAAGCTGTTCTCAATTTTTGAATAAGGATTCTCATAATTATGTATGGTTTGACTGAGATAATAAAGATTGTTTTCATTCCCATCTTCATTCTTTTTCTCAAGGAAGGTTACCAATGATCGCTCTATGGTCTTCACATATAAAATGATCTCATTTCCTTAAATATATTTAATTAATGATATTTGGATCAAGCGGTATTTTTTGAGGCTAAAAAATTCTTTCTAATAGTCACTGATACATTGATATATGACCCCCTTCTCCATCAATTTGGGGAATGGAAAATATTTCCAACAAGATTGAATATGAAGTGGTGGATATAGGCCAAGTTTCCTTGAATTATTTTTAACTCTTTCAGGTTTCAAGGATGTGAAATGATATTGATTGATTTTTTTCTAAGGATCAACTTTGATTCCACAAGGATTCATAAAGAAGCTAAGAAATATTCTTAATTTTACACAAAAAGAACATTTTAATGTGTTTATTTTCTATCTATGATATCAAAGCATGGTGAATATAGTCTCTAGAATAGCTAGGTGGTCAAAACTTTTCTGGAACATGACCACTATATCATCGAAATATAATTCAACCAACTTCCACATAATGGGATTAAAGATGCAATGCCTAGAAGGCTGGTATGTGGAACTAACATTATTTAATCCAAAGGGAATTACCCAATTCAAAAAATACCTCATAGAAGGATATGAAGGCCAAGGAGTCTTAATCTTCTAGGGAAAAATAAATTTTCATGTAACTTGAATAGCCATATATGGGGGATAAGTATTGATAACTAGTCATTACATCAATGAAGAATTCTGTAATTAGAACTGGGAAGTCATATTTCAGAGAATATCAGTTTTTATCTCTAATGTTTATGAAAAAAATTATTTTCCTTTTTTAATTTTTCATTGGTACAACATTATCAAGCCATTTTAGATATTTTACCTCTTGGATAAATTCAAATTTTATGAGTTTTTCCTTATCAGCCTCAATTTTGGATTGGTGATTCTAGTGTGTCCTTCTAGCTGCCTACTTCTATACATGATGGTCTTCTAAAAAACATAAGTTATAGCTGGACACCACAGGGTCAAGTCCTAGAATCTATGTGAAATTCTTTTTGAATATGTCCTCATGTTTCTTTAGGAAAGAAGTATACACCTCCTATTCTTTGGGATTCATGGCCACACTAATCATAGTGGGGCATGAATATTCTCCCTTACCCATATTTATCTTTTTGAGATCATCAACAGTGGTGGATACACCTTCCTCAAATATTGGAGGGGAATCCTTGAGATATTCGTATTCCTACTCCTCCTCATGATTTTCATCTTTTTCCTCTACTTGGGATGTATGTGTTAAATAATATTCCTTGGAGTTAGAAGAGGATTCTAAATTTTGGTTTCTATAATATGAAGCAACCTTTTTAGGATCAATTGTTTGTATGAGGACTTTATGGAGTTAAAAAGGGGAAATAAGGGACTAATGATAAATATATTTATTTTATCTGACTGAAATGGATCCTTCTTCCATCCTATCTGACGGAACGAGAGTTTCATGGAGTTCAAGAGATGGAATGATGATATTTTAATCAGGGATTTCCGTATTGGTCAGAGGGTTGACATCATCTTCAATTATATAGGGCTCATATATAACAATTGACATCAATGAACTCACTGAATTTGCGCTCTCATTTGGACCAACATCTCCAATTTTTTTGGTGGGGATCATGTAATCTACATTGAGCTGCATGAAAGGATTGGTCATTATTTAACGACCCATACTTTACATAAATTGTTATTACTTCATAATTGAAGCATATTTATTACAACATATAACAAAACCATGATAGGACTGTATAGGTATAGTGTCTTTAGAAACTGGGAAACATAAACAACGGGTTCATAAATCATCTAAGTTGTCTCCTGTTTATTTAATCATATCTAGAGTCCCTTTTTAAATATCCTACTTAATACCATCATTCCTGACCTTGGTAAAATAAAACATACAAAGGGTGATCTCAAATTCTCATTTAGGGAAAACAAAGGAAATATCAATCCTATAATATTCTTAATAACGTAACATTTTGAAAATCTAACCCTGCAAATGATATCATAATATCTTGACATGGGATAAATCATATTATTGAAATGTAATACCAATAATCATGACATATGGAATGAAATTTTTTGGCATACACATATAATCATATAAAATAATTTCATATTAGTCAAGACTCATTGCCAAGACCATCATAGCGGACCAAGTCCATTACTGAATCGAGTTCACTCCTCGTTCCAGTCCTATAACACTAAACCAGATTAGCTTTTCATTCCATCCATTTCTATATCATGAGATATATATACTAACCCAATGAATTGGAGAGAGATATAGGTCCCACCCATATCATAATGAAACCATTCTTATGTGTGCCAGAAAATCATAAATCATACATCTTAGAATAACCCATGTAATAAAAATGGGATTCTTAAACATCATGCCACCATAATATAATCCATATAAGATATAAGGAAATAATAAAACTAATTACATCATAATATAATCAAATCAATGTAATAATAGGTATATAAACAGAACCCTATATTATCATAGATGGAAGTTAATTTTGATAAAACACTTGAACTTAGTTCTTGAGGAAAATATCCATTATTATTTAAAAACATTTTTACTTTGACATCATTTCATATAATTTTAAAATAAAAGAATTCAATTGAAAAAAACGTGAAAAATTTTAAAGTAAAATTCGTTTAAATAATGTTCTATGAATGCATAAAAATCCATTCATGCCGTATAAGTTATAAAAACATTCTTCTCATACTTTTGCGGAAAAACTCATAAAGTATCTCGTACTGAAAACGACAAAAGATTCCTTCCATACCATGTGGTAAAAGTAAAAAAAGGGTAAAAAGACTTTAAACATACATCGAATAATATTAAACATTTTATGAAAATATTTTTAGAAGACATGGATGTGGATGATAAATATAACCCCAGTAAATACTTACGAATAAACAATCTCGGATAAGAACGAGATTGAAATAATCATCCATTACCTTAAGTCAGATATGATTTGTATGTATCTGAAACTCCTTTATAATGATTTAAAAAATGTTTTGGATCTATTCAAGAATCATAATAATTTTTAGGATAACATTTATATTCATATTTTCATCTGTTTGTTAGTAACATTTCATTGTTACTCGTTATTTGGGTATTAACTGATTTATTTTCATACATATGTTTTATCATATAAGTTCATATTCCTCATTTTAGGTTATTGTTATATCATTTACAGAATGTTACTAGTATAATATATATCATATTTATTCATTCAATTCATTTATATAATCATGTTTTAATGATGATCATGTAGAATGAATCACATGGAACCGTGGAGACGGTAAGCCGTACGTATGCACGGGCGACGATATCGTTCCAATAATTATTGAATGTTATTGGAGTGGATGATAGAATATATTAGAAATATTATATTGTTATAATAATCATATATAGTTATTCTTTAAACAATTTTACCCATCCAAGTAAGGTGGTGGTGGAAAACAGATTACACCATGACGTGGAGACGATATTTCATAGTTACGCATACGCGGTGATTTCTTTTTCCGTAGGATGGGTATAAGGTGAAATAAGGTTGTTTCATATTTATAATAACATATCATTATATTAGTGATAATTATTTTGTTACTTTATAATGAAACAAATAAATAAGAGGAAGTATAAGAAGAAATAAATTTGAATGAATCGATAAAGGATATTACCTCTTCATTGACGCTCCTCTTCTTAACCTCCTCGTAGGGCACTAAAGTTGGTCTTTGAAGAAGACCCGGACCTCTAGAATGTATCTAGGGAAGTGTAGAAGAGAAATTTTTAGGGTTTTTTGATATTGAAGGCTCAAAATGTTTTTAAGAGGAGAGATAGGGGGTTCCCTTTTATAAGAGATGAGAGGGGCACCTCAGGAAACCTCAAATATAATAATTTATAATAAACTCAAACCCCACATAAATAATTCCAAAATGACCCAAAATCAAATATTAGATGAGATAGGGTTTCAATATCACCATAAAATAAAATTTAGACATGTTGGGAATATAATTTAAACCTTATCAACTTGATTTATCCTTATTTAATCTATTTAATTTTATTTGTTGGAATAATATTTGAAATTTTAAATTATTACAAATAATTACTTATGTGTTGTGAATTGTCCATAATTGGATAAATTATGACATTTAAGACCATATAAATTTCAATTTATAATTTAAAAATATTTTTGTGATTTTTAAACATTTTAATAATATGCCTTTTTTATAAAATAACAATAGTGTCAATTTTGACCCTATTCATTTATTTGAATTTAAATAAAATCCACACATAGGATATATTAAAAATAAATATTTAATAGATTCATAACATTACATATTTATCTATAAAATTTGTGGAGAAAATTAAATAGTTCATATAATAATTATTTTAATATTTTTAAAATCATTTATTTGATATTTCAATCAATAAAATAATTTCTACATCACTCTTCTGTCATCATTAATGATAATTATTTAATCCATAAAAATTATAAATAAATTAACATGATTTAGAAAAAGTTATTATCTTTATGGATACTATTTATTTTTGACGTTTTATGAATTTTATCATTAAATTATAAATATTACACTTATAAGATATAAGAGAGTGACATGTTGTCACTTTATTTGGTTTTAATAATAATTACATCATTTTCATGGTCAAAAGTCCATGAAATGAATCTATTTTTACCCTTAGGTGATATTGGTCTACTTTTATTCATCCAATATAATTTTGGCAGCTGTTAGGGTAATTTTATAATATTATTTTTACCCTTAATTACATGATTTACCTTTAACTGTGGTAAATAAACTTTACCGTAGTTACTATTAATAATGACTAAAAATAATACATATATATTTACTAAATTTGAAACTCTTGATTCTAAATATGGAATCCATTTTTACAAATCCAAAACATAGAAAATTTAGTAATTAATTTAAAATTAATCTTGTTGTCGAAAAAAACGGGTTTTGGTTTAAAACATTGCAAATTATTGAAATGTTTTTACCTATGAATTGAATGTAAAATTAATGATAATGACATAAATAATATTAAATGGTAAAAATATATTCTATTTATACTTTAAAACCATTAAATATTATAATTTAACCATATAAATTATCTTGATGAAAAAAGTTGTTTTTAATAAAATTTAGCGTATTTTTACTATTCATCAAAATAAGAAACTTATTAGAAAAATACCAAACATTTATCCAAAGTAAATTTTTATATCCTTATTCTAAGGAAGAAGTTTAATTTGTCAAATTTAACTTATAAAAATGTTAAATACTAGATTTAAAATTGGTGTGCCATCAAAAGGCGACAAGACTGCTTTTTTTAAAAAATTCTTCTTTTATTTGAAAAATTAATTTTATTCTCATACTTCATTCTAGAAAATGTGTAAGATGAATTATAATGTTATAAAATTTAAAATTCATTTAATACTATTTATAATTTCTAGTATATATAATATTTTTATAACATATCATTGTTTAGTGAAACTCGGTACTGCGTACAACGCAAGCTATCGAGGAAGGTCTCTCTTGCGTGTAATGCAAGCTAAGACAATGTTCTGTGTAGTGAAAGATTTATTTGGTGTTGCGTATAACATAAGACATAAAAAAATATTTTCCATAAAATATCATGGTGTTTCATTCTACCCCCCTTAAAATGAATTTTTCCTTCAAAATTCGTCACTTAGTAACAAACAGATGAGGACACCTCTCCCTCATCATATCCTCAAGTTCACATGTACATTCTTATAATAGGTGGTTCCTCCATAAAACATTAACCAAGTGAGTGGTATTTTTTTAGTATAACTTTTTCGCTACGATCCAAAATATCTATCGGTTTTTCTTCATAAGAAAGATCATTCTACAGTGGTACAACTTCTGAGCATAGTACATGTGAAGGATCCGGTATGTACTTTCTCAGGAGAGATACATGGAACACATCAAGAACTTGAGAGAGATTTGGTGGAAGTGCCAATCGGTAAGCTATATTCCCAACACTCTCTAGTATTTCGAAAGGACCGATATACCTAGGGCTCAGCTTTCCCTTCTTTCCAAATCTCATTACTCTCTTCCAAGGAGATATTCTTAAGAACACTTTATCACCATCTTCAAACTCTAGGTATTTTCTTCGGTTGTCGACATAACTAATTTGTCGACTCTGAGAAGATATTATGTGTTATTGAATAGATCTATCCTTTTCTACCATCTCATCAATATGAACTTGTCTTAATAGATTTTTCCCCAACTTCATCCCTGCAAGTTGGAGTTCTGCATTTCCTTACATAGAGAGCTTCATTAGGAGCCATCTGAATACCAGAGTGAAAGCTATTATTATAAAAAAATAACACCAATGGTAGGTGTTGATCCCAACCACCTTTGAAATCCATAGAAAAATCTCTCAACATGCCTTATAGAGTTTTAATTGTCCTCTCGGATTGACTGTCTGTCTGAGGATGATAAGCAGCACTAAATCTCAACTCTCTATCTAGAGTACGCTGAAGACTTCCCCAGAACATCGAGGTAAACCTTGGTTTTGAATCAGATATAATGGAAAGCGGTACTTCATGAAATCAAACCACTTATTTTACATATATCCTGGCAATCTGGTCAAGAGGGAAATATTCTCTAATAGAAATGAAGTGTGACGACTTCGTAAAACGATCAACTATAACCCATACAACATTATTGCCTTTGGATTTTTTGGGATGTCTGATGAAAAAGTCCATAGTGATGTTTTCACATTTCCATTCTTGTATGGGTAATGGTTGTAACATAACCTTAGACTTCTGTCTTTGAGATTTAACTAGCTGACAAACCAAGCATCGAGAGACATATTCGGCGATATCTCTTTTCATGCCATCCCACCAAAAGTACTCTATCATGTCCCTAGACATCTTTTTACTTCCAGGATGAATAGAGAATGATGAACTATGATCCTCATCCCATAGCCCCTTCTTTAATTATTATATCAGAGGAATACAGACATGGTTCCTAAACCTTATTATCCCATCACAATCAAGGTTGAATTCAGGAACATTTATCACCTTCTTTGGTATCTCAACATTCTGCTTCGGCACCTATTTAATCATCACTTGTATAGATGGATGAACATTCATTTGAGATATATTAGATATCTCCTCTTTCATTAAAATTCCAAGATCCATCCTTTGTAAATCCATAAATATTGGATCTTTAGTGATCCTCATCATGGATATGCTAGCATGGTCTTGTCGACTTAATGCGTCTGCCACCTGGTTTGTTTTCCCAGGGTGGTAATGAATTGATCTGTCATAATCCTTAATCATCTCCTACTATCTTATTTGGAACATATTCATCTCCTTTTGTGTGAAAATATACTTTAAAATTTTATGAATAGTATAAATAGAACAACTTTCACCATAAAGATAATTCCGCCAAATATTTAATGCAAAGATTACTGTAGCTAACTCCAAATCCTGAGTTGGGTAATTTTGTTCATGGATTTTCAACTGTTGTGAAGAATAAGATATCACTATATCATGTTTCATGAGAAAACACCCCAACCCCTTCTTGGATTCATCAATATAGATCAAAATCCTTTCTCCACTACAAGGTAGTGTGAGCATAGGTGCACTGGCTAACCTTCTTTTATCTCTTTGAAATTCTCTTCACATTCCTCCATACAAACAAACTTAACTCTTTTCCAAGTATATTTGGTGAGTTGGTCAGATAATATTGAAAAATCTTTCAAAAAATGTCAATAATACCCAGCTAAACCAAGAAAACTTCAGATTTCAGTTACTGTTGTTGGTCTCGACCATCTTTCAATAACCTCTATTTTTGCTGGATCCACAGATATCCCCTCATTAGAGATTATGTGACCCAAAAATGAATCTTTTTGATGACAAAATTCACACATGATACATTTGGAAAAAAGAATCTCCTTTTTCAGGGTATTCAATACAATTCATAAGTGATTTTCATGTTCTTAATTTCTCTTTGAATAGACAATAATATCGTTTATAAAGTCTATAACAAACTGGTCAAGATAGTCTCTAAAGAATCTATTCATTATATACATGAAGATAGCAGGGGAATTAGTAAGACCAAAAGGAATCACTATAAATTCATAGTGTCCATACCTTGTACGAAATGTTGTTTTTAGTATATCCTCATTTTTTATCCTTAGTTGATGGTATCCTAAATGGAGATCAATCTTGGAATAGTATTTAGCTCCATGTAGTTGGTCAAATAAGGCATCAATGCACGGGAGAGGATATTTGTTCTTAACAGTGATCTTGTTAAGTTCTCGATAATCAATGGAAAGTCTCATTGATCCATTTTCTTCTTAACAAATAGAACTGGTTCTCCCCAAGGTGATACACTAGGGTATATGAATATTTTATTAAGATTATCTTGGAGTTGGTTCTTCAATTTATGCAACTCAATTGGGGCCATTTTATATGGTGTATTTGAAATAGGCATAAAACCCGGTATAAGTTCTATTGAAAACTCAACATCACGATTTAGTGGGAGACCAGGCAATTCCTCTGGAAAAACATCATCAAACTCCAATCCAATGGGTGTATTATTAATAGTAAGTTTCTCCCCGACCATTTGAGATAAATAACCTTCATTAATTTTAATTAAGATCCATAAGATGGAAGAAATTTCTAATGGACATTTATATTCATCCTTGCATCGATAGATGATCGTTGATTGTTCTGGAATATGAAATGTGACTTCCCTTATTTGAAAATTGATATGATCTCCATATAAATAAATCCAATCCATGCTAAGAATCACATCAAATTCCACTATAGGAAGGACCACAAGATTTGCAGGAAGCACTTTCCCACAAACTTCAATTGGAGAAGAATTGTAAACTTTTGATGTGACTATTGTTCCATTAGGAGTTGTCACAGCTAACTCAATATCTAATTGTTGAGGTAATATGGAGATAACCTCAGTAAATTCTTCAGAAATAATAGAGTGGGTGGATCCAAAATCAAATAAAACATTTTCTACTATAGAGTTGTTGGTAAGTGTACCTTTCACCACTTCATTATCATAATCCATATCACCGATACTAATTTCATGTGACTTTCCTTTTTTTGGCCTTAAGAGTTTGTTGGAATCGATCATCATCCATAAACCTTGGATTAGGGAATTGATTAGAATAATTCCCCATTTCCTTACAATTGTAACATTGAAGTGTAGGAGGTGAATTCTGTGTATCCCTCTCTTTTTTTGCATCATTAGACAACTTCTTCCCATTACTTTGACATTCAATTTCCTGATAACCTTCTTTTCCACACGTAAAACATTTACTTGTCCCTTTAAGATAATTCCCTCCATGTTTCTTTCTGCACTTTAAGCATAAAGGAAAACTCTTCTTCTTTTCAATTTTCTCTTTATATTTTCCTTTGAATTCAATTTTCCTCTTCTTATAAAACCCATATAAATGATGGGTTACTCTAATATCTATCTCAACCTTGAGATCACATCTAACAATTTCCCCATATCTATTGAAGTCTTTTATGAATAAATCCCTTTCGGAGACTTCGTTTTAAGCCACTAAAGAATCGATTGATCTTACTCTCAGGCTGGATAATAATCCCAAAAGCGTACCTTGAATGTCTTGTAAAATTTTCTTCATTGGTTCTAACATATTCATCATCCTTTTGATTCAGTTCAAGAAACTCTTTCTCCATCATTTATCACAGAATACAAGGGAAGTACTGAATAAAAAATAAGTTCTTGAAATCATCACATTCCATAGACTCAGTTTCATACCATTGCCTTGTATTCTTGACAAGATTCCACCATTGATCAGCTTCACCTTACCATGGATATACTGAAAAGATTACATTATCAAGTTCAAAACATTGGAGGAATAAAAATATCTTTTCAGTGGTACTTATCCATTTTTTAGCAACTAACTGATCAAAATAACCACTGAATGAAGGTGGATGCTGCCTCATAAAGGATTCAACAGAAGGTTTCTCCTTCCTTTGCTCATTTGGAAGGCCAGCATGATTCATATCTTGAGAAAGTCGTGTGATCATGGCTATAACAATTTTCATTCCAGCTCCCATAATGTTTGGTTTCTCAGGGGGACAATCATTGCATTGCCCATCACATTCAGTATTAACACAGTTTCTTCGGGTTCCATCCATTGTCTAAAACCAAGAAGCATAGTGTGAGAAACACTAATCATAACAGGAAAACCACATAATTACGAACAAAATATCACACTTTAGGTCTTATCATAGGTTATTCATGGCTATTTCTAAAACACTAAGATTGTGTCCTATGATTGGAAATCTCATTAGGGTTCTTAATAAGGCTTTCACATTCTAGTTTCCAAAGGTTGACTATACCTTTCCTATGATACAAACTATAATGACCCATAGTTTACATAAATTGTTATTACATCATAATTAAAGCATATTTATTATAACATATAACAAAACTATGATAGGACCGTATAGGTATAGTGTACTTAGAAACTGGGAAACATAAATAACTCGTTCATAAATCATCTACATTGTCTCTCGTTTATTTCATAAAATCTAGAGTCCCTTTTGGAATATCATACTTAATACCCTACTTCCTAACCTAGGGAAAAGAAAACATACAAAGGGTGAGCTCAAATGCTTAGTAAGGGAAAATAAAGGAAATATCTATCATATCATATTAATAAGAACGTAACATTTGGAAAATCTTTTCCTGCAAAAGAGATCATAATATCATGACAAGGGATAAATCATAGTAGTGAAATGCAATCCCAATAATCATAACATAATACATGAATCTTTGTGGAATATAAAGATAATTATAGAAAATCATTTCATATTAGTCAAGACTCATTTCCAAGACCATCATAATGGACAAAGTCCATTACTGAACTGAGTTCACTCCTCATTACAGTCCTATTACACGGAACCAGATTCACTTTCCATTCCATCCATGTCTATCTCATGAGATATAAATCTTTACCCAATGCATTAGAGGGAGATATAGGTCCCACACATCTCATATTGAAACCATTATTATGTGTACCACAAAATCATAAATCATACATCACAGCATAACCCATGTAATAAAAATGGGATTCTTAAACATCATGCCACCATAACATAATCCATATAAGATAAATGGACTTCATAAAAAAAATTCCATCATAACATAATCAAATCAATGTAATAATAGGGATTGAAACATAACCATGTATTATCTTAGATGGAAATTAATTTTGTTAAAACACTTGAACATAGTTCTTGAAGAAAATAACCTTTCTTCTTTAAAAACATTGTTCCTTTCTCAATATGTCATACAATTTTAAACTAAAAAAAGTTAATTGAAAATAAACTTGAAAACTTGTAAAGGAGGATTCATTTAAAAAATGTTCTACGAATTAATAAAAATCCATTCAAACTTTATAAGTTAGAAAAACATTCTTCAGATACTTCTGACAGAAAAGTCAAAAAGTATCTCATACTAAAAATGACTAATGATTCCTTCCATACATTGTTGTCAAAGTCAAAAAAGGGTAAAAATGAATTTAAACAGACATGGAAGAATAGAAAACATTTTATGAACTAATTTTTATATGTCATTGATGTGGATGATAAATATAACCCCAGTAAATACTTACGAATAAAAAAACCCGGATAAGAACAAGATTGGAATAATCATCCCTTACCTTAAGTTCTATATGCTTTGTATATATCAGAAACTCCTATATAATGATTTAAATAATGTCACATATCTATTCAAGAATCATAATTATTTTTATGATAACATTTATGATCATATTATCATTTTTTTGGTTAGTAGCATTTCAGTGTTACTCGTTATTTGGGTATTACCTGCTTTATTTTCATACGTATGTTTTGTCAGATAAGTTCATATTCCTCTTTGACGTTATAGTTATATCATTTAAAGAATGGTATTAGTATAATATATATCATATTCATTCATTCAATTCATTCAATTCATTTATATAATCATGTTTTAATGATTATCATGTAGAACCAATCACATCGCACCATGGAGATGGTAAGACGTACGTACACACGAGCGACGATATCGTTCCCATAATTATGGAATGGTATTGGAGTAGACGATAGAATATCCCAGAATTAGTATCATGTTATAAAAATCATATAAAGTTATTATTTACACCAGTATACCCATCTAAGTAAGGTGGTGGTGGAAAACAGATTACACCAGGGCGTGGAGACGGTATTTCGTACATACGCACCCGCAGTGATTTCGTTTTCTGTGGGATAGATAGAAAGTGAAATAGGGTTGTTTCATATTTATAATAACATATTAGTATATGATTTATATAGATGTTATTAATTTATAATGAAACAAATAAATAAGAGTAAGTAAAAGAAGAAATAAATTTGAAAGAATCGGTAGAGGATATTACCTCTTCTTTGAGGCGCCTCTTATTAACCTCTTCTTAGGGCATTAATGATGATATTTGAAGAAAAACAGTACCTCAATTAAGTTTCTAGGGAATTGGGGAAGGGAAATGTACATGTTTTTTCCGATCATGAAGGCTCATCATGTAGTGAAGAGGAGAGGGAGTAGGTTCCTTTTTAAAAGAGAGACGGTCACCTTTGGAAAACTCAAATATAATAATTTATAATAAACTCAAAACCCACAAAAATATTTCCAAAATGAACCAAATTCAAAGATTAGATGAGATAGGGTTGTAATATCATCAACCAATAAAATTTAGACACGATGGGAATTTATTTTAAACCTTATCAACTTGATTTATCCTTATTTAATCTATTTAATTTTATTTGTTGTCATTGTAACGCCCCGACCCTAGATACCCAGAGTCGGTGCATTATTACATAACATTGGCATGATCACAAAGGATCAATTCTTGAATGACCGATTAGTTTAGTAGTCTTGGAAACCCTAGATATATTCATAAGTCTTACATTACATCATAAGGTAAAAAAACTACAACAACATCTTGTCTTCATATCCCCTCATACTATCCCTGCAGGTCATTCATAAATCACTTCTTCATAATCCTTGAAAAAATAAAACATTGAAAGGGGTGAGCTCAGATGCTCAGTACGGATAACATTATAGCAGAAGCTTTCATAGGTAAGCATAAACACTCAAGGCAGTTTATAACAAAAGCCTTTTAAACTTGAACATCAGCATAAAATGGAAGAGATAAAATAAAATAATGCCATTTACTTACTCACATGGATATTCTACTAGTCGAATGATCACATGAAATATCAATAACCACTTTCATAATGATGGAATGCATAATTCCAGACTATCATAACCACATATCCAAGGCCTCGTGCAAAGACTACAAATAAGATTTTTCCATGGCCTTGTGCCAAGACACTAGTTTCTCCCATGAGACCTACCGATGCATCGAGGTGCTATAGCGGGATCCACCCGTCACTTATTAAGTCCAATGAATTCCTCATATAAACAGGTTTAAACATAACATAAACATTCGTATTAAAACTAGCATATGAAATGTAAATACTTTAACCACAAACAATGAATGGTATAAAAATAGAACATACACATTCAATCATAACTCATTTGATACAATATGGAAGATTGTATTGTATCACATTAACCTCAATCAATAATAATGAAGGATGTTGACATAGATGAAAATAATCATCAAAAATATTTGAGAGAAATATCCCCCTTTTTCTTGAAATCATTTAAAAGTCAAACTATTTGTCAAGAAGCCGTTTAAAAATTGATTTTTGAATCAAAGTGTCCCCTACCACATTGATACTTTCAAAAGGAGTTTTAATTTTAAAACTTTAATTTCCATATAAATAAATCCTTTAAATCATTTTTTAAAACATGGACATTAATGAGAAATATTTAGAAGAATAGGTCTTTAAAACATTTAAAAATGGTATTTTAGTAAGAGTTTCTAACCAAAAGAGAGACACTTGAATACAAATAATTGAGGTAATCAAAACTTTTTAATATCATGAGAATAAATAGATTCATGATATACTATGTCAAAGTACATTATATACACCACATAAAAGTGATTTGGTGTATAACAACAAAGATGTCTCAATAGAATGTAAATTGAGATGAAATCTCTCATAAAGGTTGTATCCTTAGGTTAAGGATAAATCAACGACATAATTATGTGTGACAAATATAAATACACTAAATATGATTGGATATTCAGTGTAAAACAATCAAGGGACTTTAAAACATATTCCATTAAAAACAACACCAATGAATTGGATGTTTATCTCAACAAAACGAGATTGAGTAAAAATTACTCTTATCAAGTTCATACCGATGACTTGAGAATTTATCAATGGAGTGATTATGTGTATAAAAAGTATATCCACAGAAAGGGGGGTGGAAATTATGACATAATCAAATGAATAGTGATTCTACACATAATCTTGGAGTAAAATTATCAATGAAGTATGCGTAAAGCCGAATGAGTGGAAATTGAAATTTCAAATTCCCTTATTGATTTGGTAACATAAATAACATACACCCCTGAAAGAAGGATCATAAAATTATGATGTAAATATACATGAATTAACGTATATTACACAATTAATCCAAACATGGGCAGTACTCACACCACATGCAATAAATAAGTGGTGAACAATGGAATTCTCACAGAATTAAAAGTGAGATAAGAAACCCCTTACCTTGTATTTTCCTTGGTTGGGGGTAGGTTAACCTCATGTATAATGTTTAAATAGTTGTTATTAAATTATTCATGAATCATATAAATTAATATGATATCATATATGATCTTTTAACATTGCTTTGTTAATAATATCATAGAATTATCGTCATTTCGGGTGTTAACTTACTCATTTTATTTTATATGTTTTGTTATGTAAGCCATGTTTGCCATGGATAGGTTGTATCTTATTCATATACATAATGATATAAAGTTCTTAAACATTATTTTGAAATCGTCAAATGATAATTATACTTGAATGGATATGATGGAGAATGAATCTCATCGCGTTCGTGGAGACGGTAGTCCGTACGTACGCACGAGCGACAATATCATTCTTTTGATATTAAAATAATATATAATTGGATAGTATATCATATATACAGAATCATTATCATGTTATATTTATTATTTCAATGAGTTAAAAATCATTATTATACCCACCCAAATAATAATATATTGAATAACAATTACACCACGACGTGGAGACGGTAAGCCGTACGTATGCACGTATGATGACATGTTATTCAAAGGGTGGATAGAATACTGAATATGTTTGTACTGTATTTATAATAACATCACAGTATATATAAGATACGGGAGTTATTATTTTATAATGGTAATAACAAAGAAAGAATACGTGGAAGAAGAAAGAAACTTGAAAAGGGGTGGTGAAAACATTACCTCTTCTTTGGGTTCTTCCTTTTGATTTCATCAAAATGGATCCTTAGGTTGGATTTCTAATCAAACTAAGGACTTTAGGTTGTATTGAGGGAAGTTTATAGAGTATTTGGGCAGGGGTTGGCCGAACCAAAAGGCTTTGAAGGTGTGAAGAAATGCGAAGGAGGGGTGCCCTTTTATAAGAGGGGTGAGGGGCACCTTTGGAAAAGCTGAAAATATTAATTTATAATAAATTCATATTCGGTTTATAATGGCTCCAAACTTGATAATTAAAAGGTTAAGGTAGTTATAGGTAGAAAACCATTCAACAAATATAATTTAGATAGGTTTGGGTCATTATATTAACCTTCTCTTATAGTTTTAACTCTTAGTTAATTAGTTTGACATTTACCATGTCACTTTGTAATTTTATATTTTATAGTTAATAAACTTAATATATACATAGAAGCGACTCATAGTGGTCCATTAATGATACACCTATCATGATATAAGTCTCTTGGACGAACCTTAGATTTTTAGGAATTTAATATCAATTAATAATATAATATTTGTTTTAAAAACTCTTTTTTTTTTCAATTTTGACACTATTCAATAGTTGATTTTTTTAAAACTCATAAAAGAATTATTACTTCAGAAAAAGTTAATTAAATCATTACTAACATGTCATATTAACCTAGAAAATTTGTTTAATTCATTAAAAGTCTCATATTATATTTATTTGGGTATTTTTAATATCAATTATTTTAATTTTTTACTATTATGGTAATTACTGCATCATCATTGTGTCATAAATAAATTAAATTATTTAATATCTAAAAATTATAAATAAAATACCATTATTTAGGAAATCATTTTATCTTTCTAATGAATATTTTTGGTCGAAAATCCAACATATATAACCCTATGTAAAAATTGATTTTCTAAAAGATATATGTTTGTGTCATTTTTGTATTCATTTTAACTTAATTAAAATAAAGTATCCCTATCACTTACAAGTGGCTCCATGGGGTTCCAAAATCGACCCAAAGATGCTCATGGACGGACATGTATCAACCAATAAGGTTAGGACACGTTTTAGGTTAATTTATTATTATTATAATACTATTTTTTAACCCTTATTTATCGGATTTACCTTTTAACCATGGTAAATAAAATATTTAGCGAAGTGATTATTCAAAATTTCTTAAAATAAAAGTTACCTATTTACACAATTTGGACATCATGATTACAAATATGGAATCCATTTTTCCAAATTCAATACACATAAGTTGCAGGAATTAATTGAAAATTAATTCCCGTTGTTAAAACAAAAAGCGTGTTTTTAAGAGATAATAACTATCAAAAGATTGGCACTTGTTTATGTCTGGTTTAATTGTGAAATTATGTCCAATGAAAAAAACTGAATTAAATGGTAAAAATATATTCTAAATATACTTTAAAACCACTCAAATTTATAATTTATCAATATTAATTATTTGGATTTAAAAAGTTGTTTTTAATTAAAATTTAGTAATTTTCACTATTCATCAAAATATGAATGTTATCCGAAAACTACCAAAATTTTACCCTAGGATAATTTCAATATTCTGAATCCAAAAATGAAGTCCATTTTGAGATATAGAATTTATAAAATTTCATAAAGTAGGTATTACTATTCATAACGGCTAGTTTGATTGGTTGTGGTGTGTTAGAATCTCGAAGTTGCATACAATGCACGCCATTACATTATTCGAAGGGAAACGTACCGTGGAAGCTTGGGGTGTTACATTCTACCCTCCTTCAATAAATTGCGTCCTCACAATTTTTAAAATTGTGCTTGGGAATATAATGGAAAATCCCACATCGGAAAATGAGCCAATAAAACTATCACTTTAAAAGAATGAAAGAGAGGTATAAAGGTCAACCAACATAACCCATACTCGGATTCCATGTAGGATAACATGGATATGGATGATAAACTAAGTTTCAAGTTCTGATGGAGAGGGATAGAAATCATGATCAGGAGAAATTTAACAATAAGAAAGCCACAAACTTGTTTTGGGACAAACAGCCATTAGTCTCCTAGTAGGAAAGTAAACGGACAACATTTTTTTGTTTTAAGTTACATTACATAAGGATGATGAATTAATTTATGATACTGACTAAGAATATAAAGATATATACTTACATTTTAAGTAGAGTTTCATTATTTAATAAATTTCCACCACTAACTCATTTTTTTAAACGATGAGTATTCAAGAAGACTTGGTCACACTGGAAGAGCTAGAATAAACTTCTATAGAATCACATGATCCATGCAGGATGAACTATATATTTACATTGTCTTTAGAGATTAATCAAAACCAAAATGGTTAGTACAAGATCTAATGATCCCCCAAAAGGATATTACTTTAGAGAAATAAACACTAATCTTAATTTCCAAAATTAAACCAACAATACCCCAAAGTTAAATAAATACCATTCAATAATCAATTGTACTTAAAATCCTTTAATATAATCAAAACTAATATTGAAAACCAAAACTTATTAAGAATGTAGTCTTGCACGTTAAATTGTATCTCCAAATGACATTAATTACTCTTAAAGTCACATACATAAAAGTAATTAACCTAATCATTTCCATAAACAACCCAAATCATTATAAATCCACAATAAAAACATAGATAAAAAATCCACCATTACTCCTCAAATTAAATCCCATACTACTATATTTTCCTTTGGCATATAGTGTTCTCAACAGAGAAAACAACTTCCAAAATAACATTTATCACTTAACCACCAAATCATTTTCCTATACGAAGGGTATTCATTTTATAAGACATAAGATCCCAAATCAAATTATTATTGATCAATAAAATCATTTAACTAAAAATAATAGTCACACTAACCAGGGACTTCATGTAGTCAAGTGGTAGGCGATAAATCCCAAATTCACTTTGGTTGTGGGTTTGATTCCCACAGCTTTGTCCGACGCGATGAGTTGTCACACAGTCTACGTGTTGTCCTTTTTCAAAAACTATATTTTATAACATTAACAAAATGAGATAAATTCCTCAAAATAACCATAACATAATTTAACCACAAATGTTATCTCATACCTTGCATTTTCATCCCAGATTATAATAATTTGTAATTGCCTCAAACCCAATGATCATATAAAACCAAACGGTTATTTATAACTATATCCACAAGAGAAAAGATAATTCTTCCATAAATATCATTCTCACATGGAAAACGATAGGGTTACAAATACAAGAAAAAATTATTCCGAAGTAAATACTTCAACAAGGATCACTAATAATTTTTAAACATTTATCCAACCATTTATTTCCCCATAGCTTCTTCTCTGACCAAGAAAATATCCTATAGAATAGGACATTCACTCAGGTAATGGCCAGGTCCCCTATATTTACAGCAAATGACTATAAATGGATTCTTGGGACCATTTTTATCTTCTTCCATAGTACTCTTCATTTTTCTTCGGCAATTCTTCACTTTATGTCCTTCCTTCCCGCACATAAAGCATTTCTTTGTCCCATTGATACATTTTCCTGGGTGTCTCCTTCCACATTTCCTACATGATGGAAATTGAGGATTTCCTTCTCCATAGTCTCCACTACTGGAGCTCTTATCATTCATCACTTTTCTCTTCTTTGTTGAGTCTGGTAATTGGTTAATATATATATTGTTGATCATATTTTTGAAAAATTGATTTGGCATAAAGACGATATATTTTACGACTATCAACATTCCATTTTTTTGCTCATTTCCACCACCGTTCCCACCTTGTACATCATTCTCAAAGTCACTATGACTTCCTTGGAATGCAGCCATTGACTAAAACCAGAAAGCATTGTGTGAGTAATAGTAGTCATACAATCATTTAGAGATTAACATGTCACCATATTCTCAATTTGAAACACATTAGGATTAACCAAGTTCATTTACTCTCATCTTATATATATAATACTATAAATCGGTTTGTAAATAAAATGTATATTATCCTAAGCATATACCCCAGGAGTGTCGTAACCGACAGTGCAGCAAGGCCTGTTGTCGTGCACCAGTTCCCGTTCGAGTCTAGCTCAAACCGGTGTTTTCGGGTTTTACCCCTAGGTACATCTGTTCCAAAGCCGCCTCTACCTGCTCGTATCCAGACAAGGATGTATTGCTCGGAAAACTCACAAAATCTCTACAATACCAAAATTACAGGATGTTCTTCTATACTAATCCTCAAAGTTCATCTTAGGTCTATGTGCTCTAATCAGAGTTTATCTAAATCTACCTTCCAAGGTTTGTACTAATCTTCCTCTGATACCAACTGTAACGCCCCGACCCTAGATACCCAGAGTCGGTGCATTATTACATAACTTTGGAATGATCACAAAGGATCAAGTTTTGAAAGACCGATTAGTTTAGTAGTCTTGGAAACACTAGATATATTCATAAGTCTTATATTACATCATAAGGTAAAAAAAACTACAACAACATCTTGTCTTCATATCCCCTCATACTATCCCTGCAGGTCATTCATAAATTACTTCTTCATAATCCTGGTAAAAATATAACATTGAAAGGGGTGAGCTTAGATGCTCAGTAAGGATAACATTATAGTAGAAGCTTTCATATATCAGCATAAACACTCAAGGCAGTTTATAAAAAAAGCCTTTTAAACTTGAACTTCAGCATAAAATGGCAAAGATAAAATAAAATAATGCCATTTACTTACTCACATGGATATTTTACTAGTCAAATGATCACATGAAATATCAATAACCACTTTCATAATGATGGAATGCATAATGCCAGACTATCATAACCACATAGCCAAGGCCTCGTGCCAAGACTACAAATAAGATTTTTCCAAAGCCTTGTGCCAAGACAGTAGTTTGTCTCATGAGACCTACCGATGCATCGAGGAGCTATAGAGTGCTCCACCCGTCACTTATTAAGTCAAATGCATTCCTCATATGAACAGGTTTAACCATAACATAAACATTCATATTAAAACTAGCATATGAAATGTCAATACTTTAACCACAAACCATGAATGGTATAAAAATTTCACATCCACAGTCAATCATAACTCATTCGATACAATATGGAATATTGTATTGTATCACATTAACCTCAATCAAGAATAATGAAGGATGTTGACATAGCTGAAAATAATCATCAAAACTATTTGAGAGAAATATCCCCCTTTTTCTTGAAATCATTTATAAGTCAAACTATTTGTCAAGAAGCCGTTTAAAAATTGATTTTTGAATCAAAGTTTCCCATACCACTTTGAAACTTTCAAAAGGAGTTTTAATTTTAAAACTTTAATGTCCATATAAATAAATCCTTAAAATAGTTTTTTAAAACATGAACATTAATGAGAAAGATTTAGAAGAATAGGTCTTTAAAACATTTAAAAATGGTATTTTAGTTAGAGTTTCTAACCAAAAGAGAGACACTTGAATACAAATAATTGAGGTAATCAAAACATTTTAATATCATGAGAATAAATGGATTCATGATATACTATGTAAAAGTACATTATATACACCACATAAAAGTGATTTGGTGTATAACAACAAAGAAGTCTCAATGGAATGTAAATTGAGATGAAATCTATCATAAAGGCCATATCCTTAGGTTAAGGATAAATCAACGACATAATTATGTGTGAAAAATATAAATACACTAAATATTATTGGATATTCAGTGTAAAACAATCAAGGTACATTCACACATATTCTAGTAAAAACAACACCAATGAATTGGATGTTTATCTCAACAAATCGAGATTGAGTAAAAATTACTCTTATCAAGTTCATACCGATGACTTGAGAATTTATCAATTGAGTGATTATGTGTATAAAAATTATATCCACAGAAAGGGGAGTCTAAATTATGACATAATCAAATGAACAGTGATTCTACACATAATCTTGGAGTAAAATAATCAATGAAGTGTGCGTAAAGCCGAATGAGTGGAAATTGAAATTTCTAATTCCCTTATTGATTTGGTAACATACAAAACATACACACATGAAATAAGGATAATACAATTATGATTTAAATATACATTAATTAAATTATATTACACAATGAATGCAAACATGGGCAGTACTCACACCACATGCACTAAATAAGTGGTGAACAATGGAATTCTCACGGAATTAAAAGTGAGATAAGAAACCCCTTACCGTGTAATTTTCCTTGGTTGGGGGTAGGTTAACCTCATGTATAATGTTTAAATAGTTGTTATTAAATTATTCATGAATAATATACATTAATATGATATCATATATGATCTTTTAACATTGCTTTGTTAATAATATCTTTAAATTATCGTCGTTTCGGGTGTTAACTTACTCATTTTCTTTTATATGTTTTGTTACGTAAGCCATGTTTTCCATGGATAGGTTGTATCCTATTCATATCGAGAATTATATAAATTTCTTAAAAATTATTTTTAAATCATAAAATGATAATTATACTTGAATGGATATGATGGAGAATGAATCTCATCGCGTTCGTGGAGACGGTAGTCCGTACGTACGCACGAGCGACAATATCATTCTTTTGATATTAAAATAATATATAATTAGATGTTATATCATATATAAAGAATCATTATAATGTTATATTTATTATTTTCATGAGTTACAAATCATTATTATACCCACCCAAATAATAATATATTGAATAACAATTACACCACGACGTGGAGACGGTAAGCCGTACGTACGAACTTATGATGACATGTTATTCAAAGGGTGGATAGAATACTGAATATGTTTTTACCATATTTATAATAACATCACAGTATATATAATATACTTGATTTATTATTTTAGAATGGTAATAACAAAGAAAGTATAAGTGGAAGAAGAAATAAACTTGAAAAGGGGTGGTGAAAACATTACCTCTTCTTTGGGTTCTTCCTTTTGATTTGATCAAAAGGGCTCCATAGGTTGTCTTTCTGATCAAAATAAGGCCTCTAGGTTGTATTGAGGGAAGTTGAGAGAGTATTTGGATAGGGTTTGGCCGAACCAAAAGGCTTTGAAGTTGTGAATAAATGAGAAGGAGGAGTGCCCTTTTATAAGAGGGGTGAGGGGCACCTTTGGAAAAGCTGAAAATATTAATTTATAATAAATTCATATTCGGTGTATACTGGATCCAAAGTTGATTATTCAAAGGTTAAGGTGGTTTTAGGTCTAAAATCATTCAATAAATAGAATTTAGACAGGTTTGGGTCATTATATTGACCGTATCTTTTAGTTTTAACTCTTAGTTAATTAGTTTGACATTTACCATGTCACTCTGTAATTTTATATTATATAGTTAATAAACAGACTATATACATCCAAGCGACCCCAAAGTGGTCCATTAATGATACAAATATAATGATATAAGTCTCTTGGCCGAACCTTAGATTTTTAGTAATTTAATATCAATTAATAATATAATATTTGTTTTAAAAACTCTTTTTTGTCAATTTTGACACTATTCAATAGTTGATTTTTGTAAAACTCATAACAGAATTATTACTTATAAAAAAGTGAATTAAATAATTACTAACATATCATATTAACCTATAAAATCAGTTTAATTCATTAAAAGTCCCAAATTATATTTATTTAGGTATTTATAATATCAATTATTTTAATTTTTTACTATTATGGTAATTACTGCATCATCATTGTGTCATAAATAAATTAGATTATTTAATGTCTAAAAATTATAAATAAAATACCATTATGTAGGAAATCTGCTTACCTTTCTAATGAATATTTTTAGTCGAAAATCCAACATATATAACTCTATGTAAAAATTGATTTTCTAAAAGATATATGCTTCTGTCATTTTTGTATTCATTTTAACTTAATTAAAATAAAGTGTCCCTATCACTTACAAGTGGCTCCATGGGGTCCCAAAATCGACCCAAAGATTCCCGTGGTAGGAAATTTATCAACCAATAAGGTTAGGACACGTTTTAGGGTAATTGTTTATTATTATAATATTATTTTTTAACCCTTATTTACTGGATTTATCTTTTAACCATGGTAAATAAAATATTTACCGAAGTAATTATTCAAAATTTCTAAAAATAAAAGTTACCTATTTAAAAAATTTGGATATCCTGATTCCAAATATGGAATCCATTTTTCCAAATTCAATACAAAGAAGTGGCAGAAATTAATTTAAAATTACTTCCTGCTGTTAAAACAAAAAGCGTGTTTTTAAGAGATAATAACTATCAAAAGATTGGCACTTGTTTATGTCTGGATTAATTGTGAAATTATGTCCAATGAAAAAAATTGAATTAAATGCTAAACATATATTATATATATAATTTAAAACCACTCAAATTCATAATTTATCAATATTAATTATTTTGATTAAAAAAGTTGTTTTTAATTAAAATTTAGTAATTTTCACTATTCATCAAAATATGAAAGTTATCCGAAAAGTACCAAAATTTCACCCTAGGATAATTTCGATATTCCAAATCCAAAAATGAAGTCCATTTTGAGAGATAGAATTTATAAAATTTCATAAAGTAGGTATTAATATTCATAACGGCTAGTTTGATTGGTTGTGGTGTGTAGAATCTCAAAGTTGCGTACAATGCACGCCATAGCATTATTCGAAGGGAAACGTACCGTGGAAGCTTGGGGTGTTACAGTAATAATATTCTAAATTTTAAATTTTTATAAATAATTACTTATGTGTTGTTAATTATCCATAATTTTATACTTTATGACATTTTAAACCATATAAATTTAAATTTATAATTTTTATATATTTTTTTGATTTTTAAACAGTTTAATAATATGTCATTTTTATAAAATAACAATAGTATTAATTTTGAAACTATTCATTTATTTGAATTTAATATAATCCACACAGAGTATATATTCAAAATGGAATATTTAATAGATTCATAACATGTCATAATTATCTATAAAATTCTTGGAGAAAATCAAATAGTTCATATATTATTTATTTTAATATTTTTAAACCATTTATTAGATATTTGTATCAATAAAATAATTTCTACATCACTATTTTTTCGCCCTTAATGATATTTATTTAATCCCTAAAAATTATAAATGAATTTACATGACATATATAATTTTAATATCTTTATGGATACTCTTTATGTTTGAAGTTTTATGAATTTTATCACTAAATTAAGATTATTACACTTATAAGATATAAGAGAGTGAAATATTGTCACATTCCTTGGTTTTAATAATAATTACATACTTTTCATGGTAAAAAGTCAATGAAATGAATCTATTCTGACTCTTAGGTAATATGGGTCGACTTTTATTCAACCAATATATTTTTCTCAGGTGTTAGGGTAATTTTATAATATTATTTTTACCCTTAATTACCTGATTTACCATTAAATGTGGTAAATAAAATTTACCGTAGTTATTATCCATAATGCCTAAAAATAAAAGTTATCTCTTTAATCAATTTGAACCTCCGGATTCCAAATATGGAACCCATTTTTACAAATTCAAAACACAAGATATTCAGTAATTAATTTAAAATTAATCCCATTATTGAAAAAAACGGGTTTTGGTTTAAGATATCGCAAAAGATTGAAATGTTTTTACCTATGAATTAAATGTAAAATTAATGATAATGACATACATTATATTAAATGGTAAAAATATATCCTCTTTATACATTAAAACCATTTAATATTATAATTTAACCGTATAAATTATCTTGATGAAAATATCTATTTTTAATTAAAATTTAGCGTATTTTTACTATTTATCAATATAAGAAACTTATCATAAAAATACCAAAAATATATCCAAAGTAAATTTTTTTATCCTGATTCAAAGGAAAAGGTTTAATTTGTCAAAATGAACATATAAACATGTTAAATACTAGATTTAAAATGGGTGTGCCATTAAAAGGTGACAAGACTGCATTTTTTGAAAAATACATATTTTATCTAAAAAATTGATTTTGTTCTCATACCTCATTCTAGAAAATTTGTACGATTAATTATAATGTTATAAAATTCAAAATTCTGTTAATACTATTTATAACGGATAGTTTATATAATATTTTTATTACATATTATTGTTTAGTGAAACTCAGTATTGCCAACAACGCAAGCTATCGAGGAAGGTCGCTCTTGCATGTAACGCAAGGTAAGCCAGTGTTATGTGTAGTGAAAGATTCCTGTGGTGTTGCATATAAGATAAGATACAAAAAATTATTTCTCATAAAATCTCATGGTTTTACACAGTATCATCTCTAGTCCATTTGGGGATCTTATCTGAGCGAAATTGTCATCCCTGGACAATTTACCTTCATGATAGAAGTATAATATGTCAATTTGTTGTGACTCATAGGATTTAAATGGATTTTATTCAACATGAAATGATCAAATTTTACCATTGATAAAATATTTGAGGCATTGGTGGTATGATGAGGGGATAAAAGCATGTTGTTTTAGCCAAGGTTTTCCCGACAAATCATTTATGTATGTATCCTTTTTAATAACCACAAATTCTGATCCAGACATGAGATCCCTAAACTAAGGCCTAAGATTTATATCTTCGATATGATTTTTCTCATTTTTTTCATAAGCCTATATCATTAGGGTATAGGGTGATAAGTGAGATTCTTTGAAACATAGTTGACAATGTTTTCGGATTGGAATGATGTTGACTTCTAATCCATTGTTGATGATGGTTTTTCAAATATCACTGTCATTTATCCTACGAAAAATACAAAAGGGTTTGATGTTTCCCTATATGATGGATTATTTATCCAGATTTGTGAAAGTGATGACCATGTGAAATTCTACATCATCATTCTCTACATGATACACTTCAGTAGCAGCAGCCTCAACTTTGAATTTTCATGGGATCAACAAGGCCTATATGAGTGTTTTATAGAGGTCCTTTAAAAAATAAGGGTATGTAGGATTGAAAACATGGACGACACCAAGGAATTCTTTTTCAAAACATTACACTAATGATAAAATTTTCAGTTCTTCCTGTAATGGGGATTTTCATTCATAGGTTATTTGGGAGCTAATGTTTCTGGTGTAAAAGGATGGTCCCTTAGGATATGAGATGAAGGTGCTTCCGCTCTTTGTGGATTAGGCTAGCTTGGTCTCCCTACAATATGAGGTTGATTAGGAAGTGGTGTATCCCCTAACTGATCTCCCAGGATGATCATGTTAGGGAATGACCAATCATGTGTTGTGCGATTCTATTCTCTTTCTGAGCTCTCTAGACAGACCCCATGAGTTTTGGTTGTTTATACAATTCTAGCAGGGGCATGGTTAAATTTGTGACTTTTCTAATCACCATATCTTCCCCTATATACATGAATATGATATCCACTTTCCCCAGTTCCCAATAAACTGTAGGGAATTTAATATCATAATCATGTTCATCCTTTGATAAGGGATCCATTATGTGAATAACATTAATGGAACTGAAAATCAACTCCACATCTACTGGAGATTATTTCTAGTGGGTGGACTCCTATTGTACCATTTGGTGGGGTGGTGCCTATGCTATTGAGAACATTGGCATGCAGTCCTCTAGGGAAAAGGATAATTTTTTTCTTTATCATAAGCTCATATTCATGTTTTTTATTCATACACTTTTAGACATCTTGCTTTTTAGAATACTGAATGTCATTGGGCTTAGCTATTGATGATGTTTGATGTGTTTTATCGGAAGCAGCTAGATGCATAGTCGGCTTATGGAATTGTGGTTTGATGATTTCATGACTTTTTTTATCATTTTTCTATCCATGTAGTAACTGAACCTCAACATATACTTTTTATTTACTTCCTTTCATTAATTCTCTTAATCTAGCTCAGACGTAGAGAAACACACTACTTGAGTAGGTGAATTCTTCATATTCACTTACCTGGAGTCCACAAAAATTTTCATTGTGTATTTAAATTCAAAACACTCAAGAATATTTTTCCCTTTTAATTTATAGAAGGGTATATAATTTGGTAGATCTTTATCACCCACTTTGTTGGGATTCCTATGCTTTGGAAACTACATTAGATTTTTTTCCAATGACGATTTGAAGTAGTTAGGACTTAATCATTGTAGAAAGAATAGAACTTTTTTTTCATCACCTACAATTATTTTCACCTCTAGTATTTTTCATCTTCCCAAGGAGGTAGGTGTTGTTTTTAATACTTAGGTGGTGTACCCACACGATATAGTTTAGGATTTGGAGTAAGAGTGGGTATAGGGGAATGCTTAAGTGTAACATTGGAAGTCTATACCATTCATTTTTTGGGATTTTCCATAGTCTCAGTAAGGAATATACCCCACTTCTTGATCAATTTCAGCAAGGTCTTGAAACCCACATATATATTTCAACAGAATAAATGGGGTTCAAACCTTGTCATGAATATTCAATATACATATGGGAAACAATTATTCTTAAGTGATCAGTAGGTTTATGAATTATCCAGGTCCATTCTAGACAGTAATGAAATCTGATACCCTTTCATTCCCCAATATTTTTAGTTTGAGAGATTGAATACTATTGTCTTTCGTAGTGTCGAGCTATACTAGAAGAGAAATTATTAGAAATTCCTTATCACCCCATAATTGAAGGATCATAAAATCTCCTCTGCCATATAAATGGTGTCCCCTGATGTGATTTCACAATGTACTTGATCTATACGGCATCATGTTGTTCAGGGATCCCCATCAAGGGAACATAGCGAGAGATGTACAAATCGGATCTGACCATTCTGATCAAGCCTTATTTTCTGATTTTATCAGTTCTCTACATTCCTCTATGGCCTCCAATCAAGCCGTGATTGACTCATGATAATTCATGAGCCCTCTAGTAATGTCCAACATGATCACATCTTGAGCAGGCCCAATAGTTGGTAGGTATATAGGTGGTGACACTATTAGTATCTTCTATGGGTTACCCATTGGGTAGGCCTATAGTGATGTACCATGACCAATTATGGTTGTTCACCCAAATGATGTAATACCCAATATTATTTTGTGGGATCTAAGTATATTGGTTGTTGGTATTCCATGTTTATCAGGTGTTCTATATCCACTTCAGTTGCTATGATGAACCCTCGTTATTGAGGTACTCTGTTTGATGGGTGTGAGTTGAGGATATTATTGTATAGTATATCCAAAATTAAGGATACCACAGAGTGATTCTCTGTTGAGTCTCCTAAATTATTTCATCTCTTTCTTTTTTTGGGAAAATATTTTCTCATGTGAAAGGGGCATAACCTCTCTAGGAGGTAGGTGAGGTGGAATTTTACCCATGAATTTTCCTTTATGGATAGATCTTGAGGAGTTAATGATGGGTAGTTTGAGGGAGTTCCCAAATTTAGTTCATTTATCTGATTATGTGTATGTTCACCTCCTCTAATAATTTTAGTGTGCCTAATTTTTTTAACTGAAATTACCTCCTCTGGTCCTCCTCTAAATGTCCTTGTATCTTGTAGGGTATGTATGGGTGGCATTGATGAAATTCACCAATGCATAATGCATTGTAGATATTTTATCATAATATTCATGAGACTGTCTTATATTACACCCTCCAAGAGTCTTTACTATCTACTTTTTTGATTATTTAGGATCAATTTGTTGAACTATAATCCAAATTGAATCTCTAAAAAATTTGGTCTTATGCATCCCTAAAGAGGGTATTGGTTCATTGGATGGGACAAACTGGGATGATCCACTCTGCAGAACTTTCCCAAATCAGGATAAGATGATATCCTTTGAGGAGGGAATTTTTGAGGTGAAAAGGCATTCATCCCGGAGGGATGGGGATATTCACATTCCATTTTCATAGCTATTTAATACTAGTTTATTACGTAAAAGGTTAGGTTAAAAACCATCCCTATAGGTTGTGGTTACTCCTGAACTATCATGGATGCTACTACCATAGCCTCACTTCTAATTTTATAGATTTCTGTCTTTACATGGGATGGTTGCACAACTTTTTTGCACTTGGATCACTCATTTATGAATACTGTTATTCTATTTTGAAAATTTGTGTTATCTAATGACTCACTTCTCTCAAAAGGGAGGCTTCTGATATTTTTTCATTCAGGTTGAAAAATCCTCTCAATACCATTACCTATTTATAATGACCATGAAATTACATACATTAATAATAATTCAATGTTAAAGAATACTCATTAAAAAATATAACAAAGTGACGATATGACTCTATAGGTATAGTGTCTTTAGAAACACATAAACTTAAAAAACTGGTTCACAATACATCTTCATTGAATTCCACTCATGTCTCCATAATCATACCCGTTTTTTACATATCTTACATAAAAACCTTCTTCATGACCTGGGGAAAAGAAACAAATGAAAGGGTGATCTCAGATGCCTAGTAAGGGTAATCAATGGATATTTAAATCATATCATAATCATAATACATAATAACATGACATTTTAGAATCTTATATTTCATCTTAATGATCATGATATCATTCCATGGGATAATTCATGAAAGTTCATAAGAATCAATGAATGTAAACCCAAAAGTGAGAACATAGGACATGAAGTTTTTTGGAATACACATAATCATATAAAAATCATTTCATATTAGTCATGGATCATTTCCAATTGCATCATAACGGACAAAGTCCATTTATGATCCAAGTTCACTCTTCATTCTAGCCTTGTATTACTGAACCAAGATCATTTACCATTCCATCCATGTTTATCTAATGAGATATAAATTTTTAACCAATTAATTGGATTGAGATATATGTCTCACCCATCTCATAATTAAATCATTGTTTTTTGTTCCACAAAAACATAAATCATTCACAATAGCATAACCCATGGAATAAAATGGGTTCTTCAAACATCATTCCATCATAATCCATATAAATAATGGATTTTTTAAATTTCATTCTGTTATGAAAAAATAAACCCATATTAATAATAGGGATGAAAACATAACATTATTTAAATAACATCATCTTAGATGGAAAATAATTTTGATGAAACACTTAATATTAATTCTTGAGGAAAATATCGATTCTCCATCAAAAACATTTTCTTTTCTGAAAATGCTACAAAATTTTAAAAGAAAATAATTTATATGAAAATAAACGTGAAATCATCTAAAGGAAGATTCATGTTAATAATTTATTATGAAAACATAAAATTCCATTCATTATGTGTAAGTTAAAAAATATTCTCCTCTCACATTTATCGACAGAGTAAAAAAGTGCCTCATACTAAACAACTACAAAATATTCCCTTCATACTATTTAATAAAAATTCACCAAAGTGTAAAATTGGATTTAAAAATCACAGAATAATAAAAATAATATTACATAATTAAGAAACATGGATGTGAATGATAAATATATCCTAGTAAATACTTACATATAATCAATCATAGATAATAATGAGATTGCAAAATTATCCCTTAACATAGGTATGATTTTCTTATTATTTATCCAAACCTACCGTATAATGATTTAAATAATGTCATTGACTTATTTTACACTCATGTTCATTTTTATGATATCATATATGATCATATTATCATTATTTTTTGAACAACATTTCATTAATACTTGTTATTTAGGTATTAACTGTTTCATTTGCTTATGCATGTTTTATAGAATAAGATCATGTTTTCCTTAATAGGTAATAGTTATACCATTAAAAATGATATTAATATAATATATACCATATTTATTCATTCTGTAAATTTATATAATCATTATTTAATGAATATCATGTATAATGAATCACATCACATCGTGGAGACGGTAGTCCGTACATACACACGAGCGATGATATCATTCCCATGATTGTTGAATAATATTGAATTGGATGGTGTATAATATTTCAGAATTAATATCATGTTATAACAATAATATATAGTTATTATTTCCATAATTATACCCATCAAGGTGGTGTTGAAAATCAGATTACACCACGGTGTGGAGACAGTAATCCATACTTACGCACATGTGGTGATTTTGTTTTTAGTAGGAGGGATAGAAGGTGGAATATGGTTTTTTCATAATTATAAAATCACATCATTATATTATTTATACTAGATTTATTATTTTATAATGAAAAAGCTCATGTAGAGGAAGTAGAAATAGAATGAAGTTTGAAAGACTTGGTAGAGGAGATTATTGCTTCATTGACATTCTTCCTCTAAATCTCCTCTTAGAGTACTAGAGATGGTCTCTGAAGAAGACCATAACCCCTATTTAGGAATTTTAATAAGGGAAATTTTTAGGTTATGAACGACCTTGATGGCTCAAATTGAAGTGAAGAGGTGAGGGAGGAGGTTTCCTTTTATAATTGAGGTGAGAGGCACTTTTGGGATCTCCAAAAAAGATTAATTTATAATAAAATAAAACCCCATAAAAAACTAAAAAATGTCCCAACTTAAAATATTATATTAGATAAGGTTTAATTATCCTCAAACAATAAAATTTTGATAAGCATTTCTATCAATTTAAACCATTTCATTTTAATTAACACTTAGTTATCTAATTTCATTTTTAACTTGGGTGACAAATATTTCAATATTTATATGGTGAAATATTTATGTATATGATGTCAATTAAACCATAAATAAAAAAATTATAACATTTTATACCATATAATAATTATTATATATTTTTATATAATGTTTAATGTTTTTTACATAATTTTATAAAATATTATTTTGATAAACAATCAATATTGTCAATTTTGACATTATTCAATTAATTGAATTTTAAATATACTAAAGTAATAGGTTAAATTCAAATAAACTATTTTAATATATTAATAAGAGTACAAGTCCATATATAAAATTCATTAGACATGCTATCTACACCAAATTATATTTATTTTAATATTTTTAATAACATTTATTTTCAATCTTTATTAATAAAATAACTACTACATAAATTTTGTGTAATTATTTAATATAACTGTTTCGGAATAAAAATTAAATACAAAATAATATGATAATGATAAATATAATATATTTTATAATAATATTTTTAGTCTAATTTATCTTCTATAAAATCCAAAATTAAAAATGTTGTACTTATGAAATTATGAATATACAAACTTTAATATCACATTAAATAAAATAATATAAGTGTCACAATATCATCTATAAGGATACAAATGGTTAATAAATCGACCATTGGATGATTATAGAAGATATATACTCA
This sequence comes from Viscum album, assembly GCA_963277665.1. NCBI lineage: Eukaryota > Viridiplantae > Streptophyta > Magnoliopsida > Santalales > Viscaceae > Viscum > Viscum album. The sequence goes on from OY728159.1 coordinate 1,940,915,740, forward strand.
AACACTAATATTTTTTCAAGTGCTTGTGTCCTTTAATGGTTATTATAATTTTACTAATTTTTTTATTGATTTCTTATCAATTAATTAATTTTTACATCATCAAAGTATAACCCTTTATGGTAATTATTTATTTCCTAAATATTAAAATTAAATTACCATGATAAAGAAAAAAATTATGTTTAAAATGAGTATTTATAAATGAATTTATCATCTGTATAATTATATATAAAAAATTATATTTTTATTGAAATTTGAGTAAGACATATTTAATGCTTCTATAAATAAAATAAATTAAATGTCTTAATCTCATACAAGTTGTTCTGAAAAGACAAAATTTTGACCCAAGTATGATTCGGGTAAAAAAATCATCCCATTATATTAATATAAGTTTTTTGGTAACATTATAATATTATTCTAACCCTTAATTACCTAATTTACCATTTTACCATATGAATAAAAATTACCGATGTTACTATTCATAAAGCCCAATAATAAAATAAAGATATTTACTTAATTTGGACATACTAATTAAAAATATGTAATCAATTTTAAAAAATTAAAAATAGATTATTTTTATTAATTAATTTAAAATTAATCACTTTTTTGGAAAGAGATAACGAGTTTTAAAAGTTGAAACATTGCAAAAGATTGAAATGTTTTTAAAAAAGAATTCAATGTAAAATTAATGATTATTATATAAATTATATTGAATAATAAAAACATATTATATTAATACTTAAAATCCATTCAATATAATTATTTAACCATATAAATTATTTCGATGAAAAAATATTTTTTCGATTAATATTTAGTATATTTTTACTATTCATTAAAATTTGAAAGTTATCAGACAAATATTAAAATTTTATCCAAAGTATATTTTTATATCCCTATTTAAAATAAAATATTTATTTATTCATATAAAAATTAGTAATGTTTCACAATCTAAATTTAAAATTGGTTCTCCATTAAAAGGTGGAAAATTATTGTTTTGAAAAATATAGGTTTTTATACATCGAATAGGGTTTATTCATAGCCAATGAAAAAAATATCTATTGGATGAATATAATAACTATTTTATTAAGTATATAACATATATCTTTCATTAGTTTCATTTACTTATAGTAATTCACTCAATTTTTTAGAAAAATAAAAATATATAATTGATGTATATTTTTCATAAATAATTGGTAGCAAAAGACTTCACCATACATTTTCATAAGTCTATTATATTTATTACTACTAAAAAAATGGCTAGGAGAAAATGGAAATTTTAAACTAAGGGAATATTACAGTTTTTTTAAACTCATGATTGTGTGAAATGCAAGATATTGAATAATTAAAATTAATTAGGTAAAATATTTCATAAAAACATTTGGGTGTTTCTTTCTACCCTCTTAAACTGAATTTCACCCTCAAAATTCATCACTTAGATAACAATAGATGTGGATAAATCTCCCTCATTATATCCTTAAGTTCCTTAATAGATTCCTCAAATTAGTGGTTCCCCCATAAAACATTAACCCAGTGAGTGGTCTTGTTTTGTAGAAATTTTTCACTACGATTCAGAATCTATATCGGTTCTTCTTCATAAGAATGATTCTTCTCCAATGGTAAGACTTCTGAGTTTTAGTACATGTGAAGGATAAGGTATATATTTTATCATGATATGTATATGGAACACATCATGAACTTGAGATAGATTCGATGGAATCACCAATCGATAAGAATCCTTCCCTACACGATCCAACGTTTCAAAAGGATCGATATACCTAGGGCTAAAACATGACCTTATTTCAAGATCTCCTTACTATCTACTAAGGAGATATTCCTACAAAGACCTTGGAACACCCTGAACCATGTCTCCCAGATTTAGTGTATTATAACATGACATATTTATGATACAAGGAATCATGTCATGAAAGACCGATCAGTTTAGTAGCCTTGGAAGTACTAGATACATACATTAGTTTTACATTACATCATGAATAAAAAAACAACATTGTGCCCTATTTGAACACTCTTATATCACTTATCCTATTTCTACAAGTTAATATTAATATACTTCTTCGCATCCTAGAAAAAAACATAGAAAGGGATGAGGTCAGGTGCTCAGTAAGGATAACAATATAGCAAAAACTTTCATAAATAAGCATAAACATTTAAGTTGATGTATTATACTAAAACACAATCATTTTAAACATAAAATTCAGAATAATATGTCAAAGATAAATCAAATAATTATATTTACTTATTTACACTGATTTTCTACTATTGGAATAATTACATGTAATATCAGCAACCGATTTCATAATGATAGAATGCATAATGTCGGACATCATAACCACATAGTCAAGGCCCCATACCAATACTAGAAATAAGATTTTATCTAGGTCGTGGTCCAAGAAACAAGTTTTTCTCATGAGACCTTTTGATGCTTCGAGGATCTATAGTGGGCTCCACCCGTCACTTACTAAGTCCAATGCATTCCTTGTATGAAAAGGATAAAACATAATAAAACATTCGTACTAAAACTAGCATACGAATTGTTAATAATTTAACCATAAACCACGAATGGTATAAAAATAACACATACAAAGTCAAACATATAAAAAATACATCAATACAATATGGAAGATTGTATCATATTAAATCAACTTCAAACAAGTGTAAAGTCCCTCAAAGGATGTTGACATAGATGAAATCAAAACTATTTGAGAGAAATATCTCTTTCTATTTTAAAAATAATTTAAATGTCATGTAATTTTTAAAGAAAAAATTTATTTTTAAAATATTCTTATAATATTTTATGAAAATATTATTAGGTGTTATAATGGAAGAAAATATCAACACCTGCTATATAAGTTAAAAAAACATTCTATCCTTAATTTGGTTGAAAAGGTCGTAATGGACCTTGTTTGGAAAACGACAGAAAGATTAATTTATAAAAAATTTATAAAAATTAAAACAATGGTATAAATGAATTTAACCCGTATCTTAGTAAATAGTAAAAATTTTTTGAAATACATTTTTAAGAAATACGTATGCGGATGATAAAGAGGTCACAGCAGATACTCGCGTATAAACAACCTTGAATAGTGAAGAGATTGTAGATTTAACCCTTACCGGGTACTTTTACTTAGTCGATGGTATATTCAACTACTGTATCATTGATAAAACATTGGTATTAAATTATACAATAACAATATACATAAATATGATATCATATATGATCTTCTAATATTGCATTGTTAATGATATTTTTGTAGTATCATTGTTTCGAGTGTTAACTGATTCATTTTCCTTTATATGTTTTGTTAGATAAGTAATCTTTTTTATGGATAGTATGTACTTTGTTAATAAACATAATGATATTAATTTCTTAAACATTTTTTTAATCATCAAATGAAAATTATTCTTGAATGGTTACGATGGGGAATGAATCTCTTCACGTTCATGGATACGATAATCCGTACGTACACACGAGCGAAAATATCATTCTATTGATGGTGAAATCGTATGTAATTGGATGTTATAACATATATAAAGAATAATTAAAATGATATATTTATTATTTACATCAATTATACTCATTATTATACCCATCCAAATAATGGAGTGTTGAATAACAAACTACACGACTACGTGGAGACGGTGAGCCGTACGTACACATGTATGGTGACATTGTTATTCATAGGATGGATAGAATAATGAATATGGTTTTACAATATTTATAATAACATCATATTATGTAGAAGTTACTGGAGTTATAATTTTTTTGTGGAAACTACAAATAATTATGAAGGGGAAGAAGAAGAAGATAACTTTGAAATAGGTGATGAAATTATTACCTCTTCTTCTGGTTTTGATTTGATCAAAAGGGATCCTTAAGTTGTCTTTTTGATCAAAGGAATGCCTATAAGATAAATTGAGGGTAGTTGGGAGGATATTTTGGCATGGTTTGGAAGAGACTAATGGTTTTGGAGATGTGATTTTGAAAAATGGGGAAGTACCCGTTTATAAGAGATGTGAGGGTAACTTTAGGAAAATATTGAAATATTATTTTTTTTAAAAACCATTTTCAGTTTCTAATGTATCAAAATGTATTTATTACGAGTATAAGGTGGGTATGGGTAGAAATAATCTCAACAAATATGTTTTAGACAGGTTTATGTCAGCATATTAACCTTATCTTTTATATTTAACTCTTAGTTAAATAGTTTAACTTTTATCATGTATTCTTGTATTATTATAAAAAATGGTTAATAAACTTATGATAAAAATCCAAGAGAGCCAAATTTTGTTTATTATTGAAATATATAACCTTATAAAAGACTTTTTTATGAACCTTATATTTTTAGGAATAACATATCAATTAATAATATAGTATTTGTTTTAAAAACTCATTTTTGTCAATTTTAACGCAATATAGTATTTTGTTTTTGTGAAAGTCAGAAAAACATTATCACTTTGAAAAAAAATATTTAATCAACACAAACTTGTCATATTAACCTATAAATTTTTTGTAACACATGAAAAGTCTGAATTTAAAATTATTTTAATACTTATAATATCAATTATTTCAATATTTTAATAATAAGGTAATTATTGCATCGTCATTTTGTCATAAATAAATATAATTATTTAATGTATAAAAATTATAATCAAAATAAAATTATATAGGAAATATTTTCATTTTTATAATGAATATTAATTTTTGAATTTATCTTATGTATAACCTTATATCAAAAATGGTTTAGTTATTAAACTTTGAATTTAACACTTTTAACTCTTCTTTAAATAAAATAATATTAATAATGTCCTAATTTAATCTAGGTGGATCAAGGAGGATCATATTTTATTAATAATGTTGAGTTTGGTTGAAATACACTTATACAATAGAATTAGGACATGCATTATGGTAATTATAAAATCATTTTTACCTTTAATTACCCTATTTACTTTTATGTGTGGTAAATAAAATTCAAAAGTTACTATTTACCAAAAGTTATTTTCATCTTATGGAACAAAATTTTACTTATTGATTTCAACCGTGTCTCTCATATTTTTTAAATTCAATTCAATGAAGTGGTAAAATTACATTTTACATTCTTCCCTCCTTCAAATAATTTCATCCTTGAAATGTCTATAATACTGCTGTATAAAAATATTCGGGCAGTTCTTCCTCATAAGTTCCATGGGTTCCCACATTGTCTCTTCCATCTTATGATTTCTCCATAAAAAGTTTACTAGACATGTCATTAGGTTTCTCAAAAATTGTTCTCTGGTACCATGAATCTTGACAGGATCTTCACAATAAGACAGATGAAGTTCTAGTTCTTTTTCTTCGTAGGTGAGTACATGCATTGGGCCAGGCATGTATGTTCTTAATGTGATACGTGGAACACATCATGAACTTTGAAGAGACTTGGTGGTAATTCCAACTGGTAATCTACCACTCTAATTCATTTTAGAATTTCTAATGTTCTGATGTACTTGGGACTCAACTTACCCTTCATACTAAATCATAAAACACCCTTCCATGGAGAAACCTACAAGGAAACACGATATCCTACTTGAAATTCCAAATCCTTCCTTCGGTTATCTGCATTGATCTTTTTCCTAGTTTGATATTCTTTTAAGTGGATTTTTATAATAATATCATTTTCCATTGTTTACTCAACAAGTTCTGTTCCTACGAGTTTTCTTTCAACAACATCTTCCCAAAAAGTTGGTGTGCAACATCTTTTTCCATATAACGTTGCATATGGTTCCATCTGAATACATGAATGGAATCTATTGTTATAGTAAAATTCTATCAAAGAAAAATAATGATCCCAGATACAATGAAAGTCATGTGAGTAATATCTCAACATGTCTTTTAAGGTTTGAATATTCTGTTCTGACTATCCAATAGTTTGATGGTGTTAGGTAGTTCTCTAATGAAGTTTAGTATCCAAGGCCATCTGGATACTTTTCCAGATTCTGGATGAAAAATGGGGGTCATGATTAGAAACAATTGATATGGGTACACCATTAATTCTTAAAACTTCATTAATATATAGTCTTTCTAAATGTTCAAGTGGTAAATATTCTCTTATAGCTAGAAAATGTGTTGACTTTGTAAGACTATCAACAATGACCCATACTGCACCATTCCTTCAAGGTGTCTTTGGTAGCCCCCTGACAAAGTCTAGCGTAATTTCATTCCATTTACACTTAGGTATGGAAATAGGTTGCATCACTCCCCCATAATGTTTTCTTCCAACCTTAACATGTTGAAAAACAATACATCTTGACACATAATCTTCAATCTCCCTCTTCATATTATCTCACCAAAATTGTTCCTTCAAATGTATACACATATGACTGCTACTAAAGTGTATAAAGAAATTGGAGCTATGCAAATCATCCAACAATTTTCTTTTTAGATCTGGTATATCAGGAACACAATGTCTCTTCAAAAATTTCAACATTCCATCTTCATATATGTAACACCCCAAGCTTCCATGGTACGCTTCTATTTGAATAATAGAGTAGCGTGTGTTGTACAGAACTTCGAGATTCTAACACGCCGCGACCAATCAAAGTAGCCGTTATGAATAGAAATACCCACTATTTAAAATTTTATACATTTTATCTTTCAAAATGGACTTCATTTTTGGACTCGAAATATTGAAATTATCCTAGGATGAAATTTTGGTACTTTTCGGATAACTTTTATATTTTGATGAATAGTGAAAATTACTAAATTTTTATTAAAAACAACTTTTTTAATAGAAATAATTTATAGTGATAAATTATGAATTTGAGTGGTTTTAAAATATATTTAGAATATATTTTTACTATTTAATACAATTTTGGTCATTTTCCATAATTTTACATTTAAATCGGACATAAACAAGTGTCAATCTTTTGATAGTTATTATCTCTTAAAAACATGCTTTTTGTTTTGACAGCGGGAATTAATTTTAAATTAATTTTCGGCCACTTCTTTGTTTTGAATTTGGAAAAATGGACACCATATTTGGAATCACGATGCCCAAAATTTTAAAATAGGTAACTTTAATTTTTATGCATTTTGAATAATTACTTCTGTAAATATTTTATTTACCATGGTTAAATGGTAAATCTGGTAAATTAGGGTAAACAAATAATATTATAATAATAATAAATTACCCTAAAACGTGTCTTAAACCTATTGGCTGATATAGTTGCGATCATGGGCATCATTGGGTCGATTTTAGGACCCCATGGATTCACTTGTAAGTGATAATGACACTTTATATTAATTAAGTTAACGTAAATACAAAAATGACATAATCCAATATCATTTAGCAAAACAATTTTTACATAGGGTAATATATGTTATATTTTCAACTATAAATTTTCATTACAAATATTAAAAGATTTTATACATAATGGTATTTTATTTATAATTTTTATACATTAAATAATTTAATTTATTTATGACACAATGATGATGCAGTATTTACCTTATTAGTGAAATATTAAATTAATTGATATTATAATTACCCAAATAAATATAATTTGAGACCTTTAATGCATTAAAAGAATTTTATAGGTTAATATGACATGTTGGGATTTATTTTATTAAATTTTTTGAAGTAATCACGATGTTATGATTTTCATAAAAAACAAATACCAAATAGTGTCAAAATTGACATAAAAGAGTTTTTAAAACAAATATTATATTATTAATTGATATTAAATTCCTAAAAATATAAGGTTCAGACAAAGGACTTTAATCATGATATGTGTATCATTAATGGACCTCTTGGGGTATCTTGGAGGTATATTGTAAGTTTATTAACTATATAATATAAAAATACAAAGTGATATGATAAGTGTCAAACTAATTAACCAAGAGTTAAAAATAAAAGATAAGGTTAATATAATGACCTAAACATGTCTAAAACCTATTGGATGAGTTTTTTTGACCTATCCCCACCTTATAATTTAAATAATAAACTTTGGAGCCATTAGAAACTGAATATGAATTTATTATAAAATTATATTTTAAGTTTTTCCTAAGGTGCCCCTCACCCCTCATATAAAAGGGCACCCCCCCCCTTCTCTCTAATTCACACCTTCTAAGCCATTTTTCTCTACCAACCCCTACCAAAATACCCTCTAAACTATCCTCCATTAAAACTAGAGGCCTTAGTTTTATCATAAATCAAACCTAAGGATCCCTTTTGATCAAATCAAATGGAAGAACCCGAAGAAGAGGTATTGATTTCACCACCATCTTTCAAGTTCCTTTCTTCTTCGACTTCCTTTTTCTTTGTTGTTTCCATTCTAAAATAATAAATCCAGTATATTCTATATACTGTGATGTTATTATAATTATGGTACAACCAAATTCTATATTCTATCCACCCTTTTAATGACATGTCACCATACGTGCGTACGTATGGATTACCGTCTCCACGAACGCGATGAGATTCATTTCCAAGTTCACCATTCATCAACGATTATAAAAATCTATATTACTAAAAAGTATGTAATATATGACATAATAATTCTACTGGAGATATATATATTTATATATATAATTATATATTCACTTATGTATATCTTATTAACTTACTTCCGTTCAGTACTATATGAAAATTGAAACAACGTTTATGCGTACGTACGGACTACCATCTCCATAAACCATGTTTTACATTTCATATATACGCCTATTATAAATTTTTATATTCTGAATATATATGATAAAAAAATCATGTTTTATATTCTGGAAGTATTTTAATCATGATCTATGTGATACAATCAAGAGTAACATGTTAAAACACGTACGATAAAGAAAGCGATTATTACCTGAAATATTAATATAACATGGAAATTATTATTAAATGGGTTGTATAAAGTCATAAATGAATAATGTATGATATAATAAACATTAATATGGTTCTGGTATAATTTAATAACATGCTATAGTCTTCATATAGGAGGCTAAACTTATCCTTGACTAAAGGAAAGTGAAAGGTAAGGGGTTTTCGTCTCACTCCTTATTCCCATGAGATTCATGCCATATTGCTACTATTACCTTTTGTGTAGTTTATGTACTGCCCATAATTTTATTATTTGTGTAATACACTTTAATTTATATGTAATTACATATTCATTGTATGATTCCTCTTTCATGGGTTGTATGTTTCGTAAGCTACCAAATTGGTAATGGTTAATTTCACAATCTCTTTATTATCCGAGGTTGTTTTTACGTAAGTATCAAATGGGACATATTTACTCTCCATGTCCATGTTTTATGAAAGAGTTTTCAAAGGTATTTTAATAAGGGACTTTTTTTTACTAAAACATAATTTCAAATGTTTTAAATATTTATTCTTCTAAATCTTTCTCATTAATGTCCATGTCTTCAAAATGGTTTTTAAGGATTTATTTATATGGACATGAATGTTTTTAAAATTCTAATTCCTTTAAAAAGTTTCAAAGTGGTATGGGACACTTTGTTTCAAAATTTTCTTTACATGACTTCTTTTCTAAATTGTGTGATTTTTAAATGTTTTCTTGAAAAAGGGTTCTTTCTCTCAAAGAGTTTTACAAATAATTTTCATCTATGTCAAAATCCTTTAATGGATTTTAAAATTGTTTTGAAGTTGATTTATCATGATACAAATCTTCCATATTGTGTTGAAGGTTTTCTGATATTTTTTACTGTGGATGTGTTATGTTTATACCACTCATGGTTTATGGGTAGGGTATTGACATTTCGTATTTTTTTTAATACGAATGTTTGTGTTATGTTTAGACCTTTTCATATGAGGAATGAATTGGACTTATTAAGTAACGGGAGGAGCCCGATATAGCTCCTCGATGCATCGGTAGGTATCAGGAGACAAACTAGTGTCTTGGCACAAGGACTTGAAAAAATCTTATTCGTAGTCTGGGCACGAGGCCTTGGCTACGTGGTTATGATAGTCTGGCATTATGCATTCCATCATTATGAAAGTGGTTATTGATATTGCATGTGATTATTCAATTAGTGGAATATCCATGTGAATAAGTAAATCAAATTACTTCATTTCATTTTTTCCATATTTTGCTGAAGTTAATGTTAAAAAAGGCTTTTGTTTTAGTTATACGTTGCCTTAAATGTTATTGCTTATTTATTAAAGTTTCCGCTGTATTGTTTACCCTTACTGAGCGTTTGAGATCACCCCTTTTATATGTTTTATTTTTCACAGGATTCCAAGAAGTGTATTATGATTGATAAGTAGGGTTATGCCAAAGAAATAATGGTGTTCATAAAGGATTATTTATATTGTTTTGTATGTTATAAAGTGTAATGTAAAATTCATGAATGTAATCTATTTTCCAAGACTGCTAAACTGATCGGTCCTTCGGGACTTGCTTCCTTGTAATCATTCCAATGTTATGTAATAATGCAACGACTCTAGGAAACTGGGGTTGGGGCGTTATAGTTGGTATCAGAGGATGTTTAGAAATAACCTTGGAATCTAGAATTAGTTAAACTCTGATTATAGCACATATCCCTAAGATATACATTGAGGATTCGTAGAGAATAACTTCCTAGAATTTTGATATTATAGTGATTTTGTGAGTTTTTCGAGCAATACATCCCTGTCTGGATACGAGCAGGTAGAGGCGGATCTAGCACAGATGTACCTAGGGGTAAAACCTGAAAACACCACTTTGAGCTACACTCAAATAGGAACTGGTGCACGACAACGGGCCCTGTTGCACTATTGGTTATGACACTCCCGGGGGATATGCATAGGATAATTCTCATTTTCATTACAAACCATTATGAATGGTTTATGAGTATATACATCCTCAAAGAAGACATTTTTATGATTATGGATTATATCCATAAAATATTTAATTTATGTTAACTGATTTACAAGTTTGGGCTCAGGTATTTCTATTCACAAACTAATCTAGTGTATGTCATTGTTTAGAAATGGCGCCCAGTAGAAGAAATGAGAACTCCAGCAATACGCATGATCCAAAGAGTAAGAAAGATCATATATTTCATGGTATTAATCCATCATTTATAAGGTAAATAGTCTCCAACGTATTATAATCATATGAAGAAATAGTATCATGTGTTTATAAGATAAGTAAATAATTCTCGGAGTTATATGGATTTGATGGTAAGCCAGAGAAGGAAAGGATGGTAGAGAGAAGGACAGATAAATGGAATAAGTTAATGAAGGATTTTCCCATAAGTGATAATTGTTGAAAGAATCACCCTAGAAAATTCTTGAAGGGAATGGGAGTATGTTATATGTGTGGAGAAAAAGGAAACCAAGTACGTGACTGAAAGGGTAAGAAAAAGGTTCCAAATGTACAATGCTTCATCTACAAGGAGTTTGGACACTACGCGAACCAATGTCTCAGTCATCATACTATGCCGCAAATGATGCTATTGGATAATAATCATGTTATGATACTACTAGAAATAAATAGGAATTACTAGTGTTCTTATGTTGATATTTTGGAATTATTTCATTTAAGTGTTGTATCAATGATGTTCTCGAAATAATTAAGGATTGTACTACAGTACTATTTCATTTAGGATTTGAGATTTTATGGTACTAAGAAAATTGACTCTACAATGAGTTAAACTTTTTTGGAAATTACATGTTTGAAGGAAAGATAAACCTTAATATGGTCCTAATATTGAGGTACTGATTTTGGAATAAGATATAGTGGATTTGGGTAAATTATATTGGATATTCTTGAATACCTTGAAACGGATTAATGATTTTTCATCGTTGAAGTTTACAATATTTTTTTATAGAAGTAGTATATCCAGTATTCTATAAAGAATAAGGGAGCATGAATGTAATCAATATGGTTTTATGGTAATTCTGGATGTTAGCATGTTTTAAAATAATACATGGTGAAGGTGTTCACAGGTTATTACATGGAAAAATGGATCTTCATTGTGTTTAACTTCCTTATAAATTTTGGACTATGAGTTTGGATAGTAGTATTTTGAATAAGTCTAAAGGTTGGAATGGATTCAGTTTGAAAGGTTATTTTTGGGTTTTTATAAAAGGACAACACACAGACCGTGTGATAACCCGTCGTGTCGGAAAAAGATGCAGGAATCGAACCCACAACCATAGTGCAATTGGGATTTATCACCAACCACTAGACTATGTGAAGTCCTTGTACTGTATAGTGTAGTTTATTTTTTTTAATGGGTCTGATATGTGAATTATACATTCATTATATTTGGAACCCTATATGGTTAAGATAAATAAAGTATTTTTGAGTTGTATTATATTTTGGGGTGAACAATGAGTTTGTGGTAGAAATTTATTAATTGGTAAAACAATAATTATAAAGTAAGTATATCTCTTTATGATATTTTCCAATCTCATAAATAAATTCCTCAACATTAATAAAAGGAACTTAGAACAAAAATGTTGTCCTAGATGGTACCTTAGATCATCACAATGTTATGGCTTTGGGATTGTAGGCCTTTTCATAGCCATGTTCTCTACCACTCTCTATCAGATATTGATGGTTAGATTTCTCTTCCATATCCATATTTTCCTACATGGAACCCTAGTATGTGTTATTTTTTGTAACCTTCATACTTACCTCTCTTTATTTTAAATAGAGGCTTCATTAATCCATTTTTCAATGTGGGATTTCAACTAAGATATTTTGAAATGTCAAACCCAAGTTTCCAATACCAATCATAAATTGTGAGGATGAAATTTATTGATGGAGGGGAGAATGTAACACCCCAAGCTTCTATGGTATGCTTCTGTTTGAATAACAGGGTAGCGTGTGTTGTACGCAAATTCGAGATACTAACACACCGCGACCAATCAAAGTAGCCGTTATGAAAAGTAATACCCACTATTTTAAATTTTATAAATTTTATCTTTCAAAATGGACTTCATTTTTGGATTCTAAATATCAAAATTATCCTAGTATGAAATTTTGGAACTTTTCAGATAACTTTTATATTTTGATGAATATTGAAAATTACTAAATTTTTATTAAAAACAACTTTTTTAATAGAGATAATTAATAGTGATAAATTATGAATTTGAGTGGTTTTAAAGTATATATAGAATATATATTTAACATTTAATACAATTTTTGTCATTGGACATAATTTCACATTTAAACCGGACATAAACAAGTGTCAAACTTTTGATAGTTATTATCTCTTAAAAACACGCTTTTTGTTTTAACAGTGGGAATTAATATTAAATTAATTTCTGCCACTTTTGTATTTTGAATTTGAAAAAATGGGATCCATATTTGGAATCAGTATTTCCAAATTGTTTAAATAGGTAACTTTTATTTTTAGACATTTTGAATAATTATTTCGGTAAATATTTTATTTACCATGGTTAAAGGGTATATCTGGTAAATAAGGGTAAAAAATAATATTATAATAATAATAAATTACCCTAAAACGTGTCTTAACCCTATTTTTTGATACACGTCCTACCATGGGCATCTTATTGTCGATTTTGGGACCCCATGTATCCACTTTTAAGTGATAATGATACTTTTTATTAATTAAGTTAAAGTAAACACAAAAATGACATAAGCCTATTTCTTTTAGAAAATATTTTTTTACATAGGGTTATATATGTTATCCTTTTGACTATAAATATTCATTAGAAATATAGAATTATTTATTACATAATGATATTTTATTTATAATTTTTAGACATTAAATAATGTAATTTATGTATGACACAATAATGATGCAGTAATTACCTTATTAGTGAAATATTAAATTAATTGATATTATAAATACCAAAATTAATATAATTTGAGAATTTTAATGAATTCCACTAAATTTATAGGTTTATATGACATGTTGTGATTTATTTTATTAACTTTTTTCGAAGTAATCATGCTGTTATATGTTTCAAAAAAATCAAATACCAAATAGTGTCGAAATTGACATAAAAGAGTTTTTAAAACAAATATTATATTATTAATTGATATTAACTTCCTAAAAATCTAAGGCTCGGCCAAATTAATTTTATCATGATATTTGTATCATTAATGGACAACTTGGGGTTATCTTTGAGGTATATAGTATGTTTATTAACTATATAATATAAAAATACAAAGTAACATGCTAAGTGTTAAACTAATTAATCAAGAGTTAAAACTAAAAGATAAGGTTAATATAATGACCCAAACCTGTCTAAATTATATTGGTTGAAATTATTTAGACCCATAACCACCTTATACTTTTAATAATACACTTTGGAGCCATCAGAAACCGAATATGAATTTATTATAAAATAATATTTTATGTTTTTTCAAAGGTGCCCCTGACCCCTCTTATAAAAGGGAACTCCACATTCTCTCTAATTAACACTTTCTAAGCCATTTGGATCAGCCAAAACCATCCCAAATACCCATTAAACTATCCTACCTTAAACCTAGAGGCCTTATTTTGATCATAAAGACAACCTATGGTGCCCTTTTGAGCAAATCAAAAAGAAGAACCCGAAGAAGAGGTAATGATTTCACCACCCTCTTTCAAGTTCCTTTCTTCTTCCACTTCCTTTTTCTTCGTTGTTTCCATTATAAAATAATAAATCTAGTATATTATATATAATTTGATGTTATTATAATTATTTTACAACCAAATTAATTATTCTCTCCACCCTTTTAAGGACACGTCACCATACGTGTGTATGTACGGATTACCGTCTCCACGAACGTGATGAGATTCATTTCCAAGTTCACCATTCATCGACGATTATAAAAATATATATTACTAATAAGTATGTAATATATGAAATAATAATGATACTGGAGATATATATATTTATATATATAATTATTTATGTACTTGCAAATATCTTATTCACTTACTTCAGTTCAGTACTGTATGAAAACAGAAACCACGTTTATGCGTACGTATAGACTACTCTCTCCATAAATGGTGTTTTCCATTTCATATATAGGTCTGTTATAAATTTTTATATTCTAAATATATATGATAAATATTTAATTTTTTATATTCTGGAAGTGTTTATATCATGATCTAAGTGATACAATCAAAAGTAACAAGTTAAAACACGTACGATAAAGAAAGCGATTATTACCCGAAATATTAATATAAATGGAAATTATTACTAAATGGGTAGTATAATGTCATAAATGAATAATTTATGATATCATAAATATTAATATGGTTCTGGTATAATTTAATAAAATATTATAGTTTTCATACAAGAGGCTAAACGTACCCTCGACTAAAGGAAAGTGCAAGGTAAGGGGTTTTCGTCTCACTCCTTATTCCAGTGAGATTCATGCCATATAGCCACTATTACATTTTGTGTGGTGTATGTACTGCCCATAATTGTATTATATTTGTAATAAAATTTAATTTATGTGTATTTACATATTCATTGTATGATACCACTTTCATGGGTTGTATTTTTCATAAGTTATCAAATTGGTACGGGTTAATTTCACAATCTCTTTATTATCCGAGGTTGTTTTTACGTAAGTATCTAATTGGAAATATTTACTATCCATGTACATGTTTTATGAAATAGTTTTCAAAGAGATTATTATAAGGGACTTTTTTTACTAAAACATCATTTCAAATGTTTTAAATATTTATTCTTCAAAATCTTTCTCATTAATGTCTATGTCTTCAAAATGTTTTTTAAGGATTTACTTATATGGACATGAATGTTTTTAAAATGTTAATTCCTTTAAAAAGTATCAAAGTGGTATGGGACCCTTTGATTCAAAAATGTCTTTAAGTGACTTCTTTTCTAAAATGTGTGACTTTTAAATGTTTTCATGAAAAGGGGGTATTTCTCTCAAAGAGTTTTACAAATCATTTTCATCTATGTAAAAATACTTTAATGGATTTTAAACTTTTTTTGAAGTTGATTTATCATGATACAAGTCTTCCATATTGGGTTGAAGGTTTTCTGATATGTTTGACTGTGGATGTGTAATTTTTATACCACTCATGGTTTATGGGTAAAGTATGTAGATTTTTTTTGTTAGTTTTAATACTAATGTTTATGTTATGTTTAGACCTTTTCATATGAGGAATGCATTGGACATAGTAAGTGATGGGTGGAGCCCTCTATAGCTCCTCGATGCATTGGTAGGTATCATGACACAAACTAGTGTCTTGGCACGAGGACTTGACAAAATCGTATTTGTAGTCTTGGCACGAGGCCTTGGCTACGTGGTTGTGATAGTATGTCATTATGCATTCCATAATTATGAAAGTTGTTAATGATATTGCAAGTAATTATTCAATTAGTGGAACATCCATGTGAATAATTAAATGGAATTATTTCATTTAATTTTTTCCATATTGTGCTGAAGTTCTTGTTTAAAAGTATTTTGTTTTAGTTATACATTTCCTTAAATGTTTATTCTTATTTATTAAAGTTTTCGCTATATTTCTTACCCTTACTGAGCGTTTGAGCTCACAACTTTTCAATGTTTTATTTTTTCTAGGATTCCAAGAAGTGTATTGTGATTGATATGCAAGGTTAAGCCAAGGGAATAATGGTGTTCATAAAAGCTTATTTATGTTGTTTTGTATGTTATAAAGTGTAATGTAACATTCATGTATGTAATCTATTTTCCAAGACTGTTAAACCGATCAGTCCTTCGGGACTTGATTCCTTATAATCATGACAATGTTAGGTAATAATGCACTGACTCTGGGTAACTGGGGTCGAGGCGTTACTATAAACGAAGTCAATCAACCTCCCATCATTCATAGCATTAATTTTCCTTTTAAAATTATCATCATGTGTTTGAGAAGTTTTTATCCTTTCTAGAAGAGATGGTTTGGAAACCATGTGATAAATTATTAATGTTTCACCAACCATGATTATTTCCATAACCATCTTTACTAGATCCCTGAACATAGGATCCCTTTCAACTCTAATCTTGTTAAAAACTACATGATCCTTTCTACTCAAATCATCTACCACCTTATTTTACTTCCCCATTTGGTATTTTATAGTGAAATCATAATCTTTGAGTAGTTCAAGCCATCATATTTTCCTTATGTTGAGTTCTTTTTGTGAGAAAATATACTTCAAACTCTTGTGATCGTTATATGTCTCACATTTTTTTCTATAGAGATAGTGTTTCCATATCTTCAAAGAAAAGATTACAGCTGCTAACACAGAACCATCTGTGGGATAGTTTTGTTCATAAATTTTTAGATGTCGTGATGCATAGGCAATAACTCTATCATTCTTCATAAGGAAAAGTCCAAGTCCTTTCTTTGAAGCATCACTTTAAATAACAAACCCATCATTCCCTAATTATAGATTCAAGATAAGAGAACTGACTAATCAACTCTTCAGTTCTTCAAAACATTCTTCACACTCTTTTGTCCAAACAAATTTAACCCCTTCAAGTGTGAGCTTGGTTAATGGGTTTTCCAATCAGGAAAAATTTTGGACGAAATGCCGATAATAACCTATTAAACCTATAAAACTATGTACCTCACTTATAATTGATGGTGTTTGAAATTCTTGGATTTCCATGGTATTTGATGGATCGATAGAGATTCCATCCTTAGAGACAATATGGCCAATAAAAAAAATTTCTGAAGCCAAAATTCACACTTTCTAAACTTCACATATAATTCATTTCTTCTGAGGGTTTTCAGAATAGTGCACAAATGATTTTCCAGATCTTCTTATATTTTTTAGCATACTATGATATTATCAATAAATACCAATAAAAATTCATGAATATATTCTTTGAAAACCCTATTCATTAGATCCATGAAAACAGAGGGTTCATTAGTATGTCCAAAAGGCATTATTGTTAACACCTAACACACGTACCTGGTTTGAAATGATATTTTAGGAATTTCTTCCTTATTCACACAAAACTGATCATATCCAGATCAAAGGTCAATCATTGAAAAATATTGATCTCCGTGAATTTGGTTGACTAAATCTCCAATACAAGGTAGGGGATACTTTTTCTTTATTGTTATAGCGTTGATCTCCTAGTAGTCAATGCACAACCTCATATATCAGTATTTCTTCTTAAAAAAAGAGCAAGGGATCTCCATGGAGAAACAGTAGGGAGAATAAATCCTTTATTACTAAATTACTCTAGGTTTTTCTTTAGTTCCACTAATTCCACAGGGAGAAATTCTATAAGGGTTCATTGAGATGGGCCTTCAACCAGGAATTAAATAAAGGGGAAAATCAATTTTTCATTCTACAGGATGTTCGGGTAAATGATTTATAAACACATCAGCATATTCTTGTACAATAGGTACTTCTTATATTTGGACATTATTTTCCTCATCCACAGTTATTTCATTATATTCCTCCCCAATAATTGAATTTAGTAGAGCTACTGTGGGTAGATCTAGATAAGAATTATGTTGTGACATTTCTTCTCTAATGATAAGGTAATCCTTATCATCGTTGAAAATTTTATGCTCCTTATGACAATAAATTTTCACGTTGTGGTCTGAAATACAATCCATACAGAGGATTTTATCAAATTCAATCATGGGTATGATGATGAGATCTACAGATAAAGAACATTTATATTTCCAAATGGGGACTGGTTCACAAAAATCTGTTGAAATGATACTTCCCTTCGGAGTTTTGACTGACAAATTCCTAGTTAAATAAAATTGAAAATATATAATTTTATTTGAAAAATGGAAAGATATGAAACAAAAAGATGATCCAGAATCAAATAAAGCATTGGCTAAATTTGAGGAAACCATTAAATTACCTTCCACCACATCATTCGTAGCTTCAACCTCAGCAGAAGTGATCACATTAGATTTTACATTATCCCTTGGTATTTTTTGAAGTATGTTTCTTTGGATCTTAGGATATTCATTTTCATAATGCCCCATTTCTCTAAAATTATAGCATTCAACATTAACAGTCTTTTCCTTTATTATACAATGACTATCTTGGTGGCCTGTTTCACCACACTTGTAACAAACTCTGATTCCCTTCAAGCAAGTACTTGGGTGTTTCTTCCCACATTTACTATAGTATGAAAATTAAACTTTTCCCTTTTTCCCCTTATTTCAATTTCCAGAGTGTTCAGAAGATCTCTTCTTCTATTTATTTTCATTAAAGTCGTAAGATGTAGATAATTCATTTTCTTTCTTGATAGAACCTGAGACAATATCTTCATACGATGAGAATGATTTTTAGACTAATTCTTTATCGATAAATGGTTTTAACCCATTGAAGAATCGATAAATATTACTCCTTGGGTTACATATATAATCTACTACATACCTTGCTAAACTTGTAAAGTTATCTTCATACATTGCGACATTCTCATCCTCCTTTTTCCTCAGACTCAGAAATTGACTTACCATATATGCTCGATGGTCACGAGGAAAGTATTTTTCTATGAAAAGTTATTTAGAATCCCTAAATTACATATTTGATACTTCTTTATCCTCCTTTGTGTTTCAAATTAATTACCACCATTTACCTGCATCTCTCATGTGGTGATAAACTACCATGAAAACATTTTCCCTTTATTTGCACACCAAATCATGAAATATTTTCTCTAAGGAACTAGTTTGTCTCATGATACTTGCCGATGCATCGAGGAGATATAGCAGTATCAACCCATCACTTACTAAGTCCAATGCATTCCTCATATGAAAATGTTGATACATAACATAAACATTCATATTAAAACTCACATACGAAATGTTAATACTTTAAACATAAACCATTAATGGTATAAAAATAACACATCAACAATCAAACATATCACAAAACCTTTAATACAATATTGAAGATTTTATCCTAATAAATCGACTTCAAAAATGTTTGAAATCCATCAAAGGGTGTTGACTTAGATGAAATCAAAACTGTTTGAGAGAAATATCTCTTTCTATTTTGAAGTCATTTAAATATCATGTAATTATAAAATAAAACATTTATTTTGAAAATATTATTACAATATTGTAAGGGAAGCTTCAAATGTTTTGTAAAGGCAGAAAATATCCACACCCACTGTATAAGTGAAAAAACCATTCTTTCCTTAATTCTGTTGAGAAGGTCGTAAAGGGCCTTGTTTGTAAAACGAAGGAAAGATTCCTTTATAAACATTTTATAAAAATTAAAACAAGGGTATAAATGACTTTAACCCCTAGTCTAGGAAATAGAAAATTGTTTTGAAATATATTTTTAAGAAACACAGATGTGGATGATAAAGAGGTCCCATTAGACACTCATGTATAAACAACCTCGGATAATGAAGAGATTGTAGAATTAACCCTCACCTTGTACATTACCTTAGTCAATGGTATGTTAAAATCCTGTATAATAGTCAAAAAATTATTATTAATTATACAAAAAATATATACATAAATATGTTATAAGATATGATCTTAAAATATTTCTTTGTTAATAATATTTCAGTAGTATCATTGTTTCGGGTATTAACTGATTCATTTTACTTTATATGTTTTGTTATGTAAGTAATTTTTTTTATGGATATGATGTACATTATTAATATCCATAATGATATTATGTTCTTAAAAATTATTTTTAATAATCATAAAAAATTATTCTTGAATGGTTACGATGGGGAATGAATCTCATCACGTTAGTGGAGACTGTAATCCGTACGCACGCACGAGCGACGATATCATTCTATTGAAGGTAAAATATTATGTAATTGTATGTTATATCATATATAAGGAATCATTAACATGTTATATTTATTATTTACATCATTTATAATAATTATTATACCCATAAAAATAATGAAGTGTTGAATAACAAAATATACCAAGACGTGGAGACAGTAAGTCATACGTACCCACGTATGGTGACTTTGTTATTTATAGGATAGATAGAATAATGAATATGGTTGTAACATATTTATAATAAAATCACAGTATGTAGAAGGTACTGGAGTTATTATTTTGTTATGGAAACAACAAAGAAAGAGGAAGAGGAAAAAGAAGATAACTTTGAAAGAGGAGAGGAAATTATTCCCACTTCTTCGGGTGATTCCTTTTGATTTGATCAAAAGGATCTTTAGGTTGTATTTATGATCAATGTAAGTCCTATATGATCAAGTGAGGGTAGTTGGGAGTATATATGGGAAGTAATGGCGGAGAAAAATGGCTTTGGAGGTGTGATTTTGAGAGAAGGGGAAGTACCCTTTTGTAAGAGAGGTGGGGGCCACTTTAGGAAAAGATTGAAATATTATTTTATTCTAAAATAATTTTAGGTTTCTAATGGATACAAATGGATTTTCTTGAGTATAATGTGGGTATGGGTCTAAATACTCTCAACCAATTGGTTTTATACAGGTTTATGGCACCATATTAACCTAATCATTTAGATTTAACTCTTAGTTAAATAGTTTAACTTCTATGATGTATTCTTGTATTATGATAATAAATGGTTGATAAAATTACTATAAAAAGGAAATAGAATCAAAAGTGGTTAATTATTTAAATATATAACCTTATATAAGTCTTTTGGATGATCCTTATATTTTTAGGAATATTATACCAATTAATAATATAGTGTTTGTTTTAAAAACTCATTTTTCACAATTTTGAAACTATTTAGTATTTTGTTTTTGTGAAAGTCATAACAACTTTATCGATTATAAAAACATTTATTTAATCAAGCCTAACATATCATATTAACCTATAAATTTTTTTAATACATCAAAAGACTCAATTTAAAAATATTTTAATATTTATATTATCAATTAATTTAATATTTCAATAAATCATTATATCATAAATAAATTTAATTATTTAATGTCTAAAAATTATAAATAAAACACAATTATGTAATAAATATTTTTAGATTTCTAATTAATATTTATAGTCGAATTTATCTTCTGTATAACCCTATATTAAAAATGGTTTAGATATTAAACTTTGAATTTAACACTTTTAATTCTTCTTTAAATAAAATTATAATAAATGTCCTTATCTAAACCAAGTGGATCAAAGAGGATCATATTTTATTAATAAGGTTTATTTTGTTCAAAATAAACTTATCCAATTTAATTAGGACATGTGTTTGGGTAATTATAGTATCATTTTTACCTTTAATTTCCCTATCTACTTTTAACCGTGGTAAATAAAATTCAAAATTTACTATTCAAAAAAAATTATTTTCATCTTATTGAACAAAATTTAACATACTTATGTCAACCATGTCACTTGGTTTTTTGAAATTAAATTCACCGAAGTAGAAAAATTACTTTTTATGCAAATTTTCAAATGTTCCTAAAATGTGGGTAAAAGACGGTAAAAAGTTCAGTAAACTATTATACATCTAATATTGTTATAAAATGAATCCAATGAATTATATTGTACTTATATTGGTATTTTATATCTATTTTTACCTAAAATAAATTTAAATAAACTAACTAATTATTTAAAAAATATTCGGTTTTAAACAATAACGCTGTGTTTTTCACTATTCATCAAAAAATGAATGTTTTCAGAAAAATACCAAAACTTCACCCTCATCTAATTTTGATTTTACAAATCTAAAAGTGAATACCATTTTGAAATATAAAATTTATAAAATTTCAAGAAGTGGGTATTACTACTCATTACGGCTAATCTGATTATTCGTGGTGTGCTAAAACTCCAAGTTGCGTACAACACAAGCTATTTCATTACTCAAAAAGAAAATGTACTTTGGAAGCTTGGGGTGTTACAAAACTTTTCATGCACTTAAAAATCTATCTATTTTCTTAGGTTGTTAGCATAAATTTTTTGTCGACTCAGAGATGTTCTTCTATGTTGTTAAATAGATATGAAATTTTCTACCATTTAATTAACAAGATCATGTAATAATAGTTATCTTTCTCCAACTTCATCCCATAAATATTGGGTTTTGCTCTTATTTAAATAAATGGATTCATAAGTAGCCATCCAAATAATATTATGAAAGCTATTTTTGTTATAAAATTCCACCAAAGGTAGGTGTTTACCCAACAAACTATAAAATATATATAGGAAGTCCTTAACAAGTCTTATAAAGTTAGAATTTTCCTCTCAGATTGATCGTCTGTTTGAGTATACTCATCAGTGTAAAAATGTAACTCTCTATCTAGATCATACTGAATACTTTACCAAAAAATTGAGGTTAGCCTCAAACCCTGATCAGATATAATAGAATTGGGTATTACATGAAATATTAAAACATCCTTTACATATATCTTGTATAAGTGATCAAGAGAGAAATAATCTCTAATAGAAATGGAGTTTACCAACTTCTTAAGGTGATCAGCTATAATACATATAGAATTATGGATTTTATTTGTTATGGTAAGTCCAATGAAAAAGTCCACAATTATGTTTTCCCATTTCCATTGTGGTATGGGTAATGGTTGTGACAACCCCTTAGGCTTCTGTCTCTCATCCCTAAGTTATTGAAAAATCAAGCACAAAGATACATATTCGGAAGATCTCCTTTCGTGCCACCCCATCATAAATTCTCTTTCAGGTCCTGGTACATATTTTTGATTCCAGGATGAATAGATAATGATGAACTATGAGCCTCCACCAATATCTCCTTCTTTAATTATAGTACGGGAGGAATAGAAACCCGATTATTGAACCTTATTATTCCATCACAATCAAGGTTGAATTCAAGAACATTTCCCACCTTCTTTTGTAGACCTATATCATCATTATTTGTCCCCTTAATATCCAATTGTATATATGTTTGAACATTCATTTGAGAAAGATAATATATTCCCCCTTCCATTAAAATTTCAAGATCCATCCTTTAAAAATCTATAAATATTGTATCTTTTGTGATCCTCATCATGGATAAACTAGTATGGTCCACAAAACTCAAATCATCTTCTAGCTTGTTTTCATTCTCAGGGTGGTAATGTTTTGAGAAATAGTAATCATTAATCAAATCCAACCATATTATTTGGAACATATTCAAATCATTTTGTGTGAAAATATGATTTAAATGTTTATAATCAGTATAATAACACACCTTTCACTTTAAAGATAGTTCCTCTATATCATCAGTTCAGATATTACAATAGTTAACTCTAAATCAATAGTTGGGTAATTTTTCTCAAGGATTTTTAATTTTCACGAGGCATAACCTATCACCAAATCATTTCACATGAGAACACATAACAACCCCATTTTGGATACATCATGGTAGATCAGAAACCTTTCTATATGTAGTGTGAGAACCAGTGCATTGGAAAACCATATTTATAGCTCATTTAAAATGTATTCACATTTTTTCATCCACAAAAACATGTCTCCTTTCCAAGTCAACTTGGTCAGTGGATTAGATTGTCGTGAAAAATCATTAATAAAATGTCAATAATATCTAAGCAGACCAAGAAAACTTAGGATCTCTGTTACCGTTATTATCCTCAGGAAACATTCAATAACTTATATTTTTTTGGATCCATATTTATCCCCACTTTTGAGATTTTGTGACCCAAAAAATAAAACTTTTTAAATCAAAAATTCACATTTGGTAAATTTTTCATAAAGTTTCCCCTTTCTCTGGGTATTCAAAAAAATTCTTAAGTGATATTCATGTGATTCCTTTCACTTAATGTAGACAATAATATCATTAATAAAGACAAAAAAACACTGATTAAGATAGTCTATAAACAATCTATTCATTATATACATGAAGATAATAAATGAATTATTAAGGCCAAAAGTCATCACTTTAAATTCACTTTACATACCTTGTATAGAATAACTTCTTTTCTATATCCTATTTCATGACCCTTAATTGATGATATACAAAGAAAAGATCAGTCTGGGATAATTATTGAGCTCTAAGAAGATAGTTTAAAAATTAATCAATGCGGGGAAGATGATATTTGATCTTGATAGAGATCTTGTTATGTTCTTGATAATAAATGTTGAGTATCATTGATCTATCTTTCTTCTTAAAAAATAGAATAGGTTCACCCCAAGGTGATGCACAGAGGAATATGAATCCCTTTTCAAGATTCTCTTGTAGTTGTATCTTCAATTCAAGCACCTCAATTGGGTCCATTATATAAGGTGTCTTTGAAATATTAATATCACCTGGTATGAGTTCTATTGAAAACAAAACCTCACGATTTAGTGGAAGACCTATAAATTATTCTGGAAAGACATAAGAAGACTCCCTTAAATGGTTGTATTCATAATTTTGAGTTTATCCCCAAAAAATTCAGATATATAACTTTCATTTATAGGGGTCAAGACTCATAAGATGGAAAAAATTTCTTCTGTAAGGTTATATTCATAATTAAATTAATATACTATCCACCATCCATCTAGAATAATAAATGTGACTTCCCTTCCTTGGAAATTGATATGATCTCCATATAGGGAAATCCAACACATGCTAATAATTAAATCAAATTTAATTATAGGAAGGATCAAAATATGTTTAGGAAGTACTTTTCCACAATCTTCAACTGGATAGTAATTATAAACTTTTGATGTGACCGTTGTGCCATTAGAATTTGTCACATCTAACTCAACATTCAATTATTGAGGTAATATAGAGATACCCTTATAAAAAAAATTAGAAATAAAAGAGTGGGCAGATCCAAAAATCAAATAAACCATTTTCTACTTTAGATTGGATGGTAAGTGTACACATCAACACATCAGTATCATACTCCACATCACTAATAGTGATTTCATGTGACTTTCCTTTGTCTTTGGACTTAAGAGTTTTCTTACTTTAATCATCGTCAATAACCATTGGATTAGGGAACTAATGGAGATAATTCCCTATTTCCTTGCACTTGTAAAATTTATGTTTAGGAGGTTCATTTATGTAGCCCTTTCTCTAATCGTATCATTATAAATATTGTTTTCATCACTTCGGCATTCAACTACCCGATTTCCTTATTTTCCACACATAAAATATTTCCTAGTCCCTTTAAGACAATTTCCTCTATGTTTTTTCCATGAATTGAGAATAATGTAAAACTTATATTCTTTTCAGTGTGGTCTTTAAATTTTTCCTTTAATTCTATTTTCTCTTCTTATCAAACCCATAGGACTGATGGTTTACTCCAATCTGCATACCCACATTGAGAGCATATCAAACAATTTATTCATTGGATTTAAAGTACCTAAAGTATAATTCCCTTAGGAGACTTGGTTTTAACCCCCTAAAGAATGGATCAATTTTACTCTCAGTTTGGATAATAATTCTAGAAGTGTACATTTCATGTCTTGTAAAAATATCTTTATAAGTACCAATAGATTGATAGTACTTATGCTTATGTTTATGGAAATCCTTCTCTATCTTTTTTTGAAAAATATGAGGAAAATACTTATTAAGAAATTATGTTCTTGAACTCGTCCCATTATATGGACTCAATTTTATCTCTTTACCTCATATTCTTGATAAGGTCCAACTATTGATCAGCTTCACCTTCCAAACGATAGACTGCTAAGATGTATTTATCATGTTATGAAAACTAGAGAACTGAAAAAATCTTTTTAGTGGTAGAGATCCATTTTTCAACCAATAATGGATCAGAAGACCCACAGAAATAAGGTGGATGTTTCCTCATAAAGGAATCAAGATATTTTTGTTCCCTCCTCTTCTCGTATGGAATTCCTACATGATTCATTTATTTAAAATGTTGTGTGAGCATAGATACAGTATTTTCCTTCCATCTCCAGTAACATTTTTTTCTTAGTAGGACAATCATTGGATCACCCATCGCACTCTGCATTAACAGGGTTCATTCAGGTTCCATCCATTAACTAAAACCAAGAATCATAGTGTAAGAAACAATAATCATAATGGGAAATCACATAATCCAGAATAAAATTTTGATTTAGGACACTTTAGGTTTTATAGTAGGTTATTCATGATAGTTTTTAAAACACTAGGATTATAATCTATACTTTGACATATCCTTAGTGTTCTTTCTAAGGTTTTCTCTTCCTAGTTTCCAAAGGATAACTATACAATTCCTTAGATACCAACTATAATGACCCAAAAATTAAATACATTGATATTAAATAAAATTTAAAGAACATTTATTACAAAATATAACAAATACTAGAAAGGGCCATATAGGTATACTGTCTTTAGAAACTAGGAAACATAAACAATCAGTTCATAAGACATCTTCATTGTCTCCCACTTATTTCTCTATAACTAGAACCAGTTTTGACATATCTTACTTAATACCATTCTTCGTGACTTAGGGAAAAGAAACACATGAAAGGGTGAGATCAGATTCTCAGTAAGGTTACAAAATGGAGATATAAATCATAACATATTCATAAGATATAAGAACATAACATTTTAAAATATTATCCTGTATATAATATATGGTGATATCATGCCATGGGATAAATCATGAAATTTCATAAGAATTAATGAACATAATACCAAAAGTGTTAACATAAGACATGATGTTTTTTGGAATACAAATAATCATATAAAATAATTTCATTTAATTTAGAATCATTTCCATGACAGTCATAACAGTCAAATTCCATTACTAAACCGAGTTCACTCCTCGTTCCAACCATATATTACCAAACGGAGATCATTTCCCATTCCATCCATGTCTATATATTGAGATATAAATCATTAACCAATGAATTGGAGGGAGATATATTTCCCACATATCTCATAATTAAATAATTATTACGTTTTCCAAAAAAACATTAATCATTCATAATAGCATAACCCAAGGAATAAAATGGGTTTCTTAAGCATCATACCATCATAATCCATATAAAACAAATGGATTTCAAAAATATAATTCCATGATAAAAAAAATAAAAACATAGTAATAATATGGATAAAAACATAACCCTATTTAATTAATTTCATCTTATAATTAAGTTAATTTTGATAAAACACTTGATATTAATTTTTAAGGAAAATATCTTTTATTGTTCAAAATCATTTTATTTTCTCAAAATTCCATGATATCTTAAAAAAATAATTTATTTGAAATTAAACATGAAATCATGTAAAGGAAGATTCAATGAAATAAGGTGTTATGAAAACATAAACATCATTTCATTCCATATTTGTTAAAAAACATTCCCTTCATACTTTTTCTAGAAAAGTCAAAAATTACCTTGTATCAAACAATGAAAATAGATTCCTTTAATATAGTTTAATAAAAATTCACAAAATGGTAAAACCGACTTTAAAAATTCACAAAATAATATAAATAATGTTACATACTTAGGAAACATTGATGAAGATGATAAATATATCCTAGTAAATACTTATGTAAAAACAATCTCAGATAATAATGAGATTGCGGAATTATCCCTTACCTTAGCTTTGATTTAAATTATATGTATCCAAACCTTCTATATAATTATTTAACTAATTTCATTGAATTATTTCAGAATCATTGTAATTTTTATGATATCATATATGTTTATATTATCATCCTTTTTTAACAACATTTCATTATTACTTGATATTCAGGTATTAACTACTTTATTTTCTTATGTATGTTTTGTAGAATAAGTTCTTTTTATCCTTCATAGGCCATAGTGATGTCATTATAAAATGATATTAACCTAATATATACAATATTTATTCTTTATTTATATTTATACATTCATTATTAAATGAAGACCATGTAGAATGAATCACATCGCATCGTGGAGATGGTATGTCATACGTACACACAAGCGATGATATCATTTCCATATTATTTTAATGGTATTAAATTGGATGTTTTATAGTATGTCATAATTAATATCATGTCATAATAATAATATATATTTATTATTTAAATCATTATACTCATCCACATAAGGTGGTGGTAAAAAATCGACTATACCATGGTGTGGAGATGGTAAGTCGTATGTATGCACACATACTGATTTCATTTTTTTATGATGGATAGAAGGTGGAATACAATTTTTTCATAAATATAATATCATATCAGAATATAATTGATATTTTAGTTATTACTTTATAATTAAAAAACTCATGAAGAGGAACTAGAAGAAGAAAGAAATTTGAAAGAATCATTAGAGGAGATTACCTCTTCTTCGACGTGCTTCAAATAAATCTCCCCTTAGATTACTAAAGTTGTTCTTTAAAGAAAAAAACGTCTAAAATTTAACTAGGTATGTTTAGAAGGGAAAATGGTAGGGGATGGTTGATTTTCAAATCTCACAGTGAAGTGAAGTGGTGAGGGAGGATGTACCCTTTCATAATTGTGGTGATGGGTTCTTTTTGGATCTCCGAAAATATTAATTTATAAATAAATAAAACCCCATAAAAACATCACAAATAACAAACATTTGAAGATAATTTTAGATAAGGTTGAATATCATCAACCAATAAAAATTTAATGAGTATTTATTTCAACTTACAACTTATCATTTTAATTTACACTTAGTTATCTTATTTAATTTTTTACTAGGGTAACAAATATTTCAATATTAAAAGGGTGTCATATTTACTAATTTGATGTCAATTAGACCCTAAATAAATAATTTATAACATTTCATACAAGGTAATAATTATTATATATTTTTCAATAATGTTATATGATTTCAAAATAATTAAATAAAACATTATTTTGATAAATAGTCATTAGTGTCAATTTTTACAGTATTAAATTCATTGATTTTTTAAAATACTAATATAAGAAGTTAACTTCAAAATGGAAATTTTATTATACTATTAAGAGACCAAGGTAATATATAAAATTAATAATACATATTAATTATCCCATATAATATTTGTTTTAATATTTTTAATAAAATTTATCTATTTTCTCAATTAATAAAATAATTTCTACATCAATTTTGTGTAATTATTTAATATAGATATTTGTCGAATAAAATTTAAAAATAAAATACTAATATGAAAATAAATATAATATATTTTATAATAATATTTTCTATCCAATTTATCTTCTGTAAAATCAAACATTTAAAATTTTATACTTAATAAATTATTAATGTGGCATATTTAACTTCACTTTAAATAAAATGATAAAAGTATCACAATCTCTTCTAAAAATCTCCAAATCGTCACTAAATCGACCCTTGTATATTTATGGTTGACATATAATCTACCAATAATATTTGGTCTGGTTTTTGCGTACTTGTATGGTTATTATAATTTTAATAATAATTGATTTATTAATTTCTTATCAATTAATTAATTTTTACATCATCAAACTATAAACCTTTAATGAAATTATTTATTTCTTAAAAATTACATTTAAATTAAAATGATAAATAAATTTATATTTCAAATGAGTATTTATAATCTAATTTATCTTCTATATAACATTATATGAAAAATGATACAGTTATTAATATTTATGTAAGACATATTTAATATTTCTATAATTAAAATAGATTAATTTTTCTAAACTAAACCAAGTTTCTTAAAAAGAACACCATTTCAATCCAAGGATGATTTGGGTCGAAAATAAATCATTAAATTATATTAATTCAAGTGTCAGGGTAACTTTATAGTAGTATTCCTACCCTTAATTACCTTATTAACCCTTTTTCTGTATTAAAAAAAATAACTGAAGTTATTATTCATAAGGCTCCAAAATAAGATAAAGTCATTTATATAATTTGGACCTAATGATTTCAAATATGGAATCAATTTTTCAAAGTTAAAAACACATAATTTTCAATAACTAATTAAAAGTTAATCCCGTTTTCGAAAAAATAGAATGAGTTTTCAAAGTTAAAACATTGCAATAGATTTAAATGTTTTTACATATAAATTCAATGTAAAATTAATTATAATGATATAAATTATACTGAATAATTAAAATATATTCTATTTATACTTTAAAACCATTTAATATTATAATATTTCAATATAAATTATTTTAACGAAAAAATATATTTTCAATTAAAATTTAGTACATTTTTACTATTCAAAAAATTATGGAAGTTATCAGATTAATATAAAAAATTAATCAGGAGTTTATTTTTATATTTTGATTCCAAATAAAATGTTTATATTGTCATATAATAAGTATTAATGTGTTCAAATCTAAATTTAAAATTGGTTCTCCATTAAAGGGTGTAAAATTACCCTTTTTAAAATATAGGTTTTTATACATCAAATATTGTTTATTCATACCAAATGACAAAAATATATATTGGATGAATATAAAAAATATTTTATTAATTATATAAATCCCATATTTCATTAATTACATTTAAAAATTGAATTTCACTCAATTTTTTATAAAAAATACAAATATATAATTGATTTATATTTTCCATAAATAAATTGTAGCGAAATAATTCACCATAAATTTTCATGAGTTAATTATATTTATCCCCTATAACCTAATGAATATGTTAAAATGGTCATTTTATACTAAGGGTATCTCACGATTTGTTTGCACTCACTATTGTGTGCAGTGCGAGCTATTGAATAATTAAAATTATTTAAATAAAATATTTCATAGAAGAATTCTGGTGTTACACTCTTCTAGACCTACGATAGTGTGAGTCAGTTGGGACCTGTTTTATTAGAACATGGTTGGTCATGGATGTGATTCTATTATTGAAGTTGGCCTGAAGTAATGAAATTTCTCGAAAAAACTTTTTTCAGGCATTTCTAGTTATGAAGCATGGTGAAATGTAACACCCCATGTGCACCACATCCTCTAATGTGAACACCAAACGGAGAATTTCCAATAAGTTGTTGGATGTTTTTTAATGCATTGAGACATGCAGGTTGAGGGGATCTTTTCTATATATTTGGATATCGTTCATCTTGGAGATCCACTATATCAATTCGAAGTTTCATCCCTTATATTACCTTGACATGACTACGATAATCATCATCCTGTAATACATCAACTCTAAGGTGATGAAAAGTTTTTTAAATATTGAGGTGGATGTCGGGTACAAAATCATTTGATGATGCCTCCTAAATATTGTACTATGGGATTGATAAAGGCCAAAACATGCCTGGAATGTCATATTTATCCAACTACTTCAACATGTTCGACGTGTCTTCTTTATTTTTCCAATAGTATTCTCTACCTGATCTAACCAAACTAGATGACTTCCTTCCACTTTTTCGTAACCAAAACGATTGATAGAGACTTACACTATTACACTAGAAGGTAGGTGGCACAAGGGTGGTTCAGATAAGTTTTGTTTCCTTCAGATGTCTTACAGTTGGGAAATTATTTTACCTATTAATGAGAATTCATCACACATGACTTGAATTTTTTCCCATGTGCCTCGCGATAGGAAGTAATTCTCATCACTACATTTCCATGTGGAGGATTCTCTTATCAATGTGAAATTCCACTACGAATAGAACTTTTGAAGTGAGCTCCATCATGGGGAGGACCACTATGGTGGATTAAATAATGGGTAAAACCCTCTTACACCATGATCTTATAGACACACATAGGTGTACAATGACTCTCATTAGGAGATGGGCTCTACAGATCAATCATATTGGGTTCATGAAAAAATTATTCATGGGGAAGTCTTTATAGAGGACCATTATAATTACTATTACTACTCCCATAGTTTGGTAATGGGATATTATGATATTTATGTTCAATAGAAAATCATCTAAGGATTCCTAAACTCTATAATTATGATGAGTGTGATTGTAGATCATCTCTTTGTCTCTCTATTGTCTTTGGGGAGGCTTCTTTTTGGATTCCTTCTTATGAGTGACAGGGGCCACTTACTGGGGTAAGTTTATTTCATTTGTAGGGGTTTATTCCTACCTTAGAGTGGTCGTTATGGTGGGATGATTAACTCTTATAATAATGAGTTATTTTTCTTGATCTGGTTGTCCATATATCGCGGGAGAGTTTACCCCACGACCCTCCTGTATGAGAGCATAGGTGTGTGTTTTTTCTGGGGTGACATGTTGTGGAGCTACCCCGTTTTGAGGATATAGTTGTATATCCATCCCTTGGAAACTAGTGTTTTTACTGTAATGATGTCTTGGTAGGTCTGTACGATGTGGGATGGATTTTTTTTCTTCACA
Organism: Viscum album; assembly: GCA_963277665.1. Classification (NCBI taxonomy): domain Eukaryota; kingdom Viridiplantae; phylum Streptophyta; class Magnoliopsida; order Santalales; family Viscaceae; genus Viscum; species Viscum album. Next base: position 1,940,948,769 of record OY728159.1, read on the forward strand.
TTCACAATTTTCTGGATTTTCATGACATCATCTGTGATTAGAATGGGAATATATGATGATTCATATTTTGGAGAAGATTTATTTGTGTTATCCTATCATACCTTTTCTATGTATGGATGCTGATAGTACTTGTGTGTGGGGGAAAAGCGTAGGTTATGGTCCCTATTTGTTACTGGACTTTCCTACTGACTTTTCAGGGTGCCTCCAGATTTTTTTGGCCAGCTTAATGAATGGAGGCAGGTGTCTTTTCCATCTTGTATATTTTCGTCACACTTGGTTGGTGGTATTCTTTGGGTGATGCTAGATTACTCTACTAAAATGAATGGTGTGTGCATGTAGGTGTATCTTCCTAAAAATTATTTTCCACTACATTTGAATGGTGGGCTTCCTTGGATGTATTTGGAATGTTTGTTGGATGGACAAATTAAGGCATATATGTGAATGTGCATTCCTGTAATGGGCCACACAAATTTGTTCGTGGGATTATCCCGAGGTCGGATGGGTGTTTCCCGGATCCCTATTGAACAGTCTCCACCCCCAATGGGATATATTACATGCCTGGTTCTAGATGAACTAGGTCGGTCAGTCGAGGATGGTGCCCTTATCTTGTTGAGGGATCACTACCATGTAGTGTTAGTGGTAAATATTGTTGGTCGGAGCCCTTTGGAAGGACCACTATGTCTTCTAGATGAGTCCACTTGTGGCCTATTGATCCCCATATCTAAGATACATGAGGGACTGGCTGTCTTATTCTAGGGATAAGCTCTAGAAATGGATGAAGAGGGAAGTCGGCACCGTCTCCGATTAGATCACCAGTCTTCACTAGCCCGAAAAGAAGTGGGGCTTGGTGAGATAGAGGGCCTATCAGGTGGTCTCTAGGGTCATGATGGTACATTGATGAAGATAATATCTAAAAAGGTTATTAGAGATCCAACATCAAAGATGATGGGTTGGTTCTGACGTCCTCTGCTTGTATTAAGATCTGGCATGTGGAGAATTCAATTTGTATGTTTGTGGAAGTTGAAAGAACACCATTGGATTAATGGGTGTTGTAAGAGAGAGTTCATGAATATATGACAATCAAAAAACAAGAAAACCCCATCAAAGAAGAAACTCATTTAATGAAAACATGAATAGTTGTTATCTTCTTTGGACCTATTTAATTTTGAGTGTATGAGGGGCCTGATAGGTGGTTAATACTATCATCTTGGCTAAGGAATCACTTCATGTTCAACATTTTTGGTTTATGTTGGAAAACGCGGTCTGCCAATGATTGATTATATGGGGTTGAATTGTGTGAAATAATTAACTTTGGTTTCCCTACTTCCAAACAGTTTCCAATGCGTTTATTCAAGGAACCGAAACCACCCAATGGTTCTATATCCATGAATGACCTACTTTTCAAAGGTAGGCTCTTATTGGGGAATTTGGACAATGATTCTTAATAACTCACATTGGGTGAGAGGATTGGAGGTCAGTCTCATCAAACTATTTTGGGGGAAATTATTTCCTACTCTGGGAATCTCTTACAGATTTAATATATGATTGGGAATACTTCATTAATTATAATGTATTATGCGTGTTACCATTGAATTAAAAATATTTGTTAGCATGTATGAAATTTAAAATCGTCTATATGTATCTATGGTTATTCATCAATCGAGGTATCTACATGTATCCAAGTTTTTCCATTGATGGTATCCTTTTATGTACTAATTATAGATTATTTGTTGATTATTAAAACAATTTTGGTTTTCTAGCCATATAGTGGGGTGCTCTAGAGTGTGTCATCCTCCATGGATAACACAATTATATTGATGTTGGGATCAGACCCATTGATGGGTATTCTATGTATCGTTGGGTAAGGAATCAGAACACACATAGTTTTGTTACACTTAATTTGAAACATCATAAATTTTAATTTCATGTGATAAGGAACAAACTGTTCATTTTGATGTCAGGAATCTTGGATTTCTAGGTGGAAGGTTCCTAGTCAATGTTTGGTATGATTATTATGAAAAGGTAGCCAAGGGAACTTAGGAGGGATATACATTTACAGGGTGAATGATACCCTACTAGAAATTTTTCCCATATAGAAAAGGGTTGACTTGGGCTGTTATTTTTGGACATTAGTGAGGCTTCGTACATATCCCATTTGGATATGAATCATTTTTCAGGTACATCAGTTAAGGTCTCTTGTCTATGAAGACCCTATGATGGTTGGTAATCGTAGGGGAGTGTGTCCCTTTGAGAGGTTTATGTTGTGGCTTAATCCTAAAGAGGATTCCCTGATAAACGGGTTTAGGTCATTATACATTACTTGACACATGGAGATTTGGGGATTACTCATAAGGTGGATTCCCATTGAGCTTGGGCCTTAGCTAGGTGACCTATATATCCTAATTATAGGAGGAATAAGAGTTCTAATAGTTTAATAATTCTTTCCTCGGACACTAAGGTTGACTTTTGGCGGAGGGATCATATGGATTTCATGATTATTTTGATCTTATAATCCCATGTGAGTAATGTTTGGTGTGATAAAAAAGGGGATGTGGATGATATGAGAAACCACACGATATTATTTTACCTACAAATGGATACATGGACCTGAGGACTCATGCCTATGGAGGGACTCTAAATAGAGGTGAGTGGAATATATGAATGACGTTTCTTCTCCAAAACATGAATATAAACATGTGGTTAAATGGTTCGGGAAAGACTCTAACCCTTATTAAGTCATTATGATTCATAATAGAACAAGAGAAATAAGAGTAACTAGAAGTTATAGAAAACCACACACTTCTCCTCCATCATTGTTGGGAGAGGACGAGGCAATGAGAGATGGGAAGATCTCTAGTGCCCATCCTCTCTATCATATTCATATTCAGGATAGTCATGTTAGACTAACCTCCAAGATATGATCTAAGGGGTGAATTGGATCAATAATGTATCAACCCTCAAGAAAGGCTAGTGGTATACTTTAGGAGGTATGCCCTTGTATTGGAACGAGATTACTCCTAATAAGGATGTGCTTAAACTCATTAGGGATTATTATTAATGAGGATTACCTTGTACTAGTTAGGGATTATTCCTAAAGAGTGTTCCCTTTTTTCAAGATCATTATGACTGTCTTGAGTCATGGGTATTTGGAATGAATTATGGGGTCACAAAATTTTCTTTCTCGAACCAGCCTAAAATGTTTTTAGTGCGACTCTTCATTTTACATGTGGTAAGTAATGGTAGTGAAGGGACTAACCCAGAGGGAAAAGACTATAAAATAATAGTGATCCCAAGATGGGGTGTAGGGGAGCATCCCCCTACTGTATGGACCAGAGAGGTCAACTAGGTGGGTTACCTAGGTATGGGTAACCCGGCTATGGGTCACCTAGGTGGGTCGTCTAGGAGGTTCACCAAGGTATTGGTTTCTCAGGTGGTTCACCTAGGTATGGGTCATCCAAGTGTAGGTCTCACATGTTCATGTATGAGGGCCTCTTCCTAGTGAGGTAATTTCATGGTATGTCAATCAAGTAGGGATAGATTACATGGGTGAAGGATATGTGTGACTTGATCCCTCTTTGTGATTCTTCATCTAGGAGTTTGGATATCCTTTGAAAATTAGAGTTTAAGGGGACTATTTATAGACCTGTAGGTGGGAATTTACCTTTGGTATTATACGAGTGGGCCTGCATCAGTGTCCTACGTGAGTGGACTACACAGTGATGCAATTTCCATTATTAAAATTTTTAGTCTTTCTAGTGCCATAACTTTTGACCTGTATTACAATTGGGTCTTCATGACTAGTGAAATCAACGATATAGAAGAGATCTATGCTTCTAAATTTGGAAAACACACAAAGTGTTCTAAAAAAAGTAATAAATTTTAATTTTAACACATCAACAAATTTTTATCATCGATCTTGGAAATCCATGGCCTACTCTTAGAGGGGGTTAATTCCACTTGTCCTTTATTATAGAATAGTATTTTGGAACATATAAATATATCTTCTATCGTATTCCTATATAGAGAAAAATATCTACTCTTAATTGATTTTTTTTGTCAAATTAAGAATCAAATCATGGATTATGTGGAAAAGTTAATGAAACACATTTTTCAATATAAATTTTTTTATTGGTTTGAACCATGAATGTCAGGAAATCCATATACATTGAAAACTATTTTTATGGGATTCTTGAGATTCATATAGAGGGTCAGTTATTGGTTTCTTGTTGTCCCCAATTAAACAGTTTGGTACCCCCTATATATACTGAGAGGCCATGTGGTATGCTCTACTAGATTGGATAGTTTAGTGTGGCAAGTTTGTTATTGAATATGTACTTGAATCATATGTTGAAATGTGAGTCTGAACTATCTAAATCTAGTGGTTTCCTCTAGAATTTCATAGCAAATATCAGTGGTTATCTATTTTTATATTGTATATTTTTTTACTATGCATGGTTACCTGTTTCAATATTATCTTCAAACAGCAATTTTTACTATTTTTATTGTGTTTCACCTTCTTACCATATTTCCATTCATTTTTAGCATAAACCTTTTTATTACCCATTTTGGATTCTTCTTTGGGTGTTGTTATGAAATTGATTTGTTTTAAAATGGAAACCTATTTTAAAAAAGGAAAGTGGCGTATTGTTTAGAAAAGTGTATTTTTATGAAAATATGTGTTTTGATTTTGACATTATAGAACCTATTTTCTATATGTATTTCAATCATGTTTTTGTAGAATATTTCATGAAAAAAAACCTATGGATTCTCTGGTTCGTACATACTAACCTATTTATGCTCACACCGTACTTATTCTACATAGAGTTGGTAGACATAATTTGTTTTGAAGTTTGATGTTTATGGTTTGGTTTCTTATAGATTGTGATGTTTTTTTGGATTGTGGTGACCAAGAAGAAACATAGTGTTTGCATTGGGATATGGTTCGGTTGTGGTTTTTTTAGTTTTCAGATTTGTTTTGTTATAATTATATTTAATTATATTTATGTTTTTTATTGAGATCCATTTGTTTCTATTTTATGATACATATTCTATTTTGGGTTTTCAATCCTTGTCATTAATTGGGAAAAATCATTCACCCTTGGATTATCTTTGTTGCTCGATTCTATTCTCTATCCATAGAGGATTGGGGATGCCTCTTAGGCCTTGTCTCGGACCGGGTAATGTGTTAGGTCTAATGGAATCCTAGTATAGTTCTTGAAAAATGGTATCAGAGTATCCCTTTGGTATTTGGGGAATTAATTAGTTAGAGATTATGACTATTGGAACATGGGAGGTAGGTGTCAGAAGAGAGTTTCAAACTCTTTCTCGTTCTAATATTCTAGTTTCTAGGGGTAGTCTAGAATTTGAATCTTTTTTTTTATGTTTGTGTGGGGAATGATAATTTAAGTGATATGATGTTATAAAGTGGGTTTATATGGAGTAGTGGACCATTTGAAGTATTCATGTATGGTTCAAGGCGTTCTTAGTGGTTGGTTATAACATAGGGTATGATCCACAAAACCATTAAATCTGGTATTATATCATTATTACTTCCCTATTCTAGGTGTTTGGTGTGAGTTGTGTTTTAGTTTGATTTTGGCCAGTGTTAGTTTGTTTTGAAATGAAATATTGTTTTTGGAAAGTAGCTATCAAAAGAAAAATGTATTTTGGTGTTTGGTTTTGTTTTTAAGGTAGGATGTGGTGTTTGAGTTGATGTTGAAAATGGGATTTTCTGTTTAGAACATTTCCTTTGGGCCAAGTGGTTTTTAGAGTGAAATGGAAGTGGTGGTTTTTTAAAAAGAATCACGGTTTTATTTTTTGATGTTTGGGATGTGAATTTAGTGTTTTGGTATTAGAGGTTCTGATTGTATGGATTGTGTTTTAATGTTGTTTCCTTTTTTTGTGTTTTTATATCATCAAGAGTATACCACTATAAATATCACAATGGTTTCCAGTGGGTCGCTCTTGGTTTTTACCCCTACCTAGATATTGATTGGGGTGGAATATTTGAGTTCTTCTTAATAAATATATGTATTTTTTGGTTATCATGGTCGGTTGGAGTAATTATAGTGGCTTGATAAATTATAATATGACTTTATGTCATTTTTAACTCTTAAGGCCATGAGGATGTGCACTATTTTGATTTCTCTTAGAGTTCCACATTTTGATCTATGGAAGATAGTCTTATTATCATTGTTGAAAGTTGGGATAACATGGGAGGTGCTTAAGACCACATTCATCTGATGGTTAATACTAGAAGTGGTGAAGTTGAGGAAAATGGTATTTCTCTTAGGCACAAAACAAGGATTGAATATAGTAAATTCTTATGTTGACTACTTCAATGAGTTCATTTCATTCTATTCACAAAAATCATTTTAGGATTAGCTAAAATCTCCTATTCTCATTTGGGTTCTTTTTATAGAGATCAAGGAGGGAGTTCTATTATCTAGTAAAGTTATGTTCAGGAAGCTCATGGATAAATTATTTCTAGTTGAGTTACAGTTAGTGAAATTTAGAGACTTTTTTATGGTTCTTGTAAAGGTACCCCGTTTGGTGAGAGGTGCATCCCAGAAGAACATGTTCTTAAAGAGTCTCCTTTGTTGGTTCCAGCCTTGCATTTATCATACTATTCATTCATTTCCTTCTAGTGTCATTGGTTCAGTCCTTCAAATCTATCTTATCATAATCATAAGAAGACTTAGTGGTGATGTGTGATTCTTTAAAAATTGGAAAAATTTTGTAGGTATAGTTTTTAGAAGAATAAGTCTCAGGTGGAGGTTGTCAACTCATGACTATGAGGAAGTAAAATATTAAAGACATAATTGATATATCCACATGCCCCATATTTAATATCTTCATGCAGTTGAGAATCCTTAGTAGTGTAGGGAACCTTGGAATAGATACATTTTGAATTAATATTTTATGTTTCTATTTTTTTCAAGGTTTCCTCTTAAGGTAAAAGTATTTAGGGCCTCTTTATCTTGTATGTTTTTTGGTTGTTCTACATTTTGTTAAATCCATCCGGTTATCCATATAGAACAACTCTACTTTTTGATCATTTTTTGTAGTGGTGAATCTATAAATAACAAACCTTCTTCTAGATTTGCTCTTGTTTTTGGATGGTGGTCTACTTGGATATACTTGTTTCTTAAGGAAATGATGAAATGTGTAATTCTTTATTGTTTCATTCTAGTTCCATTCTTCACTTTCACCTCTTTTTGGGGTTTTGTATTATATGGGGTAGTTCCCAGTCCCGTTATTGGTCGACCCTAGTTGGGTTCCAATGATAGGGAGAACCCTCCCTTTCTTTTCAACTTTCTTCCTCTTTGTTGTGATTTTCATTGGAACTGGTCTTGTGTGTCATGTAGAGTGAAAGATCACACTGTTGAATATTTCTTCAATTTATCTTGTCTCATATTGACATCGATCTTTATTACTCTTGTGGCTGGGTGACATTTTGGGGGATGGATGTTTTTTGGTGGGGATAATTGTCACAACCTGACCTTGGTTTTTCTTTTCTTTTATTATTTTATTAATTTTGGAAATTTTGGATAAGGTTATGATCAATCTCATGCATAGATATTTTAGTTATGAATGTTTTGGGTGTGTTTTGTCCTTGTGAATGTATTGAGGGTAAACTATATGGATGTTAAAGACCAAGGATTTATCAGTTTAATTTCATCTTTGATGGTATTGTTGGAACTATTTGAGCGTGTTTGGGACCAAAACATACGAGTTATAGGATTAAACATGCTTCTTGATTTTAGTATAAAGGTTAGTGTGCACGTCTTGCACACAGTTAGAGGAAACCATGAATCAAGAATGTAAGAAGGTAATACAAATTGATAGAGCCAAATCACATGTTTGTAAGATAACTTCCTAAACTATGTGGCCAAACCATTGGGGTGCCCCTATTCTCTAGTAGGTTTTTCATGATTGCTACATGGTTTGGAAAATAATGTGGTCTAACCATGTTACTTTACCATGTCATTAAAAAGTGCAAAATTACCCATTTCCCAGCATTTTTAATCCCAAACACATCCTCTCTTATTCCCATAATTCATGAATCCCTAGCGAAGCCTTGTGTGTCTTCCTCCTTCCTCCCACCTTGGATTAAAGGTTCACTTACTCCAAATTTTGGTTTATCTCTCTTTTGGTTGGGCTTCTTCTCACTTATTCTTCCTTCTTATTCAAATTTCTTGGTTCTTCTTGGTAGGTTTCCTTCTTAGATGAACCCTAATATGGGGGTTGTATAATTTTTGGGTTTATTCCTTTTATGTTGGGGTGTTTGATTTATCCTTTGGGTTTGGTTCGTTCTTCCCTAGGAGTTTTATTGTATCCATACATCATTGAGGAAGGTATTTCCATTATTTTCCCTTTCGTAACATGCCATTGACAGTTTATATTTCCCAAATTATTTTTAAAACTTTTTAATCGGTATTTTTTATGTGGTTTTTTTATTTATTGTAGTTTTCTCATGTTAGTTATTTAGTAAAAATGTGTTTTCAAAGGATTTGTTAAATTATACTTGTATATATATATATACATGGTGTTTTATGAAATTTAAATTAGAATTTCAAAAATAAATTGGGTTTCTTGGATTATGTTTCTCCTTGGTTATGTTAATATAAATTATTTATTTCTTTAATTGAGGATGATGAATGTTTTTTGGGCCTTTTGGGATTTGGTACTTATATATGGATTTCTTATATTGGTTCTAGTGTTATTTGTGATCCTTTGAATATAACAGTTGGTTCTTTTTAATTTCAACATATCTGACATTGGATGTTGGACTATCCATGTGTTCATAGAGTGCATGCCTATAGAAGAAAACTAATGATAAAGTAATTCTAAAATGAGGTTCACCATAAAACCCTTGTTTTCAATGAAACCTTTTCCTCCTCATCTTCTTCATAAACCCTCCTCCTTCCAAATGACTATTCTAAATAGCCTATATGTTCAAAAAAATTTCTTGGTTTCCAAATGATCTTAGAGTGTGGTTTCAAGTGTTTAATTTAGTGATCATCCTATTTGGAAATTTCAAAAGTGGTTTGGTAACTAAGTGAGATAAAGGCATGTTTGGAACCATTTGAGTAATATTCTTTTCAACATGGAAATGAATGTTGTTTTAGAAATGGATTTTTATTTGAAATGTTAAAGTTCTAGTTGATACCCTGTGTTTTCATTGAGAATTTGTTTTTAATGTGTCATGATGTGTAGGCCCGATTGGTATTTCATAGTGGTTTGGAAAATGGTTTGAAAACTCATGTGACATAAACACATAGTTGTAACTTATGTATATATTGTTGTATGATGGGAACCCCTATGGTGGAACCTCAGAGGAGAAGGCCATCGCATAGGTAGTTTCAGTGTTTTTGATAGGTAATCATGGTGGTAGTGGGTGATTAGTTTGATCCACACATGTAAGGACCTGCAAATTAACTTCATATTATTAGCATTGGTTCCCTTGGTTTCATCTATAGGGTCGAGTGATGGTTTATTATCAACCACAATCAAATGGGTTGGTACCCATATATTTGTTGAGAGGTTAAGTGGGATTTTCCATAGGATTGGATAACTTATAGTGTCAAGTTGCTAATTGACTATGGAGTTTCACCATACACCAATAGGTGAGTCTGAATTGAGTATGTCTAGAAATTACTTCTATAGATGTTTAAAAAGCCTATGATTATCTATAAGTAATATCCTCCCAATTTATGTTGTTATTGGTTACAATTTTCCATAGTATCAACCTACTTGTATTTTTACTATTTTTTTAGTGTTTCATGATTGATATATTTGTTTTCATTTTCATGGTAGCATTTTTTATTACCTGATTTGGATTCCTCTTTTGTTTTTTGTATGAATCTTCTATGTTTAAGTGTGTAATCTTGTTTTAAAAATAAAAGTTGTGTTTTTTTATATATGTGGATTTTTCTTGAATGTTTTGTTTGCAATTTCAAATGATAAAACCTAATTTCTATATGTATTTAAAACTAGTGTTTTTAAACTATTTCAGGAATTGAAACATTTGGATTCTACGGTGCTTACCTACTGATAAGATAATTATCACACCCTACTTGTAATACTCGGTGTTAGTAGACCTGATTTGTTTTGTTGTTTCAAGTTTCTCATTTAGTTTCCTATTTACTGGGATGGTTTTCTTGATTTTCATGATCATGATGTCACATTAAGATCATTTTGGGTTTTCGTTTTGTTTTTTGTTTGTTTTTAGTTTTGTTTTGTTACATTTGTATCAAATTATATTTATATATTTGTTGAGATATATTTTTTCAAGTATATGTTTCATACTCTATTTTTCATATTTGATAATGGTCATTTATTGGGTGAAATTCTTCCCCCTTTCATTATCCTTGATGTTTTGTTCTAGTGGATAACACGTTAGGATCCAGAATGCTTCTCAGTCATTATCTCAAACTGGGTCGGGTGTCAAGTTGGGTGTTGGGTAGGATGGAATCCTGACCTAGTTCATGACAAAAAAAATTATAAATATAATTGCAATTAGAATCAAATTTTTTCTTCTTTACATGATGGTTATAGATTGGATTATCTATATTATGAATTTATAAACAATTCTCTATATTCAAAATGCCATCAATATTTTATTAATATATATATAAAAATATGTGTCTTAATCATAATTGAAACCCCCTTCTTATCCAAATAGGATATAGAAATAAAATAAATATTTTTCGTTGGATTATAATATCATTTTTCTATTTTTATATTTAATCTACTAGGTAGAGTTAGAGCATTAGTTCCTATATCCAATGTATTAACTCTTTACCTATTTCCAATATATAAATATACCTCTCACGTTATCAATTTTATCCTAAATATAAGTTTTTCTCAATGTAACAAATGTATGATATACACTCTATCTCCAATACCAATAAGTTAGAGTTAGAGAAATTGATTTCAATAAAATCCACATCCATATACTCAGTATGCGTTCCCTTGATAACACTTAACAAATATAGATAATAATTTTTTATACTATATTTCCAGCCTATAAAATATCTCATATTTATACCATTATCCATAATAAATATATTCATTGTGTGAGTATCATGATTCATATGAATTCAATAATGACATTTATCAAATATACTCCCACTAAATTAATGAGCCCCTATATTATATCAATAAGTTATAAAATATATTTGTTTTAGTAAATATTGAGTTGATTTGGTGTCTCTCTAAATAGTTATCTATTTAAGTAAGTTACCTTTACAATCATACTACATAGAAATCTCGGATATTTAGGTGATAAAGTTTTTTCCCAACTCGTCATATATATTATATAAACTACATTCCTCTATTAACCAAATCCTATTAGGGTCACTAAACTAAGTGTAACCCAATAATTATAATTTAATATGGGTATTAAAACGTATTATAGTTACCAATATTGAGCATTCCATATACAAGATAATCTATTAGAACCCATATTAAGCATGACCTGCCCATTTGGAATATTACGGTCTTGACATGTGTTCTCTTGGGAAGGAATATCACACTTATAATTTTTAATTATATCTTAGTCTATTTATATATATATATATATATTATTAATATCATTTGTATCTTTTATAAACCAGGAAATCTTTACATCACATGAAATCCCAATTACAAGAATTATTCTATATATTTTTCTTTGAAACTAATTTCTTTTAAGGGAGTAACATGTTCCAGACTTATTAATGTATTAAACTTTATAAAAATCATGATTTATGTTACATGACCAACATTAAATGTTTATTATATCCAAACATATCCAAATAAATCTAAGGTATGAGTAACATTAAACCCTTTCATGTAATTATTTAGAATTAGAGAAAACTAAATCCCTAGAATAGAAAGTATAGTGAAACAAGTATCCAACTCTATATCATACCCACCCAACCCATTAGTTCGGTCTAGGATAGAGGATCCACTAAACTATGTGTGTTATTATATCATCAATGTGGTTTATCTCATTAGTGTGTCATATCATGTCATAATTCTTATACATCCCACTAGGATTTCACTATTCATATTATGACTGATTGTTTTTTAAATTACTAGTAGTGATTATTGTTTTGGATAATTTGGAACAATGTAAGGCTTTAATTTCATGTAAATAATAACTAAGTTGTACTTTTTATTGCCTATAGACAAATGAAACTAGTTATATATCACCCCAAATTTTAGGTATTCAATTTTTTATTATTTTGACTCTAGAGTATTTGGGTTAGATTTTTAATGTGTTTGGAGGTGTAACAAAGTAGATCCTGGAGTTTGGATTTTGGAAAAACATGTACGAACAATTTAGGTCATAAATTATGGTTTTATGAGCAATTTTTAGGCTATATGGATTAATAAAAGTGTAGGGAATATAATCTATTTAAGCTATAAATTACACTCTTACATCTTAAAATTGGACTTTTCCAAGAAAAATAACTAGGGTGAAGAATATTTTAGTATAAGGGACCCTCAATGAATTTATGACCTAAATTAATCAATGACAACATAAATAGTTATGGTCCAATGATTTTTATTAAATCCAAATATTTTACGTACTCATATGGTTCATTTAATATTTCTATTGACTTATAGGCTTAAACTAGTTGATTTATATTGATCTTTTACATATGGTCTCTATTAACATTGAATCTTTGAGTGTTTGTTTTTGGAATCAACGTTTAGGGTTTCTTTCTTCTTTCTTGTTTGGGATCTCTTTGTGTTAGCTTTATTGGAACCATATATTAGTGTGTGATAATTGGATCCATGGGTATGAATTTTTGGTGATGAGATATTTTTTGATTTTGATCGAGGGATAGAAGGAAGGTGTTGATCTTTGGAATATTTTGACATCCATTTTTATAATTATAATCTAAGAATGTGGCTTCTCTCTCACTCTATTATTCTGGAACCTATTGAATAGAAATATTTTAACTTATTATTTTTTCTTGATGAAAATCCTTGTGAAATTGATTTGGAAAATCCGAGTTTGATGTGATTAAAAAAGGATATGTTTTGAAAGAGGAAATTATGTGTAAATAAATGATTTATGGAATATGGCCTTGTCATACTTGGTGGTATGTTTTCATATTTAATTTTATGATTCTTGGTGAATCATAATAGTGATTCTTGCCAACATAGAAAGGCATTAGAGGATACACTTAGTGATGACTAAGTAAGAGATGGATCACTAATTGTGGGAGTATAGGGATTATCATAAAAAATTAATGTGTTCATGATTTTAGAACATGTTATTCATCATTATAAGAGTATAGAATGAAAAGATTAATTTTTTTAGTTCTTTTTTTTTAAAAAAATCTTTTGGTAAATTTTTTTGATATCATCTCCCTTATTTTAGATTAACTTTTAAAATCTTTTATTTTCATAGTGTAATGTATTGTTAAGTCTTTAGATAAATCCAAGTGATTGATATACTCACCCCCTACTTGGGAATACTTTTTTGTTTGAAAATTTCATCTTTTGGGATATAAGGATGGGTCGTGTGTCATACTTATCTAGTGGTGACCATTTACATCATGGTTTGGTTGGAAATGTTTGAGATCAGGAGTGTCTACATCTTAGAATAATATGGTGACACATTGTGTCCTATGTATTTCTTTTTGGAGTCGGATAATTTGTTTCGTATTTCTTTTACTTCTATTCATTGAAATTATGAAATTGTTTCAAAGTGTTGAAAAAATAAGTTTAAATTATTAACCATAAAAGGTGGATTATTTAGTGCAGTTTGATAAGAAGAATTCACATGTGATTTAAAGGGGTTCTAAACCGGAAAAAAATATGTTTGGGACAACTAACGAATAGAGTCTTTGATTTTCATGGTACATCGGTGGAGCTTTATATTATGTTAAAAACTATATTTTATAAGATATTATATTCGAATGGTTGGATTTAGCTATCCAAGATCAAAACAACCATGTAATTATATGGGATGATTTTTAGTAATTTAAAAAAAAAATCTATCCCTATACATTCAAAATTGAATAAAAAACATATTTCTTCATATTAAAGTAAAAAATTACTCTCTGTGATACAGTATGCAGCTATGTTTATGAAAATAAATCATTTCACCCAAAAAAAATTTCTAGTGCATCCCTAAAGGAGAAAATATTTTAGTTAGGATTTTGGACATAGATTAAATCCAACTTAGTTGTTCTTTATGTTATAGATTATGTTAATATGGATAACAGGGAAAAAATAGAGGAAAGTGATATTATTTGAAATGATACTGGAGTTGGTCTGTTTATCCCCATGGGGAAATATTTAAACTATAGTGTTGGAAATTAGATAGAGGGATGTCTTTTCTCGTGGAGGTGGCTCACATTAGACTCAACCCTCAGAATCAGTTAAATTTCATGGTAAATTAAAAATAAAATCAGGATGTTTCTAATTTGGTTTGTTTTGGTATTGGAATACTGAATTCACTACACCACCAAGGAATTGACACTATTAATAAGGATTTGTTATATAAAAATATATTGTAAATAAATGTAGATATTAGAAAATAGAACAGGATCGACTCACCCCATCCTTCATATTCTCTAGTGTAATAGTCCCACAATAATTGTTTTCTTCCATAGACATAGGGAAACCATGATGTTTCATGGAATAATTTAGTCTCTTAGTCAACACCCCATTAAGAAAGAAAGATCTTTCATATGACAGATGAATAATAGTTATATGAAGAATAACAAGATATTTCATGTGAGAACCAAGTCCTTATACGATGTGAGGTTCCATTTTTCTAAACTTCTATCATATTCATGGATTCTGTAACCCTGGTGGATCGTATTATTTCTAGGATTTCTCTATGGATAAAAAATAGGGACTATATATTAAAATGATGCCTTATATCATGAGCATCATGAAACCCTTTTGATCGTGAGGATGAAAAGGTTTAAAAATCCCAACATATTTCATTACCATTGTACCAGTGTAATTTATATTGGATTTAACATTCCTAGAGATAGATGTATTTGATTTAATATTTGATATCGACTAGATAGTGGTATTTGTGGCCCATATCGACTGGTATGCTCATCATGTAATGTTTAAAAAATTTTAGGGTGGACCCCTTTAAATCTTCAAGGGGGATTGGGACATAAATATACATAGATTATAAACTTTAAGGAGAGTGGAAAAAACTATATCTAGTGAATTATTAATAATGACCTTGAAAATAGTTGATGAAAAAGTGAATGGGTCTCTTCCTAAAATAGTTGTTTGACACTCAGATGTTTCTTCGAAATATTTCTCTAGGTTAACAACATAAGTGGAAATTGAATTTACTATATAACTACTTTGGGTAACATGTTATATTTATTTACCATATTATATTATGGCTTCTACTGATATTTGATAATTAAAGGTTCATTATCAAAAGTAATAATGTAATGTATTTATCAGACCTAGTACATTTCCTTGGGTTGCACCATTTTTATTCATAAATAATTACGATGGTACTCATCTTATGTGTTGGTTATCGTATGACAAATTAAGTAATGATTAAATTTTTTTATCATATTCCTTGAAGATATGAATTTATTAATCAATTAAATGTAGCCAGTTGGTTCTCTAAAATTGATCTACACTCAGGATATCATCAACTTACAGTCAAAAGCTAGGATATTCCAAAAAATCATTTCAGAGTTTTATATCCATAATTAATTACTCATAATTAACTATGGTCTAATGAATTAAGTATTAGTTTTCATGTATTTTATGAATTTTATCTTTCATAGGTACCTCAAATGCTTTTATATATTTTCTGATGATATTATGGAATAATCTAGAAACAAGAATGATCATGTCAATCACCTAGAATTTATATTAGTATGTTGGGGGGGGACATCGTTTATATGATTTTTTTCTGTGGGATACTTTTTTAACCAAGAATTATTATTCCTTGGGAAATCAATTATGAAGAAGGAATATTAGTTTGGCCTAGAATTATAGACACTTTAGTCTCTTATATGACACCAAATAATGTTTTTTAGGTACACAATTTTTTGATATTTGAAGGCAATTTTTTCTAGATTTTTATAGATTTCTCATTACATGATTCTCCCATGAATACAATGAAAAAAAGGAGTTCCATTCTTATGGAAGTATGAATTTCAAGAACGTTTTTTGTAACATAAAACTCATCTCCCTATGGAACACGTTCTAATATTTCCCAATCCATGTAATATCTATGTGTTTTTGTGTTATTTGTATAGATACAGTCTTGGTTGTGTTCACAGGTAGGGAGACCATGTTTTTGTTTATAGTTTGAGGAAGTTGTGTGTAGATGAGATGAATTATCCTACACATTACCTAGAATTAGCTACAATTTTCTATTCTTAATAACATGGAGGCATTACCTTTTTGGGGAATTTTCATTATTTTCACATTCTATAATAGTTTTAAAAATATATTTTCTCAATGAGACATGAACTTGATGAAATGAATATGGATGGAGTACCTCTAGATGTTCTCTTTCAACTTGGTATACACACACAGTAAAGGGGATTCTATAGAAGATTAATTGATTTGTAAATCATGCAGAAAAGTCGTATGAGAATTTCATGACCAATTGTATTTTATACTCCTGATTAATAAGATGAATTTAGTTTTTTTACAAAGAATAATCATGTAGTTTTCTTTCGAGTATGTATTTTTTTACTTGATAAATTTGGAAATGGAATCTTATAAATCCGCACATGACTGTATAGCTATTAGGTCAAACCAAAATGGTGGGGATAATTTTTACTACAAGTAAAATAATGATTACTATTTGGTATGCTTTCATAATTGAATTTTATTTCATCAATATTATAAAGAAAAACTATTTTTAATATACCACAATTCAAAATGGACTACTAATCTAGGTTTTTATAAAATGTACAAGGTAATAAAAGTGCATTTATGGTGGGTAGGAAGGAAACAAAAAATTGTAGACTATGTGATGAAATTCATAACAATTCAGTAGGTAAAGGATAAAAATCAGAGACCAACTAGTTTTTTGTAGTCTATACATATAAATATATAATTTTGGGAGAAATTTTAGATAAAAATTTTCATGATAATTCGAAGAATGTTATTGAAACATGATACTATATGGGTATTAGTGGATCAATTAACTAATTAAGCACACTTTATCTCTATCATAAAATTTAACACGATATATGATTTATAGATATTTTATATCTTATAATTGGTTATATTACATGATGTTTTAGCATTGATTTTATCGAAAATAACCCCCTTTTTACTTATCAATTATTTAAATCATTATAAAGGGATCATGGAAGTCAATTGGCTATGAGAATAGTATATCATTCATATATGAATGGGTATTTAGAATACACTATTCATACATTGGAAGATATGATCATAGTGAGTGTCATGGAATTTGGTGGTTCATGGGAGAATCATATTCCCTTAGTTTAATTCTTCTATAAGAACAGTTATCATGAGACAATATATATGGCCCCATCTGAGGCATTTTATGGGAATCCTTGTCTTCTTCAATATGTTGGGTGGAAACCTGATACTAATATTTTATTAGACCAAGACATGACCATGAGGATATGAAAAAAGCTTAAATGATCTAGAATTTGATGTCTATGACACTATGAAGATATAATACATGTGTAGATAATCATTATCAACCATTATATTTTGATGTTAGTGACCATGTCTTCTTGAATGTTTCACTTGGACATACTCATCAACGGTTGGGGAAATGAGGGAAGTCGGTACAATGGTTTGGGGGGAAATTTGAGGTTATTGATAGTATTGGAATAGTTATGTATCAGTTATTTTTACTACTAAGATTCATTTGTTTTCATAACAAGTTCCATGTTTTAGAATTGAAATAGTATAATCTCATTCCGCAATATTTGATCAGGTGGGATCATGTAACTCTTGAGTTAGATGTGAATTACAACAATGATTCTATATGGGTTCTGTAAAGATAGAAAAATACCTATCAAGGGAGATCCATTTCCTTGGTGTGATTACATTGGAATCATGTTCATGTTGAAGGGGAAACATGGGAATTATAAATGATTGTGTAGGGAAATAGTCTTCCTTTTTCACGAAAATGTTGGTATTTATCTTATTGAGGATGGAATTTCCAATATACTGGAGATCATAGAAAAACCTGGTTTGAGGTATACAATCATTTTCATTTTTTTTATTTTTTTTATTTAGGATAGCTTTTTTATGTGTTTGGATCTATAAAAATGGACGATCCTAGAGTCTAGATATTGGAAAAACGTGTAGGAGCAATTTACTCAATAAATAGTGGTATTATGTTGTAAATTGGTTAGTCAATAAGTCCACATAATTGTTTCGAGTTGAGAACATATTTATACCATAAAGTTTACTTTTATACTATAAATTGACATTTTTCCTAGAAAAATAAGTGAGGTGATATATATTTCATTGTAAGTAACCGTTGATGAATTTATGATGTAAATTATCCATTTAAACCCAAAATAGATAGGTTTTGGTGATTGTTTTGATGGCCAACATATGTAAATACTCATATGATTCCTTTTTTACATTCTATTGACTTCTAAACTTAACAAAGACAATTTTTGGTGATCTTTGAGGTATTGAATCCATTGGACGCATATATATCATCATTTTTTTAATCAATTGTTATGGTTTTGTTATTCCTTATCATTTTGATCTCTTTTTGTTGGATTGATCGAAACAATAGATCAATTTGGGATACCAATATCTATGAATTTAGATTTTTGGTGATGATATATTCTCACATTTTTATAGATATATGGAATTAAGGATTTTGTAGATGGAATCATATAATATCATTTTTTCTATTCATAATTGAGGTAAGTTGTTTCACATTCACTATAAAATTTTGGTTCCTATTGAATTGAAATTTTCTAAATTATTGTTATGCCTTAATGAAAATCCTACTAAAATTGATTTGAAAAATCCTGGTTTAATGTGATTTCAAATGGTACAGTTTTGAATGATGAAATTATTTATTAGTAAATGATTTATGGAATATGGTCTTCACGTACATGGTAGAGTGTGTTCATATTACATTGTATGATGCTATGTGAATAGACTAGTTTTCATTTCCAAACTAGAAAGGTACAAGGGGATACACCATATTATGTCTAGGTGGGGTACAGGTCACCACTCATGTGTGTTTAAAGATTTTCATACGGAATTCATGTTTTCATGAATTGGAAACATTTTAAAGGGTGTGTTTGGAGTATAGAAAGAAAATATTATTTTTCAAGTTCAATTTTTTATCTTATGGTAAAATGTTTTGATATTATCAACATATATTTTATATAAATTTTTAAAACCTATTCTTTTATTAGTTTCATGTATTGGTAATTCATTGGTTAAATCCTACTGAGTGATATACTCACCAACTTTTTTGGTCACTTTTGTGAATTTACAGCTATCCTCTATTAGGATATAGGGAAGGGTCATGTGTCATGCCTATTTAGCTGTGATCCTTAAATTAATGTTTTAGTTTCTAAAGATTGAGGTAGGGAGTGTCATCATCTTGGTCTGGGATGGTCCTAATATCTTTCAATTTAATGACTAATCTTTTCTCACATAATTATTTTTCCCATGTACTCAGATATTGTTCTTTATTGGTATTTTTTCAGTTATTTTATTGATTATTCATGTAGTCATATTTTATTTTATCATTTATTTCTATAAGGTTGTGTGTTTATTTTGGAAAATCATCCCCCAGTGGTTTACTAATCCCATATCATTTATTTCTAGCCATTGGTTTCATGGTGACTTCACCTATGGTTAGTGGAATCCATATTATTTTAAAGACAATGAAGATGGATAGGGTGTTATAGGTTATATGACATAGAAACCCACCGTATAGGGTAGGAAAAAATTGTGATTTCTCTAGGCAAATAGATGAACCAACAATGTTTACTATGTATCGTTCAATCTTTTCAAGATATTTATAAGGGAAATCTAAATGAAAAACTTTGATAATAGGATAATTCTATGAAATTTTAGAAACAAAATCCACTAAAAATTAGAGGGGATTTGGAACCTGAAGGGGAAAAAGGATTTCATTATAGAATGAACTGAATTTTTGATTTCCTTAAAACATCGGCAGGTTTAAAGTTCATGTTTTAATTCTATATTCTGAATAATTTTTCACATTAGTAGTGGGATTTAGTTGTCCAATATAATGTTGAACTATGACTTATATAGGATAAATTTAAATAATTTTTCAGCAAAAAATTCTCTCCACAAAATGTCAGGATATCCAGAAAAAATATATTTATTCATCAGAAAGAATAAAAATATATCAATGAGGGAATAAGAAGCTATGTCTATGAACATAGAATAATTTTCACTAGTAGTAACTTATAGAAAATCATGAATGAACACATATTTGTTTTTGTATTGTGATAAGTAATTAATTTTAAGATAGTTATCCTATGTATGTTTTATTATACAAATATTATTAATATAGAGATAGTAGTGAAAATGGATATCTCCATAGATTATAATAAAGGAAGTACATTTTCCTCCATAGGAATATGTGGGAACTATAATGCTGGGGAAAAGTGGAAGAGGGACACATATTTCCAAGTTTATGGAATAACTTAGAATCATATTACTAAAATGATTAACATTACATCATGACCCAAGATCAATAATAGATGTTTCGAATTTTATTCCTTTAAGAATATAAAGATAAATTATACAACATTACCTATATCTTTCCATAAGTTTAGTGAGATGGGATATAACCAAATTTATTACCTTAATTCTTCAACATCATTTTCTAGAAATACAACCCATATCTTATATATATTTTATGATTCATCCATAAGATCACATCAAAATAGTTCCCTTCATTAAAACATAGAAAAATGGGGTAATTCTAGGATCACCCTAGTTCATTAGGAAATAAAACCAAACAATGGAAACAAAGAATAAGGGGAGTGAAAAATTAGTTGTATGGTGATGGTCAGATGATGATGGAAGGGTAATCTGATCCTTCAATTATATGAGGTACCATTGTTATTAACTCAACTGTAATGAAATATTTCTTGATTCCGGTGAATGCAATTATTTTATTTCATTGCATTTCATTGATAAAATGGGATTACTTGTTTAAATGATTCCATACATGTTGAGTGTCTAGATACCTCTTGAGTAATGGGATTGTAGGGGAATTAAAAGTGAAACTTTTTCTATATATATCTATAGAGGCTAGTTTAATTAATAATTTTCCATTTTTTAAGTGGATGTCTTTTACATGATCTTGGGAATGGATTGGTTAGCTTTTTTCAAGGACCATATCTATTTTATGATTAAATATTATATTTTACATATCCTGGTAAGGTGATTTATCTATTTAAAGGATTTCGGTATGTGGAGGATGGAAAACTTGGAAATTTAGAAATAGTGGTAATAACTATTTATTATCTATTAGCATTAGTCACTTTGAGGACCAATGAGATAATTTAGAATAGAAATTTTACTATCACTATAGACTGTTATCCTAACATATCTTCCAAATAGTTCATTACTTTCCCACCTGAAAGAGATGTGGATTTTTTTTATTTTTCCCCTTATGAGAAAAAATTCCATGTTAGTTTCATTTCATATAATGGAACCAAAAATTTAATGAGTTAAAAATAAAATTATAGGAATTATAAATTAAAGGTTTCATATGATGAAGTACAACACCTTAGGAAACTATAGTTATTTTTTCTCAATAATTAGGATGGTTTGTTACATCTCAATGTTGATTATTTTATTATGCATTAATGAATACACATCCACTACCTCAGATTGTTAAACTTTCTAACAAATTTGAGGGATCGCAATGGTTGTCTAATATTGGTATATGCTCCGGGTATCTCCAACTATAGGTTATGAAAGATGATATTCTAAAGATTTATTTTAGGATTTTTTATGATCATTATGAATATGTGGTCATGGCCTATGGTTTTACAAATTCATTAACTATTTTCAAACATCAATGAATCATGAAATTTTGTAGTACATAAACTCATTAATTGTGGAATATTTTGATGATATTATTATGGATTCGTGAACTCATAAAAAACACAAAGATCATTTAGATACTATGTTGTTAATTTTTATATATCACTGGTTATATAAAAAATTATATAAATGTTAGTTATAGATATAATAAGTCTACCTACCTGGGTATGTAATTTCTATGAAATAAATATTAGTATACCCTGAAAATATCAAAGTATTTATCTATTTGAAACCTATAAAGAAAAAAACATAGGTAGAAATACCTTTGGGATTAATAGGTAACTATAATAACCTTTTTCAAGACCTCTCATGACTCACATATCTGATGATAACACTAATGAGGATGTTAAATTTTTTCCACTAGAGTGATGATAGTTAAAAATAATTATTGGAGCTTAAACTGATAATAACTTATTCACCAAGATCCTAGGAAGGGTTATGTGGTTTTTTATAATTAATATAGATCTAGGCTCAAATGAGTTATCATGGAAAGGGATCATCTTGTGACTTATGGATCTAGATAATTTCCAATTCATAAAAATAATCACTAAACCCAAGACTTTGAATTGGATATGGTAGTACATGAATTTAAAATATATGGCCTCATTATCTCTTTGGTGAAAAGTGCACTATTTCAATAGAAGACAAAATATTGAAAAACATCTTTTCAAAAATAAATTTAAACCCGAGATGAAGACGATGGATGGAATATATTCATATTTTTAACATTGAATTGGTTTAAACAGTGAGAAAAGTGATTTATTATATTCATTCTTTTAGATTAAAGTTGTCCATCTAATTAATAAGAATAATCTGTTGACCAATGTTAGATGATGAAAATGAGAGATTATATGCAGTTAGATTAAAATAAGTATAATAAAGAATTAATTTTTTATTCGGTGACTCTTAATCCTATCCAAGTTGAACAAGTAATCAAAACCTATGTAGTGGATCCTCATTTCCATACCATTATGTAAAAACTAAATAATGGGGAGGCCATTGTTGGATGGAAACAAATAGAAATTCTATTTTTTATTTTTACTAATTAAATGGTTATTCCATGGACTAGTCAAGATAAAATTCTTTTTGTATTCTAAATCTTGATATGATTTGTTCATATTGAAATTAATTATCTTTATAAAGTGAGGAGAACTTATTTTATTATTCTAGAATGAAAAGGAATGTTACATAGAATTTCATGAGATGTCTCATTTATCATTAGATCATGAATGAGAACCAATAACTGGATGGTATATTGAAATATTTAACTATACCTATCTATGAATGGGATAACATAGATATGTATTTTTTCAAATGTCTACTAAGAATGGTTTTGAAACATGATTTTGTATAGGTGATAGAAGATCAGATTACAATGTTGGCACAATTAATAAATATTTTTTAATATAATATGTTTTAAGACTTATCAAATCATTATATTCTAGATATTTTAATGATTAATGGAATACCATTTACAATCATCTCTGACTAGGATCCTCATTTTAAATCTCAAATTTGGAAATATGAACAAAAAGATTTGGGTACCCAGTTAACCATGTGCACAAATTGTTATCTTGAAATGGATGGACAATTAGAATGGATGATCCAAAAAAGTAAAATTCATACCCTAATTTAGTTTTATTGATTTTAGAT
Organism: Viscum album; assembly: GCA_963277665.1. Taxonomy (NCBI): domain Eukaryota; kingdom Viridiplantae; phylum Streptophyta; class Magnoliopsida; order Santalales; family Viscaceae; genus Viscum; species Viscum album. Next base: position 1,940,972,493 of record OY728159.1, read on the forward strand.
GCTCATGGAAAGACCATATACTATTTTTAGAGTTATCATTATTGAGATGTACATCATATGAATGAATTCAAAGTCATATGGATACTGAATGAACTATCTATAAGTCTATGAATTTATGAATTTGTGGAGATATTTGTATTGAAAATCATGAATATATTTGATTATATATATATAAAGGCTCACTGGGAAAATTGAAAATTCATCCATGGATTAACAAGAATTATGGTTACCATAATTAATGTAACATATCCACTAAATGATGTCTAAAAGGGATATATTTTTGAGATTTGGCTGTTAAATTAGTGATAATATATTGAAATTAATTCAATAAAATTATAATATTCTATAAATTATAGATAAATTTCATGAAAAAAATTCGAAAAATTATTATAATTTGCTAAAATTATTTATAGTTTTTAGAGTTCATTTGGAATGGTTAGAGATTCCCAATGCTGATTTTAAGAAGTTTGTACACTATTTGAAGATGTATAAATGCTATATATTTTATGTGATAATTGAAAAGGGAAGTAATTCATAATAATCCTTAGGATAATGTGAAATAGTAACTCCAAGAATATCCTCAATGCATAAAAGTAGTTCTATCAAATAATTGAATGTATAGGAAACTATTATGACACCTAGTGATGCATAAAAGTAACTCAGGGTTATACCGTAAAAGTTTTTTAGTGATACTGAATGTGTAAAAATAATCAAAATCATTTATAACGGTCATAAATAAATGTAAACTAAAATACCGAAAAAATAATGATATGTTTAAAGGTATTTTGTAAAAAAAGTAATACTACTTTTTATGTTACAAGAAATATGTAAAGGTAACTCTGAATAATTATCTAATTATAAAAGAATAAATTGATACTATTGAAATTAAAAAAATAGAAAATGGGGAATTCCCTCAATTATACATTAAAGTAAGCTAAAGGATTTGTAAAATTTTGTGTCTCTTATGTAATGTTATATCAATTGGTGAAATTTTACATTGATATTTTCTTGAAGATACATTCATGAAATAAATTACATAACATTGTAGATGTTTTCCAATATATTAAATTTCACAGTTACTCAAACTATTTATGAATCATGATAATGATATGATCTTAACACCATGAACAAGAAGATCATGTAGAGAAGAAGCCTAAGAATGAGGTAACCAGTGAAGTATGTTATATGGATTGATTTTTAGCCTTGATGTAAGGAGTAAGGATTATGATATTGATATATTTTCATGACATCATGGAGTGATTATATTCCAATATATTTAATGGGAATTTTTTAGTGGGTTAATTTTGAGTCTTTTGGAAGATTATATGGATAAATATTTTACTAGTTTTAAATTATAATAAAAATATTGATATATTTTTATCATGATTTATTGATAATATGATATTATTGTAAATCAAAGAGGTTTCCATATTAAAATATGGAAAATATATCAATTTCATTGTGTTCAGGTATATAAATATATAATAGAAGAAAGATCTAAAATGTTGAAAAAATTGAGTATTTGACACCAAATTACAATGCAATTATTGAGACTGAAAAACATAAATCTAAAGAAATATATAAGTGAAGAAAATGTATGTAAAGAAAGAAGAATAAATGGAAGTATATGTAAATACCTTTATTATGATATAACTATATCATATAAGACAATCAAGTAGAGGAAAAGAAGAGAAGACATGATTAAGGTTGGCATGCATTCAACTTGTTCAGGTCATCTGGTGGAATTAAAAGCCTTTTTCATAAGGAAGAAGATATTATTTTGGTGATGTAGTGAAATCTAGAGAATATTCAACTTATTATTAAGAATTTTTTTGAAGAAATCATTATAAACTGGTGGGATACATTATAAAGAACACATTCAAGAGATTATAATACCTATCAAAAGATATAAAATTATTTTTGAGATACATCCTATTATATTGACATGCATAATATAGTGGACACATGAATCCTAAAATTGAACCGAACAAATCATCATGTAGGTACTAAAATTGGGGACAAATATTATATAAACACCATGTTTTTTGTTTTATAATTTTTTTCAAGTATACGGTGTCAATTTGTTGAGGGAAATCTTATAAAGATCCATTTATTAACTTATCTAATAAGAGATGTCTGAAAATTGATAGAATAGTTTTAAAGGAAAAAATAATTTGATAAAAGTCCACACTAATCCCCCTTGGGTCGCTTTATTATCCTATTAGGGCATGAAAAACTGTATCAATATTGACATAGGATTACACTGATTGGATATTTTTTCTTTCTTAGTTTTAATTACATAAATCTGAAGTATATATTTGAAGACAATTCAATGTTTTCTTAAATGAAATTTTAGATTCCATCAAAATCATTACCAAAATATATATTTTGAACTAAACATAGAAGCACATGAAAAAATGGAGGATAAGAATCTAAAGAAGAGATCAATGCTAAATAGGGTTTAATACTAACTAATGTTAATTACATTGGTAATTGTTCTATAAGATATGTTCAAAAATTATCTTTAAGGATAATCATCATAATGTTGTGAAGAGGGTGGGGAGGATTGAAATATTATTATATGCCACTACTTTGAGGTTAAGTATCACTTGAGAAAGGTTCATTCTAAATTTACTACTAATAAATTTGATTTCATAGGATATTTACAAGATGAGAAATCAAAAATAGTAATGGATTCCACATATATGAAAAATCATTATGAAACAAACTTCAAAAGTAAAAAACATTATTTAAAAATGTGAAATTAATGTATCAACTTGTTTTGATCTTTTAAGAAAAATATTCCCCAGTTGATGAAGAAATGAAAAAGGAAATTGAAGGGAAGTGTGAAGTTAAAAATCTAGTTAATATAAGATCCATTCATTAAATGAAACTAATAAAAATAATATTATTTTCAAGTATTGTAGATTGGATTTAAATGTTTAAAGAATTAAATATAATAGATATTACATACAAGAATTTATAAAGAAACGTGATGATCAAATTCAGAAAATAAAAATTAAATAGAAAAAAAATTAATTTTTTTTGGAGGAGAAGTTTTCCATCAATATGGATTGTTTTGAATTATAACATTAGTAGATAAATCTAGAATCAAAAAAATTTTAATCTACCCAAACATATGATAAGAAGGGTTCTATAATGAATATTTGGTCCAAAATACATACCTTAAAAAGGAATCATGTTAGTGGAGAGGGATTGTGACCATCCAATTTTCAGTCTATTTCCAACTCTAGAAAAAAGGTAACCCTTTCTAGATACTAATTGTGTCTCACTTTCTAGTATAGGTTATAAATCTAAATCTAGGAAAAAATTGGTAAAAAATGATAATAATCCCAATACTAATTCAAGGGATGATATGAGAATGCAAAAGTGTAGCTTCCTAAGAATATTCCAAAAGAATGTGTTTCTATCTTAAAATAATAAGTTATGAAACCTAGACAGACTGTGGTTCTATGAAAAATATCAAGCTTAATAGGAAACTATTGGAATTGTTGGAGATTTGGGCATAAGTACAATAAATATTGGTATAATATATCAATATATAGAGATATATATTTTCTAAATTATGAGGTATCATATATAAAATCTATAATAAATCTAATGGAATGAAACAAGTCATTTAGAATAAGAAACATTTATTCACTTGAAATGGATTTTAATGTATTTAAAACATTTTAGGGATTAAAATTAAAAGTTTTCAATGTGATAAAGAGTACTAGTATATAATAACCCACAATTTATCACAATCTCTCAATGTAAGAAGGACACAAAATTTTAAGTTGAAGAAAATTAAAGGTAAGTCTTCCTTGAGATACAAAAAATAATAATATTCATAAATGTACTCCCAAAAACAACATTGTGATGCATGTCATAAGAAAAAAATAGGAAATACTTTTATTATGGAAGAAATTTATATATAATAAAAAATTTAAAATAGACCATAAATATCAAAGTTTAAGTAATTAAGAAAGAAAAAAGGAGTAATCAATCAAGAAAAAGGGATAATAGTTTGGTGGAAGACATCCTATATGAAGAGTATAATAATTTTCCTAAAAATGAAAAAACAATGTTTTATAATAAACCATGTGGTACATCTAAGAAATCTTAGAATTTTAGAAAATATTTCTTGACTATTTATTTGGAAAAATTATGAATTGTTTTAAATATGTAGAAATCACAAGAGAAGAAAAGGGATACAAAAACGTGATTACCCATAAAGAAAAATTCAAATTTCATGGGTTCAGGTCAAGAAATAATAAAATAAGATTTTATTATATTCAATGTGGAATATTAAAAAATATATTACAATCTCTTAATAAGTGTATCATAGTGTTACCCATATATAATGATATTATGGAAAAAATGCACCACTAACTAAATGATATTTACTACCCATTGTGAAAAATCAAATTCCACCCATGGTGAAATTTGAAAATAAAAAGAAGAACATGATTCCAAAAGAGTTCGAAATATATAAAATCAAATGTGGTAAAATTATGATGTGTAAAAAATTATCTATATCTGAAAATAAAAGGGATATAGGTTGAGATATAAATCTCTTCCATGTGTCTCTAATTAATATGCTATAAAATATCCACATTATTCCAATACATATTTTTCTATGGTGGAATTGAATGTGATGAATAAAAAGGGATAGTTGCTTGATCTGTTGGATATTCTAAATGGTGTGTTATATGTCACAGAGTGTTAATGATCCATTGAGGCATACAAAGTTATATTAAAGGATTCTTGGAGTTCATTTTAAATAAAAATATCACTAATGAGGACTTATGGAGTGTATCTCTTTAGGAGTATCTCATAAGGGAAAGATTCTGAAATATTATAATTTTATGAGAATATAAATATGGATACTTTTAGATATACCTATAGTGTATGTAAAACAATAATTTTATTTTCCTCCTATTTTATTATGTCAAATATTATTATTAAGGGGCATTTAGATTGAGGGAAAAAATTGGGAAGAAATTCTAAACCATGAATATTTTTAGTGTCTTTTTTTATGATTGGTGCGTGTTATAAATTCCTTGAAGATCTATGTAAAATAAACATACAAGGATATTTTTGAGTTAGAATCATATTCTATATAATTTTTAGATATATTATAATTAGTCACTAATATTATTACATTAAACATTAATCTACATCATGTAGACTTAGGATTGATTAATTTATGACTCATCCCTAAAAGATGTGTGATTCCACTATTCCCTTAAATTAATCAAGCTTTAACTCTGACAAAAGGTATATAATAAAAGATACAAAATTTAATTCAAATTGATAGAAAAACTACTTGATAAAAAAAAATTTAGGACGTATTTACTTTAAATTTATAGGTTTGTACCTACTGCAAATATTTTGGATAAAAAAGGTTATCATCTTATAGAAAAGTCGAAATATTGAAAAAAATATCGATATTGGTTTATGAAAATCAATTAAAGGTATTTAAAATAAATTAATATGGAGATATTGATGATATCAATGGATTAATATGGTCACATTTTTTGTCAATAAGCATGTAAACATGTGTAGGGTGATGATGAAAAGTCCAATGAATGAAGATATTGATTTATCACATGACTGATAAAGAGTTTCATAAGAAGAAGAAAGTAAAAATGGTTAATTTGGTTCGAGATGCATCTTAGAGTTTTTTTATGATTTGTGTATGTGATTACATACATATATTATGTGAATAATCATTCATATCATGGTAATGGAATTTATTAGAGTTTATTTTATGAATGAATGGAAAAGAGGAATGATATGAATCTAATGCTTCTTGGAATTCTAATATAAATTGTTTTAGTAAATATAATAATTCTTATATGATGATTATTGAGATAAAATTCATATGAATGAAATAAAGGTATTATTTTTTTTGAGATAGCTATCAACAACACTAAAATTTTATGCGTTTTTGAACTTGCAGTAATTGAATTCTTTTAGATATATGATTGAATTTTTATTAAATAAGAATAAATGAAAAATGTAATGATTGAGAATTCATCCATGTATTTTCAAGTATTATAGTTACTATAATTAATGTAAAATATTATTTGGATGAATTTTGAAGAATGATTCTTTTATATAAGGTGATATTGAGGTAGTGGATATATAATGAAAATAAATAAATAATTTATATTATATAATTTATATTATTTATAATAATTATTACTATCATTAAAAACAATATTATTAATATTTGAAATCCATTTTATGTGGTTAGATTTTATTTAGAGTGGCATGTTATTCCCTCAGAAGATTTCAAGAAACTATGAGCCTATTTAAGGAAATATAGATGTTGTAGATTTTGTGTAAAAATTGAAAATGGTGTAGATTCATAAGTTTCTACGGGTTAATGTTTAATATTAACTATATGAATATTATCAAAAAATAAAATTAGTTCTAACAGCTGACGGAGTTATTTTTCAAATGAACTGAATGTGAAAAATTCATACAAAGCATGTGTACGGGTCATCTGAAAATACAAACTAAAATAAAATAAGAGGAATGATATGTATAAAGAAAGTCAATAAAATATTTAAGAGTACTTTTGGAGTCACTAATCACTCATAATTGTAAAACTGAATCCTTATTGAAGAATATAAGAGTAACCTTGTAAGACCCTGAGATTTTGTGAATTATTTTTTTCAAAATAATTTAATCTTTTCATCATTTCATGAAAAACTAAAAATATTTTATTTTATATTAAATAAATATGTATTATTTTCATTATATGAAATATAAAGTTAATTATGCAGTACATAAAATATGAATTTTAAAATTCTCTACACTGAACATCGAGGTTTGCATACGTTACATGCAAAACTGACTTTCCTCGATGGCTTACATAACATGAAAGGCCACTTATTACCAAACAATAATTAATTATTAAAATATATTAATATTAGGATATAACATGGCCATTAAATAGTATAATATAGTAATAAAAAGCTTATGAATATATATATATATATATATATATTTATTTATTTATTTATTTTTTATCTAATAATTATAAAAGAATATAGAAACCAAATGAATATAAAGGGAATGATTTTTATACAGGTCATTTTTTATGTAAAAAAATATTTATATTAAAAATTTAAATTAATAGTGAAATGTATTAATTAAATTTTTATTTTATATATTCAAACTAATATTTTTGATGATCTTACAATCGATTTGATATTTATAAGATAAGAAAAAACTCAATTTTATGCTAAAAACATATATTTTTTAAATGTAGTTTAACCGCCGTTTAATGGAGAACCTATTTTAAATCCAATTATTTGAACCTTAATAGATTTAAAATTTAAAAATTAACTTCATATTTAAATTAAAAACATAAAAATTAGGTTAGTATTACTTTTTTTATTTTTCTATAAGGTTTCATTTTTTTAATAAATAGTTAAAAATACTGAATTTCAATTCAATATCACTCGGTACTAACCTTTGTATGATCGGTCTCCATACACTGCCTCACTGCCAGCCACTTAATTCCTGATCATAGTACTCTTGGTTCTGGTAGAACCTCTCCTAAACCCATTCATCTTATTTCAACCAGAACAAAGTCCCATGAAGAAGTAACTCGATGATCTGTCATGTAATAAGGGTCTCTGTGAAAAACACAATGCGTCAACCAGACGCACGGTCTGTAAGTTATTGGCATTTTAGTGTCGAGGGCCCAATTGGATTTGGAGTCCATCCAACCTGGACTTACTACAAATTTCTCCAATAATATCATGGAGTATTTCAAAAGGACCACCTCATCCTAAGGGTTTCACCACAATAGATGGTGCGTCAACCGGATGTCTAGTCTGTTAGTTTCATCCCTTTCCATGAAACGAGGGTGATCGCAGCTCGGTCTAGCCAGGCTCGGTCGAGCCCACCAGAATATGCCAAATGTACCGCTTCCCTAAATATAACTCAATGCAACTGATGTCATGTCAAACAGACATAAGATTTTTCAGTTACATGCATTTATTTATCCAGGGACCAGTTGGGTTTGGCCCCAGTCCGACTCGGTCAGACAGGCCTGACGCAACAGGTCCAAGGGTCTATCTGACCCCACCTTGGTACAGACCATTCAGGGTCAGCTGGGTTCACTATGTCCGGCTCGTCAGGGTTGGCCCGGTTCAGTTCGTAGTCACGGGCCGCGGGTGGCCCGGCCCACCTGCGCTAGCCCACTGGGCGGGTCCACGTTGGCTCGGTCCGCCAAAAGGTGGACTGTCTACTTCACTGGCCACGCGGTTGTGAGGTTGTTTCACCCAGATAGTGGGGTGCTTCCCCACCACATTAACATGGTTATCCATTGGCCTACTGGGTTCATCCAACACAGCATGGCGTAGGCCGCACTGCACCCTCCTGTTATGGCCTGGTAGCCACGACCGCTTCTGTCAGCAGTGCCCGCCGGTGCCACACTTGTCACGCACGGCCGTCTCGGGCCGGCCGCCCTTAGCCGCTACGGCATGCCATTGTGCACTGCCTTCCACCACCCGTGGCCAGTTCCTGTGGGTATCTTCAATCCACCGTCGACCATCACCGACATGGCGCACCGACGGTTTCTTTTGAGGGTCACCGGACACGCTCTGGAATCCGTTCGTGGTGACGTCTTCACCTACGACTCTTCCACACTACCACCAATATAGGATGACCCATTATTTCTTGTTTCCATCAATTTGGAAACTTTTCCTCAAAGTTCACATAAATAACAAAGCGACCGAGGATCCGGTCCTTCTTCGTTTGGCTCGCGCCCTCCGCGTTAAGGTGAAAGTAAGAGGGAAAGGATTTAATTCATCATATACAAATTGAAAATAAAACACGAACCTAAAGATCGTTGGAGAATTATGGTTTTTGAGGAGTATTCAGTCTTATTTTTTCCCGTAACAAGCCTCCAACAACGCTACACAATCATCGTTCTTTGGTTCGTGATTCAGTGGCACTCAACACCGCTTTCTGGAACCGGTCTCGTCCTCCAAGTGGTTGGCATCACAGCACTTTATCAGAACTTCTTCGCTTGGTGAAGGAGTGCCATTACTCCTCCCCTAGCTCTATATAAATAGAAGAGGGGGAGGGTGAGTAACTCATGTAGAATTAATGGGGGTTCATTTAATAGGAACTTTCCTAATTGCAACGGGACTATTAAAAAAGGATTTTAGGAGTCAAACCATTTAATGGATTGACACATCGTTGGTCCCGCCACCGCCTCTTGTCTGTTGGAGGAAAAGAAAGAAAGGAAATAAAATAACTTGGTTATTTTATTATTATTTTAAATGTCTAAAATCAAACCTTTTCTCCCAACCATAAATAGTCGAAGTGGATCCTTCCTTATGTAAATACTGGCACTGCGGATTCAACGGTGCCCTCGTATTTTTTATTCGATCACCAGTTCAAATGTTGGAAAATGCAACTCGTTCGTTTACCAGACGTACCTTAAAAATTTTCAATAAATTATTAACATTAACCCTCAACCCACACCTATCGAAGTTAGGCTTCACCTAAGGGGAACCCACCCCAACAAACTCAACTGTGCACTCGGATTTTCAATCCAAGTTACCATTTAGAAGTTAAATATTTTAACAATAAAATAATTGTTACTTAATTATTTTATTTAGGGCCAAAAACTATCTTCCATAGTTGACCAGAGCCGACCAATGTTATTATCTACCTAAAGAATGAATACCCTCACGAGCTCAGCGGTGATCTTGTATTTTTTATCTGAGTCACCGTTTGTGATTTATAAGCATTTGAAAAATAAAATAACTTTATTTAATTATTTTATTTACGGTTATGTCATTTTTGGGTTTTCTCAATGAAGGCATGTGCCGACTAATCTTAAGTCATGCCTAGAGTGAACCCACAGTCCCGAAAGCAATGGTGTCCTCACATTTCTGATTTGAGTATCATTTTATGAGTTATTCCACATTTTTCAGGGAAATTACTCACACGTGCTAAATAAATCTTAATAAAATTTAACAGATCATTCCGGGCACTCCAGGCCTCGGAATCGCGTTTCGTCATATTTCAAGACCTTAAAATTATCCCAAATAATTTAAAACATATATATTTATATGGAATTTTTAGGTCTTTAAATTTTCCCCACCTTAGGGCCTTTCATCCCCAAAATCCAAAACAAAGGTAAATCAAACAGATGAGGGAACTGAGCATGTATATGATCATCCCTCTCCCATGTGCTCTATTGGAGGTTATCATGATTCCACCAAACTCACACAAGAGGGATCGACCATCCATGAAGGACTCAATCATGTTGATCATATTTCTCAAATGGGAACTCTGTAAAAGTCTCCCCATCTTCAATGTTCAACTCACTCTAGTCGATAACGTGTGATTAATCATGAATGCATCTTCTCAACTATGACACATAGAAAACATTATGCACCCAATGCATCTGTGGGGGAAGAGATAGATGGTACGCCACCTCGCCCACTCTACTAGGAATCTAGAATGTTTTGATGAACCTTAGAGATAGCTTTCCGCCCCTGCTAGACCTCTATAGTCCTCGTCCGGGTGAGATATGTAGGAAGACATGGTCTCCCTTCTTGGACTCCAAGGGTCTCTGTCTCCTTTCGGCATAAGATTTATACCGGCACTATGCAGTCTTCTATTTTTGACAAGTGAGGCGTCATGATACAAACTCTGCCACTGATTCCTTTATCCTAGGACACCAGTACTAATGCGAGAGGTCTTGGTACATCTTCACCACTCTAGAATGTATCGTTAACGGGGATTTATAGAACTTCTTCAACCCCTCCCATTGAATAATCATTGGTACCGTTGTGCGTCCTCTGAAGTGAACGATGTGCTCCCCACCTTCAGAAAATAATTAAGGACACCGTCCTGAAGATAACTAAGCACGTCAGGCCTCACATTAAATGTCCCCAAGTTGTGCCTTATAAACTTGCTGAAGAAATGAGGGATTGAAAGTCATAGACTGGAGGTAAGTTTCTCCATCTTTATCCACGAAGGGTATCCGTAGTGAGACTAGTTTGTATAATGCCTCACTCAGTAGTTGTAGACCAGACCTCCTACTAAGTTCATCTGCTGCTACATTTCCTTTCTTAGGGGTATAGACTATCTCAATTTCATAGTCCTGCAGGAACTCTTTCCATCATCATTGTCTCGGCTTTAGGTCCTTCTATGAGAAGATACACTTAAGACTCATATGATCAGAGTAAATAGTAAAATGTTCACCCATCAAGTTGTGTCGCCACATCTTCAGTGAAAAGACCACTCCTGCTAACTCTAGATCATGAGTATTGTAGTCTTGCTCGTGCTATCTCAAATTCCATGAGACATAGGCAATCAGTACCCACTATAGTATCAGTAAACAACCTAGTCTGGTCCCTGATGCATCATAGAATACTAAATACCCAATGCCCTCTCCTAGCAGCCTCAAGATGGGGGAACTGGTCAGTCTCTATCTCAGCTCCGGAAAGACCTGCTGACACTTCTCTGTCTATAGGAAAGGATCCCCCTCCTTTATCAAAGATGAAAAGGGTGTCTCTACATTGAAAAAGTTAGGTTCAAATATCTGGTAGTACCCAACCAAAGAAAAATTTCTTCTCCCTTCAGGGAGGTAATCCGGGAAACATATTTTTAAAATATGTCCCCACACTCTTCCACTACTATTGGGAACTGAAAATTCCAAAATCCTTCTACCATGAGGGTAAGGCTAGCAAAATAAAGAGTGATCAGCTGCACCCTCTTATGCATGAGTTTATCTTGTGCTTCATGGCTTTCCTTTTTCTCCAATAAAGGAAAACCCCATTCTAATGATGTAGATATACTACATCCTTTTATTTAAACAGTGAATCTGAGTATAAACTGTGGATGTCTGGTCTATACCCAAACTAACATTGTAAGGACTTGACACATCCACCAAGAGGTTCCAACTGAAACTCTGACCTCAAGTTTTATATCACACCGTTGGTGTAAGTGTGATTATATATTCTATTCTTAAAGGTATCTCCAGACGTAAGGGTCAAGTCATCAGTCAATGGGAAACTCTTGGTCTTGAACAAGATTCTTTGAAAGAAGGAATGACTGGTACCTATGCCTATTAATACTGTATCTTGTAGTAGACACAGACCATACCTCAAATCAATCCTGGAGCCCTTCGGTCATATTCCTTGACCGCATGCAACTACTCCCTTCCCCTATCCTTCATCTCCTTGAGCCTGGTGAGGACCACATTGGGGGTGGTTGTAACATGAAGAAATATATAACACATCATGCTTCTCTCCTATCTCCATGTACAGATCTTCTTCCCTTAAGATTCATTTTTCCTTATTACTTCCTCTTCCTAAAAAATTTTTCATGCCCATTTCTCTGAGACTAGCGTTGGTTTCCTGTTTCCCACAGCTAACCATTGCTGGTTGTATCCTCTCAGCCATAGAACATTCAACCAAAAAGGTTCTCTCTATAACCCTAAAATAAGTAGGAATGCATTGAGGAATAGTTCTGGATCGAATGAACCTAAACACACCTTTCATGGAGGTCCAAGCCCTGAAGTACTGACCGTACTATTTTCATCGAGTACCTGGAATGGTCAGTATGCCTCGGTGAATACTCAGCTACTGACATGTTGTACTACCGAAGCTATAAAAGCTATAGGGATCACTCGACCCTTAGATTTTTATGGCAAGAGACCCCCTTATTTGAGGAAGGTTATCAAGCTTGTCTATAGAAATGTCATCTATTTTCAATATCAGGGTAATCTAAACACTGTCATCGTCCTACTGAGCCACGTAGAAGGCTCTCTACCTGGACCTCCATCTTTTCAAATGGTTCCCTGGATAGATAGAAACTCAACCACCTCCTCAAGCCTATCATTATCCACCTGTGAGTTAGGATTTCCTCAGAACCTAAGGGGTATCTGATGCGGAAACACGTGTAAGGCACTAAGCCAATATGTATCCTCTACCGGAACTGCAGGCTGTAACTACTGACCAACAGGCAGTGATATAGCTGGAACATTACCTAATGGTACCATATTTAGAAATTTTCCATGTACCGAAGCTTCTTCACCCTGCAAAACATCCTCATGGTCACACAATAGAATATACTAGCATCTAAGATCACCATCTTCTCTACTGATGTCTCAACGAGGAGGAAAACTCTAGCCATATCCTCCAACCAATCCTCATCAGCCTAAGAATTTGTCTCACCTTGATAACTCGGAGGCCTATACTACTGGATCGTGTGAAATGCTTTTAGTAGATGTGCACCATATTCTAGTATGGCTGGTGGTAACTACGGACCAACATGTTTTGGTGCTGCTAGTACACCACCCAAAGGTGACAAAACAATAAGAGGGGCATGCATCAGAGCCTCGTTTTTCGGTGGGTCGTGATCATGTACTCTCTCGAGAATCTTGGTGGCTGTATAAGCGTCAGAATCCAAATAAAAAATAGGCGTGTCAAGATCATTAAGTTATACCGGGTGATCTACCTCTAAAGAAACCAAGGGAAAACATTTCCAAAACACACGTAATCAGTGTTTCCATGTACCGAGTAAGATATAAGAATTCAGGGTCCTGGTGTATGCATACGTAAACCATCGCAACAACACTGGACTCTCTGAACTGAAAACCACACTCAAAAAACTCAAAACTATTGCTCCATTGAAAATATCAGAGTTCTAGTTCTTTGGTAGAACTGACTACTCAGATATAACTTTTTCATGACTCATCCCCCGGGGCTCGTGCTGTGACTACCCCAATCCTGGCTTCCATAGGCCAGGGGTCGGTGACTATAACCAAAAGGCATATCCTTGTAACATGAAGGAATTTCCTTTAAACCTATCGAAACACACAAGACAAGAACAAAACAAGGTGAAACCATGAAGTAGACGACTTTAGTAAAAATTGTACTGAAAGTAAAGGGGCCTAAATAGAAGACCAACTAAAGTACAGGTACAACTGAAAAGAGAAAACAATTCTTGGATCATCCACCAAGGATCCTACTTGAAGGGTAGGTACAGCTCGTCTCCACTGCTCTTTATGTTTTCCAATATCCTCCGTGTACCGCCATGTCCTAGATCCCTCAATCCTCATCCCAGTTGCTCGTCGTCTTCACAAGACACAACAAGTTGTGGGAGAATCCCGTACAGGGGTGTGTATAACAATACTTGGTAGGGACCCTAAGACCCCAGATGTTTTTCATAGTTCCACAAAAGAAAAACCACAAAAAAATTCGTCAATGACAAAGAACGAATCAATCGACACAGCTCAAACATTGTCTCATCTAAAGCCAGGTATTATTGAATAATAGAAGTACAGATGATCAGTCGTGAAGCTAGCTTGTCTTATTTTTTCAAGAGGAACTCCTTCTATAAGGCCCCGGCCTTAAACCTTACTTAATATTGAATTAAATTAATAATTCAAATTGAGGATCTTTTTAGGTTTAGAGTTTTAGAGAATTAGGACATAACTATTACATATCAAAAGATTACAAAGTAGACACTTCTACTAAGTTTCCATAAATAAATAAAAACACATAAAAGAAACATTTCTAGTTCCATGTTTTAGATAGCATGTCTTTCCTTGATCCCATCCTTGACCCTATTCATCTTTAAGTCTTGTGTAAAACATTTCAAAAACTTGGGATGAGCATAAAAAGCTCAGTAAGGGATATAAAAATATGGAAAGGAAACATGAGTGCATGTATACATAAGAATCGATGAAATCATACTTTACTCATAAAACATAATAACTTTAACATACCTCATCAAATAATGAATAAAACATAGAAATCATAAGACATAAAGGTAACTTGAGGCATTCATAACATTCTTACGTAGGGAGTAACCCTCTTGGTTACGTTTGGAATACCCATCACAGTATATCCCCTAAATCTCTTCGGAGAAACCTTAACGTTTAACTCCTTCGCGTTACCCAATGCATTGGAGAGCTATATCAGGCTCACCCGCCCTTAGTTTATCACGGAACCACCCATATTCATAATAATTCCCAAGATCCATAACATAATCGTATCACATAAAACATGCATAAAGGAAACATAACATTTCCACTTTTCAATCACAAGATATCAATACATCACATTGATATAAAAACATTATGAAAACCATTTTCAATACCAAAATAAAAGGAAAGTAAAACATGGTATTTATTTTTCTTTAAAAAAAGTTATGTCTTGTAGAGGAAGCCGAAACTCAAATAATGGTCACGGCGGCGGAGAAGTCATTGTCGCCGCATACGTACAACAAAAACATTCCCTTTTGTCGTTTAGTAAAATGATTTTTATAAAAAAGATTCATTTTGGATAAACGTAAAAGTCAAAGGGGTTTATACTACGTATAAAAGAAGGTTGTGTATAAAAAAAAATATGCCTCAATGAATGGAGATTGAGACGAAGTCCCTTATAAAGACGGTATCCTTGGATTAAGGATAAATCAATTACATAATTATGTGTGACAAACTAATACACCAAATATAAGTGGATTTTAAGTCTAAAAAATCATATTTTATTCACACATATTCATAGAATGACATATTCAAGGAGTACAAGCTTATCCCAAAGAATCAAAATTGGGTTAAGAAGTTCCCTTGCAAAAATTTGACAGCCTAACGGCGTCACTACAAAATTCAGAAAATGTGTTGATGAGAGATAAAAAAGGTATCTCATCACTTGGAAATAAAATTTACATAAATAAGGATATATAAGAACACATCCCAACATAATATTTATGTGAATTAAAAGACATAACAAATGAAGTCTTTTAAAATGAGGAGGGTGAAATGTCCCCTTACCGAGTTGGATAACTTTCAAAACGTACACCCCATGGAAGAAGGGTCATAAAATGAAGATGTAAATACCCATAAATGAAATTATACTACACAAAGTGTATAATAATGGGAAGTACATACACCACTCAAAGGAAATAGTGGAAAACATAGCATAAATGTCATAGGAATAAAAGTGTGATGAAAAATCCCTTATGAAAACATGGCAGCCTAACGATGCCACCTAAAACTTCCAAAAATGGATTGATGAGATCAAATAGGGTCTCTCATAATATTAACATAAAGTTTACATAAAGAGTAATATAAAATAACATCCCCCAACATAACAAAGAGGAGCTTAAAATAAGTGACATAATGTAGAGTACTTAAAAATAAAGAGAGAGGTCAGATCTCTTATGAAAATTCGGCATCCTAACGGCGCCACTCAAAACTTCCAAAATGGATTGATGAGAGAGAATAGGGTATCTCATCATATGAACATAAAAATTAAAGTAAGAATAATATAAAAGAACATCCCAATCACAAGAATGGTGATCATAAAATGCATGACATAAAAGAGTGTACTTAAAAAGAAAGAGAGGAGTAGGATCCCTTACCTCGGGTCCAACATGACTCGATCATTCTTTAACGTCCTGAATAATAAACTTGAGTTAATTTATACTTTCTTAATAACATTTTTAAATTTCATTATTCCTTTTATATCACTTATTTACATTTTATAAACATTATGTAATCATTTATGTTAATAATGATTGTTTTGTCGATATTTGGTTCTTAAGTCGAAAGTGGACTTCTTATAATTACATGTTGTTCGTGTGGTCAAAGGTTCATTATATCCAGAATGATATTCATGATTTGGATATCATATATATCATATATATCCATATTATACATGTATTTATAATTTTACATAATCGTTTAGAGGTAATAAATGAAATACACCGTTCATGGAGACGGTAAGCTGTACGTACGCATGAAGACTACTTTCATTTCTATGTCATATTAATGGAATTAAAAATAAATGATAGGTATTTATATTTTAATTCCAGAATTATATTCATCATTTATATGTAACATAAATCATATATAATAACTTTAAATCCATCCTTTATACATCCCACATATGGCATTAACGAATCAAATCACTTTGAGGGGGCGGTAGTCCGCACTTCCTGAAATGAAATTATCGTGTTTACCCACAATGGAAACCGTAAAGGTATGCCAAAAAAGAAAAATAAATAATAATAAGTAAAACATAAACATATCATATATCATATATAAACATAGTGACATCTTAATGGACACCTTTGAAGGTGTTATATGAGTGTTGAACAATCATCGTTTCGTGAGACAGAAATTCTCCATCCACAGAAACAGTATGTTCTTTAACCATTAGATGTAGGTGTGTGTAGGTTTAGCTCGAATTATTCTTATAACAACATCCTATTATATTTAAGATACTGGAGTTGTTACAAAATAAATGAATAAAAAGAGTTTAGGGGGTTGGAGAAGCAAAATAAAACAAAATAACACAAGTGAAGACATTACCTTAAAATCAGGTAACTCTCTTTGATTTGAGCTCAAAGGCTTCCTTGGGAAGACTTCTGCCCAAAGTGAGGCTTCTAGGAGTAATAGAGGGATGTGGAGAGGCACAATGAGCAGGTTTTGGCCGATCCAAAGTCTTGAGAAGTGTGGGTAAGTTGGTAGAGGTGGGGGCCTTTTATAAGAGGAGAGGAGGGGCACTCTTGGAAAGTTACAAAAGGTTACTTTATTTTCAAATTATTTCCAGATTTTAAAGGTCCAAAATTGATGTATTTAGAGGCTAAGGTGGTAAGGGTTCTCAATATACTCATCCAATAGGTTTTTGACATGTTTACGTTATATGTTTAACATTATCCTTTCATTTTATTTAATTCCTTTATTAATGAGGTAATCGCTGCATCATCATGATTTCATAAATAATTTAATTTATTTAATGTCTAAAAATTATAAAAAAAATATCATGATGTGGGAAATCCTTTTATATTTCTAATTAATATTTATAGTCAAAAATATGACTTTCATAACCCCATTTAAAAATTGTGTTAGTGAATCATCTCATGCTTGTGACATTTTTATTTTAACTTTAAATAAAATGTTATTTATGTCATTTTCAAACCAAAGTGGCTCCATAGGGTCCCCAAGTTGACCCATGGATTTTCTTTGTCGGCCATGACACCTCCAATGAGGTTAGGACATGTGTCTAGGTCATTTCACATTATTAAAACATTATTTTTACCTTAAATTACACTAATTACCTCTAATCGCGATTAAGAACATAAAAGTTATTATTCACCAAAAAATTATTTTAATCCCATTGAACCACATTTTACTTCCTAATGAACACCATGTATGTCAGAGTTTTTAAATTCAAAACACATAGGTGGAAATGTTTCATTTAAACGAAAAATCAGTTTCTTTAACTACCACTTAGTGGTTTCACTATTCATCAAAAATTGATGTTTTTCAGAAAAATACCAAAAATTCACCCTAAGCTATATTTGATATTCCAAACTCAAAAATGATGTCTATTTTACAAAATTCAAAACATATAAGTTTCAATAATTAATTTAATAATTAAATCTCGTCGTCAAAATAAATAGCGTGTTTTTAAGAAACAATATCTATTAAAAGATTGACAGTAGTTTAAGTCCAATTTCATAGTGAAATTAATTATAATGACCACTATTGGATTAAATGGTAAAAAATTATTATAATTTTATTTTAAAAACAATTCAAAAGATAATATAATCATATAAAAAAATTATATTAAAAAGAGTTTTTGAATTAAAATACAACATTTTTCACTATTCATTAAAAAATGAACTTTATCGGAAAGATACCAAAAATTTACACAAAGTAAATTTTGATGTATCGATTCTTAAAAAGAATTTTATTTTTTCAAATATGACACATAAAATTTTCAAAAAGTGGATTTAAAAGAGGTTCGCCATCAAAAGGCGGTTAATCGACCTTCTAAATAATATTAAAATGTTTACGCTTAAAATTGAATTCATTCACATTTTTAATCCTCTAACATTTATTGTAAAAAGTAAAAATATTTGACAAACATATATAATCATTTTGTAGTTAGTTCTGTTCATTCCCTCCATTACAATGGCTAGGCGTTAACTACCATTTAAAATAATATTATTTTATTATTATAGTGCAACGTAAGATTCCAAAGAAACTCGTTGTTGAGTATTGGGTATGCCATCGAGCATAGCATCCCCTTTAAAGTAATACTAATATTTTATTCTAAAATATGGATAAATATGAAAATCTCATATTCATTATTTACCTGGGGTGTTACATCCTTCCCCCCTTTTGGGAATTGTGTCCTCGCGTTTTTTTTAAAATTGGGCTTGGAAACATCATTGAAAATCCCACATCGGAACCAGAATCAGAAAACTACCACTTTAAAATAAAGAAAGATAATTACAAAGGTCACCCGAGTTAACCCATACTAGGACTCCATGTAGGAAAACATGTACATGGAAGAAAAAATAAAGGGTCATGTTCTGAGGGAGAGTGATAGTAAACATGTCTAAAATAAAGTTAACCATAAGAAAATCACAAACTTGTGGTGGGTTAAACGGTATTTGATTCCCCAGTAGGAAAAGTTAATAGGAAACATTTTTTTAAGTTACATTTAATTGAGGAATTCATTTTTGATCTTAAGGAAATATACTTACTTGTCGTGTAGACTCTCATATCCTATTATATTTCTTACACAAACTCATATTTTAACCAAAAGACGAGTATTTAGGATGACTTGCTAATATTAAGAGAGCTATAATCAATATCTATAGAATCACCTAATCCACAAAAGAGAACTATATACTTCCAATGTCTTTAGAATTTAACCAAAACCAAAACCAAAAAGATTAGTACAAGATCAGATAATCCAGAAAAGGATATCCCTTTATAAAAATAAAATCTATTCTTAATCTCCAAAATTTGTCCAACAAAACCCAAAGTTCAACGAAGACCATTCGATAAACAATTGTCCATAAAATTCTTCAAAGTAAACCAAACTAAGATTGAAACCCAAATATTTGAAGGATTTAATCACATAGTCTTCCAAGGTACAAATTAACTTTGATCTCCAAATAACATTAGATGATCTTAAATTCTCACATTGAAAATTAATTAACCTAATGACATATCCTCCATGATAGGCTAATCATTTCCATAGATAACCCAAAATTAAATTACTCTTGATTCCTAAAATAATCTAACTAAAAAGAATTAGTAAAACTAACCAGGGAATTCACATAGTCCAGTGGTAGGCGATAAATACCGGTCACACTTTGGTTGTGGGTTCAATTCCCGCAACTTTGTCCGACGCGACGGGTTATCACACAGTCTGTGTGTTGTCCTTTTTCCAAAACTATATAATTCTTAAAACATTCCCCAAAATGAGATAAAATCTTCAAAAATAATCATAACATATTTTAACCTCAATTTTATCTCAAGTCGTTCATATTCCATCATAACATATAGTATCCCTTAATTAATTCAAAAGTAAGGATCATATAAAACCTAATGGTTAACTTTTTAATTTTTACCTGAACTTCCACATAGATTGGTCATCTCATACATGATGCATTACATAACTTACCAAGGTTCAAGTGGTTGATCATGACTCCTTGATAGTTGGTTTATAACAACCACGAGTTTCCTCGTTGAATCCCCGTTTCATCCAGTCTCTTAATTAGGGAACCACCACAGTTTCCTTCAAACCTATTGACACTTTGGTTCCTGCTAGATCCATCCATTCACTAAAAATAAAAATGTCAGTGTGAGTATATCAACAAAACTATCATGTACTAATGAGGAAGGTAAACACTAAGATATACTTACTCATTCACTTTATCTAAAACTAGGACTCTTTTGTAAATCCTAACCATTATGGTAATGTCACTTATGCTTAGAGAATACCCTAACCTCTAAAGTTATCTAAACCGACCTCTGATACCAACTATAAGGCCCCGACCTTAAAACTTACTTAATATTGAATTAAATAAATAATTCAAATTGAGGATCTTTTCAGGTTTAGAGTTTTAGGGAATTAGGACATAACTATTACATCTCAAAAGATTACAAAGTAGACACTTCTACTATGTTTCCATAAATAAAAAAACTCTTAAAAGAAACATGTCTAGTTCCATGTTTTAGATAGCATGTCTTTCCTTGATCCCATCCTTGACCCTATTCATCTTTAAGTCCTGTGTAAAACATTTCAAGAACATGGGATGAGCATAAAAATCTCAGTAAGGGATATTAAAATATGGAAAGGAAACATGAGTACATGTATACATAAGAATCTGTGAAATCATACTTTACTCATAAAACATAAGCACTTTAACATACCTCATCAAATCATGAATAAATCATAGAAATAATAAGACATAAAGGTTACTTGAGGCATTCATAACATTCTTACGCAGGGAGTAACCCTCTTGGTTACGTTTGGAATACCCATCACAGTACATCCCCTAAATATCTTCAGAGAAACCTTAACGTTCAACTCCTTTGCATTACCCAATGCATTAGAGAGCTATATCGGGCTCACCCACCCTTAGTTTATCACGTAACCACCCGTATTCATAATAATTCCCAAGAACCATAACATAATCGTATCACATAAAACATGCATAAAGGAAACATAACATTTCCAGTTTTCAATCACAAGATATCAATACAACACATTGATATAAAAACATTATGAAAAACATTTTCAATACCAAAATATAAGAAAATTAAAACATGGTATTTATTTTTCTTTAATAAAAGGTATGGCTTGTAGAGGAAGCCGAAACTCAAATAATGTTCACGACGGCGGAGAAGTCGTTGTCGCCACATACGTACGACAAAAACATTCCCTTTTGTCATTTAGTAAAACGCTTCGAATAAAAAAGATTCCTTTTGGATAAACGTAAAATTCAAAGGGGTTTATACACCGTATAAAAGAAGGTTGTGTATAAAACAAAATATTTCTCAATGAATGGAGATTGAGATGAAGTCCCTTACAAAGACGGTATCCTTGGATTAAGGATAAATCAATTACATAATTATGTGTGACAAACTAATACACAAAATATAAGTGGATATTAAGTGTAAAAAAATCATAGGTCATTCACACATATTCATAGAATGACATATTCATGGAGTGCAAGCTTATCCCAAAGAATCCAAATTGGGTTAAGAAGTTCCCTTGCAAAAATTTGACAGCTTAACGACGTCACTACAAAATTCAGAAAATGAGTTGATGAGAGATAAAAAGGGTATCTCATCACTTGGACATAAAATTTAAATAAATAAGGATATATAAGAACATATACCAACATAATATTATGTGAATTAAAAGAAATAACAAAATAAGTCTTTTAAAAAGTGGAGGGTGAAAGGTCCCCTTACCGAGTTGGGTAACTTTCAAAATGTACACCCCATGGAAGAAGGGTCATACAATGAATATGTAAATACCCATAAATGAAATTATACTACACAAAGTGTATAATAATGGGCAGTACATACACCACTAAAAGGAAATAGTGGAAAACGTATCATAAATGTCACAGGAATAAAAGATTGATGAAAAATCCCTTACGAAAACTCGGCAGCCTAACGACGCCACCTAAAACTTCCAAAAATGGATTGATAAGATCAAATTGGGAATCTCATCATATTAACATAAAGTTTACTGAATGGGGAATATAAAATAACATCCCCCAACATAACAAATAGGATCTTAAAAGAAGTGACATAAACAAGAGTACTTAAAAAGAAAGAGAGAGGTTATATCTCTTATGAAAATTCGGCAGCCTAACAGCGCCACTCAAAACATCCAAAATGGATTGATGAGAGAGAATAGGGTCTCTCATCATATGAACATAAAAATTATAGTAAGAGCAATATAAAATAACATCCCAATCACAAGAAAGGTGAGCTTAAAAGGCATGACATAAAAGAGTGTACTTTAAAAGAAAGAGAGGAGTAGGATCCCTTACCTCGGGTCCGACGTGACACGATCGTTCTTTAACGTCCTGAATAATAAGCTTGAGTTAATTTATACTTGCTTAAGAACCTTTTTAAAGTTCATTATTCCTTTTATATCACTTATTTACATGTTATAAACATTATGTAATCATTTATGTTAATAATGTTTGTTTTGTCGATATTTGGTTCTTAAGTCGAAAGTGGACTTCTTACAATTACATGTTGTTCATGTGCTCAATGGTTTATTATATCCAGAATAATATTCATGATTTGGATATTGTATATATCATATATATCCAGAATATAAATGTATTTATAATATCAAATAATCGTTTAGAGGTAAGAAATGAAATGCACCGTTCATGGAGACGGTAATCCGTACGTACGCATGAACGCTACTTTCATTTCTATGTCATATTAATAGAATTAAAACTAAATGATAGGTATGTATATTTTAATTCCAGAATTATATTAATCATTTATATGTAACATATATCATATATAATTACTTTAAATCCATCCTTTATACATCCCACATATGGCATTAACGAATCAAATCACTTTGAGGGGGCGGTAGTCCGAACTTCCTAAAATGAAATTATCGTGTTTACCCACAATGGAAACCATAAAGGTATGACACAAAAGAAAAATACAGAAGCTTAAGTAAAACATAAACATATTATATATCATATATAAATATAGTGACATCTAAATTTACACCTTTGAAGGTGTTATATGAGTGTTGAACAGTCATCGTTTCGTGAGGCAGAAATTCGCCATCATTAGAAACAGTATATTCTTTAACCATTAGATGTAGGTGTGTGTAGGGGTATCCCGAATGCATCTTATAAAAACAAACTAGTATATTGAATATACTGGATTTGTTACAAAAGAAATGAATAAAAAGAGTTTAGGGGGTTGGAGGATAAAAATAAAACAAAAGAACACAATTGAAGACATTACCTTAAAATCGGGTAACTCTCTTTGATTTGAGATCAAAGGCTTCCTTGGGAAGACTTCTTCCCAAAGTGAGGCTTCTAGGAGTAAGATAGGGATGCGGAGAGGCAAAATGAGCAGGTTTTGGGCGAGCCAAAGGCTTGAGAGTTGTGGGTAAGGTGGTAGAGGTGGGGGCCTTTTATAAGAGGAGAGGAGGGTCACTCTTGGAAAGTCACAAAATGTTACTTTATTTTCAAATTAGTTTCGGATCTTAAAGGTACCAAATTGATGTATTTCAAGGATACGGTGGTAAGGGTTCTAAATATACTCATCCAATAGGTTTTTGACATGTGTATGTTATATTTTTAACATTATCTATTCATTTTATTTAAATCCTTTATTAATGAGGTAATCACTGCATTATCATGATGTCATAAATAATTTAATTTATTTAATGTATAAAAATTATAAAAAAATATATTATTATGTATGAAATCTTCTTATCTTTCTAATGAATATTTATAGTCAAAATTATGACGTGTATAACCCCATTTAAAAATTGTTTTAGTGAAACATCACATGCTTGTGATATTTTTATTTTAACTTTAATTAAAAAGTTATTTATGTCATTTTCCAACCAAAGTGGCTCCATGGGGTCCCCAAGTTTACTAATGGATTTTCTTGTTCGGCCATGACACATAAAATGATGGTAGGACATGTTTCTAGGTCATTTCACATTATTAAAACATTATTTTTACCTTAAATTACACTAATTACCTCTAATAGCGATTAAGAACATAAAAGTTACTATTCACCAAAAAATTATTTTAATCCCATTAAACCACATTTTACATACTAATGACAACCATGTATGTCGGATTTTTAAAATTCAAAACACAGAGGTGGAAAATTTTCATTTAAACGAAAAATCAGTTTCTTTAACTACCACTTAGTGGGTTCACTATTCATCAAAAATTAAAGTTTTTCAGAAAAATACTAAAAATTCACCCTAAGCTATATTTGATATTCCAAACTCAAAAATGATGTCTATTTTAAAAAATTCAAAACATAGAAGTTGCATTAATTAATTTAATAGTTAATTCTCGCGGTCAAAACAAATAGCGTGTTTTTAGGAAACAATATCTATTAAAAGATTGACACCAGCTTAAGTCCAATTTCATAATGAAATTAATTCCAATGACCACTATTAGATTAAATGGTAAAAATATATTCTAATTTTACTTTAAAAAAAATTCAAAAGATAATCTAATCATATAAATAAATTAGATTAAAAAGAGGTTTTGAATTAAAATACAACATTTTTCACTATTCATTAAAAAATGAACTTTATCGGAAAGATGACAAAAATTTACACAAAGTAAATTTTGAGGACTCTATTCTTAAGAAGAATTTTATTTGTTCAAATATAACACATAAAATTGTCAAAAAGTGGATTTAAAAGAGGTTCTCCATCAAAAGGCGGTTAATCGACCTTCTAAAGAATATTAGAATGTTTACGCTTAAAATTGAATTCATTCACATTTTTAATCCTCTAACATTTATTGTAAAAAGTAAAAATATTTGAAAAACATATATAATAATTTTGTAGTTAGTTCTGTTCATTCCCTCCATTTCAACGGCAAGGCGTTAACTACCATTTAAAATAATATTATATTATTATTATAGTGCAACGTAAGATTCCCAAGAAACTCGTTGTTGTGTATTGGGTACGCCATTGAGCATAGAGTTCCCTTTAAAGTAATATTAATATTTTATTCTCAAATATGGATAAATATGAAAATTTCATATTCTTTATTTACCTGGGGTGTTACACCTTCTGACCATACAGAGTCTGACCCAAATAGGATCGTTAGGTACTAACCCCCGCAATGACTCACACAATATCCGACCCGCCCGGAGTCGATGGGTACTAACCCCCAGAATGACCCACATTGTATCTGACCCACACAGGATCACTGAGTGCTGATCCACACAGGATCTGACCCACACATGATTGGTATGTGATGGACCACACATGATCATTGATCAATGACCCGCACAATATCATACCCACACATGATCGGTGATGACCCACACATGATAGCTCGGTACTAACCTTTGTATGATCTGTCTCAAAACTCTACCTCACTACCAGACACTGGATTCCCCCTCATAGTACACTTAATTCTGGGAGAACCGCTCCTCACGTCATCAGTCATATTTCATCCAGCACAAAGTCCCATTAATAAGTAACTTGATGATTTTTCATGTAATAACGGTCCCAATGAAAAAGACGGCGCATCAACCAGACGCCCGGTCTGTATGTTATTGGCATTTTAGTACTGAGGGACCGATTGGGTTTGGATTCAATCCCACCCGGCCTTAGTTCAAATTTCTCTAATTCTCTCTTGCAATATTTCAAATGAACCGCTTCACCCTAATTGCTTCAACACAATAGATGGCACGTGAACCGGAAACCTGGTATGTTAGTTGCATCCCATTCCTTGAAAAGGGGGTGATCACACCTTGGTCTGGTCCGGCTTAGTCGGGCCTATCGAAATATGCCAAACGAACTACTTCCCTGAAGGGATTCCAATGCCACTAACGGCATGTCAAACAGAAACTAGGTCTGTCAGTTACGAGAATTTATTTATCTGGGGACTGGTTGGGTCTGGGCCAGGTATGACTCAGTCATACCGGCCCAACGAAATGGGTCATGGGATATATCTGACCCCACCTGGGTCCGGCCCGTTAAGGGTCTGCTTGATTCAATGGGTCTGGCTCGTCAGGGTCACCCCGGTTTCATTCACGGGGTTGATCCGCTGTGGGGCCAGGTGGCCATAAGGGGCCCAGCCCACCTACGTTGGCCCGCTAGGCGGGTCCGTGTCGGCTCAGTCCGCTAGAAGGTGGACTGCCTCCTTCACTGGCTGAATAGCTGCGGGTTTGTTTCACCCCACCGGTGGGGCGATGCCCCACCACATTAACAGGTCGCCCGTTGGGCCGACCGGGTTCCTCCAACATGGCGTGGTGCAGGTCACACTGCACCCTCCTTCAGCAACCGTCTAGATATGGCCACTTCATTCTATGACACCCCGCGGGCACCACACATATCTCGTGTAGTAGGGTCGGGCTGGTTGTCGTGGCACGCCGTCGCGCACCACATTCTACCTCCCTTGGCTAGTTTCCATGGGTCTCCTCCGACCACAGCCGGCGGCCGCCGACATGGCATGCCAGAGTTTTCTTCCGCTGGTCACCGGACGCGCTTCGGTGTCCATTCTTGTTGTCTTCTTCTTCTGCGACTATTCTGCAGAACCGCCGACATAGTGTGACCCGTTATTTCATGTTTCAATTGATTTGGAAATTGTTCCCCAATGTTCACATCAAGAATGAAGAGGCAGAGGGTCTGAGACTTATTCGTTCTCTTGCATCATCTGTGATATGGTGATATCAAGTGGGAGAGGATTTAATTAATCAATTAAAACATCAAAATAAACCCCCTACATTAAGATCGTTGGAGAAGGCCCACATTTGAGGAAGATTCGGTGTTCGTCATTCCCGTAAAAGGCCTCCAACGATGCCACTCAGTCATCGTTCTTCGATTCGTGATTTGGTGGTGCTCGTCACCGCTTTTTGGAACTGGTCTCTTCCTCCAAGTGATTGGCGTCACAACACTTTATCAGAACTTCGTCGCTTGGTGAAGTCATCCCAATACTCCTCCACAAGCTCCATATAAGTTGGAGAGGGAGAGGGTGAGTAAAGCACGTATAATTAATGGGGGTTCATTTAATAGGAAGCTTCCTAATTCCAATTACATTGTTGCAAAGGATTTGATAATTCAATCCATTTAATGTCTTGACACGTCGTTTGTCCTTCCACCGCCGCTTGTCCGTTGGAGGAAAATAAACAAAAGAAATAAAATAACATTGTTATTTTATTACTCTTTTAAATGTCCCAAATCTAACTTTTTATCCCAACCTTTTATGGTCAAAGTGAAGCCTCCATCAAGAGAATCCTTGAACTACGAATTCAACAGTTCCCTCATATTTTTAATCCGAGCACCGGTTCAAATGTTAGAAAATTCCACTCACGCGTTTACTGAACATACCTTAAAAAAAGTTCAATAAATTATTAACATTCACCCTCGGCTTGTGCCGGTCGAGGTTATGCTCCGCCTAAGTGGAACACACCAAAAAGAACTCAATGGTACTCTTGTATTTTCTATCTGATTTACTTTTTATAAGTTATAAATTTTAGCAATAAAATAATTATTTCTCAATTATTTTAATAATGGCCCAAAACTAACTTCCATAGTTGGACTGCATCAGTCAATGTTAGTATCTGTATAGAAAAAGAATACCCTCATGACCTCATATGTGGTCTTGGATTTTTAATCCGAGTCACCATTTGTGAGTTATAAGCATTTAAAATATAAAATAACTTTATTTAATTATTTTATTTACGGTTATGCCATTTTCGTGTTTTCTCACTGAAGTCCTACACCGAATAAACTTATGTCACGCCTGGGTTAAACCAACTATCTTGAATGCAATGGTGCCCTCATATTTCTGATTCGAGCACCCGTTTAAGAGTTATTTTACTTTTTCAGGAAAACTGCTCATGCGTGCTAAATAAAGCTTAACAAAATTTTGACGGATCATTCCGGGAACTTTGGGCCTCGTAATCACGTTGTGTCAGATTTCACGACCTCGAAATAATTACAAATAATTTAAAAAAATTATAAGGAATTTCTTGGTCTTTAAATTATTTGTGAAAGTGATTAAAAATATATTCAATGATTAAGAGAAAACGTATGGAAAAAATTACTAAACCATAAATTTAAGAACCAAAAAGGCCTAAAAAACTTGTGTAAACCCCATTTTATGAAATTAATTATTCCATTTTACTTCAATTGTTTAGTTTTCATTGCTTGTTATGATTTTTTTTGGTAAAAACGTGATTACATCTAACTTTTTTTTAAAATGTCAATTGTTTCCTTTCCCTTCTATATAAAAGGCCACCACCTCTCCCTCTTCTCCACACCTCTAAAAACACATAGACTCAGAAACAATATACATAATACACTTACCAACATCACTAAATTTCTTTTTAATCATATTATTTCGAATAAATTATTCCATGGAATCCTTTTGGCCCAAACAAAAAAGAGTTACCCAATTAAGAGGTAACGACTTATCTCAAGCCCATTTTTTTTATTTTCTTTCTCAACCCCCTCCTCTATAATTATTACATGTTCATATAACAAAACTAGTATATTAAATATAATATCATGTTTCCATTCTATTTTTTATACCTACACTTACACACACCACCATATAATGGGTAACGAACATATTGTTTATGTGTACGGTGAACTACCTCTTCACAAAATGAAGATTTTTCATTTTTTTCCATACCGCCTCTCATGGTTGACATTATGATGGAAAATATATTTCTATATGTTATATATTATATTTATTATGTATTTAATATTATTTAATCCTTCTACAATAGATATATTTATACTTTCCCTTTGTCTTAAATACGATAATTCTGTTTGAGGAAATGTGGACTACCGCCCCTCAAAGCGATGTGATTCGTTCACACACTACATAGAATGTATTAAGGATGGGTTTAGTGGAATTATATGATATATATAAAAAAAATATTTTTAATTTGATAATTATATATATATATGTACACATATTTATTTTTATTATTTCTTTCAATAAGATAATGAAAACTGAAACAACATTCATGTGCACGTACGACTTACTGTCTCCTTGAATAGTGTGTTCCATTTCATAATTATATATTTTATAGATTATTATAAAACACATATACTGAATATAAATTATATTTATATCATGATTTACATTATTTAAATTATGATTTAGGTATTAGGACCAAATATATATCTAATTAAGACCCATGAAAATAACAAAGCATATATTACACAATTTAAAATCTAAAAAAAGACTTGTCAATAAGTGGGTAATATAAAGTCATAATAAATCCATATAAGGTATTATATATAATAATATGTTTCTCTGATATATTTATCATAAACATATATTTATTATACATATGTTTTTACTTGTATGAAGAGATTCAAGACACAAGTTAAGGGGACTTCATCTCAATTTTTATTTCTTTGAGATACATGCTTTATTCACCACCAATTCCATTTGTGTGGTGTTTATAATTACCATATATTTATTAAATGATTATTAAGCATAAATTTATGGCTATTTAAAAATCCATTATATGATATTTATTTCATGGTGTTTAAGTTTAAATAGTTACCAAATTGGTAAAACAGTTTTCTCTAAATTTAGCTTCTTTGAGACTCTTGTTTTTTTATGCACCTAAATTCTATTTGAGGTGTATATAATTTTATTTTACATGTAATATCATGAATATAATTATTTTATTATATTTTAATCATTATTTAATTTAATTTTATTACATGGATATTATAATCCCACATTACCAAGTTATAAGAGTCTATTGAAATAATCTCATCACTATTCAAGACTGTTTATATTTATGTTTCCTTTGATGATATATTATCATCCATATATCATGAAAACCCATTAATTTTATTATACTATTATTATTCAAAATATATTCATCTATTGGTACTATATTTCCACACTTTAGTACATAATATAGTTTAAAAGTGTTTTTAAAAATGCTCGACAATACCCTCTCCTTGGAATGAAATTTATGATTTCTCACAACCATGTTTTCCAAAATGGGTTTCAAGATATTTTCCATAATTATATATAATTTTTAAATGTTTTTTAAAATAAAATAATTTTAAAAAAAATTTAATCTTATTTTATATGTATTCAAGGAAAAAAATTCAAATTGTTTTTCAATATTATTTCATTTGTTTTCCAGAAAAAAGTTTTTCAAAATATTTTCAATCTTTCTTTAAAAGTTTGAAAACTTGTTTTCAAAGAAATGGTTTTCAAAAAGATTTTAATATTTCTATATAATTTTCCAATTTATTTTAAATGAAGTAGTTTTTAAAATATTTTTAAGATTTATTTATATGTTTTCAAGTTATTTTCTAATAAAATTATTTTTAAATGGTTTTATTCATTAAAAAGACTTTTTTCAAATAAGAAATGATATTTTCCTTAAGAATTTTTTTTGAAAGATATTTCAAAATTATTTCCCATTTAATATGACATATGTTGATGTTACTCATGCCTTTCTAGGAAATGATCTAATTGTTCAATTCATATTCTTTCTATAAATGGGTTATGGTTAATGTCACGACCTTTGTAAAACCTATTTATCTTTCATGGGTTATGTATTGATGAAATCCATGTCTCTTTCATAGGTTATTCTTTGGATAAAATTATTATGAAACCTATATATTTTTTCATAAGTTATGATATGATTACAAGTTTATGATATACATTTCATTTTATGGGTCATGTTATGATTTTTAATGATCTTGTGTAACATTAATGTATGATTTCATTATGAGATTGGTGGGACCTATATCCCCCTCCAATGCATTAAGTAAAGATTTATATCTCATGAGGTAGACTAAGATGATATTGGGAGTAAACCTTCCCTGATAAGATATCCATGGGAGTGAACCATGAATACCATTATGGTATCAGGAGTGAAATCATCCTACTAAGATGCCCATGGGAGTGAACTATGACTGCCAATATGTTATAGGGAATGAACCCATACTACCAATATGGTATTTGCAGTGATTACATGGAAACTATGGAAATATTATTATATTTTTATGTGTTTTCAACAATTCCATGTTTTATTACCATGTTATGATTTCATGGATTATGTTCCTCATTTACTTATGATTCGTGTCTTATGAAATTCCATGATTTATTCTATGATTCGTGTTTATGATCTCATGATATTCATTGTATGACCTTCAAATTTTATGATCACATTCTCATACCCTTATGCTCATTCTCATGATGACATGTCTCCATTGTTTAATCTTATTGAGCATCATATATCACCCCTTTTTATGTTTGTATCCCAAGGTTATGAGGATATGAATTAATTTTGATGTGTCTAAGAAGATTTCTATTCAATAATAACACAGTGGGATATATTATAACACACTTACATATTGGTGTTTATGTTTTCATGTTTCCAAAGGTACTATACTAATACGGTCTTTGGGAATCTATTTGTATAATGTTTTATGTTTTTCACAAAATTTATGTACTCTTAATGTCTGGAAAGTGATCATTTCTATTATGGATATCAGATCAAAGGTCTAGTTGATATTTACAATCTATGAAGAGAAAACCATAGTGATAACCCTACAGACATGTTTAGGGATATGACTAAGGATAATGAAATGTGTAGTAAAATGTCATGGATTTTTTTTAATGATAGAGTGAGTGGTTTCCTTGAAATAAATCAATATCAATATACTAGATGTGGATGTTTCTCTGTAAAATATGTACCTAGGTGTAAAAATTCTGATAAGATGTTTTGGGCTTGACTTCGGGTAATTTGGTACACAATAATGGGCCTTAATACACACCTTGTTTAACAATCCTAGGGGATATGCATTGGGAATTCACAAACTGTTCCTGAACCATCATGAAGAATTTAAATATAATTTTTCTCTGAATAACCTTGGATGAACCTAGGGTCTCATAGATTAAATAATTCATCATGATTTAGACATCATATATGTAATTATTTTTATGACAATTTAGTTTTCTAATATGATAAATAATGCTCAAACTACACTTCTAGTTTTAGTAAAAAGAGGGAACTAGATTAAGGTTGAATGTAAAGGATGATATGTTGATGGAAAATCAATTGGGATGATCACATGAGTGAATGATTTCATGATCATGCATGATCATTTTTTATGGAACAATATTAATAATGTGTACCTTAACAAACTCTCGGACTCAGCAAGGAAAATAAGGAATGAGTTTTATGAGATTTTTGGTAACAGAGACCGTTGATGAAAGATTATTTGTTTTCGATGTGTATAGAATGTGGAAAGAATCTCTTAAGTGAGTGTCTTAGAAGAACAATAATATGTTTTAAATATGGAAAATGAGGACAAAAAACAATTGAGTGTAAGGGAAAATGAAGAGTTTAGTTAATGAAATGGATGTTAATATTGGAATCCCTTATAAATCATCAAATATTAAGTTTTTTATGTTTGAAATAAATGGTCATTATGAAACTAAATTTCCTAAGAAGAAATCTCCTGAAGAGAATCAGCAAGGTGGTGCGAGTAATGGTTATATTTCTAAAGAAGATAAGATTTCAGATGAAATGTGAAAGGAATGAGGTATTAAGTAATAGGATTAGGTAACCTACTTATGTATTATTTATGAATTGGTGTAGTATAAGTTTTTATGTATTTTGGATTAAATAATTATGATATATGTATGGTGAAATAAACTACAATTTTGTAGTTTATGTTTTTTCCCTAATGATTTACAAGAATATGTTGAATGGATCTGATGGAATAGAAAAGTGATTTAATAGAAATGTGATGTTTGTGGAAAAAACATGATTAAGGTAAATATGACCCTGAATATTTTCCTTATGTTACGATAATGTTTTTAGAGACTGATATGTTTGATATAATTAAATTGGATGGTACTGATTACCTTGGAACTAATTAAGGACTTCTTTAAAATTACTTTATGCTATCATGGATGAATATTATAACTTATTGGATTTATGAAATATATCTAGTAATATATGTAATATAAAATCATGCATGTTTTCCATAAGTGTTTAGGTCAATTTAGGTTTTTACCATGTTTTAAAAGAATATATGATTAGGGTATTCACATGTTTGGAATGTGACAACCAAGTGTTACCTTTTGATACACGAGGGATCAATGTTAAGTTTATTTCATGGATTTCTTTCTATATTATGGATTTTAATATTTCAGAAGTTTTATAAGGTTAACCATTATTGAAAATTCTAAGTTAAACATTAAAAGAAGTTTTTATGTGTTGAGATTGTCTTGAAAACCTTGGTTAAAATGAAATTTAGTGATTAACCCTATTTCTAGGATGTCCAACATATTTATTTTGAAAATTATATTATTTTGGATTTAGAAATGGACATCATGTATGTTGGGTGAAAACCAATCATGTTTGGGAAGGATGTAGGTCCTAAACCCATAACCAAATGACGATAAGGGTGTCATGCCTAAAACTGGCCTACGTGATGTCCTGGTTAATGTATAATTATTTTTGATGAATAACTATTTATGAGGAAATATTAGTGTCACATTTTATGTTCATAGATTAATTTATTAACCATAGTTATTTTTAAGGATTTTTACAGATAAATAGTTATATTTTCCATCTTTTACATGCTTTAAGATCTAATAAATGTTTATTTTAGTGCTTCGAGAATCAAAGTAAATTTCTAGAATTCCATTTATTAATGTAATGGATGAATTATAAATAGATAAAATCAAAACCAAAGAATTAAATTTTGTATATAAAAACACAATAAATAAATATATTTATGTACATTTTTTTAATAAAATAAAAACCCCAAGATAGGATAATTATCCAAAAAATGTGTTGTCATAATACATTATTTTTTTTGAACCGATGAACTTTTAAATCATCACATAGTTATTACTTTGAGGGCCTAAAATTTTCATTGATCATTTAGTTATTTTTATTTATGACCTAAATCACTACCAATAAATATTTACACTTTTCCTCAATGTCCATGTTTTTACTTTCCACATGTGTTCTCCTATATGGGACCGTAGTTATATGTTACTTTAGTTAACCATTATAATTATAACATTATCTTTATAAAATAAGTTTTAGGATTCAGTTTTTAGATGTGTTTTTATATGAAAGGAACTTTAAAATATTATATCATTGATAACCCAGGTGAATTTAGAGGGTGAAATTCACTTTAAGGGGAGTAGAATGAAGACCCCAAAATTAGTGTAATATTTTTCATTCATTTCATGAAACACTAAAAATAGTTTATTTTATATTAAAGAACATTGTATTCCTTACATTATATGCAAAAACAAGTTAATTTTTCACTACACACAACAAGATTTTTATCTTTCTCTACATGTGACATCAAGGTTAGGTTACGTTACATGCAAGACTGACTTTCCACGTTGGCATATGTAACAAGAAAGACCGGGTGTTACCAAACAATAATTCATTATTAAAATATTAATATTTAATAGGATATAACATGGGAATTAAATTTAATATTATATGATTATCTTACTTGTGAATATATATATTTTAATTCATTGGTTACTAAATAATTAGAAGATAATATAGAATCTAAATGAATAAAAGGGGTTTGATTTTAATAAACATTATTTTTATATTAAAAAGAAAATTTATATTAATAATTTAATTTAATAGTGAATTTTATTAATTAAATTTATATTTTTTATATTCAATAAATATTTTTTATAATCATTCAGTTGATTTGGTATATATAATATAGGAACAAACCTGATTTTATTTTGATAACCCCATATTTTGATAAAAGTATTTTCATCTCATTTTAATAACGAACTTATTTTAAATTAAATTTTTGGTAATTTTATAGATTTAATATGTCAATAGAAATAAATTAATTTAAATATAAACCTAAAAATTAGGTTAGGATAAATTTATGGTATTTTTCTGTAAGGTTTCATTTTTTACTGAATAGTTAAAAATACAGAATTTTAATTCAACACTGCATTTTCATCTAATTCATTTGTAATGTTAAATTATAAATTAAATTTGTTTAAAATTTTAATTAGTTAATAATTTTATAAATTAATACAATTTAGTTAATTGGAATAAATTTCACACTGAAATTTGGTATAAAAACCTATCAATCTTTTAGAAGTTTTTACTTTAATAACCTGCAGTGTTGTCCCATCAGCATGATTATTTTTAAATTAATTTCATCCACTTATGCTATTATAATTTTTCAAAATTGATTGAATATTTTGAATTAGAATAATTTATAATTTATATGAATTCCAATTTTATTTTTTACAAAAAATATTATCAAAACTGATTAAAATTAATTACAATAATTAAGGGGAAAATTAGGTTAACAATGCAATAAAGATTAAACTCCATTATTTTTTCCCTTATTCACCCCCTACAATATATTTATTCCATGACTTTATAAAAAACATTTATATGAGATATAATCTAATTTTGTTATGCTAATGGTTATACCTACACGTACACACACCTCCATCTAATGGGTAATGAACAAACTATTTAAGTGTATGGTGAAATACCGCCTTAGAGAATGATGAATGTTCATTTTTCCTTACCACCTCTCAAGGTGTACATTATAATGGAGAATTTAATTATATATTTTATATATTATGTTTTTTATTTCTTAAATACTTTTCAATACTCTTACAACACATATATTTAAACTTTCCATTTTTTGTAAATATGATAATTTTGTTTGAGGAAGCGTGGACTACTTACCCCACAAACTGATGTGATTCATTCACACAGTACATTGAATTTATTAATAATGGTTTTAGTGAAATTATATGATATATATGATAAAAAAATTATACTAAAAAAAAGATATATATGCATATATATATACATATATATATATATAACATATAATTTACCTTCTTTCTTTAATACGATAATAAAAAAGAATCAACGTTCATCAGTACATACGACATAATTTCTGCATGAATGGTGTCTTCTATTTCATAATTTTATAGTAGATAAATTATTATAATACATATATACGGAATATAATATATATTTATATCATGTTTTACATTCTTTAAATCATGATATAAATATATGGACCAAATATGTAACAAATTAAGACACATGCAAAGAACAAAGCAGATATTACCTGAAGTGAATGCTTAACATAAAATTGGTAACAAGAGGGTAATATAAAGTAATAATCAAACCATATAAGGTATTTTATATAATAATTTTTTCCTATGATAGATTTATAAGAAACATAAATTTATTATACATGAGGTTTGCATGAGTGAGACGAGAGTCAAAACACAAGGAAAAGGGATTCCATCTCACTATTTATTTCCGTGAGATACATGATTTATTCACCACCATTTCTTTTTTTGGTGTTTATACTTACCATGTATGTATTAAATGATTATTATACTTAAATTAATGGTTATTTACATATTCATTTTATGATATATATTTGAAGGTTTTTAATTTTCAAAAGTTTCCAAATTAGTAAAATAGTTTGTTCTCAATTTTTCTTCTTTGAGGCTCAAGTTTTGTTATGAACCAAAATTATTTTTTAGGTGTATATATATCAATTTTACTTATTATATCATGAATAGAATTATTTTAATGATATTTTAATCTTTATTTAATTCAAATTTCTTACATGGAGTGTATAATCGAAATTTACAAAGTTATTCGAGTTTTTTGAAACAATCTCATCGCTTTTCAGGATTGTTTATGTTTATGCTTACTGTGATGAAATTTTATGATCCATATCTCAATAAAACTCATTAATTTTATTAACCTATAGTTATTAATAATATATTTTTTATTTTTAGGTTCACTAGGTCAAATACCATGAGAGGGTGGGGGGAATTAGGGTAAGATAGATTAAAAAAACTACCCCTTTTAATCATGTTTCATTGTCAAACAAAAATCGCTTCTCTCTATTTCCCATAGCATAGTATGAATATAAATTAATGAATGAATGAGACACAAAAAATTTATATGGTTCACCCTCATTGGTCTGTGTCTGAGGATAATACAATAGAAATGTTATTATATACCAAATCCACTAAAATTACACTACTATTTAGATGGTTTGGAGTGGACTCACTGTCCCACCTTGTTTACAACCAATAAAAAATTTAAAGCTCACTGCTCTCTTAACTGAAGTTTTCTTACTACTTCTTAAAAAGATCCACTTATAGTTCACAGAATTTTAGGTCCCTTAATTATCTTAGATGAATGCATCCTCCACTGTATGTAGATTATCTATTGATGTCCCACTTTCATTCACTAATGAATAAAACGTTACCATAGTACAATGGGAAATCCCTTTTGAAATACATTCTCAAAGAACACTACCTTTATGAATCTTCATATTTCATAAAGCAAAAATAAGCCTTCATGAGGTTCCTACATTTTCTCAAATCTCATCTTTTCTTACGGGAAGTACACTGCTTTCACAAATCTCAACTAGACTTTGTGACATCCCTTACTTTGGAAAATCTAAATTATCCTTTGCAAATTCCCATACTTTTGTGATGCTCACTGACTTCGTGAACCTCCTTCATGATTCGAGAAACATATATATTTTTTAATTATCTATACTCTTCTCGATGTAGCAGAGTCCTATTAATGATGGTTTTAGTGAAATTATATGATATATATGAAAAAAATAATTATACTAAAATAATGATATATAAATACATATATAAATATATATACAAGAATATATAATTTACCTTCTTCCTTTCAATGCGATAATAAAAATAGAAACAATGTCCATCGATCCATACGACTTACTTCTCCATGAATGGTGTATTTCATTTCATAATTATATAATCTATAAATTATTATAACACGTATTTTCTGAATATAATTTATATTTATATCATTATTTACATTAGGTAAATCATGATATAAGTATATGGACCAAAGATGTAACAAATTAAGACACATGCAAAGAACAAAGTGGATATTACCTGAAGTGATTCCTTAACATAAAATTGGTAAAAAGAGGGTAATATAAAGTAATAATCAAACCATATAAGGTATTTTATACAATAGTATTTTCCTAGGATAGATGTATAAGAAACATCAATTTATTATACATGAGGGTTATATGAGTGAGATGAGAGTCAAAACACAAGGCAAAGGGATTCCATCTCACTTTTTATTTCTGTGAGATACATGCTTTATTCACCACCCTTCCCTTTTTTGGTGTGTATATTTACCATGTATGTATTAAATGATTCTTATACTTAAATTTATGGTTATTTACATTTTCATTTTATGATCTTTATTTCATGGGTTTTTATTTTCAAAAGTTATCAAATCATTAAAATAGTTTGTTCTCAATTTTCCCTCTTTGAGACTCATGTGTTGTTATGAACCAAAATTATTTTTTAGGTGTATATACTTCCATTTTACTTGTTATATCATGAATCGAATAATTTTAATGATATTTTAGTCGTCATTTAATTCATGTTTCTTACATGGAGTGTGCAATCGAAAGTTACAATGTTATAAGATTTTTTTGAATCAATCTCATCGCTTTTCAGGATTGTTTATGTTTATGATTAATTTGATGAAATTTTATGATCTCTAACTCAATAAAACTCAATAATTTTATTCTCCTATATTTATTAATAATATATTATTTATTTTTAGGTTCACTAGGTCAAATACCATGAGAGGGTGGGGGAATTAGGGTAAGACAGATTAAAAAAACTGCCCCTTTTGATCGTGTTTCATTGTCAAAAAAAACTCTCTTCTCTCTATTTCCCATAAGAGAGTATGAATAGAAATTAAAGAATTAACGAGAAACAAAAAAATTTATATGTTTCACCCTCATTGGCCTATGTATGAGGATAATACAATGGAAATGTTATGATATACCAAATACACTAAAATCACACTACTATTTAGAAGGTTTGGAGTGGACTAATTGTCCCACCTAGTTTACAACCAATAAGAATTTTAAAGCTCATTGTTATCTCAATGGAAGTTTTCTCACTACTTCTTAAAAAGATCCACTTATAGTTCATAGAATTTTAGGCCCCTTAATTATCTCTAATGAATGCATCATCTACTGTATGTAGATTGTCTATTGATGTCCCATTTTCATTCACTAATGAATAAAACTTTACCATAGTACACTGGGAAATCCCTTCTAAACTACTTTCTCAAAGAACACTACCTTTATTAATCTCCATTTTTTAGAAAGCTAAAATAAGCCTTCATGAAGTTCCTACCTTTTCTCAAATCTCATCTTATCCTACGTGAAGTACACTACTTTCACAAATCTCAACTATCCTTTGTGACATCCCTTCCTTTCGCAAATCTCAATTAGACTTTGTGAATTCCCGAACTTTTGTGATGCTCACTGACTTCGCAAACCCCCTTAATGATTCGAGAAACTTATATATTTTTTAATTCTCTCTACTCTTCTCAAGGTACCAGAGTCCTATTAATGATGGTTTTAGTGAAATTAAATGATATATATGATAAAATAATTATACTAAAATAATGATATATATATATACATATATATATAGGAATTTATAATTTACCTTCTTTCATTCAATATGATAATAAAAACATAAACAACATTCATCGATACATATGACTTACTTCTCCATGAATGGTGTCTTCTATTTCATAATAATATAATCTATAAATTATTATAACACATATATACTGAACATAATTTATATTTATATCATGATTTACATTCTGTAAATCATGATATAAGTATATGGACCAAAGATATAACAAATTAAGACACATGCAAAGAACAAAGTGGATATTACCTGAAGTTAATCCTTAACATAAAATTGGTAACAAGAGGGTAATAAAAAGTAATAATCAAACCATATAAGGTATTTTATACAGTCATATTTTCCTATGATAGACGTATAAGAAACATAAATTTATTATACATGAGGATTGTATGAGTGAGATGAGAGTCAAAACATGAGGCAACGGGATTCCATCTCACTTTTTATTCCCATGAGATACATGCTTTATTCACCACCCTTTCCTTTTTTTGGTGTGTATACATACCATGGATGTATTAAATGACTATTATACTTAAATTTATGGTTATTTAAATATTCATTTTATGATCTTTATTTCATGGGTTTTAATTTTCAAAAGTTACCAACTCAGAGAAATAGTTTGTTCTCAATTTTCCTTCTTTGAGACTCATGTTTTTTTATGAACCAAAATTACTTTTTAGGTGTATATACTTCCATTTTACTTGTCATATCATGAATCAAATTATTTTAATGATATTTTAATCTTCATTTAATTCTCATTTCTTACATGGAGTGTATAATCGCAAGTTACAAAGTAATAAGAGTTTTTTGAAACAATCTCATCGCTTTTCAGGATTGTTTATGTTTATGCTTACATTGATGAAATTTTGTGATTTGTATCTCAATAAAACTCATTAATATTTTTCCCCTATAGTTATTAATAATATATTATTTATTTTTAGGTTCACTAGGTCAAATACCACGAGTGGGTGGGAGGAATTAGGGTAAGACAAATTAAAAAAAACTGCCACTTTTGATCGTGTTTCATTGTCAAACAAAACTCTCATCTCTCTATTTCCCATAGCATAGTATGAATAGAAATTAAAGAATGAATGAGACAAAAAAAAATTTTATGATTCACCCTCATTGGTCTATGTCTGAGGATAATAAAATGGAAATGTTATGATATACCAAATACACTAAAAGCACACTACTGTTTAGAAGGTTTAAAGTGGACTCATTATCCCACCTAGTTTACAACCAATAACAATTTTAAAGCACACTTCTCGCTCAACTGATGTTTTCTCACTACTTCATAAGAAGATCCACTTATAGTTCATAGAATTTTAGGTTCCTTAATTATATCAAATGAATGTATCCTCTACTGTATGTAGATTATCTATCGATTTCCCACTTCCATTCACTAATGAATAACACTTTACCATAATACACTGGGAAATCCATTTTGAACTACATTAACAAAAAAAAATTACTTTATGAATCTCCCTATTTCGGAAAACTAAAATAATCCTTCATGGAGATCCTACCTTTTATCAAATCTCATTTTATCCTACGTGATGTACACAACTTTCAAAAATCTCAACTAGCCTTTTTGACATCCCTTCCTTTCGCAAATCTCAATTAGCCTTTTCAAATTCCCATACTTTTGTGATGCTCACTGACATCGCGAACTTCCTTCATGATTCGAGAAACTTATATATTTTTTAATTCTCTCTACTCTATTCAAGGGAGCAGAATCCTATTAATAGGAATGTCCCATCGACTCCAAAACCATCCAGCCACATCAACACCATTTCGTAATGCTCATATTTTTCCATTATAGTGATCCCTTTTTCATGAAGCTCTATGAAAATTTTCAATTTTTAATGCTCGTCGTAAAAGAGAGTTCATCTGTCATATACTTTTCAACATAGTGATCATCCTTTTCTTTTTATCATGGAGCTTCCATAAAAAAATTTGTGATTTCGTAATGCTCTTCACCTCTTCCATTTGCGAAGATCGTTGTAATCGCAGAGATCATTGTAATTTTTCTTTAATCCTTTGTTAAACACTCTTTGAGAATCCAATATTTGATAAATTCATGCCTTTTCCATATATGGATGATAAATTCAAGGATATCCATTTTTATCAATGATATCCAAAATCCGAATTTTAGACCCCAAAAATTTGGAAAACACTAGAAAATGGAGCCTCCTTATATATATTATTTTTGTAGCTCCTCCTGATCATCCATTGCTTAGTCATAGGTATTTTAAATACATTGTCAATAGTATATCTGAAACTTATCAATTCACCATGAAAAAACTCATTGTTAACAAACACTTCCAAACCAAAAATGTTGTAATGTTACCTTGAGGGATTTTTACGAACATTTATTGGTACCAATTTACCACTCTTTTGTACATAATATATTTAATAAAGTGTCTTTCATAAATCCCGGATTTATCTTTTCTTCAGTCTGAAATATTTTTTCTTTCACAACCATGTTTTATATAAAGGTTTTCAAAAATATTTCAACAATTATTTATTACCTTTCAAAGTGTTTTCCAATAAAAATGTTTTTAAAAAATTTTGAAGCTTATTTTATACTTTTTCAAGGAAAATGGTTTTAAAACACGTTTTCATGCTTAATTCATAAGATTTCAAGTAAAAAGGTTTCAAATTAATTTTAAATAATTATTTATTATTTTTCAATGTTACTTTCAAACAAATGGTTGTCAAAACTTTTTCAAGGTTTCTGTATAATATTTCAAAGTATTTTCAATGAAATTGTTTTCATGATGTTTTCAAGATTTCTTTATAATTTTTCAAGGTATTTTCAACGTAAGTTATTTTAAAATGGTTTTATGAATTAAAACCCCTTTTTAAATATGCAATCATATTTTCCTAAAGATACGTTTTTTTGAATGATATTTCAAAATTATTTTCCATTTAAGTTGAAATTTGTTGATGTTACTCATGCCTTTCCATGAAATGATCTAAAGGATTCATTAACATTCATTATCTTAGTGGGTTATGTATAATGTCATAGTATTTATGAAACCTATTTCTATTTCATGGGTTATATTTTTATCAAATCCATTTATATTTCACGGGTTATGATTTTGATGAAATGATTATGAAACCTATATATTTTTCCATAGGTTTTTATATGATTGCATTTTTATGATACCCATGTCATTTCATGGGTTATGATAATCTTTTAAATGATATTGTGGCACATGAATGTATGATTTCATTATGAGATTGGTAGAACTTATATATCCCTCCAATTAATTGGGTAAAGATTAAATTCCCATGAGATAGAATATAATGGTCTTAGGAGTTAAACTTGACTACTAAGAAATTTATGGTAGTGAACCATGAATACCAAGATGGTATGACGAGTGAACTGCGGATACTAATATGGCCATAGGAGTGAACCATGACTACCAAGATGGAATGAAAAGTGAACTCGAGATACTAAGATGGCCATGGGAGTGAACCATTACTACCAAGAAGGGATGAGGAGTGAACCCATTCTAACAATATGGTATTGGTAGAAATTCCTTGGATACTATGGAAATCATATAATATGCTTATGTGTTTTCCATAATTCTATATTTTCATCCCATGTTATGGTTTCTTGGATTATGTTCTTTATTTCCTTATGATTCATGTATTATTAATTTTCATGAATTATTCCATGATTCATGATTATGATCTTATGATATATAGGGTGTTATCTTACAATGTTATTCCATGTTATCATACCATTGTTTTCATGATTCTTATTACATGTCTCCCTTATTTACCATTACTGAGCATCTGAGCTCACCCATTTTTTATGTTTTTCTCCCCAGGTTATAAAGATAAGTATTATTTATTATGTACCTAATAAGGGTTCTAGTCATGAAGAAAATATATTGAATATAGTGTATCTCACTTACATACTAAATTTTATGTTTCTATATTTCCCAAGTCACTAGGATAGTATGGTCTTTAGGCGTCTGTGTCTATAATGTTTTAAGTATTCTATAGAAATTATGTAATGTTAATTTATGAAATGTGAGGATCGCTATAAACCTACCACATTAAAAAAATATAAATTAATAAAGGGTAAAACTATCATTGTGATACAAGAAATTAAATTTCATATTACTTAAAATTTAGTGGCTTATATGTAAAGGTTAATTAGTTGGTGAAATTTGAAGTTTAAGTTGGTCGATAATGAATTTGTTCTTTATTTTAATAAGAATTAAAATTATTCAAATTGTTTTTGATTATATTTAAAAATAAGATCTTTACACCATTAAAATGAATATCACAATGTGAATAAGGCTATGGATGAGATACAAGGTGATGTTGGTTCTATAGATTGATTTATAGCCACAAAGTGATAAGTATTCCATGTTGTAGTGATATTGTTCATTTCATCATAGAGAGATTAATTCCCATGGATTTAATGAATGTTTTTCTGTATAAGAATAATTCTAGGTCTTTTATAATATTAAATAGATATATATTTTACTAGGATTAAATGATAATAAAAAACACGGAAATATTGTTTACCAGGTTTA
The DNA here is from genome assembly GCA_963277665.1 of Viscum album. Classification (NCBI taxonomy): domain Eukaryota; kingdom Viridiplantae; phylum Streptophyta; class Magnoliopsida; order Santalales; family Viscaceae; genus Viscum; species Viscum album. The sequence goes on from OY728159.1 coordinate 1,941,017,153, forward strand.
TTATGAATACCACCCAATAGTGAATCAAGGAGGTTTACATATTCAAATATTGAAAAATATATTGATGTGATTGTTTGTAGGTATCAAAATAAATATAAATATAAGTATATTAAATACTAAAATAATTATTACCCAATATTGATCTTTAAAAATAATATCTAGTGAATCAAAGAGAGAAATATATAAAATACAAAAGATAATAACCTATGCAAAGAGGAAGGATAAGAATGAAAAGTAGTAAAAATACCTACTTCATGATAAATATACATCATAAAAGATAATCTGAAATAAGTAAGTAAGAGTTGGGAGTCATATTTATAGGAATTTTACTTTTGTTGATAATATTTATCTACATTCTATAGAGCTGATGGGATATAATGAATAAAGTTCATAGTGAGAAAGAGTTAAAGGAATATGGTAGATGTCGATTACACTGTTTTGGAAAAACTACTTGTATTTGAAGACTTATACTTTATTAAAAAGATCTTAATTTATAAATTAATTTAATCTAGGGTACATTTATTATATTTATTAAAATTTATAGTAAGAAACTATTGTAAGATTGTAAGAACTAGTATAAAGAACATAATCAAGATCTTATAACACCTATTGGATGGTAAAAGAAAATTTTGGAGTTAGACTATTGTGCTAACATGATTAATATAGTGTATACTTGGGTATTAGAATTATCCCAAATGAAAAAAATGAGTGGGTACCCACATTGGGATTGAACTTTATAAAAATATTATGTGATGTTCTTTTTCACATTCTATAATTCATGTGATGTGAATGCATTTCAGAAAATCATAATAATATAAAAATATTATATTAAACCACAATAGAGATTCAAATATTGAGAGGGTAATTTAAAAATATAATATACATTTGTAAAATGTGCACACTTATTCTCCCCCTACAAGATATTACAAGATGTTTTTAGGGAATAATACTTACATGTTTCATAATGTAGATGTATATCCTCATAATTTTTATTAAAATATAATCTTTACTAGATTATTTAAGGTTTTTGAATTATTATATATTAATTATTTTTGTATTCCATGGTTTATTTGAAAAATTTTAGGAGTATGGTTCATGTGAATTGAATTTATTATGATCATGTTTTGGGAAATTTAATTATAATAGTGAGTTACATTATAGTGAATGTTAATTTTTTCACACATATAGAAATATATTCAAAGAAAAAATTACTCTTTAATTTCATATATTAAAAGTATTAATGTTTTCATATTCATTCATGTTGGAAGTTTTGAATATTTTATAGCACCATTCACGTAGGTGGTTAGACCGACCTAAACAATAACATGTTATACTAAATAATGAGTATGATTATATAGTAATTTTACAATAATATAGTTTTTTAAATGAATAATGGTGTTTATAATACATCATTAAAGTGTTGAATTGTATTTATAAATATTATACATGATATGGTAATTGAAAAAGGTAGATATTTACAAGGTACTTACATTGGTAAATTCTCTCTTTCTCAAAACTAGTTCCTTTTTAATGAAGGATTTGGGCCTCCTTCTTGAGACTATAAGCTAAAAGAATGTGAAATATAACATTATCATATAGTATTTAGTTGGTAATTAAATAAATAATTTATGTGAAAGTGTGATTTTAATTGGGTAGACGAGGGGTACTTTTATAGGTGACTTTAAGTGGTATTTTTGAACTATTCATCACTTAATGTTTAAGGAATATATTTTAACATAAAAAGTATATATTAAGTGTAAAAATAATTTATATGGGTTAATAATCTACAAAAATACAAAATTTATAGTTAATTTTATTGAATTTTAATGAATTTCACGCCTTAATTTAATCCCATTTTACATTATTTTACCCTAGCCATGGTAACATATTTTTTACATCTGTATTTTTTTCCTAAAAATAATATTGAACCAATTCTATAGTTTAAATGCACTAATTACAAAACATGAAATCCATTTAATTAATTTCAATTTATAGAACTGATCAATATTGATATAAAAAAATTAAAATATAAAAAAACATTTTTCATTTCAAATACTCTCAGTTAGAAGTTATGGACAAGAGGATAAATGGTCTTCAAATTTATTTAAAAGATGTAGGTAAAGTTCATGATGGTCATGTTAAGAATCTAAATATTTACGATTAAGATAGGTTGAAATCACATGAATATTAGAAATATTTTCTTATAATGAAGTGTCTTGAGTCTGATGTAATGGTAAGAAATATGAATATCACCGAAGTATAATCTTTATCAGAAACATTAAAGATAAATGTTAGCATAAACAAATTTTAAAAGGGTATTAATTATAAAAAAAATGTAGTAGTGGAAATAATATTTTATTATAATTCCTTAATCAACCCATAATTTGATCATATAAAATGGTATCCCACTATTCCAAAAAATTAATTTTCACTGAATCTATTTTCGAAAAATGTTACTGGACTACAGTTAAGATATAAGAAAATGTGGATTGAAAAACATACTTAGAAAGACACAATATTTTTAGGTTTGGGTGTATTTATGTCCAATAACAGAATCTTTTCAAATTGATCCCTAAAGAATGAGGTTTCCACCAAAAAAAAATCTACACATGTGTATACTACCATCAGTCAATATATAATTGAAAATTAATGCCCAGTTCACTACGTCAAAAAAATTTAACCTGAAAATATTCACCAATGGACAGATATCATACCGAAGACCATCCTCAAATATTTTAACATTGGTAATATCATCTCTTTAAAACATCATCACAAATAATGTTAAATATGTGAACATTTTAGTATAACCAAGGATAGGTATCCCATCCTTTTTAAAGCGCATGAACTCATGGAATTGAACCACCCTTAACATCACAAAGAAAAAGTGACTGAACTAATTTGCATCCAAATATTTCTAAGAAACACCTTCATGTTTACTAATCTATACCTATACACACCACCAATTTTTCACTAGTTCCTTGATTAGATATGCCACCTATTTTACCATTAGACTTGGATGACTACTAATATAATCAAAGATGGTTTGAATAAAATCAATCCAAAACATGACTTGTTAGGATTTCCCTCTCCCTAAACAGGGGATGTTGTTGACACTAAAAATAATTAGTCATATGAACTATAGATGTATCAACTCCATGATTCCCCTATTCAATACTATAATGGACCGTTATTATACTCTTCTACAACAAATCATAAAATAGTTGTCCTAACATAATTGGATACTCCAACTACCTCAGTACCTCCACATGCAGCATCTTCTCATCTCTTTACTCAGGGGAATCAACTAGGTCATGCCTCAGTTGAAAAACATCCCCAACCTCCTAAATCTCAAATAAATCCCCTAACGGTGTTATGTTACTAAAAACCAAATAAACTACCCAATAAATATTCAATAGTTCATATATCATAAATAACGGAAGTTGAATTGGCTACACATTCTACCAGCCCATACACTTCTCTAACCACACCTAAGTTCTAAAAAATCAAACATTACAGCCCCACCTAGCCATTACAGAGTAAGTTTCCACACACTAAACACATGTATGATCAATATAATGAATAATATCAGGGTCCAAGAATCTAGTTTAGTTTATAATAAATCCAACAAGAATATATGTAGGAATTTTTTTTTATTATTTTTGAATCTTTAAACAACTAAACATCTTTTACTCAGAAACTATATAGTTAAGAAAAATCATGTCATGTGATCCCTATATACTTAAAATAAGGAATGAACACACACACATAGTCTCTTTCCTCTACATTCAAAGTGTCAATATCGAAAGTAACTAACTGTATAAAGCACATCACCTTTCATTAACTACAATATTGTACAACCAATAATCCAAACAATTTCCTAAATTTTGATATATAGGTTTATTATAAATAGAATATATCTACTTACCTATATAGGGTGAGTTTCTAACTCATGTACTTACTAAAACTCTATCTACCACACTCATATAACCAAATAAAAACTCACTTAGTACTATCTATAACCCACTTAACAACACATTGTAACAACTATATTCTGATATAAATTCTAACGTCCCTAACATAGATCACTTGAATAGTACCCAATCTGGAGTGTCACAGACCTTAGGTACAACTCCCTGTATACCTAAGGTATCCAACTGGTGTTTTTGGTTTAAATATGACCATGGGGTGACTATACCGCTTGGTATAAAAGATTAATACAAGAGAAGAAAAAAATAAAAAACACAATACCAAGAGTACAACATGAAATTAATGACATGGTTTGAAAAAAGAATACCTAAAATTTCACATTACCCATATATAGGTAATCAAGATTTCTCATGCATTGATCATACACTAATTGATCCAAAAAAACCCATCATAAAATGGGGATTATTCTGGTCCTACTTAAAATCCATAAAATTCCCTCCCATACAACCACTACACCACTATCCAACTATGCATCAACCACATGTCTATTATCCGTTATTGTGTCACAAACCACAAAGTATGCGCGTGTCAAGAAGTACCTATATATGGTGTGAGTATGTATTCATTAGAACAATACTAATGGTATCCCTAGATAAAATCCACATGCATATGTGTGTATGAAAAGTGAAATATACAATAAAAAAATCAAACAATTTATCCCACTCCACCCTATTATTGACTATACATGGGTGTTCACCCTACCCTACTTCATGCAATACTGAAGGGGTAAAATGAACCCACAATATTTACACACCTTGTAGGAGAATGAACCATCACCCATCATCATATAGCATAGAAAAATATCATTAATATATCCATCACCACCTAGTTAATGAGACAATAATTAACCACATTCCCTAACCATCCTCCTCATCATTTCATTATAACAACCCTAAAAATTAAACACATAATGAGAACTCAAGTCCTAACCAATGATCACAGTCACCCATGAATTTTTATGAATACCAACATCATATCCCTCTTATGGTTCAATGGTTAACACCATTATCCTAGGATGATCATCTATAGAGTATACTATCAATTAAATAGTGGTCAAGACTACCTCATGGGTCCCTATATGTTCACATGCTCCTAACGGCCCTAGGCCCATGATGACGGTGTCACCAACATCTTACAACAAAACCAAATGAACCTCTATCTCCCCATAATTGATGAATGAGATATCAACATTATACTATGTCAGTAAGGAAAATCAACCCATATCCACATGGGTCACACCCATCACATACCCAAGGGACCATATCAGGGAACCTATCACATGAACTTTACAACACGTGACAAATTTCCCAGAAAATTGTAAAGCTTCCAACTAAGCACAACCCACACAATATGTCATTACCCACATGAGGATACCCCTGGATATATCCCTTGATAAAAAACAATTAGTTCTTTTCATAGTCACACACATGACCCTACCCACACCCACAAATTACATAACACATAAACATACATATGTAAATTGAAATATCTAAGCACCGCATACCCGATATATATAGTAGTCTTATCATATGTTTATACAGCGTCGATCTTTAAAAGGAGGATAATGTTAATAAACCATAGAAAAATCCATAAAATTGATATTTTATTCAAAACATAATTCAATGATGATTAAACTAGAAACAAAGATAGGTGATTAGTCTTACCTATGGAAACTCCCTATGATATATTTCATAAATAATCGATGTTCAATGTGGATAATTTCCTATTGTAAGATAAAAATGAGAGGGGTATTTTTGGTTTGTTTTTGGTCAAATGGAACCCCTTGTTCTAATTTATAACAATAATTTATTTATTTATTAAAATAAAATTAAAAAAACCAGAGGGATACCAATAAAACCCTGGTGGAACCCATTGGGTTACTAATATTCCTTTATCAGTGTTTCTGTAGCAGGGAATGTAGCTATTTCCTCACCTATCAGAACTATAGTCACCACCCAATGAGGTCGAGTGTGAATTTTTTTGCCTGCATATTCCTCTATCCACAACACCATTTCTCAAAACCCAATTCTTGTGATTTTCCTTAAAGTGTTGAATTCTATTGTTCAACAATAGAAAATTTGAATTTTTTCACCACCCAACCCATGTCAGAAATTGAGCCACAACTACCCCAAGCCTGCATCCATAGGTCAATGGGTGGTGGTAAGAACTGAAGGCACAACTAAAATTGGAGATGGATTTTTCTATGTACCTTTATGCACACATAAAACCAAATAAATGAAAAATTTCATAGGAAAAAGTAAAAATATGCAACACAGATTTAAAATAAACTAGGAATGCATGAACCTCTAGAAAGTACAAATGTAAAGTAGTGTAAACTAAATGTAAAGGGAAAAAATACATTCCCAACAGTAAATATATCCCAAATTGACAAAACTAGAAAATGTTAAATAGATGAGGGATCCCATCTCTTGTATCCCAAGCTACAACCATCGTATGTGGTCCAAGAACCAAGAATCTGTATGCTCTTCTGAAATCAAAATCGACATTCCTGTCATTTGAAAAAGACACGACATGTGTGGGAAAATCCCATGCATGGGTGAGTATATATACCTTTTATAAGACCAAAAAATAGGTAAAGGGGGAGCAGTAAGAGATACAAATAAAGAGGAAAGCAATATATAGGACAAGGTATAGTGAAATAGTGCCTCTTAATCCAACAAGAAAATTAATGTAATATTTTTGAAGCACAAGGGGATAAACATGGTGAGTAGATGAACTACCCATCGAGCCTCGCCACCAATAACAGGAGGGTAGACTCATCCAACCATGAGAATGTAGACACAAAAATAATGTGGTATACCCCACACATATTCTACTCTTTTGGAAATAGATTATCCAAAGGAAAAGTGTGAATCTAGAAGAAAGAATATTTATATATGCTTAGTCAATGAATCCAAATAAAGAGAGTAAGGGGATCTCTATCTCAAATCTCAACACAATAATAAGTGTCATAAAATGATCCAAAGTTATTCCATCAATGATTCCCAGTATCTCATTGTCTTCCATGAACACACAAGTCTAACAGAATCAATCATCGCACCTTAATACTATCCACTTTGGACATCACAGACTCACCCGTAAGGTTTTCGGTTTCATCACAAAAAATTTTCTCAGTGGGGAAAGTGTCCATTTTTATCATGATCCCAAATCCACATCAAACCATATCTCGTCATTGTGTCGCAAAGTCGAGGGGAAATAAATTGTACATAAGGATCCCATATACTGGTAAAATAGGAGGGTATTACACTGATAGTCACTGATGAACTCCACTAATTAGTCTTACTAGAGGGTACCACTCGAGAAGGTAATCGAAGAACTCCACTGTCGTGTCCTACTAAAGGGTATTCTTGGTAAGGTCATTGGGGAACTCCACTGCCCAAACCTACTAGAGGGTAAGCCTAAAACATCAAAGAACTCCACATTCCAGACCTATTGGAAGGTAATTCAAAAATATCATCATGGAATGCCCTAACCTAGCCCCGTTGAAGGGTAATCCTAGAATGTTAAGGAACTCCATTGGCCAGCCCTGCTGAAGGGTAATCTGAGAAATCTTTGGTGATCTTGTACGATCTTTGTTATCATCGAGTGTCACGTCAGTGCTTCATGATCGAAACATATAACATCATATATCAAAATCCACAATGGAGGGAACCATCACATTCTATAAAGAAAACTTCTCAAGATAGTCTATTCACTTACCTCAATCGTAAACCTAGTTAAAAAGCTACATTTCACTGCATCATGCTCCAAGGGAGTCACATGGTCCCAAGCCAAGATTCCAAATTAAATACCCAATATTGGTCTTAAAAATTCCCCCTAAATTTTAAGGTCATATAATCACTTACATTTCATCCTTATAACACCATATGGTGGAGATATGTCAAATATAATATTCTGTAATAATAATAATTTAATTATTATATTGTTTTTTGTTGACCTGATGCACAAGTCCAAAAAAGGTATCCTAAATCGGTCATAAAATTATTGTCTCAATTATAAGATCATGTTGTCTCTAATGATTCATCAAATGGATTCCTCAATTAAAATATATAACTAAGACAAGATTATTCAGCCAAGATTTATATCTCATATCGTATATCTCATATCTTATATCTTATATCTCATTTTTCATGTATGATGTCTTATATCTCATATTTTATATATCATATATCATATATTATATATCATATCTTATATCTAAAATCTCATATGTTTTATCTTATATCTCAAACCAACAGATCAAGCTTCCATATACCACAACGATTCCAAATCTATTCTTTTCTTACCAAAAAATTGTCACATTAATTATCCTCCATAAATTCGAGGGCCTGATCAAGCTTGGTGCCTCTTGAAAATGTTGACCCGGGACCATGGGGATATAAATGGTGAATAACACAAAGAATTGGGGGAGAAAATAACCATAAACCAAAGTTTTAGACATCACTCACCAGAAGTTAATGGATAGAGATCAAGAACAGGGAACCTGGGTTAAAACATTAATTAAACAATATGAAATTCGGTACTTGGGAGCTTGCAATGTCCATAACATGACGTAGATAAAAGAAGGAAGAATGGTCTACTCAATCATTTAATAAAAAATCATTCAAACACCAATATATGAGTTTTACCTATATTTTTCATCGATTGTTGGTGAATACCATTCTCATATAATGATTATAAGAATTTGATACATTCATTGTGTCATAATTCAATCTTATTTGACATTCTGTCATCATCCATCTCGATTTTCTAAAGGGATGAGGGAGGAGCTATCCCCGGTGGATTCTAGGAATTGTGGGGTCAACCCTAGAATATTTTTAACTACATATTTTTAGACATAATTTTAGGTCAAATGAATTTAATGAATATATGTATTTAATTAAATGAATCTACTTAATTCGCTGCCAAGGAGTGTGGGGTTTTTAGGTCCCATAACAACTCATTTTATGTCATTCCTTGGGAAAAACCAAGTTCTGGACAAAAAAAAATAGTCTCAAATTTCAAATATGATCAACCGTTTAAGAGTTATCTAGTTTTATTTAACTAACTGTATTTGTATAGTATAAAATATATTTAAAATTTTTATAATATAAATTTCAGGTACACCAGGACTCAAAATCACACGTTGTATTAGAACCTATCTCCTAATATATATATATATATATAGAAATATTTCAATGTATTACAAGGGAATAATTGGGTCTATAAATCATTCCTTCTTCATGATTTTTATCCCTAAAAAGAAAGAAATAGGAAAAAACATAGGATATTGATCCCACACTTGGATATCCCTCTCCTAAGAACACTCTTGCATGTTTTGATGCTACCAAAACACATGAAGCATAGGGATGGTCCGTCCTTATAGGGTCATTACTTACTAATCCTCTATCGGCACTAGGTTCTTTGAAAAGGTGGATTTATACTCGATATCCAGAACACCTCAGTCGATGCCATGTGTAGGGTCATGCACAAATCTCCTCAGCTATGACATGTGGAAGACATCGCACACCCTCTCCAGCAATGGGTGTAGTGAGAGGTGGTAGGCAATGTCACAAACTTGTTTCATGATCTCAAACATCCAAAGGAACCCCTAGGATAGATTGGATCCCCAAGTGAACCTACACAATCCTCTAAATTGGGAGACTCACATGAAAATTTGGTGTCCCTTATTAATCTCTAAGGGCCTATGACAATAGTCTGTATAGGAGTTATGTTTTATATGGGTCATCCTCATCCCCTACCAAATGAATTGGACATTCTCAATTGTCACATGTACTAACTCTATGCCCACAAGAGATGTCTCACTAACCTTTGTCTAGCATAAGGGTGGCCTAAAAGGTCTCCCTTATAGGGGCTCAAAAGGATTCATGATAATGGTAGAGTGGTAGATTTTGTAGTTAAAATCTACCAAGGTTAGGGGATCTTCCCAGATCTAACTGAAGTCTAACACGTAAGCCCTCAACATATCCACTAGCACCTGGATAGTGCAATCAATATGCCCATCGGTCTGGGGATGAAAGGATGTACACATCCACATCTAGGTCCCATGATTCCCATGAAACCCTATCCATAATTATGTCATAAAACATGCATCCTGATTGGATAAGATTGTCAAGGGTACCCCGTGAAGGTGAATGATATCCCATGTGTATAGATTCACCAGACTCTCCATCATACACTACAACCTAATGGAAAGGAAGTGTGATGACTTCATGAGTTGTTCAACTATCAACCAAATTGTGTTGTTCCCCTTAATTTTCTTTGTAATACCTATTATTAAGTCCATGGATATATCATCCCACTTCCACTCTATGATCTCAAGGGGATGCAACAAACCTGCCGGAACATGGTGATTATCCTTCACCTTATCACAAGTGATCCACTGGGAGACGAAATAAGATAATATTGTTATCATATTGAACAAAAAACTACTATTTAAGGTATCTTCACATCTTCCCAACACCAGGATATACTTCTAGGGGAGAAGTTTGGAACTCTTGCATCACCTCCTCATGCATTGTGACTGGAACCACTATTCTCCCATGTATAAGATAACATGATTCCCTCGTTAAAAATAACCATATGGTGTGTTTCCTATTGATATATTATCATTTGAGACCTCAAAATTTATTTCTCCCATCTAGGACTCTCTCACATGGTCAAGGAGTGAAGGATTCAAAACCAGTAACTGATGAAAATTTGTACCCTCTTACTCCACCCGGGCTAGCTATAGGGAAGAATACTATTCCAAAGATTCATGTACTATATGAGCATGGGAATTACTACTTAGGGAATCTACCACAATGTTTCCCTTAACTAGAGTATCGACTATCTCAATTTATTATTCCTATAAGAACTCCAACCATCGTCACTATCTTCGGTTCAGGTCTCTCTGAGTGAAGACGTACCTGAGACTCTAGTGGTCTGAGTAAACCACAATGTGCTGTCCAAAAAGATTGTTTCTCTACATCCTCTGGGAGAAGACTATCGCTACATTCTATAGGTCATGAGTCAAGTATTTCTTCATGTGGGGTCTCAAATTACTTGACCTGTATATGAAAAATGTCTATTAATTCATAAAAAAACCAAACCTTTCTCATAAGTCATCATAATGTGTGACAAACTCCACACCCTCCTATGGTAGTCTCAACACTGGAGCACTCGTCAGCCTCTACCTAAACTCTTTAGAGGCCCTTTTACATTGCTCAAACCAAGTAAATGGATTCCATTTCCACATTTGGGTAGTTAAGGGGGAGTTTTTACTTGATATAAGTTTTCTAAAAACCTTTTTTAGTTCCTTGAAAATCCAAGGAATCCTTATACCTCTGACACATTCTTGGGTGGATCTCAAGAAATCAATAATTCAATATTTGTTGTATCAATGGATAAACCATGTTCAGAAATGAAATTCCCTAGAAATTGAACCCCATGTATCTATAATGGGCACTTAAAGATATTCTTGTTAATTTTGTTTCTCTCGAATAAAGTCTAGGACCATCCTTAAGTTCTATTCATGCTCCTCCTCTATTTCATAAGTAGAAGAGTATGTCATTGAAGATGAAAATAAAAAAATGGTCTAAGAATGATTGGATGACCTGGTTCATCAAATCTATTAATATGGTTGGGTAATTCATCACACCAATGGACTTAACTAGAAACTCATATTGTCTATAGAGACATTGTAATGTTTTCTTGGGCATGTGAGCCTCGAGAACCCTGAACTGGTGGTAGCCAAATCTACGATCAATCATAGAGAACCATATTTTTCCTCACAACTGATCAAAGAGGTCATCAATTCACAATAATGGGAACTTTTTTTATCATAGCCTAGTTCATACAATAATAAACCGTGAAAATATATAAACTCCCATCCACATTTTCCATGAACAACACTTTATCTTCCTAGGGGGACACACTAGGTTTGATGAAAACTTTCTCATGAAGTCCCTCCAACTAAAACCATAGCTCATGGAGTTCAATAGGTTCTATCTGATATGTCGTAAAAGATATCGAGGTAGTCATATGATTAAATTCAATAAAAACACTACCTCTCACCGCATAGGTAGTCATGAAATATCTTTATGGAAGATGTCAATATAATCCTACACAACTGAAGGAAATCATATGCTTGAAGATCCTACAACACCAAGGGAAACACATTCCAACTGATGGGTGATGGGTTGTATCATCCTACTCATTGAAACCAATTTCCCTTTCATGAGATCTCGCTCACCAAAGAAATAGAATCCCATCACATCAATGTGTATTAATCTAACTAGTCTTTGTTCATAATCAATCTGGACTCAGACCATGAAAATTCAATCCATACCCAATATGACATCAAAAGGTTCTATTATGAAGACCAAAATTTCTAACATGAAACTCTATTCTCTAAGTAATAGATCACACTTTCGGAAGAAGAATGATACAGAAGAATCATTCTTGGTAGGAAACTCAACTCGAAACTATTTTACAAGAGCATCTACTGGGATCTGCATATCCTATACTAGGAGTATAAATATAAACAATTGAGTGGAACATGTGTTTACTAATACTAAGGAAATATTATAATAAATACATATCATACCTCTAATCATCTCATGTTATTTGGAATTGTATACATCCAAAGAATTCAACTGTTTGTGGCCTCGACATCCATCTCCCTAAGCCTAACGTGGGTTGCCTGGTGGTGGTGGTGGAAGGACCTCGTAATTTCTTATCCACATGAAGATCATCTGACTCGTCTTCTAGATCTAACTCCTTGGGTACCACCATGTCCATGCTTGGGAGATTTCTAGTCACGGTGTTGTCTCATCTATGGCGGTCCATCAGCTATCTTCTTGGGCTGCTCAACACGTCTGGCCAGGCATTTTGCTTCCATGTGACCCTAACCGTCACAATCGTAGCATTATCCCTCCCTAGGCTGCCATGGTGATATGAAATTCCCTTTAATTGTATGACTACATCCCAAAACATGGTCATGAAAGGGTCTCCAACACTGAGAACTCATTGATTGGCACCTACTTCCTACTACATACAACTAGTCTCCACAACACTCACTACTAGGTCCAGCTATTTGTTATTCCCCATATATAAATATCTATTTCACCAATTCCTACCCTAGAACCCTAACATAGATGGTGATTCTAAAGTTCACTATACTATAATGGATCTCTCGATGGAGTCCCTGCTCAAACATTTGTTCTTAGAAGTATTCATCCATAATCATGTCAACAGAGTATCACATATGTTCTTTGAAACTCGATGTGTACTCAGCCAGCATCATCCCTCCCCACTAAAATTACATAAGATCATGGATCTGAACAATGTGTAAGTAGTATGGGTAGTACTCCTCATGAAACATCTGATTGGAGTTGTCCCATGAAAGTGTCGACTCATCATGCATCCATGTAAATAGGATCCACCAATATCTAATTGTTCCATGGAAAAGGATGGCATCCAAATCCACCACCTGATCTGTCAGGATCCAAAAATAACTAAAGATATAGAAAACGGACTCTATCCAATCCTCTTCTACCTAAGGATTTGGCTCATTGTGGAACCCCAATGGTCTCTATTGCTGGAAGTCCTGGATCACACTAAGAATTAAATCATAGTTAGCCTACTCTAATAGGATGATATATTTATCAACATGTGGCGGTACTACTACCATACCACCTGGAGGATGGGTATCATATTATAGACCCTTAACAGAGGCCTCATGCTCATAGGATAGTTGTCACAAACCAAAACTAATATCATGGCTACCTATTTTCATGGAGGCATCCTGAAAGTTGTCAAGGAGTATCATATTCAGATGAGCATATATATAGATCAACAACAAATGATATATGAATCAAGAAGGATTATCAAAGACACAATCCAATATGATTCATTTACCACTGATCCCCATGAGAAATGTTTCGGTATAATGAGTTGAAAAGTAGGTATTCAAGGTCCTAGATAATGGATACATTGACCACCCATAACATCACTAGACTCCCTTGATTTAGAGTCGTACTGAAGACACAATGAAACTATTTCCCTAAACCCAACCAAGTAATATTTAGGGAACATCCAAACAACATCCCAAGGATCCAACCACCTCTGATACCAATCTTTCATAACCCAAACCATGCCAGGGCTCAAGCCGTAACTACCCCAATCCCACCTCCAAAGGCCTAGAATAGAGATAAGAATTGGAGGAATAAATAAACTTGGTGGCCTTTATTTAGGTACCTATATTCACAAACATAGAAAAATCAAAGAAAAAGAGTAGAGGAAAAGGGTAAAAGATGATACATTGATATAAAATAAACTAGTAATTCATGAACATCTAGATAGTACAAAAGTATGATAGTGAAAACTCAAATTAAAGGTGGAAAATACACACCCAACCAGAAATATATACCGAACTGAAAAAATTGGAAAAGGGTAAAGAACTGAGAGATCACAGTTCCTGTATCCCAATATAAGACCATAGTATGTGGTCTGAGCACCCAGTGTCACTAAGATCCTCTAAATTCATGGTCAAACTATCCATTGTTTTCAAAAGAATTGAAACTTGTGGAAAAATACTGTGTAGGGGTGAGTATATACATACCAAGTATAAAACCCCAAAATGGGTGAAGGGGGAGAATTAAGAGATACAACTAGATCAAGAAGATATGGATAGAACAAGGTACATTGAATGAGTACAATTCAAACCAAAAAGAGATTGATTGTAAGCTCATCCAAGAATAAGAGGATAAACATGGTTAGTAGATAAACTAATCATCATTACTTCTCCAACAATATTAGAGGAGTTGACTCTTCCAACCCTGAGAATCTAGACATAGAAATATTATGGAAAACCCCATGAGTCATATCCCCTTTTGGATGTTGAGTAACCAAAGGCAATGTGTGAATCTAGAAGAAATTATATCAATATATGAAAAGTCAAGTAATCTCAAATGAGAGATTAAGGGGATATCTATCTCGCAGGTCATCCCAATAAGAAGAATCTACCATAGTTCCAAAATAAGTCCATCAGTGATTCCCAACATCTCACATGTCTAACTTAAACACAAAAGTCTAAGGGAATCAATTACCACACCTCGATACTATCCACTTTGGGTGTCAATTAATTTCTTGTATGGTTTTAGATCACATAACAAAAATGTGCCTCAGTGTGGAAAGTGTCCCTATCACTTGTGAGTCCAAAGTGAAGTCAAACAACGTCTCGACATTGTGTTTTACAGTCGAGGGGCACAAATTATAGGTAAGGGTCCCATTTCCCAGTTTAAAGAAGGTTATTACTCTGATAGACCCATAATAACATCACTTCCTCATCCTACTGGAGGGTACCACTCAGGAAGTTCATTAGGGAACTCCACATCACAACTCTTTTGGAGGGTAATCCCAGTAATGTCTTCAAGGAACTTCACTACTCTACCATACTGAAGGGTGACTTGAAAGATCATCGGGGAACCCCACTACCCATCCCTACTATAGGGTAGGTCGATAACATCAAGGAACTGCACTTCCCAACCCTATTGGAGGGTAACTCAGAATGATCATTAGAGAATGCGACTACCTAAGCTTGCTGGATGGTAAGACAAGGAACCTCTGGTGATCTTGTGTGATCGATGTCATCATTAGGTGTTACCTTATATCATTATTATTGGAATGTATCACGTCATATCTCAGAATCCATTGTATAGGGAACCATATCATTATATATGGAAATTTCTCATGATAGGGTATTCACTTTCCCCAAATGGACATCAAGTGAAAAATTCACATTTTATCGAATCATGCTTGAATGACATCTCATGGGTTTAATCCACAAGTCTAAATTAAATACCTGATATTGTTCTTGAAATGTATTCCAAAATTTCAGGTTCACATTTTTATAGAAGGTTCGTCACTCTCACACCGTATGATGGAGATATGTTAGATAAAAGAATCTGTAGTAATAATAATTATATTATTATTAGGTGTTTGGTTGACCAGAATCACAATTCTGAAAAAAGGTATCCAACATATATCTTAAAATGATCATCTCAATTCTAGGAACATGTTTTCACTGATAGTTTGTCAAAAAAAACCTTGGTTAAATGATATTACCAATATAATATTATTTAACAAAAATTTATATCTCATATCTTATATCTAAAATCATGTATATTATATATTATATCTCTTATCTCTTATCTTATAGTGTATATCTCATATCTCATATCTTATATCTTATATATCATATTGTATATCTTATATCTCATATCGTATATCCTGTATCTCAAACCAACAAATCAGGCATCTCTATACCACAAAGATCCTATATCTATGAATTGCTCACCAAATCATTGTGACATCAATAATCCACTATGAATCTTTTTCCCAATCGAGCTTGTTGATAGTCAAAAATGTCAACACAGTACCACAAGGATCTAACAAGAAAAGAACACAAAAAATTGAGGGGGAAAAGAACCATAAACCAATGTTTTAATCAACATTAGAAAATCCTTCTTTTCCAGATATCAAGAATGGGGAACCGGGGTTAAAACAGTGATTAAACAATATGAAATCTGGTACTTGGGCTCATGAAAAGGCCATAACCATATGCAGATCAAAGAAGAAATAATAATATACTCAATATTTTAATACAAAGGTGTAAAAACACAAAAATATGAGTCCTACCTCTGTTTTGGATCGATCATGGGTGAACAACGTGCCCACACAATGATTGGAAGAAGTTGATGCATTCATTACATCTTGATCCAATCCAATATGACATTTTTCCATCATTCGTCTCGATTCTACAAAGGGATAAGGGTGGAGATATCGTCGGTATATTACAAAAATTGAGATTCCAACCCTAGAAATTTTCATTTAATGATATATTTATAGACATAATTTTAGGTCAAATAAATTTAATTATATTTTTTAATTAAATTAATCCACTTAACACACTGCTAATGAGTTAAGGGTATGAATGTCTCATGCCAACACATTTTATGTCTCTCCTAGGGAAGACACAATGTTCCATACCCAACTGTGGTCTTGGATTTTCAATACGATCATCCATTTATGATTTATCTTATTTCCTTTAACAAAATTCACATGCATAGTATAAAATATATTAAATATTTTTTTTTTAAAATTAATTATGGACACACCGAGACTCAGAATCGTACACCATCTCAGTGCCTAGATATTGAAATATATATAAATATCTATAAGGATTACAATGAAGAAACTATGTATATATAATTTTTGATAATATAAAATAGTTAACATTATTGCCGACATAAATCAATTAACATTGTTTAGTTACAAAAGTGATAAAAAAGTCCATCATCCCAGGTCTAAAGTAAAAATTTTATCAGTTTGATGTGATCAACCATAGATTAGAACTTAATGTTTATCCATTATGATATCATATAATATTGAACTAAATGTTCACTGAATAATATATGGATATACTTTTCTATTCATAAAGTTCCAAAACATTATGATTATTGAAATATTTCATAAACCAAGATAAAGTACAAATCAGGGATATTTTGTTCTTGGTTTATGAATATTTGAAGTACTAGTGGGTTGATAAGGGATTAGAAGGAAATATTACAGAAATAAATTATGGGAATTTATATGAATTCATCTATAAAGACGTAGTTTTAATTTTTGTAAAGTGGTTATGTGTTCCACTCCTACTAGTTATTAAAAGGGAGAAATAATATGAACTACATATCTCAAATTTTTCTATACACCCAGGTAGAACATAGATGTATATGGATTTAAAAGAACCTTTTTTGTGGGATGTTATGAAGTGGTAAATTGAAGACTATGTATTTAGATGTGTGGTGTGCCAGTAGATAATGTTTTAAAGACAACATACTATGGGATTCATGAAACTCTTCTTATACCAATATCAAAGTGGGACATGTCAAAATAGACTGTGTCACTAGAAATATGAATAATTATAGGAAAAATGATACTATAGGATCCATTGTTGATCACATTACCAAGTATATAAATTTCCTTGTAGTAAGTGGGGATATGAACTGTGAGATCAATACATGAATCTATATTAATTATGTTTTGATACTTTATAATGCACCGCTATCAATTTTAACTAATCATGACCCTTGGATCACATCGAATGTTTGGATAATCCTTATAGAGGAAATCAATACTAAGATATATTTGAGCACTACCTATCACCATCAAACTAAAAATACAGTCTAAAATGACTATTTAGACACTAAAAGACATGATCAGACCTAGCTAAGATGACTTTCAATGTTCATGGGATCAGTATATACCTATGGTCAAATTTTTATAAAATAATATCTTTCATTCGAGTATCAATGTAGAGACCAGTATCTTGACGTACATGGACTTTACATTACTTTTGCGGAATACTTAGTACATAACAAAAACACACACACAAGGATCGTAATAGTTTAGTGTCTTTGGAAACTCGGAACGTAATCCTCTAATCGTGGTGATAGATCTTCAACATCTCCCATAAAGATCTTTCTTTTTTTTTACCTAAAACCTTTCTTTATATCCTGGGGAAAAGAAAACATAAAAGGGTGAGCTCAAATGCTCAGCAAGGGCAAATAAAGGAAATAAAAATCATATCATATCTTTATGAAAATCAAAACCTGCAAAAGAGATCATAATATCTTAACATGGAATAAATCATAGAAGTGAAAATGAGATCCCCATAATCATAACATAAAACTTGAAACTTTGTGGAATGCACACATAATCATGGAAAATCATTTCTTGTTAGTCATGACTCATTGCCAAGACTATCTTAGTGGACAAAGTCCCTTTCTGAACCGAGTTCACTCCTCGTTTCAGTCCTGTATCACTGAACCGAAATAACCTTCCGTTCCAGCCCTGTCTATCTCATGAGATATAAAATCTTTACCCAATGCATTGGAGGGAGATATAGGTCCCACCCATCTTATAATGAATCCTTTCTTATGTGTGCCACATAATCATAAATCATACATCATCGCATAACACATGTAATAAAAATGGGATTCTTGAAACACTATGACATCATAAAACAAATCATATAAGATAAAGGAATTCATAAAAATGTTTCCATCACAACATAATCAAATCCATGTAATAATATGGATAAAAACAGAACCCTTTTATTATCATAGATGGAAAATAATTTTGATAAAATACTTGAACTTCATTCTTGAGGAAAATATCCTTTCTACTTCAAAAACACTTTTCCTTTCTTAACATGTCATACAATTTTAAAATAAAATAAGTTGATCAAAAATAAACTTGAATACTTGTAAAGGAAGCTTCTTGGAAATAATTTTTTAGAAATCCATTCATGCCGTATGAGTTAAAAAAAACATTCTTCGTACTTTTGTCGGAAAAGTCAAAAAGTACCTTGTACGAAAACGACAAAAGATTCCTTTTATACATATTACTAAAACTCACCGAAGGGTAAAAATGGATTTAAACAATTGTATGTGGATGGAAATAATATTACATATTGATGAAACATGGATGTGGATGATAAAATACACCCCAGTAAATACTTACGAATAAACAATCTCGGATAAGAATGAGATTGTGATATTTCCCTTACCTTAGGTCCGACTTGCTTTGTAAGTGTCCGAAACTCCTGTATAATGATTTAAATCATGTTATTGACTTATTACAGAATCATATTCATTGTTATTATATCATATATGGTTCACTTATGACATTATATTACCCGTTCTTTTGTAAATTCCATGTTAAAGAAGCGTTTTGGGTAAAATCGTTTCATTTATCGTAGGTGTTTTGACTTGTTGTTCTTGACATCATTATTACTTATATCATGATTTACTCACTTCCAGAATATAAAATATGATTTATATATCATATATATTCAGTATATATATATATATAATAGGTAGATAAATAAAATGAAAAACACCGTTCATGGAGACGGTAGTCCGTACGTACGCATGAACGCTATTTTCCTTTCCTTATTGTCTTGAAATGGAAGTAAGTAGATGAAATACATATGTATATATATACATAAATCCAGTAGCTTTATAATGTCATATATTTCATTATTATTTCTTATATATACATTATAATCATTCTTAAATGGTTAACATGGAGAATGAATCTCATCGCGTCGTGGAGACGGTAGTCTGTACGTACGCACGAGCGATGATATCATTTCTATAAATATTGAATTGAATTGGAGTGGATCATAAAATATATCAGAATCAATATGATGTTTTAATAACTATGTATAGTTATTCTTTACACCATTATACCCATCCATGTAAGGTGGTGGTGGAAAATAGATTACACCACGGCGTGGAGACGGTATTCCGTACGTACGCACGCGCGGTGATTTCTTTTTCCGTAGGATGGATAGATGGTGAAATAGGGTTGTTTCATACTTATAATAACATATCAGTATATGAGTGATACTGATGTTATTACTTCATAATGAAACAACCTAAGAAGAAGAAGTGGAAGAAGAAATAAAGATGAAAGAATTGGTAACGGTAATTACCTCTTCTTTGAAGTGCCTCTTTGAGACCTCCTCTTAGGGCACTAAAATTGGTCTTTGAGGAAGACCAGAACCTCTAGGATGTTGCTAGGGAAGTGGATAAGAGATTTTGGCAGGGGTTGGCCGAGCTTGAGAGCTCAAATTGGTGTGAGGAGGAGGGGGAGGAGGTGTCCTTTTATAGGGGAGGAGAGGGGCACCTTAGGAATATCTCAAAATATTATTTTATATTAAAGTCAAAATCGGTTTATAATGGTTCCAAAGGGTCTTATTTCGAAGCTAAAGTGGGGATGGGTCGAAATCCTATCAACCAATAAGATTTAGACAAGTTTAGGGTATTATTTTAACCTTATCAATTAGATTTAACTCTAAGTTATATAATTTAACTTTTACCGTGTCTTTTTTTTTCTTACATTATATGGTTAATAAACTTACTATAACATTCCAAACGAACCCCAAATTGTTTATTATTAATATATATATCCTTATCTAAGTCATTTGGCCGAACCTTAGATTTTCTAGGAATAAAATAACAATTAATAATATAATATTTGATTTAAAAACTATTTTGTGTCAATTTTGACACTATTTGATATATGATTTTTGTGAAAGTCATAAAAGAATTATATGTTCGAACCAAGTTGATTAAATCAACACTAATATATCATAGTAACCTAGAAAATTAGTGGAATTCATAAAAAGTCTCAAATTATATTTATTTTGGTGTTTATAACATCAATTATGTCAATATTTCATTAATAAGATAATTACTGCATCATCATTGTGTCATAAATAAATTAAATTATTTGATGTCTAAAAATTAAAAATAAAATACCGTCATGTAGTAAATCTTTTTAGCTTTCTAATGAATATTTACAATCGAATTTATCTTATTTATAACCCCATATTAAAAATGATTTACTTATTAAACTTTGATTTTAACTATTTTAACCCTTCTTTAAATAAATTAATAATAAATGTCCTAATCTAATCCAAGTGGGCCTAAATGGTCATATTTTATTCCTAAGTTTGTTTTTGGTCGAATTACACTTGTCCAATAGAATTAGGACATGTGTTAGGGTAATATTAATATCATATTTACCCTTAGTTACCCTATTTACTATTAACCGCGGTAAAAAAAAGTAAAAAGTTACTATTCACCAAAAATTATTTTCATCTCATTGAACCAAATTTTACTTACTGACATCAACCGTGTCTCTCAGATTTTTGAAATTCCATTCACATAAGCGGTAAAATTAAGTTTTATGAAAAATTCAGTTTTTTAACTACCACTTAGTAGTTTCACTATTCATCAAAAATTGATGTTTTTCAGAACAGTGCCAAAATTTCATCCCAAGCTATATTTCATATTCCGAATTCAAAAATGAAGTCTATTTTACCAAATTAATTACATAAAAGTTGCATTAATTAATTTTATAATTAAATCCCGCTGTTAAAACAAATAGCGTGTTTTTAAGAAACAATATCTATCAAAAGATTGACACTTGTTTATGTCTAGTTTAAATGTGAAATTACATCCAATGACCAAAATTGTATTAAATTGTAAAAATATATTCTAAATATACTTTAAAACCACTCAAATTAATGATTTATCACTATTAATTATTTTGATTAAAAAAGTTGTTTTTAATTATAATTTAGTAATTTTCACTATTCATCAGAATATGAAAGTTATCTGAAAAGTACCAAAATGTCACCTTAGGATAAATTCGATACTCCGAATCCAAAAATGAAGTCCATTTTAAAATTTCTAAAATTTAAAAAGTGGTTATTACTATTCATAACGGCTATTTTTAATAATATTTTAATAGCATATCATTGTTTCGTGAAACTCAGTATTACGTACCACACACGCTATCGAGGAAGGTTGCGATTGCGTGTAATGCAAGGCAAGTCAAGGATGCGTGTTGTGCAAGATCCTTTTGGTGTAGTGTACAACACAAGACATTAGTGAAATAAAAAAGAATATTTTTCATAAAATCTCGGGCTGTTACAATCAAAATAGAAAAATATGAAGTATTTCATTGTAATATATTTCATACTCTGAATTTCTGAGAATTAGTTAAAAATTAAGCTAGTTGGACTAGAACTTTTCGAGGATAAATATTTGAATGTATGGGTTATTCAAAATCATATCAAGGTATCTCAAAGTAGGAATAATATCTATGTCGATAAACAAATGAAGGATCTTGAATTTCAAATGGGGGTTATGTTTTCCTAAACGTGTATCCATGAAAAAGAGTTATATGATTCATTAAAGAGTGTAAGATAATTCATAAGTATATTGAGACTTTTAAAATTGTTGAGATAATTTGAGTTGTGGCTTACTGATTGGTTGTTCCACCCAACCTCTCTAAAGTGGATGACTCCTTCCATGTTTCTGTATTAAGTAATTGAATTTCTAGTCTAATACATGTCATCACCAATGTAGAAATTGATTTAGAGCCTAATTTATCTTAGAACTAAGTGAAAATAAAATTATTTTCACTAGTTTAGAAGTGTTTAATAATCTAATAACTCGACTGGTGAAGGTTCTTTGGATAAATCAGAAACTAGAGGATGAAACATGGGATCCTAAAGAAGCTAAGAGGAATGATCACCCAAATTTATTTAAGAACTGAAAATTATCACAATTTTTTGGATGAAATTATTTATGTGGGGTAATTTAATACCATAGAACATCCTATAATAGATAAACACTACCTCTCTAAAATATTTCCCATCAAACATCCTATTATTTTATCATTATAATAGAAATAGTTTATAGTTATACTTACATGTAAAATTTATATATTTTATAATTTTAATTTTATAAATTGGATATAATTTGTGGAGTTCATAATATTAAATTTATCTTTGGGTGAATTTTTTAGTTTTTAGAAATAGTTTATTTTGGGTGAATAGTGAAATATGCTTATTTTTGAAAAACTGTATTTTTTTCAATAAATCAAGTAATTTAAAAGTACCAATATGTTTTGGTTTTTCATTTAAAGTAAAATAATATTACTTTAAGTAAAATTTGTCTAATTAATTTCATATTAATCAATATTATATTTTATTTTTGTATAAGATCATTTTAAGATTAAAATTTATTTTTCTAAAAAATAGTTTTTCATTGAATTTTGTGCACCTATAATAATATTAATTTGTACCAATTATTAAAAATAAATCATAAAAAATTTATTCGATATTTTTAATTAGTATGTTCAGATTTAGTAATGGGTTAAATTTTATTTTTTTCTTATTATGAATAGTAACATTGCTAAAAATTTTGTCACCGTAGTAAAGGGATAAAATGGTATAATTAATGCTAGAATAATGCGATAAGTTCAAAATATATCATCTTATTTATTATTGTATGAGTTTATATATAACCTTATCACATTATATTAAAATTTTAATTATTTCATTTCCATAAAAACATGAGTAAAAAACTCATAATATTTAAAAGTTATGAATAATTAAAAGTGTGTTACTCCAATCACTTATAAATGACTTACGACAATCCTTAATTATTCGAAAACATTGGAACTCCAGATAATATAATCCCTAGATAAATAAATAAATAACTTCCTTCCTCACATTTTATAGGTTCTAGTCTCTCTAAAGAACCGACCTAAGAAGGATTCAGGTTTAAGAGAAAGTAGTTTTTTTAAAGAAGAGGTTTAACTCTTAACAGAGATATTTTATGCTCATTACTTATTCTACATATTTTTAAACTATCATAAACAAGATGATATAATAACATAATATCTCAAATATATGTAAAAGTTAGTAAATTTATTTTATAACCCTTTTTCATTATCTTTTTCATCCTATGGGAAATAAATACATCACTCTTTTATATATGTGGACTATAAAATATATGAATGTTATGTATTTCATTTTTCATCATCAACTCACCCGAGTGATTATAAATATTTAATTAATCAATAAATAGGATTTTTATGACATTATTATGATTCAATAAATATAATATATTATATATTCATGATATAAACAACCTTATATTTTATATATTTTTCCTTACATTTCATAAATAACCATAATAATATCCCAAGAACGAATAGGTTTGGTGTCTTTAGAGAGTAGATTAATAATCATATTATTTTAAAATTATTATCTTCATTTATTCTTAAGTGAAAAATGCTATACCATATTATAAACATATCATTAGTAAAACTCATCCTCATAACCTAGGGAATGAAAACATTAGAAAGGTGTGAGGTGAAATGATCATTAAAGTTTGAATAAACATTTCATCAATGAAGAGTTCATAAGAATAAAAAATCATGGTCATAAACATAATATCACATCATCATGAGTGATCCATCCATCCAAAGGCCCGAAGGACTTTAATTTTTTTTTAAAATAAACCCCCTTTTAAGGGAATAAGGGGAAGACCAAAAATACTTCATAAACATAAGAAAAATCACTACTCGACGGTCAAAGAGAGATAAAATCAGACTGACAGCTTGAAACTGCCCCTCCCTAGCATGTGATCTTGATGTTGCTCTCCACCGTTCCTAGGCTATTGGGCAAGCGAGTGTCCTATTTCAAAGCACATGCTCGATCCGATGGCCGAATCCATACCCTCTCAATCATCCAAATTCATCATGAGTGGTAATCATAAAGAATCAGTGAACTTCAATGTACATGGAATAAAAACCTAATGTCATAAAAGATTAACATGGAAATATAGTAATAATAACATAGCTTAGAAACAATTAACATAGTCCTTGAGTCTTGAGGTCATAAGAGATGAAGGCATAAAATATTTCAACTATAGAAAATCATTATCATTGGGAAACATTACTTTCATGCACCACTCCATCAATGCCCAAGCTTATATGAAAATAAAACTTAAACCTGAAAAACTATCTCATGATATTGAACCTTTTAACCCATTCATTAGACTGTCTTATATGGACCCACCCATCATCATCCATACTTATGAGTTCTACTTGAAAATCATTCACTTATCACAATGAAAATAAACCATACAAATAAAATGGGATTAATAAAAATTTTAAATAAAATCATTCACTTTTCATAGAGAACCAAAAGAAAAAAATGTGTTTTATAAAAAATTAAAATTAAAATCATTCACCTTTAATATAATAAAGAGAAAATTTAAAAAAAAATAGGTTTCATAAAAAAACAAATAAAAATAGTTCACCTTTCATATTATAATTACCCAATGTAAATAAAAATATGATTCATAAAAATAAAAAATAAAATAACTACACAAATTAAATCGATTGACATCAGAAACTTTATAACCCAAAAATAATCACATAATAATAATGATGGAGGCTGAAACCTGATACATAACTCCATTATAGATTGATCATTATTTATGCTAAATAATTAAATTAAAACCAAATTAAAAATATTTTTTAAAAAAACCTTTTGTAATTAGCAATGTAAATGTCAGTCATGAATATTATTTCAAAAAAGTATCCTTTGTTTTCTTAAAAATCAGTGAAAATAAAAAAACTAATGGAAGTTAATTTGAATTAAAAATTATTCTCCCTAGATATATAAGATATAATAACATTTTAAGTGTAAAATTTAGTAAATATAGGGAAAATTAATTCAATATGAAATCATATAAATCGATGGAAGAATATTGAGTTACTAAAACCATTACATTTACTCTTTATTTTCATAAAAGTTAATTAAACTATTGTTTTAAAAGATAAAAATATTATTCACCTATTTTTAAAACATATTAATGTTGATAAAAGTTTAGAAACCTATTTTATAATTATTCTCTATATGTAAATGAGTTAGTTCTTATCAATTTTTGATTTCAGGTGTGAGTAATCTTGATCGTTTTAAATTAGTTTCATAATCTTGGTGTTATGTTGATTATTATCCCAAAGTTAAACATTATCATATCATAAAAGGAATTTTAATTAATTATTTTTCTTTATTTATTATATTAAAATTTCATTATATGGGAGTTTTTATAATGATCATTAAAGATGAAATCAACAAGAGTATGTTTTAGTGATTCTTAATGAATGGTCATTGATATATTAATTAAATTGTTTAATATTAAATTTAAAATTATATAACCAAAAAATAGTTATTTTATTATTTATATCACATATTTTCATAAAATATTTCCTCGTAATATATGATATTATTTTATACCATTATCCAAGTCGGTGGTTAGACTGACCCAAACATTAATATACAATAATTTATAAATGATTATGATTATGATTATGAAAGTGGTTCATTCTTTATTAATTTAATTATTATTGAATCATAATGATGTTGTTTTTATAATTTTAATGTGGTAAATTATATTTTTTTGGTTTTAATAAATAATAAAGAAAATTTATGTAAAATGAGATACATTGCTTCAAGGAGGTGGTAGTATACACACTGCATAGTTAATGTTATAATTTATCATAAAATGAGAGGTGATAAAGGTATATAATATATATTTTTTTCATAATAATTAAATATATATATATTTCATATATTTCATCATTAACTTCGTTAGAACCATCATTGAGAGATATTAATGAAAAAAATACATTGATTTATGGAATCAATAGTATATAAGTATGCACGATCGACGTTCTTTCATTTTTCTAAGAGAGTGGGAATGAAAAAATAATAGTTGTTTCATTATTATAATAAAATATTGGTATATTAATTATATTGATTTCATTTTATTAGTGTGGAAAAAAAATTGAATATGAATATTAGGAATAAAATATTAAAAATGGGGTAATACTTACGTCAAGAGGTTCAGTTTTGTCTTAAAAATATCCATGGAAATGGAGGGTATAAGCTAACTAATTGAGATAATAGGCTTAAGGAAGTGGGATTTGGTTTTTCTAGGAATAAAATTTTAATGATTCAGTAATAAATATGATAGTAAATTTGTAACATGAATTGGAGGATGTGATCCTATTTTATAAGTACAGTAGGGGGAAATTTTAGAAGCACCCTTTATATGTTTTATAATGTAATGTAACTATTCATGGTTCAAAGACTCGAAATGGGAAAATAGAGGAGGGGATGGTTTTTTTATAAAAACCAAAACCAATCATTTTGAAATATGTTGTAAATATTTTTTGGGTCATTTCCTCTATGAAAATAAAATTTTCCCATTTTTACTTTTATTAGGGTAATAATTTTTCAACCTTATTAATTAATTTCAATAAACAATATTAAAATTGATATTTTATTAGTTTAAACATTATGATCAAAATGTAAAAATAATTTTTTCAAAAAAAATTTTACGGGTGTGAAATTTTAATTTTATAATAAATGCACATACCATATAAAAAGTGTTTCTAGGAAAAGTGTGTTTTAAATCATAGAAATATGTGTAGTCCATTGTTACCATAATTATCAATTTTAATGAAATTAATTGGTTTATTATAAAAAATGTATATATCTTTTAAATAAATCAAAAAAAACCTTTACCCTTAGAATAGATAATTAAAATAAACTATCTAAATAATATTAGAATAAAAATATTCATTCTGTTTCATAAAATTGAAAATTGGGTTTTAAAATTTTAAAAAATATCATTAAAATGAGTAAATTTGTTTCTCAAATTAATATTTTATCAATTATAAATCTATGTCTTTCTTATATAATTATAAATTAGTAAAAATTCATTATTTTGGAAAAAACTAAATTTTTCACTATACATAAATAACCAATTATTTTAGGAAAATACAAAAAACATATTATGATATTTTTGATTTCTAGAATTGAAAAATTAATTTAATTTTATCATATTCATGTTTTAAATGTGATATAAATTAATTTTTACATAAAAACACATAAGTGGAAAACAAAATGTGTTTAAATAAATGAATCTCATATTAATATGTCCTTTTTTATAGATTAATATCGTGTTTACTTCTCTTTGATTCACACCAATTTATCAGCTATAATATATTGGTCATATTTTATAATTTTATGTTATTATTGTATCATGGTTTTCAATTTTATTTGGTGTTTCATGTAAGATAATCCACACGACCAGATATTTATATAAGGAAATGTATTTACTAAAATCATGGGTTGTCAAATATATTATCTACCATTTCCCTTACACAAATTCAAAATTATAATGTATATCATGCACACAGGTGGACTACCACATCCATGAAATGATGTGATTCATTTTTCATTTCCAACCTACATGGATATTAATAAATATAAATTTAATGAATAAATGTGATATTTATATGATGATTATGATTTTTTAAATGTAAAATTCTTTCTGATTTATTTCCTTTTCATCCATTAGAAATGTGAAAATGTTGTTCATGCGAACGTACAACCAACTGTGTCAGTGAAAATATGTATTTAATTTTTCATGACTATTTTTCATGAATGGTTCTATAATTATATAGAATTTATAAACATGATAATTATAACACGTGTAAAATTTTGGAGATGATGAAACCATAGATAATGTTAAAATATTGGATCTATAAAATGATAATATGTATGGAAAATAGGATGGTTAACACTCAATTATTGTTTTTGAAAAAAAATAAATGGATATGAAGAAATTATTATTTAATATAATTTATATGATGTATCCAAATAAGGTTTTATTATAGATTTATAATACGTCTTAATTTATTATATATAATATTACAGTGTGTTAAATTAAGAAAAAGTGTGAAGGATTTATTTTCGAGTTTCATTCTTTTTTATGATTGTTTAGTTTTAAGCTTCTATTGCGGGAACTATTTGTCCTTTATCTCTTAAACACCTTCTATTTTCTTCTCATTTGGTTATTTATTGGGTTTTAATGTTTTCCTTTCATTTTCTTCTTTGGTATTCATGATGATCAGGAAATAGTTTTTAATAAAGGTTAATATTATTTCATATTTTTGGGTTTGAAATATTTATCCAAACCTATATTATTCAATTTCATTTACGGATTTTCTTATCCACATTTAAGTGATGGATGAAGGTGTTTCTATAATATCTTTTACTTTATTTACAAACATTTTAAAGGAATATTATTTTAATTTTTTACATAATTCATTTTTTGAATTTTTTAGAAAGTGGGAAAAGAAAGTTTTATAACATTTACTTCGTGAACCCCCATATCCCTCCATCATAGATATCATTCTTTATCAAGATTACTCTATAATTTTCCATAGTTTTTTCAATGAAAATATTATTCTTTTATTTCAATGAATTTTTAGTTTTAAAATTTTCCCATACTACCTTAGGTATTTTTTTTATTTTCAAAGAAACATTATAATGTATTTAGAATGCTGTTTTTTATCTATGTAAACAACCTTTATGGATTTTTATGTTTCAATGTGGGTATAATCTAATGATATTGTCCACCTTATTTATCTAGATATCTTTTGATCATGTTTTTGTATTCATTAATTGGGGTGAAATTGAAATTTCATATATTTGTTTTTCAAAAATAATTTTTACATTGATTATGTGTTGTCTTATAATTTGTTAATTTTATATGAATATTCATTAGACATAGTAAGTGAAAAATGGGGACCACTATTAGATATCCCCTCAATGAATCAATAGGTCTAATGAGAAAAACTATCTTACATATTTGTAATGCGACTTACCTATTTATGTATAATGTATCGGTATGAGGTTATAAAGATAATATTATGATATTCGATTTTAAAAAAATTATCATTATGAAACTAGTTATTTTTATCCATGTGATTATTTTTTTACTATGTCATCCATGGATATATTCCCCTTTTATGATATTTGTTATGTTGAATATTTTCTTATGTTTATGACTATCATATTCTTTATTTTTTATTTATTCTATGATATATTCTATTGCATTCTTTTACTTAATGATCATATGGACTAACATTTTATTAAGTTTTCTGTTCCATAGGGTACCAAAAGGTATAATTTTAATGCTTTTAGGAATATATTATAAGAAATAATAAATATCTCACTCGACTTTTAGTTTTTATCTTATGTTTTCAAATGTAATGTGAGAATGATATATATATATATAGTCTCCCAATACTACCAAAATATTAAATCCCATAGGATGTGATCTCTTTTATTTTTTTCTAATGTAGTAAAGTAACAATCAGATATGTGTTACTGATGTCATTGTGTCACATAAAAAATCATTATTTTCAACTAGGTTATATTACATAAAGTGTTAGTGCATGAATATTGAGTTTTCATCCTATAGATTCCCCCATGGAGTCAAAAATATAAATATATATAGTGTTCTCTAAAAACTCCATGGTTACATTATCTTTATAAACATTTATTATGGACCTAGATATTTTTAATAAATTCCTTCCTAAGATGATTAGTGTTTTTTTGTAATCCATTATCCCTCTATGTTTATTATATATTTGTTAGATATAAGGGCTAAGTTATTTACCCTTACTAGTACACATTAAATTAATCTAGTTAGAAAGGTAGTTGATTGGTTTTTTAGAAACCAAACTTCTTATATATAATTTTCTAATCTACAAATATAAAAATATGGAATTAGGATTTAAATTAATTAAAAAATCAATATTAGACAAAGCATTAATGAATATTGATTCCCCTATAA
This sequence comes from Viscum album, assembly GCA_963277665.1. Taxonomy (NCBI): domain Eukaryota; kingdom Viridiplantae; phylum Streptophyta; class Magnoliopsida; order Santalales; family Viscaceae; genus Viscum; species Viscum album. Next base: position 1,941,048,298 of record OY728159.1, read on the forward strand.
CAAAGTCTATTGAAAATATTTCTAGCTATTAAAATTTGGTTGGTATTTGGACTGAAATCAATGATGGGACATTCCCTCCAATATTTTCCCTTACATTCCCTTAGATACTTTTCTTCTTTATGCACAACTATTTAATTAATGTAAAATACTTTTATATTTTCATAAGATTTTCTAAAAGGGTTGTGTGTATTTAAATATTTTTAAATATATAAAGGAAATATCCCTAGATCTCACCCAAATTTATCTTATTTGTTTCATCTAATATTTAAGGATATGTTATTATAAAAATTGTTTGTTCATTAAATTTTTTTATGGTTTTTGTTCTAGTTTCCTTTATTTATTTTCAAAATTTTCTTCCAGTTGTTTTTTAATGTTTGTATAGTTACTCATACATTTTAGACATAGATATCACATCTTAATATATTAATATTTATTAAATGACATAATGATCAATTCCAGAATCATATAGGTCTAGTATCCTTGGAAACATTGACATATAATCAATTTGTTCATAATATTCTCCCACTAAGTTCTTTATAACTAGAAACATTATTTGGCCTATAATTCCTAAAAAATTTATTTTAAAACTAGATAAATAAAACATAAAAATGGGTGAGATTTAATTTTTATTAAGGGTAAGAAATATATATATCAATGATCAAATAAGCATAACAGGATCATAAGGGTATAAGAATCATGATATCAACACTTGAAAAAATACCCTACACATTAGAGATCCTAATCATCAGTCATGGTATAAATATTTATAGTTCATAAGACATGAATCATTAAAGAATCAAAGAATATGAGCCATTAGAGTATAAAATTATCATAAGACATGAGTTTTTGGTATACAAATAAGCTTATAACATTGTGAACATGTATACATAGAAACAGGTTCAATAATTAAGTAATGGACATGAAATAATTCCCTCACATAAAATTATGGGAATTAAAACAAGTTTACACATAAAAATATGGACATAAATCTAGGTCCAGGCATAAACATATTGACATGAAATGCAGTTCCACACATAAAATTATGGACATAAAATCTAGGTCTACAAATAAAGTTCTGGAAATGGAAGCCCTATCTACACATAAAATTGTGAACATGAATTCAAGCTCACACATAATATATATACCACTTGATTTATCCTTATTTACCCAATTCATTAGAGGGACATATAGGCCAGACCCATCATATAATGAAAATCATACATATGTGTTCAATGATATCATTAACCATTCATCATATCAGAACCTAATAAAACAAATTAGTTTGATAATCATTTCATCATAGCATAACCCAAGGAAAAGAAATGGGTTTCTTAAATATTGTTTCATTATATTCATAACCCATCTTGAGAAAGAATAAGGGTGGTATCCTTGGATTATATCCCCAGTAAAACATAAGTAAAATCATGTTTTTTTTCATTAATGAATATAAATACCATTAAAATATAATTAAAATATTATTCTAAAAAATAACCATTCCATTTTAAAATCACATATTTTTTAAAAAATTAAAAGTTATAAAGGAAAACAATTTCATTGAAAATAAACTCTTAAAATTGTAAAGGAATATTCAAATGAAAAATCAGTCATGCTGGTTTGAAAATTTGTTCAGTATGGTAAGTTTAAGAAAACATTAGCCCCATAATTTTGTCCAAAAGGTTACAAAGTCCCTCATTTGAAAAATAAAAAAATATACCTTTTAAACTATTTTTAAAAAAATGAGAAAATTTGAAATTAAAAATCATAAGATAACCGTAAATATTTTCTTAAAAATAATTTTAGAAAACATGGATATGGAAGAAAAAGTGTTTTTTGATCGAAGAGAGAAATGAAATTGATTTTTATTAAAATATATTTTTTAAATATATTGAGAATATAAGATGATGAAAATTAAGTGAAAACATGTATTTTAAAGAAATAACCAATATATAATAAAATTCATGAGTTTATTGACTGATATACCTTAATATTTCATCTTTGCAAACATAATCATGAACAATCCTAATAAACAAATAGATTGTAACATAAAACCCTTACCTCAAGTTTGGATTTCTTAACAGCACTATATCCACCTAAATAATAAATTTAAATGTATTATAATTACATATAATAATCATTTTCATGCTTTTAATATCATATATGATCTCTTTATAATATTTTTAACACCCCTTATTATCAATGATTCCTTATTAAAATTATTATTTTTATGAGTCAACTATTTCATTTTTCATGAGTATTTCAGTTCACTAGTTCCATTACTTGTACATTTATCTTGGTTCCATCACATACATAATATAAATATTGATATAAATATCTTATATATATATATATATAGAACTATATAGATTTCATAGATATAAGAATTAATTACACCATTCATGGAGATGGTAGCTCGTATGTACGCATGAACACAATTTTCATTTTTTAATTTATGGAATGAAAGAAAGTTAAATATTAATTAAAAAATAAAATATCATTACTCTATCATAGATATTCCTCAAATTCATCCTCATTTACATCCTTGTAAAATATAAATGAAAAATTAATCACATCTCTTCGTAGAGGTGGTAGTCAACACATACACACAAATGATGTTGTCATTTCCAAATGTATTGTACGGTGGCTAGTTATATGTAATATTACAATTATAGAAGTATAATTATTTGGTAAATATCATATATAAACACTAAACCAATCATGATACCCATCTACAAAATATGGTGATGAAAAATTAATTGTATCACCATGCAGAGATGAAAAGTCGTATGTACGTGAGAGCAATACTTTCACTTCATCATTGATTAAAAAGAGGGTGTATAATGGTGTTTTAAAATAATATTAAAATAATTCATATCTATAATACTAAATTTATTATTTTATGATACATATAATTTATTTATATACGGTAAAGAGGAGTAAAAACAACGTTATTGGTTAAGGTGATTACCTCTTCTTTTAAAAGAATCTTATAGATCTCGTCTAAACGGTTCTAGGGTTGGAATTTTTAGATTATTATGACCTATATAATATTGTTATGTAATTTGAGATGAAATATTAATATAGTTTGGTAAAAATATAAGTATAAATGTAGTGTAAATAAGTTATAGAGGAGGTTCCCTTTTATAATTCAGGTGAGGGGCACTTTTTAAATTTCTTAAAAGATCAAATTATAATAATTAATTCTTAGTCTACATACATCAAAATGGAGATTTATTCAAATATAAGGTATTATATGGATGTAATTATATTAAAAAATGTAAATTAGACATGTTTTTATGTAAATTGTCACCTTATCATTTTGATTAACCATCAGTTAACCAATTTTAGATTTAACTATGGTTACAACTTTTTCAATATTAAAGGCTGGTAATTGTTAATTATATGGTGTAAATTTGACAATTAATGGAAACTTTATGAAATTTTAAACCATATCATATAAAAAATTTATTATTTAAAATTTTTATGTTTTTTAAATAATTTAATAAAATATTATTTCTATAAAATATCTTTATTTTCAATTTTGACACAGTTAATTTAATACATCAAGTAAAAGGGGTAATTAGATTATAATGAGTACATGCCCCCCCTAATATGTCATATTGATATAGAGATGTTTTTTAACACATTGACGCATTCAAATTATATCACTTTTATTATTACAAAAATAATTTCTTATAATTTCTTATTAAATTGAGAAATGTTGAATCTGTGTTTCATAAGAAATTAATGTCATTATATAATTACTAAATTTTAAAAAAAACTATAATTAAAGTAATTTTTTTAATCTCAAAATATAAACTTATATTCTTTCATAACTTAATTTTTCTTCTATTTTTATGGATATCAGATATTAAAAACAAAAATAGTTATATTTTGTAACTTTTATTGATTTAACTAATATATAATTAAATTTCATGGAAAATTTCCCATTAAACAACTAAATATAAATAATAAGGTGTTATATATTGAATAAATATGATCCATAATAATTAGGATGAATGTTTTAATCCTCAACACTTATTTATAATCTATATTGACTCAATTTATCCTTTACCGATATGACAAATTTTACCATTGTTACTTTCCATATTGATTAAAAATAATAGGTAACTTTTTAATAATTTTAACCTCAGGATTATAAATATGAAATATGTTTTATATAATTAAATTTCTATAAATTTTATAAGTTAAATTTAATATAAGTTTACAAAACAATACAAAAATTGTTTTTTTATAAAAAGATTCAAGAATACAAATGGATTTATTCTTATCCTTTTCTTAGAAAAATATTTTTTTAATGTTAAAAATAGTTTATAAAGTAAAAAATATACAAATTTCCTTAAAATAATCCACCACTATCAATTAATTTAATTTATAAAAAAATACATTGCATGCATAACAATATTTTTCTTAGAAAAAAACATCACTTCTAGTTTCAAATAATTTTTTCAAATATAATTATATAACAAAAATTAAATTAATTTTATAATTTTCTAGACTATATATTTTTTATAATTTATTTAATACTGTTTACACCTACCAATACAATGGTTATGCAATAATGGACATATAAAATTTTAATAATTTGGCATGGTTCATCTATACTCAATGTTACATGTAAAGAAAAAAACTAAAGAAATTAAATATATTTGGAAAAAAACCTTAAAATATCAGGGTGTTACAATTTTATTTTGATATTCCAAATGAAAATTTTAGTTTGGGTAAACATTATTTACACTAATTATTATTACTGTGATCACATTACTTTTAGAGTTAAAAAGTGATAGATTTAGTAACTTACCAAGGTTATTATTCATGATTTCCTATAAAGTTTGAATAATACTATCCATATAGATCTTTATTTATATTAATTAATTGTATAATTATTTAATATTAGGTTCTGGTTGAGAAAGAGGTTGAATTTGAAAAAAAAATTGAAAGCGTGTCTAGGGGTTTTCTTTATTGATAAGACACTCTCCATATTGTTTTCTGAAATCCTTGATTAAAAACTATTAGAAAGCTTTTTATTATTTTATTATTGTAGAAAAGGAAGTATAAATTCATTCAATTGATTAATAAATCTATATTAGACTTATAAACTCTACCATTTTCCTTTGTTATTCTTGGGTTGTTGAAATTACCTATTATGGTAAGTACCAATATAGTTTTCAGTGTCTTAAACTTAAGAGCATGGGCTTATAAAGTCTTCTTGAGAACAAAAATGTATATAAACCTTCATAGGATTTAATTAATCTATTTTATACTTAATATCCATATATCATAAAAAATTACATAGTTCTTATAGTTTAGACTTGAGAAAAGGTAAATTGGTGTCCTTCATCTCCTAAACATTTCTTTTTTACATTACCTTAGGTGGAAAACTATTGTTATTTTTGGGTTATATTTTTATTGTGTCAGTTTTCTTAAACTAGTTATTTTTTACTCAATTATATACCGAATTCTTCATCTAGTTAGTTATTACCACTATCAATTAGTATTTAATAGAATAATTCTATAAAATGTTGTTCATTAATCACTTGATGTGGACAGCTCAAGAATATGTTTTTAATCATTTTCTAGAAATCAGACATTTTTCTCTAAAAACATAACTTATTTAATAAATATCTTCTATCAAGGTAAAAATCCATGAAATTAGAAAGAAATATTATAGAAAGTTTCTTTGGAACTCAACTCAACTTGTTTTTTATCCAGGTTGCATATTTTATACCCATTCTTTGTCCCCTCCTTCCAGGTAAAAGGTGAATAATAAATAATTAACTTTTTTTAAGATATCACCCTTGGATTAAATATGACACAAACAATTGTAAATTATTTGTGATTATTATTTATATATTAACATGTAAGAAGTTGGAACTTGGGTACTAGTTTAATAATCCCAATTTTAACTTCAAATTTAGTTTCTTATGTCAAATAAAAAAACTAGTCGTTATAATCAATTATGTAAGGTGAATATATATATAAGTTTTTTATTAAGATTTCAAATCATAGTTTCCAATAGTGACTTAGAAGTAACATTTTTATTTTTACTTTTTTTATTTCTAATAATGTTATTTAACTAAATTTTCAAATTATATAGGTTATTTAAATTTATTACTCTAGAAAAACCAGTTCTCTCAATTTCAAGATCAAGAATTAATAGTTCATCACTATAATATCTAATCATTTATTCCTAATTAAGTAAATTATTTAATGAATGTGACTCTACCCACTTGACTATACCAACCATAGTATCATTTAATGTCTAATAATAAATTTGACTATTGATTAATAATAATGTTTATAATCATGTAATTCCCATATTAGGTTGTATAAAATTGTGAGACTTCAACTTTAAATGATTACTGAAATTTGATCCTACTTTCTATATACATGGGTAAGCATTACGTAATTTATAAACACATCAATAATGAACTTACCCATATGTTTTAGATAAAACTAATAAGTACAAGGCGATATAAGTAAATTAGAAGTTAGAAAACTATCATCCATGAATATAAATTCAATATCCATATAGTTCACCACTTGATAAATATTATTCTATCATATATAATATTAATCAAGTAGGTAGATACTCATATAAGAAATATAATTTAAAAGTATATTGCAGAAGTAAAATACTGATAATAATCATAGAATAATCATGTACTCCACTTTCTATCAACTAATATCAATAGGTAGAAAATGAGTTATTAAAATGTAAAGAAAATCAGGTTTAATAATGTTTATACACACTAAATAAATAATTCAAAAGTTTTTTATTATTTTATGTGATGGATAACAACTATGAATGAATAATATATTGATAAAAATAATTCATTTTAAAATATTTACCAAAAATTTACCCCTTAAGGGAAATGTATAACTCCTTATATATCCTATTGAGTCTCCCATGAGCCTCAGGGATGACATTATATATCAAAAATTTCATTGATGCCTTTTATATAGAGTATGAAAATTCTTGAGTATTGATACTCAACTACAAATAACACACTTCCCATGATCTAATATTAACTCATATCAAATAGGACCGAGTTCTATTTTTCTAGTTGGTTACTCTCTTTCAAGATTTAATTAGACTATATATACAAAAATTTGTTTGTTCCCCTCAATATAACATGTAAGAAATTTTTACACTCAAAAAAATCAAGGGTCATAGATTATCTTAATCTCAAATAGTTATTACACATTATTCATATATTTTTATAGAATCATAAATGTTGTTTCATAAGGTTCAATTAGTTGGTTATAGCCGTTTTATAAGTAATTGATTTATTTGGTAGTGTAGCCAATATTATGATGGCATCGTTATCCAGGTAGATATCGTATATGAAAAATTCACATTTTTGTATTATCCACATGGCTGATGTTATTGAAAATTTGTATTAGAATGATGCATGTAGATGTAATTAATAAAATTCCATCTCATAATGTTGTGATATAGGTAGTGATGTATATTTATCCCAATATCTATACAAAAATGGATATAATATTGAAAATATCTCCACCTAAGTTAATAATCTATGTAACATTAGTTAGTACTCACTATCTTTGGGTATATCACGATCAAATCCATGGAAATGTCACACTTTCCAAATATATCACATAAAATGACATATATCTAATTCCTTATAAATAATTGATGAAAAAAGAATCCAACAGACTCCCTTATCATTATTTTTTATTCATATAGAAACCTCTTTATGTCATATTGACACTGGCACTATTACTTGCATCTCATAAAATAGGGAAGCATCACACTATATCAAGTAGTCCTCTAGTGCTATCTTGGGAATAGGAACAAATATTATTATCTGATGTTAAAGTAGATTTAGTTCTTATATTTTTACCTTAAAATAAGGTATTAAGGATGTTGTTAAGTAGTTTTCATTATTACATTAACTTGGTTCACTTGTATCTTCATTAATCAATACCTTAAAATTAAATTCATTTATTATATTGACTTAAATTCCACTCACCCACAAAAATAATTAATATGAAAAAAAAATTGTACTATCATTTTTATTTCTACTAATTTTATAATTTTATCTGAATTATTAAATATTTTTAAAATCTAATGAAATGAAGCCTTAAATCAAAAACTTCACAAAATAATTTTGATTATTAAATTTAAGAGAATGAAATTAATTTAATATTAATAAAATATAATCAATAATATGAATTTATCATATAATAAATTTAAACCTTTTAAAGAAAGTGAAAATAAAAAAATATACTATAAGATATATACTAATGATAAGAGTGAGACTATCCAGGTGGTATTTCTCGCATTGAGTCACATCTAGATCATTAAATACATTATATGAGTGACCTCTAAGTCGGTAAATATATAAAAAACTAGACACTCATTGTAATTGCATAATAATCCTCACTTATGTGATGGTTATAAACTAATTATTAAAACTAGAGTACATTAATTACCTACGGTTTTATTATCTCCATATAATTTCTCATATAATAGAACATAAGATAGTAATATTTAAAGAATGTATAATTACTAATAATTAAATTGATATATGAGAATTGAATTATCATTAATCATTACCCCATGACTTATTTACATGTAAATATTTTCAGTGGCATTTTTACGTGAAATATTGTTAAAATAAAATTTTCTTTTAAAGGATCAATGTTATATATGATATATTTTAGCGATGATTGTAATGGTACTGTCCTAGATTTCCCAAAATAACCTGATATAGAGTTACATAAAACTTATGTATAGTTATACAATACTTAAACATACTTAATTTCTTGCTTTAATACATACTTTCCGTAAAATACATGCCAATGATCAAGTGGAATTGTGTATTTGAAATATTAGACATAAAAATGCAATATCTTAGACATAAAGGCATAAAATTTATTTAAAACTCCATATAGTGATCCCAAATCCCAAATATATTATAAAAATGTATATTCTATCCTTAGGGAAAAAAATATGGAAAATGGTGATCTAGAAATCCTATTAAGGGAGTAAAAATGGTAGTAAAACATAACATGAGAGTCAAGAGGAAAAAAATGTTATCATAAAGAGAAATATCTCAAGCATGTAAACATGTAATAAATAAATGGAATCATAATTTCCTTTAATCATGGAAAATTTGGAAACAACATAAGACATGAAATCATAAACATAAATCAAGGGACACTCACAAGACCGTAATCATAATGTAGACAAAGTACTACAGTGGATTTCATTCAATAATTATTTTAATAGTCACGGTAAACAAATTCACATGGTGTATTGGGTTCACTCCCCAGTCCATTACATAACATATCATGATATATAAATAATTAATAAATGTATTAGAGTTCTATATAACTATTGTCCCACCCATCAAATAACATAGTCTTCAAAGGATAACCCTCGTTCACTATACATGGTATCTCATAAGATAAAAATATTACCCAATGCATTGGAGGACTATGTAATTAAAGTTCCATATATAAGATATAGTTAATATTGTCATTATTTTTAATGTTTATTTCAATTATTTAATCCCTTCAAATTAATAAATGTGATATTATTTTCATTATTTTAGTATTTTTGGCGAATTTTGAGCTTCATTGTAAAAAAAATAATTCTGGAAATTTAGCAGTTTTATGGATTTTCTGTATTTTGGGCATATATTTTACGATTTTGATCATAATTGATTAAATACTTTTTTAGGATTAATTTTTTCATGTTATTTGAGTTTTTCTTCTAGGCGTAGGTCCAATTTGACACAAAATTTCTCATAAAATTAAATCAAGTGGAATAAGTTTGTTAGAGGAAATAATGGACCCCATATCAGTTATTGAATAACGTATCGGACTACATAACTCCCAATTAAGTCATTATAGATGGATTGGAAAGATGAACCCTCTCCTTATATTCACAACAATTTTCATGAATATATTTATTCATTAATACATCCATTGAATGCTCTAAATTTTAGATAGTTGACCAGTGACCTCAAGCATAAAAATTATTTATCATTAATTCAAACATAAATTTTGTGAAACTTGTTCAAATAATATAATATTTTGTGTAATCATGAACAAGATATAATAGAACAAGCATTACTAATACAAATTCAGGTGATTCATCCATTTATGATTATGATTGAACTCAATCATTCAGTTGAATGAATCAGGAGGAAAATTTTTCCACCTCTCCAACCTATATATATGAGTGTTCAATTCAATTCAAGGGTGTTGAAAAATGTGAAAGAGAGGATATGTTGAAGATTGGAATATTTAATTTCTTTTTATTTTCTATTTTATTTCTCTTAGTTTCATTATTCTCTATTATTCCCCTTTTAACTCTCTTACCCTTCACATGGAGGGGTAAAGCCTTTGAGTGATCGGGGAATGGGGAGTTTTATTTTTATAATTTTAGAGTATTTTATTTTAATTTATGACTATCTTTTTCTGTTGATTTTTTTCTATTTTCAATGTTTCTCAATTTTATTAATGTTATATTGTTTTGGGTTTTGGTTTATTTATTTTTAATAGCTTTGGTTTAAAATTGTTGAACTCCCACTACCTATAGTATAGTTTGTCTCGATCAAGAAAATTTTGTTAAGTGGTGAGTTTCTACTGATTATTTGAGCATGTGTGAGATAAGTTAATACTTTCTAAATTAATAAGGATAAAAAAATTCCAATAAGAAATTTCCATAGTATTTTGGTAATGGTTCATGAACTTTCATGCACGTGGTAGTTGTTTCCGTTTATTCCTTCAACCAAGGGTCATTGAGAACTTGATCAAGGAGTCATTCATTTATCATTCAATAGGAATCGAGGGGGAATGATTTTCATGACAACAATGACATTGGAAAATGTGATCCTACCGTAACCCCATCACTATTTTGATAAACTTATGTTAAAACAATATTTTAGTTTCATTATTTATTTACAAAAAACAACCAATTTTAGAAATAATGTCACCTTTTTCTCTTATTTCAATTGAAAAACATGATTAGTGTGCACTCCTCTTTGGACACCTCCTGGTTCGACCACATTACTACATAATTAACTTAGTAAATATTTTTTTTACACCCCATGATAGGAATGTGTCAAAAATTAGAACTATATCTGGGGATGTGGTGCCAAAAAAAAATTCTTTTCTTCTTTCTATTTATTTCCTTCTTTTCTATTCAAAAGATCATGACTAGAACCTCAAAAACTAAACCTTTCCTACTAGATCCTATAATTTAAATAACCTTATTTAATATACTTAACTATCAAACTTCACTCGAGTAAATTACTCTTACAGACTCAAGTGAAACTTTTAGTGTTCACTCTGAGCCCTTCACCATGGTGGGAATCCAAAACCAAACACTTAGAGACCTATTTTCACTACAATTTCGTGACCAAATAATCAAATTGTCATTCCAGAGTTTCAAAATTATTTTTAGATAAAACCTAACATTATCCAAATACAAACCTAGTTTCATTTCATGGAAGTTGAAGATACAAACAAACATATAAAAGAGTTCACACATGTCTGCACTACTTTCAGACATCGGGGAGTAGCTGAGGAGTTAGTAATGTGGAAGGAATTTTTATTTTCAATTGAAGGAGATTATGAAGAATGGTTGCATGTTCTACAACTATGAGATTTGGATGATTGAAATTACTTGGATAGATTCTTCATGAAATTATTATTACCCACATCCAGAAACATAGCCATCCGAAAGGAAATCTACGCCATCAGACATTCATCTTGAGAAACCCTTTACGAGTACTAGGAATGACTTTAAACTATTTTTTCTAGCTTCGCACATAATTTAATTAATTATCATAAAATTATTGTCTTATTTTTTCCAGTCATACTATGAAATGACTTAAATATTCTAGATTCATTATCTAGAAGCACATCAGTTGAAAATTCAACATAAGAACCTAAGGGATTGATTGAGATAATCTATCAGAACTCACAACATTTTGGTACAATATGTACTGGTACAAGAGGAATTCATGAGGTGAAATGTTATTATCCATCACCTTTATGGGAAAATAAGATCAATTATAAAACCATTATGGTGAGATAGATGTCCCTAAATCAAGTGAGTGACCAACAAACATCAACTAAGGTATGTGGTTTTTGCTCGTCACCTAATTATTTAACTGAAAATGTGTTGAAATATAGGGAATGGAAACTTGTTTGGAATACTTTATTAAAATGTAGTTCCAACAGAATAAAATATAGATAGATCCTAACCAATATGAATATGGGATTTTAAATTAAAAAAATCAAGTTATACCCCATATTATAAACAGTTCCAAAACCATCCCCCATTCCAACAATAATTATAGAACCCACTACCATTTTAAAAAATAAATATTATAAATATCCTCACACCACCAACCACTCACTTTCCCAAGGTCCTATGATCAACCATCCACCATCACACTACCTTATCTGAATTAGATACAATCCATGTATGGGGGCCTAGAATAAAAAATATGAAAATTTGTAATACATGGTGGAAGTCTTGTTGAAATTATTTCCAAAACCTAAGATAACGTCATTCCTAGAAAATATCAAACCCAATAGATAATTTATGCATGATAACAACAAGAATTTTAAAATAAATCTCACCTACATCATCCCATGACCATAAAAATAAGTCCAACTAAGTTATGGGAGAATGAATACGTAAATTCTAAAACAATTATGAAAATGAATCATGAATAATATAAAAAAGAGGATGAAAATGATATTATGATGAGGAAGATATAACAAATTTATTTTAAGAGGAAATAAATGTTGAATAAGTAATTACCCCACTATTTCCATTGTAGAATATTGAATTAAATATATTATAGGAAGAAGCACATCAAAAAGAAATTTTGGAAACATTCTAGAAATTAGAAATTAATATCCGCCTTCTTGATTTCCTCAAAAAATTCAAACCAAGGTAAATTTTTTAAGGATCATTGAACTAAGAGATGATACATTAAGGGAATGAAAGGACAAACTTGGGAATAAGTGTCTCAGACCTTATCACACCACAATTTCTGACCAAATTTCATGATATAGGGATATTTTCCATTCCATGCACCATTGGTTATTTATATATCTATAATGATTTTTTTTATATAGTATCTTGAAATAATTTATTTCCTTGCTTAGTATTCACTTATTTGTAGATGGTATTCTTGAATCCCACATGACTGGTGTTCCATCATGAAAATATATCTATAGTCTTCCTAGTAGGAGTTTTGGAGGATGTCCTAGTGAAATTCAAAGATATCTTATTCTTGGATGGATTCTATGTACTCAATATGGAATAATATAGGATCATATCACACTCACCCATAATTTTGTGGATAAATATCTCGAGGAAGGCCAAAGAATTCACTAATTTCCATAAATAGACACTCACCATGGAGTTTGTTGATGGCGTTGTCCACTTTAATATTTTTAAATCCATCAAGAACCCATCAGATTATCACCCACTCATTGTACTCTTCCATGAATTTGGTACTAAACCAATTTCATAATCAGTTATATGCCATGAATTATTAGTCTTATGAGATAATTTTTCCACTGAAAATGTCACTGAACATGTGGATACCAAAAATACTAGAGATTCTAATTTCATGTGGGAATAAGAGGTAAAATATTATTTCTTTTATGATTTTTTAAATGAATAGGAAGATAATATGGTTTGTTATGTGTATTTGGTCCAAAAACATTATGTGGGGAAGGTCAGTTTAGTTTTGATCCTTTTATCATCACCCTAATATGGAATTAGAACCACACCCCACTAATTTAAAATATGTGTATCTTACGAATAAAGAGAAATTACCAGTGATTATTTATAATAATCTGTCTAAAACCCAAGAAACATATTTGATTGATATTTTAATATAGAATTCCCAATAAAAAGGGTGGATCTTAGGTGATATCCTAGGAATAAACCCAAAAATATGTTGACATAGAACTCTTATTGATTGAGATTACAGACCTATCAGATAGTCCCAAAGGAGGTCAAATACCACCTTAATGGAGGTTGTGAATAAGGATATAAAGAATTAATTGGAAGCTGGGATCATCTATCCTATCTCAGATTCACAATGGTTATCCAAATTCATGTATTTTAAAAAAATTGGCCTACCACTATAAGGAATGAATGGAATGAATTAATCCCTTTGAGAATTCAAAATAGCTGGACAATGTGCATTGATTTTAGGAAGTTGAACCAGGTAACTCCGAAATATCATTTCCTCATCCCGTTCATTTACCATATATTATAGAAATAGGTAGGTATAATGAATTATTGATTTTTGGATGGTTTTTTATGTTATTTTCAGGTACCAATTTCTTCTATGTATTAAGATAAGGCAACCTTTACTTGTCCCTTCAATAAATTTTCATATAAAAGGATGTAATTTTTTTTATTTAATGCTCCAGGTACATTTAAGAATTCTATAGTAATTATTTTTTTCTGATCACATTGAATATTTATTAAAGGTTTTCTTGGATTATTTTACAGTTCTGGGAAATTCAATTGACCATTGTTTGAAAACTATTTAATAAGTTTGGAAAACATCCATTGAAAATAATCTTGTTTTTAAATTTTGAAAAGTGGAATTTCATTATTAAGAGAGGAATTATACTTATTCATGTAATTTTCAAAAAAATAATTGAAGGGTTTAAATAAAAAATTTAAGTGATAAATTCATTTCCATAACCAACTTCTGTGAATCATGTTAGATCATTTTTAGGACATGTAGGATTCTATATAAGGTTTATTAAATATTTTATTAATATTTTTCTCACTCTCTATAGAATTATTTTTAAAGATGATAATTTTTATTTCAATGGTGTTTTTTGGGAATCATTTTATGATTTGTAGAGGAGACTGATTTCTCCAACTGTGATGCAGGAACCAAATTTGGATGAACCATTAGAGGTACTTTTTGATTCTTCCAACAAAGAAGTCTGTGTAGTATTTTCTTAAAAAATTTAGGGCAGGACACAAGTCATTTTTTATGACTCAAAAAACATTTATAAAGTTCAATTCAAATAAAGAACCATACAAGATGAGTTTTTAAAAGTTTTTTTCAGAAATATTTAGATCATATCTTCTTTGAACTAATATCACTATGTTTTAAGATCATGCTTCTTTATATCACTTGATGAAGAAGGAGGAAGAAAATACAAGGTTATTGAGATGGATTCTATAGCTACGGGAGTTAAACATAAAAAATAAAGATAATAATGGTTGTGAGGACCAAGTGGATGACCACTTAAGTATAATTTCTAACATTGTTAATGTTAAAATTTCAAGAAAACCATCGAATGGTCACCTTCCATGAGATTAGTTGTACTTGATTAATGGAGAAGTGAATTGGTATGCTGACATGGTAAATTATCTAGTAACATCTCAGGTCCCATTTGATTTCAATTCTCACTAAATTCAAAAATCTAAAGAAAAATCTAGATATTACAATTTGGATTATCCATTTCATTAGAATATCTTCAGTGACCTTGTGATAGAAAGATGTTTTCCTGATGGTGAAATTGGTTCTATCTTAGATGTTTTTCACACTATGGATTGTAGAGGCCACCTTAGACATCAAAGGATATTAAGGTGGGTTTTAGAATCTAGACATTATTGAACCATCATTTTTAAATACTCTCATGAATTTGGAAAACGGTGTCAAAAATGATTCGTTTTCTGAAAACATTTCAAAGAGACAAGAAATGACCCAAAACCCACTTAATTTATTTGACAGTTTTTTAATTATAAAAAATATATTTTATAAAACTTTTTCCAATGACATTTGGAAAATATTTTATCTTTCTTTCAAGAGATTTTTCTTTGAAATGGGTGGAGGAAAACTCTACTTGGACTAATGATTCAAAAATATTTGTCATTTTTTCAAAGCTAGAATATTTTGTAGGTTTGGAGTGCCTACGTCTATCATCAGTGATCGAGGTATTCACCTTTTAAATAGGATAATGGATTATTTACTAAAAAGGTATTGGTTGGATCATAAAACATCAACCCCTATCATCTATAGACAAATGGTCAAGTTCGAGTGTCCAACGGGGAATTAAAAAGTATTTTAGAGAAGAATGTTAAACTAGATATGAAAAATTTGAGACAAAGGTTGGAAGGAATATTATTTTCTTATAGTAAATCATACAATACCCTGATTGTAATTAGTCTATATAGGCTTATTTATGGGAAATGTTGTCACCTACCTATGGAATTGGAGCATAAGATGTATTGGGTTATGAGAAAGATGAATTTCGATATTGAAATATATTGTAAAGAGAGAAGATTTAAATTATATATGCTGGAGGAAATTAAAAGGGAATATTTGAAAGATTATAATATTTTTAAAGAGAGAAAAAGAGTGGATCATGACAAGTTGATCTCATTGAAAGACTTCCATCCTGGAGAAAAAGTGTTGTTATTTAACTCAAGACATAAGCTGATGCTAGGTGAACTTCATTCCAGATGGGAAGGTACATTTATAGTTACTCATTTATATAATTTTAGTGTTATAAAAATTATAAAGGTTGGAGATTTGGAGCCATTCACTATAAAGGTACATAGTCTAAATAAATTCCATGGGACCATTCTATCAGATCCAGTGGAGTAGATCACACTCCTCCAACCTGTTTATCAATAAAAGTCACCAGTTCGTACCTCTCTAATACACTTTCTTAATTACAGTGATTCAATTTAAAATTTCTGTACATGTTAAATCCAATTTAATTCAATTAAGACACATAATCATTTAATTTTGCGGGAGGTAACCTTTGTAGTTTAGGATTTTTATTTCTGTTTTTTTATGAACAATAAAAAAAGTGTGTTTTTGAAAGAAAATGTGTTTTTTACAATTTTTTGTGTTTTATTGAATACTTTTAACTTAAACCATTGACATTAACATTTTTTAAACCCATTTAAATTATTGAGAACATTTATTCCCTGAAATTGAGCTTAAATGATTGCAAAAAATGACTTTGTTTATAGGTCAAATACTTGAGAATTTTTTGAAAATTACTCAGATTTTTGAATCTTATGGCACATCTCAATGTCTTTATATTAGAAATCACAATATCATGAGGCTTATAAACCCTTTTTTCATATTATTTTCATTCACCTCAATTATTTAGAGAACTATACCATTCTTTTTTAACCAAAATTTGATTTATACATGTCAAAACTTGAGGGATTGAAGTAATTATGCATTAAATGATTATGACATTAATTTGGTTTTTATCCCCCTATTAAAGAGAATCCTTTTCATTCTATCATTCATTTTGGATCTTATAATCCATTAATATCCTATTATGTAATCCACATTACACGCCAATTTTTCCTATCATACCTTCTATTTAAGTGAAAATTCATGATCTACTTGAACTTAAGCTTTGGGGGAGAGCGGTCTTTTGTTGTGCTACCTCATTTAGTGAAACTTTTAGAGGAAAATAAAATGTTGAAGATATGAGTATTCTGCTGGAAAAAATATTCATTCTGTTGAAATTTGTTCACTTTCTAGAACTTTCATGATTAGAGAAATTGTGCCTTTCTAGAGCTTCTAATGATGAAAGAAAGTTATTCTTATCATGATATTTCAATAAAAATTATGTTTAAGAATATTGAAATATTTAATTCTAAAAATTTTAATGGTGTGAACATTACTTGAGTTTTCATGATTTTGGGGATGTTTTTTTACTAAGGAGAGTGAGGAGAAGACCATACATGAGTGAAAATAGGAATATTTCAATTTTTCTTCAAAAAGATTCAAGTCTTCCTCATTCAGACTCAGAATTTAATGACATCTAATCCTACCAAACAGAATCCATGGAACAACCCTATAATGTCCTCATAATAAAAACATGTCCTTGATTAACATCAGGTGTAGAAGTATGAATTTATCAGGCGTATAATGACTCTTTCATGGGTTTGGATAAGAAATGTCTTGTTGAAAATTGACATTTGTGAGATGAGAGAAAATTCATGTGAGGTAGGTGTCATTTTCTATATGGGTGTAGAAATGAAGAGAAAATATATTAAATTGTATAAATAGAGAACTTGGAATAATGGTTGTTTATTAGGCATGATATATTTTCTTTGTATGCAATTGGTGGATCTCATGAGAAAGAGTTTTGAATTTTCTTTGATTTTATTTTGATACTGACTTGTCTAGTAGTCTAAGTGATAATTGTGGGATAATTTAATGAGAAAATATTTTCATTTTTTTAATGATTGTTTCATTGATTTAATCCATTCCAATTAATCAATGTGAACATATTTTAATCATTTTTTTTATTTTTAGTGAATTTTGGGATTAATAGTTCAAATTTTTTAATTATGGAAATTTAAAATATTTTGGGATCTTATATAATTCAAGAATATCTTTTACTATTCTTATACAAATTGAGTGATTACTTTTTTTAATCTTCATTTGTTTGTGTTCACCAAGTTTTTTTTCTAGCCATAGGTACAATTTGACACACAGTGGACCAGAAAAATAAATCAAGTGGAAAAAGTTTGTTGGCCGATAGAATGGACCCAAAATTAGTTATTGAATAATATATCATCATGGATAAATCCAAATTAAGTGATTCAATCTGAATTGTAAATAGTAATCCATGAATCGTCTTCACATTAATTTTCATTAAGAAATGTGGTCATTAATTTAGCTATCGAATGCGCCAAAGTTGATATATTTGATTAGTCTCTTCAAGTAGAAAAATGCTTCATCAGTTATTTAGGATTCTCGTTTGTTAAAATTTTCCAAATATGATTATATTTTATGGGCGCATGAACATGAGAGATGGGAAAAACTTTTATGGAGACAAATTATCCTTATTCTTCCATTTACTATTCTTATAAAACTAAAACATTCAGTGGAATGAATCTATAGGGAAATTATTCCACCTATCAACCCTATATATATTTGTGTACACCTTCATTCAAGGTTTTTTAAGAAGTTTAAATAAGGGATATGTTGGAATATTGTAATCTTGAAGTGATTTTTATTTTCTCTTTTATTTTTTCTTAGTTTCTTTATGCTCTCTTCTTCCCCTTTCAACTCTCTTAGCCTTCACATGGAGGGGTAAAACCTTTGAGTGATCCGGGAAGGGGGAGTTTCACTTTTTAATGTCATACGGTTGAACTTTAATGTAAAAATATCTTTTTGTAGTGTATTATTTATATTTTAAAAGGTTTAAAATTTTCTTAATGTAATGATGTTATTGTTTTGTTGTATTCATTATTAATAACTTTGGTTAAACATCTTTGAACGCCCTTTTCCTTATGCAGTTTGTCTTGATCAAGAAGATTGTGTTAGGTGGTGAGTGTCTAGGAATCATTGGAATGTGTATGAGATATGTTAATTGTTTCTAGATTTATAATGATAAAAAATTCCGATTAAGAATTACTTTAGTATTATGGAGATGGTTCATGAACTTTTATGCACATAGAGTGGTCTCCATTACATCCTTCAACCATGGGTGATTAACAACATGATCAAGGAGTAATTTATTTGTCATTAAATAATAATAGAGGAGGGTTATTTTCACCACCATGATGAAATTGAAAATTTTTATCGTACCCTAACCTAATCACCATTGTCATCAAATTGTGTTCAAAAAATATTTTAATTTCTTTCTTTATTTTCAAAAATAAACAATTCTAAAAACAATGTCACCATTTTCTCTTATTTCATGTGACATACATGATTGTAGTACACTCTTATCTAGAAACATTATTGTTCATACACTTTACTGCATTTTTAACATAGGAAATATTTGATTTTTTCACACCCCATTATAGGCACATGTCAAAACATGGCATCATTAGCAGGGAGGTGGTGCTAACAATTTTCTTTCTTCCTTTTCTTATTTATACTCATTTTTTTCTTCTATCATAAAAATTTCATGACTAAAACCCAAAACACTAAACCTTTCCCCCTTGATCCTAAAATTGAAAGAAAGTTATTGAATAAACATAGAAAAATTAATTTTCAAAATGAATTTGAGGAAATTTCTCTTGCATACTTGAGTGAAACTTTAAGTGTTCAATATGAGTCATTCATCATGGAGGGAAACCAAAAAAAAATCCCTAAAAGACTTATATGTACCAAAATTTCTTAATAAAAACAATAAATGTTTCATTCCAAAGTTATAAAATTATTTTTAATATGAAACCTTACATTATCTCATTTCTTCCAAAGTATCATAGCTTGGAAGTTGAAGATCTAAACAAACATACTAAAGAGTCATACACATGTGAACTACATTCAGACCCTGTAGATTAGTTTAGGGGAAGGTAAAGTGAAATTTATTCCCACTTTAAATTAAAATATCTTCCAAACAATGGTTTTAAGGTCTAAAAATAGGATATATTTATGATTGTAATGACATTGTGAGATTCTTCATGAAAAGATCATTCCCTACCTCTGGAAGCATAGACACCAGAAAGGAAATCTATGCTTGCAAAAAATCATCTGGAGAAACCCATTACGAGTACTAAGAAATATTTAAAAAGAATTTTGATGTCTTCCCACATCAATAAATTTATTATCATGACATTATTGTATTCTTTTATTAAGTATTACTAGAAAATGATAGAAACCTTCTAGATGCATCATCTAGAGGTGCATTGATTGATAAGTCACCAGAAGAAGATAAGGTATTGATTGAGAAAATCTCTCAGAACTCACAACAATTTAGTATAAGAGGTACTGGTATAATAGGAATTAATTAGGTGAGAACTTCATATCCATAACTATTATGGGAAACAAATATTGATGAGATAACCAGTATGGTGATACAGATGGCCCTGAATAAAGTGAGTGACCAACAAGCACCGACTAAGGAATGTGGTTTATGATCATCATCAAATCATTTCACTGAACAATATTCTGAAATATAGGGAATAGAAACTTATGTGGAAGCCTTTCATCCAAGGAACATGTCATGACTCCTCCCGTGGGGCCCGTGTTGTAACTACCGCAAGCTCGCCTTCCATAGGCCAGGGGATGGAAACTAGCACCGAAAGACGTATTCCCTAAAACGGGAAGGCATTTCCTTTAAACCTGTAAATATAGACAGACTAGAATGCACGAATAAGTAGCCACTGTGTAAAATATCATTATAAAAAGAGTGTTGAAAGTAATGGGGCTGGAATACTGGCCCAACTAAAAAGGTACAAGTACAACTGAAAAGTACAAAACAACTGAAATATGAAAAGCAGCTCCTGGATCATCCACCACAGATCCTACATGAATGGTAGGTATATATTGCCTCCACTTTACTCCACATCCTCCCATCTCCTCCGCATCACGTCACGCCAAATGATCCACCTCTGAGCACCATCCAGTCCCGGCTCTCTTAGCCTCGATCAATGTTGTACGTCGTCTGCATAAGACACAACAAGGTGCGGGAGAAGCCCATGCAGGGGTGAGTACAATGATACTCATTAGGGACCCCAATACCCTAAAGGTCTCATAGAATTACACAAAGAAAATCTATAGGGTAACACAACGAAGGTAAAGTACCACACATGTTAAGAACCACATAGCATAACCTCAATCATAAGCACAATGTAAAGACAGCTCACACTAGGATTTTTTCTAGGTGTAGTAATAAGTAACATCCCCAGCCACATCATTGAACACCTCATCTACTGGAGAACCCCTTCTCTATCGATTATAGTTGGCATGTCGCGTCACACTGAGGTGCTTCCCACTATCCTTAAAATACTGAGGTACTCCTCCACATCGCGTAACATGGGTCTTCCGGGCCACACAGAGCCATCCCTCCCCACCTGTTTTTGATAAGGTACTCCTCCCCATTGTTTACCATGGCCTCTCCCCACTGTTTTCTGCTAAGGTACTCCTCCCAATCGCGTACAGTGGTTGTCGAGTCACTCTGAGTCGAAAAGTCAGCAATCGTCAGGTCTCTGCCAGTCGCAGGGTCCCGTACGTAGTGCACTTCAAAGAACCACTAACCAAGCCATTAGTCACATCTAAACCAGAAAAATATCTCACAAAGAAGTAACTTGATGATCATCCATGTCATAAGGGTTCCAATTCAACATACCGTGTGTCAGTCGGACGCCCGGTCTGTGCGTTATTGGCATTTCAGTGATGAGGGCCCTGTTGAATTCGGGTGCAATCCAACCTGGACATGCTCCCAGTTTCTCCGAAACTCTAATGGAGTAAGTAAAAAGGTTTTTCTCACTCTATATGTCCCAATTCCACAAGAGGTTCGTCAAACGGGCATCTGATTCTCATGATTTCGTCTTTTGAGCATTTCTAGGCCAGGTATGTCCCGGGTCCGGTCCTACCCGGTTGGACCACACTGGCCCGACACGGTCTGTGCTGGGCCGAGGTGGAATCATCCCACAGGGCTGATGTCTAGTCTGACCCACAAGAGGGGTGGCCTGGCTAGAATAGGGTGTCTCGCGAGGGGCAGACCGACCCGTTAGGGCGGAAGCATTGTCCGGGGGCGATGGCCCAGTGCGAGGGCAGGGTCCCTACATGGGGGGCGAAGGTCCTGATGAAAGGTGGTGGCATGGCTCGAAGGTGGTGGTCCAGCTCGTGGGTAGTGGCCCGACTCGGGGGTGGCAGCCCGGCTCAAGGGCGGCGGCGAAGCTCGCGGGGCGGCGACCCAGCTTGAGGGTGGCGTTCTAGCTTAAGGGCGGCGACCCGCTCCACAGGTGGCGGCCTGGTGCGAGGGCGGCAACATGGTCCGAGTATGGTGGCCTGGTCGAATGGAGGCAGCCCAGTCTGAGGGAGGTGGCCCGGTCCGAGGGCGGCATCCCAGTCTGAGGGAGGCGGCCCGGTGCGAGGGTGGCTGCCTGCTTCGACGGAGGCAGCCCAGTTCTAGCGCAGCTACCCAGTCTGAGGGTGGCGGCCCAATCTGAGGGTGGAGTCCCGGTTCGGTCCGACATGGGGGGTGTAACCCCCCGGTCTCCCGGATTCCCGAAATTCCTGGAGGGCCTTCGGTTTGTGAGGTGGTTGCGCCACGTAGGCACCGCTCAGTCACCGCAGAACCCGGCGAAGGTGTGTATGGCCTCCACCGTGACTTTCATTTGTTGGATGTGTGGCGGTCGCGCCACCTCCCTTCCCACGTCCGGCTGTCATGTCGGTCGTCTCCTCCATTCACTGCGGGTGATGAGTCATGTCCCTCCACTTACGACGTGCATCGACGTTCTCGCGGTCTTCCCTGGAGGGCGTAATATTAGCAAATTTGTAAAGGGTTTGGGCCATGTTCATTAGGCTCGCGCCCTCCGAGTTAGCTAGTAAACAAGGGGGAGGAATTTAAAAATGGTTTGGATAATCAATTTAATTAAACAACGAGATAAACCCAAAAAAGATACCCCGCAGCAACCTCCCACAAAGGGGAAAATCAAAGGTCAAACAGTTAGTCGGTTGACTCACGTTCATTGTATTATTAAAGAATGGGGAAGAAGAGAATCATTTAAAAATAATAAACTAATAAATACCCTACCTAGAAACATCATAGAAACGTCTATGATTTATGGTGGATCATGTTCTTCATTCCTGCAATTGATTCCCAAAGACACCACTCTCACGTCGCCCTTTGGTTCGGTGTCATCTGTCACCTCCTGCTGGGTCAACATTGTCTTCTAAGGGACTGGCATCATGGTGTTCCTTCATCACTTCACTGCTTGGTGAAGCTATCTGATACCCCTTCCCTAACTCCATATATATAGGATAGGGGGAGGGTAAGTAATGGAATGGGGAAATAATGGGGCTCATTAGTTAGGAAACGTCATAATTTCCCCCAATTTGATCGTTACCAAAGGTTGGAAGGTCAATACATTTAATGGCTTGACATAATGCAGGTCCCACCATTTAATTGGTATGTTGTAGGTTATGAAATAAGATAACAATATTTATTTTATTTCTTTTATTTTAAAAATTCACAAAACATAACTTTTTCTCCGGACCTACTATGGTCAAAGTAAATCCTACCTTAAGAGAAACTTGGTGTTTCAGATTCAATGGTGCCCTTTTATTTTTAATCCAAGAAACGGTTCAAAAGAGAGAAAACATCGCTCGTGTATTTACTGAACGTACCCAAAATAAAGTTTAGAAAATTATTAGCAGTCACCCTCGACCAGCACCCGTCATGGTTAGGATCTGGATAAGGGAAACACACCTCAAAGAAACCAACGGTAATCTCAGATTTTTAATCTGAGTTACTATTTAGAAGTAATGGATTTTTCAATAAAATAATTGTCACTTAATTATTTTATTTACAGCTAAAAACTTACTTTCACTTATGGGATGTGATGACCAATGTTAGTATCTGCCTAAGGAAAGTATACCCTCACGAGTTTAGTGATGGTCTTGTATTTTCAATACGAGTTACCATTCGTGAGTTATAAGCATTTGAAAAATAAAATAATTTTATTATTTTATTTTATTTACAGTTATGCCATTTTTGGGTTTTGTCACAGGAGGCCCGTGCCCACTGAACATAAGTTACAGCTAGAGTAAACCTACCATCCTAAATGCAATGGTGCCCTCAGATATCTGATCTAGGCAACCGTTTAAGTGTTATTCCACTTTATTCAGGAAAAATTCTTACGAGCGCTATTTAATGTTTAACAAAACTTTGATGGATCATCTCGGGCACTCCGGGCCTTGGAATCGAACGCCGTCAAATTTAGAGGTCTTGAAATAATTATATATAAGTAAAAAAATAATATACGGAAATTTTAGGACATTACATTCTCTCTACCTTGGGGATTTACATCCCCAAAAGCCAAAATTAAGGCCAAGGAAACAAATTGTGGTATTGACCACGAATCTGACAGTCACACTTCCACGTGATCTCCTAGTGGTTATTGTGCTTCCAGTGAACACACACCAGAGGTATAAACCACCCTTAAAGGACTCACTCTTGTTGATCCTCAATCTCTACTGGAACCTCTGTAAATGTCGCCTCATCGTCAAAGTCCATCTTACCATGCTTGATGATGTGCGATGGGTTATGCAGGCATCTCCTTAGTTGTCAAACATGGAAAACATTTGGCACCCCGGTGCATCTGTGGTGGAAAAGATAGATGGTACGCCACCTTGTACACTCTGCTGAGAATCTAGAAAGGTCTGATGAACCTCGGAGATAGCTTTCCACCCCAGCTAAAACTCTGCAATTCTTATCGAAGTGAGACCCATAGGAGGACATGGTCTTCGTCCTTATACTCCAAAGGTCTCCCTCCCCTATCAGCATAAGACTTCTGCCGGATCTGTGCAGTCTTCACTTCCTGACTAGTGAGGCATCATGATAGAAACTCTACCACTTCTTCCTTCATCCCTGGCCACTAGTACTGATGCCAAAGGTCCTGGTATATCTCCGCCACTCCAGGATCTACCGTAAACGGGAATGTATGGATCTCCCTCAACACCTCCTCCCAAAGAGTCAGTGGCATAATGGTGCATCCTCTAAAGAGGAGGGCGTGCTCCCCACCTTCAGAAAATCCATCAAGAGGTCGTCCTGAGGATATCTGAATATGTTCAGCTTCACAATCAATATCCCAAGCTACCCCCCTGAATTTGATGAATAATTGGGGGAGCGATAGTCATGGACTAGAGGTAAGATTATCCATCTTTATCCACAAAGAATATCTGCATCACGACTAGCTGCTCTGACACCTCACTAAGAAGTTGTAGATCAGACCTCCTGCTGAGTACGTATGTTACCATGTTTCACTTACCATAAGTATAGACTATCTCAAGGTCGTAGTCCTAGATAAACTCAACCCATCGTCGATGTCTCATGTTCAAGTCCTTCTATGATAAGACACACCTGAGACTCTTATGATTAGAGTAAACAGTAAATCGTTCACCCATAAAGTAATGTTACCACACCTTCAAGGTGAAGACCACTACTGCTAACTCCAGGTCATGGGTAGCGTAGTTCTACTCATGTTGTCTCAGCTACTATGATCCATCGACGATTACTGCTCACTTCTACATCAGGACACACCCAATTCTGGTCCCTCATGCATCGTAGTAGACTTCATACCCAATCCCCTATTCTAGTAGCCTCAAGATGGGGGCACTCGTCAGTCTACGCCTCATCTCTTGAAAGCTCTGTTGGAATCTCTCTATCCACACGAAGGGCTATCTCTTCTTCGTCAACACTGAAAAGGGTGTTGTGACTCTGGAAAATCCAGCACGAATCTCTGGTAATACCCAACCAAAGAAGAAGTCCCTCTCCCTTCAGGGAGGTAATCTTAGAAAAATTTTTTGAAAAGATGTCCTCAAACTCTACCACTCTTATTGGGAACTGAAAACTCAAAACCCTTGCTACCATGAGGGTATGTTTGGCTGACTCCAGAGTGATCATTTGAACCCTCATATGCATGAGTTTATCCTGTGCTTTCTGGGTTTTCCTTTTTCTCCAACCAAGAAAAACCAAATTCGAACATTTTTGATAAACCAGAACCTTTTCCCCTAATACAGTAAATATGGGTCTGAACTGTGGACTTCCAATATATACCCAAACTAATGTCGTAAGGCCTCAACACTGACACCAAGAGTTTCCAACTGAAAAACTCGCCTCAAGGGTCATATCACACTGTTGGTGTAAGTGTGCTTATCGAGTCTCCTCCCAAAGGTATCTCCAAATGTGTGGGTCAATTCAATGGATTAACCAGAAAGTCTTGGTCTTGAACAAGATTCATGGAAGTAAGGAAAGAGTTTCTCCTAAGTCTATTAATACGAAAGCTAGTAGTAGACACATACCGTACCTCAAATTATTCCTGGAGCCCTTGGGTCACACTCCATAACCGCATGCAGCTACTCCCATCCATGTCATCTAACTCCCTGAGCATGATGGGGACCAAATTGGGGTGGTGGTTGTAACATCTTGAAATGTACAGCACCTAATGTTTCTCTCCTAGCTATTCTTCCATGTTTGCAGCCCTACAGATTCATTTTTCCATAACACGTCCCCTTCTTGAAATATTTTTACCCACACAGGTCTTTAGGACTAGAGTTAGTTTCCTACTTTCCCTCTCTTAACATTCACTAGCTGCATTTGCTCAACCAAATAACATTTAACCACAATAATTATCTCCAGTACCCTAACATAAGTAGGAATGAATAGAAGAATAGTGTTGGATCAAATGTCCCTAAACACACCTCATTTGGAGGTCTGATCCCTGAAGCACCGATCGTAATGTATTCATAGAGTACCTAGGATGGTTTGTACGCCTCAATGAATACTCAGCTACCATCATGTTGTCCTGCCGAAGTTGTAGAAGCTCTAGGGAACCATCATCCCATATATATTTATAGAAATATACCCACTTCTTTGAGGAAGGTTCTCAAGCCTTTCCACATAAGAGTCACCTATTTGCAAGATCATTGTAACCTGATCCCTATCATCATCTTGTTGATCCATGTAGAAGGGTCTCTACCATGACCACCATCCGATCAATTGGTGCCCTGGCTAGATAGAAACTCGGCCACCTCCTTAAAATATCCCTTAGTCGCCTGTGAGTTTGGCTCTCCTCGGAACATGAGGGGTATATGATGCTGAAACACGTGTCAAGAACTAAGCCTACATGTTTCCTCTACTAGTAATACTGGTTGTAACTGTTGACCAACGAGTAGTGATATAGCTGGAACACTACCAAAAGGTACCATATCGGGAAACGGTCCAAGTGATGAAGCCTCATTATTATGAGAACCATCCTAATGGTCACTCACTGTAAAATAATAGAATCTAAGATCACCATCTACTCTACTAGTGTATCAACTTGGAAAAAAACTCTAGCCACAACCTCCATCCAGTCCTCAGCCGCTTGCGGTTCCGTCTCTCCTCGGAACCTCAGTGGCCTTTACCGCTGAAACTCATGCAACGTACTCAGTTAGCATGTACCCCTTGATTGTGGGATGGTGGTAATGGCCTCCCAATGGGAAGTGGTGCTACTGATACACCACTTTAAGGTAATAACACCGTAAGAGGGCCTTGCGCCGAGGCCTCATCACTCTGTGGGATGTCATTGCATACTCTCTCGGGAATCCTGGATGACTGTCTACATGGAGGCATCCTGATAAGGAATAGGTGTTTCATGATCATCATGTTATACCTAGTGAGCTGTCTCAAATAAATCATAAGAAAAACTTTTCAAAAACACACGCAATCAATGTTTTCATGCGCTGAGTCAGAAATAAGAATTTAGGGTCCTTGTGTATGGATACGTTGGTCGTCGCACCATCACCGGATTCCCCAAACTGAAAACCACACTCATAACACTTACCATTATTACCAAACATAAAATATTAGAGTCTTAGTTCATTGGTAGAACCAAAATTCTTTTATACCACTTTATCTTGACCCATCCCCTGGGGCTCGTGCCATGACTACCCCAAGCCCGCCTTTAATAGGCCAGGAGCTGGCGACTAGCACCGAAAGGCATATTTCATAAAACGGGAAGTCATTGCCTCTAAAACTGTAAAAACACACAGACTAGAATGAAAGAAGAAGTAACCACTAAGTAAACTGTCATAGTAAAAAGAGTTCTGAAAGTAAAGAAGTCAGAATACAAGCTCAACTTTATAGGTACAAGTACCACTAAAAAGTATAAAATAGATTAAAGGTGAAAAGTAGCTCTTGGATCGTCCACCATGGATCCTACCTGAAGGGTAGGTACAGATCACCTCCATATTACTCCATGTCCGCATGTCTCCTTCGCATCACGTCATGCCAAATGGTCCACCTCTAAGCATTGTCCAGTCCTAGATCCCTCAGCCTCGATCAATGTTGTATGTCGTCTGCACAAGACACAACAAGGTGTGGGCGAAGCCTATGTAGGGGTGAGTATAACTATACTCAATAGAGACCCCAAGACCACAAAGTTATACTACAATTCCACAAAGAAAAAGCATAGGGAAACACCATGAAGGTAAATTACTACATAGGTAAAGTACGGCATACCATAACCTCAGTCACAAGCCCAAAGAAAAGATAGCTCACACTAGAATTTATTCTAGGGGTAGTAAAAAGTAACATCACTAGTCACACCATTGAACAGGTGGATACTGGAGAACTCCTCCTCTATCAAATACATTGGGCCTACCTCATCACACAGAGGTGCTTCCCACTAACCATGAACTGTTGAGGTACTCCTCCCCATCGGGTATCGTGGGTCTTCCGGGTCACATAGAGTCGTCCCTCCCCACCGTGGTCTGCAAAGGTACTTCTCCCCATTGCATAATGTGGATGCTCCGCACGGTGTACTCATGAGGTACTCCTCCCCATCGCATACCACGGACGTTGAGTCACTCTATGTTGAAAAGTCAGCAGTCGTCAGGTCTCAGCCAGTCACAGGGTTCCGTACATAGTGGGCTTGGAAGAACCTCTCCCCAAGACATCAGTCACATCTCAACCATTAGTAAGTCTCTAAAATATGTAACCTGATGGTCCTCCATGTCATAAGGGTTCCAAAGTAATAGACAAAGCATTAGTCGGATGCACGGTCTGTGCGTTATTGGCATTTTAGTGCCAAGCGCTCAGTTGGATTCGGGTGCGATACAACCCGACTGTACTGCCAGTTTCTCTAAAACTCTAATAGGGTAATTCAAAAGTTTTGTCTCACTCCAAGGGTCCCAAAACCATAGAAATTTCATCAAACGTGGGTCTAGTTCTCAAGATAAGGTCCTTTGAGCATTTCTGGGCCCAGTCGGTCCCGTGTCTGGTCCCACCCGGTCAGACCGATCAGGCCTGACCTGGTCTGGGCTAGGCTGAGGTGGACTTGGCCTGTTGGGGTGATGTCCGGTACTTCTCTCAAGAGGGTCGTCTGGCAAGGGGGTTTCGACCCGCGTGGGGCAGCGCCCCATCCGGGGGGAACAGGGTAAGGGTGGTGGCCACGTTCGGGGGCGGCGGCCTCCCTCGGGGGGCGGCGGCCCCACTCGGGGGTGACGGTGCAGCTCAGGGGTTGGTGACCTAGCACGTGGTCGGTGGCCCAATCAGAGGGCGGCGTCCTGTCTTGAGGGTGGCATCCCGGATCGAGGGTGGTGGCCCGCTTTGAGGGTGGCGTCCCACTCAGAGGGCGGGGGCCCGGTTTGGTCTGACGTGGGGGTTGTAACCCCCCAGTCTCTAGAGTTCTCGAACGACCTAGAGTATGTTCGGTTTTCGAGGCTGCGATGCCATGTGGGAACCGATCGGTTGACACGGAATCCACTGTAGGTGGGTTCGGCCTCTGCCGCGGCTTCGTCCGGGGCTTCTGTTTGATGGAGGCTCAACGGTCGCGCCGTCTACATTGCTGTGGTTGGCCATCATTCAGGTTGTCTCCTCCGTTCTCCGTGGCTGATGAGTCGTGGCCCTCCTCTTGCGGCGTATGTCGATGTGCTCATGGTCTTCCATATAGGGCGTAAGATTAGCAAAGTGGAAGAGGGTTCAGGCCGTGTTTGTTAGGGCGGCGCCCTCCATATTAGATCATAAATAAGGGGGATGAATTTAAAAATTGGGTTGAATAATCAATTGAATAAAACAAAATGATAAACCCCACAAAGATACCCAGTGAAAACCTCCCACAAAGACAAATGAATCGTGGGTCAAACCATTAGTCGGTTGACCCGCATTCTTTGTATCATTCAAGAATGGGGAAGAGGAGAATCATTTAAAAAAGATAAACAAATAAACCCCCTACCTCGAAATATCGGAGAAACGTTTGTGCTTAAAGGTGGATCATGTTATTTGTTCCCCCGACCAGTTCCCAAAGACGCCACTCGCACGTCACCCTTTGGTTTGGTGTCATCTGTCACCTCCCACTAGGTCGGTTACGTCTTCTAAGGGTCTGGGGTCGTGGTGTTCCTTCAGCACTTCATTGCTTGGTGAATCTCTCTGGTACCCCTTCCCTAGCTCTATATATATAAGAGAGGGGGAGGGTTTTTAATGGAGTGGGGAAATAGTGGGGCTCATTATTTAGGTAGATTCCTAATTTTCCCCAATGTCATCATTACTGAATGTTGGAAGGCCAAGACATTTAATGGATTGACAGACCACCAGTCCCACCCTTTAATTGGTCCATTGGAGGTTATGAAATAAAATAACAAAATTTATTTTATTTCATTTATTTAACAAAGTCGCAAAACTTTATTTTTTATCTGGACCTACTATGGTCAAATTAAAGCCTCCCTTGAGTGAATCCCAGAGTTTAGGAATCAATGGTGCCCTCGGATTTTTAATCCAAGAAACGGTTCAAAAGATAGAAAAAACCACTGCACATTTACTAAATTTACTTGAAATAGAGTTCATAAAATTATTAGCAGTCACCCTCAACCCACACCGGACGAGGTTAGGATCTGCCTAAGGGAAGCACGCCCCAACGAACCAAACGGTACTCTCGTATTTTTAATCCGAGTAACGCTTTAGAAGTTATGGATTTTACAATAAAATAATTATCACTTAATTATATTATTTACAGCCAAAAACTAACTTTCAATGCTTGCCTGCACTGGCCAATGTTAGCATCATATTAAGGAAATAATACCCTAACGAGTTCAGTAGTGGTCTCGAATTTTTAATTAGAGTTAATTTTTGTAAGTTATAATAATTTGATAAATAATATAATTTTATTAAATTGTTTTATATATAGTTATTCAATTTTTCAGTTTTCTCACAGGAGTCCCGCACCGATTAAACTTAGGTCACGCCTAGGGTAAACCCGCCATCATAAACGCAACAGTTCCCTTAGATTTCTGATTCAGGAAACCATTTAAGAGTTATTCAACTTTTTCATTAAAACTACCTATGTGCGCTAATTAAAGTTTAAAAAAACTTCGATGAATCATTCCAGGCACTCTGGGCCTCGGAATCGCGTGCCTTCAGATTTCACGGTCTCAAAATAATTCCATATAATTAAAAAAATATAGGAAAATTCTGGGATGTTGAAAAACATCCAAAAAAATCAAGTATAGAGAGATCATAACCATATTCAACATGGGTTTGGAAATTATTAGATTTAAGCTAGACCCACGTACCATAAACAGTTCCAAAACAAACCCCCGTTCTGACAAAAATTCTCAAACACATCACCATTTGAACAAAGGAATTCTTATAACCATTACTCACATCACCAACCACTCACTTTCCCAAGACCCTATAAGAAACCATCTACCGTCACACAACCTTCTCTAGAACATCTATAACACAAGTATAAGGGTCTAGTGGATAAGTTTGATAAGATGGAAAACATGGTGGGATGTTTTCATGAAATCATGTCAAAAACCCAAAAAAGAATCCTTTAAAGGAAATCTGAACCCCACGATATAGTAAATTCATGATAAAAATGAGTGGAAAATAACACTCTCCACCAGCATCCCATGAACCTAAGATAAGACCAACTGAGTTGAGGGAGAATGAAGTTGAAAATTCTAAAAATTATGTGAAAATAAACCATGAATAAGAGAATAAAGAGTAATAGGGGAAGGATAGGAAGAGGAGGAAGAGACAATAAACACCCTTGAAATGTCAAAAAGAGGGATAATAAGTACTTTCCCCCACAAATTTCATCAAGGATGACTGAATGAAAAAAAAATCATGAATAATCACTTCAGAAAAAAATTCTAAACACCTTCCAGAAAGTGGAATTAATATCACCATTATTCAAGCACCCAAAATAATTATAAATTATGCTAAAATTGTAAAGTATATTTACACCAAGAATACTATACATTATGGTAATGAAAGGATAAACTTGGGTAGATGTTTCTTTACCCATATCACACCATAATTTCCAACCATATATTAAGATACAAGGATGTTTTCTATTCCACAAACTATTGGTTATTTAAATTTCCCTAATTATTTTTGTGATCTTGGTTATTAAATTAATGTATTCCCTCACTCAATATACACTTATTTTTAGATGGGAGTCTTTAATCCCACAATATTGGTGGTCCAGCTTCTAAATAGATCTGCAATCTTACCTAGAGGAGTTCTGGAGGATGTCCTTTTGAAAGTAAAAGATCTCTTATTACTAGCTGAATTCTATGTATTGAATGTGGAATAATATACAATCCTTCCACACTCACCAATCATTTTGGGGATACCTTTATTAAATATGGAAAAACCATCATTAATTTCCATGAAGGGAAACTCTCCATGGATTTTGGAGACATCACTTTCCATATCAATATTTTTCAATCCATGGGTCACCAATAAGATGAGAACTTTTTTTTTTGACTATCCCAGAAATTTTTGCTGAAATAATTGAAGAATATTGTATATTCTATGAATTATTATCCTTATTAGATAAGTTATCCATTGAAAATATCACTAATCATGTGGATTCCCAAAAAACTGGTGATTCTGATTTCATGTGGGAAGAAGATGTAAATTTTTTTTTCTTGAATGATTTGTTAAATGATGAGGAAGATTATATGATTTGTTGAAAAATCCCAGGTAAATAAACAATATGAAATTTTCTTATTTATTAATATTTGTAAATTAATTATTAATTTTACTTTAAAGTGGTTGTTATGCTCGATAGCGTACCTGATACGCAACAACGGGTTTCTTTGAAATCTTACGTTTCACACTAACAATGTAATATTATTATTTAAAATGGAAGTTAACGCCCACTAAAAAAATGACCATTACCAATATAAAATTACTGACGGATAATATATATGTTGGTAAAAATGAGTAATTCTAACAGATATTAAATTATGTTGATAATGACTATATGTAAAACATTTATTTTTACCAACATATATATCTGTTTATATGAATTGTTCAATACCAAAAAATATTTTACCAAAATTTGCATCTGTAGTTTTATCATAATAATACCAACAATTGATTTACCGATAACTGAATCTGTTGTTATTAGTTATTGTACCAACAAATATTTTATAATTAAAAAAATCGATTACTACTAAATTATTTAATAATATGAAATTGTTTACCAAAAATTGAATATATATATATATATACAACCCATTAAAATCTTATCATTTTGATAATAAAAATATATTATTAATTAAAATATCAATAATTTAGTAATATTTTTGCAAACATATATATATTGATACATATATAAATAATAATTATAGAATATTTTTTTTATAAAAATTCATTAATTTTTTCATTATATACATATATATATATAAGAAAAAAACCCTAATTTTCTACCAAAGACCCTCCCCCCCCCAAGTTGTTTCGTGTGACCTCCCTCCCCTAACCCGATATCTTTGTCTCCGGTGGACGGTGTTCCCCATGGTCGGAGTTCCGCGCGACCGGCGTTCCCCGCACCCGGTGATCCCCACAGAAGGAATTCCCTATGGAGACATTCCCCACAAACGGTGTTCCATGTGGCTGGTGATCCCCTCGGACGGTGTTCCCCGCGGACGGCACTCCTCGTGGATGGCGTTCCCCAAGGACGACGTTCCCCGTAGAGGTGTTACCCACGGACGGAATTCCCCGCAGCCGGTGATCCTCACAGATGGCGTTCCCTACAGCCAGTCGACCGGTATTTGAAGTAATCCCAGGTGTTTCCAAGTATTTTTTATCTACCCTTATTATAGTTTTTATGATCTTCTCGGATAGATTTACTCGTCGGTATTCCTTCCTCTATGGGAAAACATAGACGATTATGTTTTTGGTATTTAATCTCACATAGCTTTGATGGTGGTTATTTTTCTAGTTTCACTCTTTCACATTATCTAGGTTGGTGGTGTTTATTCTTTTGATTTTTCATTAGTCATTAATCATCATGTTTCAATAAGTTTATCTGTGGTGATTATTTCCTGAACCGGTGGTGATTGAGAATGCTTATGTTAGTTTAATTTTTAGGAATTATTTTCAAATCATTAAGGTGGGTAATTAACAATGTATTTTGTCTTGGACTAATCGATGGAATGAGGGTAGTTTATATTGATATGTAATATAGGTTTTCATGTTATTTCAATTAGTAATGCTTGTTTTATTTTGGTTGTTCTTCCTCCAAATAGGTTTAGTTTTGGTTGTTTTCATGCTCTTGATGACAGCATGAGGCATTACTGATTAGAATCTAATCATGAATATTCATTATTGGATTAATTTTTGTCCTTGGAGTATTTTTGTTCTTTAATTTATTAATACTAGGTGTTTTCTGTCTTGTTATCATACTTTGGTATATTCTTGAATTATAAATGAGAGTTTAATTCATGTTTAGTTATGTTATTGTAGTTTTCATTATAAATTCAGGTTCAATTTTTATTCAATTTTGGTTATATTACATTATAATAGTCAGAATTAGTAATGTGGTTTCATTTTTGGTTGTTATCATACCTCCTTGCTATTAGTATTAGTAATTTAGGTACAGTTTTTGTTTGGTTTTGATTATTATCATACCTTATTATAGTTAGCATTAGTAATGCAGGTCTAGTTTTTGTTGATTTCATGTTCTTACTATTAACATGAGGCAGTGTAGATTGGTATTTAATCTCATAATTTTATAATCATATTAATCAAGGTTCTTGTAATTTTTAATGAAATTTATTCCCTTTTTATTTTCATACGCTGGCAAGTGCTATTTTTCTATAAGTGTTGTCAAAACTCTTTTCTCTATTTGAAATTTTTAATAAGAAATCTTTAAGTACCAGATGTTTTTTAATATATATTATAATGATTAACTGCATATCCTATTGAGGTTTGGTGTCAACCAATGTTTGTGAGAGAGACTATAAATTTTTAGCTAGTGTATTAAAACCAAAAATATGATGGCTTCCCCTAATTATCTTCCGGTAAGGCTGATTTCGAATACATCCATTTACCTTGATGAGATGTCCCTTTAATATTTTCCATCTTCAATCAGTCCCAAATCAAAATATCTAACATTTGTTTAACTGATGGTTCAGTTTTTACAGATGTGGATCCAAATAATTTTTTAGGGTGTCTGTATAATTCGAGATGTTTCCTCATCGATCCACATCCAAAAGAAGACTAGAAGCGATGTTTATAAGGTAACAGTGTTCTAACTAATAGAATCTGTGACCCAAATATGTGTTAAGGGTACCCACAGTTTCCCTTTACACCTGTTGTAGGCTTGGAAAATTCACTATCACTATTTTTTATTGTATAAGAATTTAATATTCAACTCTCTCTAGGGATTAATTGATGTTTTACATTTTCATCTGTGATTTTTTTCCCTGCATCCTGTTGGTGTTCTTGTTAAAGAAATGGGATGATGTTATAAGTTTATTATTTTCTGATGAATGAAATCTTATTCATTATATCATAATCAACTAGATTTACTGTTACTATTTTGAGATTTCATTAGAGAGATCTCTGAGGATTGCTGAATAGTCATACAAAAAAACATGGTTTCATTCAGATCATGTGATATGTTATAATTATACATTCATTTCCAAGATTTTTTGCAAGAAAAATCATGGGATCACACTTTTGTAAAGTCCTATGGATGTTTTATTCATCATTTTTAGTTAATATTTAGAGTATATATGCATAAAACTTGGGTTCATAGTTATATCAGATTGATTTTCTTGACTGTCAATTTACTCATGTAGGTTGATTTTTCTGGTCGTATTCTACTTTCCTATGCATATTTCCCTTGAAATGATTATAGTTAATAACGGATCCAATAATTTAGTGAACATGATCAACAACAGAATCAATTCTTGGTCATTTCACATAAGATAATAGTATCGGTTGGACATGAAGAGGAGAGAAAAATATAGATACAAGATAGAAGAATACTCTATAGATGCCACCAAAAAATTCAAAATTCATCCAAAATAGATCTTGGCTTGGTTAATGGATTTGATTTCAGAGGATAGTGGATACCTGATAGGCAATCTACAGCTGACTGACATGGATTTCAGGTTCTTCATGCTTGGAAATCCGTGGTCAATTATTTCATATATGTATTTTTTAAAATAAAATGCATCCATTTTTATTTTGATTCAAGTCGAATGGGACAATCTTGCAGGACAAATTCCTTTAAAGAAATGTTATTCTATTTAGATTACTAGGACTATTGTGTGATCACTGAGGGTAACCTAAATAATGTGTGAGTTTCTTTGTACATTCAATTATTTTATCCTTTGAGTGTTTTCTTGTGTGATCAAGAAACTATTTAGATGTTCATTCATTCTTTTCAAGCTAGGGATTCTTCTTTTTTTGAGCCGATTATTGAATCTTGATATATCTTTTATCTTTTCAATACAATATTGTTTTTTATTGTTCTATACAGTGTGACGAGTTCAATTTTTTGAAAGATAAGTATATCAAATTGAAGATAAGAAGGTGAAATAATATAATTAGATATATAATAACGGATATATAATTTGGTGCACTACCCACATGGAATGACCCAACAAGATAATAATTACATAATTATATTTACATAAAAAATATTTGTACTGTGTGAATGTCAAACATTATATGATATGTTTGGATTCATTAACCATTTTCAATAGTTTAATATTTATATTGTATAATCATAATATATAATAATAATGAACAAATTAGTATTTTATAATCTGGAATCACTTCAATAATATGTACACTTTATTAAGAAATTGTCGGCAAGAGTCTGGATTATCAATGACATGGAATGATTTGTATTATACCCAACACTTTGAAATCTGGATTCTCTATATGTTTAATATAATTCAGCGTCTGTAAACTTAGTGTGTAATCTATTTTTAACCTAGAATCTATGAATTTTAATTGAAATATTACATATTACATAATTTGGATTTCGTTTTTCATAATTTTTAATGAAATCTAAAATCTATGCCCATAATATTTTTGTAATTTGAAATAATTATAAATTTTGGATCTTGTGTGTGAAATTTCGAACCTCTTTATTCTGGAACCACTACGTAATATTTGTGTATATATTCCCTAATAGAAAACTGAAGAACAAAAGATATTTACAAGAATTATTATTCTTCTAATGTCCTTTTCAAAGTGGAGGATTCCTACTCTAATGAGCTATTGAAACATGGGGCTAATTCTATTCCCCTGGATGAAGATATTTCCAGAATGGGTCAAATTTGCTGCTAACACTATGATCAATACTTTAATAATGTAGCTATGAGGTATGAACATTTCAAAACAAAAAATCACAAGAATTTATTAACGAAGATAATTATTCATGCACCCCACACCCAACAGGATGTTGAATTGTCTGCAAGAATGGGGATGCCTGACAATGGCATGAAGCTTATGTGAACCTGAGAATTGTGATTATTCCTTTCATTTATATTCTCATCATAAAACCTTCTTTTCCAATTGTTTTGGGATCCCCTTAGACTAATCATTTATTTATATTATGAGACCAGAACCATTGTTTAATAAAAATGTTTAAAATAATTCATGGAAAACTATGTATTGCGTTTGATATCTAGAAACAGTTAATAATAATTCATTATTTCAAAATATCCTTAAATCTATAAGGTTAAAAGCATATTTAAGGTGCATAAAAATAAACGATGAATGATTTTCCACAAACACCTTTATGTTGTTCATCCATTCTCTTTTTTTGATTTTTGATATTGAAATTGATGAGAAGATTAACTATTTCTTTCTTCCTTATAGAATGTATGATTCCATTAACTTTGGAAGGATTTTTTCCATAACATTATGCATGATATGAAATTAGTCCTACATGGAATAGTTGGAGAAACCAGTTGAAGAACGTATATTATATTTCTTTGAACATGCATGAGTAACTAGATATGTTGTGGGTTAACTAGTGTTTACCAAGGGGACAAAGGAAAGTTACCCAGAAGCATCAACCAGAAGTTCATGACTCCAGAAGATCTGGTCACCATTAATGATATGCAAGGACGAGAAAACACCCTTCATAGAAATCTCATTAACTTTTAAATATATAAGTTTTTTGTAAGTTCATATAAATGGAAGGAATAATGAAAATGTGCTCACTCAGCTGCTGGATTGATTCCATTGCAGAGCTGCAAACCAAGAATCACTCCACTCCACATGTGTACAATCAGCCCCATGATCAATTGGACCCTTTCCACTACTCTGTATTGGTAATCACTTCATAAATCAATGTCGGTGTGGATGATATTGAGGATGACTAGATGAAGGATCACATAGAAACATTTGGGTATTTTCCAAAAGCATAGTCCCTTAAATTTTCTGCATTTGGGATCATATGAAACCATGGACTTGTTTTAGTACTCCAACAAGATCTTTCTATTATTCAGAAGACACTAAATCCTTATTAATTTCCTACCCAGCACCCAATTAGTTCCACTAGTATGGAGTAACTGAAGTTAATCTAGACAATGATAATTTTCACCATTATTATGGTGATTTTGACTAGTGATTGAAGGTTCTTATGTGGTCGATTGTTGATTTTGGAAGCAAAAGACTGATTGGTAGTGCATCATGGAAAGGAATTTCAAATCTTCTTAGATATGGTGAACATGAGTTGTTTAGGAGGGTCCAAGTTTCTTATTGAGAGATGACACATTTTTAGTCTAGAATAATCGCTGATTTGAAGAAGCTTCATAAAGACTGAACCAGAGGTCATGATCCAGCATCGTGTGAAGTAAGTTCCCATTCCATAGAGAGATACTATTGGTCGCATGTTTGAAAGACTTCCAATCCCACTATCTGTGAATATATTCTTCTTTATTCATGTTCATTAATCTTAGTATATGAATATAAATGTGCAAGTTTATAGTAGTATGTCAATCGGTGTGGGAATTAATTGCTACTATAGTCATAAGATATTTTCATGTTTTTATTAGCTTTCTTCTTAGTAGTTCGTTTCATGATAGGATTAGTAATAGAATTGTTTACAACTATTTCCTTCTTATTTTCACATTGTTTTCTTCAAATAATATTTTTTTAACATTTAATTTTAGTATATATGTTCTATTTAGATATGTTTCATCTTAATTCTATAATTTGTTTGCTGATATGATGTTTTTTTGAAATCTGCTGAAGTGGATAATTTTCTAGGATCTAAGCACTCTGGAATCAAATCGTCTTCTTTGCATTCTGATAAAACTACTATGAATACGAAATAACAAATATACAAATGATCTGTAGATACTTATTTCTAATAAAACTACTATGAATACTAAACCCTTTCAGAAAATCCTTTGTATTTTTTATCCAGGACAAATATTTTCAGTAGATCCTTTGTAAATTTTAATTACCGAACAATCTTATATTATTAAATTTTCATCAACTACTTGTGTTTCTAATATTTCCTTGTATTTATTGGATAAAACTATATATATGATTCTAACATTGTGGTGATTTTCTTTTATTTCTGAATCATTAGGCACACAATGAAATATTTTTCAAAGATCGCCATATTTTGAGTGATTTGAAAGAACTGGTTTATAATCCTTTGAAAGCCACAAGAGGAAATGTATTCACTCGTTCTCCACCATAACCAAATGGATATATTCATATTGGTCATGTAAATTTAAGTTGTTCATGTTATGAGATGAGCCTATTTATTCCATAAGATCTATTGTTGATTGATGTTTCTTTTTTAAATTGATCATACAATGTTAGTTTTGGTCTTGCGAAAGAGAGGGATGGATATTGTCACCTCAAGATAGATTTGAAATTTTAAGCATGTCAAATTTTTTCCTAAAACATTTTCATCTTGGTTATGTATTCTATTTTTCTTTTTACAGGTAGGATGATGTAAATCTTGCATCTGAAAAGTGTATATTGATCATATTGATGAAACTGATGAGTGGATGGGTTGGAAAACGTTTAAGGTAAAAATTCTTTTACATATAAAATTACTGATGTGATTGGTTCCTTCACTTATAGTAGAAGTGATCTGTTTTGATTCCCATGGTAACATACACAAGTGATTATTTTCAAGATCTGTATGATCTGGCTGTGGAGTTGACTTGGTGGGGTAATTATTTTGTTGATCATCAGGTGGACACATTTTTTCTATTTTAAAAAAAATTATCATAAACACTATTTAAATAAGGGTTTGTTTGAAATCACTTAACAAAAACTATTTACATTACTTATGTTAAAAAAAATGTGGTGTTCTAGTTCTGAAACCACACTCAAATTCCCACGCATTATTAATATGAAATATATAAACATTTTTGTAGAAGCACTTATCAGAAGTGGTAACTCCATGGGGTGGTGAGCATGTTACAAATGGTTTGAGAAACCATGGCGGCATCCCTATCGATCACAAATTTAAAGTCGTCGGGTGTTGATCAGCTTCATGCTGTCATCTTTCTTCATCTCGCATTCTTCCATAGAACATCCACTCCATGGGAAGGTAATATTTAAATCTAATTGCAATAATTATATTGAATCCTTTATGTGGTGTTTAGTAACCATTTAAGAATCATATTTATCAAGGGGTATTGTATATATATAATGGCACAGTATGAATGCCTGAAGTTACATGGATTTCTTCAAGAAATAGACCATAATCTCCCCATTCCTCAACCATGTAGATCAGTTGTGACTGCTTCTTGTAGAACATCTCACCACATTGTGCAAATGAATTTTCATCTTCCTCAATCAACCTTAACATTTCATTTTCCTTCTTGTCTACGGATGTGAGTGTGGATTGGAGTGCAAAAGAGCGTTCTTGGCGTCTGTGGCTCTCCAACCACTATAGTTGCATTTATTTCATCGTATCTTCCATTCACTCAATATATTGATATTTAAATATTTTTAATTTTGTATAAATATCTTTTTTTATACATATATTTGTTTCATTAAATTATTTGTTTCACTCAATGTACTAATGTATGCATCACAAGTTTGTTCATTTTTCTTTATCTTATGCATGTTGTTTCTACGGGTTAGATAATCCTAAACTTGTAGTCACTGAGTTTCATTTTTGATGGTTGCTTTATTGGAATCTATCATGACTGGTAATATTTTTCACTAATTTTAAAGCTCCACAGTTTCTGAACAAAAAAAGTATTTTTAGTTACTAGTTTATTTTTGTTCGGTTCAAGTTTAATTTACTCTTTTTCTCACTCTACTTGTAAATGATGTTTTTTAGCTAGAGATGTCTTGCTGGTCCTGAGGCATGGATGAGTTGCTGGTTCTCGCTGGTCCCTAGTGTGTGGCATGGATGGTTTGGAGTTGGCCCCCTGGTCTTGGGTTATGGATGAGTTACTGGTGCTGACTAGTCCCTGGTGTGGCATGGATGGGCTGCTACTGGCTCAGTGGAATGGTTGGGCTACTGTTGGCACACTGGTCCTAGGGCATGGATGGGTTGTTAGTCCCTACTGCTGGTATGTGGGGTGTGGCGGGAGTTTCTCGCTTGCTAACATGGGGGTGATGGATCATGTTGGGGAAATAATTTTGTATTGATTCTTTTTTTGTTAAATTTCATTATTAATATATATTTTTTTCTAATTTTGTTAATCTGTGAAAAATATATTCTCTTAAATAATTAAAATAGATGTAATATATATGATATGTTAATAAATATAATATGAAAATTTACTAGAAATTAAAATTTATATTTTTTATTCAAATTTCGGATATTATTTGTTGGTAATATTATTACAAATAGAAAAATTTGTCATTAGAACATGTTGCTAAACATTTTAACCAACATATATATTATCTATTGGTATTAATATAATAGTAACATAATTATTTTATCTATCGCAAAAACGTTTAGTGACAGAGTTTTTACCAACTGTTTAGTGACAGGGACATATATGTTGGTAAAACGTTTTACCAATAGAAAATGCACTTTTACCAACATACATGCCCATGTTGGAAAAGGTGAAATATTTTGTAGTGGCCTAGTCATTTTATTAGTGGGAATGAACAGAACTAACAAAAATATGTTTATACATGTTTGCTAAAAGTTTTTACATTTACCCACCAAAATTTAAAGGCTTAAAATGTGAATGAATCTAGTTTTAAGCATAAATACTCTAATATTTTTTAAAGGGTCGATTTAACGCCTTTTGGTAGAGAACCCTTATTAAATCTTTTTTTTCACTTTTATATGTTCTATTTAACAAAATAATTTTCATCTTTATAATCGGGACCTAAAAATTTACTTTTCATGAAATTTTGATACTTTTCTGATACTGTTCATTTTTAATGAATAGTGAAAAATATGTTGTATTTTAATTCAAAACTGTCGTTTAATATAATATATTTATATGGTTATATTATATTTTTAATTGGTTTTAAATTTTAAATAGATTATATTTTTACCATTTAATTCAATGATTGCCGTTGGAAGTAATTTTACTTTTAAATTGAACATTAAAAAGTATCAATCTTTGGATGGTTATTATTTCTAAAAAACAAGCTTTTTGTTTTGACGACTAGATTTAATTATAAAATTAATTATTTAAAATTCTATGTCTTGAATTTGGTAAAATATAAATCATTTTTGAATTCGGAATATCAAATTTTTCTTAGAGTAAATTTTTGGTATTTTTCTGAAAACTTTCAATTTTTGATGAATAGTGAAAAACAATACGTTATTGTTTAAAACCAACTTTTTATTTAAATAATTTTTTTAAAATTTAAATTTGTTTTAAAGTAAAAATAGATATATAATACCTATATTAATACAATGTAATTCATTTGAGTCATTTTATAATAATATTAGATATATAAAATTCTATTTAACTTTTTAACATCTTTTTACCCACCTTCTAAGTGTTTTTCCAAATTTGCATAAAACGTAATTTTTCCGCTTCTATGTGTTGAATTTATAAATTAGGAAATACATGGTTTTCATTAGTAAGTAAAATTTGGTTCAATGGGATGAAAATAATATTTTGTGAATAATAACTTTTTACTTTTATTAACCGCGATTAAATGTAATTAGGGAAATTTAAGGTAAATATAATATTACAATAATATAAAATTGCCTTGAAACTTGTCCAAAACTTATTGTATGAGTAATGCCCGACCAATAAAATCCATGGGTCAATTTTGGGACCCCATGGAGCCACTTGGATAAGATAATTACATTAATAACTTTTTATTTAAAGTAAAAATAAAAATGTAATAAACATGTATTGTTTTACTAAACCAATTTTAATGCGGGGTTATATAATTGATATATTTTATTATAAAAATTCATTAGAAAACTAAAACTATTTAATACATCATGGTAATTTTTTATAATTTTTAGGCATCAAATAAATACAATTATTTATGACACAATGATGATGCAGTGTTTACGTCATTAATGAATGATTTAAATAAATAAAAAGATAAAAACTAACAAAATATTCAAAACATGTCCAATTAATATTGAATGATTTTATTTAAAAAATGGGCCACCTTATCTTCTACTTGAATTTTCTTTTGGACCTTTAGAAACCTACAATCATTATATAATAAAATAATATTTTCAACCTATCCGAAAGATCCCCTCCTCTCCCTTATAAAAAGCCCTCACTTCCTACCCATTTCTCACACTTCTCAAGCCCTTGGATAGTCCAACATATGATCCAATAAGATCCAAATATTTATATATTCATGTTATAAGCCTTACATTATGTAGAAAGTACTTCAAGAAACCCTTTTGGTTCAAACCAAAGGGAGTTACCCGATTTAAAGGTAACGTCTTCTCTAATGTTCTTTTGGTTTATTTTAATTCTCCAACCCCATAAACTCTATTTATTCCTTTCTTTTATAACAACACCAGTATCCTAAATATACTAGTATTTTTTTATTATAAGTGTTCGAGATAAACTTACACACATCTCTATCTAATGGGTAAAGAACAAACTATTTATGTGGATGGCTAACTACCACCTCACGAAA
Source organism: Viscum album (assembly GCA_963277665.1). NCBI lineage: Eukaryota > Viridiplantae > Streptophyta > Magnoliopsida > Santalales > Viscaceae > Viscum > Viscum album. The sequence goes on from OY728159.1 coordinate 1,941,093,121, forward strand.
TGATGATTGTTTAATTATATCCTACCGCCTCTCATGATAGAAATTATGATAGAAATTTATTTATATGTGATTTATATTATATTTATATTTTTTAAATGATTCTTTATTTTCATTTATATTATACCTTTATGGTTTTCATAATGGGTAAACGTGATAATATCATTTGAGGAAGTGCGGACTACTGCCCCCTCAAAATGATATGACTCGTTCAGGCCATATATGGAACGTATAAAGGATATAATTTATGAAATTATGTAAAATATATAACATATATATTATAATTCAGTTATAATATACTTGTGTATCATTATTTTTTCATTCCATTAAAATATGAAATAGAAATGAAAGTAGCGTTCATGCGTACGTACATCTTACCATCTCCATGAACTATACATTTAATTTCTTATCTCCAAATGTTATGTACTATTATAAATAAATATATATATATAATGGATATATATGATATATATTAAATTTAAATGATGAGTTTACCTCTGGATATAATGGACTTTTTACCACATAGTAAATTTATAATTATAACAAGTTCATTTTTGACTCATGTTCTGAACATCGACAAAATGTCAGATATGAACTCAAAAAATTAACTAATTGTTATAGTAGGGTTATAAGTGATATAAAAGGAATAATAAACTTAAAAAATATTCTTCATAAATTACAAATTAACTTATGTTTATCATTCAGGAATAACAAGGAACATACAAGCGAGCCAAGTCACACACATGGTAAGGGATTCTTATCTAACTTTCAAGTCTATGAGATTTCAATTGTTCGCCACTTATTTCTTGAATGTGGTGTATTATGTATGACCATTTGATATATATTATCATTATTCCATTTATATTCATGGTATTTTTTAATTCATTTGGTGGGTATTGTCTTTTGGTCATACGACTCGATTGATTACAACGAGGTAAGGTGTTTTCATCTCACTTTTATTCCCATGCGATTCATGCTATATTTACCCCATTTCCATTTGTGAGGGGTATGTAATGCCCATGATTGTATTCCTTGGGTAATATAATTTAATTTATGGGTATTTACATACTCATTGTATGATCCTTCTTTCATGAGGTGTACATTTCAAAAAGTTACCGAATCAGTAAGTGAATCTTTCAACCTCCTCTTTTTAAAAGAATTCTTTTTGGTTATGTCTTTTAATTTACATATTATGTTAATGGGATATGTTCTTATATATCCTTATTGCTGTAAATTTTATTTCCAAGTGATGAGATACCCTTTTATCTCTCATCAACTCATTTTCTTAATTTTTAAAGTGACATCATTAGGCTGTCGAATTTCTGTAGGGGAACTTCTTTACCCAATTTCAATTATTTGGGTTAAACCTCTACTTCTTGATTATGTCATGCTATGAATGTGTCTAAATAAAATATGATTCTTTAACACTTAATATCCACTTATATTGTGTGTATTTATATTTTTCACACATAATTACAAAATTGATTTATCCTTAATCTAAGGATACCATCCTTATAAGGGATTTCATCTCAATTTACATTCTATTGAGACTTAATGGTTGTTATGCACCAATTGACATTTATATGGTGTATATACAGTCATTTGGAATATTATATCATGAATACCTTTATTCTCATGATATTATAAAGTTTTAATTAAATTTTATTCCTCAATTATTTGTATTAAAGCATCTCCTATTTGGCTATGAACTCCTTAACTAAAATATCATTTTAAATATTTATTCTTATAAATATTTCTCATTAATTTTCATATTTTAAAAATGGTTTTCAGGATTTATTTACATACAAATTACTTTTTTAAAATATTAATTCCATTAAAAGATCCAAATTCGTATGGGACACTTTTATTCAAAAATCACTTTATTAAATGTTTTAAATGGTTCTGAAAATGGTTTGATAAAGCATTGATTATGTCAATATCTAGAACTGATATAATGGGATTGCAATGTGGAAAGATTATCTTTTCCTTATGCTTGTTTTTTGTGTTATGAATATGTTATAATTATTGGTAATTTTTTACATATACGGGTGGTTTCGTGATAAACCTATAGTGGGTGAGCCCGAGAGATCCCTCCAATGCATTGGGTACCGTGACAGAGGTAAACATTAATGTTTATCATAAGAGATTTAGGTAATATACTATGATTGGTATTCCAAACGTGACTCCCTATGTAGTTGTGATAGCTACAATATTATTATGTTATGAATTCCATAAGTTACCGTTACGATTTACGATTTCTGTGTGTTATTCATAAGTATAACAATTTTGTAAGGTATGTTATGATTGGAAATGTATTGGTTTCATGGATTTGTATTTATTGATAAGATAATGTTTTACCTTCTTTATTTTATAAACCTTTCTGAACTTTTTGTGTTCATCCCATGTTTTTGAAATGTTTTCAATGGGACTTAAAGATGAATAGGGCCAAGGATGGGATCAAGGAAATGTCATGATGTCTAAAACATAGAACTAGACATGTTTCTTTTTAAGAGTTTTTATAATATGAATAGTGGATACTGAGTAGTAGTGTCTACATGTAATATTAAAGTTGTTATGTAATAGGTATGGCCTAATCCTCTAAAACCCTAAACCTAAAAAATACCCTCAATTTGAATTATTATCATAATTCAAGATTATGTAATGTTTAAGTTTGGGTCCTTATAGTTGGTATCAAAGGTTAGTTTAGAAAACTTTAGAGGTTGGGGTATTTTCTTAAGAATAAGTGATATTACCATAATGGTTAGGATTTCAGAAAGAGTCATAGTTTTTTTAGATAAAGTGGATGAGTTTAAGTTAACATGAATTATTATATCTTAGTGTTTACCCTCCTCATAAGATATTGTATGATGATTTTATTGATAAACTCACACTGAACTTTTTGATTGTAGTAAATGGCTAGATCTAGCAGACACCAAAGTAATAGTGGATGTGAAGAAAACTGTGAATGTTTTCTGAATGAAAAATTAAATTAAATGGGAGATGAAATGAGAAATCTTGTGGTTATTCTCAAGAAACTATCTGGATTCATGATTGACCACCTGAACCATGGTGATTTTTGTAAGGCAACATATATTTGAGAAACAAATCCCTACATAAGTTCAGGTAATAATCATAAAGGTATGTATGTTCAAAAACCTATGTGTCAAGGATGTGGAAAGAAAAACTTTGGAAAATGTTTCAAAGGGATGAGAATATGCTATAGATGTGGAAATGAAGGTCCTAAAGCAAGAACCTACCATGGAAAAAGGAAGCATCCAGTTGACTCTATGGAAGGGAAAGAAGTTCTTTCTGAGGGATCAATTGAATGTTTTAAATGTGGTGTGCATGGTCATTATACAAACACATGTCCTACAAAGAAGTTTCGGGAATGGTATCACCAAGATTGAAAAAATATTATTTTACCAATACCTAATGCTATTCCAATTGAGGATGAAGAAACTGGCAATGACCAATGAAAGGTATGGATTATTTTCTAACATATGTTTTGATATTATTGAATTTTAGGATATGAGTCATGATTTTGTTTGTAGGAAAGAAGTATTTTAGAATAATTTATAAATGAATGGTTAACGGATCATGAATAATTTTGAATGAGTATGAAGTCAACAAATAAGGGATTCAAGAGGTATGGTAGATTTTAATATGGTGAAATGCATAAAAGTATTAAGGCTCTTTTGATGATTTTATTACATTAGAATACTTTTTATAGTATGTGTAACCCTGAATTTTGATGTATGAAAATTTTATTAAAGGAATAATTATCTTTTATTTTGTGGATATAGTTATAAAGAACCATTTGGGTTTATATGATCCTTAAATTTGAGGGAATTAAAGGTTAAAACATTTTGGGATGCAAAATGAAATTTATTAGATAAACTTCATGGTTAAAATACGTTATGGTTATTTTTGATGAATTTATCTATTTTTGGGAATGTTATAAAATTATATAGTTTTTGAAAAAGGAAAACACACAGACTGCATGACAACCCGTCGTGTCAAACAAAGCTACATGAATCAAACCCACAACCAAAGTGTAACTAGGATTTATCACCTACCACTAGACTACGTGAATTCCCTGGTTAGTATGACTTATTTTTTTAGTTATATGATTTTACGGATGAAGAATAAGTTGATTTTTGGATCTACTATTTTATCAAATGGATTTCCTTGATATATAAAAATGATTTGTTAATTAAGTGATAAATGATATTTTGGAAGACGTTTTCACTTTTGGGAACATTATATGCCTATGTAAAATAGAATAATATGCTTTTAATATTTGGATTAATGGTTGAAATTTTATTTTTTATGAATCTATGTTTTTATTATAGTAATATGGTGATTTGGGTTAATCATGGAAATGATTAACCTATCATAAAGAATATGTGATTTAGTTAATTATTTTTCAGTATCAGACATTAAGAGTAGTCGATGTTATTTGGAGATAAATGTTAAGATATATCGAGGAAGGCTATGTGATAAAATTCTTCTGAGTTTTGGGGTTCAACCTTAGTTTAGTTTATTTAGAATAATTTTAAAGGAAATTGTATTGAATGGTCATTGTTAACCTTTTTGTATTGCTTGTTGATTTTTGGACATTAAGTTTTGTACTTCTTTTTATAATCTATTATCTGGTTTGGGGATTATGTGATCTTGTACTAACCATTTTGGTTTTGGTTAATATCTAAAGACGGGGGAAATATATAGTTCCTCATTTTGGATTATTTTATTTTCTAGAAGATGATTCTAGAGCTTTTGATGTGACCAAGATATATTCAATACTCAACATTTGGGGGAAAGATGAGTTTGTGGTAGAAATTTAGTAAAGTATGAAAGTATACATGACAAGTAAGTATGTTTCCTTATGTTTTTAGTTAAGATCATAAATAAATTCCTCAACTTTATGAAAATTAACTTAAAAAAACGTTGTATATTAACTTTTCCTACTGGGGGATCAAAGACCATTTAACCCATAGCAAGTTTGTGGTTTTCAGATTGTTAACTCGCTTCATATCATGTTTTTTATCACTCTCCATTAGATCTTGATGGTTTTTTCTCTTCCATATCCATGTTTTTTGAGATGGAATCCTTCTATGGGCTATCTCAGGTGACCTTTGTACTTCTTTTTCTTTATTTTAAAGTGATATTTTTATTGACTCTTTTTCTGATGTGTGGCTTTCAATGAAGTTTCAGAGACCAATTTTAAAATTGAACGGATGCAATTCCCAAAAGGGAGGAAGGATGTAACTTCCTAGGTAAATAAAGAATATAAAATTTTAATTTTTATTAATATTTATAAATTAATTATTAATTTTAATTTAATGAACTTTCTATGCTTGATAGCGTACCCGATACGTAACAATGGGTTTTTTTGAAATCTTACTTTGCACACTAATAATATAATATTATTATTTTAAATGGTTGTTAACGCCTAGTATTTGTATTAGCAGTAATGAGAAGAACTAACTACAATATGATTATAAATTTTAGTTAAAGGTTTTTACATTTAACCAATAAAAGTTAGAGGCTTAAAATGTGAATGAATCTAATTTTAAGAATAAAAACTCGAATATTATTTAAAGGGTCGATTTACTGCATTTTGATGGAAAACCCTTTTTAAATCCAGTTTTTGTCACTTTTATACGTTCTATTTGAAAAAATAATTTTATCTTTAGAAATGGGACATCAAAATTTACTTTGGATAAAATTTTGATATTTTTTGATAATGTTCATTTTAATGAATAATGGATGAAATGTTGTAATTTAATTCAAAACTGCCTTTTAATATAATTTATTTATATGGTTAGATTATCTTTTTAATTGCTTTTAATGTGTAAATAGATAATATTTTTACCATTTAATCCTATGATGTCCATTGTAAGTAATTTTACTTTAAAATTGGACATTAAGAAGTATCATTTTTTTTATTGTTATTATTTCTTAAAAACACGCTTTTTGTTTTGACGAGGGAAATTAATTATAAAATTAATTACTTCAACTTCTATTTATTATATATTTTAAAATAGAAGTAATTTTTTCATTCATAATATCAAATTTATCTTAGAGTGTATTTTTGGTATTTTTCTGAAAACATTCAATTTTTTTTGAATAGTGAAAATCACTACGTTATTATTTAAAACCAACTTTTTATTTAAATAATTATTTTCAAATTTAATTTTTTTAATGTAAAAATAGATATATAATACCTATATTAATTAAATTTAATTAATTGGAGTCATTTTATAATAATAATATATATATAGAATTCAATTGAACTTTTTAACGTCTTTTTACCCACCTTCTAAGTGTTTTTGCAAATTTGAATAAAGCGAAATGTTACCACTTCTATGAATTTAATTTAAAAAATAAAACATATATGCTTTTCATTAGTAAGTAAAATTTGGTTCAATGGGATGAAAATAATTTTTCATGAATAGTAACTTTTTACTTTTATTAAACGCGATTAAAGGTAATTTAAGTAATTTAAGGTAAAAATAATATTATAATAATATAAAATTAACATTAACACTTGTCCTAATATTATTTGGTGAGTCATGGATGACCAAGACAATCCATGGGTCAATTTTGGGACCCCATGGAGCCACTTGGGTAAGGTAATGACAACAATAACTTTTTATTTAAACTCAAAATAAAAATGTCATAAACATGTATTGTTTTACTAAAAGAATTTTAATGTGGGGTTATATAATTGATATATTTGACTATAAATATTCATTATAAAGATAAAATAGATTTCCTGAATCATGGTTTTTTTTATAATTTTTATACATCAAATAAATAAAATTATTTATGACACAATGATGATGCAGTGTTTACGCCATTAATGAATGATTTAAATAAATAAGAAGATAAAAAGTAAATAAAATATCAAAAAATTGTCCAATTATTATTGGTTGATTTTATTTTAAACATGGTCCACCTTATCTTTGACGTTAATGATTGTTTGACCTTTATAAACCAAAAATCATTATATAATAAAATAATAGTTTCAAACTTTTCAAAAGAGCCCCTCCTCTCCCTTATAAAAAGCCCTCAATTCCTACTCATTTCTCACACTTCTCAAGCCACTGGATCATCCAACATCTGCTCCAATAATCTCCCAAAATCCCTATCTTCATCCTAGAAGCCATACCTTAGTCATAAAGCACTTCAAGAAACCCTTTTTTTCAAACCAAATGGAGTAACCCGATTTAAAGGTAAAGTCTTCACTTAAGTTTTTTTATTTTATTTTACTTCTCCAACCACCCAAAATATTTTGGTTCCTTTATTTTATAACAAAAAAATTATCATAAATATATTTTTATGTTGTTATGATAATTATTATAGTTACAATTACACGCACCTCTATCTAATAGGTAATGAACATACTGTTTCTGTGGACGACGAACTATTTCCTCATGAAACGATGATTGTTCAATTATCTCCTAAAACATCTCATGGTGGACATTATGATGGAACATTATTTATATGTGATATATATTATATTTATATTGTTTCAATTATTCTTTATTTATAATTTATATCATACCTTTATGGTTTCCAAGATGGGTAAACGCGATAATTTCATTTGAGGAAGTGTGGACTATCGCCCCCTCAAAATGATATGACTCGTTCATGCCATATGTTGAACTTATAAACGATATAATTTATGAACTTATGTAACATATATAACATATAAATTATAATTGAATTATAATATACCTATTTATAATTATGTTTTCATTCCATTAATATATTTAATAGAAATGAAAGTAGCGTTCAAGCGTACGTACGGCTTACCGCCTCCATGAACGGTGCATTTCATTTTTTATCACCAGATGTTATCTAATAATATAAATAAATATATATACTAGATATATATGATATATATTACATCTATATGATGTATATAATTCTATAGATAATGTAAATTTGACCACATGGAAAATTTATAATTATAACAAGTTCATTTTTGGCACAAGTTCTAAACATCGACAAAATGTCTGATATGAACCCAAAAAATTAACTAATTTTTATATCTGGGTAATAATTTATATAAAAGGAATAATTAACTTGAAAAATATTCTTAATCAAGTATAAATTAACTTATTTTTATCATTTAGGAAGAATAAGGAACATACGAACGAGTCAAGTCAGACACGTGGTAAGGTATTCTTATCTAAATTTGAAGTCTGTAAGGTTTCAACTATTCGCCACTTATTTCTAAAATGTGTTGTATTATGTAATTCCATTTGATATATATTATAATTATTACCTTTATATTCATGGTATTCTTTAATTCATTTTTTGGTTATTATCTTTTGGTCATACAACCCGATTGATTAAAACGTGGTAAGGTGTTTTCATCTCACTTTTATTTACGTGAGATTCAGGCTATATTTACAACCATTTCCTTTTGTGTGGTTTATTTAATGGCCTTGATTATATTATTTGTGTAATATAATTTAATTTATGCGTTTTTGAATCTTTATTTTATGATCATTCTTTCATGGGGTGTACGTTTCGAAGGATTCCAAATCGAGAAGGGAATCTTTCACCCTCCTCTTTTTAAAAGACTTCTTTTTGGTTATTTTTTTTAATTTACATCTTATTTTGTTGAGATATGTTCTTATATATCCTTATTTCTTTAAAAATTATGTACAAGTGATGAGATACCCTTTTATATCTCATCAAATCATTTTTTTTATTTTTAAAGTGACGTTGTTAGGCTGTCAAATTTCTGTAGGGGAACTTCTTTACCCAATTTCAATTCATTGGTTTAAACCTATACTTCCTAATTATATCATGATATAAATATGTTTTAATTACCTATGATTTTTTACAATTTATATCCACTTATATTGGGTGCATTTATATTTTTCACACATAATTACGTAATTGATTTATCCTTAATCTAAAGATACCGTCCTTATAAGGAATTCCATCTCAATTTACATTCCATTGAGACTTAATTTTTGTTATGTTCCAATTCACATTTATATGGTGTATATACTGTCCTTTGGAAAATTATACCATGAATATCTTTATTCTCATGATATTATAAAGTTTTGATAAAATGTTATTCCTCAATTATTTATATTCAAGCATCTCCTATTTGGTTAAGGAATCTTTAACTAAAATATCCTTTTAAAGATTCATTCTTCTCAATCTTTCTCATTAATGTCCATGTTTTAAAAATGGTTTTAATGATTTATTTATATTTACATTAATATTTTAAAATGATAAATCAATTAAAATATTCAAAGTGGTATCGAACACTTCGATTCCAAAATCTCTTTATTAAATGTTTTAAATGGTTTTGAAAATGGTTTCATAAAGCAATGATTATGTCAATATCTTGAAATGATATAATGTTATTGCAATGAGGAAATATTATCTTTCATTTATTCTTGTTTTATGTGTTATGAATATGTTATGGTTATTGGGAAATATTTACGTATACGGGTAGTTCCGTGGTAAACCAAGGGCGGGTGAGTCCGAGATAGCTCTCCAATTCATTGGGTAACGTGATAGAGGTAAACGTTAATGTTTCTCCTAAGATATTTAGGGAATATACTTTGATGGGTATTCCAAACCTGACTCCCTATGTATCTATGATATCTACAATGCAAGTATGTTATGAATTCTATAAGTTACCTTTATGATTTATGATTTCTGTGTGTTATTCATAAATATTATTATTTTCTAAGGTATGTTATGATTGGAAAAGTATTAGTTTCATTTATTTGTATTTATTTATGGGATAATGTTTTACTTCCTTATTTTATAACCCTTACTATGTTTTTTATGCTCATCCCATGTTTTTGAAATGTTTTCCACAGGACTTAAAGATGAATAGTGTCATTGATGGGATCCAGGAAAAGTAATGCTGTCTAAAACACAGAAGTAGACATGTTTCTTTTTAAGAGTTCTTATTTTATGAAAATTAGATACTTAGTATTTGTGTCTACATATAATATTCAAGTTATTATGTAATAGTTATGGCCTAATCCTCTAAAACTCTAAACCTGAAAAGATCATAAATGTGAATTATTGACATAATTAAAGATTATGTAATTTTTAAGGTCGGGTCCTTATAGTTGTTGTGTGCTATAGTTCCATACTTTGAAATTGGGGAAAATCAGTTTTGTTTCATCCCTTTAGCATCCCCATAATCAGAAATTAAAACAACTCCCCACTGATTTGAAATATGTGTACCTTAGGGAGGGATATAAATTACTATTGATAATTGATAATAATCTATCTAAAACACAAGAAAAATATTTGATTGATCTTTTTAGGGAATATTTCCAAGAAATATGGTGGATTTTAGGTGATATTCTTGGAATAAACCAAAAAATATGCTCACATGTAATTATTCTTGATGTAGATTACAAACCTATCACATATCCACAAAGGATGCTAAATCCCACCATGATAGTGGTTGTGAAGAAGGAGACCAAAAATATCTTGGAAGATGGGATCATTTATCCTAAATAAGATTCATAATGGTATTTCCAAATTAATGTTGTTCCAAAAAAAATATCCTAACCACTATGAGGAATGGAAATAATGAATTCTTCCTTGTCAGAATTCAGAATAGCTTGGGAGTGTGCATTGATTTTAGGAAGTTGAATCAGGTCACTTAGAAAGATCATTTCTTCATCCCCTTAATTGACTAGATGTTAGATATATTTGGTAGGGAGAAATCATTATTTCATTTTAAAAGGAATTTTAAGTTACTTTTAAGTACTTCATAATCCTGATGATCAAGAGAAGCTAACCATTACTTGTCTATTTAGTAATTTTTCATATCAGATATTCCATTTGAATTATGTAATGATCTAGGTATATTTCAGAGGGTTATGGTAATTTTTTTATTACATTGAAGAATTCTTGGAGGTTTTCTTGGATGATTTAATAGTTTTTGGAAATTATTTTTACCATTTTCTAAAAGGTCATGAATTTTTTTTGAAATCCTATATTGAAAATAATCTTGTTTTAAATTTTGAAAAGTTTAATTTCATGTTTGATATAGGAATTTTCATTTTTCATGTCATTTAAATAAATTAATTGTAGAGTATAAATAAGAAATTGAAGTTATAAATTCATTTCCTTACCCAACTTTTGTGAATCATGTTAGATCATTTTTAGGACATGGAGGATTGAATATGATGTTTGTCAAGGATTTCAGTAAAATCTTTCTCACTCTATCTATATTTATTTTGAAAGATTATGATTTTTGTTTCAATGGTTCATTTAGGGAAGAATTATATGAGTAGAAAAGGATATTTATTACACCACCCATGATGTGTCCACCAAGTTGGGAAGAACCATTCAAGATAATTTTATGATATTTATAACCAAGAGGTTGATGTATTCCTTTCTCAGTGAATTGAGGGCATGCCAAAATTAATTTACTATTACTAACGTACATTGTATTTTTATTAATTCAATTAAAAAATCATGGGAAATTAGGTTTTATTAGTTTTCTTTCATTTAGAAAGATTTAGATCTTACCTATTGCAACTAAAGTCGCTGTTTTTCTGATCATGAAACTCTTCAGTACATGATGAAGAAGGCAGAAGTTAAACCAATTTTATTGAGATGTTTTCTATTGCTGCAGTATTTCAAAATATAAATCAATGATAATAAGGGGTCTTAAATATAAGTTTTTTATAACTTATTTAGACTTCGCAACACTAGTGAAACTAAAATTCCAAAAAAAAATAACCATTGAAGGGTCACCCTCCATGAATGAAGTTGTACTTGATTTTTGGATAAGTGAATTGTTATGATGGAATGATCAACTATAATGTAACATCTCAGGTCCCATATCATTTAAATTCTCACCAAATTCACAAATTTAAAGTTTAATATAGATATTTCATTTGGGATAAACCATTTCTTTGGAAGATTTTCAATGAAGAAGTGATAAGAAGATGTTTTATTAAGAGTGAAATTTTTCTGTATTTTATTTTTGTTGCACTTTAACATATGTAGGCCACTTTATACATCAATGGACCACAAAAATGATTTTATAATATAGAAAATATTGTCCCAACCTTTTAAAATATTCTCATTAATTTTTAAAAAGGTGTCAAAAATGTCAGTTTTCTTGAAGAATTTCAAAGAGATAAGAAATTAATTGACTACCACTTTTTTGAGATTTTTTAAGTGTTGGGGGATAGATTTTATGGGATCTTTCCAAATTTCATTTGGATATTCATATATCTTTATTGATGTAAATTATGTTTCCAAATGGGTGGAAGAAAAATCTACTAGGACTGATGACGCTAAAGTTAATTATGATTTTGTTAGGGACAATATATTTTGTAGGTTGGGAGTTCTTATATCCATAATCAGTGATCAAGTGACTCACTTTTTCAATAGGATAGTGGATGACTTTATGATGAAGTATGGGATTCATCATAAAACATAAACTCCTTATTATCCACAGAAATATAGTCAAGATGAAGGGTCCAATAGGGAAATCAAATTTTTTTTTAAGAAGACTATTAAACCAAACACGAAGGATTGGATCCAAATGTTGAAATAAACATTATGGTCTTAAAAGATAGCCTTCAAGGCCCCGATTGGAATGAGTCCATATGGGATGATTTATGGGAAAATATTTCACCTACCTATGGAATTGGAGCATAAGACGAATTGGGATGCGAGGAAGATGAATTTGGATCATTAAATCACCGATAAAGATAGAATATTGAAGTTCAGGGGGCTGGAATAAAAATGAAGGAAAGATTATGAAAATTATAGGTTTAAAAGTAGAGAACGAGAGTGGATCATGAAAAGATGATCCAACTGAAATACTTCTATCCTGGAGACAATTTTTTGTTATTCAACTCAAGTCCCAAGCTTATTCTAGGTAAACATAATTCTAGATTAAAAGGTCCATTTATAGTTACTCATGTATATCCTTTCGGTGCTGTATAGATTCTGAATGATGGATATTCAGATCTATTAACTAGTAATGGTAATAGTCTGAAGAAATTCAATGAGACCATTCCATAGGATCTAGTTGAGGCGATCACAATCCTCCCACATTTTTATCAATAAAAGTCATCAGGTCATAACCCTATTTTACACTTTCTTGCATGATGTGATCTATTTTCAAAACATATTACATGTAAAATCCTATTTAATTCATTGAGGACACTATATAATTTAATTGTGGTGAATATAAGCTTTAGAGTATAGGACTCCCATTTGTTTTTTTATTGTTTTTCAAAAAAAAAAAGGGTGTGTTTTTCAAATTTTTTGTATGTTTCCTTTTCGGTTTTTTGTTTTTTTTTTAAACTTTTGAGTTGAAATGATTATCATTTCCATTTTTGAAACATGTGTCAATGAGTTAACCACTTTATTTAATGAAACTAATATTAAATGAATATTGAAAATGAATTTGTTTCAAGTCAAACCATTAGAAATTTCCTGAAAATTACTTTTATATTTGAATCTAATGCCACATGTCAATATAATTATATTTGAAATCACATTCCCATGAGGATTATAAAACCTTTTTTCATATTCATTTCATTAACCTAATTTATTGAGAGAACCAAACCACACATTTTATAATTGGAATTTAATTTAGTCCTTTTAAAATTTGAGGGTTTGATGTACTTTTGTTTAAAATTAGTAAGTAATTTCTTTAGTTTTTAAGAACACTTTTAAATATAATCCTTTTCATTATAGAATACCTTGTAGCCATTATAATCCATGAATATCCTAATAGTTCTGCCAAATTACAAGTCAATTTTCCCTATCAAACCTTCTCTTAAAGGGTAATTTCATGAGCATGTTTAACTTAAGTGCAGGGGGAGATGTCTTGTGTTGTGTTTCCTCATTTGGTGAAACTTTGGGTGAAAAATAAAATGTTAAAGATATTTGTTTACAACTGAAAAAAATATTCTGTATATTTAATGTTGTGCCTTTTCTAGGGTTTTTATGATAAGAGAAGTTGTTCTTTTCTCTATCTTCTAATGGAGGAGGAAAGATGTGCCTATTTAGAACTTTAAAGAAAAATTATGTTTGAGATGATTGAAATTTTTTCTATTGAAATACTGAATGATGTAAATATTTATTAATTTTTCATGATTATGGATCTGATTTTATACTAAGGGGAGTGAGGAGGAGACCATAATTGGGTGAAAATTGGAATCATTCAATTTTTCTTTAAAAAGTGACAAGCCTTCCTCATTCAACCTTAGAAGTTTTTAACATATAATCCTACCAACCAGATGAAACATTACAAAATTTTAAATTACTCATGATAAACATATGTCCTTGAATCACATCAGGTTGATAAATATGAATTTATCATTCAAATGAGTACTATAGTATGATTTTGGATGAGAAAAACCTCGATGAAAATTCACATTTGTGAGATGAGAGAAAATTCATATGATGTATGTGTCTTTCTTGCATGGGATGAGAAATGAATAAGAGATATATTGAATGAACAAAATAAAGAAATTTTATTAATTTTTATTGATGAGGAAAGATATATTTTTTAATTTGTATGGAATTAGTGTATCTTATGGTTTTTGTTTTGAGTTTTCTTTTATTTTATTTTGATGCTAACTTGTCATGGAGTCCAAGTTCTAAGTGTGGGAGAATTGATAGATTTAATATTTTATTTATTTTTAAAGTATTTTTTAAATGATTTAATCCCTTTAAAATAGTTATTATTAGATTATTTTTATCATTTTAGTATTTTTGGTGAATTGTGGGCTTAATTTAAAAAAAAATGAATTCTAAAAATTTAACAGTTTTATGGATGTTTTTTATTTCAGGAATGTATTTTTACAATTTTGATCCAAATCGAGTGGCTATTTTTTACGATTCATTTTTTCATTGGATTCATTTCTTTATTCTATACTGAGATCCATTTTATCAATCAATCCCCCCAAAAAAATAAGTCAAGTGTAAAAGGTTTTCTGGTTTATAGAATGGACCCCACTTCATTTATTAAAGAATATCTTGGCCTTTATAACTCCAAATGAATTTATTCCTAATTTATTAGAAATAGAAATACAATTTGAATCTTCACTAAAACATTCATGAAAAAAATCGATCATTAAGTCATCCATTTAATTCTCCTAATTTCAAATAGTTTAGAAGTCTCACCGGGAAGAAAATGTATTCATCCGTAATTCAGCATAAATTTTGTGAAACTTGGCCAAATAGAATGATAATTTTGGGGAATAATAAAAATGGATATATGAATAAATTTTATGAAGCAAAATTACCAATATTTATCAATTTAATATTCTAATTGAACTCAACCTATCAGTGGAATGAATATAGAGTTAAAATTTTCCACCTCTCAACCCTATATATATGAGTGTCCACTTTCATTCAAGGGTATATAAGAAGTTAAAAATGGGGATGTTATGGATTATTGTAATATTTCATTTTTTTTCTTCGCTCTTATATTTTTTCACAGTTTCATTATGATTTATTCTTCCCCTTTCAACTCTCTTACCCTTCACATGGAGGGGTGAAGCCTTTGAGTGATCAGGGAAGGGGGAGTTTCACTTTTATAATGTCGAAGTCTTACACTTTAATGTAAAAGTATCTTTTTCTATTAAATTATTTCCATTTTATATTATTCCAAATTTACATAATTTAAATGTGTTTTGGGTTTTGGTGCTTTCATTTTTAATAGGTTTGGTAGAAAATGTTTGAACTCCAACTTCCTAGTGCAGCTTTTCTCGATTGAGGAGATTATGATAGGTGGTGAGTGTCTAGCGATCGTTGGCACATGTATGAGATAAGTTAATTATTTATAGATATATTAGGATCAAAAAAATACCCATAAATAATTTTATTATTTGTTCTGTATTGTTTCATGAACTTCTATTCACATAAGAGTGGTTTCCATTGCTTTCTTCAACCAAGGGTGACTAACAACTCGATCTTGGATTCATTCATTTATCATTCAATAGGTAGAGAGAGGTAATGATTTTCATGGCCATTATTAAATTGAAAAAGGTGATCCTATCCTAACAAAATCACTATTTTAATCAAAGTTTGTTAAAATTTTATTCTAATTACTTTATTTATTTTAAAAAACAAATAATTTTAAAAACAATCTTGCTTTTTTAATTAATTCAAGTGACACATGTGATTGTTGTGTCATCCTCTCTGGGGACATCCAAGTTCAACCACATTACTGTATTTTTAACTTAGTAAATACTTTTTTTATCACACCCCATGATAGGTACATGTTAGTATCACATAATTAAAATCATAGATATTCATTCCACATGAAGAAAAGAAACCATAAATAAGTCATAAGCATGATCAAACTCATGACCAAGAAGTGGGTTTCACAATTCTGATTTCATGGAATAACCGAGGGATAAATCATAAGGATTCAAAATTAGAGAATTAATTAAATTATATTATACTTTTAAATTTTAAATAATGGATATAGTTATTGAATATGGATTTCAATTTTAAAAAATTCATGAGAAATATCTCAAGAAGAAGGAATAAAAATGAACCACTATGGTGGGATTTTGTGAAATAACTTAAGGATATTTTAAATAATGGAAGACCTTAATATTATCCATAAAACTAAAATTGAAAAATGAGTATTTTCCATAATACAGTTATTTTTGTTAGAATCTATTCATGGTTTAAAAACATTTTGTGGTTGTGATTTTTATCATAACATGAGAGACAATAAATTTCCCTTATATTACGTTTACTTTAAAGTGTAAATTTTTTGGAAAACTATAAACTTGTATTAACATAGAAATAAAAAGGATATTTGAATATGGGATATATTCAAGGGACATATATATAAAAATATAAGAAGTTAATTAGAAGAATATTTCATAAAAGGGAGAAAAATAAATAGAATGCGCAATCTAAGGGTGGTTCAGAAGATCCAACAAATGAGCATGGAAGAAAATCCATTTTAAAATACTTATTTTGAAATACCAAATTCAAAAAGGTA
This sequence comes from Viscum album, assembly GCA_963277665.1. NCBI lineage: Eukaryota > Viridiplantae > Streptophyta > Magnoliopsida > Santalales > Viscaceae > Viscum > Viscum album. The sequence continues at coordinate 1,941,110,126 of OY728159.1, forward strand.
TGATGAAAAATATTTTTTAAAATATAATAAGCTATTAGTTAAAAGAAATATTAGATAATCCATAATTTGGTTTCCAATTAAAAGGAGGGCATTTGTGGGAATGTAAATTGTGGGAAATGAGGGGAAATCATCATTTAAGTGGACGAGAATTATTCATTACATAGTTTCATTTTCAAGATGGAATAAAACTCATAAATAAGGAATATTTTAATAAAAATTTATTATACGAAGATATAAATAGGTTATACCATTTGAAATGAAAGATGAAACTCAAGGAGAACCATTATAACTCAAGAAAACAAATTGATCTACAAAAGACCATTATATTTAAGGGAAAACATAAATCATATCCTATGACATAGAACATTACTAATGGAGGATATATTTCAAAGATAAAAAATTATATATGATATTATAAGTAATGGGGTAAGTATATAGACAAAAAAATTAATATTTTTACATAATATCAAATCATGCCTCAATGAGGTTGATTGATGTTTAACACTTATAAATAATGAAACATTCATATAAAAACCATTTGAAATAGAGAAACATGGGACATAAATTTAAAATAACATTAATACTTATAATTAATTATATTATAACTCCAATTATAAGTATAAAAACTATTTAAATGAAAAGAGGTACATAAAATCAAACATATCTCAAAGATGGAAATGTTTATACAAAACCTATACATATTTAGTAATTTTTTAATTAAGGGCCATTGGAAGAATGAAAATTATATGGTTCTAAAAATACCATGAATAAAATCATGTATTATTCAAAAATAAATTATTGGGTGGTATATACACCATATAAATAATAAATTAGTTCATAACATTAAAACATGTCTCTATGAAGAGAAATTTAGATGAAAACACTTACCTTGTTTCAGAAATCATTTTGCACTTACACTTAAATTCCTCAATAATTAAATTAAGTTTATTATATATATACCCAATATCCTTATTCATATATATTTAACATTCAAAATTTATTTAACTATCATATGTTATTTTTTTTATAATATAATTTTTTTATTATGTCATTTACTTGATGTTGTTATGTAAATTTTCTTCTAACTCTTTATGTGTGTTGACCATGGTCCAAATAATCAGGAATTAGTTTCAATATCTATGTTATTAATATTTTTATTTTCATAATTTTTATATATTAAATATATTTCTAAATCTAACCATGATGGGTTGTGATGAAAAACTAAACTCATTGATATTAGAGGCGATAGTTTGCAGGTGTACATGATTAATGTTTCCATTTCTCAAATAATGAAAGAGAAAGAAGGTAAATGAAATTTATAATGTTTAGAATCATATTTATATTATATATATCCTTTTTATTCATCTGTTTCATCCTTTTGATCATCCTTGAAAAGTTGTGATGAAAAAAAAATGGTGTCACTTTACGGAGGTGACAGTCTAAGAAACGCACAAACGATACTTGTGTTTTTATTATTGAACATAGAGGAATAAATAATGGTTATTTGATTAATGTAATAAAAAATAAATATATTAAATTATATTTATTTCATTTTGTTTATATATATATAATATATTTAGAAGAGGGGTATTAATTAAAAAAACATAAGAACGATATAATACCTATGTAAGAGACTTGATATTACCTTAGAAACTCATTGTAATTAAAGGTGGTAGGATAACATAGTTTTAACAGGGGCTTATGAATGTATGATTGAATTATAGTAGAGGATATTTCAGAATAGTTTCAAATAAATTTATAATGTTAGGTTCATTTTTTTAATGGTGTAATCAAACCTATTTTATAAGAAAAGAAAAGGATATTTTGGAAGCATATTTTATATTTTAATAATTCCACAACACTCTTAAAATTTCAAGGGATACAAAGTTTAAAAATAATAGATTTAAATATATATTTGGGATGATTAAGACTCTAAAAGGATTTCCAAAAAAATTTAAACATGCTATATTTTTGTTACCATAATGTTTTCACATTTTACTATTTTAGTTTTAAACATGGTAACTAGTTTTTTAACTAAGTGATTTAATGTTATATTTAAATTATAAAATAACAAATATAACAAAATTTCGGTGATATGGAACTAAATATAACTCATATTTAATCCAATTAAATTTTTAAATGTCATAAAACTAACTATTAAATTAAAACCAGTAACATGTAGAAAATTGTTTTAGTAGATAAATGGAATTTTGACCATTATGGATTCTCAATTTTATTTAGTTTTGATTTAAAATTAAACAAGTGAAAAAAAAATTATTTATGGGTTAATATATCATATAATATTATTTATTTATTTAATTTTATTTTAATTTATTAGACAAAATTTCAATGATATTAGTAATACAATAATTTTAAAATAATTATTTCACTATTACTGTGGTAATTAACAGAAGTCATTATAATCTAAATTTGTTAACTAAAATGAAATTTAACATATTAAATAATATGAAAATTACTATATAAATTATAAGAATTATGATATCATATTAACTTTCTATGTGTATGGAAATTAATCTTACTATTGGGATATGTGACGTGTAAAAAACTCATTTTTAATAAAAGTAAATTTTTAAGAATAAAGTTTGTGTATAGGATAAAATTATCAATGTTATTTATTATAATGATATTAAATATATTATTATATATCAAATAATATTTATTTAATAGTTAAATAAATCTATAACCAGATTTTACCCATTTTTAAAATTAATTAAAAAAAAATGAAAATTTGTTTTAATAAAATCTTACTATATTTTCAAAATACAATATGTTGATTTTATAAATACAAGATATTATTTTCAAATGATTCATTTAAATTTATATTAAAAATTATTTAATATTAAAAATGTTTCAAAAATAATTAAGCCATTGTGTTATAAAATTGAGGGCATTAGAAAAAAACTATAGCTTTAACTTTTTATCTAAAAATTATTTATTTTGCAAAAAAATTATGAAAAGATAATTTTGATATTAAAAACTAAAAAAATAATTTTTTTTTGTAAAATTAAATTTTTATATTTTTATATTTTAAATTTTAAATAGAATAATAAAATACAAGAAGAAATCATTTTGTTTTGAAATTGAATTTTTTAAAATACTAGTTACTCTTATTCACAATTTTTATAAAGTACTAATAAATTTATCATTAATCATTAAATATTATATTTTATTAAAACAATAATTTAACAATAAAATACTTTGTTTTATTTAATAAAAATTCTTATTAAAATGAATATATATTCTAAAAATCAATAATGAAATAAGTAAATTTCATTAAAATAACCCTTATAAATATATAAATATATTCCATAGTCTGGTTACTCCTATTCATGCCTCTTAATTCAATGACTGGGTTTTAACTATCTAAAAATATCACAGTTTCATTTTGGATTAATGTTTCAAGTGGAGAAACCTATCAGAGATATTTGACTTAATTAGAGGAAAACATATATTAAAATATCAGGTTGTTACATTTACCCTGCTTAAATACATTTCATCCTTTTAATTTTAATTATTATTTACTAACAACATTAGGTTCAGGTATCTATAAGATAAATACGAATTAATCCTTAATTTATATAGATATATTAACCTTATAATCTCATAAACGCCTCTTTCTTCTTGATATATGATTAACCTTAATATGGAGTTTTTCTCTAACCATTTTGATCCAAGAGTATATCATTATTTGATATCAGGACACCCATTTAATAATTTATTTATAGAGGTTATTTATTATTATCCTTATGTAAAATATCATAGGTTGATATAAAACATGATCTTTTTATTCCATGTAATTCTTTGTCTAGGTGAAAAGAACCAATCCATTTCTAAAAACTCATTAATCTTATTTAAAGCTATAATGATAAGATTTTCATAAAAAACATTTTAAAAAAATTGCATTGGGGTATATTATTTATACAATCAGAGTTTTCTTATAGTAAAATCATTATAGTGAGGATTTAATATTCTTAAGAAACATCTTAGGCTTACTAGAATAAATATAATAGGTTATAATACCCATATATCTAAATTAGAGGGTGAGTTTACCATTTGACCATTGGTTTCATGGCCTACTATCAATAGTAGAGTTTTTCTCATTATTAAGGAGGTCATTGATTTCTATTAACCTCATTATTATAGGATTATTTCATTGATTTTAATAATTATAAAACTCATTTCATTTTAAACATTAATGAGTGAGAAATGTATTAGGTGACACCCTCTTCTATTTTGTTGTCATTTTGTATCCTTTCGGCATTATAGGGAATGATGGCTATCTCTACCACATTTAAAATATTTACATGGACTAATAAATTAATTTCTATGTTTTTAACTCCCAGGTTTTTGAATATTGTTTGTTGAATGTTCAATCTTTCATCATCTACATTGTTTGAATCTCTATGGGCATACATCCTTATATTCTATGGTGCACTCAGGTTTTAACTGTGGTTACATTGTTAATCATGATTCCTGATAATTACATTGGAATAACCAGAAGATTTCTCAGCCCATATCTTATTCTAATTAGTTTATATTTTAGGTAATCATCGTTTTTCCCTCACACCCAAGGATAAATTGGTTCCTTTTGGTTTTAACAATTATTAAAAACAAAATGGTTAATATGAGTGATAAACATTTAACATCATTAGGGGATTATTATAGTAAATAAAATAATATGGACTCAACCTCAAAACCTTTCACCTTTTTCAACATCACATTATCCCATAAATCCCCGATTTCAAACTATTTTAATATTTTTTTTATACTAGGATTCTTTAATTTGGGTTCTTTTATATTTATCAACCAAGCCCCTAAAAGTAACTAGAAAACAAATAATTTATATTACATTATAAATAGTATATTATCAACCAAATCATATCCCTAAAGTCTGTCATTCCATGGGTTAAATCTTAGTCCCACTCAACCTGTATCAGAGTGAAGATAGTGCCAATGTTCTATGAAACCATTTCATGGTGATTACCCAAGGTGCATCTATGACAATACCGCATCCACATTCCAATATCTATATAGGGATGCATTTCTTATAAAATCACTTAATCTATATTATACCAAAATATTATGATTCTATATTCTTAATCTTATCCATTACACTTCTCCCAATGGTTTTCACTAATGTTCTCTAATAATAACCTCCAAAAATAATTGGAATCTAATCTGATACTAACTATAGTGACCAAATCCTTAAAAATTCATGTCATGATTTAATACATAATTTCCCAGAAATACATTCCTAGGATATATTGGTATAGTGTCTTTAGAAGATTATACATACAAATACATCATTATAAATAAAAAATATAATATTTATTTAAAACTACACATGTTTCTCCTAAATCAAAAGGATATTCTATAACTACATCGTATATATTGGGAAAAAAATATTTAAAAAGGGTGAGTTAGAAATTCCAATAAGGCAATAAACCTAGAAATATATCATAACCTGACAGTCAAGAGGAAAAGATGATGTCATAAAGAAAATGATAACAAGTATCTAAACATGGTATAAAGAAATGAAATAATAAGATTTTAGAATTATAGAATAATTGGAAACGACATTTTACATGAAATAATAAACATTATTCAAGTTTCACTCCCAACACCATCATCAAAAAGTGTACAATGAAGCACATCTCTTCATGAGGGTGTAGTTCTCCATATACACGAGTGACGTTATCGTATCCCCTGTGAAATGGAAAATAAAAATGGTACACATGATATAATAAAAAATAGGTATTATTATGGTATAAATATAATATATTGAAATTATATCCATCATCATACCCAGCCATGAAATGTGGTAATGGAAAAATTAATTACATTGTTTCTTGTGGCGGGAGTCCGCCGAAAACATGAATGATGATTTCATAATCCATTTTATGGAAGAAGAGAAAGATTTAGGTTATAAAATTAAAAAAATAAAATCTAAGTATTTGTAATATAATTTTTTATTACATAATAATTTTTTATGAATAATTTAAGGAGTTGGGGGAAGAAATAAAATAAAAACTCTCATTGAATAATGATATCTCTTTATCGGGTATATCCTTTTGGTTTACACCAAAGGAATTACTTGGTTGGATTTACAACTCAAATAGAAATTATATGATTATATTCTGGAATAATATAATTAATTTGGTTAGTTACATTCTTAATTACTTGGTTTTTATGGTTTTAAGAGAGGAGGATAGGGGTGGCCTTCTTTAAGTGAGGTGAGTGGCTAACTTGTAATTTTTAAAAAGAATGAATTTTACAGATGTTTTTTATGTAAAAAGTCTTTAATATTATAAAATAATTTATATTATAAGTTATAAGGTCAAAATATTGTCATAAAATACATTTTATACTTGTTTCTATGTCTTTTTAACCCTTATATTTTTAGTTTAACCCCTAGTAAATCCATTTTTACCGTAATCGAAGAAATTCATTTTTTTATTTTCACTATTCATTTGGGTAAAAAATTACTTTTACCTTATTATATAATGTAAATTGTTTTATTCCAAAAATTTAATACATTTTTTCAAATTAAATTCATATAAGCGGAAAATTTTAATTTAAAATTAATCATGCACACGTGACAAAAAGGAGTGTTTTCAAAAAGAAAAAGTTCAAATATTTATAATGTTTTTATATCCAATTTCAATATAAAATTTATTATAATGACCTAAATTATATTATATATATTTAATTTTACTAATTCTACTTTCATTACAATTTTAAATATAATTTAATGCTATAAATAATTTTAACAATAATGAAATTTTTAATTATAATTATCTATTTTTCAATTTTCATCAAAAATTTAATCATTTAAACAATTCTTGATACTTAATCGTAATATAATTTTTAAATTACTATATCAAAAATTAAGTTTATTTTTAAAATTAAATTTTATTAAAGTGTTAAAAATTGAATTTAAAACAAAACTCACAGTCGCAATGGAAAACATGTTTTCTAGAAGTCTATTTTTTTCAAACACAATATGATTTTATATTGACTCTATGTATAATAATAATCATTATATGAATATAAATTAATATTTATTGATATATATTAAATAAATTTAATTTAAATCATTTCTAATTATAGGATATTTTAATTAATTAAAATAGGGAAACATTATGTAATTTAAAATAGTTGTCATAAAAATCTCATTTTTAAACCAAAAACAAATTATAAAAAAAATAAAATTTAGTAATAAATAAAATTTAATTAATTGTATTAAACATAACTAAATAATAATTTTGTTACTTGAAATCATATACAAAACATAATTTGACATTAAAATTAACTAATTTATTAAAAATGACTGACATTTTTACAATAAATCATTATTTTTCACTATTCAATGAAAGTAAATATTATCATAAAAATCAAAAAATAATATAGGAAAAGTTAATTTTTATATGAAGAATTAAAAAATTATGTTCATTATTTAAAATACATTTTCAATAATTTCCAATAAATTAATTGTAATATTTTTTCATGGAAAGCAATAAAAATCATTTTTGATGAAAATATATTTTTGAAGAATAAAATTACTTTACTAAAAATAGATTGATTATTTACGAATTTTTTAACAATAATTTCTATTTAGTATGAAATTCTTATATATATAATTCAAAAATTAATTAATATTATTCGTATCCACCAATTTAATTTCTTGGTTACAACAGCTATATATATCCTGGGTCGTTTAATCTCAGTGTTGTGTGTTGAATACACTACCGAACATAAATATATTTGGATTACACGTATCATAAAATATCAAAGAGATTATATTTATTTAAAAATAATTTTGTCATAAAGTCTCATGGAGTTACATTCTCATAAAAGTCTCGTGTTGCATGTCATTTACCCAATCAAACTTAATTTTATTCTTTTAAAATATCAGGGTGTTACACTAATGATATTAAAAGGATTATTATTAATAATGTAATATATATTTCATAGTGAAATAAATCCATAACCTAAATTTTCAATTGTTCAAATTTAATTAAATAAAAAGAAAAAATAATTCATAAAATATTACAAAAAATTCTAAAAGTTATACATTGATTTTATGTGACCAACATAGTATTTTAAAATGCCTCATTTTATTTTATAATATATATTTTTTTGTAGTAAAATGGTTTCAAAAACATTCAAGTCATAATTTTATAAAATTGACAGAATTAGAAAAAATCGGTATGTTTCAATATTTACCAAGAAATCATTTATTTTTTTAACCCCAAAAATTTATACGAGGATAATTTTGATATTTAGAATTAACAAGTAAATATTATTTTGTAAAAATCATTTTTAATAATTTCTTATTTATACAGTTAAATAAAATCATAACATATAATGGGAAAAAAATTTATAAGAAAATATAAATTTTGAAATACTAGTTGTTCTTATTCATGATTTCTATAAAAAACTAATAAATCTATCATTAATCATTGAAAATTTTGTTTTATTAAAATCATCATTTAACAATAATATACTTAGTTATTTTCATAAAAATTAAATTTCAGAAGAAGAAATATTCTTAAATTCAATAACAAATTATGTAATTTGTATAAAATAAAATTTATAATATAAAAATATTTTTCATAATTTGGTTAATCCTTTTCATACCTACTAATAAAATAGCTAGGTTTTAACCATCTAAAAATATAATGGATGTTTTTCATCTTGGTGTTGAGTGTAGAGAATGTTATCGAACATATTTGACTTAATTAGAGTAAAACATATATTAAAATCTATTCTTGTTACATCATTTATTCCACCCTATATGCTAGAGGATGTTAACCAGTAGGAAGGGTACAAAGATGTATACCCTTGAATAAAAATACTAAATAATCTAGTATAATAAAAATACATAAATAAAAATCACTACATAATACCAAGAGTAAAATCATAAATATATCAAATCGATTAAAAACAAATGTCTCTAAGGTCACAATATCTATAAAGAAGTAATCTTGATTTCCCATAAGATGATCATGAACTAACCAATCCAAATAACCAAAATACAGTCAAGAAAAACTCTATGGATCGACCTAGTCTATCTCTAAATCCATTAAAATCACACTCATACAATCATTAAACCTCCAACTGATAATTAAAAAATCATAAGTCATTTACCCCTGTATTTTTCACTAACCATAATGTTTTCATACACCCCAAATGTCCCATAAATTTGTGAGTATGAACTCAATATGCCACCACCAATGTCCCTATATAATATCTATATGAATTTAAGTGAATTACAAGTATAATGTACATTAAAAAAAACTAATCAACCCGATCTACATTATGGTCGACCATCCACGGGTGATCACCCTACCCGATTCATCCAATGCTGAAGTGGGAAGATGCACCCACAATCTATAAAAACACTAAGGGTGAATGGTGTATCACACCTTGTCTCATGACTAAGAAACATGTTATCTCTATACCCATGGAAACTTGGTGAATGAAATATCACCAAACCAAATCTAATAACCATCATAATCACTTCTTGGATGAATAACCTAAACAATACCATGCACACTAAGCATTTAGCTCCCAACAAGTGATCACAATCACCCCTCAGTTCACATGGAATCCTAATTCATATACCTCCTATAATTTGATAGTAAACACCATCAACCTACATGTATCATTTATAAAGGACACTCCAATCCCCTAAAGTCCAATAGAAACTCATGGTACTATTTGTGTTCACATGACCCCAATGGACTTATCCCCACAGTGAGAAACATCACCAATATCTTATGGCTACCACACAAAGATTGTTAGGGAAAAATCCTTCAAGGTAACATTGTATCATTTTTGGGTTGATTGTGTTTGTTGACAAAGTAGGTTTACATGGTGAATTGTCAGGTTACTGAGATATTTTTGACAATCCATGTTGACAAAGAACCATGAAAAAGGAATGGACGACTGGAGGCAGTAAAAAAAGAGTAGATACAAGGTGGCGTCATTTTCCATTGTTTTCCAAATTTCTGGGGTCCAAAATTTTGAGTTTGGTGAGCATCAAAAAATATTGATTTCCTTGAAGATATCATTAAAATATGGAAAAGATTTGAGTCTTGTGAATATGGGCTTCTTGATGTAGATTTCACGAAGACATGAAGAAAGTTGACGGTGTTCTTCACGATTACGACGAGCTTCGCAAACAGTAGAGTTGAACAACATTGTGACGGCGAAGGGCATTGTGAGTGGAGATTCATGGTGAAGGCGCGAAGGAATTGACTAAATGCTCCGCGATTACGATGATCTCTGTGATCTAAAATCATTTGTGGTGCTTCACGATATAAAGAGAATTTCGGCAAAAATTTCATAGCTTTTTTATTTAAAATTACGTTGTGTTGACTTCACGTGGAAGGTTCGAGGGTCGATGGAATAGCCTATAAATAGGCCTTGACCCCCTCGAGAGAGGCAGATATTTTTCCAAGAAAAATTTTTCACTCTCGATTCGTGAAGGTGGTTCACAAAGGCGGTGTGCTTCATGAAAAAAGAAGAATTGAAACATCTAATCTAGCTCCGCGAAAGTTGTGTGCTTCATGTTGGATCAGTGAGCCTCGCGAAGGAAGTCACTCTATTATGACTTGATCTTTGCGACTCTGTGAAGGTGTGTGCCTCATGATGATGCAATAGATTCTCAAAGGCCTGTTTGGGCTTCGTGAAATTGGGAGCTTCGTAAAGTAGGGTTCTTTGCAAAGGTATTTCTAAAGCGTGTTTCCTGGTGTTCAGTGAAAAAGGGGTATTCATCAGTGTATGAAATTTGGACTTCAATAGAGAATCTACATACAGTGGAGGATACATTAATTGGTGATAATGAAGAGACCTATCGGTTTATAAAATGTGATTCAATCTTCTGAAGAAGCAGTGAGCTCTCTTCAGTTAAGAGAGCAGTGTGTTCTCAAATTGTGAATGGTTGTAAACCAAGAGGGGCAGTGAGTCCTCTTAGAACTTGTAAACAGTAGTGCAATTATAGTGGATTTTGGTACATCGACACATCGTCTGTGTATTCTCCTTGGAAATAGACTAGTGAGGGTGAACCAAGTAAAATTGATGTGTCATGTTCTGACCTTCTATTGGAACAATTTTTAGTTATGGAAGAATCATATGCAGCACTTCTTTATATCTTCGGGAATAGATATGTTAACAGCAGCAATGCATGGCATAATAGCCGATATTAATAGTGGTGAATTATCAGAAGTTGAGCATAGGGAATTGGATGTTGATGCCATGGGAATTAATTATTTTGGGGGAGCCTTATCAAATAATATCTATATGAAGGTTATTTCATATAAAACATCACATGACATGTGGTAAAAGTTGTTAAATATATATGAAGGAGATACAAAGGTTAGAGAAGCGAAGTTGCAAGTGTTTTGGAACAAGTATGAAGTTATGAGAATGAACCGGAATGACTCTTTTGATACATTATTTGATAGGGTAAATTTTGTAGTGGAGGAAATGGGAGGTCTTAGAGATTTTATTGAAAACATAAAGATTGTGTAGTGCATCTTGAGGAAACATCCACCTCGGTTCAATCTGAATGTTTCAGTTTTGAAAGATAAAGACCAGAAAGAACTGACATTGGATAACCTGCATAGAACCCTTGATTCATATGAAATGAGAAATGATGATAATGAAGCTGTGGAAAATGGAAAATCCAATGAAGTGGTATTCAAGGCCATGAAGAAACTCACCATTGAAGATTATCAAGAAGAAGAAGAGACGGATGAGGTGATGACATTCCTCTCCTCAAACCTTCAAAGAGGAAAAGGAAAGATTAAAGGTAAACTTCTACTTGTTTTCAATGTGTAATGGTTGGGAATATTGCATAAAGTTTCCCCAAAAAGTTCTAAGAGGATGATGATGTAGATGAAACTAAAATTCCTAAAAAGAAGTCTTCATCCTATGGGAAAGGCAAGAAACATTTCAAAATAAATTTCTTTATGAAGAATAATCTCCTTTCACAAGAATGTGGAAATTCAGACTAGTCTGAGGCTGAGGAGGTTGACAAGATAGAGAACTCCAGATATCATGAAGAAATATCTATGGTGGCAATTTTTGGTAGTTTTCAGAAGAATAATGAAACCGAATGTGATTATGAAGAAGAATAAGTTGAGGGAAGAGATGATATACAAGATGAGTTAGAGGCTGCTCTTGATGAGATAGATGTTTGGAGAGCCAAAACAAAGAAATACAACAAATTAGTTCATGATGCCAAAATCTATATACAGTAGTAGGAAAAAGATATGTCTGACTTGATGGAAAAAATTGAGAAACTCAATTCATCAACACCAGAGGACTCAGAAACTATGAGTGAGTATAAAATAAATATTGAGGAATAGAAGATGGAGATCTATGGATTGAATAACACAAGGAAATGTCAAATCAAGCGTATTGATGAACATTAAGGAGAAGTTTTCAGTTTGTGAAAAAAAAGGTTAAGGATCAAGAAAACTCTTGACTCCTTTTGGGAAATCATGAAAACAGATATCTCAGAAAACTGAGCAGATGAAAGTGGAGAATGGTGTTTCACTAGAAAGGAAGCATCAATTATCTTCAGATGCTAAGGTTGATGGGGGATTGATCAAAAACAAAAATCTTTGAAAATTGAAGTCAGATAGCAAGCACCTAATCCGAGAATGAAGGATGACTTGGGCCCAAAGTAGAATCAGAATATATAGAGATCCCAAGGGGAAACTGGTAGTACAGAAGTGGCACAAAGGAATGTGCCTTATATCAGGTGTTATTGTTGTAAAAGGATGGTACATTCCCTGTACGTGTGTTCCATATCCAATAGGTACTGAAAGTTACAAGAATAGAGGTGGCAGCCAAACAGAGAACGGTTCTCTAGAACATGTTTCGAATGACACTGTTTTTGGTGCGGTGGATTTGGGCACATGGCTAGATACTATACATCAACCATGTATAGGGATGTTCCAAAGTAGATTCAAAATGTTTGCAAGCAGTAGATCAATGAACCAACAAGTGAGTTGAAAATGAAAAATATATTTTTAGCTTTGCAAGATGACGCTGGTACATCATACTCTGAGAAAGATCCGAAGTCTAAATCCATGTCAAGTGTGAAGGAAAAAATATGGACCAAGAAGAAAAAGGACAAGAAAGGATTGGTGGATGAAATTTCCCTTAAAGTATCAGATCATTCTTGTGTGTGGATCCTTGACAGCGGTTTCACATCTCACATGACAGGTAATAAGGATCTCGTTACAGACATAATATATAACAAAGAAAAAGTTTTCATGTTTGGAAACAATGAAGGCTTGAAGATTAGTGGCTCAGGAAAGGCGAGGTTTGGGGGAAAAGAGATGAGATGTGATGATGTCTTAGTAGTAGAAGGCGTCAGTCAAAATTTTCTCAGAGTCAGTCAACTATGTGACTCAAGACATTCTATAAGGTTTACTAAGAATATTTTTATTGTCCATGGAAGATACGAGATAGTGGTTCTACAGGGAAAAATAACAAAGATAAATCTCTACCTGGTAAGTGGAGAAGAAGATATGTTCTTTCTATCCAGATAGGAGGAAAACAAGTTGTGGAATAAACGACTTGGTCATCTATGCTAACCATACCTGGATGATCTGGTAAATTGTGATATATAAAGAGACCTCCCTAAGATATCACATGATCGTAATCACACGTGTGATGCATTCCAACAAGGGAAGCTCATCAGAAAGACGTATAAGGAAAAGGAAAAGAAGTCAACAAGAGTGCTCTAATTGGTGCATAATGATGTATGTGGGTCAATAACACCAAGATCAATTGATGAAAAGAGGTACTATGTTATTTTCATTGATTAATACAACATAATGGCATGGGTATTTGATAATTCCCAAAAGTCCAATGTGTTCAGTTTCTTAAAACAGTATCATAGAGAGTGTGAGTGGATGATTGGATAGAAAATTATGAAGCTTCGTACTGACAATGGTACAGAATTCAAAAACTTTCAGGTGGAAGAATATCTCAAGAAACACGAAATAAGGCCTCAAGTTTCTTCAGTAAGAACCCCCCATCATAATGGAGTAGTTGAAAAGAGAAATTGTATCATCAACAACATGGCCAGAACAATGCTCATAGAAAAATACCTACCAGAGAAATTTTGGAAGGAAGCGGTATTGAAATTGGTCAACATTTCTAACAGGTCCATGTGTGTCTGAAAGAAAGAAAAACTCTATATGAGATGTGGTATTTGAAGAATCCAACAGTGAAGTACATTTGAATCTTTGGGAGTAAGTTTTTTATATTAAAAAAAGAAAAACATAGGAAATTTGAGTCATGCGGAGAGGAGGGAACATTCCTTGGATATTCAAGAAAATGAAAATCATATAAATGATTTAATAAGATGCTGGGAAAAGTAGTAGAGATGAATGATGTCACTATTGTTGAAAGTTATTAGGACATTCAACAACATAGTGAACAATTTCTTGATTAAAGTGATGAGGATGAAAGCAACACATAGGGAGTAAAGTTGCTGATGATGATTTGGAAGAAGATACTGATGATGAGAATGAGGATGTAAAATCTATATCTACAAAAAACTCAAGAAGTCGAGCTGAAATTGGTAGGTAGAATATCATTGGTGATCAATCAGCTCTAGTTCAGATAGGAAGAATGAAATATCTGCAGAAAATATCATTCTTATCTTAGGTAGAGCTTAAATTCTTTGCTGATGCAGCTAATTATGAAAAATGGGTTCAGGCTATGAATGAAGAGCTAGATCAGATTGAGAAGAATCAGACATGGGAGATTGTTTTGAGGCCAGCTGATAATAATTTCATCGACAGTAAATGGGTCTTTCGAAACAAGTTGAATAAATATGGAATTGGGATCCGAAACAATGTACGACTAGTGTGCAAAGGGTACTCCCAGATAGAGTGAATTGATGTCAATGAGACATTGTAACCGGTTGCAAGGTTGGATGCAATCATATTATTCCAAGCCATTCCAGTGCAATAGATGTTCAAGGTGTTCCAAATGGATGTCAAATCTACATTATTAAATGGTATTCTGGATGGAGAAGTGCATATCAAGAAGCTACATGGTTTTCTTATTCATGAGGATGAGAATAAGGTTTTCCGGCTGAAGAAGGCATTATATGGGCTAAAACAAGCATTGAGAGCATGATACTCAAGGCTTGATCGGTATTTGAAGAAGCTTGGTTTCTAGCATGGTAGGGTTGATTACAATCTCTATGTCAACAACAACAATAAAAAAAGTATGATGGTGCGAGTTTATGTCAATGAAATAATATTTGGTGGGTCATATGAAGCAAAGTGCACACAACTTTCTAAATTCATGAAACATGAGTTAAAAATGTCTATGATTGGTGAGATGACATTTTCCCTTGGTTTACAGGTGACATAAAGAAGTAATGGCACATTCATTTCTCATTCCAGGTATGACAAGGAGGTTTTGAGAAGATTTTCAATGGAAAATTCCAAGTAGATGAAGACTCTGGTTGCAACCCGGATGAAATTATCAAAAGATGATAATGGAAAGGCAGTTAGTATCACAGAATACAGGCGGATTATTGGGAGTTTACTATACCTGACTGTGACGAGACCTGATATTATTTTCTCGACATGCCAAGAAGTGTGATATCAAAGTAATCCCATTTAAAGCCACATGCTTGCATTAAAAAAGAATACTTCGGTATATTAAGGTCATGGTGGACTTTGGGTTGATATATGGGGACAAATCTCAGTCAAGGTTATTGGGATATACTGATGCAGATTGGGCCAGTTCAGTGGATGACAGGAAATAAACGTCAGGAGGTGCTTTATATATTGGTGGATTGTGTATTTCCTGGATATGAAAGAATAAAGATTTCATTTCATTGAGAACTGTAGAATTTGAGTATATTTCTACCATTATATCCTCCACACAATTACTATGGATAAAGCAGCAACTTGATGATATGGGTGTTGAAGTGAAATTTCCAATCAGAATCCAATGTGATAACTCAGGTGCTATGAATCTAAGAAAAAATCATGTCCATCACTCAAGTACAAATCACATTGAGATAAATATCATTTTATCCAAGAGAAAGTGGAGAAACGGTCAGTGAAGTTAGTTTATATGCCAATAGAGCTATAGGTTACAGACATTATGATAAAGGACATACCCAAGGATTCTTTTGAGAGGCATCACCTGGTTCTAGGAGTCCAGTTGACTCCTCGCACTTAAAAAAGTGTAGATTTGTAACTTCCCCCTCTCGCCGAGGTATGGTTTGTGTTTATCTACTATGCTAATATGCATTCTTTCCAATGTATCAGACCACATAGGAGTGACCTTTGGGTTCATTGTCAAAGGGATAGAAATAGTGACTCCTCCAGGGGGAGAAAATGTGGATAAAGAAGGTAAACATTGTCATAGTCAAAGACACAGGGAGAAGCTGATAGGTGGAGCAGCGAGTTTGGGGGAGAGCAATGAGATAGTGGGAGGGTATAAAATCTGAAGATGCAAGAAGTGATCGATCAACCCATAGATATCACGATAGTTGAGGATCATGATAAAAGTAGAGGAGTGATGTTGGAATGGTGTTAAAAGGTTTCTAGCGATCAACAATTGGTATCAGTTTAACAATTGGTATCAGTTTTTTTTCAATAGTTGGTGGCTAAAATGAAGTGATTCGTTAATGAACTTTTCATACTACTCTTATTTCTCACGCCAAGCACTTCTCATGTTGGCTTAGAGTATGTGGTGAGTGAATTTTGTATTACTACTTGAATCGCAAGAGAAAGATGGTGGAAGATAATGGAAGGAGACTCAGTGCGGTATCAATGTGTAGAAAATAATTCTGAGAAGAGTTTTCAACAAACCCAAAGGGAGAGATTATTGGGAAAAAAATCACTCAAGGTAACATTGTAGAATTTTTGGGTTGATTGTGTTTTTTGACAAATCAGGTTTCTATGGTGAATTTTCAAGTTCCATAGATATTGTTGACAATCCATGTTGACAAAGAACAATGAAAAAGTAATGGACGATCTGGAGGAGTTAAAAAAATGAGATACAATGTAGTGCTATTTTCCAATGTTTGCCAAATTTTTGGGGTCCAAAATTTGGAGATTAGTTTGCATCGCGAAATATGAATTTCCTTGAATATATCATTAAAATATGGAAAAGGTATGAGTTTTGTGAATATGGGCTTCTCGATTTAGAATTCGTGAAGACATGAAGAATGTTGACAGTGTTCTTCACGATTACGATGAGCTTCGCGAATGGAAGAGATAAAGAGCATTGCAATGGTGAAGTTCATTGCGAATAGAGCTTCACTGTGAAGGGACGAAGGAGGTTACATAATTCTCCTCGATTACGAAGAGCTCTATGATCTAAAAATTTCAATGGTGCTTCGCGATATAGAGAGAATTTTTGTGGAAATTTTGAAGCTTTTCTATTTGAGATGACGTGGTGTTGACTTCGTGTGGAAGGTTCGAGGGTTGGTGGAATCGCATATAAATAGTCCTCGACCCCCTCGAGATAAGTAGTAATTTTTCCAAGAAATTTTTTTTGCTCTCAATTCAAAAATGTGGTTCGTGAAGTATGTGTGCTTCACGAAAGAAGGAGTTTTGCAGCAGCTAATATAGCTCTGTGAAAGTTGTGGGCTCTGCATTGGCTCAGTGAGCCTCGTGAAGGAAGTCACTTTGCGACGGCTAAAGATTCATGACTCTGTGAAGGTTTTCACTTCATGAAGAAGCAGTAGATTCACAAAGGCTTGTTTGAGCTTTACAAAATTAGGAGCTTCACGAAGTAGGGTTCTTTACAAAGGTATTTCAAAAGTGTTATACCTAGTTTTTAGTGGTAAAGGGGTATTTGTCAATGGATGAAATTTGGACTTCAATAGAGCATCTACATACAATAGAGGATGAATTCATTTGTGATAATGAAGAAACCTACATGTCTATAAACTATGGGTGGATCTTCTGAAGAAGCAGTGACCTCACTTCAATTGAGAGATCTGTGTGTTCTCAAATTGTGAATGGTTGTAAACCAGGAGGGACAGTGAGTCTGCTTTAAACATGTAAAAAGTTGTGCACTTATTGTTTATTTTGGTACATCGGTACATCACTGATGTATGCTCCTTGGACATATCTCAGTGAGGGTGAACCAAGTAGAATTTTTGTGTACTATGCATGCTTTATGATTCATTCATACTCTACAACAGGAAGGAGAGATAGAAGCGGGTTTTTTCTAACAAAACAAGATCAAAAGGGGCAGTTGTTTAAATTTTTCATACCCTGATTCACGCCCATCTAAGGGTATCTAGCCTATTAGACCTAAAAAAGACCTCCATCACCCCATAATTAGTGAATGAGATATTAGAATCATAACAAATTGTTGAAGCACATTTCCTCATATGCATCTGAGTCACACCCATCACATTCTCAGGGAACCACATCAGGAATTTCATCCCATGAATCATCACTTTACAACATGTGATAAATTGGTAAGAAAGTCTTGAAGTTGAAAACCATGAACATCCCAAACATGGTATAGCCTAAGTCATTACATACATAAGACTACTCCACAGAAATGTCCATTAATACCTCAAAACCAAAATTAATTCCATTCTTAGTTACACACATGATGCTACACACACCCATAAATCACATGACATATAAACACATATATAACAACTGAAATTTCTAAACACTACCAACCAAGTATATGCAGGAGCCTGATTATTTGATTTTCTTGTCCAAATTTGATCTAAAGATGAAAAAACTAAAAACTAGAGAAAATACCTAAAATAATAACTATAGTTTATGTCTACCGTAATTATGATTAATCCAAAAACAAATCATGACAGGTGATGACCCTTTTCGGTATTGACTCCATACAATAAAAGGGATGAATAACATATCACAAGTGTGTAGAATATCATATTAGAGGATAAAACTATAGGGAGAGGGGTATGGTGTTTTCTGGGTCAAATAGTACCTCTTCTCTAAGGTTGTTGCATTAATAAATTAATTAATTAATAAAAACTAAAAATTAAAATAAACATTAGGGGTCCATTAAAACCACAATGCCTCCCACCAAAACTTCTTTCACACCCATTTGGGTCCTGATTCCCCACCATCAGTGTTTTAGTGGTTGGTTAAATTTCTATTACCTCTCCCATTGGAATTCTAGTGGCCTCCTAGAGAGATTTTAGTGGGAATCTTATTTCTTGAAGATTCCTCCATGACCAAGCCCCTTTCCTAAAACTAGACTTTAGACCTATTTAACAACTCCAACTCCAAAAATAGGCCTAAACACACATGTTTAGGTTAGTGTTTTACCTAACAAACCTCATATAAACATCAATTCCATTAGAACCTTCCCTTAATAGAACATCTCATCCCTAATATGTCTTTATTCACATATTGATCAACCTGACTATATCTCAAACATCCCACACATCCTGACATCAAGAATATAAGATGTTGTTGAATGAATAAGTCTATTATTGATTAAAAAAACTAAATATCACAAAAGGGAAATTATATAAATGGGTACTCCATGATAAAAGAATCACATACCCAATCCCGCCAAAACCAATATAACTAACACAATTATGGGAAAACACCCAACCATCATCCCAAATTCTGCATGTACCCTCCATCATCATGAAACCATTCCTCATCATACCTTATATCCAAGCCTCAACCAGAACCTAGTAATCCAATTTCATATAATTCAAACACTCAACCAATCCTCATCATGAAAAAACAAATAAAAAATCTTAGTGTACCTCTAACCATTAACACTGCTACATCCTGCTCAGAAAAACTTATCTCAATTAAATACAACTGACTTGAGACTCAACCTCCTCATGCAATAACTCTATATAAAATCACACTCTACATAAACCATTACCCACACTATTGATCATCAAGTCCTCTAACATGGCTTGAGAACAGAAATAAACTATATCTACTATATCCTTAAACTTCTCTCAATTCTAACTCAATTTCCTATGTCTGGAAAGTTACCTGACCTCTTGGTGATTGTGATATCATCTGGTAACATCTATTTATATTCCTTTTCTATCCAAAAGTATAACACTACTTTAGATATCGATTTCACTTGGCCAAAATATGTATAGTAATCGTTCCTAGATAACTCCTAGAAGATGATCCACTCCAATGTGGAAAAATGATCCTCTACTCTGACTACCCAACTAGATCACCCCATTCCCCACATTAATTTTACTAAACCCCACTACTGTCCTCACATGGAACAACTTTATATATGGGTATACTAAAATGGGTCAATTTATAATTCACTATTAATTCCCAGTTAACTACCTCAAAAAACAAGTTCAACCATAAAATATTCACCTATAACCAGATATCACACTGAAGACCGTCCTCAAATATCTACACATTGTTGATATCATCTCTTAATAACATCAGCAAAAATCCATGTAAATGTGCGAATATTTTATTATAATCTGGGATAGGTATCTCTCCCTATGTTAATCATATGAACTCATAGGATTGAACAACCCATATTTTATCAAGGAAAAACTGACCAAACAACTTTTCATCCAAATGTTTCTAATAAATCCCTTCATGTATTCCAATATATACCTATACATCCCAAAAATGTTTCACTAGTATCTTAATAATATATATATATTATTTCACCCTTCCACTTGGAGGATTATTAATCTAATCAAATATGTTTTAAACCAAATCAATTCCTAACTTTACTACCTAGGATTTCCATCACCCTAAACAAGGGATGCTGTTGATACTGAAAATACCTAGTCATATGCACTATAGATAGATCAAAACCATGATTCCCCTAGTAAGTAATCTAAATGACCCATATTAGAATCTTCCTAAGCTAATCATCATACAATTTTCCCAACTCATTTGGATACACCAACTGCATTAGCACCTCCATATACATATCATTCTCATCTCTTCTCTCAAGGGACTCAACTAGATCATGCCTTAGTGTCACCACATTCCCACCCTCCTAATGCTTTAATGAATCTCGTCAATGTGGCATGTCACTGAAACCCAAATACCATATCCAATACATATACAATAGTACATATATAATAAATAATGGAAGTTTAATATAGTATACATTCCACCATCCGAAACACTTCCCCACCCACACCCAAGTTCCAAATCTCTAACCTTATAGCCTCACCTAGCCATTCCAGCTTAAGTTACCAAGAAATACACACATTTAGTATCCACATAACCAATAAAATAAGGGTGTAAGAACCAAGTTTATTTTAGTAAAATTTAACCCTTAATCTATATAGGAAAATGGTGTTTAGATTTTTTTGATATTTTAAAAAACTGGACATCATTTTCTGAAAAACATGATAGTTAAGAAAACATATTCCATGAGATCACTATATACATAAAATAATGCATGGAAGCATAGACACACACACTTTCCACAAAATTAAAAGTTTTAATATTTAAATAATTAACCTTATAAATCACATCACCATTCAATAAACTCCAAATTGTACAACCAAAAATCCAAACAATATCCAAAACTCTGGTAACGTAGGTTTCCCCTAAATAGAAGGTATATACTCACCTATATAAAGTGAGTTTCTAAGTCCTATACATCATAAAACTTTATCTACTATACCTAAATAACCAAATAACAACTTTACTAGTACCATATATTTCTCAATAAATGACACCTTGTAACAACCCTTCTCGAGTACAACATTGTAAGGTCCTCGACCTAGAACACGCGAATAGTACCCAAGACAGACGGTCAATGATCTTAGGTACACTACCCCTTATGACATGGGTATAAAACTAGTGGTTGGGGTTTAAATATGATCATGGGGTGACTATAACCATTGATATAAAAGATTAAAAATGATAATAGAATAATAAAATCAAAAAAATACAATGCCAAGATTACTATCATAAATAAATCACATCATAGAAAATTGAATATATTTAATGTCACATGACTCATATAAAAGTTAAATAGATATATCATACATATAACACACACTAATATATCCAAAGAAAAAAATAACCCATCACAAAAAATATGGATTCATCTATTCAAACTTTAAATTCATCAACATCCCTCTCGTACAACCACTTAACCTCTATCCATCTATGCATCAGTCACATGTTCATTTCACATTCTTGTTGAAAAAACCATAGTCTGAATGTTCCCAATAATAAGTATATAGTGTGTGACTATTAAAACAATTGTACACTAATAATGGTATCTATGGATAAAATCCTTATTCACATGTGTTTATGAATAGTGAAATATACAATAACAAAAACAAACCACTTAACCCACGCCACCCTATGCTTGACTAGCCATAGGTGTGGACCCTACCCTACTTCATCCAATTATCAAGGGGAAAAATAAACCCACAATATGTACACACTCCAAAAGAGAACTTCCCACCAACCATAATCTTATAAACAAGAAACTCATCATTAATATACCCATGTTCACCTGGTGAATGAGACAATATTGAAACACATTCCATAACCATCATCTACACTTTTTATCTTAACGACCCTAAAAATTCCACACACAATGAGAATTAATCTCCTACCCAGTGATCAAATTCACCCCCCCCCCATTCCTATTTCTATCTACATCATATCCATCCTCTGGTTTGATGGTTAACACTATCACCCTAGGTTTATCATCTATATAGGATATTGTCGATCATCTAGTGGTAAAGACTACCTTATGGGTCCCTCTATATGCACATGACCCTTACAACCTTATCCCCATGATGACGGTGTCACCAATATCTTAAAACTGCAACCCAATAAACCTCTATAACCCCAAAATAAATGAATGATTTATCACCAGTATACTATGCTTGCAAATCACATCAACCCATATCCACTTGGGTCACACCCATCACATTCCTAAGGAACCATATTAGGGAACCCCTCACATGAATTTTAAAAGAAGCTATAACTTTCAAACAAAGCTTCAAATATTCCAAATAATAACAACCCAAACAAAGAGTCATTACCCACAAGTGGATACCCTTGTACATATACCTCAATCAATAGAAACCACAAGTATTTCTTTTTCCAGTCACACATTCGACCCTACCCACAACCACAAGTATTTCTTTTTCCAGTCACACATTCGACCCTACCCACAACCACAAATTACACAACACATAAACATATATATATAAATAGAAATATCTAATCACCATATACCCAACATATACTATAGTCTTCTCATTTGATTCTATGACCTAATTATCTCAAAAGAGTATAATTTTATGAAACTGTAAGAGAATCCCTAAAATATAGATTTTAATTGAAACCTAATGCAATTATGATTAAACCAAAAACAAAGATGTGTGATGTGTCTTAACCATGGAAACTCTCTATGATATATTGAAAAAATAATGGATGTTTAATGGGTAGAATCTCCTCTTGAGGGAGACAAATTAGAGAGGGAGGGAGTTTTGGTTTGTTATCGGTAAAATGGAACCCCCTCTTTATATTTATAACATTAATTAATAAATTAAAATAAAATTTTAAAAAACTAGAAGGATCCCACTAGAACTCTAGTAGAACCCAATGGGGTTCCACCACCCCTCTATCAGGGTTTCAGTAGTAGGGAAAGTGGCCATTTCCTCATATATATAACTCTAGTGACCTCCTAGTGAGGTTCTAGTGGGAATATTCATTCTTACATATTCCTCTACACCAACCCCATTTGTCAAAACTAGACTCTTTGAATTTTTTTATAGTTTTTACTTTTATTTTTCAACATAAAACACAATGAATTTTTTAGAACATAAAATAGTTAAAAAATTTGATAACATAAATCAATTAACATTTTTTAGTTACAAAAGTGATCAAATGAATTCCATCATCCCAAGCCTAAAAGATAAATTTTATTGGTTTGATGTGATGAAGAAAAGTGTGGCATTAAATGTTTATCCAAGTATGATCTCAAATTCCATCAAACTCAATGTTCATTGAATAAAATATGGATATTCTTTTAAATTATTAATGTACTAACTATTGTGATTTATGAAAGTTCTCATAATCCAAGATAAAGTATAAAGGGGGTAATTAATTCAAGGTTTACGAATATTTAGAGCATCAGTGGTACAAATTATTATCAGTCCTACATTAATAAATATTTTAAATTAAGGAAAAGTGAAGGCATGAACCATAGTGTCATGTTGTTACACTTATAGAGTCCTCCACTAGGCCTTCTCCGCCATTTATTTTAGAATTTTTTATTTATTTTTTTCTCTCCACCCTCTCATGGCTAGCATGAGGGGGTAATTTATTTTGGATGTGTAATCTCAATGAAGGGTGATTATTGTAATAATGATTTTCTTTTGAATAAATAATTTATTTTGGGATTTTTTCATTTAAATAATTTTAAATATATATTCCCCACTCATTTTTTAGTTCATGACCATTATATTATTGATGGGTGAGGAAATGAGTTTTAATACTTAAATTAAATTAAAGATTACACCATGACTATTGTATTAATTTCATTTAGTATTTAAATTTGATTTCAGGTTACCTATCACTGTTTTTTATTAATGTGTCATAACCATTGGAAAAAAATAATAGTTTTGAGATGGAGAGTGTCTAATTGAAACGATTGATTCAATTAGTCTTGATTCTGATAACCATATAATTGTTTATTTAATATTTAGAATTTTATTATTTCATGAACCAAAATTTGTAAATTTCCCAATAATGTAATTTTTAATTCATTATCACACAATCTTAAAAATTATCATGTTCATTATAATATATTTATTTTTCATAATCATAAATAATTTTAGGCAATAAATATTAAATTAATTGTTTTACCTAACCAGTCATTGTGGGATTGATATAAGAATTGTAATATTCAGTGCTAATTAAGTTTAGAATTAGTAAATTTTCATCCATTGTTTTAAATTTTAAAATTTGGTATCCCCATTGGAATAAATGTTTCCCCATAGGCTATCAAATTATTTCACAGTTTCCCAGGATGGGTGTAGAAATTAATTTTAATTTAATATTTTAGATAAATATTTTTATCTTCTATTTCTAGTTCCCTATTTTAATTTTGTTTTTTATTTTATTTTTTTTATTCATTTTATATACTTGGGTATTTTTGTTTACTATAGTAGGTCTCTAAACCATTTTGACTATGAAAGATAGATTTTTATTCCTTCTGGGAGATATCATGTAATAAGTTGAAAATTTTAAGGGGATGAACAGTTAATCAAAAAATTAACTGCAATCATACCCAATTAAGGAAGAAGTTCCACTCCCCAAAATCAAACCAAGTTTTTAAGAGGTGTGTCAAGAACCTGTATATATGTACAGCAATGATAAGGTAAGTTATAGAGATTAATTTAGTTCTATAAAAGACACTATCACCATTCTAGGTTAATTTGAGGATAAAAAAAATAAAATGAATAAGAAGGAACCTTGTCTGTTGAGTTTTTACAAATAATTCTTATAAAACTGGGATCACAACAAGAGAGAGAATAAAAATAAGAGGATATGACCGTAACGTTTTTAATTGAATTTATTGATGATTTAAGTTCACCATATAATGAATTAAATGAAATGTTAGTGTTCTACACCAGCTATACAGAGGAATAATAAGAATAAAAATTTGAGAAGTGGGGTGTAGAACCCAAATATTTCATTATAGAATTTCAAAAATTGTATCCAAAAATTAAAAAAGAATAATTTTACCAATTCAAGATATAGTTATAATTTTTCATTCATCCATTAATTTTTTCCATACTTTGTTCACCTCTTATATATTTTTCCCTAACCATAATAAGGAGGGGAAAAGATAAGTCAAATTCACAACAAAGTCGAGACCAGTTCACCCCAAAAATGTTGTCCTTTTACTATGTCCCCATGATTTAATCTATGTATGGTCAATCTAAAATAATATAAAAAAAATATTCCATTAGTTAAGTATATTTTTTTCTTTCTAGGAAATTATTTAGATTAATTTTTTAAAAATTAATTTTATGTTAGGAATATTGTTTCAATTACTGTTTTATTTTTGATATTTTTTTAATGGACATTGTGCACTAATAAGTTTTATTTATTTTGTATTCCCAAAAACAAGGCACAAGAAGAAAAATATTAATAATAATAATAATAATTAAAAACCAATCAAAATCTGATGTGCACCATGATAGAGGGGGGTATATGTTTTATTTAAGTATTTTCTTCTACCCCTATACATTTCATATTTAAAAAAAGAAAATAAATTAATTAATTAATTGAAAATTTCCATGCATAAAATATATGTTTTAATAATTGATCAATGTGAAAAAAATTATCAGGATAATCATCATATCATGTTTTTATATTTTTTTCATTATCAAGTTTAATGAAAAATAATGAAATAAAATTATTAAAGAAAAGAATGTAATTTTAATTTGATGAATCATAATTCAAGGAAATAAGTAATTTTTTAAATAATATATTTATTAGATTTTTCATGCCTTGAAAATATGATATTTTTGTTAATTGATTTTATTATCATGAGTAATTCTCCCAACCCCATGACCTCATTCCCAAGAAGTTTTGTAAGACACGTTTTTTATACTTTATTTAGAAAAAAAATTCATGATTGAAACTCAGGCGTGCCTTTCTTCTGGAAATCTGTTTTCATCATTTTGAATATATGATTGGAAAAATTTATACTTAAATTCATTTATTAAATTTTTAAAAGACCTTATATTTATATCTAACTTTACATAAATCCTTCATAAATTCCATAGAATCTATGAATAACCTTGTTATGGAAGAGCCACACCTCATTCCAATTTTTTCCTTTCCTATCCTACTAAAAAATATTTTACATTATTTTCAAAAATGATTGTGGTGATATTGTGCAATGATAGAAGTGATGTATTTATTTTAATAGATATGTTTGCGGATAATTTCATGAGATACTGGGAGGGTTCACAAATATTCATTTTTTTGTACTTTTTTCACATCCTCTAAAAAATGTGTTGTGTTTTTAAGGTCAAAAATCACCATTTACATAATAAATAATTATTATCATTTGAGGTTATGTTTTGTATGTGATACATAAAAAATATAACTTTTTAAAAATTCAAAAAAAAATTAAAAAATTAATAAATAAAAAAAAATTAAATAAATAAAAGATGGTTCATTTTTCATTACACTTAACTTTTTAATTAACCATACATTTAGATTTTTGGAAAAGGAAATATGTCATTTGAAATGTAAAATTTTTTAATTGATCTTTCATTAATTATCATGAAAATTAAATTAAGAGTTTATATTACCTTTTAGTTTTATTGATTTTTATATCATTTGTCCAGATACCCTAAAGTCTCAAATTCATTTGAACTTAAATGGTGAATACCACATCATTAATTGTGAATTTTTATCTATTATGTATAAAAAGTAGATGTGCTGTAAGCCTATGATGAGGGGCATGATTTGAGGTATGTTCAAAATTCAATTTATATATGTTACCATGATGATGAGTGAAAAAATAAAAGTATGGTAAATTTAAAATAGAATGTTCATTGAAAATAAATTGAAACACATTTATAAAATAAAGTAAAGAAATATTTAATTCAAGAAGAAAATTAAAATACTTTGTTGACATGATTTATTTGAAAAATGATGAGTTAAGGAAAAACATGTCTTAATGCTTGAATATTTAATTCCTCATTTAGTATATTATTTTATTGAAATTAAATTTAAATCATGTTAATTTTGACTTCCTTTATAATTTGTTAATATTTTATTCTTTATGAAAAGTATACATTTAAGTGTAGGGGATTTGATATCAGTATTTTAGGTATATATTTTATATTAAAATATTGATTTTTGTATATAAATTGATAATACGTGAAAACAATTTTTTTCATTAGTTTGTGGTTGGATACATATGATGTTTATTCAAAGGGTAAAAAAATCAAAAAGGAGAAGAAAATATTGATAAAAATGATGCTTCATGTAAAGGAATAGGTCAGGGCTCAATTATGAGGCTCTAAATTAAAGAATCAAGTGGAAAAAAAAGTCCGAAATGAAAGAATATGTTAACTCACATCATCAATCAACGATTGATGATGTGAAACTCCTCAAGTTGAAATGATGGAAGGGGAAAGTGATGAAAAATGATTTTTGGAGAAACACACCTGAAAATTAACATTATGGCCCATAGGTTCATGTTGTAACACTTTTTGTCTAAACATAGTAAATCCCCAATCATTGAAGATATTCCATCATGGCCTGCTTTTGAATTACCCATCACTAATAGGGTTGACTTTATTGATTTAATGTGTTGTTTGTGAAAAATTTATTATAACCTTATGAATCAATGATTAGATTAATGTAGGATTAAATCCACCCTAAATGTGTTTGATACCTATAAATAAGTGTCTACCACTACTACAAAATATTGGATCAGAGACTAGAGCACTAGGGAGAGTTGATACGCATAGTAGAGTACTCCAACTATCTTTATCGACCATCTCCTTTATATTTTAAATTTTTTTATTTTTCTACCCCCTCTCATGGCTATCATGAGGTGGTAATTTCTTTGTGATGTGTAATTTCATTCAAGGTGTATTTTTTTAATAATTATTTTATTTTGAATAAATAATATATTTTAGGATTTTTTTCATCACAAATAAATATATAATTTATTCCTATTTCATTATTTAACACATGAAAATTTCATTACCTATGATTGAGAGAGTTTTCATTAACGGTTAAATTAAATTGAAAATTCTAACGTGACAATTCAGTTAGTTTGATTTTAAGTTTGAAAATGGGAGTTACCAATATTTTAATTTCTATAAGTATGATGACCACTAGAAAAATGAGAGTCTTGATATGGAGAGTGTATACTTGGACCAAGGTATTCACATAGACTCGATATCAAATGAAGATATAATAGTTTTTTTTGTACGTAATATCATATTATTTGATAAACCAGTATTCTTAAATTACTCAACACCTTTATTTTTGATTTCTTCTCTCACCATCCCAAAAAACATCACACTCATTAAAATAAATTTATTTTCCATTTTCATAAAGAATTTTAGGTCATGAATATTAAATTAATCATTTATTCCAACCTATCCCTATGGAATCATCCTCATACATTCAATATCATATACTATATTATTATAGAATTAGTGAATTTCCATTCATGTTTTAAAATTTTTATATTCGGTATCACTATGTGAATTAATTACACATTTATTCAGTACCAAGGTCTCAAGGAAAGATTATAATTTTTAGGAGTTTTGAATATTTTTCAAGGAATGAATATTTTGAGTGGGATATTTAAAATATATGTGGGAAATTTTAAATTTGAATTTCCAAATGTCTATGCCTTCTCCTAAAGTTTCAAATGATGGATTACTATATATAAAGTTTAAGGTGTTGTATGAAGTAACATAGTAGTTACATATTAAAACGAGTATATGTATTGGAGTTTTTTCAAGGAAAATGTTTCTAACCAAGGAATATCTTGGTTCAGGAAGAGATACTTGTTAGAGTTCTCTAATATTTAGGAATCATATGAGCAGTTTATAGTGAAAAAAAGATCAAATGAATATGGTTTTAGATGATTTAAAGTGATGTGGTACTAGAAATGAGTTTCCTATTAGTTTTTATCTAATTAATGGAATGTAGAGGTTATTATTCAAACATTTTTAATAGGTTATTATTTAAACAGGTTGTAAAAGTGATCAGACAAATATAGAACCAGATCGAGTTTCATTGGATTGATTATATTTTATAAATAAGTGATTGGAAAGATGTTTTCACATAGAATTTAGGAATAAATTATTGCATGATATTTTGAAATAAAGTGAACATTAAGAATAAGTTACAAGAATAGAAAGTGTGAATAAAGTATCATAGTGACAAAAAACTAAAGCTTGTTGGAGAAGGATCTTATGACTGTTACAAGATATTGTTACATGTTTTATCTATGTGAGAAATAACATGAACTGTTAATTAAATATAGTTATTTTCATGTGAAAGTATATTCCCTTATTGATATATCCCCTAAAAGGATTATCATGTGGTGGTTTGAGTGGTAATTAATTTATTTCAATCTATATAGAGTACCAGGTACTCTTATTGATGAGTTAAACTTGTGAATATTTGTGTTCCTGTGGGTTTTCTTGGTTATTTGTTTTCTAGAAGAGATATATCTCTCTAATTATTGGTAAAGGTTTTTTTTATGTCATAAATAATAAAAAGAGAAGATTGATAATTCACTTCCTCCCCTATTAATGATTGCATAGATCCTGATTACTCCCATAAAAATCTATATTGGAAAATGTTATATTGATAAATATATAAGAAAAACAACTTAAACACTTTTTTGTCTCTCATGTTTTCCTAAAAATATATTAAATGAAATAATAACACATAAAAATGATTTATCGATAATAATAAATATATTATTAGTATACGTGTGTCTAGTAAAATAATTTAAGTGTCTCATTTTCATCATCCAGACACTTCACTTTAAATGATTCAAACAATAAATAAATAAACAACATCTTAGTAAGACATTCTATGTCCATCATTTATATGATTAAATTAATTAAAAGTTGACATGTTTAGATGATAAAATTAATAAAAGTAAATATGGTGTAATGTTATACATAAATCTAACATGTTAACATAATATAATGAATACATCTCTGAACATTATAAATTCATATGTTATAGTGGATATCACACTAATATGTAAGATGTTATACTAACAATAACTAGTATATTTTTTTTAATGGACTGTTTCAATGGTCATAGTTCATAATCCCATATAATGAACTTATGAAATAATTTGAAAAAAAAGACATGGATGGATGAAATGGTTGACTGATAAAATTTATTCATTATTCACATAGAGCTTAATTTTATTCAATAAATTCTTAATTATTTTATTGTACTCTTAAGTTTTTAATATTTTTTCTTTTATAAGACAGAACACAATATTAAACCTATTTATTTTTTCTATATACCATTTTTTGTGATAATTTATAACTATATTCACAATTAGGGATTAAGTATACAATGATTTCACATAAACATGGAAGTTCATATTTTAGAAATAAGATTTAAACTAAAATTATGGGGATGGAAAAATTTAAATTTTTTGGATAAGGATTTGATTCAAAATATCTTTATTTTATTTTTTTAGAAAATTTAATATATGAATTAAAGAGAAGGGATTAAAAATAAAATTAGTCATAAACATATATAAATTTATTCATCCATTTAATTATTCACTTATATTATTTTATAAATCAAAATAGTTCATCGTATGAAATGAAAAATTAAATGGTGGATCTTAAGATTTATCTTCAACTAATTAGTTATTTTCTTGATTCCACTTCATTGTTTTCACAAAAATTATCCGTCTTCGAATACTTGAATTTTCTTACTCTATTTAATTTACCTTTTTAAAATTTTACCCTTTTAAAAGGGGTTTTAAAATTGAATAATTTTATTACCTCAATTCAACCCTTCATGAGGATTTCCGAATGAAAATTTATTACTATTAAATTTTTATTTTAAACATAAAATATTTAGGATATCTTAAATTTTTTGATATAATAGTAGTGGTTTTACAATCGTCCAACCATATTATTTTCATGGAATTAACTATACCTATTAGAAAGATCAAATTAAAATATTTATTATTAGTATTACTATGATTAATTGGTTGAAAATTAAAAATATATGTAAAATATTTTTTTAGATTTTAATGTGTTCACTCAAGAATAATATTATTATTTTACAGCTCAAATATGTAATATTTTTTTAATTTCCATGAGTATTAATGTTTTAGAATATTTTTTATCTTATAGTAATCTTTTTCATTTGGAATACTCTTCATCATACCTTTCATTATGATGTTTTAACTATTTAAATCCATTAAATAATGCTAAAGTAACTAATCTGGAATATCATAAACATATCAAATCCACTAATGATATGAAAAATTCACAAAAAGTATCAAATGACATACCAACACATCTCATAAATGACTGGTGAATCTCAATTAATAATTCCAATAATATAGTGTTATAATAAATAGATATAATACCCAAATAGGTTCATTTTTTCACAAAAATGACCATATCAACCATTCTTTCATCGATGAATCTTAAAACCCCCTTATAGTGAAAAATATATGGTATATTTTAATATATTTATATATGTGATAAATTAATGTTATAATATTCTAGAGAATAGAATGGAGTTTAAAATATAAACCATAAACATTTGAAAAATAATTTGAAATTTTTATATTAATAAAATTATAAACATATTTTTATACTCAATTCTCTATCAATTATGCCTTTATCAATTTGAAGTAGATAACTCAACCCTAGTGGGATTTTTTATTTGAGAACTAAGAATAATATATCTGAAATTTTATTTAAAAAATTTTAACCATGATAACCATGAAATTACCCAATCATACACTTTTATATTTGGTTCTATAAATATATACTTTACAAACATCCTCTAACACCAGTTGTGATAACCCTAACATTACAATTCTATAATTACATGTTTTTTTCATAAATATTACAACACTAAAATTCCTGTGACCATTAGGATTATATTTTTAGATAATAAATAGACATGAAACATAATAATACATATCCAAAAATCATTGTCTCACACCCCAAAAGTCATAAATTTCTTTTATAAAATAGGTTCCATAAACTTTTCATTTATTTAATTCAAGATCAAAAACTATAACATAAATATTGACTTCATAATAATTCCTACAAATACATAATATCTATAAAAATCACATATAAATATTGGTTGACAAAATAAATAATTTTATAGTGTAATGAAAGAGATAAAACTCATTGGGCTATAAAATACATGAAAAGTAATGAAGATGAATATAGTTAATATAAATTAACATTGAACCTATGTAATATCATAAACTTATATTCAAACGTGGAGTAAAAAATGATAAATTTTACACATGTAGATAGATAGAAGATTATAAACAAAACTCACATGAAATGATAAAGGTGATAATTGTGAAATTTTCTTGGAACATCATATTCATATCCCTCATAATCACTGATAATAATCCATGATAAAATGACTTATTCAGTTAATTCCAAAATCATTTCTTCAAAAAATAAATCATTACCCAATGAATTGGGGGATATTTAATTATAGGTCCACTCTTTATTATATACAGTTTCCTATAATAATGTCATGAATAAAATAAATAGAAGATTTTATCTCAATTAATTAAAATAGTAATGAAGGTTAACCTCAATTTATTAAATGAAATGTATTGACCAATTCCCCATTGAGAGAAAAATAAATGATAATAGCATTTCTAACTTGAGAAAAATTTATTTAAAATTTAAATTTAAATGCGGTTTATTCAATACTGGAAAGGCATAAATATCCATAATAAAATTCATATGAGATGTGCAAATGATATCAATGAGGACGATGGACAAAAAAGATAGAACTTGGATTAATGAAATATGAAATAATCCCTCTTAATAATTTTATTAGTATTGAATGAAAAATAAATGATATGAGAATATATATTGAAATAGTTTTGGACATTTAAAATTATGAGATGCAAAAATATTCTCACGAAATATAGATAAATAAAAGAGTATACCATGTTTAACCCATGAAGAATAGAGTTTAGATTAATCTAAATTTTCATAAGGAATATGGAATGACTATATAAATAGGGGTAAATAAAAATAAAAAATGAATTATAAAAAATAGAAAGTGAATTCCATATGAAATAATAAAAGTTAGAGAGAGAAAAAAATCTCTTTATAAAGACTGTAACGTGTGAAATATAAATTAAACAAAAATAATATTATCAAAAGTAAAAGTAAACCTATGTAAAACCAGTAAAAATAAAATAAAATATATCCAAGGGTAGAATATAAATAATATTAGAATATTATAATCAAATATTAAATATATTAACTTAATGAAATGAAATTGAGCCCAAAATTTCCATACCCTTTCTAAAAGTGTGTGTATTCCTTTTCCATTCTTTAAAAATTCCAACATCAGATGAGTATTGGTAGGGAGAAGTTACATTAGAGTGGTATTGTAAAAACCAGGACTTAATCACATAAATATCACTGGTATAGTTAACCATGGGACCTTAAGTGAACCTATAATTCACTAGAGGCTATCATAAACTTCATGGGTTTAGTGAAATATAAATGGTAGGAGATATTCCCTGTAAAAAATAGATTACAAAATTAATATTCCAATAAAAATCAACATGAACATTGGGTTCAGTGTAAAAATAGACTGGATCATGGTAATGCTATATAGAGATACATGTTTAGTCAACCAATAAAAAAGATAATAATTCAATAAATATATGATATCATCATTAAACATTAGATAAACTAGAAGATCATATAAAATCAATAAGAGATGTGAAATAAACCAAAACCCACCATATATAATTAATGTTAACCATAATTTTCGTTAAGGACATAAATGATGAATTTCAATATGAATAATACCTAAGATGATAACCAAAAACCACTCGTATTCATCTAATCCACATTTCCACTAAGAACTCTAATATACTCCACTCAATATCTAAAATCCAACGACACCCGAGACCCAAAAATGAAACAAAAAATGTATATCCATTAAGGTACCTAATATGAAGAATTTTAAGCTTCATGTCCATTAATGTTTCTAATAAGGGTTTTATTGTAACACCCAAAGATTATGTGAATTATTTTCTTTCAAATTAATTTAAACTATTTGATATTTTTCATTTCACGCAACATTGAATATAGTTTATTTTATATTTTACCACTATGTTTGGCTTGCGTTATACACAGCACCAAGTTAATCATGCACTATATACATCATAATATTTAGATTTATCTATATTAGACATCGAGGTTATCTTGTATTACACACAAAAATGACTTTCCTTGATTAATTTCATAACACTCAAGACCGAGTTTTACCAAATAATAGTATATCATTAAAATGATATTACTTAAAATAATTAGATATAACCTATTTATTAAATTTGAGGTTATGAATATTATTAACAAAATTATGAAAATATATTTTTTACAGAAATATATAATTAATTCAAAGGTTACCAATTAATTAGAAATGAATATGAAACTGAATTGAATATTAAGGAAAATGTAATTATTTTGATCATCACAAAGCAATTTTACCCTAATATATTAAATTAATTACAATTATTGAGTGATATTAATGTAATAAATATATTATATTTTCATTCAAATAATTTGATATATATCCAATAGATTTGATATACCTAATATATGAACAAACCCAATTTTGTTCTTAAAACACAATATTTTTACTAGTGCATTTTTATTGACTTTTGAGGGAAAACCCATTTTAAATCCAATTTTTTGAACTTTTATATATTTTTTATGTAAAAAAACATCATATTTTAAATGGGAACATGATATCTATTTTAGATAAAAATTTAATTTTGTTGAAATATTTACTTTTTAAATAATTAGTGAAAATACTAAATTTTAGTTCAAAACAACTTTTTAATATAATTTATTTATAAGGATAAACTTCATTTTAAATTGGAATAAAAGTTTATTTAGATAAAATATTAATAAATTAATGAAATTTATTTCATTTATATCAATTTCACTTTGAAATGGTGTATAAAAACATAGCAATCTTTTGAATGTTATTACTTTAAAACCCTACATTGTCAAGCTGACTATAGTATTAAATTTAAATTAATTTTTTCCTCACATGTGATTAGAATTCATAAAAATATATTCCATATTTTTAAAAATATTAATTTATATATTTTAATATGCTCAACTTATTTTTTTTACCAAAAATATTAATGAAAGTAATTAAAATTTAATTACATGGATTAAGGTAAAATTAAGTTTAACTAAGGACTAAACCTTAAATTTAAGACCCAAAACGACTTAGAAACTTGTAAAAACCCCATTTTATGTACATATTTAGACTCTATACTTCATTTTATCTACGTTTTTACACTATGGATTCCACTTTACATTGAAAAAAACGTGGGTGAAATTCCGTTTCCAAAGATTGACTAGAGTGTCACTCCTCCTCCACTATAAAAAGGCCTCATACCCTCCACTTCCTCTCACCTTTAAAACCACACAGGTTTGGGAAAAATCTTCCTAATACACTTCAAAAAATACCTCAATTCCTCTTACAAGTCTCCCCTTGGTTATATATCAATCCAAGGCATCTTTTTAGCACAAACCCAAAGGAGTTACCTAATTAAGAGGTAATGACTTCTCTCAAGCTCATTTCTTTTATTTTATTTATCCAAACCCTCCACTCTATTTAATAACTTGTTTTATAAAAAAACAATAAATTCAATGTACTGTGATGTTTCTATGATAATTTTTCCACCTAAACTTATGAAAACCTCTATCTAATGGGTAACGAGCATACTATTTATGTATATGGTGAACTACCACCTCACAAAAATGATGATTATTAATTTTTCGTTTACCACCTCTAAGGGTGTACATTATGATGTAAAATATAATTATATATGTTATATATTATATTTTTATGTATTTAATATTATTTTATTCTTTTATAATAAATATCTTTATACTTTCCACTTTGTGTCAATAAAATAAGTGTGTTAGAGGAAGTGTAGTTTACCGCCCCCTCAAAGTGATGTGATTCATTCACACACAATATAAAATGTATTGATGATGTTTTTAGTGAAATTATATGATATATATTAAATAATAACACTAATTTAATTATATTATATATAAATATTTTTCATTTCCTTTATTTCTTTTAATACAACAATAAACACAAAAAGAATGTTCTTGTGTACATACGGATTACCGTCTACATGAATGGTGTATTCCATTCCATAATTATATATGTTATAGATTATTATAATACAAATAAAATGAAAATAAATGATATTTATATAATTTTTTTCATTATTTAAATCATTATATAATTATAAGGACCAAATATATAACAATTTAAGACACATGCGAAGAATAAGGTGAATATTACCGAAAGTGAAACCTTAACATTGGATTGTTAACAAGTGGAAAATATAAGTTCATAATAAAACCATATATGGTATTAGTTATAATAATATTTTCTTTTAAATATGTATAATAAATTTATATTTAATATACATATGGTTTTTATGATTATGAAAGACACAAGGTAAGGGAATTTCATCTCACTCATTATTTCCAAGAGATATATGAACTATTCACCACTAAATAATTTTTTCTGGTGTTTATAATACCCATGAATATATTATATTCATATTAAACTTAAATATATTTGTATTTACTTGACCATTTTAATATCTTTCTGACATGGGGTTTAGGTTTCAAAAAGATACTGAATCAATAAATTAATTTTGTCTTAATTTTCCTTCTTTGAGACACATGTCATGTTTTACACATATATTTATATGTGAGGTGAATAAAATTCCTTTGAAATATTATCATGAATATAATTATTTACATGATATTTATATCTCCATATAATTTTATTTTCCTATATGGGGAGTATGATTCAAAATTACCATGTGGTGGGAGTTTATTTAAACAATCTCTCTATTTTTTGAGATTGTTTATGATCATGTTTTTATTGATTAAATCATATGATCCATATTTTAAGACAATACATGAAGTTTTTAACATGTTTATTATTGATTTCTTTATGTATTAGAACCATTTTTACCACACTTTGTGTACTTAAGATATTTAAAAAAAATTATAGAAATTTGACCTTACCACTCTCTTCGATCAGAAATTTATGTTCCTTCAAAACCATGCTTTCTAAAAAAGGTATTTCAATAATATTATACAAATATTATATGATCATTAAAAGATATTTTTACCCTATTTTATCTTTTACCAATTTTTTCAAAGGAATATTATTGTCACCTTCAAAACAAGATATTTTTCTATCCTTTTACCACACAAAATAAATTCTTTTTACCTCTTATGAAATTTACCAATTTTACACTCATCATTTCTTTTAGGTTTCATTTTCGTATTTAAAAGTTTAATTTTTAATAAATTTTCATTAAAATATAATTTCAATGAAATTTTTTTCAAATTATTTTCAAGATTTATTTATTCTTTTTTGAATTATTTCTAATGTAAAATGGGTCTCAAACAGTTTTTATTCTTCTATTAAAATTTTTCAAGGAAAAATGTATTTCAAATGGTTTGAAAGTTCATATAAATGTTTTCAAAGTAATAAGGATTTCAAAATGTTTTTAATTATTCATTTATAATTTTTCATGTTTATTTCCATGAAATTTATTTTCAAAAGTTTTAATTTTTTAAGAATCATTTATCAAAGGAGAATGAATAATTTCATCAACAATTGTTTTTAAAATATCTTTTAAAATTATTTCAAATATAAGATGACATCCATTGGTGTTACTCATTCCTTTTGGGAGAAAGATTAAATTTTTCCATTCATATTCTTTCTATAAATAGATTATGTTTTATGTCATGATGTTTATAAAATCCTTTTCTATTTCATGGGTTATATGATTATTAAACCTGATTCTTTTCACGTGTTATTCTTTGATGATATAATTATGAAACCTATATCTTTTCGAGAGGTTAACGTATGATCACATTTTTATGAGAACCATTTCATTTAATGGGTTATGATATTATTATTTATCAAATTGTGGCACATGTATGTTTGATTTCACTATGAGATGGGTATGACCTATATCTCTCTACAATGCATTGGGTAATGATTTATATACCATGATATTGAAAATTCTATAATTAGAAATAAACCTGGTTTAGTGTTACAGAGATAGAATAAGAAATGGAATCAGTTCTATATTAAAGGGATATAACGAGGAGTGAACTCAGTTTAGTAATATAGAGTTGGAATGCGGTGTGAACCTGGTTTAGTAAAGGAATTTATCTACTAATATGGACTTGAAAAAAATCCTTGAATATTGTGGAAATAATTATATATGTTTATGACACTACCACAATTCCATGTTTTATTTCTATGTTATGCTTTCATGGATTATCTTATTTATTTCCTTATGATTTTTTCCTTATGAACTGCCAATCTTTATGCCATGATTCATACTTATGATCTTTGATATGTTGGGTATGATCTTCTATTTTTAGGATCATGTTCTCATAACCTTATTCTCATGATTATGCTTATGTATCTCTATTATTTTCCATTACAAATCATATGATCTCAACCCCTTTTTATGTTTCCTTCTACCAGGTTACGAAGATATGTATTATGTTTGATGTGTCTTTGAAGGTTTCTCATCAACAAGAACCTAGTGGGAGATGATATAGCTCATTTATGTACAAGTGTTTATGTTTCCTTGTTCTCAAAGACACTAGAATAATACGGTCTTTGGATATCTATTTGTATAATTTTTTAAGTATTATGGAAAAGTAATGTAATATTAATTTATAAAAAGTGAGTGTCTGTATATTGATCATATACACACTAAGTTGGAAACCACCAATGGTCTTTAACTCAATAGTGAAAAACCAAGTGTATTCATGAACATATTTACTCATTTATATTAATATAACAAAAATAGTTCTATATCATCATAAAATTATATTATTATAAAGCTAAGGTAATGGAATGTTAGTGAATTAGTATAAAAAAATATGTGAACACAAAATGATAAATCCATATACAAAGAGGATCCATAAATGAACTCAAATAAATATACTTACCATTGGAAATATTGAATAGATGTTAGGTTGGAGGTTGGGAAATCATTCAGTCCATACCATCAAGGTTGGGGGGGTAAGAAAATATTTTCTCCTATCCCAACAAGGTTCACTTCTAGAGTTAATTCCTAATCATATCCTATGAAAAGGGAAAGTTTTATGAAATTTTATGGCCAGTGACCATCCTATAGAAGAGGGTGAGAGGTATACTCAGTCAGGGATCTAAAAACCCATCCCATGTAATGTACATATATATCAATGGATAGTTGAGGTACATTAACATTTTAAATTAATAATAATATTAATAATAATATATACATATATACCCCTCTATAATGCTCACAACATATAAAGGAATGATCATACTATAAACATAAATCATGTAAAACAATCATCATACATAATACTATGAAAAGGTAGATATGATTCTCTATTTTATACTATTTACTAAACCATCATAAAAAATTTCCTAATTAAATGTAACATGAAATAAATATCCAAATTTTATGAATTTTATATAATGATTCATAAAAAAATTAATATTTTCATACCAATCATGGCCCATTATTTAATCATGGAAAGTGAATCCCAAGAATATATCCAATTATGGTATATTAATAACTTTACGGTTTTATTATCTTATATTTTAAACATGTAACAATTTATAACAATAAATTATTAGGTTTTATCTAGGTATAACCAACTAATTATTTTTTCAATGGAATTGTACATAATATAAGTTAACTTGATATAGACATAATATGGTGTAAAATATGAAATCAATGTTTTTCTAAAACATTCATTAAAAAATAATTCTCTTTCTAAAAACAATATTTACATAAAATAAATTCTATTTAATGGAGTCAACAATTTTTTCATAATAAGTCTTAAATAAAAAAATCAGATTTTTAAACCTTTTTCATACCCTTTTAAAGGATAAAATTCTTTATGTAAAATAATTATTGAAATAGTATAAACATTTACCCTTTAACTTTATTTAAACAAAATAGACAAAAAAATTTATTTGATACGACTAGTGTTGTTTTAATTTTTGAAAAGGGTTTAGGTTTCCAATAGTAAAAGGTAGTTTTAAAAAACTATCCCACTGGTTGAAGAGTTAAGATATATCTAGTATAATCTTTTTATATTAACAGGATGATACATTTATAAATAACTTAAAATTTTATGTTTATATTTAAATGATAAATTGGTTTAGGAAACCAGTAATATATATGATTTGTTTACTTCCTTCTATAAATATATCCCAGTCATTACATTATCACTAATTTAATTATTAATCATGTTAAGTTTTGATTAGTGACTTAAAAATCATTCTTATGATAGTGAAATGTGGGGATAATTTTTTCTTGACATATTAGAGTTACACTAGGCTACAACAAGGTAATACAAGATTAATCTACTCAAGGTTGCATAAGGTCATGACTTATTCACAATCGTGGACCTATGAGAGTGTGGTATTGACAAATATAGTTACTCAATACTATTTATAATGTATCATATACAATTTCATGACATGGAAACATTTATAATAGAGCATGAAAAAGGATATAAAAACAATGGAAGGTTCCTAAATGTGTGAAACATTAGAAAAAAATTTATGAGTCATTCTTATAAACATTATTAAATAACTAAAGTAGAACACTCATTGTAAGCATAGTATATTTTCATAATTAAAACCCTAAAAATTTATATTTCATTATGAATTTGAAAATAAAAAATTCAAATAAAGGTTTGGAAACCATTTGATAAATATATTGAACTCCCAATTGTGTTATCCCACTTTATATAGAAAAATAACTCAACAAACAATTTTTCCATGGTTTAAAAATAATATTTAAAAATTTCTATTAATCATTTTAAAAATTAGTAGAAGTTATATCCTAGGAATATTCTGAAAATCTAATAAATAATTTCATGCATCCCTAACTTATACATTCAAGAGATTTAATATCCAAATACCACCAAATAATCATCAAAAGATCTCTAAATATCCCCTAAGAATCAATTAGGTGAAATTCCATAAGATAAAGGACATCAATATCATAATCACCATAAGTATAAAACAATAAGCCATTAAAAAACCAAGTAATATGGTTTCCATAATTAATCAAACATCATATATACACAAATCATCAAAAAAACACCAAACAATCACCGAAAATCCAACCCAAATCTAAGGGAACCCAAGAAAAAAGCACACTACACACGGATGGAATCAAAATAGTGAAACGAGGTATTCATACAAAATTTTATAGATTATTATAGAAAATAAGAGAGAAATCTATAAGATTAGAAGTTATTTAATCATTTCATAGTAAAATCCCACTATTACAACCCCATCCAAGAAAAGTGAAGCCACAAAAGAAGAGGGAGTAAAGGGGGAATAAGATAAAAATTGGGAATACCTTAGATTTTTTATGAAGATACCCCTTGATTCTACCTTGACCCATGGGATTTGAGAAAGGATACTATGATAGAGAATTATGATCCAAGGAAGAACTCACAATCATCTTGATAAAAGTGAACTCAACGAAAAGAAAGAAGGAAAATAAAGGGTGTTTTAAAATGAATAAAATCCTTTTACTTTTAAAAGAAAAATGGTATTGTCATACTAATTACCAGGAAGAGGGAAGATAGGTACCCATTACCCCCACTTGAGCACTATGGTCCCTATAATTCTCATCATGTACCTAGTGAGTACCCACTAGGTACCTAGTGTCATATGCAGCTCAAGGATGTGGATGACACCCCTTCTCATCCTTCTCAAGACTCTATATCTCCTCTAAATCATCAAATTTCATCCAAACACACTTAATATTCCATTATAACACCAATAAATTCAAACATGATATGATAATTCACCCCTAAATCAAAAGAAATCAATAAGGCTCATACTTAAAATGAACAAACTCTCTAAATTTCCCCTTTAATCAAATCTATAAGGGAATGGATTTTATAAGTATGGTAAGTGAGAAAAATATATTACTTGTTGGCGACTATGACTTTATTTTAGATATTAAATCAGATAAACTATGTCCTTAAGTAATGGTTTAAGAAGAGTGAGTAAATTTCCTATTTACGGTGTTCTTCATGGTTAATCTAGTAATTTTAGTTTAGCAGTATCTTCTGAAGTATGGGATTCAAGTTTAAACATACAAATAATTATTATCCCTTATAATAATTAATAGATTATAATTATACCCCTAGTTCAAAAACAAGCCATAATATTAGGATTTTAATTTGATCCAAAAATATTAATGTAGTACAACTTAAGCATTTTTATAATTATCATGTTTTATATATTTTTTAAATTTATTACTAAAATAAAATCATTTATCAATCATAAAAATTATCTCTAAAAATTTCCCAATATTGTAACACCCTACGATTTTAGTATGTATTAATTTAAGTAAATATATTATTAAATAGTGTGCAAAATTTTCAATATAGAACTAAAGTAAATAATAATTTATTAACATTAATTTTAAACATCAATACATTTTGAATATAAAATTTACAAATAAATAAAACAAAACTCCTTGGTAAATGATATAATATAAGGTTAAGAAATCTTAAAGTATTTTAAATTACTTTTTTATATTTTTTATTTTCATTTAAATAGGTAAATTGATAAATTTTATAATTTTAATTTGATGAAATTTTATTCATTTTTTAATTCAATTTTTAAAATTA
Organism: Viscum album; assembly: GCA_963277665.1. Taxonomy (NCBI): domain Eukaryota; kingdom Viridiplantae; phylum Streptophyta; class Magnoliopsida; order Santalales; family Viscaceae; genus Viscum; species Viscum album. Next base: position 1,941,153,684 of record OY728159.1, read on the forward strand.
TCATAGGGTAAATTTTATGGATTTTTATGAAAGAAATTATTTTTAGATGAATGGTTAAAATACTATTCTTAAAAAAATTATCTCTTTTATGAAATCATCATGATATTAGGAAGACTTGAATGTTTATGAAACATTTTTTAATACTAAATATATATTTTAATATTAAAATTGATAATTTAAAAAAAATTGCATCTATTTGTAAAACATATGTTTAACATTTTGGAACCAAAGTGATGTTTTATTCTAATAAAAACCAATATCATTTATTTTTCTTTTTTTTAAGAAATCATAATGTTCTATTCAAATATGCATTAGTTTTATAAAAACATAGTTATCATTTATTAATAATAAACTAATAAATGTTATGAGAATCAACACTCTACAATATTTCTGTGTAATGTAATTATTATGTTTAAAAATGTATTTTTCAAAAAACATTATTTTTATTGTGCAATGGGTACTTGTTTTAAAATTTATTTTTACACCAATATAAATTGAATCTTGTAAACTGTTCGAATATTTACAATCAAGTTGTTTTGAATATTATTAATTGAAAAACCTCAAAACATATGATGTAAAATTAAAATATTAATGTAATAAATAAAACCTGGTAATAAAACATATATAAGGAATAATTATAGGGAAGTGAAATTGAAAAAATTTATAAAACAATTAAATAATTAATATAAATTCATTCTCCAAGAGGTTATAAGTTGTGTGAAGGTAGACATGACTCTATGTAAGACACTTTTCCTTAAAACCTAGTTTCCAATGTTTTAAACTATTTCTCTTCCATATAAATATTATTTTAAAATTTCAAGAGTATTAATATTTTTAATAAAAGAATTATAAAATTTATTTTTAAACTAATTTTTATATTCTTTATGGAGGTTTAAAAAATAAGATTTTAACATTTTTTGTACAGTTATATTTTGAAATTTTTTAGAAATGTGTGGAAATAATTTTTTTACATTTACCACTATAATATTTATCATTATTAATATTTCTCTATAATTTTAAATGGTTTATAAAAAAATTCGTATTCCAATTGTTTTGTTAATTTATAGGTTTTTAAATGTTTTCAAGAGAAAAAAATTTCTTCTCATTTTTATGAGATAACTGAGTGTACCATTTCTTATGATATAAAATGCTAAATTTTATGATTTTTTTAGGAAAACATAATATTTTTTATGTTTTATTCATTTCATTGTTATTTTACATTTTTTACAATCATATTTAGTTCTTATATAACCCTACATGGTATCAGGTAATAATATGTTCTCCAGAGGAGATATACTAAAATTAATCGGGTAGGTTATTCCATTATAAGGGTTATTATAAGGGTTGTTATAAGGAGAATGTATACAGATTCATATATGTGTTTTCAATTTTTTTTATGATTTTTTTTGTAAATATTTTATTTTCATGTCCTAAGAATATAAACTCTTGATTAAAATAATGTTTTATAATCTTTTAAGGGTTAAAAGTTTTTTTTCAAGAACAATTTTTCTTGAGTTAACATGTTTTACGAAGATACTTTCATGATTATTATACTTCCCTTATAATTTCTTAAAAAATTATTAAAAACTTTGGGAAATTAAATTACTTTCATGAGAAAGTGGATTATTATTTGAGATAAAATTTTATTATTTAATAAATGAAATATTTCTTACATATTTTCATGTTTTCAAGGGAATAATTAGTTTCCTTTATTTTTATATCCATTTTTTATAATTTTTCACATAAAATGGTTTCAAATTATTTTTTTAGGGTCTATATATTTTTAGTAACTATAAAAAAGTAATAATTCAATTTTTGTGAAACGTCTTAAACAAAGAGAAATTTTTATGAATGTAACAAGAGTGGAAACATAAGAACCTATTTTTTTAAATGTAATATCAATGTAAGTTTAAACATTGTTATTTAATTTTTTTCCTAATTATATAAAACACTAAACCTAAAAGATCTTGTAAATATAATAAAGTTAAATTCTTGTTATTAAAATCATAATTTTGGATTTCTTAAGTTATGGGTTATCATAGTTTCTATAAAATATAGTTTGTAAACAATATGTTTTTATAATTGGATATAGGAGTTAATGTATATGGAATTATAAATATACTATTCACTCTTATCCTTATCATGATACTATATTTGATATTAGATTTTTAACTTTTATATATTGCGTAAGCACTATGTCAACATTACGTAAGCATTTGGAAAAATATCTTAATATATAATTTGGAAATTCAATAATTTTCATCAACAACATTGATAAATAATAAAATTTATCTATTAAATTCATAAATAGACTTATTCCTTCTCAATTTTATCATTAAATCATTATTTTTTACTTTTTTAATGTTATACACGTATTTCACCAACATTATATAAGCATGTAGATAATAATCATGTAATATAGATTAATTTATTTTTATTAGATAATATATATTTGAAATTATAAGTATGTCATAATATCGTACATGTTCCATATGTTTCTAAATTATTTCATATCATTCTTGATAAAAATTTAATAATAGCTAATAAAATTAAATTTGAACTCAAACTTTTATTCTAAAAAGGAGATTAAATGTATTACTCAAAATTTAACCAATTTTAATTCACCTATTATCTTTCAAAATTAATGTTTTATATATATTAAGTACTCTAACACTATTCATAAACTTATCTAGTGAACTATAACATTCTATACATATATTTAATAATGGGTTGTAATGTTCAATTTGAACTTGAACTCTTCATTTTAATGGAATTCAACAAAATCAATCAACCAATAAATAATTTCAATTTTCAAATTGAAATTTTATAAAAAATATTATATAAAAAATATTATATAAAAAATATTCCAATATATTTCATATATTTTTCAACTACACTATAAAATTATATATACATATCAAATTATCATTAGATAGATTCAATTTGAACTCACATTCTTCATTTTAAAAGGAATTCAAATTATAATGTATAACTTAACATATAACCAAATTAAATTTTAATATTGACTTCCAAAAAATAAATTTTTTAAATCCTTAAAAATATACATTTCTGTAAAATTATTATTTATAAACTTTTTTGGTGATTTTTCAGCAAAAATGGTAATTACGCATCGCGTTTACTGTTTTTTATCATTTATTGTTATTTATAAAACTTTTAACGTAATTCATTCCACCTAATTTTGACATGATCATTCAAAAAATGAAATAAATTTTATTAAAATAAATCTCCAATTATTAAATATTTAATTTTTAAATAATTATATTAAGAATTATATTTATTTGAACAATAAATTTTTATTTACAAAAACCCCATTTTAGTTTCATACTTTGTTATAATTATTGAAAAAATAGTAATAATAATAAATATTAATATAAATCAATAAAATTATCATAATTAACCCTTAATTTGTTTAATAATTAAATAGTTCCATCAATTGATTAAAATTGGAAATCATGTAAACAAAACATCATTTATTTCATTATGTAAAAAAATTATTTTCAATGTGTAATGATTATCTAATTTATCATACAAAATATAATATGACGTTAAATAAACAATGAATATATTATGTTAAAATAAATATTTCTTGAATAATAATAAATATAAATCCATAATATAAATATTAATAAAAAATAAAACTTATATATTATTAATTCATAATTAGGTTATTACATTCTCCCACTAACATTAAAGAAATTGAATCCTCGGAATTTTCACTTGTCTGTAAATGGGCAATATTATGAAAATATCCTCTAAATTGGATATGGTATACCAAATAGATCCTAATACCACATATTAATGTATCCTTTTATAATAACAAATTTCCTAAACCATGAAAATGTTTATAAATATTATTTTATTACAATATCCTAAATTATAATCCCAAAAAATTTATAAACCTAAATCGTATATTCTCCGTAAAACCATTAATCTTATCCCTAAATGATTTTAATCACATTGCCATCGAATCACTTATCAATCCCTTAGGTTATGATGTATGTTAACTTATATTCATAAACTAATATATTATCACCTGATTATATCTAAACCTTTAAAATTATACTCATACACCTACATCCTAACTTTTAAAATAATATAAACTATAATCTAGTACGAATTGAAATCTCATAAACCAAAACTTCTATATTTCTTATTATGAATGCATACTATACTTTTATTATCTGAAACTAAATGTAATGTACCAAAATTAACCATTACATAATTTAATTTTCTCCCTAAAGAATTAAATAAACAAAATTTCCCAAAACCATTAGATTTAATTTTTTTTATAGAAATGGGACACAAATACCTTAATAATAAATAATATAAACCACTATTTTACACCTTAAAAAAATCCATTTATTTTATAAAATAGGTTCAGTAAATTTTTCATTTTCTTTTTTCAGTTAAAATAATTATAACTTTTATATTTACTTCATAATCATTCGCATCCATAAATAATCCTTATAAAAATTGTAAGAAATTATAGGATGATCATATACATCTTAGTAAGTGGTAAATAAAAAATAAAAAACACATCATACCATAAAATATTTAAAAACTCAAAAATATATATATAGTCAATAGAAATATGCATTAATTACATATAATATCATAAACATATAGAAAATCATGAAATCAATAAATTGATAATTTTTATTTATCTTGATCAAATTCAAATAAGATCCTGAATAAAACTCATATGTAGGTATAAAGGTAATATAATAACCATGAATGTTTTTTAGAACATTATATTAGAGTCACATGTAATCGATCATAATCACCCATAATCGAATAACTTATTAGGTTAATTCCAATATCATTTATCTAGTTAATAAATAACTACCTAATGCATTGGGGAATATATACTTTTGTTCCCAACTATCATCATATATAATTCCCAATAATAATACCATGAATAAAAAACAAAAATGATATCATTTTAATACATAAGTATAAAATTGGTGTGTAATGAATCAAATGAAATGGTTTGATCAATTCCCCATTGAGTGGGGGAAATTAATGATAATAGTATTGTTAACTTATGAAGAAATTAATTATGGGTAATATTTACATGAGGTTTATGAAATTATTCAATCATGATAGGATACTATAAAATAATAATTATCTATCGGAATGGTATATGAGATGTCCAATGGATATCAATGAAAATAATAAACAAATAAGAGGTATTTTAGATTAATTTAATATGAAATAATCCCTCATACAAATTTCATATGTGATTAATGATACATTAATTATATGAGAATCTTTATAAAAAGGAATATAGAACTTCCAAATTATAAGATAAACACATTGACCCATGGAAGATAGATAAATAAAATAGTATAACATGATTAACCCATTAAAGGAGTATGGATTACAAGAAATTTTATTAAGGAATATCGATGAATAAATTAAGATTTGAAAAATAAATATAAATATTAAAGTTCAAATGATATGGAAAATATTATATATAATACAAGAAAATGAAAAAGATAGAAAATACCACTTACAAATAATATAATCTCCGCAGTAGGAATCACCCAAAAAAAGATTACCAAAAGGAAATATAAATCCTCAAAAAAATATAAATCAATATAAGGGTAGGATATACAAAATATTGAAACATTATAATCAAATAAGAAACATTATCACTCAAGAAATGTAAATTCAGTCATGAATCCCATTAACAATTATAAAAATATGTGTTTTCATTTTCCATTCTTAAAAAATTACAATTTTGATTGAGTCTTAGTAATGAGAAATGAATTTTGAGTAGTATTGGAAATGATATAAAGAAAAATTTAGAGAGTGTATGTTAATATTAAAAGATATAAACCATGCCTTTAAGTAATGGTTTGATAAGAGAGTAAAAAATAAAATTTATAAAGTTTCTTATGATTAATCCACTATAATAAATTGTAGTTATACCAAGGGACCAATACCAATAGTTTCAAAAACTATTTTTATAGGTACCATGGAGAAACCCTATACTAATAATTTCTCCAAAACTATTGGTATAGGTCACTTATATGAACCTATACCAACGATTTAGGCCAAAAATGTTGGGATATGTTACTTATATGGACCTACAAGAATAGTTTTGGCCAAAACCCTTAGTATAGGTCCATTTAGACACCATATACCAAAAGTTTTCTCCAAAATGTTTGTATAGGTCCAAAATCAAATTATCTATACTTACAGTTCTAAAAACCATTGGTACCAGTACCCATATTTTTTATGGATTATTTTCTAAAATAACATTAAATAAATAAAAAATAAAAATAATTGTAAATATATATATATATATATATTTATGAAATTATGTTTACAGAAATATTCTTAGGTTATTGGTTAGGTCGTTGGATTATAAATGTGAGGTTTTTGGATCAAAACTTGGTGGGTTTTCATTTTACATTATCTATACCAATAGTTTTGTAAAACCTCTGGTATAGGTTTTTCATATTACCTATACCAAGGTTTTTAAAAAAACTATTGGTATAGTACTATACCAATTATTTTCACAAAAATGATGGTATATGCCTATACCTACTATTTTTACAAAACCATTGGTATATGTATATACTAATTCCAATACATCCAATGCCCCTACAAACCATTAGTATAGTCTATAACAATAGTTTCAAGACCTATACCAATAGATATAAACTTTTGGTATAGGGTTTTTTTTCTAATAGTGATCTTATAATTTGAGTTTAAAAATAACTATAAATTTTTAGAAATTAAATTTAAAAATTTATATAATTGATTAAAAATCATTAATAACCCTCAAAATTTTGGATTTTTATAATTATCCCCAATATCAACATCAAGCTGCCATATTAGAATTTTTATATGATCTAAAATGTTGAGCGAGCACTACATAAGCATTTAGATAATTATCACATTTTATAATATTTTAATTAATTTCTTATAATAATTTTTTTTTATTTATTAAAATTGACTCTAAAAATTTCCAAGGCACTCGTATCTCACAACCTTATCACGAAAATAATTTTAAGAATTTTGTTAATTTTTTTACATTGTTAAAGAACTATATTAACATTACATATGCATTTTTATAATTATCTTATTATATATTTAATAAATTAAATAATTTTCATAACAATCATTTAATTACAATCATTTTTATCCCTAAAAGTTGTGAATATACTTATCCCTTATCAATCATATGAATAAGTAAATATTTTTAACTTTTCATGTGTTGTGAAAGCGTTGTGTCATAATTTCATAAGCATATGGATTATTTTCATGTCATATTAATTAATTTTTTTGTTGGTTAATATTTTTTTCATATTTCAAGTATCACATCTTATCCTACGTTTTCCACATGTTTCAAAATTATTCCAAATCAATCTAGATAAAAATTTAATAATAGGTGGTAGAATTCAATTTAAACTCAAAATCTTATTTTAAAGGGTTCAATTGTGTTACTCAAACTCTAACCAATTTGAATTCACCTAATGACATTAAAAATGAATTTTTTATTTATATTATATTTTTTTATTACTTTCCATACCCTTCTCATGTGATCTATAACTTTTTATAAACATTTTTAATAATGGGATGTAATGTTCAATTTGAAGATGAACTTCTGTTTTTAAAAATAATTCAACCCAATCACTAAACCTATAAATAAATATAATTTGGATATTATATTTTTAAAAATAATTATTATATCTCAAATATTCAAACATTTTCCATATATTTTTTCAATTATTCTAAAATATTATTTATATATATAATAATTATTAGTGGAATTCAATTTGAGATCAAAATATTAATTTTAAAAGGAATTCAAATTCAAATTCAAATGTGTAATTAATCTTATAACCAAACTAAATTAAAAAATTTATATTAAAAATAAATTTTGTAAATATTTATAAACATATATTAAATTAAAAAATATGTTTTTATAAACTTTTGCATTTTTTGGAATAAACTATAATTATAAATTTCTTTTAATATTGTTTTCATATCATTTTATTTATAAATACTTTAAGAACAAACATTCCCCTTAATTTGGACAATATATTTCAAAATATGAAATTTGTTTTATCATAATAAATCTCTAATTATTAAATATTACCATTTTAAATAAAAAAAATAATATGTTTAAAATATAATTTTTTTGAACAATAAATATTTATATTCAAAAAAATAACCACCTTCATGTTCCAAACAATGTCATAATTGTTTATAAAATAGTACTAATAATAATAATCAATATAAATCCATAAAATTATCTTGAATATCTATTTATAAAATATCAAATAATTAAATAATTCTTTAATTATATTAAAATTAGAAATCATGTTAGAGGAATACAGTTAACCTTTTAAAAAACATCATTTATGCCATAAACTAAAAAATTATTATTTTTAATGTGTAATGATTATCTAATTAATTATATAATATATATTGTGACATGAAATAACTATAGAATAGAATATTTAAAAACAAAAAATTATTAGATAATAATAAATACAAATGCATAACATAAATATCAATAAAAATAAATTAGATATATTATTAATTAAAAAATTGGTTATTACATATTATAATCTTGAGAAATGAATAGAAATCCTTTTATTAATCCATTTAAATATGGGAATTTAATATACTCACCCCAACGAATAAAATATTTAAAAAAAATATTTTTTACCATAAATAAATTAATTAGACTCATCTAAAATCAAATATAATTTTTATAAAATTATTGGTAATTTTTATTATTCATTCCAAATTTAAAATATAAATTCATATGTTATAATAAGATTCTGTATCTCTAACATCTTGGTTATAAAAATAAATAAAAAAATAAAACAATTGTGGTTGCCTAAATGATTATGTGTTAACCTTGATTTATCTAAGAATATATATGTATAAAATGCTCTTATTTTTAAATTTTATCTTATAGGATAAAAGTAATGAATCATTTATTGATAAATAGAGGACCTTGTAACAAGATTATTTTGGGATATTAATTATATATATTTAACATTGATCAAAAATTGAAAAAAAAAAGTTAGAATACTTTCAATAATTAAGAAATTGTAATTTTAATAATAATATTCCAATGTTTAAACCCATAACATTTTATAAGGATTTACCAATTATATGTGGAATTTGGACCAATTACAAACTTTTTTAATTATATTTTGAAAAATATTTACTTTAATACTCATGATTTTATCCTTCATAATGATAAAAATGTGGAATAATTACGAAAATAAAATATTTTTACAAAAATAGTTTTTACAAAAAAATCCTTTCACCGACAATAATTTCAAAAAAATTAAATATTAATTTTCATTTTGGAATCTCATTTTGAAAATAAAATTTGGATATAACTATTTTTTCTTTATTTTATTTCCCAATTTATATTTTATAATCATATAAAGTTAGTTAAAACTAGGGGATTCACATTTTATCCTAGTTTAAACCATAACAATATAAAAAAAATTCATTTATACTTAAATTTTTTCAGACCATGCAATATAATTGGAAAAAAAATTGATTTGTGATAAAAAGGGGATATTGCTGAATTATTTTCTAGAGAATTATTTAGTTTGATAATAAAAAATTTCTCTTCATATTTTATAACATTTTTATCATGGTATCCCAATAAGTATCATATTGTAAAAATGGTAGATGGCGATAATCACATGTTTTAATGATAAATGGAGACCAAAATATGTGTTTGGGACACCATTCTAAATAAATAATTTTTATTAAAATGGTTCAAAAATATTCATAAATGGGAGGAAACCTATTTAAACACCTTTATTATCTCTAAAATCTTCCTTGACATACAATCATAGAATGATCGACACATAAAAATGACATAATGTGGCCAATATGGATATGATAATTAGATGGCTAAATAATAAAATAGTTGTAATATGTGAGTTTTATCATCCATAAAATTTGTTTAAATTCAATTAAATAAAATATAAAAATAAAATATTATCAAGACCTTTTATCTATGTTATTTATTTGATTTAATTATTTTAAATTCAATAATAATATAAAAAATATAAAAATGGGAGATGTTTTTAAATGAATCACAATCAATTTTCACATAAAAAACATTAATGAAAACATTTATTTATGTTCAAAAGTAATAATTTAGTGGATTTCATATCGGTATGTCAAATGTAATATTTTCCTTTTTAAAAATTCCACTATCAAAGGCTATATCAAAAGGACATATTTTAGACACGTATATAAATACCTTAAGGAATTATTTTGATTAAGAGAGATATATGGATGAGAATATTGATTATCATAATTCATCCACCTTCCAATTGATTCTTCATGTTCTTAAATATCTTATTCATCATTATATTATGATATTAATTTTTTATTGTTTAATCTATTATAAGAAAATTTTAGCTTCAATCTATTTATTATTTCTATCTACTATTTATTTGAATAAGTGAATGCTTTATTCTTAGTGAATAATTTATTAGACACTACTTAAACTCAATATTAGTTTTTCTATGTATTTTGGGGAATAATCAAACTATTGTTATGTTGATATGAACAATATAATTTCTTTGGAAAATCACTTATTTTGTTATTCTATTTATATTAATTTTGTATAAATATTGATTTCCATATTAGAGATAGAGGGTATTAAAGAAAAATTTAATTTTTAACCTCTATAAATTATTTTTTTAATTTTCTACATTTCTTTAATTTTTTTCATCGACTAATTTGGTATATCATTTTAATAAAAATGTATAATGGTATATTACAATAACCCTAATCAATTGATCCATTTTTCACGTCATTAAATTTTTTTTTCACATAAAATTTAATTTTTTTCATTAAATATTTTTTCTCTATGTTTTAATTACCTTATTTCTGTGAAGAAAATTTAAAATGGGATTTTAAGCATAAATAAATTATTTTCTAAATTTCCCCCTTTATTTAGGATTTCCCTATAAGACTAATAATTTTAAAATTGATAAATATGCTTATTAGGTTGATTAAGATGTTTATGACTTCCCCTTCAACATCTGGATGGGTCAACTGCCTTCACCATGAGGACCATTAATTTTTAATCCTTTTTAAAATATAGAGTTAATTTAACAACACCTTGAAGAAAATACCATTGTTCTTTTGTTTAAATTCACTATTAACATTTTTTATTAAAGGTTTTTTATGATGACTATCCCTATAATCACATTAACCATAACCATATTGTTTTACTTTAATTATTGAAGTTATATTGAATTCAATAAAATTTATATATGATATATTTATTTTCTACCATTCTCTATGAATTAAACCTACCCACAAAGAAAATATTTATTTTATAGTTCCCTTAATTATGTAATATAGTTATAGACTACACCATATATCATTTTTCATTATTATATATTGATATGTGTTATAATGGTCATCAAACATGGATTTGATTATATGTCCTCAGCACATGACCTGATGTTTTTTTTTACTTTTTTTTAGTGTGATAAATATATTTTCTACCATTTTTTATGAATTAAGCTTATTGAAATGTGAATTTTTATTTTATAATTTATTTTATGTTGTACTTTTCCCTATAAAATTTAATATATCATTTTTCATTTTTATATATTTCTATGTGAAAAATAGGTCATACGACATATAATTGAGAATGTGTCAAAGAAGGGATTCATTATGGGGATTTTTAGGCAGGGTTCATTGAGAAATTCAAATCATCTATACTGAATTAATTTCATAAAAATTATGAGTAATATCTACTTCCAATGAATTAAACTAATTTATGTTTATCTAATAAATTCTAGATATGTTTTTGGAACAACAAAGTCCATGTTAGATAACTAATAATCAAAAACTTATAAGGTACGAGAGGTGTAAACTAGTGAAAGATGTTCGAAATATTAAAAGGGAGGTGTTTTAATGACATGTTACAATATCACCCTCATTAAGGGTTAATTCACCCTACTATATCAATAGTATAAATGGTTTTAAATGAATTTTATTTATAGGGTATTTGAGATTTTATTTTATGGTGGCATAAAATAACATGAGTTGACAAGTAAAATATCTGTTATAAAAAATCTAAATATTTTATTAGATTTTTTTTGTTTAGAAAATTAGTTTAAAATTATTTCAATATATTAATGCATAATTTTGAATTCATGCTATATAGTTTCATGTTTTTGGAATAATTTAAAGAGGGTTTTTTAAATAATCAAAAAACACATCATAACAGAATTTTTTATATCATGATTACTTTGATCCAATGCATGATATTAATGATTAAAAATTATTTTGTGATTATTTTTTTGGGATAATTTTTATGGAAGGCATATAAATTATTACTCTCAAACAATTAAACATTATACAGTGATTTTTCACTTAAGTTTGAATTTTAAAAAATTCTTGAAACTATGTGGATTACAACTTGAAATTCATACCACAATAGGACACAATTATTTATTATTTTGAAATTTAATTAATAGTGTGTGTAGGTATATACATTACATTGTCGGTGTTGATACCACATTTAACGGTCATAAATTGTTTTTGATAAAGAAATTTATTAATGTTGTTTTAAAAAATATTTCATAATAATTAACAATGTGAAACTCAAGATATGGTATTGAATTGGGTCATGATTTTGGGAGGGATATGAAATTTGAAAACATTATGTTCTGATGGTTCTTACTATACCTTAATGCAGTTTATATATGAATAAATAATAATTCAAAATCCTTTGAATTTAGAATCTTCAGTGGATATATGGATATTCTATTTTTTCACTATCTAATATAGGGATGAATAGGTGACATGATGACTAGAGAATATGGAGAGATCATATACATTTATTGTATACAATGAAGTGGATAATTGAACTATAAATATAACTATTAAATATATAGGTGTAATTAAGAGAGTTTTATAGGGAGAGATATTCTAAAAAATAGAGGGAGGTTTGGATCTCAATTTCACATATTGAAGAAAGAGAAGAATTAAGATATTTAAGTCATATATATGGTGAATATAAATCCTATTGTTGAACAAATAGTGGTGTTTTATTTTTTATTTTTATTTATAGGGATAAATTTTTTTCACTGGATTGACCATGGGTCATTCTTGTGAAAACGAATAATGAGGTCTAGAAGTGTTAGTGGTTGTAACCCACGAGCGATATATATTCCACTATGAACCCTATATAAAAAGTGTTATTAATTTATTTTGGTACATAAACAAATTTTTATTTTATAATTCTTAAAATTATCCCATTTAAGGTGAACTAGATAAAAAAATTTATGACATGTGATTTTTTTTCATTTATATTCTGTGAGGGAGATAGGTGTATTCCTCCTAGTCATGAAACTAGATCATTTTAGGGATTAATTTAAATAAAAATTCCATGATTCTCCCCCCTGGGTATCATTATTAAGTGGTTCCAAAAATTGATATCGTATCGAGGTTTTAATTTTATAGTTACATAAAATCCAATGGTTCTTTAACCAAGATTTTTCTCCCATAATTTGATATGATAATAATCATTAATCATAAGGGGAATTTAATATTAAGTGGAAAAAAACATTCAACTATAGTAAAATTATATGAAGAATCATTTTCTATCACTTATAATGTATGTGTGGAAAATTTTTATTCTTAGAATTATTGTAGGAATAGAAAATGGAGTACTCATGAAAAGGATTTTTAATAATTTTAATGTTAATGCCAAAGTAATCATTAATATAGGGGGATCTAAGTAAAAAATTATATTGAAATAATATCATGAAAATCCTCAAAATAATTGTTATAAAAGTTTTTGAACATATATTAAGGTCACACAAAGGTGAGAGAATAAAAATTTAATGTGTTTTTTTGACAAATATAAGGACTTGAGGATGCAAATTAACAAAATCCATTAGTGTATTCTTTGATCATGTGAATAATATTATATATGAAATGTGTGGATTATAAAAAATATGATGATATAAATATATTGAATTTTATATTTGGATTATTTCCTCCACACTTAAATCTGAAGGTCTTAGTAATTGAATTAGAGGATTCCAAGATGAATTCATTGGAAGATAAATAAATTTTTCTCATCACATATGATATGAGAACCAATGAAGATTATCTAATAGAATATGAGAGGTTTAAGGAAGTTACAATTAAGGAGGTAAATAATCTCTCCAATGAAGATGATATAAAAGAAAACAAATCAATGAGGTGAAGTCATTCCTTTATTTGAATGTGGAAATATGGAAAAGAAAGTTCATATTAAAGATTTCAATCACTTAATGTTTATGTAGAAATATTGGAAACCTTTCTATTAAGTAGCCCATGAAATTTTGGGATAATAAGGTTGATGATATAAACATGAATAAATCATATAGATATGTGAAAAAAAAGAAAAAAAAAAGATAATTTCCTTCAAAAATAATAAAAAAAATTTATAATTAGGTGATGGGTTAGAGTAATCTCAAGTGAGAAAAATTGAGGATTACAAATACATCAATAAAGAAGATATTTCAGTTTTTATTTACAACCCACAGAGTAAAGAACAAATAAAACTCTAATATACTAAATTGGAGGTTTATTTAGGCTTCAATGTTGACATCAATGTTGTATTTAAAGATATATATGTTTGTAGAGATAAAAAGGAAAACTAATGTGATTTTTTGAGACTGTAATATCTATATGCATTAGTAACAGGAATAGAAATATGAGTCGAAGGTTGAGATAAAAAATATCAAAATTAAAAAAAATTGGAAAATCAGAGAAGTTTATTTACCTCATGCTCAAATTATATAAATATAATTGAAACATTTATAGTTTAATCAACATAATAAAATAAAATTTTAAACATATCGAATATCATAAATAAGAGGTTGTTAAAATGAGTTGAAATTATAATGATTTATAAATATCTATGGCTCCAAGAATATCCTTAATTAGTTGTACCACATGATTTATTGACATGGTAAAGAGTCCTATAAATCCCTTAAAGTGTAATGAAAATTAGTTATAACAATATAAATTTCATCATGATGTAATGTTAGGATTTGGTATTGATCGTAAATAATTATCTTTTATAGTTGATGTGTGAAACAATATTGCACTCGAAGGAACAATATTGACATGGATGAAACACAAAAAAAATTAAGAACCAATGAATAAACACCTGAATAAACCTAAAATTATGTGAATTTTTTGTGAAAAAATGTGACACTCGCAAATTGTGTGCTTCATAATAAAATAGTTTCTTCAAGGAATAAGAGTTATGGAGATAAATGAGAATAGTTGAATGATCTCACTATGTTTTTATGGATATTTATTTTAGCTTAAATTTTATAGACAAAATTCCATGTATTTATCATCATTTAATTAAAGGGATGTGCTAATGAAGATGAAAAGTAGTTCAATACAATAGCTAAAGAAGTAATCTAGAATTTTTAAAATGAAAAATACATTTTTCCATTTTCAGTATGGGGATGATACATCATATCCAAATGAATAATATTCATATAAACCACCAATATATGTAAATAAATGTTTTAGATAAAAAATTATAGGTATTAAAAGGGTATTGTGGTGAATATTTCATTAAATTAAATATATCAAGTTAAATTTTTGATTATTCATAGAAGATATACTTACCATATGACGAGAAACAATAATATATTAAATAAAATCAAATATTAAAAGTTAGGAGTTGTAATATTTAAAAAAATGTATGATGGTAGTTGTCTCTAGGAAATATAAATTTAGAGGAATATATATTTAAAACAAAAATATATTTCTTATTAAAGGTCTTATTAATAATATATTAAGTGTTAGTTAATTGTGTGACTTGGAACCTTATATACAATTTAATGAGATTGTGTGTACTATAAATATAAAAAATTTTCAATCATAATTCAAGTAAAGTGGAAGAATGGGAATCTATACCTTATTAGGGGATAAAAATACTTGTTTTTTCATACCAAGAAGGATGAAGAAAATCTAGGGCACAAATGGGTTGGCCAGTTGAGACAAAAAAACCTTGGAGGAATGGGTGAGGCATGATGGTGCAATAGATATGATCAGGCGTACACTTGATTGAATTAATATCGATGATGTTTTATAAAAGGGAAATATTATTTTGGAGTCATACAATCCAAAGGATAAGAAATCATCAAGATTTAATGAATTTTTTAATGTGGATGTCTATAGACCAATATCACCAAGATCCCTTGATATATATAGGTATTATATACTCTATGGTGATAACTATAGTTGGATGTAATTTTTTGTGGTGATCATTCAATATTCTGATGTGTTTAATTGTATAACATGATATCAAATACTAGAAGAGAATATGTTTTCAAATAAGATCTTGAAATTCAAAACTAATAAAGTTACAAAGTTTATTAACATCCAGGTGGAATATTAACTCAAAAAATATGGGAAAAAAAACTAAGTTTCAATGGTGATAACTCCATAGAAAAATTGTGTTCATCATCATCATTAGTTATTTATTTATTGGGAAAAACGAAGAACAAGGAAAATCTAAAGAAAAAATAATAAAAAAACGTAACTGATAATTCTCATTGAGAACACCCTATAAGAGAATTTTTTTTCAAGGAAGTAGGGTTTAAATTGATCTATAATAAAAATAAATATGTTTTATGTCTAGGTAATTATAAAACCATATACGATATCGGTCTTGGGAGAAGTCCAACACTAAAATATTTCAGAATATTTAGATGAAAATTGTAATTTCTCAATAAAGAGAAGATAAACCATGAGTTTGAATATATATAGAATAAATAATTTTTTTATTTATTAATCATTAAATAGAAAATAATTCAAATACTTAAATAAAATAATTATAAAATAGTTAAAATACAGAAGTCATTGTGGTGGAAAATTAGTAAAAAATTTCATAAATGGTGAAGAAATTAAGAATGAAAGAGGTGTCAAAGTATGCAGTATTAGGGAAGTTCAAGTGAGTTTTTATTAATTAAATTTAATCATGTAAGATGATAAAGAAGATGATTATTGATTCGGTTTTCCTAGAGAAAATATATCTTGGAATAATGTTTAGATTAATGAATAAAACATTTTGGGTGATGAGACAACTCACAACCATAACCAAAGTAACCCTTAATAGTCCACCCCAAACCCCATAACCATTTTTAACCATAAAAATTACATTAAAATGATCAATAAAAAGACTATAACAATGATGCATTCATAATATTAAATAATATAGCCGATGTGGATGGATAATCACTTGAATGTTTCTTAAAACTATGTTCAATCTGTGTCTCTATTTAACCAAATATAATTCTTCATCCATGAAAAATTACCCAACCCTTCTATCCATTCCTATCACTTTAAGGTTACTGATTATACCTAAATTCACTCAATTTCCAATAGAATTTTTCTTCTATAAAATATTATTCCAAAAATATATAAAAAATATTATCTTAAATTCAACCCAATTAAATATATAAGCCCCAGATCTTTTAAAAAATCACTATTTGAACTAAAACCCTTGGTAATTTCAAAAAATTTAAAATCCAACTTTTTTAAATAAAAAAAAATCTGATTTTAAACATATATATTTTAGGAAATTATTTGATAAAAATATTCCTCAAGAAAATAGAATAAATTAAATTAATAACATTATAAGGAATAAAAATCCATTGAGTAATGAATATGAGACACCTACCTTAGATAGTAAATATCCAATATACATGAAATCATATATTTGGAGTAAATGATCATGATCTAATCCATTAAAACTAGGCATTAGGAACACAAAATTATGAACCAATATGATAACAGAGGTATAACCATCTAATCAGTGTCTATTTTATTAGTCTTAGAGATAATGACATCATTCAATGATTTAGTGGCCCCAAACACACTTATGAGGAATCCCTAATTTATCCTAAGTCATCATAGGGTGTTAATAAGTGCTAAAGGATCCAAATTAGGCTTTAAAAAATTCAAATATCATAACCTAAACTAGACTACATGGCTTGTTTGAACATTCCTCAAGGCCATTCATCTGAGCATTCATTCCTCTCTTCCAAAGAAACCCAAAATGTGTGGTCTTGTTTTATTTTCCCTGATACCATTCAATTATCAATGTATTCCTCTCTACCTAAAAATATTTCATTATTAAATAGTATTTGTGGTCAAGTAAATCATTGAATTGACCATTAATTCTCCCTTTTACCCTAAAAAATCTAAATATCAACCTAAAACCATCAAAACCTAAAGTTGTATTACATACCAAGTCTGATGTGTCACAATTATCCCCACCATTGAACTTTTTATTCAAAAGAAGTCACTATTCTCTACCCTTTGGGAACAACTCTAGCCATTTTTTTCACAAATGGTCTTATCTCACCTTTTTTCGGAATTATTCCATTATTATTTAATACTCTCACTAAAGTAATAATCCATCCTCTCAATATCTTCCCTTACTTATAAATAATTCTTAGAATACTTTTAAAAAGGGTTACATCTAGTTCAAAATACACCTTGTTGTAGAAAAGAACATGTGACAAGTACAGTTGAAACTTTCTTAGTTGAGTATCAAGAAACACATCATATACTATAATATAATTTTAAGAAATTTCCTAATTATAAGATACATCCATATTCTAGATACGAAAATTGAATTGAATCCCAAATGATTGTGTTAACTTCCCTTAATTTCTGATTTATCGATGTCCCAACCATTAAAACACGAAAAAAATAATTTTTCTAAATATTTAAACTCCAATTATCACCATTTATGGTCATTATATGAATTATTTTGAGTTTTATTTAATATAAATATATTAAAAATTATATGAAATTGTCCTATAATATATTATTTTAACTAGGCCCTAGGAGATATATTTCTCCTACTTCTTCTTAATAATAATATAATTGATACAATATTCCACAAAATAATTTAAATGTATCCATCTAAATCAAATATTTTTTTTAATAATTATAAAAAATCATTGAGGAAATGTGATCTTTCCATTATCTTCTGAAATCTATCACACAATCTTGAATCATTTCCTCCAAATTCTATATGGTATGTTTTGATTTCCTGTCTATCTAATGAAGGTATGATGTACTCTTCTTTAACTGAGTACACATATCCCTTTATATACCGCTCCATGATTTTAAAGTAAATCATAGAGATTTTTCTAAAATGATATATTAAGGAACCTCATTAATACTAACCACTTTATTTATATACAAGGTACCCAAGTATTCTACTGATAATTCCCCCTAAATTTCTAGAAATTTATTTATCTTTTTTGATTCTATCGACAATCACCTAGATAGCATCGTGATTATAGGATAATCTAATTAGATGAAATATAAAATAGAATATTATATAGCCATATTTCTAGGTTAATGTAATGAAAGGTGTAAAATTCTCATAGTTTCAAATGTTTTACCTTTACTTGTTCACAATTCAAACACTAAGAGATTTTCTCAGATATCTCTTTTGTCATTCCATCATACAAAAAAATAGTCAAATTCCATGAAACATATTTTCCGCCCCTATATGAACTTTTTAGCTATTGTTGTCAAATTAATTCAAAACATATTCCTTTAAATTTGAGGGAACCATTAACTATTGTTAACCACCCATAAATGGTCACCCCTCCAATTAAGGTGTCACTAAACTCCTTAAATTCAACATCAGTGATTTGTATCCATTTTATTTGGTTAATAATAAAATGATATGTATCAATATAATTTTATACTATACTACAAACCTCCTCATGAGACTTTATATTAAATTTTTTTATTGATATATTCAGATTACATTGATTCTCTAATTCCTTCACTGCTTGAGTTTCACTAACAAGGCATCAACTAAAAAATTACCCTTATATTGAATATAAGATAACTAAAAGTTAAAAATATAAATAAATTAAACTCATATAGGTTTCTTCATGTTCAAATCCCATTTAGAGAAAATATCTCATAGACATTTATATTCTAAATACTCCTTGAACCTTTCACTACATGGATAAGGTATCGATATCTTCAAGGCATGAATTACCTTCAAAAACTCCAAATTATGTGGGAAATAATTCTTCTTGTGTAGTTATACTTGCATTAATCCATGTTCCACCATATTATCTCCTTAGATAAGTATACAACACAATATCACACTAAATTAATTACAACATAATGGAAACACCTCACTAGATTTATGTAAGAACAACATTAGCGTAAAAGTTACATATTTCTCCATATTGAAAGATTTATGGAACTTATAATCCCACTAAAAGATAACACCTTTATGAATCAACATTATCTTGGGTGATGATAACTTTAAAAAAAACATTAATTAAGCATAAATAGTATCTTTCGAATCTAATAAACCTCTAAATATCAAAAATATTCTTAGGACACTCCCAAAATATCACAGCTTTGACTTTTTTTGGTAACAAAAACACCCTTACAGAGATAACATATCTTAAATACTTCACCACCAGTATCAAAAATTTGAATTATATATATTTACATATATCTTAATCTTTAATATATTATCTAATTCAATTGGTAGGTTCCTTCCATGATCCTCCTCTGATTTTTAATAGACTAAGATATCATTCACAAAGACCATTATAAATTAGTCATGTAACTTATGGATGATATGATTCATCAAGTATATAAATATGATAGTTATCCCTTTAATGGAAAACTATTAAATTATGACCATAAAAATCTCAATGCCTATAGGATATCTTGGAACTCACATTTAAAACCAAAATATAATATCATTTTATGACAACCTGAACCAGGATCTCAACACAAGGACCTTTTCTGGATCACTATATGGACTAAAGTAAATTCTTCGATTACCAAAGTTAAGAAACTCGTGAGTATAAATAAAAAATAATAATTATAAATTATATTCTATCATAATAAATAACAAACAACATGATATGTAAATTCATTTTAAATTTAAAATATAAAACTATGACATTAAAAATAAAAATAGTTTATTATAAATTATCAACTAAATATACTATAGTGAAAATAACCATTAACGCTCTTGAGAAAACATAACCAACGAAAATAATGATTCATATCCACTATGTAAATTCTAATACTTCCAATAATGTACAAAAAAAATACTACCACATCCACCATACACACAAATCCTTAGATCTATCACCAATGAATATCAAAACCTATTTATTTTCCCAAATTATTATAACATAAATCTACACTTATATTGAAATGTATGGGTATGGGTGAGTACGTGAATACCAAATAGGATATCCCCATATAACACCAATGAATTCCCTTATAATATTTATTATAAAATATGTAAAAAAATCCATCGAAAATATTTCATCACATTTTATAAAAAAAATATCATAAAAATTCATAAAAATCCAATTCAACACATGAAAACAGATTGCACCAGTGTTTTTTCAGAACAAGAGTAAAAATTCATGGTTCAACCCAAACAAAATGATACCATAATGTAATCATAGAATACACTTATTATGGATCATCACCGAATTAAGTTCTTTCCAAAACTATATCCCTTCCCCATACACATCACACACAATGGAACTTCCCATATAAGATATGTTAATCAACCCTTTCCTTTATTCCAAACACTTCCCACAAAAACCAAGTTTATTTAATTACAAAAAACATTTTTATTATTAAAAATAATTTTCCATAATTGTTTTATCAAAATCCATTATCTTACATTCAAAAAAATTAAAATAAAAAACCTTTATATTTCAAATAAATTCTAATTTTCACTAAAACCCATGGTTATTCTGGAATTTTTAAAAAACCAATTTTTTATAAATCGAGAAAACTATCATTTTTATTAATTTCATTTCAGTATATTATTTGATAAAAATAAACATCATGTAAACATCCTAATATTATATTAACCATATAATAAGGAATCATAATCTATTGAGGAATTAATAGGAGTCACTTACCATATATGATGAATATTCGATGATCCACAATACCCAAGATCTTGAGTCAGCGACTATAATCTGATCCATTATAACCTATCATCAAGAATATGATATGTGAATTCTTCCACTCATTATTTAAAATCTATAATTATAATAATATAGATCAAATATACAATGGCATATGTATATAGAAATAAATATAAACAAAGATGAATAAATATATCGATTCAATAACTGGTAAGATCATTGAGATCTAGCCAATGATCTGGTGTCAATTAGAACAATCTTGGATATAATTGTATCTTTATTTGATTAATATTCCCCAAAGTCACTCCCAATTAACAATAAATTCTCCCAAAGTCATAATAGTGTGATAATAAGGGTCATAATAGGCTAATCATAGTTTTAAAAAACATAAAATTTATAGTTTGAATGTACTTGCATTGTTCAGTAAAATTATCCCAAGAACACTACCCCTGACTATGAATTCCTTTAACCCTAGAAAAGTGTAATGCATAATCCTGATGTATGATCCCTGCTACCATTAAATCAGTTGTACTTTTTTTATTTTTCCTAAAAAATACCATTCATTATCAGCCTGCATGATCTTCGAGACCATGCATTTGATTGTTTATTCCTCTTTGTCCGTATAAAAACTCTAAATTTCACCCCAAAAACAAAAATAAATCACAAGGTAATTAACTGTAAAGTCTAGATTATTACATGGACATTGTATTGTAAAACAATCAAGGAATTTAAAATGTACATCAAGTCATTTTTTTCATATAGTTATTTAAGTAGTCTATATTAAATAGCTATATGGATTTACGATACTGGATGATGATAGAATAGTGTATTGATTGAAGAAGTAATTCAATGGTCTTAATAAATAACCAATATCTTGGTATTCTATACCTGATTAATTTATAAAAAATGTCAAATGACAACAAGTAGTATTTGATCATAATTTCTATGTTAAGAAGGGGCGTGATCAAAGGTTATTGGTGCTTAATTTTGTGAACAATGTTTTATTTAGATGATCAAATTAAGTTCAATATAGATAATTCACTGAATTCACAATGATTAGATTTGAAATATCCCAAATTATGGAATTTATAGCTTTCATTATTTTCTTGTATACACAAGGAAAGTACATGAGTTTCATATCACGGTATAAATATAATTAAAGAAGTGAAAAATATATTTGGAATGGAGGACAGAAAATTAGTGAAAATATTGGTTACTGATAGGATGAAATTTTCAATGGATTATTAGTGAAATATAATTAATGTTATAGAGTATATTAAAATCAGTAGAATATTATTTTAATTAACAATAATAAGATATGATATCATTTTTTAGCATGTCAAGAGACATAATATCAATGTAATTCCAATGAAATCCACATGATAAAGACCAAAATAACAGTTTTATATATATAATGAATAATAGATTTTAGATTATTCTCTAAGTGAAAACAATTCACAAGCTTCATAGGATTTATAGATATTGATTAGGTAGGCTTGGTGGATAATATAAATTCAAATTTTAGCGGTACATTAAATCATAGATATTTGTATATTTTTTGGATAAGTATAGAATAATATTGTATATCTATGAGCACTAAATTGGTTGAATATATTTTTATAATTTGATATTTTACATATCTCTTATAGATGAAAAACCAATTTTAAGGCATTGGTATTAAGGTATGTTCTCATACTAAAAGTAAATGTTATAACTCAAGTGTTATACATCATTGAAAAATTATAAATCATAATTCAAAGATAAATAATATTATAACACCAAATATATATATATGGTGTTTATTTGTATAATTTTCATTAAACCTCTTGTATTTTGGTTTTTATTGAGTATTGGAGGTTTTTGTGAGGGCTTGGGGGTCTTTTTTGGGAGAATGGACTGGTAGTCGGTATATCTTTCATGTATGATAAATTTCACCGGGTACCTAGTTGGAATTTATTGAATACCCAATGGGCCTATACTACACCAAAAAATGTTGTTTAATGGTGGTCTATCAGTGTCATTTTATGAATACACCACTAAAATAATTAAATATTTTAGAGGTGGATTTTGAAAAAATTGATGCTAAACTTTTTACTGATATTAAAAAACACACTTTTATTCATCCCCCAAATTCATTCCACCCACCCACGATCCAGCCCTTCTATCAAGATCCAGTATCACCACTCCCAATTCCATGTTAACTCTTCTCCCATTTCCCTCACATCCACCCCTCGATCCCCCTCCCCTTGAGCCAGTACTACTCCCTGAGCCATCTTCACGCCCTCCCTAAGCCCATACTGCCTCTCTCTAATCCCTTACCGAGCCTCACTAAGCCCTTAATATCCAATTTAACCATTTATGATAAGTCACCAAGATAGATATTGTGCCTCTCTCTACCTCACTCTCAACATCATAGTCTCTCTTCTTCCCCTTTCCCCTTATGATCCCCCATCGCTTACCATTAAGCTGCCACTATCCCCAAACCCTTGCTATCAAGACCTCACCACTGAGTCATCGATCCCTTTCCCTTGACCTTATGGTCTACCTTCTTTCTCTTTCCCCTTCTCCAACCCTATACCCTATCATCACACTACTTAATTATCCCCTTTTCTTAATGGTTAGGCATGATTTTTATAATCTCCCCATTTTAGTTTAATAAATTTTACTTTAAATGGGATTTTTTCCTTTATTATCTAATTTCAATTCTTTATTAAAACACTATAATGATGGGATATTCCAATTTTATTTGATATTATGGACTATTGAATAATAATTTAAGGTAGTTTTTATCCAAAACTCACTTGATTTTATACTTATAATGGAGTTTGGATTATAAGTCTATTTAATTATTTGATAATTTTTAATATCATACTATTGCATAAATTTTACATTTTAAACTAATTAAACATAATTATATAAAATCATTAATTTTTTATGGATTATATACATTCATATTAAAATCTATGAAAAATGATGTTGCTCAAAAACATAATCAAATTAATCCTCATAATGAATATTTTATATTGTTGATTTCAAATAGATTAGTAATTATTATTTAAATGACATAATAATTATTATGTGTTTTAATTTTATTTAATTATGTATATGTACTTTATTATATATGGATGAAATATGGATTACATTACTAAGGAAAACGCCTCAGTATTCTATTGGTTTATAGAAGTTTTTAGATTTTGAAATTTCCAGTAAATCCATTTATGGGAAAAAAAATTCCATACCCCAAATATAAAATTAGAGGGTGGTTAAAGAGACATTAAGTTTATGAACACTTAATATTGAATCAATTCCCTGATCAATATTTGTGTTCTATTTTTCATGGAGAATTAAACATTACAAAATGTTCAAGCATTGAAATCGGTCAATAGAATGAGTTCCCAAATTTTTCAACAATGGAAAATAAAATATATAACCTTATAAATGATTGTTTTGGAATAAAAGGAAATAGTGTCAATATCAAAAACATACCAGTAGAACAAGTTGAGGGTTCTATAAATAGTAACATAAAAAATGATGTTTTTGGACTAAAAAAATAACCAGATCAATAAAATAACAAATCATTATATCCTCTTCATGATACTATAGAGGTTAATGTAGGATAGAACTTCACTAGTAAAAAATATTTGTTTCATGTTTTATTTGATGATATAAATAAAAAGTTTTATAGTTTTTTTATGAAATATTCAAAACATTCTTTTCTACTAATGATGTAGCATATCAAATGACTATGACAAATTACAAATAATGTGATGTCCATGATATTGGAATTGTTTTTTGATGCATTTCTAGAAGCTAGATCCCTTATTATTTTTATGATATGAAAAAAATTAAAAATTTTGGCATGAATTACACAAAAAACATGTTTGTCCCAATGATTTAATAATTAAAGTAGTTATAGAAAAATGGTGTTGATACATAAGATGCATCTTCTAAAACAATGTTCAAAATTAACACCGCTTTAATGAAGACCATTAGTGATTTACCTGTTCTTGGGAACTTATCTTGTTGAAAAGATTACCTAATTTTTTATTTTAATATTTTTCATATTGATTTTGATCCTGAATTACAACCTTATAGTTAATAAATGTTTCTTCTATTTTCATCACAGATTTCTCGATGCATCTCATAGATTTCGGTTGAATAAGTCAAAATCCAATGGGTCTATTGAATGTAGACCACCTCCAATGTTCTTGATAGGATTTGAAATATTTTAAAAACTATTTTATTTTGAAATAATATTTGGTAATATGAATTAATTTAATGATTGTTGTAAAAATCTCTAAGTGCATTATCAGTTGAAATCAGAATGTAGTGATGGAAGAAAAAAATATTTTCTTCAAACTTTTGTATTGAGAATTTAATTTGTTGCATCATAATATTGATGTCATGCATATTGAGAAAAGGTTTTTTATATTTTGATCTTTATATTACCTAATGATAATTGAAAATTTAAGGACCATATCAATACTCATAAGGACTTACAAACAATGAATATATAGTGTGATCTATGGATAAATGAGAAATGAAAGTATGGTTTAGAAATTTTTGTTGCGAAAAATATGGATATAGATATATTCCATCAAATTTAAAAAAAATTAATCTATTTTATGGGATGTCAAGTAACATATCAAAGTGTTTTGACTTAAATAATTATAGCTTATATGGATTAAAAAATTATGATTCGGGTATTATTTTATAGCAGTTACAATCATTGTCATTATATACATTATTACCTGAATAGTTTACTATATTTGTACTCTTATTCTGCACATTATTAAAAAAAATATGTGGGAAAAATCTATGACCAGATGATAATGACTTTATTTAAGATAGATTTTTATAGCACTCCATTCAATGGAGATGATCTTTTCTCTATCATTTTTTACTACCATGATACATTTAACCATGTATTTGGTTGAAGAAACAAAATTAAGAGGTCATGTACATTATCGATGGATGTATCCAATTGAGAGGTACTTTATTTGTTTGTTTTTATATAAATTAAACCATTAATGAAACTTAATTAAATTTTTAACAGTTTTTTATTCATTTTATTTCATATATACCTCGGTCATTTGAAATCAAACATAAAAAATAAAGCTCAACATAAAGGCTCTATTTTTTTAGGCCATTTAGTATAGGAGTGTCTAGTCCTTTTTCAAGATACTTATTTGATATTAAGACAATATTCAATCAAGATGGATGTGTTGACCACATATTGAATCAATATCAACTAGATAGGAAATAAAAAAATATTTCTTACTATTCGAGGATCAATTGGGTGGGTATCAAATATTACATTAATATAAACGGAATTTTTACAATCATATAGATATATAATAATAATACTGAAATTTAGATCCATTTTTTAAATACATTATGATAAAAAAACAAAGATATGTGATAGAATTAAAACATAAAATAATAATGATATAACAAAATCTTTTAATAAAGATACTTTAGAAAGCTTTTCACACCATGTAAGCTCGTAAATATTGAAATTCAACATATATATTAGGTTGAAACAAATATTTTTTATATATAATAATGTATATTGAATTTTTAAAATCATGAATACTGATACTCGGTCTATGTTTTCAGAATATTTGAAGTTTCTAGATTGAGGTCCACTAAAACAGGCCAGAAATTTTGATTCTTACAATGTGAATGGCTTCAAATTTCATAGAGTTAGTCAGGGAGAGGGTTTAAAAACATTTAATAGTGGTCTATTTATATATTCTTAATTATGATACTATATAAATTTGACTAATATTATCTAATTAAACTAATATAGTCATTTTTTAGTTGTTTTATTAAAATGAAGTGGGTTGATATTAGCAGAGGTATTAAAATAGATTATTTGATATTTACTTATGCAAACATCTCTCACTTGATTGATGTTAGTGATCATAAATTATATGGTCTGTATAACTTCACATCATAAGTCAAAATGCAATATTATTGTAAGATGTCATGGATGAAGTGTGGAGTGTATTTTTTTACATAAAAAATTAAATGTATGGTTTGGGTGATGAAGTGTAAGATTTTAACTTTTTCGTTGAATCCCATAAACATTAAGAAACTAATTTATTTTTCTATAATTATATTGAGAATATTAGTTTTTCAAGGGTGTATGAAGTAATAATGGAGAAGGATAATGATATGATTGATGGAAAAAAATAATATATATAGTTTTCTATTAGGTTATCAACCATCTATGTTGTATGTTATCTATTTCCAACACTACAGATATGTTATCAAAATTAAATTGGTTTTCATTCATTATTTTTTGAATTTCAAAAAAGAAAATTATATATTTGATTGTACGTGTAGTCATTCATTATCATACTTATGTTTATTGTGTTTTTCAATACTATTCATAAGTTATCATTTCAAAATTTAAATTTCTATATAGATATTTTTAAATATATTTTTTCAAATTATTTTTTATTGTTTAAACGATAGAATTACAAGGAATAATTGATTCACTAATCCCAATATACTCCCAGATGACATATACCTGACCATACATATATTATCAATGTTACCTGATGTCCCCTCAGGTTACCTCCCTATAGAGTATGGGATTCCCATCATATCCTCCCTCCACCACAATCATCTTCCACACACTATTTCTCCCTCCCATCAACTTCTAATACACCCTCTTTATCCCTCCCATCAGGATCTAGCACATTTCCTCCTGATTCAGCAAGTTTGGTGCATAGTGACTCTACAGAAAGGGAATGTGTGGTAATTCCAATTTCTTAATGAGGATATTAGATACTAACGTTTATAGGTATTAATTTTAATGTGAATAAAGTTATTACAATTTTTTTATACTAATAACTATTTTAAAAAATATATATGAAAATATTGTTATTTCTGATACAAATATTAAAAGATCATATGTCGAGAATCTGAATAGATTGGAGATATTTGTCCCCATTGATTGTTATGGGGTACCCATAGATGATGTTGCAGGGTTATTTGGACAGATTATATGCTAATTGGTGGTCGATCCAATTACCCTTCCTATTATATATTCTAATTGGAGTCATATGCCTCAATATTAGAAGATTAAAGTATTTGATTCCAGATAAAGTTAATTTTAATACATCATATACAAAAACCCTATTCTTTATTACACATTAACTCATGATTTATTACATAAATGTACACTTAATACAACCCAAAATATCGATAAGTCTAGTTTATTTGGGAATTAGGTACAAAACATAACATCTTAAATGTGTAATACAACAACATTATTAAAAAAATCATTAACATACTTATAAAATTCCATGTCGATTAAAAATGTATGGTATAACATGGGAACAAACATAAAAAATTTATGATCTATAAATACAATTAAGGGAATAAACATGGAATAAGGTGACACATGTTAGAAAATAGGCACATGAATGGTTCATATAAATAGTAGGAATCATAAACATGAACAATGAGATATTATATAGAATGATAGTCATAACATGGTAAATGTGGAAACATAATAAGAAACTGCATCATATACATAGGTCAAGGATAAACCACCAATAAAACATGGTTTAAAAAGTATCATAAATGAATTTGGCTCACTCTTTATCCCAAAAATACATATCATGAGACTAATCAATTGGAGTGATATATAATTATAAGTACACCCATCTCATTCATATTCTCATGCTTAAGTTTTCCACATAGATCATACAACATGTATTCATTCATCATCATAATTTATTACGCAATCATGGAGTTGGAAATATATATATATATCTGTGTGTGTGTGTAAGTCCCAAAAAAATTATGTGTGCATAAATGTGAACACCCTTGATATGAAATGGGTATGGTATTCACTACACAATTATTTTGACAGGGTAAAGCACGGTGAGATTTCAACAGCATAACGATGTCACTTAAAGATTAATAAAAATGTGTTGATGAGAGATACGGGGGTATCTCGTAACCTAGATATAATATGGGTAGTAAAATAGACATGGAAAAAAATATCCTAACATTATAAATGTGAAATATAAGTCATCAGTTAATGAAGAAACATTAATAATGAAAACAATCCTAACTATATTTTGGCATGACAATGGGTGTACAAAAAGGATCATGGGAGGATTAATGATCCTAAAAGGGGTTAAAATATTTTATACATTGAGTGGAAAGTAAGTTTAATATGTAATATCATATCCCAACATATAAAAATAAAATTTAAGATACATAACATAAAATTAGTAATTGAATGGAAATGATAAGAGAGAAATCCCTTACTTGAGTGTGTGACTCCAAAAGCTTGGTAAGGGATTATTCAGATCATTTGAGTGAATTTTGAGGACTTAGTAGAGTTTATGAAAGAGTATGGACATGATTCATGTATTTTTAGTGAAGATAAATGGGAACTTCTGTGGGTTTATATAAGAAAAGAGGGGTATTTCTTTATTATTTATGTTTTTGTCTCTTTATAACAAAATAATCAAGACCAAAATCCAACCCACGATTTTCGAAAAATGGGATTCATTATAATTATTTTATAAGGCCAAGATACTAACTTAATAAAAATAATTCTCTTGATTATGTGGAGATGACTCACAATCTTAAAGAACTTATTAGGACCCATAAGATATATTAATAGTTTATGAGGATTTATAAGGCCTTTATAAAATTAATTAAATAAACATAAAATCACATTATTTTAAGGTTAAAACATATCTTTTTTCCATGTATATATTTTATAGTATTTATTACATTACTTTAGGGTAATTATGATGTCATAATACACAAATTTTATTTATATGGTATTTAATTTTTACATGAAAATTATATTATCTCATAAAATTATGAAAAAATCACCATTGGATTATTTTGACATTTTGATTCCTAAAATAATATTTATTATCTATAGATAATTTTTTAAATATTTTAATTTTTAATTTCAAAAATAAAATTTTTTTAAGAAATGTTTGGTTTTTTTATAATAAAAAATTTCGAACCCTCAAAATAATTACATTTGAAATCCTAAAAAATATATATGATAATTTATATTTAATAAAAATTATTTAATAATAATATTTTATTGTAATATTTTTATCCAAAATCTATTAATTTTTCAAAGTAAATTCCTAAATTTAATTTAAATATTACCCAAAAATATTATTTGTGCCTTATTATATCAAAATAAAAATAATTTATAAAGTAAAAATAATAGGATGAAAATATATCCATTAAAAAATAATTTACATAATAAAATATCTATGTTATTGATATATATCCCTTTAATACACCAATAAACACCCTAAGAGTAAGGTGTGTGAGAATGAGACTTTGATGGGGTGGTTCGACATATAAGGTTTTGGTTGTGATCTCGATGAGATTGAACTTCCGCCATCAACTATGTTGTTCATTCTTAAGATATTTTATCTCAGATTGGGCTTGGTCAATGGAAAATCCTTGTGATTTTATCTCCCGTAGAAGATTTGATAAAAGGACTTTACAGGGTATGATCCTACTGGTTGAGGCTATCACTTGCTTTATCTGTGTTAATTTCATTTGATAAAACCCAATATTTATACTAATCATGTGATCATTGTTCAATGGATATATTATCAATGGTAATGATTATTGAGGGTATTTTAATTAGTATATAATAAAGATGAATAATTTCATGTGTTTTCTATAACCATATTACATAATAATATATTTCGTTAAATAAAAAGGGGTATTTTATTTATAATAGTTTGGGTCTTTACAATCTTCCCCCTTAAAAAATTTATCCCTTAAAATTTTCATTTCATTTACTATAATAGATGAGGGTAACTCTATTTCATCACTTCCTTCAGTTCCCATGTCACTTATTCAAACTTGTGGTTTCTCCAAAGCACTTTGACAATGCATATTGACTTTTTTCATAGAACTTTGTCTTTGTGGTCTAATATCATCACTGGTTTATCCTTATAAGATAGATCATTATAAAATGTTACCA
Source organism: Viscum album (assembly GCA_963277665.1). NCBI lineage: Eukaryota > Viridiplantae > Streptophyta > Magnoliopsida > Santalales > Viscaceae > Viscum > Viscum album. The sequence continues at coordinate 1,941,185,718 of OY728159.1, forward strand.
ACACTTTATTGAGAACATGGGAGGGTTTTGGTATGTACTTTCTCAATAGTGGTAAATAGAATACATCATGTAATTGAGATAGATTAGGTGAGAGTGAAAGTTGGTGATCCATTGATCCGATGCAAACAAGTATTTCAAAGGCGATGATGTGTCTTGGACTAAGATTTCCCTTCTTACAAAATCATACCACTTTAATCCATAGATATTTCCAAATAAATACTATGTCTTAAACATCAAACTCTAGGTATTGTCAACGATTCTCATCATAGATCTTTTATTGACATTGAGCAATCTTGATTTGCTGCTGAATATTATTAACATTTTCAAATATTTCTTTGTCCATTTTAGGAGATAGTAGTTTCTATTCACCAACTTCATCCCAACATATAGGTGTTCTGCACCTCTTCCCATAAAGGTATTCATAAGGATCCATTTGGATGCTCAATTGAAAACTTTTTTTATAAGAGAACTCGACTAGAGGTAGATGTTGGTCTCATCCTCCATTGAAGTCCATAGAAAATACTCTCAACATGTCTTCAATGAAGTTTGTAGTCTTTCTAAGATAATCCACCACAACCCAGATAGCATTTTTTCCTCTTTATTTCTTCGTATTTCCTGTGACAAAGTCCATTGTGATGTTTTCAAATTTTTATATAGGTGTGGGTAATGGTTGTATCATCCCATTATATTTTTTCCTTTCTGATTTCACTTTATTACATACAAGACATCTTGATGTATATTCTATGATCAATTTATTCATATTATCCCACCAATAGTATTTTTAGAGATCTTGGTACATATTTTTGTTTCTAGAATGGATATGGAAAGATGAGCTATGTCCATCATCCAAAAAATCCTTTAACATTGTATTTGATGGTTCACATAGCCTTTAAACCAATATTACAGCACTTTATTCATTATCATCGAACATAGAGGATTTTACTATTATTATAGTTTACACTTTCTTCTATGTAATTTGATCCAATGATAAATCATCTCGAATATCAATGAAGTTTGTAGTCTTTCTAAGATAATCCACCACAACCCAGATAGCATTTTTTCCTCTTTATTTCTTCATATTTCCTGTGACAAAGTCCATTGTGATGTTTTCAAATTTTCATATAGGTGTGGGTAATGGTTGTATCATCCCATTATATTTTTTCCTTTCTGATTTCACTTTATGACATACAAGACATCTTGATGTATATTCTATGATCTATTTATTCATATTATCCCACCAATAGTATTTTTAGAGATCTTGGTACGTATTTTTGTTTCTAGAATGGATATGGAAAGATGAGCTATGTCCATCATCCAAAAAATCCTTTAACATTGTATTTGATGGTTCACATAGTCTTTAAACCAATATTACAGCACTTTATTCATTATCATCGAACATAGAGGATTTTCCTATTATTATAGTTTACACTTTCTTCTAAATTATCACATCATCAATTTGAAAATCCTTTAACCACTCAAGAAGAGATGATTGAGCAATAATTTGTGATAGGATTAATGATTTTCCGTCCTTTATGATTCCCATTTCAATCCTTTACAAATCTAATAAGATTGGATCCTTCTCAATTCTCATCGATTATAGAATTTTTCGGGTCCTTTATACTAAGATAATCTTCCAATTTATTTGTTTTCCCATGATGGCAGTGGATTGGTAATCCATATTCATTGATCATCTCAAACCATCTTATTTGGTGCATATTCATCTCTTTGTATGTGAATATATATTTGAGAATTTTTTTTATCCGTATATATTTCACACTTCTCCCCAAGGAGATAATTCCCCCATATTTTCAAGGTGATGATCACTTAATCCAACTCTAGATCATGTGTTGGGTAGTTATATTCATGAACTTTCAACTAGCCTGAATCATAGGCCATGACATTATCATTCTTCATTAACACATAGCCTAATCCATTATTTGATGCATCGCTGAATACTATGAAATATTCTCCACTTGTGGGTAGTATGAAAATAAGGGCAGTGATAAGCCTAATTTTCATCTCCTAGAATCTCTCTTCACATTCATCATTCCAAAAATACATTACTCCCATCTGAGTTATCTTGGTTATAGGGTTTTTAAATCATAATAAATTTAAAATAAATTGATGATAGTACCCTAATAATCGAAGGAAACTACAAATATTTATCACATATGTTAGATTTTTTCATCCTCTAATTACATATATTTTTAAGGGTCTATATATATCCCATTTCTTGTGATGATATGTGCCAATAATGAGACCTCCTTCATCCATAACTCACATTTTCTATACATTTCATAAAGCTTCTCCTTTTGTAATTTCTTTAGAATAGTGATCAAATAACCCTCATGATCCTCCTTAGTTTTAGATTATATTAGAATATAATCTAAAAATAAAACCACATATTTTTTATGGTAATATCTATATCTAGATAATTAGTTATTTCGAATGGAATTACAATAAAATTGCAGTGGCCATACCTTGTACGAAAAGTAGTTTTTGTGATATTCACCCTAACTTGGTAATATCCCGACCACATATCCACCTTAGATAAGTATTGTGTTCCATGTATCTGATTGAACAATTCATCAATTAATTGAAGTGGATACTTATTATTTAGTGTGATCGTGTTGATCTCATGATAATCAATTCAAAGGTGCATTGACCCATCCTTTTTCTTGAAAAATAGGATTATTGCACCCCATTGTGAAGTCCTCGGGCTTATAAACCCTTTATCTAGATTATCCTATATTTGTTTCTCTAGCTCCTCAATTTCCACAACAACCATTCTATATGGAGTCTTGAATAATAGTAAAACCCTAGGTATAAGTTTGATTGAAATTTCAACCACTTAGATAGGAGGAAGACCAAGTAATTCCTCGAGAAATACATTAGTGTATTCCCACAAAATATGCATGTCCTAGAGGATTTTTCTTTAATTATACTCAATCATTTGATCAAGATACATTTCATCATGGGGAAATAATATCCATTCATGAGATGTTGGTGAAAAATAAAATTCATCCTCCTCTTTTCACTTTCATAGAATAAGGGGTCGATTTGCAATATGGATAGTGATTCCTTTCTCATAGAAATTTATGTTGGCTCGGTATAGGGAAATCCAATCCATACCCATAGTTGAATTGAATTACACCAATGGGAGTATGATAAGGTTGGATGGTAATTTTAGCCTAAAAATTATGAAATTGGGGGAGTTATATACTCATGATGAAATAATTTCTACATTTGTTGTTTTCATTGATAAATCCACTTCAAAGATTAGTGGTGTTGTTTGAATAGTTCTACTAAAATTATGTGATATAAAGGAATTCATATAACCACAATAAAAATGTATATTCCCTGAACCTGAATGAAGAAATAACATACCTATAATAAGATCATTTTTGTGATCCACTTCAGTATTTTTGATGGAAAAATATCTCCCTTTCTTCCTTAGAGGTTCTTGGTTGTATCTGAAAACCCTTGGTTTAATGTATTGGTTTGCAAAGAGTCATGGTTCCTTGCAGTTATAGAAATGAACAATGCACTAAGGTTTGATTAGAGAAATAATTTCCAACATTAAATTATAGGGTTTCTCATATTGGAAATAATTATCTAGTTTTCCGTCCTTCTTACACCTAAAGCATTTCCTCATCACCCTTAGGAAATTTTTGGGGTTATTCTTTTTACACCGTTGACAAGTTGGATGTTGAAATTTCATTGAACCATTAGATTTCTCCATAGGAATAAAATAATTAAAATTTACCCCATGCTTATTATACCCATGATACCCTTGATATTCACTAATATCTATTTAGAAATTGAGAACACATTGTACACTTTCCGCATAGCTATCAAATTCATGGATCAGAGGGGATTTTTGTAGACTAGTTTTTTTCCCACCAAAGAAGTTGTAAACCTCTAATTAGATGGTAATGAGAAAACTAAAGACATATCTTGAAAGTATTGTGAATATTTCCTCATACTTACCAATATACTCACCATCTATTTTCTTAACGGCAAGGAATTCACTTTTTATTTTATGATAGATAGTGCAAGGAAAATATTATCAAAAAACATTTTTCAGAATTCCTAACAGTCCATCGCTTTAATCACTTAGGATTTGTATTATTGATAAATGTCCACCAATTATTAGTCCATCCCTCCACATGATAAACATATAATATAACCTTCTCTTTCTCAAAACATTGAATTATGGAGAATATATTCTCAACGGAGTTGATCCACTGTTCTGCAATTAAGGGATCAAATAATCCATTGAAAGTCTAAGGCCTTTGTCACATAAAGGTATCAATCATAGCATGTTCAATCTTAGGGGGATTTGGAAGCTTCTATTTATCAAGGATTTTATTCATAACATGAGTCATATAAGATAGTATCTTCATATATTTTTTGATTCTGGCTCCCATCCGGTTGTCCATCTCAATTGGGGTAGTCATCTCATTGCCCATTGCATTGATTTTTTACTTGATTCCTCCTATTTATGGACATTTTCTTGAATAAAAAGGAAAATTATGGATGATTATTTTTAAACTAATAAACACATTATGGTGAATCCAATTACATTAAAGGGATAACTTATAAATTACATTTATTTCTTTACTTTTAAATTTATAGGATTCAATCTATGTTATCCATGATTTATTTACTAACATATACTCTTATGGTAATTTTTTGATCCCTTAATAAAATTTAATAATGATATTATGAATTTACCAATGAATATCCCCCATGAGTGCCAAAATAAGTGCATAGTAAGGCCCATTTTTATGAACAATGTTACACCAACATAGTCTTGGAACACCTTAATGAAGTTGTTACCCTTAGGCACATCAATTACATAAACACATCCACTTGTAGTTTCTAAACATGGATTGATTTCTTGATAAACCATTTAATCTATACTTAACAAAATTTAGGTTTGTTTTCTTATACTTTGTTTTATTTCTAGGGGTTTATCTAGATTTTTTCTAATCATAATCCCAAAAATAACTAAAGTTTTCCTTTGATACCAACTATGAAAACCCTATTCATTATTACACATTAATTCATGATTTATTACATAAAAATAAACTAAATAAAAACTGAAATATAGATAGTTATAGTGTATTTTGGAATTTAGTACATTGCATAATATCATAAACATGGGATACAATGACATTGTTTAAAACTTCCTTAACATGATTCTAAAAATTCCTAGCTTTTAAAACTACATGGGATAACCTAGGGACAAACATAAGAACGGGGTGATCTATAAATACCAGTAAGGGAAAAAATGAAATAAGGTGATACATGTTATACAATAGGCATGTCAATGGGGAATAAAAAAAGTATTCATCATAAACATCAACAATGAGACATGATATAGCATGACAATCACAACATGCTAAATGTGGAAACAACTTAAAACACTATATCATAAACATAGTTCAAGGATAAAATTATAATAAATCATATTATTAAATTACCAAAAAGGAATCAGGTTCGCACCTTATCTACCTAGGAGTTTATGATAGTGCTATATATTCTACCTGTGGTAGTTGTCTTAGTGTATCATGAACCACGGTGATAATTGTATAAGTGGTATTTCATCTACCTCAAATGTGATAATGATATTACATCTTCCACTTGGGTGGGATGTCTCAATGGTGCATCATCCACTTAGAAACCAGTTTTGGATGTATATCATCCACCTGAAGTTAGTGATACCCTATTCACAAGGTGATTTCTCATTATCCCTTAATATTATATTGATGATGGACCATTCGAGTGGATGGGTTGTGATAGTGATGTACAATTAAACAAGTAGTACTTAATAGTGACGTTTTATTCACCTTATTTATAAGACAATGGGTAATATATCACTCATTATTGAGGAATGTTCAAACTATGGGAATATCATCCCATTATAGCATTGGTTAAAGAAATTATGGTCACATGTAGTCTAGATAATAAAAATTACATTAGGTGATAGTATATTTATTTATTTATCTATTAAAATCTCATAATAAGTATGATTTTATATTTACTATAATAATTAGGGACAACATTGGTAGGGGCCTACTGGGTTGTACTCACACCCTACTCAAGAACCCTAATAATCGAGAATACATAATGTTTCATAACCTAGATAAGGTGTAGGGTCATTCTACTATAGATGGATTAGTTGGGGGAGCATAGTGATAGTTGGGAGATAGGACCAAGATAGGACACAAGACCAAATTTTTGGATATCTAATGTTTTAGTTATTTTTAAAATATATCATATATGATCTATCCTTTGAAGATTAGGTTTATTCTTGTATGAATCATATGATATCTATATTAGCTTATTCTAATATAGCATGATGTTTGTTTTATTTTTGTTTCCATATAGTTTTTATGAAAATCTTATGTTTTTATTATATTGTCAAGGTTATTTCATAATATTGATTTCATTGTGTTTTTTATAATTATATGTACTTGAGGGTATATTCTCCCCATATATTTCATTTCCATACTCACTATTTATTAGTATCCTCTAGTGTATGGGGAGGCATACCTATTGTACATAGGGACCCAGATAAATCAAGGTGGAGGTGAACTAGAATAAATATGTTATAAACTAGTGTCAGATATGAGTTTTGATCTTATGACCTTAACATACCTTGGCCAATAGGCCAAAATTATTCTTTGTCAAAGGGTTCCACATGACCCCAAGTGTTCCTCACTATACATTAAATAATACATAATATCTCTGACCTATTTAACTTCAATGGATCTAAGCCAAAGGGTTCCATATGACCCCAGGTTCACCTCTATGTATTCCATTCAGGATGACTAGGATGTGGATATTTTACGGCCTATGGAGTATGGGGAGGAATGCTTGAGGTTATGAAATTTAATATTTTTCATGTATTAAGTATTTCATCAAGTACCTAGTTAGAAATTACTGAGAACCCTATGGGCGTAACATGTGTGGTAGTTTCACTTGGAGGTCCATCAAGTGCCCAGTAACCCTAGGGTGGGTACCCGATGGGGGAATAAGTACCCAGTGAGGGATAGGTGGGTACTTGGTATCCCTAGACAGATTTTATCAATTTTAATTAATTAATTATTATTTAAATTGATTTAATGACCCCCATCCATCTTTTTTATTTTATCCAAGTTTTATACCATCCCTCTATCTATATTTTCTCATTCTTTAACGTGATTCTCTCTCATTTAAGCTCTAATCGTTGATATGTATTTTGTGGGAGTTCATCACTAGTAAGTTTATGGGTCATCTTTCCTTTATTATTTCTCTCTTCCCTTATTTCAGTAACCTCCATTTATTATGCCTAATTTTAGGAATGTTTCAATATTTATCTATTTTAGTTGATTGAGGTCGAATTAGCTAGTGGTTTATGTCAAGAAAGACCCTATTAGACACAGTTAGGTGCTCTCTTGATTTTTTTGGGAATTAAATGGAGTTTTATGCATCGTATGAAATTTGGAATGCTCTACATTGTTTATATTTCATAGAAATTTATTTAAAATAAGATCTTCACTACCTATAGTATAAAATGAATAAATTAGACCCATGAAAAGTCCTTTGAGTGGTGAGTATTAATTCCATGGACATTTTTGACCTTTTCCCTTGTGGGATGTTTTATAGAACCATGAATTTGGACTTTGAATGGTCTTCCTATGCTTGATACCTGAATCTAGGATCCTCATTTGGTTTCCAAAGATACCCCTTGGTAAGGAATGAATAGAGAATGTGTAAAGCTGGAGATGAGCTAGCCTCTGTTTGAAACCTTGAGTAGGTTCATGGATAATGAGTATAACCTTTTATGGGTTATATTTTTTTGAATTATATGATTTATTTATGTAAAGACCCGGAAATTCCATGGAAAATTTTTTCTTAATAAATGGTAATTTTACGAGACCACGATAGCTACCGGCACATGATTCCAAGGCCTGGTGTGCCCATAATCAATTTCTAATGTTTTTTTCAGGTACGTTCAGTAAACGTACAAGTGGGATTTTATAACTTTTGAACCAGTGCTCGAAATTGAAATCTGAGGACACCGTTGAACTCGCAACACCAGTATTCTCTTAAAAAGACTATCACCTCAACGATAGTGGGTCAAGATTAAAAGATAGTTTTTGGGTTTTTAGAGAATTAATTAAATAAAAATTAAGTGTGTGGCTTAATTTTTATTGTTGGTTAAAACCTCCTCATGGAAGTTGGAGGTGGGACCACCACACCTTAACCTCCCATGAAAGGTTATGGTGGTGGGGCCCACCTAAACTCAACCTCCCATGTGAGGATTAATGTGGTGAGGACCACACGAGGTTAAAAAATCCTGAACTCCCTATTTAGTGGGGAGAAATCCCTTGATCTCCCCACTTTATGGTGAAAAAACAAGTCAATTAATTATTAGAGCATCAATTAATTATTTTGAATATTTTTGAATTATGTGCCAATGATTAAATAATAGGTAAGAATAATCTATTATTTGATTGGAATTTTTCTGGGGAGAGGGGAGAACTTGGGAGAAGGCTCCCGAAAAAGAATGCTCCAACCGACGAAGAATGCTCCTACCGATGAAGAACGTCGACCTCGATCCCGATTTCGAGTTCCTTCCTCAGAACTTCCTCGACGTAGGATGCATTCGTCTACAACGAATTGACTTCCTCCTTTCCGCGACTTCATCAACGATCAACAAAAAAAAGGTAGGTGATTCATGCTTTTTTGTGGCATGTTCTCTGTTTTTCTTCAAAGATTAAGAAACAAAGCTGCATGTTATCACCCTAATGCAGAGGGTACGGGCCGAACAAATAGGGCTTGAATCCTCCCCTTCCTTGTGGAATTTTATGCTAAATTTGGCATGAGACTGAAATTATAGAATATCGAAAATGATGATTGCGGATTGAATGCAACATCCCAAGGAGATCACGACCTCTTCTGGAATGAGAATCGGGCCACCAAAACTCTTCTGGTGCCTGCGGAAAGATCGCCAGTGGATGGAACCAACGACCATCACCACAGGGCGGTGACGGCGCAACCGCACCGCCGGAGGAGTAGCAGTGATCGGCGCAATCCCGACCGCAAGGAGGATCGGCGGCCCGAGCCGCTGGGTCGTCGGAGGTGGCGCAGCGCAACCGCGTCGTGCCAGAGGAGGTGTCTTAGGAGAGGGACCCAATTCTGGGTCCTGCATGATGTGGACCAGCACCATGTGTCACCAGTTTTAATTCCACCAAAATAGCTTTAGCCGTTCGGGATACCAAGGGTCGTGGCCTTTCCCCCTAGATGCGGCTAGGACAGACTCCATAGGCCGTCAGGCTGGACCCCGTGCGGGCCAGACCCAGCGTGGCCCAGGCCACCACCGTGGGTCGGGCTGCCCCCGCAGGGCGGGTCGGACCCATGGACCGAGTCAGACACGTGGACGGGGTCGGACCCCAGTCCGGACCTGGGTCGGGCCGGGTCGGTCCGCCTGGTCCAAACTGGACCCAGACCTGTTTTTGCCTGTTTCCACTCTTTTTCCCGTAACTTGAGCTACGGGCGTCTGATCGGCGAACCGTCTGCGGATATAAAAACCCTGTAATGAGATGGTTTTTTGGTATACCCAAATCTAGGTTTGGACACATTTGGGGTATAGTCGGTTTGGATCGAACATAAATCCAATCAGGCCCTCAGAACAGAAATGCCAACAACTCTCAGATTGGGCGTCCGATTGATGCACCATCTATCACTTTGAGTTTCTTATGGAAAGATGGATCTTTTGGATACATCAACTTGGAACTTCTTGGAAGTTAATGTATCAACACTTGGCTTGAGAAGCAGACCCTCCCAGAATCAAGCATACTTTGTTCGGAACCCTGTGGCTGGCTGTGCACGGACGACTATTCCTGGATCCTGTGTGGGTTTGATAGCACTGATTACTCTTCCTAGATCCTGTGTGGGTTTGATAGCACTAATGACTGTTCTTCGATCCTATGTGTGTTCAATAGCTTCGACAACTGTTCCTGGATCCTGTGTGGGTTCGACAGCTCTGTTTATTGTTCCTGGATCCTTTGTGGGTTCAACAGTTCTGATTTCTATTCCTGGATCCTATGTGGGTTTAATAAAAAAGATGATTCATTGGTTACATATGATCATCTCTATCTATCTACAAAATTTGTACACCTGTGTGATCTTAGTCATTAACTTTTTTTTAACCTCATGATTGAGATGGATTACTTGATAACTTAGGTATATGTATGGGCATATACCTAAGTGGGGTTATTTGTTGAATTTATACTTGTGGTTTATCCTTGTTGGATTTGTGATACCTTGAGGGTCTTAGGGTCTCTAATGAGTATAATTATACTCACCCCTTCACGGGTTATGCCCGCACCTAGTTGTTTTCGTTGAAGATGATGAACAACGCTGACTAAGGCTAAGAGTAGCAGGACTGGACAGTACCCAGAGGTGGACCTTACGACGAGTCGGTACAAGGAGGAGACTGACGGATGTGGACTACTAAGGAGGCTATCTATACCTACCCTTAAGGTAGGAATTCCATAGGATGATCCAGCAGCTATTTTTCTTATCTTTAGTTGTACTTTATTTTCATTTGTACTTGTACTTATCTGTTGGGCTTGTAATCCGGCCCCTTTACTTTTTATCACTCCTTTATATACAACTTTACTTAGTGTTTTTCTTCTATCTCGTACTCTATTTTCTGTGTTTACTCTTTATAAAGGAAATGCCTTCCTAGTTATAGGTAACTACGCCTTTGGTTCTAGTCGCCAACCCCTGGCCTATGGCAGGCGGGCTTGGGGTAGTCACGGCACAAGCCTCGGGGGACGGGTCCTGAAAAATTGGTATCAGAAGAGTAGGTTCTACTGTAGAACATAGGATTCTAATATTTCTTTTCTATGAAGTAATAGTATTAAGGGTAATGAGTGTGGTTTTTAGTTCAGGGAGTCCAGTATTGGTGCGGTGGCCGACGTATCCATACACCAGGACCCTAACTGTAGATTTTCGACTCAGTACATGGAAACACTGATTACGTGTGTGTTTCAATAGTTTTCTTAGTGATCCATTTGAGTCAGCTCACCAGGTATAAATTATTAACCATCGCGCACCTGTTCCTTTTTAGGATGGCCCCACGCAAACATCCAGCCAGGGTTCCAGGATTTGTATGGGATGGTAGCCCACCGAGCGATGAGGCCTCGATGCAGGGCCCTATTACAGCAGAGTAACCAATGGTACCACAAACCGTTGGGCCACTAATGCCACAAAACGCAGTAACAGACGGTGCACGCCTCTTGAGCGCATTTCACGAGTTCCAACACCAGAGGCCGCCCAAGTTCAGGGTTGAGATGAAGTTGTAGGTAGCTAAGGATTAGATGGAGGCTGTAGTGAGTCTACAGACTGGTAGAGATATCGGTCGACCTTATGGTGATCCTTGTCGCGAGTCTCCTTCAGTTAGTAGTAGGAATATGGTGGAGCCTGATGCTCTAGTTTCATGATGATATGACACTACTCTCGGTAGATTTCGAGAGCCTGTTTTAGGTGGATTTTGTCCTAGCCACCCTATGTGCAGTGTGGATACATGAGCTACTTCATCTACAGTAGTGTAGAATGACGGTGGTACATTACTCAGTGAGGTTCACCGACCTCTCACACTACTACTCAGATAGGGTGAGGGACCCATTTCTCAAGGCATGGACCATCGAGAAGGGGCTCAGGTGAGATATCAGATCTTCGCTGATCTCCCTAAACATCCCGATGCAAGAAAGGGTGTTGGAGAAATCCCTCTTAGTAGAGAGTTTCCTTTCTGAGAAGTCACCATTAATGATCCGCCACCGAGCATCACGTAGTAGAGTATTCTGAAGTTGGTAGCAGACATATGTCCCAAAGGTCCAAGCGGACCAGACCATCCGGTGGACGACCTTAGGACTCGGGTTCGGTTGTGTGAGGCACATGAGATAAATCCAGTCATTCGAGGAACATGTAGTGTTTCACATGCAGTAGGCAGGGTCACATGGATCGTGACTGTCTGACCCGCCATACGAATGATCTATAGACAGTTGAGGGACATCCCATGTAGAGGTAGAGGTTCGATCGAGGTGATCCGCAGGGCGTAGGTGGATGTGGAAGAGGATTTGGTCGTACAGCTCGTGGTGGACGGCGTTACGAGGTGTTACCACCACCACCACTAGGAGGTCCACCCCGACCCCAGGGAGCTGGTGGACAGGGGAGAGCTCAGCTTCAGGTATCTGAGTCTTACGATCACGGCGCTCCAGAGATGATTTGAGGTACAATCTATGTCTACTCCACCTTATCTGCAGTTCTTATAGACAGAGGTTCCAGTCACTCTTTCATTGCCACTGCCCCCGTTCGGAGCTCGGAGATTCCAATGGAGTCGTTGGCTTGATCCTTATGGCTAGAGACTCCTACAGAAGCAGACTCGATGATTATGCACTAGTGTCGGCATTTTGAGCTTACATTAGGAGTTGAGATCTTCTATTGGGATCTCATTAAAGTGGCGTCGATGCCTTCCGACGTCATCTTGGGTATGTACTGGTTATCTACAGTTCATGCTTAGATCGACTATATTAGGTGCAAAGTGCGGTGTGACCGCACGGATGGGACCAGGTTCACCTTCACCGGCGAGAAGGGTGCCATAGCAGCGTAGGAGAGACTTACTCAGAGGAGGGTGCAGCCGATCACTCATCAGTTGGCCAGTCTTACCCTTGGAGCGATTGAAGTGGAGAGTTCGACTTATCCTCTAGTGGTGGACCAGTATACGGACGTCTTCCCTGATGATGTCCCATGTATACCTCCTTGTAGATAGGTAGACTTCTACATTGACTTGTACCCTGGGACGACACTGATATCTACACCAGCATATCATATGGCTCCCACAGAGCTTCACGAGCTGCAGATACAGGTATAGGACTTGCAGGAGAAGGAAATCATCCGGCCCAGTGTTTCTCCCAGGGCATCCCTAATTTTTTTCTCCAAGAAGGCAGATGGGAGATTGAGGATTTGTGTCAACTACCATAGTCTAAACTAGGTGATCGTGAATAGAAAATTACCCACTCCCAATGATTGACGACCTCTTTGATCATCCGAATGGAACATGATGGTTCTCGAAGATAGACCTCAGATCAGGTTATCACTAGCTCAGAGTTCGAGATGAGGATTTGAAGAAGACGGCCTTCAGATGTTGGTACAAACACTATGAGTTCTTGGTTATGCCTTTTGGCATAACAAACTCTCTAGAAGTGTTCATGGGACTCATAAAAAAGATTTTCCAACCATACCTAGATCGATTTGTCATAGTATTCATCGACGACATACTGATCAACTCGACTACTGAAGAGGAGCATGCCTACCATTTGAGAGTAGTACTGGACACACTCTGAGAGCACCAGCTTTATGGTAAGCACTCGAAGTTCTAGTTTTGTATTCGAGAGGTTCACTTCTTGGGAAAAATCATTTCGGAGGCTAGAGTTACAGTGTATCCAGGAAAGATTGTGGTGGTACCTGCTTGGGAGCCACCCAGGAGTGTGAAGAAGATACGGAGTTTCCTGGGTTTGGATAGTTACTACCAGAGGATTGTACCAGAATTCTCTAGATTTGCGGAACCACTATCAGCCTTGACAAAGAAGGGGAAACCCTTCGTTTGGTTGGAGAGATGCCAGAAGAGCTTCCATGAGCTGAGGTAGAGGCTGACTAGTGCCCTCGTTTTGAGGCTTCTAGAGGAAGGTGTAGGGTACATAATCTATTGTGATGCATTAGGGACCGCACTCGGGTGTGTCTAGATACAGGTGTGAGTAGTGACTGCATATGGTTCTCAAAAGATGAGACAGCATGAGCAGAACTATGGTACTCAGGACCTGGAGTTAGCAGCAGTGGTCTTGGCCTTAAATATGTGGTGGCACTATCTGATTGGAGAGCGATTTACCATGTACTCTGATCCCAAGAGTCTCAGGTATATCTTCTCTCATAATAACATGAACAAGATACATCTATGATGGCTCGAGTTCCTCCAGGACTATGACTTCGAGATAGTCTATAATTTTTAAAAGGAGAACGTTGTAGTATAAGCACTCAGTAGGAGATCTGGTATATAGTTACTAGGAGAGGCCACAGAGCAGCTGTCTGCCTTACAGATATCCTTTGTGGATGGATATAGACCAGTATTCCTTCAGTCTCTTACAGTCACTCCCCCACTCCTTCAACGAGTTAGGGATGCATAGCATGGGGATACTGACTGCGAGATATGACGTGCTCAGATATCCACAGGGCAGACACCTGAAGAATTTTATGAAGGTGGGGAGCACGTCATCCTTTTTAGAGGACATATATGGTACAGGTGTCACCTCAGGAGTAAGTCTATAAGGAGTTACACACATCCCCTCTATCGGTACATCCATGAGTGGCGAAAATGTACCAGGACCTTCAACGACAGTACTGGTGGCCAGGTATAAAGAAGGTGGTAGCAGTGTTTGTCTCTCGATGCCTCACTTGTCAATAAGTGAAGGTGGAGCACCAAGTACCAGTAGGCTTGGTTCAGCCTTTAGTGTTCCCAAAGTGGATGTGGGGTGGGATATCCATAGACACCATGACAGGACTTAAGCATACATCCAAAAGTCACAACTCGATTTTGGTGATCGTTGATCGACTCACCAAGTCGGACCACTTCATACCGATCAGAGAGCAGGGCTCAGTAGAGATCTTGGGATGCCTCTATGTGTAAGACATTGTATGGCTACATGGAGTACCTTCTTTTGTTGTCTCCGATCATGACACACGTATTACTTCCCAGCTATGGAAGGGGTTGTAGGAGGCTTTCAGGACGCAGCTTTATCTGACCACCGCCTTCCATCCCCAGACGGATGGAAGACTGATAAAACCATTCAGACTCTTGAGGAAATGCTCCGTTCATGCATTCTTGACTTAGGTCGTAGTTGGGAGGATCATTTACCTTTGGTGGAGTTTGCATACAACAATAGTTATCACTCCACGATTGGGATTGCACCTTTTGAGGCATTATACGGGCAAACTTGTAGATCACCCTTGTACTGGACTGACCCTGGGTAGTCAGCACTAGTGGGACCAGAGATGGTCTGAGCTACCATACAGAAGGTGCAGATCATCTAGGAGTGGATGAAGACTGGACAAAGTAGACAAAATTCGTATGCTGACAGGATATGGAGACCTCTAGAGTTTGGGGATGGCAGCCACGTCTTTATATGGGTATCACCCAAACAAGGTTTATGAAGATTTGGCCGAGGTGGCAAGTTATATCAACGTTTCGTCAGACCTTTTTAGGTCCTCAATATAGTTGGGGATGTGGCTTACCTCTTAGCTCTTCTATCTCAGTTTCACCTGGTGCACGACATCTTCCACGTATCCCAACTGAGGAGATATGTGCATGACCCATCTCACATCATCGACCATGGAGAGCTGGACATCAACAATGGGGCTACGTTTGCAGAGGTTACAATAGAGATTGAGGGTCAACAGGATTGGGTCCTACGTGGACAGTTGATATCTCTGTTGCGCGTACGCTGGCAGCATGGGAACCGCCAGGAGAGCACATGGGAGTGGGAGGCTCGGATGCATACTCAGTACCACCACTTATTCCCATATATCGAGTTATAGCTTACAGGGATGTCAATCCCTGAGGTGGGGAGAATGTAAACTCCCAGAAATTCCGTGGAAATTTTTTTCTTAATACATGGGAATTTTACAAGTCTGCGAAAACTGATGGTGCATGATTCTGAGGCCCGGTGTGCCCAGAATCAATTTCTTAAGTTTTTTTCAGGTACGTTCAGTAAACGTACAAGAGGTATTTCATAACTTTTTAACTGGTGCTCAGAGTTGAAATCTGAGGGCAACGTTGAACTCGCAGTACATGTATTTTCTTAAGAAGACTATCACCTCGATGGTAGTGGGTTGATATTAAAAGATATTTTTGGGTTTTTAGAGAATGAATTAAATAAAAATTATGTGTGTGGCTTAATTTATATTGTTGGTTAAGACCTCCTCATGGAAGTTGGAGGTCATACCACCACACCTTAACCTCCCATGAGAAGTTATGGGTGTGGGGCCCACATGAACTCGACCTCCCATATGAGGATAAATGTGGTGGGGATCACCTAAGGTTAAAACCTCTTGAACTCCGCATTAAGTGGGGAGAGACCCCTTGATCTCCCCACTTTATGGTGACAAATCCACTTAATTAATTATTAGAGCATCAATTAATTAATTTGAATATTTTTGAATTATGTGCCAATGATTAAATAATAGGTAAGAATAATCTGTTATTTGGTTGGCATTAGTCTTGGGAGAGGGGAGAACTTGGGAGAAGGCTCCCGTTGAAGAACTCTCCAACTGATGAAGAACGTCGACCTCAATCCCTACTTTGACTTCCTTCCTCAGAACCTCCTCGACGTAGGACACGTTCGTCTACAACGAAGTGATGTTTGCCTTTCCGCAACTTCATCAAAGATCAAAAAACAAAGGTAGGGGACTCATGCTTTGTTGTTGTACATTTTCCATTTTTCTTCAAAGATTAATAAATGAAGTTTCATGCTATCACCCTAATGTGGAGGGTGTGGGCCGAACAAACACAGCCCAACTCTTCCGCCTTCTTTGTGTGATTTGACGCTAAATGTGGCATGAGACTGGAATGACTGACTCTTGAAAATGATGATTGATGATCGAATGTGACATACATAAGAGAGCACAACTTCTTCTGGAATGAGAATCGGGCCACCGGAAGTTCTCCGGTGACCCGCGGAAATATCGTCAGCCGATGGAAACGAAAAGCATCATCGCGTGGCGGCAGCGGCGCAATAGCGCCGCCAGAGGGGTCGCTTGCCGACGGTAGGCCACGGTGGTGTAGCGGCGGCCGACGCAAACCCGGCCGCGGGGAGGACTAGCGGCAGGAGATGCTGGGTCGCCAGAGGAGGCGCGACGCAACCGCGCCATGCAGGAGGAGGTGGCTGGAAGCTCGTCCAACTAGGAGGTGCAGGACCCAACTCTGGGTCCCACGTTATGTGGACCGGCGCCACGTGGTGTCGGTTGGAATTCCACCCAGATGGCTTTAGACGTTCCGGATACCAAGGGGTGTGGCCTTTCCCCCTGGATGCAGTTATGGTAGACCTGACGGGCTTCCGGGATGGACCCAGCGTAGGCCGCCTTCGTGGGCAGGGTTAGACCCATAGACCGGGTCAGACCCGCGGACTGGGTTGGTCTGACTGGGTTGGACCAGACCCAGACCCATTTTTTCCTGTTTCCACTCTTTTGCCTGTAACATGAGCTACGGGTGTCCAATCGATGAACCATCTGCGGCTACAGAAACCTTGGAAGGAGAATATTCATTTGGTATACCTCACTCAATGTTTGGACATATTTGGGGTATGACTGGGTTTGATATAACGTAAATCTAATCGTTCTCTCAGAACGGAAATTCCAATAACTCTCCGACCGGGCGTCCGATTGACGCACCGTCTATCGCGTTGAGTTTCTTATGGAAAGACGGATATTTTGGATATATCAATATAGGACTTCATGGAAATTGATTTATCGACACTTGTCTTGATGAGCGGACCCTCTTGGAATCAACCATGCTTTGTGCGAAACCCTGTGGTTGGCTATGCACTAACGACTGTTCCTGGATCCTGTGTGGGTTCGACAGCACTGATGAGTGTTCATATATCCTATTTGGGTTCGACAGCACTAATGACTGTTCCTGGATCCTATGTGGGTTCGACACCTTTGACGACTGTTCCTGGATCCTATGTGGGTTCGACTGAATAAATGATTCAGTGGCTATATCTGATCATCTCTATATCTCTACAAAATTTGTAAACCTGTGTGAGTTGAGTCGGTAACTTTTTTTGTTTATCTAATGATTAATATGGATTACTTGATAACATAGGTATATGTATGGGAATATACCTATGTGGGGTTATCTATTGAATTTATACTTTTGGTTTAATTTTGTTGGATTTGTTAGACCTTGGGGGTCTCAGTGTCCCTACTGAGTAACGTTATACTCACCCCTTCATGGGTTATGCCCGCACCTCATTGTGTTGGTTGCAGATGAAGAACAACGCTGATTGAGGCCGAGAGTAGCGGGACTGGATGGTACCCGGAGGTGGACCTTACGATGAGTCGGTACGCAGGGGAGACTGACAGATGTAGAGTACTGAGGAGGCTATTTATACCTACCCTTCAGGTAGGAATTCCAGAGGACGATCCAACATTTTTTTTATCTTCAGTTGTACTTGTTTTTTAGTTGTACTTGTACTTTCATGTTGGGATTGTATTCACGCCCCTTTACTTTTCAGAACTATTTTGTATATAGATTTACATAGTGTTTTTCTTCCAACTCGTACGTTGTGGTGTTTGTTTACACTTTGTAAAGACAAGGCCTTCCTAGTTATAGGTAATTATGCCTTCGGTGCTAGTTACCAGCCCCTGGACTATGGAAGGCGGGCTTGGGGTAGTCACGGCATGGGCCCCGGGGGATGGGTCATGACAATTTGTATTTTATAACTCATTCACTTTGGTAACCTCTTGGTTGAACATCATCCACTCTTGATATGTTAGTGGTATCACATTCAATATATCAGATGATTTGGGGAATATTTTCCCACCCTAGGTTGTTTGATGGTATTTTAGCCACGCAAATTGATATTCTTATCCATCATTCTCCATGAGTTTGATGTATTAGTGGTAATTTTTTCCACCTAGACTCGGTTATTGTTAGTGTATCATCTACCCTTGATATTTTGGTGGTGTATCATCCACCCAGAGTTTGATATTGGTGGTTCATCTTCCACCAATGGTAATTTTCTTGGTTGTAAATATTCCACTTATAACCTTCTTTCTATGGCACCATTTCCACCTACGTGTTAATGATGGTGGATTATCATCTTCCTATGGGAGTTTTTTGTGTTGAATCATCCTCTAAGAGACTTATATTGATGGTATATCTTCTACCAAAAGAGTGATATTTATGGTACATCACCAACATTGGTTGGGTGTCTCAGGGTTTAATCATCCACTTGGAGACCAATTCTAGTGGTATATCATCCAACTAGTGTTGTTGATACTTCATTCACTAGGATATTTCCTATACAGAATTTGTGTTGGATTGGTAATGAACAATTCTCCAAGAAGGGTTGTGAAGGTGATTCATCATTCACCAAGTGGTACTTGATAGTGATAGCTCATTCATCCTATTTATAAGATTATGACTGATATCTTTTCATCCTTGAGGTTTGTTAAAACTATGGTTATATCATCCCATTTTGGAACTAGATAAAGAAGGAATGATCACACATGGTTCTCCTCTTTATAATTCCATCTCAAGATGATTTTTATTTATTTATTAGTATTCCATATCATGAATACACTTATATTTACTATATTTTTTTAGGAAAACATTAATTATGGCCTATTAAATTTCACAAAAAAACTTACTCAGGCACCCTGATACATGAGAAAACTTTATGTTTCATGACTTGGGTAATGGAAAGGTTCATACTGTTATAGATAGTTGAGCAAGTGGGTCTTGGTGAAAGTCTTGAAATAAGAATACAATAGAACTTGGGACTAGTTTTGGTTATTTTTGGATCATTTTATATATTATCTTCCCATATGAGATCTTGTTTAAAATTACATGATTTTTTTGACATGTACAGTAGTCCATTTCGACATATCATTATAGTTATTGTTTACTTCTAGTTGGTTTATAGGTATGATTACTATCTTATGTTGTTATATGTCAATGATTTTTTCTTAATATTTATTTCACATGGGTTTTATGGTTATTTATACCTTAGGGTATAGTTTCTACACATGTTTCATGCTTACCACTGCTACTTGTTGGCATCCTCTAGCATATGAGGAGGAGCACCTGAGGTGTGCAGTGACTCAGATCAGTTATAATGATGGTGGAATAGAACAAATATATTACACATATTAATATAAAGTATCATTTTATCAATTTTAAATTTTATAAAGGAATGGTAAACTTAGATTATGTTTCAATTCATGATCAAGTTTCAAATATCATGGTGAAGACATTATCCAATAAAACCTTTGAGAAGGGTCACTTTGATCTTGGATTTGAACCATATCCATCGACTCAGTGGATTTGATATGGATCCTTCATCCCATAAAGGATTTTTAAATTTCACAATTTATTTTTACAAGTGGTTTATTATAAGGTTTTTTATCTCAAAATGTGTTCTTTATATTTTTTATTCTATATAATGAACATGAAGAAGTGATATTTGGGTTATTTAAAAAGGGGGAGAGGTGAATCACGTGATTAAGGGAGTAACTACTAAAGTTTTTTCTAAATATTGGTGGCCTATTAATAAGGTTATATTACTTAGGGGAGTAAATGAATTGGTAGTAGTATCTTAAGGTTTGAAGCTTAAAAATTTTCTCAAGTGGCATGAGATTACAAAAGAATGTTTGTGATAAATTATTCCTCTAAATCTTGTTTCTCATAAGGATAATGACTCAAATGGTCTTATAGTAGATTATTTTTTATTCATTTCATATATTATATTAATTATAAAAATGGATATTGTAATTATTACCAAATTTTTTTAGGACTGTCGAAGAATAATTTTTGAATAGGTGGGTTATTAGCAACCACCAAGAGGCAGATTATTAGAAAAAATTAATGTATTTATTTTTAACTTATGTTTTTTAAAAATAAATTATAATTCAATCAAAAATACATAAAATTTAATTATAAATTCATTTTATATAGTTTTATGAAGTTTTGAAAAAAAAAATATGATGTTTTTACTTTAGAATCAATAAAACGTGCCATGATAGACGTGTTATTATATCAAGATTACTTTTATGTGGTGTTGTAGATTAAGGATTAAACATTACACTATGATTATTTTGTGGAAGTGTTTTGGTGGAATTCATGAAAATTATTATGATGTTAAAGGTAAATATTATTTAATGATATTTCACATTATGGAAGAATTTCATTTGATGACATAAAAATTATTATGTTGTAAAAGGTAGATATTATTTCATGATTTTTCATGTAGGGTTAAATTGTCTTATAGAGATGTATATTTTAAAAATAGGGTATATTTGAATGTCATTATCAGATTTAGGTAATGGATAATGAGTAAGAGAATAAATTCATCTACATGGTTAAGATAGATCTTATTATTACACAAACAGAGGTGTTTTCATTTCATTTTTCATTTTTGGGGATTAAATTTTTTCACTAGTTTGACAATGAGTCATTATTGTAAAATTCATCAATGAGTTATAATGTTTAAGTCGTTAAAAACCAATATGGGTAGTTAATATTATCTAAAGCTTTTATATGTAGTCTACTTAATGGATTTGGTACATCGACACATCATCTTTGTATGATCCTTGGATATAGACATGTGTGTATGGAGAAATTAAATTTATCTATTTTATTTGTTTTTTTCACATTCATATTAAGTGAATAAGAGAGGCATGTTCCTGCTGGTTATGGGATAATATTGTTTGAGGGATCATTTTAAATTGATGTTCCCTGATTCACCCACTCTTAGAGTATCATCCCAATGTGGGATCAAAAGGGCCATTTTTTATAGAACTTTTATTACATGGTGAGAAAATATGTAATATATTTTCAATAAATCATTTACCCTACCATTTAGCTTTTTATGTAAGTCTCAAAATTTAATTTTCAATGTTGAAATATCCTGAAAATTAGTTACTATCATGAATAATTTCCAAATATGAAAAATAAAATGAATTACAAATATAATTAATTTTACAAAGGTGATAATGTCGTTTAGTTAATTTATTTTGTTTTATAATAATATTCAAGTAATAGTCACGTAATATCATTTCATCTCATCATAAAAATAATAATCATTAAAATATTTAATTTCATTTCATTTCATGTGGTTTCATATTATTATATTTCTTAAATAGGTATTACCTAAATCTATTTACATATGTTGCATGCATGGCTTTATCATATGTAGTGATATGAGTAGAGTAAGGAATATCATAAACCTTGTTAAGGGTGTATCATAAAGCTTGGATATATCATGTTATTTCTATTCAATATTAAGATGTGAATATTTGAATTATTATTCCATGTAATTTATCATTAACACATGTAGAATCAATTCAATTAATAGTTAACTATATTGTCAAAGGGTTAAAAATTGTTGTAACTCCATGTAATTTACTCCTTATTTATGTAATGTATGGGAACTGGGAATATCCCTAAATCATATAAAAATAAATTAAACCCATAAATATGGATTTCTAATTTAATTTTTTATATTTTTAATGTATTTTCTATTCCACCTTATCTTTTTACATAAAAAGGCACAAGCATGATGTGGGGTGAATGAGGTTCCTTCCCATGAAATGGTTGATTTGTTTATTATATATGTATATAGTTTTTTGTTTCATGCATGGTTAATCTTAGGAAGCGTGGTTTCTTGTTGTTTCTGTTATGTTCATTAAGTGTTAATTTATACTAAGAAACCCAATAGTTCTATTAGATAATTTCTTTGTGGTTTGATTCATGAAATCATGTTTTAAAATAAACAATGTATAATTCATATTGCATATCATATTTGAAGTCTTAAAATACAATTTAAATGTTCAAATACATCATATTTAGGGATATGGGATATCATTAAAATGATATAGGACTACACTGATGTTATGTGATAATTTACGATATGTTGGAGTCTCACCATATGATAGGGGATGTCATAAGAAATTAATTATTTGGATTTCATGGGTTTTGATATGTTATCACATATGATATAGTTATGTATTATCTAGTGATAAAATTATTCCATGTATGAAAAATAGAGAATCTCATTGTATATATTATATATTGGATATAATAAGTGATGAATTACCTAGGAACCAAATTTTTTTAATTTTATGAAGACCCCTTTTCATATTCTACAATTGAATTATCCTGCTAAATTATTCTTCTGTGTGACAACATGGAATGTCATAAGTGGCGATAATAATTATCAGTCATAAAATATAACTAATAGTTCTTAAAAGATTTAATTTTTTAGAATATTACACAATTTAGTTACTTATTTTAAAAAACACAATACACTTTCTAAAAATTTTATTTAACTTTTATTTTTTCCTTGAGTTTTTTTAGGGAATAGAATGAAAATTTATTACCTTAATTCCAAGGTATTTTAGCATGAAAATATGGTGATCTTAGTTTTAATTCGATAATACATTCATCAAATGTATATGAATTGTAGTTTAATTTCTAAATTCATCAAAATAAGTGAATCTATGCTAACTTCATTGGATGGTGGTAAAGGATAATCTAATATATTTATAATTATCACTGAATAATAATTATTCATCAATCAAAGGTTTTACTATAAATTGAACAATAATTTTATGGATCAAAATAATCTAATAGAATTAATATTCAGAATTCTAAAATTCATTGATCATTTTCACGATTTGTATCTTTCTTTTGTGGAGATAGATTATGATCATTGTAATATTTCTTTATAAGTGTTTTTCTAAGAGTTATCTTATGAGGATTTAATTTGAAATATATTATAAATATCTTAATGAATTTTTTTTATTTTTATTCATTCAAGATCAAAGGATTCTATGAAGAAGATAGAGATGTTTTTCTGGTCCTTTGAGAGCGAGATCTTCTATTGGGAAGACATTATCATTTTTTATCATTGTGATCATGAGCTTCCAAGATGTGGAAGTAATCTAGTACCAATTAGTTTGATCAAGGGAGAATGAGTGTGTAACATGGGATACCCCTCCAAAAGGTTAGTGTAGGTCTTCTAGGAATAAGAATTTGAAGATACCTAATAATGTGTTTATAATTGGGGATGTTATGTTGTTTTGAACCAGGATACCTTGAATCATGTTTAACAATTAACTTTTAAATTTGGGTAAAATTGTTACTTTATATTGTTCTTTATAATTTTCTTGGTTTTTTAACCAATAACCTATGTCTCGTTATATTTTTTCTATGTTCATATGTTTATTACTAATCTATTTTTTCACTGTGAACTTACTTTTTTTAAAAATTTGATTAACTTATTAGGGTTTAACTTCTACTGTGCTAAAAATATTTAGTCCGGTATTATATAGGTTTATAAAAAGATCATATATTCAAGTGGTTTAAAACATTCAGTTATAAAAAATAGTATTTCTTTTTCATAAACTATAATTCACCCCCACCCCTCTTATGGTTTAACTTCTATGTTTATATATTGTAACATTTGTTATCAGATAAATTCACTATATTTGATAATGAATCTGGACCTATTCTTTTAATTTTTTTTTCAAAATATGATTCTCATTTTCCTTATAAACACCATATAGTAAAGAAAATATCTTTTTTGTTTTCATGATTGCATGTATACTTATTGGTTTTATAGAAAATATGAATCCAATTTGATCACTTATCTTTGATGGATGTGATTATGAATATTATAGAGATAGAATTGTAACATTATTTATAAACACTAGATTATAAAAATTGATGATACTGACAAATAGTTAAAAAAATTAAAGACAATTAAGTCTCAACTTTTTCTTGTAAAGTGAGAAATGAATTCCATCTGAATTTTCGAGTGAGGAATAATATTTCATATTTAATTAAATGAAATATATACTACCAATTTTCTTCATATAGAAGGACATATGGGATATGTATAAATATAAAAGTTACACACTAATAATGTTTGAAAGTTATTGAAACTAAGAGAGACATGCTCATAAAAAACTACCAAGCCATTGATTTTCCACCAAGAGAGAGTTATTATTATACACATCAAATACTGGTGATAATTGTTAATAAATTTAAATATATTAAAGAAATGGTTTTTTAAATTAATAACTTGTTTATAATTTTATATAAAAACTTCCAAAGATATGGGAATAAAAATTGATTATTATTTATGATATAAATTTTATTACTAAGATGTTCTCGGATAACTTGATTGGAACTCTCATTCTATAACATCCCAAAACCCATACTCCCAGATACGGTGCTAAAAAATAATCCTTATATTTATGGATTTTATAATGATAAACATGACCCAATTATAACCCTTTAAAACATAAAACATCAACCGAAATTATTATATAACTTTCATACTTAAGGACATTTTAGGTTTAGAGTTTTAGATAATTAGGAAAAACTCTAACATATTAACATGAATACATAAACAAATGGTTCATAAAATTCTACATCATCTCCCAAAATTTCTTCAAATCTAGTAACATTCTTATCCATAACATACTTAAAACCTTTATTCATAACTTGGGTAAAGGAAATATAATAAAGGGTGAGATCATATGCTTAGTGATATAATAAATATGATAAGGAAATATAATGTGTGAGTAAAAGGTATAATATGATATCATAAAATAGTAGGATTATGAGTAAACCCATGGTATAATATCATAAATAATCATTTTATTATAATTTCATGGAAACATAAGAATTTTGGAAAAATACAAAACATGAAATAAGCATGATTCAAGGATAACTAACAAGAAAACATCACATGGTGGATAGAGTCCCATCATGGATTAGGTTTACTCCATAATCCCATACATAACATATCATGTGAAAAAATAAGTTAACAAATTAATTAGAGTTATATATGGGCACAACCATCTTAAAAATTTCATGATTATGTGTGACACAAAATGACATCAAACATAAATCATAATCATAAGAATTACCCGTGAAAAGAAATGGGTTTCATAATCTTGCTTCATATCATAATCAAAACAAATTTCATAAATATTTCAAAGATAAGGAGGAATTAAATATTATGGATGTTCATTTATATGTACATATCATAGGTTACAAAATAATTTGTTATTTTGGGTATAAAATCTTTAAAAATGTGTTACATAACATGATTAATGGATAGAAAATTTCCCCTTAATCAGGTATGATTTTTAAAAATTAATTTGAGAAATGAAGGTACAGAATGTGTTACACCATAAAACTAAGGAATAAAGAGATAGGTATATATTTAAGATACATATATATAATTTATAATCCATAAATAACATATAATGGATAGATAAAGTGAGTTAGAGAGATAATTGTGATGACCTAAATAAAAATGGTGGTTTAGAGAGATCTTTTACCTTTAAACACAATTTTAAAATCTAAAATTTCCAAAAAAAAATTAAATGATCATTTTTATTTGAATAGAACATGAAATAATTAAATTTATATAAACAAAGAATAATTTTTTGGTATTTGTAAAATCCGTTGAGACCATATATGTTAAAATGGAACATTCATTTTTCTATTAATACAAAAAGTTAAAATGTTCCATATAAAATTGGAAAATTGATTCCTTTTGAAATCCTTTTAAATTAAGTAAAAATATACATAAAATATAATTTATAGTTTATATATGTACAAGTAAATAAATTCATAAATAATTTTAAGAATTTGGACATAGTTGACAAATATTTTTAAAATAAATCTTTACAAGATTTAAACTATGGTTTTTAAAGTAAATTGTCACTTACCTTGTGTCTAAATCATCATGTATGTTATTTATATTTATTAATAATAAATTTATTCTAATTATATACATTTATAATAATTCTTCTAATGTTTATTTTCCCTTTTATTTCCATTTTATAATCAATTACTTAATCAATTATATTCACGCAAAATGTTTTGACGATATTCAGCTCTTATTTCCAAAATTAATTTGCTAGATAGAAAATAGTCAAAGTTGTAATTATTCCATCATATTAGTAAAAATATGCATGGAATAATTATAATTTTTATACATCAATTAATCTCTTAAAACCACCCGTGATATTTGGTTATGATAAATGAATGATGATACAATCATGGTGTATGATCTCGGATTCTTCCCTAAGGCATGTTTTTATTTACGCTTCAGTTTAAGTACTTATTTTTAATTTAATAAGAATTTACCATGACCATGATAAGGATAGGAGTGTTATGGGGGTTTGGGGAACAAAATAGGAGGAAAATTGGTTTTCAAGGCATGTTATGTGGTTTGCGCACGGCCAGTAAAAATCGTGTAGAGCATCAGTGCCTAGGTAGGTTATTACAATCATTGAATATTTTGGAGTGGAAGTGGAATGAAGTAATGATGAACATTGTAGTAGGTCTTCTGAGGACGCCCCGAAAGAATGATGTGATTTGGGTGTTTGTGGACCAGCTGACCAAATTGGATCATTTCTTACCATTCCAGGAGACTTAAACAGTTGATCAGTTGGATGAGTTATATCTTCGAGAGATAGTGTGGTTGCATGGGATTCCAAGAACCACAGTTTTGGATCATGAATTGTGTTTCACCTCTTGCTTCTAGTAGGGGTTACAGAAGTGTCTTGGAACCCAGGTGTTTTTGAGTATGACATAGAACCCATAGATGTATGGGCAGTCAGATCATATGATACAGGTACTATAAAATATAAAGAGAGCATGCATTTTTTATTTTGGTGGTTCTTGGTAAAAACATTTTCTAATTATTGAGTTTTCCTAAAACAATAGTTTTCATGCTATGATTCAGATGTCAACTTTTGAAGCACCTTATGGTAGACCATGTAGATATCTATTGTGTTGTTTGGAAGATACAGAATCTGAGCTCTTGGGGTTGAATATTGTATCTGAGATGTCGGAAAAGGTTCTGTTGATTTAGAACAATATGAAAATAGCCCCGAGTAGCAAAAATTCATATGTAGATCAGGTGTTTTAGACCCCTTTATTTTTTTGGGTGATAGTTTGTTTCTTCAGGTTTCCACAAGGTTGTTTCATTGTCAAATTTGGAAGCAGGTCAAGTTGGAACCCAGGTATATAGGTCCATTTGAAATCGTGGAGAGGATTAGTCCAATGACATACCGATTGGCTATTTCAAAATGATATAGTGGAATGTATGATTTTTTTTCATGTCTCGAAACTCAAAAAATATCATCCCAAACCATCTCACCTGATAAAAATTGAGGATGTAGAAGGATTGGATGATGTGTCCTTTAAAGAGCATCTGGTGATTATTGTGGACTGTAGTGAGAAACTATTTTGAGGAAATATTGTTACTTTTGTTCTAGTTTTATTGATGTATGGAAATGTTAATGAAGAAACTTGGTAGAGAAAATTATATATGCGAGCACAGTGGCCGGATCACTATTCTTTAGAGACTCAATTATGCTCGGGAAGTGTATCTCAAAGACAATATGTCATAAGGTGGGTAGGTTGTAAGATCTTGGATTCTTCTTTAAGGTATATTTTTGTTTACGTTTAAATTTAAGTCCCTTATTTTGAATTGAATATGTTTTTTACAAGACCATTATAAAAATAGAGGTTGTTCTAGAGGTTCAAGGCATGAAAAGGAGGAAATGGGGTTTTCTGGGCATGTTGCACAGTTTGTGCATGGTCAGTGCAAACTGTGGTCTATAAGTTATGTCCCATATTTTGTACACAGATTTGTGAATATATGTTTTTATTAATGTTTTATATATAACGTGTCCTTGGTTATGTTGTAAATATATGGTGTATTGGGTGTCTAAATAACAAATTTAACCCCTAGTGATTCCCACAGAATTCTAGGAGTATGACTCGGACAATCTAGGATCACTCAAGGGGTGTTCCGACCCTCCCAAATAGGGACAATGAAAACACTTAGTGTGAAATGAACTTGTAAATAGGTAAATAAAATGTTGAATAAATAAATTGGTAAATGTATTTAATAATAAGGGATTTTGGGAAGATGTTTCAAGTTGGGGATATGGATAAGGGATTGTTTATCTTGGAATATTAATGGGTTAAAATGGGATTAATGGGAATGTGACAATGAATCATGTTTTTTACTTGAATATTCTTAGTGTTCTAGGTTTCAGAAATGGAAATTAGGTTAAATAGTAATGGGATATAAATGATAAATCTATTACTGGATTGTGTCAAAATAATGAGTCCCATTTTAAATTGTTAATGTTTTATATTTCTAATGTTATGGTCTATGATTGGTTAGTATTTTGGTTATGTGTGCTGAATGGATAAATAAGAATGTACATATTCCATGGTAGAGTGGGGAATAGACATGAGGTTCTACACCCATGGGTTGAGTAGGAATTAGGCTCTGAACTCCACCCTTCAGTGCACAAGTTGGGGACGGATATGGTGTTCTATTCCCCTAATGGTTTCATTCCACTAAGACAGAGGTTTCAAGGTCAGGATAATGAGATTGTTGTGATGTGTTGCCTTATGGAGGTAGAACATGATTTATTACCATACTCCTTGTGATTATTGAACATTCTTAATCCATTAAACACATGAAAAAAATTAACTAGGCACATCTTCTTTATAAGTATTGAATGTGAATTTGTTAATGGAATAACTTAAGGGAAACATTATTACTAATGGTTACGTGAATTTTATTTTATTTATTTGTTAATAATTAGTTCTCGAATGAAATATATATTTAATTGTATATTTCATGGAACCTTTTGTATATTCCTATATTTTCCTTATTTTGGATTTGTTTCACATGGCATTATAGTATGAAATGACATCTTTACTTTTGTTGTGGTTTGTACCCAGTTTTGGAGGTGGTTATTTATGCAGGTTCACTTTTTAGTTTCTAGTGTTTATGCTATTTTATAATTTTTTTTATACAATTTATTACTCTAGTAAATAGGTTATAGTCTCCTCATATGAACTTTAGACCCCCGCTTCTAGTTGGAAACCTCTAATGTATGGGGAGGTGCGCTTGAGGTTATGTGACGACCTAGCTCGATGCACTGGGTTAGTGGATCCCGAATTGGGGACATTAAAAAGTTGTATTAGATCATTTATTTTCTATGATGTACTATTTTTGATATTATACAAGACTAGTAATGTTTCAAGACTTAGAAATGAGCTCATTCTTTTTATTATCTAACCCAAGTATGACTGAAATCCCTTGTTACCCTACGTGGGAATTTTTGTTCTTGTTGTGCAATGTTATGATTTATGATATTTCACAATTGGGTAATTCACGTGTTGTGGGATGTGTCTATTTTAAAATGTTTTTATCATAGACACATTGGAATGGGGTTGTGCATTCATGAATCATTATAGTAATCTACGTATATAAGATACATGCATCATGGTAGGCACACATGGAACAGGCATGTGTAACATAAGGGGTAGGATGAATTCGGTTTTTCTTAAAAGTAACAAAAATTATGTTGAATGAGATGATAAAAATGGGAAAAATGTTATGTAATAACTATGTAATGGTTCTTGATAAGGGAACTAGGTGAATTTAAGGTTTGTGGGAATATTTTGAGAAATATAAACTATTTCTAAATGGTGTAAAAGGTAAGGCTTGTAACTGTGTGAGTTAGTTAACCTGTTTTAGCCATGGACTATGTAGGGATGTTTTAGGGTAGTGTTCTAGATATGATGAGGATATTTTGGTAGAATAAATGAAATTTCTTGTTTATTTATAGTTATTAACATTCCTTTATTTTTTTCAAAATATTTATGGTTTTCTTTCTATAGCTCATGCTTGAAATTGTAGAAAAAGATGCCACCACAAAGACATGCTCCAGTCAGGTGATAGGAGGATGTTGTAGAGAACACTCCTCTTGTGGTGGAGCAATAAAATTTGTTGATTCAAGAAAATAGAGAAGATCAGGTCTGTGATAACTTTTCTCATTTTATAGAGATAATGGAGTGATACATAAGGCGGGTTGCACCAGTTATGTTCAATTTGACCAAGGAATTATCATTGCAGCACCCTATGACCTATACCGAAGAGGGTGGGATAGAGGTAGGAGTGTAATTAATAGAGTTTATTCATCCTATATTTGATCATCTAGAGAATACTATTGAAAAGAAAGTCATGTTGGATGCCTATTTACTGATAGGTCATAAAAACGTTGGTGGGACATCATGGTTCAAACAGAGTAGGCTAGAGGAATGATATGGAACAATTTCTTGGAGAAGTTCATCAAACGATTATATCCAAAAGCTTTGAGGAATGAGAAGGCTATGGATTTTATTAGATCGACCCAAGGGATAATGTCAGTTATGGATTATGCTAGTTGCTTCAATGATCTATGATGTTTCATCCTAGTATTGTAAAGATATTAGGTGGATGTGGGAAAAGGTTTTAAGAATGGGCTTAGACATGAGTTCAGGTCCCTGTTAAACAAATTTAATTTGAAAAGGTTTGCGGAGATAGTAGATCAAGACATTATCTTGGAGGGGATCTTGATGGGAGCATTAGGTAATGAACTTGTGGTTCCAGCTGGGCAGGAGAGTGGTGTGAATTTCAAAATCAAGAAGTGTCATTTTGGAAATATCCATCATGGGGAAATGCGTAGAATAATTAGAAGGGAGGGTCAGACTCTCTGGGTGGAGACCATGTATTCTGTTATCAGTGTGGTTGGTCAGGGAACATGTGTGGAAAGTGTCCTTGACCACGAGTTGAGTGCCAATCAGGCATCAGGTTGGGCCATGTACAAAAGTTATGTAGGAACCTATGGCTATCAAGAAATGATTGAGGCTAGAGACAGATGTAGAGTGTAGGAATGGGGTAGGTGAATCCATATTAGGTAAGAAGTTGGAGCTCCACTAGTCATACTAGTAGGTTTGGTGGATGTCAGACTCTGAGGCAAGAGCATTCACACCAGCAAGGTAGTGTTGTGTAGGGTGATCAGGTTGGGGCCCATGATATAGGGGAAGGTCATCTTCACATAGTCCAAACTACACCTGATGGTGGCGATGAAGGATTTTCTACCATTCAAGATAGGATTATTGAAGCTTACACATTTTCTAGTGCTTTATTTGACATGGGTGCTACGTATTCTTTCATTTCTTCTGAGGTTGTGGTTTTTTTGGTATTAACTATTGAAAATTCTTGTGGGGTAACGTCAATTGATACTCTATTAAGGGTCCAAGTTGAGGATATAAAACTTTGTAAGGATCGTGCTTTGGAGGTGGGTGGATATCATTTCATGTGGAACTTTTCCACCCTTAAGATGTCAAGTTTTGACCTGATTCTGGGAATGGATTGGATATTATTGTATCAAGCCCATATCAACGGTTACCATTGTAGGGTGACATTCATGTCTCTATAAAGAATCACTTATGTAATTCATGGTGAGTGGGATGTTTGAGAGGGCTGTGTAGGACTAATTTTTCTACAGCTGAGAGAACTCACAGCCCAAGTAGCATTCCTTATTGTAGATGATGGGGAAAAAGAATAGACATTATTACCTCTCATTGTGGACCAATTTTAGGATGTGTTTCCAAAAGACTTCTCATGGTTACCACCCAAGAGATATGTTGATTTTATGATTGAACTATTGTTGTGAGTGAATCCATTGTCCATTCTCCATACCAAATAGCACAAATAGAACTCCAAAAAATTATAGTTCAGTAAGAATAGTTGGATCGTAAGGGGTTTATACATCCTATTACATCTCCTTGGGGATCTCCCTTACTCTTTTCCAAGAAGTTAGATGGGTTGTTGAGGCTATTTGTTGACTACAAGAAGCTGGACCTGATGAAATTTTAGAACTGATACCCACTTCCCAGAATTGACGGTCTGTTTGATCAACTGAGTGGTTTCACAGTGTTATCTAAGATTGATTTAAGATCGAGATACCATTTTCTGATGGTGAGACCATCTAACGCACTACAGATAGCTTTCCAGAGAAGGTACAAGTTTTATGAGTTTGTGATGATGTTGTTTGGTTTGACCAATGCACCAGTCATGTTCATGGCTTATATGAACCAAATATTTCACTTGTATCAAGATCAGTTCATAGTTTTCTTTGTTTTTGAGATCTTGTGTACTCTAGAACTCATGATGATCATTCCAAACACCTTGACATCATCCTGAGTACACTAATAGGGCATATGATCTGTGTCAGTTTATGAAAATTTCTGATATGTATTGATATGGTGCATTTCTTGGTTCACATCATTTTAGAATTGGGTGTTTTGGTGGATCCGTATAATGTTCAGGATATGGTGTCTAAGAATCAGCCCAATAACATTTCTAATGTTCAGAGTTTTTTGGGTTTGGATGGTTATTACTGAAGGTTCATTAGGGAGTTCTCCCATTTGGAAGCACCACTCTATGGATTAACATAGAAGGGGGTTAATTTTGAATGTTCATGGGCATGTGAAATTGCTTTTTAAGAGTTTAAGAATTGGTTGACTACCTCACCAATTCTAACCTTACCCGAACAAAGTAATGGGTACATCTTGTTTTTTGATGCATCCAATTTTGGACTTGGGGAAGTGTTGATGCATGATGATATGGTTATAGCTTATGGGTCAATACAATTAAGGCATCCTAAAATAAATTTCCTTACTCGTGATCTTGAGTTGACCACTATGGTTTACGCCCTAAAGTGAAAGATGTATTAGTTATTATGAGAATTGTTCATTATGTTTACCGATCACAATATCATTAAATAAATATTTTCTTAGTGGTATTTTAATATTCATTAGTTAAGGTGTGTTTATTACCTTAAATCATTTGATTTTGAGTTGGTTGATGCACTAGGAAAAGGGAATAGTGTTGCAAATTCTCTTAGTGGGAAGACTCGGAATCAGATGGTTCTAGAATCCAACTGAGAGTGGAGATTGAGGGCCTTGTTTTATGAGATACACTAGGAGGTATTGGATGGGAATGAGAAGATGACCATTGAATCTATAAGAGTGGAATATATGCTACTGAGTTGGGTCAAGTAGAGTTAGCTGGTGGACTTGGAGTGTTTGGATATGAAGAAAAGTTTTAAAGGTGGGGATTCACCTTTTAGTCAAGATATTGGTGATAATGGATCTTTCAATGTTTGTGGTCGGGTAGTTTTACCATTGTGTATTCAGGAAGAGTTGATGCACGAGTTCCACACATCAATGTTGGCAGTGCATCTTGGTTTAACTAAGATGTACTATGATCTTCGCCAGAAGTACTGGTTTATGGGAATGAAGTAAGAGTTTGCAGGTTTTATAGTGTGATGTCATTCTTGTCAATATGTGAAGGAAGAGAATCAGTGGCTCGGTGGGATATAATAATCATTGCATACTCTAGAGTGGAATTGGAATGAAGTAATGATGGAATTTGTAGTCGGTTTTCCAAGGACACCTCAGAAGAATGATGCGATCTAGGTGGTTTTGGACAGGCTGACCAAAGTGGATCATTACATACCAGTCCAAGAGACTTATACAGTTGATCATATTTGTGAGTTATATGTTCTAGAGATATTTTTTTCTCATGGAATTCCAAGAACTATAGTTTTGGATCATAACCCATGTTTCACATCATGCATCTAACAGGGGTTACAGAAGGCACTTGGAACCTAGGTGTTTTTGAGTATGGATTATCACCCATAGATGGATGGAAAGTCAGAGTGTACGATACAGGTACTAGAAGATATGATGAGAGAATTTATTTTTGGATTTTAGTGGTTCTTGGTAAAAACATTTTTTTCTTATTGATTTTTCCTACAACAACAGTTTTTAGGCTATGATTCAGATGACACCTTTTGAAGCACTTTATGGTAGAGCATGTAGATCTCCATTGTACTGGTTAAAAGCTAAGTAATCTAAGCTATTTGGGATGAGTCTTGTAAAGGAGACATCAGAAAAGTTTTGGTTTATTCAAAATTGTATGAAAACATCTCAGAGATAGAATAATCCATATGTACATTAGCATTGTAGACCCATTTAGTATTTGGTGGGAGATATTGTGTTTCTTCAGGTGTCACCAAAGGTGGTTCACCATTAAATTCATAATTAGGTCACATTGGAACCTAGGTATGTAGGACCATTTGAGATCATGCAGAGGATCAGACCAGTGGAATACTGATTGAATCTTATTAAATGATATATTGGAATGCATGATGTTTTTTATATCTCGCAACTCTGAAAATATCACCCCAACCCATATCACAGAATAAAAATTGAGGATATAGAGCTAGATTATGATGTTTCCTTTGAAGAGAATCTGGTGACTATTGTAGACCATAGTGAGAAAGTATTGGGAGGAAGGATTGTTCTTTTTTTTCAACTTTAATGGAAGAATAGTAATATTAAGGAAGAAAAATGGGAGAGAAAATCAGACATGTGAGCCCAATGTCCCAATATCTATTCTTTAGAGACAGAATGATACTCAAGAAGAGCGGCTCGAGGATGAGCCGTCACAAGGTGTAGAGGTTGCAAGATCCTGGATTCTTCCATAAGTTATGCTTTTGTTTATTATTCATTTTAAGTGTCTTATTTTGAATTTCATATGTTTTTTCCAAGACCACAAGAAGGCTTAGAGTTTCTCTAGGGTTTGGTGCATGAAAGGGAGGAAAAATAGGTTTTATATGCATGTTTCACAGTTTGCACATGGTCAGGGAAAACTGTGCAGAGTATCCCAGGAAACTGTGTAGCCTTGGGCAGAGGATTACGCATGTTTGGAGCATGATTAATCAAACAATATGGAATTACCGGGTTATCATTCAAACTATCCCTCTTGTATAGTATCATGTCCATAGTTTTCACATGGTTTGGAAAACTGTGTCAGTTAATCGTGCGGCCCAGTAAAGTTGATAAATTTAAAAAAATACTATTATGAGATTTTTAACCCCAACTTGGTATTTTTCTAATCTCCTCCTCCTATAACCATAGTGATGAAAAAGAACTCCCAATAGCTTCCAAGGATGATTCACACTCATCCCTAGGTCATTTATAGTGTTGTCGATTGTGGATTGATGTTCAAGGTAAGTCTAATCCCATCTTGGATTCCTTTCCTCTGTTAGGGTTTGTATATTTCTCTCCCCTCTTTAAAAATATCTAAAACCCTTATTTTTTTATGACATCTAGGTTGTGTCATTAAAGTCTGGTTGAATTGGGATCCAAGGCTTCAATTAGGATGGTTTTCATTAATGGGTCTAAGGTATGTGGTCTATAAGTTATGTCTCATAGTTTTTAAATAGATTTGAGTATGGATATTTTTATTCTTATTTTATTATTGATGTTTCTATGGTTAAATTGGAAATATATGCTTTATTTTGTGTCTAAGTAACCAATTGTGACCCTTATTATTCCCGCAAAATTCATGGATGATGACTCGACCAATCTAGGACCACCCAAGGGGTGTGCTAAACCTCCCAAGCATGGATAATGAAAAGACTCGCTGTGAAATGTACTTGTAAATAGGTGAAAACCACATCGAATAAGTAAATTGGTAAATTTATTGACTAATAAGGTATTATGGAAAGATGTGTGATGTTTGTTATATGGCTAATGGATCATTTTTCTTGGAATATAAATGGGCTAAAACAGGATTAATGGGAATGTGATAATGAATCATGTTTTATAAATGAATATTCTTAGTGAGTTAGTCTTGGGAAACGGTAATTGAGTTAAAATTTAAAGGGATAAATATGAAAAATGTGTTAATGGATTGTGGCATAATAATGATTCCTATTTTAAATTTTAAATTTTTTATGTTACTAATTTCATTGGCTATGCTTCGTTTTTATTGTGGTTTTTTAGGGTGAACAAATAAATAAGCACGTGCACATGCCTTAGTAGAGTGGGGTATATACATGAGGTTCTATGCCCATGGATCGAGTTATACTTAGGCTTTAAACTCTACCCCCAAATGACCGGGTTATGGAAAGAGATGGATTTTTTATCCCCTAACAAATTCATTCTACCTGGACTGAGGTTCCGAGGGAAGGATAATGAGATTGGTGTGATGTGTTACTTTATAGTGGTAAAACATGATTTACTCCCATATTCCTTGAGATTATTGAAGTTTGCTAATCCATTAAACACGTAAAAAAGGTGAACTTGGAACATAGTCTTTATAATTATTGAATATGAATTTGATAATGTATTAACTTAAGGGAAACACTATTATTAATGGTAAAATTAATTTTTATTTTTTCATTTTTTAATAGTTATATCTTGCATGAAAAATCTATTTCAGTGGTTATTTTTAAGACACCGTTAATTTTGGACTACTGAGTTATACTCACACACTTATTGAGATGTTGTTGGGTACCTGAGCAGATTTCATGGTTGTAGGTTGGGAAAAGGGAAAGGGCCCAATTATTAGGGGTAGAGTCATTATGGGATGTGCGTGAAAGAGGTTCTGAACATAGAGTCTATAATATTTTGTAGATTCCTATGTTTTCCTTATTTTGGGTTTTTTTCACTTTTCATTGTATTATAACATGACATATTTACTTTTTCTTGTGGTTTGTACCCATTTTGGGATATGGTTATTTATTTAGGTTCACTATTTAGTTTTTAGTGTTTCCCCTATTTTATAATGTTTTTCTATTGTGGATTAGTCTGGTAAATAGGGTATATTATCCCCATGTAACCTTTACACCCCCACTACTAGTCATAAACCTCTGGTATACTGGTAGGTGCACTTGAGGTCATGGGATTACTCAGCTTGGGGCACTTAGTTAGTGGCTCCCAGGTCATGGGTGTTACACATGGAGACAGTAAGTTGTATGTATGCATGAGTAACATTTATATTTTTCAAAAATATTTATGGAAATAAGTTACGTATTATTTTATATTTATATAATTATAATAATATCATAAATATCATAACATTTCTTTAAAAACACTCATATATAGCATCTGTGTGATGTGGTTTTGAAAAATGAATTGCATTACATTGTGGAAGTGGTAATCCAAACATATGCATAAATGATGTTATCATTATTATATAGATGTAAAAGTAATAAAATATATTATATATTAACTTTTTAGAATTGTAATTATGTAATTAATATCATATATATACATTAAATCCATCCTTACAAATTTTGATTAGAGGTAATGATGAAAAATGAATTACATCAGTTTGAAAGGTGGTAATATGATGTACACACAAACGAAGGTTTCATTTAACACTTGATGGAAGAGGAGATGGATATAGTTTAAGAAATTAACATAAAAAATATAGATATATTTAATATGATGTTTTTATTATTTCATCATTTTTTAAGATTATTTAAAGAAGGTGGAAGAATAATTAAAACTAAAACATTCAGTTGAACGTTATACCTCTTCTTTAGAAAAAGTCCATTGAATTACACCTTAAGGCCTATAATATGGGTATTATATCAAAAATATTACCTATGGAAAGTTTTAAGGGATGTTATGACGGTATTTTGGTAGGTATTTTCCAAACCAAAGGTTCTTGAATTGTGAAGAAAATATGAGAGGGGTGTCCTTTTATAATGAGGGGGGGCATTCATAGAATTTATTGAAGTATTAAATTAGTATAAGATACTTTTTTCAAATTGAATATAATATGATTATGAGTAAAAATCCTCTCATATAATAAAAATTTTACAAGTTTAGGTGATCTTTTCATCATTATATTTTAGTTTTAACCATTCGTTTGTCTTTTTGACGATTTCTGTGATAAAGATATTTTTTACCATTTAGGGGAAAAGATAATTACTATAAAAGTAAAATTGTCAAATAAATGAACCTAGTTTATATTTTAAACCATATATTGATACCTTTTCCAAATATATACTTTTTATGAATTTTAAATCATTTAATAAATTATTATTTTTTATAAATTATGATTATTGTCATTTTTTGAACTATTCATTTAATTTGGATTTGAAATATCATAAAAATAAAGGAATTATAATATAACCCATTAATACCTCTTTAATATTTTATTTGTGTCTAAAAAAATTGTAACATAAAAATTAACTCAAATTATGTTACTTTAAATATTTTAAAAAAAAATATTTAATTTTTCAATTAATTTAATAAATATTATGTTGGTTATGAATAAGCATTTAAGTTGATTATTTATTCTTTTAAAATTATGAATAAATTACCATGAATATAAATTGTTTATCATTGAAATAAGTTTTTATAATTGAACATAAGTTTTGTTTATCATTGTTAAAAGCAAAAAGGTGAAATTTTTTTCTTTATCCTTTACGTAATTATTATAACGGAAAAAAGTCAAAACCAAAAAGAAACAAAGAGGTCATATATATTAATATTATATTTTTGGATGAAATATACTCTTTCAATGAGATTAAATGATATGTTATGGTCATTTTATACTCCTTGCCATATTATTTTTAACTTTAATTACCTGCTTTACCCTTTATATGGTGATAAATATTTATAATGGTTAATATTCATAATTATAAATAATAAAAATGACCTATTTACCAAATTTATACCTCCAAATTTTAAATATGGAATTAATTTTTTATGATTCAAATTATATAAGTGGTATAATTTAATTTAATATTAAAACTCACAGTGTAATGAAAACAGTTTTCCATGAAAATTAATTTTAAGTATAAAAATATTTTTATACTAAATTAAACCATAAAATTGATTCAATTACAATATTCACAATATAATAAAAATAATTTTTCATTAAAATCATTTTAAAAACAAAATGGAACATTTCGAAGGCTTGAAATAAAAAACTCTTTTCAATGAAAATCGTTATTTTTCAATATTCATTGGAAAAAATTCTTTTCAAAAAAATATCAAAAAATAACTCCAATATAATTTTGACATTCTGATAAAAAAATACATCCTTTATATCAAATATAATATCAAAAACTTCCCAAAATTAATTATATTATTTTCTCAGAAAAAGCAATAAACCCCATTTTTGAAGAAAATGTTTTTATGGAGAACAAAATGGATTTAATAAAACTTGAGTGATTATTTACAAAGAATTAATAAATATATCTATATTTAGTGTGACCTTTTTTTATAATTAATAATTTTTATTATTATTATTTTTACTCTCCAATTCAATATCTAGCTAATAATGGTCATATTAAATAATAGTTCATAGTTTGATTAAGCTTGGTGTTGTGTGTCTTGTCCACTCTAAAACATAATGTTTATATTAAAATCTCAAAATTTTACATTCTCCCATACCCCTTAATAAATTTCATCCTCACAATTTGAGATTAAGATCCTCAATTAATGGTTTGAAATTGGAAAATAACTTTTCTAAAATCCTGCATTCTAAAAATTATTAATAAAAAATCCTCTAGAAAAGAGGGAAAGGGAAATATAGAGGTCATCTTGAATACCTCATACTATGTTTTCAAATATGATAACATTAGTGGGAAGTGAAAATAGGGATATGTAATAAAGGAATAATTTCTAAATAATGATGGATAGTGGTTGAGATCTTTTATCACAAGATATTGAATGATCATGAGAAAGTTAATGACCACAAAATCATCAACCAAATAGATGTCAAAAAGACCATCGATTCATTTGAAAATGAGGGTAATGGGATAAAATTTTTATTTCATAATCATTTTCCTACAGTTGAAGAATTCTTTTATAATCTATATTAATAATATAAATAAATTTACTTAATTTAAAAGTATAATTTAATCCTTTAATACATTTTCACCACAATCTCATGATTTTATTCAATTGATGAGTATTCAGGACGAATTTTTCATTCCTAAATCAAAAAAATTACCTTCTAATGGATCATATAATCTATAAAAGTAATAAGAAATTCCTCGTATCTATATAAATTATCAAAATAAATCATTAGGTAATATAATTCCCAAAAATAATAAACCTTTATATAAAAATAATAATATATTAATATCCAAAATTCAATAGTAGTGATCAATGTTCAAACTAAATCATTATATAAATAACTAAAATGAAATTTATTCAAAATATTCTTGACCATGTTTTAGACCCAAAAACTATATGGATTTGATCACATATTCTTCCAAGATTAATTTTACATTTATCCTCTATCAAGATTAGTCACTCATAAATTCATACTCTCAAAATGTATATTCCCTAATCATATAATCTTGAGAATATGATAATAATTTCCTTAAATAACCTGAACCACTATAACGCCACATTAAGATTATATGTACTTCAAAAATATAATTCAACCTTTAATCGTTAAATAATATCCAAAAATATTATATATATACCTTAATCATATAAGGTTTCCAAAATAGTGAAGTTTTTTCAAAATAACATTAATCAATTAATCACCAAATAAATTCTAAATCCTATAGTTATCTATATGATAAAATATAAGTTCTAAAATCATAATAAACTATAATTACCTCAAAACCAAAGATCATAGAAACCCTAAAGTTTATCAATAACTTTAAAATTATGTCAAAAACAGGTAATGTAATTATTTCTCAAATAATGTTTTCACATGTTAAAATCAAGCGTTACAAATATATCAAACATATATCAAAAATCCAAAATTATACCTCAAATTATTCCCATCACATAAAACCTAAATAGGGGTGTCTAAGACCATTAAAATATAATCAATCATATAATTATAAACTCATTTTGGTTTCCATAACTTTTAATTTGACCTCATATTGAAGCATCATAATAATTAAATTTATATAAACCTTTCTTATGATAGCAACTATAATAGCCCAAAACTGGCACTCCCTGACCTGATGCTAAAAATGTAATCTTTACATTTTTGGACTTGATACTGATAAACATGACCCAATTTTAACCCTTAAAAACATATAACCTAAAAAGTAATTATTTAATCACTTACATACTAAAGAAAATTTTAGATTTATAGTTTCAAAGAATTAGGAAAAACTCTTACATAACAACATGAATATATGAACAACTGGTTCATAACATTCTACACCATATCCTGAAATTTATTTATATCTCGTAACTTTCTTTGGTATAAGATACTTAAAACCTTTCTTCATGAACTAGGGAAGGAAACATAATAAAGGGTGATCTTAGATGATTATTAAGGGAATAAACATGATAAAAAGGAATGATATATGAGTGAAAGGTATAACATGATATTATAAAAGAGAGGGATCATGAGTAATAACATGATAGAATATCATAATAATTAATTTTATCATAAAATCATGGAAACATAGGAAATTTGGTAGCAAAAAAAACACGACATAATAAAAATTCAATTATATCGTCTAAGACAACATCACTTAGAGGATATAGTCCCGTTATGGATTAAGTTTATTCCCTAATCTCATACATAAAATTTCAAGAGACAAAAACTTTACCCAATTAATTAGAGATATATATGGGTTCACCCATAATAAAATGGTCATGATTATTTGTTGGGCAAAAATCCCTCAGGGTAACATTGCAGTATTTTTGGGTCGATTGTGTTTGTTGACAAAGTAGGTTTCCATTGAGAATTGTCGAGTTCCCGAGAAGTTCTTGACAATCCATATTGACAAATAATGATGACAATGGAATGGATGATCTGGAGGCGATACAAAAGAGCAGTACAAGGTGGTGTCGTTTCCCAGTGTTTTCCAAATTTTTGGGGTCCAAAATTTGGAGTTTGGTGAGCATCGTCAAAATAGGATTTCCATGAAGATCATATTTTTATATGGAAAAGGCATGAGTTTTGCGAAGATGGGATGCATAGATTGGATTTCACGAAGACTAGAAAAATGTAGGTCGTGATGTTTTGCGATTACATCAATGCTTCGTGAACGGCAGAGTTGAAGCGCATCGCGGCGATGAAGGGATTTGCGAGGGAGCTTCGCGGAGAAGGTGCGAAGGAATGTTGACGGTGATGCTCTGCGATTACGACAAGCTCCACGATCACAAAATTGCCGTGGTGCTTCGCGATTTTGACAGAATTCCAGTGGAAACTTCGGAGCAACACAATAGGCAATGACGTGGCGCTGACTTTGCATGGAAAGTTCGAGGGTCGGTGGAATCACCTATAAATAGAGGCCGACCCCCTCGAGAGAAGTAGAGAGAATTTTCAGAGAAAATCATTTTCTCTCGGTTCGTGAAGGTAGTTCGAATAGCCTATGTGCTTCGCAAAAGAAGAGCTTCGTGGCGGCTATTGTAGCTCCACAAAAGTTGCACACTCCGCTTTGGCTCATTGAGCTTCGCGAGGGAGTTTCTCTGCAATGACTTGAGCTTCACGGTAGTGCTTCGCGAGTGTACTTCGTGAAAAGGCTCGAGCTTCGCGAAGGCTTGTTTGAGCTTCACGAAATTGGGAGCCTCGCGAAGTAGGGTTCTTTATGAAGGTGTTTCCAAAGGTAGTTTCCTAGTGTTCAGAGGCAAAGTGGTATTCATCAGTGGATGAAAGTTGGACTTTAATAGATCATCTATCAATAGTTGAGGATGCATTCCTTCATGCAAATGAAGAGACCTACAGGTCTATAAACTGTGATTGGATCCCTTCCAAGTGCAGTGAGTATATGAAGAGGAAAAAGGTGATCCTCTCCACCGGCAGTGAGCCAGAGAGAGAGAAACAGGGAGTGACCCTTGGGAAAGAAGTGAGCTAACCCTAAACCTCG
The DNA here is from genome assembly GCA_963277665.1 of Viscum album. Lineage (NCBI taxonomy): Eukaryota > Viridiplantae > Streptophyta > Magnoliopsida > Santalales > Viscaceae > Viscum > Viscum album. Next base: position 1,941,229,107 of record OY728159.1, read on the forward strand.
TAAAGGTAGTGATCCTGGGAATAGAAGTGATCTAGCCTGAACATTGTAATCCACATCTAGTGAAGAATAGTGGAATTTGGTACGACCGGCAACTTGTCGGCGTATGCTCTTTGGACGTAGCCCAGTGAGGGTGAACTAAGTAATAATCTTTGTGTCTACCTGTTTTCTACCCTGCATTACATTCAAAGTATAATCATCAGATAAAGAAGAAAATAAGTAGTCATAATAATCACAAGAGTGCAAACAAAGTGACCCTTGTAATAAAGAGGTCAAGATCCAGTGGGGCAGGAAGAAAATTGCGAAAGAATATCCACACCCTGATTCACCCCCCCCCCCCTCTCAGGGTATATAGGCCCCTATTGGTCCTAACATTATGTGTTTCATAAAAGTAAATCAATCATAATTAATAACAGAAATAATTACACATTAAAAGAGATGGGTTGTATAGTCTTACCTCATATAACCATCAAAGGAAATTTCATAATGATTCCAAAGATAATATGGAATTAAATGTTATTGATTTTTTTATCTGAGAACACAATCAAATTCCTAAAAAAGTTTTCATTTAGGAATAAAAACATTAAATGAGTGTTACATAAAAAAGATTAATGGATATAAAAGTTTCTCTTAATCGGGTTTTATTTTAAATAATAAATTTGAGAAATGAACTTATGGCATGTATTACCACCTAAAAAAGGTAAATTAGATAATTATATATGTAATATACATATATATATAATTTATAAGCAATCCATAACATCATATTGAGAGATAAAGTGAGTTATAAAGATAGTGGTCATAACCCTAAGAAAAAGGTGGTTTAGAGATATCCATTACCATTAAAACTAATTTTTCAAATCATAAAGTTCTAGAATAATGGAAATGAGGGTTTTTCATTGAAAAAAAATTAAATATTATAAATTCATCCAAAAATAAAATAATATCTTTGGTGGAGGTAAAATATGTTGCTATTATATACATTAAAAAAGTACATTCCTTTTTTCCTTTTGTAAAGAAAGTTAGAACGTTCAATATAAAATATATAAAAATATTATACTTTAAATAAATTGAAAGAAATTAAATAAGGAACATAAAATTTACTTTTTAATTAATATATTTCCATAAAAATATTTATATAAAATAATTTTAAGAATATTTATATGGAAGAAAAATATTTAGAAAATAAATCTTTAAAACATTTTAAAATGAGGTTTTAAAAGTAAAGTGTCGCATACCTTGTGACTGAATCTTACATACATTATTTATCTTTATAAATTTTAAAATTATGTTAATTATTTAATTATTTAATAAATCTTTTCATGATTATTACTCTTTTTATTTCCATTTTATAATAAATTACTTAATCAATTAACTTTACATGGGATATTTTGATAATATTTGGCTCATATGTCCAAAATGACATTGGTAGGTAGAGTATGGTCAAAGTAGTAATTGTTCCATAATATATGAAATAATAGTAATTAAATAATTATAATTTTTTTTTAATTTAACTATACTTTTAAAACCACCCATTAAAGATGGTTATAAAAATGAACTACGTTATAATCTTGGAGACGGTAGGTCGTATATACACATGAGTAACGTTTCCATTTTTCAATGATCATTAGGAAAATAATGTTAGTGTTATTTTATATTTAAAAAATAATTATTATATCAAAGTTATAATAAAATTTATTTAAATAAACTAATATATAATATCTATTTGATTTGGTTATGAAAAAATAATCACATTGCTTCGTGGAGTTAGTAATCCACATGTACGCATGAATGACGTTATCATACTTTGGTGGATGGGAAGGTAAGAAAATGGATGATGTATTAAATTTTAAGAATTATAATTATGTAATTAATATCATATATATATACACACACACACATTAAATCCATAATTACAACTAACTGCAAGGTTATTATTGAAAATTAATTAGAACGGTCTGCAATGTGACAGTCTGTTGTACACACAAATGATGGTTTTTTCCCACTTGTTGGAAGAGAATATGAGTATAGGTTATTAAATTAACATAAAAAGTCTAATTATATTTAATATATTTCTTTATTATTTTATATTTTTTAGGATGATTTGAAGGAGGTGGAAGAATAAATAATACCAAAACATCCGGTTAAAATCTATACTTCTTTATTAAACCTCCTTTTTTTTACACATTAATCCCTCTAAGATTGGTAATATGAACAAAATAATAAATCTATAATATTTTTAGGGATTTTATAAGGGTATTTGTCAGTTATTTTCTAAAAAAATGGTTTTTTAGGTCTGAACAAAAGAGGAGAAGGGTGTCCTTTTATAATGATGGGAGGGGAATTCTTGGAATTTCTTAAAGTATTAAATTAATAAAAATTAATTTTCATGTTAAAATGGATAAATATTGATATAAGTAAAATATAATATGAATATTATTCTAAATAATATAAAAAATCATACATGATTATGTGACTTTTTTCACCCTTATCATTTTCATTTAATGATTTGTTTAACTTGTTGACAATTACCATGATGTCGAAGTTTTTTACTCTTTAGAAGTCAATATTTTTAATATAAAAGGATAATTGTACAATAAAAGTACTATGGTTGATATTTTAAACCATATCCCAATTCATTGTATTAATATATGATATTTATAAATTTCTAATCACTTAATAAAAAATTATTTATTATAAAATAACATTAATGTCATTTTTGGAATAATTCATTTAATTTGTGTTTGAAAGAAAATGAAATAAATTGAATTATAATATAATATTTTAACACCTATATAATAAGTTATATTTATCTAAAAAATTCATGGAACAAAATAATTCATTTAATTTATATTACATTTAACATTTTTTAAATAATTTTTTTTCTAAAAATTGAATAAATATTGAGTCGGTGGTGTGTAAGCTTTTAAGATAATGATTTAAACCCTAAAAATTAATTATAAATTAACATGATAGAATAAAATAATTTTTATTTAAAATAATTTTTTATAATTTTTTATAAGATATCTTTATCCTCATTAAAAGAATGAAGGTGACATTTTTGACTTTATTTATAAATTAATTATTATAAAGGTCAAAATCATAGCCAAATTGGAATAAAAGGTCATATATCTATATATTTGATGATTATGGATGAAAAATAATCATAAAATTCAATTAATTCAAGTTTTAGTACCATTTACTAGTCCCTATCATATTATTTTTGACCTTAATTACCCAATATGCCCTTACCCTGGTGATAATTACTTTTATGCTTACTCTTCTTAATAGCCAAAAAAAGAGTCCAATTTAAAAAATCTGGACCACCTGATTTCAAATATTGATTATATTTTTAAATATTCAAATTATATAATTATAATGATTTAATTTGATATTAAAATATAAAACGCAATGAAAAATAGTTTTTTTTAATTTCTTTTTGAGTATAAAAAAGTCGTTATTCCAAATTCAACAATAAAATTTTTTACATTAGATTATTAATTATATAATATGACTAATGTTACTTTGAATCCATTTTTTAACAAAATTTACGTTTTTAAATGATTGAAATAAAATATAGTTTCAATAAAGTTCAGTATTTTCGAATATTCATTAGAAAATCAATCATTTCCAAAAACATACTAAAAATCACTTCAAGTTAATTTTGACATGATGATCCCAAAAAATATAATATTTTTATCAAATAAAATTTCTAACATTTATATAAATTTATTGTAATATTGTCACACAAAAAATCCCATTTCTTGAGGAAAATATATTTTTGGAGAATAAAATGACTTTGATAAAAATTGAATAGTTATTTCCTAAGAATTAATAAATACATTTTTATTGAGTAAGAAATTTATATATATTTCATAATTTTATTATTCATAATTATACACTCCAATTAAATGGATAGGTTATGGTAGTCATTTTTAATATTATTTCATGGTTTGTTTAAGCTCGATTTTGTGAATATTATATACTATTGAACAAAGTATTTATTTTAAAATCTCAAATTTCTTACAGGAAGTATGAGATATGTTTTTTAAAAAATGATTGAAATTAGTGTCAGAATAATAGTGTAACATTTTTCTCATCTTCTAAAGGTTTAAATTCTAGAGTTTATATTTCTAAGTTGAGTAAGGAATGGATTTACAGAGTTAATACAAAGAGAAATTGGACAATTTTATAGAAGGATGAATAGGTATATGGTTTAAAATAATATCTAGAGGTTTTATCAGAATTAAAAATTGAGAATAATTATAAGTAAGATTCATTAGAGACCATATGTTATGAATGAAAGAATCTTGAATATATTAGGATGTACTATCATGAGTTTAAAAGGAAATATAGAAAGTTTTCAAATAAATACTCTAAGAATAAAGATAAGAAAAGTTTAAAAGAACTAGAAATTTGGAATGTTATTTTTGGGGATACAAATACCTCTAATAGTTCTTATGAAGATAGTAATAATATATAGACAATCATAGATTTTTATACTAGATTTCTATAGAAGGATAAATGCTTCATTGTTGAGATGACTACTAAGGAACTTAAAAATATAACTCATTAGGTGAATTGTCCTTATTCATCAGAAGATGAAAGGTATGATAAGGTTAAATCTCCAACTCTCAAAGAAATTTAATTGGATATAACAAACCTTGAGAAGAGGTATAAAATAATAAAGGAAGAATTTGAGAAGATTGATTCTTGTTTTTCTAAAATTGTTAATAAGTAAAAAGAACTTAAATTTGAAAAAATTGAATGTAAGGAAGAGTTGAACAAGTCCATAGTTGATTTTACTAAATTAAATAATATAAATGAAGAGTTGTACTTTAATTTGGAAGATTATAAATGTATATTTACTAATATTGATATAGACAAAAAAGTTAAATGAGTAGTTAAATTATTAGAATATCATATTAAGTCATACAAACGAAATGTAATAAATTTTTATAAGAAAGTAAAATTTTATAATGATAAAAATGAGATTATTAAGATGAAATAATTATTAAATATTCTAGATAAGTTACTTACTAAATTTATTATAGGATGAATGTCTTTTGAGAAGATATATATCCAATTGAGGCCTAAAATTTCAACTTATAGACTTGGGAATAAATCAAATGGAAGATCAAAATATCAATTGAATTATTTTATGCCTAACCAAGCACTATATTTTAAAATGTTTTAGTAAGGCAGTAATTAGAGGAAAAAATATCGTTCAAATAGAATTCAATCATTTGGAATTACCCATTCTTTTATTTTAATAAAACTATAAACTTACAAGAACCAACAATCTAAAAAAATTGGTTTCATAAAGTTCGCTTTATAAATTCAACTATACCTAAATAATTCAGGTTTCATCAGACACAATTTCCAAAAACATGAAGTGTTTGTGTATTAGTAGACGAATATTATATGTCCAAACCTCATATATAAATTTTATAGGGGTGAATTTACTTAAATTATATATCATTACGTAAATATTGTTTTCTTGGAAGATCAATAAAATTTAATTTTTAGGCGTATTTTATTTTAAAATTTTCAAAATATATTGGTTACTACTACAGTTCATTCATTTTATTTTTATCATTATTTTTTAAAATCACATAGGTTTGATATTGGGAGAAATTATTTAATCATCCTATAGAGGATGATAGTTTTATAATTTTGATAAAAATTGTATAATCCCATTATTTCATAAAGGGGGAGAAGTGTAAAACATTCTTAATTAAAAAAAGTTGATAATTTTATATTTAAAAAAGGAGAGTTTATTTTTAATTTTTTATACCATTTTATTTTCAAAAAGGGGGATATTGTTGAGCTTATGACTCATTTACATTCCCTATTTTGAAAATCACAATACACTCCAAGTAAATTTTATTTAACCTATAGTTTTTTCTTCAATAGTTTTTGATAAAATGATTGAAATATAGTAAATTAATTCCATGGGATTTTAACATGAAAATCTAGATATTTGAGTTTTTATTATAGACTAAATTCCCTGGATGTAAAAGAAATATAACAATATAGGAATAAAATCATCAAAAGATGTGAATTTATGATAATTTTATCAAAAGGTGGTGAAGAATATTCTAACTTAGTTACAAAAAACATTGAATAATATGGATTCCACCCATTAGAGGTTTTCCTATAAATTGACCAAAAACATTATGAATTGGAAGAATATGATTGAATAAATATAGATAATTTTGAATTTATTTAATCATTTTAATATTATGGAACAAATTATTATTTTTTAGATGATAAAATCATTGTATTTTTTGTTTAAGATACTTTTTCAAAGAGTTTTTATGTGAGAATTTCATTATATATTTCATAACACATTCATGTTATAATGATTATGTTCATAATTTTTTGAGATTCATAGATTTTGTGAGGAAGATATAATTGTGTTTATAATATTTCAATATTTATGGAATTTGTGAGGAATACTAAGTTGTTTCTAATCATTGTGATCATGACATTTTGGGATAAATTATAAAAAAAATAAAAATAAACATTTCTAATAAAAGGTAAAATAGAAAAATAGAAAATTAAAAAACTTATAAATATAATTGAAATGTTTATTTTTAATTTAATATAATATATTTAAATTAAATTCCATATAGTGAATAATCTGAAAGATTTCATATTGGTATAAATTACAAAATGTATATAATTTTTTTATTTATGAATTATTCAAAAATATTTTATTTCATGTTAAAATATTTTAATTTTTTAATTATATTATTTATTTCATGTTTTATTTATATATATAAATTATTTATGAATATATTTATTCTTTAGTTTAAATAGTTTCATTGTTTCTATAAATTTTCATGCATATATATAGGGAGTTTAATTCTATATATGATAATTGATCTAGTTTTATTCTTCTATGACTTTATCTTATACTAGGTTATGAGTTTCAATTAAGAAGTTAATTATAGTTTATATATATTATTAGTTAAAATAATAATGAAATTCAGTTCTCTCTTAAGAAAAGTATCCTTATGTAGGGGATATTAGCTCGAACTTCTCAGTAACTTGGAGGATTATTCCTTGTTTAGAAAAGTGTGGGTTGGATACAAGTTTCTCTAGGACTAATATTGTGAGTATTATTGATTTCATATAATTATAAACCCTTATATGAATGGTTTTTATGTATTGTATACATGGGTTTCATTGGGATGCCTATATATATATAGTTGGATTTTAATTTGGGTAAGTAACAAAAGTTATGAGTTTTTTAAAGAGTTACACATCAATATGGTTTGAACATGTTAATTTTGTGGAATGAATAGTGTTCCAAACTAAATCATTTGAATAATTTATACATTTAAGGGAAATAACATGAGATGTGATATTGAGATTTGAACCCCTTTAAAGATAATAAGTTCTAGATTACTTACAAAGTGAAATTTTTTTTAAACCTGGATCAGTCAACTGGGTTTGTTATATTAAACTAGGGTTCCCTTAAATTATCTTTTGTAAGAAAATAATGTAATGAGGTGAACCTAAGAGTTAAGTTACTCGTTTTTTGAAATTTTTTGGGTTACACTTATCTCAGAAATACTTATGAAATATACCATAGGAATAGTGTTGAGTTTATTCATATTTTGTATTGGACAAAATGTTTTTGGATCAATCATCCAAAATTAATATATGATATGTTTGGGGAAATTTCATACATAAATAACTAATTAGTGAGATTAATTCCAAATTAGATTCATTTCATAGTGAATTATGGATCTTGGACCTCTAATGGATATGAAAAAATTACAAGAGGTCATCATTTTAGTGGAATATCATTTAATAGAGGTTCTCATTAATGAATGTAAAACATGATTCTCATTTAATAAAAAGATTTTATTTTAAACGAATAACACAATAATCATCTAACTTGAATTTAAAATCAATATTTATAATGTATAATCTTACTACATGTAAATTCATATATTTGTGACTTAGGAGAATTTATTATGTAAGAAAATTATATGTGTTGGATACGAAACTTTCTGAGTAACCAAATGTTGAAGTTAATCAACATGTGAATATAAATAATTAAAACAATCATAGAATGATTCAAATAAATTTTAAAAGGATTTAGATGAAATATTAAATAATTATTATTATGGTTAAGTAATTCATTCTGGAATTATAATTTGAAATGTTTTGACAATGTGAATGAATTCAATAAAGGTTTACCCTATTATCTCAAAATGATGAGAATAGATGAACTAGATATGTGATGTCTGAGTTATTGTGTTTTACATATAATATAAGTGGTTAAAATATCATAATAGTATTACAAAATTTTGTTATAGAGTCTATAAATGTTTAACTATAATAGATAATCAATGTCATTGAAACCTAAATTTAGTATCAAGAGGGAAAGACATTTTTTCTATATGATTAAATTGTCCTGGATGTTCGAAGTGATTAAGAAATCTATATGAGAAATCCATGTTAGATATCATTTTTACATAAATAATTTCTTTGATTTTGAATGGTATATAGTACAAACTATATATTTTATAAATTTTTTGAGTATAAATAAGTACAAGATAAATGTAAAAATTAATAAATCTTGTAATTTGACATAAATCTTGAAATAAATGGATATTTATTTGAATAAAAATGAATATATCAAGAATAGAAAAAACATGGTAAATGATGTGTACAATTATCTCATTTCTATTATGTGATAATAGAGGTTTATTGTTAATAAAGTCTAGTTATGGGAAATATGATATGATATATTTAATTTACATGGTTTATGATTTATAAAATTCTATAATATACTATAAAAGAAGATAAGGATAAAATGTGTTTCATCAAGGATAAATAATTTGTCCATATGTTTATTAAAATATGATGAATTTGATCAAACCACCATCCGGGGAATGTTTTAATAAATAATGTATTATTATAAGAAAAATTCTATAAATAAATATAATAGAATATAAGATAAGGGTAAAATAGATTATTTTTTAAATATTTTCACTAAAGGCAATAGGTGTTATTTATTGAACACAAAGGAGTTTGGGTATCTAATCATGATATTAAAAGAAGTATATAGTACCAAGGAGTCTTGTGGGAATATGTTTGGACTTTTAGAAGTTAAAAGTTAAAAAATAAAATATTATTCTAACAAAATTGAATGTCACTTAATATCCTAAAAGGTTTTGGGTGTGTCGGTAAAATATTAATGTCAATATTTTTATTATTTACCAAAAAAAATCAAGGGAAATGATTGATAGAATGGTTTATAAGAATTTTGATGATGAATAAATTAAAAAAAATTATAATTATAAAATAAAATTTATTAATATCATCACATTTAATAATGTGAAGGTATGTTTTTTTAATAATATGTTCATGTAGATGAACATTTTGAATATGAATCATATGTCTTTCTATTATTAAAAATAGATTTCTCCATAGATTTTACTCACCAAATAGTTGATTGGGAGAGTTAGTGGGATTAATTGAGACATAATAAAAAATTATGATCATAAGAAACGAATAAGAATCCCAGTACCAAGATAAACATGATTATAAAAATGAAATCTATGAAACTGGAAATGTATTAATGGAGAACCAATGTACCTTTCACCATCATAGACACTACTTCATATTCATTCATGACTGGTGAATATCACCAAATGGATATAAAAATAATTCACTATCCATTAATTATTGTAACACCCAAATATTATATCTAATATTTTTTCAAATAAATTTAATTTCTTCGATAGCATGCGTTACAGGCAACACTCAGTTTTAATTAACCGAAATATATTATTAATATAAATATTTAAACATGGCCATTATAACCTTATCATTAAATTTCATGGTATGAATAAGAATAAACAAAATTATAAATTTCATTATAATGGTTTTATATAAATAAAAATAATTTACAAATAAGTACATAATTTTTTGTAAAGTCTTTATGTACTTCGAAAATATATTTTTTCTCGAAAAATGATTCTTTTGCTTATTGTAAACAAATAATAAAATTACTTTTTTCTATTCTCAAAAATAAATTTAAAAAAAATTAAATTAATTATTTGGAATAATTATATCAAAATTATATTAGGGTTAATTTAATATAATTTTCTAAAATGATTAATTTTTGGATGAATAGTGAAAATAGTGATTTTTATTAAAAGTTTTCTATTCCTTAAAAGTATATAAAAAGGTAAATATTATATTACAATTTTTTAAAAGTAAAATTGATTCAATTATATTATTAATAATCCCATTTAGTTCATTGAAATCAATTTCATGTTGAGTTTTTTATAACAACATTTATACTTTTGAAACCTTTTTCTTTGTAAACCCATTTCTTATCGCATCTATACGTGTAAAATTAAGTTAAATTCAACCATATGATTGAAAAGAATATGGAAAAATAGATTCCATATTTTTAATATAAATATTTAATATTATATAATAAGGTGAAATTAACTTTTTTTCATAATAAATAGTAAAAACAGTAATAATTAATTATCACAGTTTTGGTTAAAACAGGTCCACAAGAGTTAAAATAAAAAGATATGGGTTAAAATAACCTAAAAACTTGTACAATAAATGTTATATGACCATATTTGGTATTTATCTCATATAATGTTCTATAATTATCCACTTTTTATCCTTTTTTCTGGTATAAAATGTGGGTATATCATTTTCTTTTCAAAAATTTCATGTGTGTCCTCTCCCCAAATTATAAATGGGAACACCCTCCCCTCTCCTCTTCACATATACAATGACTTTTAGAACTATAAATACCTGAAAAAATACCTTAATTCCCTCCCCATGTATATATTCCTTATTTTTATTAGGAGACACTATTAATAAGGCTTTAGGTATAAACCTAAAAAGGATCGCTAAAGATGAGGTATAGTTCTTAACCATGTATTTTTTTTTATTTCTTCTTCCACCTCCTTAAAATATTCTTAAAATTTTATGATATAATGATATAAATATATAACTTATACCTACATATTATTATGTTATATTCTTAACCTACATGTATCTCCTCTTTCATCAAATTTGAAAATAAACCATTAATCGTATATACGCCAGACTACAACCTCATGAACAAATGTAATTCATTTTCCATCACCACCTCTCACATCTGGATATAATGATGGATTTAAAATATTTATATTATATTAATGAAAATATTTTATTAAATAATTATAATATCACATCTACCTTCTTAACATCCAATCTATTTTAAAATGATAACATCGCTCATTCGTATGTATAGACTACCACCTCCATAAGGTGATATGATATGTTCTTCATATTATTTTGAAATGGATGGTAATAAGGATTTATAGAATTAATATATATGATATATGTGATATAACTATTATTATTTAAATTTAAATTAATATTTACCTTTCTTCTTTTCAATCCATCGAAAAATGAAAAATATGTTCATGTGTACGTATAACCTACCATCTCCATGAACGGTGTAAATCATTTTTCTATCCCTAAATTTTTTGGATGAAACTATATATGTATATAATTAGTATATATTAAATTTATATCATTATTAAAATTATTTATATGATGTAACCATAATCAATTTTCAAGTACCAAAACTATACAACCAAAACAATCATGGAAAACAAAGAAGTTATCACCCTAAACAATGATTTTAAAAAATAATTATTGATAAACATGTCGTAAAATGTTATAAGTTTAATTTTATATAGTATGATAAATATGAGTATGTTTCTAGAATATATTTCTAATAAACCTATATTTATTATACATGTGGCTTGAATGTGTATGAATAAATTTGATACTTGAAGAAATGGATTTCTAGTCTATCTTTTATTCCTGTGAGACATATGAAATATTCACTATTCATTTATTTTTTTGGGGAATATATTACCAATTTTACATGTTATATCATCAATTTTAATATTTTAATCATATTTAAAGTTTCGTTTTATGTTCCTATTTAATGGGAATTACAATTTAATAGTTTCTAGTACGGTAAGAGATTTTCATATCACTTTTATTTTTATGAGACACATGTCATATTCACCACTTAATTCTTTTATGTGGAGTATATACTTCCTATTAATGTATTTAGTGATTATTATTATAAAAATTATAGGGACTTACATATCCATCTTAGGATATTTATTTCATTGGACTTATAATTCAAAATTTACGAAAGTGATAATGGTTTCATGTTAAAATATCATTTTTGTTAGGATTCTTTATGATTAAGTTTCTATTGATGAAATATTATTTTCTATCTCTTAATAAACTCATGAAATTTTTTCTCCTCTAGTTATTTATGTATAATTCATATTTTTCGTTCATTTTCAACTCTTTAAGAACTTTATATACCCAAGGAATGTTTTTAAGGAAAATCATCTCTATTTATCTATTCTAATGAAAATACTTTCTCTTCTATGTACATGTTTTCTAAAAATACTTTAAATAATATTTTTACTAATATCAAATGATTTTTTAAATTAATTTTTATCCTTTATTTAATTTTCTATATTTTTTTAAAAAAACTAATCTTCTTTTCATTTTCCAAACAAGGTACTTTTTACTTTTTAAAAAAATATTGAAAGGAATCTTTGTTTTTATGTGTACACAATGAATGGTATTTCACACTGCCATGACCGATCAATGATTTAAAGATTCCTTTAAAAGACTGCATAGTTATTTTTAAAGAAAATTTTTTATTTAATATTTGGAAAAAATTTATATTTTGAGGAATTTATTTTAAAATGGAAAGGATATTTCCTCAAAAAAATTAATGATATTTTATGGTATTTCTATTCATTAATGGAAAAAACTCATATATTTATATGATTTACAATATATATGATCTAATGATATCATCCTTATTCTTTCTATGGATGGTTTATGAATATAATGAAAATACTTTCATAAAACCTGTTTTTCCCACATATTATGCTATGATAAATTGATGAAATGTTTATGAAACTCATTTCTTTATCATGGGTTATGCTATGATGAAATGTTTATAAAACCCATTTCATTTTCATGGGTCATGATATGATCTCGTGTCATACAAATGTATAGATCATCTGATGGGTAGGACATGTATCTCTCTAAAATTCATTGCATGATGATTTATATCTCTTGAGATAAAGAGGACTATAATGGGAGTTGAACCTAATTTGATAAAGGAATTGTTCCACTAAGATATTCTGGGGAGTAATCCTTGACTACTAATATTTTTATGGAGTGAACCAATTCCACTATGACAGTCTTGTAAATGATCCTTGATAAATGTGTAAATTATTTTCTATTCGTCTGTGTATTCTATAAGTCTATGTCTTATACTAATGTCATTCTCTAATTTATTATGTTCTTTGATTCCATTATGATTCATGTCTTATGAACTAACAATATATATTGCATGAATCATGTTTTTGATCAATAATATTTAGGGTACTATTTTCAAATGTTATTCTCATGTTTTCATACCCTTATAGTCATGTTATTGTTATGTGATCATTGATATCTCCCTTTTTTACCATTACTAAGAATCTAACCTCACCATTTCTTATGTTTAAATTCCCTGGTTTACAAAGGAAGGTTTTATGTATGATAAGTCTAAGAAGAGTTCTACTTATCAATAAATTAGTGGGAGATGATGTTGTCTGATTATGAACCAGTTGTTTATATATCCATGTTTCCAAAAGAACTAGACCTGTATGATTCTAGCATGGATTTTTATATTACGTAGTAAATATTAAACATTTAAGATGTGATATATATGTATAAAAAGTGAGGGTTTATATAATTATTATCATATCAGGTTTTGTTTAACCATTGAGAACTAAGATGGTAAAACTACAGTGAGATCCATAAAGATAATTCTACGTATAGGAAAATCCTCACATTTTTTATAAATGATGGAGTGAGTGTTTTCCAAAAAAAATTACATCCATGTAAGGATACTACTATTTGATGTGGATCTATTATTATTGTTCTTATGGTTAATTAATCTTAAAATGGCATGCGTATTGGGAATTGACTCAATCTTTACCTAATGCATGGAAATGGACAAAAGTGTACACTTGGTTTGAAACTCCTAGGAGATATGTTTTATAAATTTAGAATCTCTTTACAAACCATCATGAAGTATTTAAATAAATTATCACCATGAATGACATAGGTTAAACCTAAGTTTTAATATATTTAAAATAAGGTTTAATGATTTATGGATCCAATAAATCATTTTTCATGCTTATGTGTTTCCCGATTATGATTATTTTTCCATACGCTATTATTTTTTATTTCGATTAATATATGGAACCTAAATGAATTGTGTTAATGATGAATGCGAAGGAAAATTAAATGATTGAACTCTTAAGAAACCAAATTTTATAGAATCTAGAATGAAAAATATCATTACTATGATCACATAACTTTCTCAAGATATGGATCATATTTAACTTCCTAATTAGAAAAGTAGGGAACAAAATTTTTTTGAGTCCTTAATTAGTAAATATCAAACTTATTTTAGTGGTTATATTGATGCGATAGTTTTCAGGTAATAAACACTACTGAAAATTATACTTTTTCCAACACTTGTATACTAATGGTTCAATTGAGCCATTGGTATAGGTGATGTTTACCAACAGTTTTCATAAACTGTTGGTAAAGATGTTTAAAAAAAGAGTTTTCCCAATGGTTTCATGAAACCATTGGGAAATATAAGGAAAAAAGAGTTTTCCCAACAGTTTCATCAAACAGTTGGGAAAGATGGGAAAAATAAAATTGTTCCCAATGGTTTCATTAAACCATTGGTAAAGATAGAGTTTTTCCAAATATTTCTAAAAAACGTTGGGAAAAAGAATCCCTAAATTCGCATAAGCCAAGCAGCCCCCTCCCTGATTCCAGAAGCAGTGCGCGTCTCTCCCAGAAGCGATTCTAACTCGCAAAAGCCCTTTAAAACCCCCAATACAGGTTCTCCTCTTCCATCCGATCAGCTACCGGGTTAGACTCCTTCCTCCTTTTCTCAAGGATATCCATCCACCTCTTATCAAGGATATCCTTATATTCTCAAGGATATTGTTATTCCCAATTTTTAGGGTTTTTGGAAAATTTTATGTTTCACTACTCCCCGAATTGTGTACTCAAATCACTACATCGGTGTACACATTGTCCAATTAATGTTTTCATTACACATATAAATTTATAAGGTAATGGTGTCTCTTTATTGTGTTTTAATTTTAAAGATTCATATATTTTTTAATCTCAATGATTCAAATATTACATCTTCACGTATATGAACACATAAAAATTGTTTTTAATATTTATTCATAGTATTTCATGAAAATCACTCCTTTCATTAAAATCATGTCAAACATGAAGATCTTGTTCATCTTAATTTTTGTACACTATGTGTATTACATAATAAGTATGTATCATGTTTCTATCAAAATCTATATATATATAAAATGACACATAGTTCACTTATCCTTTGCACAATATAACATATGGAGTATCTTCTTGAACTTTGCAAAATAGTATGTGGTCCCTAATTAGTACTTCTTCCTTCTTCAGGAAACTAATTCACAGAATGTAAAATTCGCAATTTAGTGAATATTATTTTTCCTAATATAACCATTGATAATTCTGCCTTCAAAATCATAAATGAGTTATTCGATCACCTTTTTAAAACACAATGACCATTTTCACTGATTTGGGGTTCCTCAAAATGATTGGGAAAATCATAAAAACACATGTATTGAATCATGTTTCTCATATGGTTTCATGGATACAAGTTCATCTCAAAAATCTTGACTGTGTGGTTCAAAAATCATGAGAACCATGGGATTATAAGGGTGGTGTTCTTTTTACTACCCATGTTGGCATGTGTAGACATCCATAAAAATGTTAGATAAGTCACAAGTTTAACTTAGTAATGTTGTTATCTTTGACATACTTTATTGTTAATCTCAAATTTAAAAATAAATGTTTTTGTCTATACTTAATGAAATTAAATCTTTTTACAATCCATGAACAACCTATTAGTGTAGAATCCTAAAATTTATTCACCCATGGGGGCGCTTGACTTGGGGAAGTAATTGGGTAATGAAAGGTATGGCCATAGAGGTGCCAATAATGAGTTATTGAACATGAGTGAATGATTCGGGATGCCTATAACACATGATGGGACCTGAGGCATGTGCCTCTTATAGAGCTAATGAAAATGAATATAAATAAATTTTAATTTAATTTATGAGTACTTTTTCTTTACATTATTTTAATAGTTCACTACATCTACTAGAAACTTCTTCCTTTATCGTTTACTTAAATGTATTTTCTATTAATGTTAAATCCTATTGAATTGTTTATGACAAAATGAATTATATAAATTCTTTTTACAGAATGGACAGAAGTTGGATGTATGAAACTGATCGGATCTCAAGAGATTTTCAAAACAATTTGTAGAGATTTTTATATTTTTTATTTCACAATGCTTCAGATAGTGGTCGCATACACTTCCCATATTCCAATTGTGTTGGTAGACCTTGGTTTAGCCATGAAGAAGTCATCTACCACATAACCAAAAATGGTTTTCAAGTAAACTACTTTGTGTGGTATCACAATGGGGAGAAAATGAAATCTCAAATTGGTGATGATCAAAATGAAAGGACTGGAATGGAGAATTTGTTAGACAATCAGTTTCCATTTATTTGTCATCGTGAAAAAGAATGGATTTCGATTCAAGAAGACTTCGATATGAGAAAAGATGATGCATCTAGTGAAAATGATGATATTGATAGGGTGAAAAATTGTGAATGATGCTGCCATGACTCCAGTATATCAAGAATGCGATAAAATGAAAAAGCTAGAATTTTTAATCTGATTGATTCATTGGAAAACTATGTATGGGATTTCTAATACAGAAATCGATTACATTCTTACCCTCTTGAAGGATTTACTTCTAGATGATGCAGATATTCCCTCAAACCACTATATGTCATGGAAGTTAGTTGAGATACTTGGATTTTCAAGAAACAAAATTCATGGATGCCCGAAAGATTATAGTTTATTCTTGGAGTAAACCGCTGAACGAAATGATTTTATAAAATGTGGCACATTCCGCTGGAAGTCAAAATCTGATGGAACACCATCTTGAGTTCCACAGAAAGTAATGTGGTACTTTCCATTGATCCCCATACTCCAGAATCTTTTTATGTCTGATGACATATGAATAAAAATTAGATGGCATGATACCAAGAGAAATAAAACTAATGATGAGTTGGTTCATCCTGCATATGGATTTTCATGGTAGAGATTTGATGCTCAACATCCTTATTTTGCAGCTGACGTGCGTAATGTGAGGCTGGGTCTTTCATGCAATGGTTTTAATCCATTTGGTAAGATGCTTACTTTGTACAGCACATGGCCAGTTTTTATACACATTTATAATCTTCCCCCATGGTTGTGTATGAAAAAACCTTTCACTTTCATGAGTATACTCAAATCTGGTCCTTCTGATCCCAACATTGATATTGATTTATACATGAAACCTTTAATAAAAGAGTTGAAACTTCTTTGGGATATGGGTGTGCGCACATACGATGCATGTTCTAAAGACATATTTCAGATGCATGTTGAGCTTATGTGGACGATCAATGATTTTCTGGGTTATAAAATGATATATGGATGGAGCACGAAGGGAAAACTGTCATTCCCAGTTTGTATGAAGAATACATGATCTAGAAGACTGAAACATCTTTGTATTTAATTTTTATGGGACATCGACAATTCTTGACAAATGATCATCCATATAGAATGAATCGTTGAAGATTTTATAATACCATAGAGACCGATGATCCAACATACTGTATGTATAGAACTGATGTGCTTAATGAATTGAAAGATTTCGGTTTTTCATTCGGGAAGGGTCAAATGAAATCTGGAAAGAGAAAGAATGTTTCCACTAAAACCTTCTACAATTGAAGGAAGAGGAGTATCTTTTTTTATTTTACTTATTGGTCAAACAATTTATTACGTTATTTCTTAGATGTAATGTATATTGAAAATAATATATGTGAAATGTTGCTTTCAGTTCTTCTAAATTTCAAGGGGAAGGAAAAAGATGATTTACGATCTCGGCTTGACTTAGTGGATTGGGGCATCAGACCAGAATTGCATCTTGTGCGTATCTGTGAAAATAAATGGAAACTTCCATGTGCTTTTTATGTGATGACACCTACGGAAAAAAAACAATTTATGGAAGTATTAGAGACTATTAGAGTTCCTGATGGCTATTCAGGAAACATATCTAAACGGGTCAAGAGAAGAGAGTTCAAGCTAAAATCTTTGAAGGCTCAGGATTATCACGTTCTACTGTATGAGTTGCTTCCAATAGAAATCTGTCATATTTTGTCCAATAATGTAAGGGTGACTGTTATTCGGTTGTGCCATTTTTATAGATATTTTTTATAAGAAGTTGTCCAAGTCTTTCTTACAAAAAATGTTAATAGATTCCCCATTAATTTTGTGAGTTGGAAAAAATATTTCCTCCATCATTTTTCGCATGCATGTTGCATCTGATTGTCCATATTCCCACTAAAATACTTCTTGGATGACCTGTTTCTTTTCATTGGATATATCCCACTGAAAGAAATATGTACACATTAAAGTCTTATGTCTGAAACAAGAATCATCTCGAATGTTCTATTGTGAATGGTTACTTGGCTTAAGAATGTATGGATTTCTGCTCAATGTATTTGTCTAATCTTACTATAAGAATTAACAGACTAATGAGAAATGAAGAAGAACAACATGAGAAAATTGAACCCAGTTTTCCATCACTTCCTCAAACAGGATGAATTCCTGGATCATATACATTGAAGACATTAAGCCATGAAGAGCGGGAGATGGCACATCGCATAGTTTTGTTCAACTGTGATTTGTTCGATGACTATATTAGGTAACTAAATTGAATATGTATATCTTACATAAATATCTGTTAAACTATTCATATTTTTTATCTACATGGAACATAAAACAATGATAAATAGGAAGCATCGTTCTTTATCTTTGAGAAGGAGAGAAACTTTTCATAGCAAATAGTTTTCTGCTTGGTTAAAATTGAAGGTAAAACTATTACTGTTTAAAATAATTATATCAATATTTAATTAAGTTTAATAGTCATTTATATTGTAGGTATTGATTTTTTCTTCTGACTCTATCTCTGAGGAAATAAGAGCTTTGGATTTTGGTCCTAATACCGTGGTTCGTGACAGTAAATCAATTGTTATCAATGGTTACAAATTTATTGTCACTGAACGAGCAAAGAACATGAGAACACAAAATGATGGTATTATGATTACTGCCACAACAGAGTGTTATGCCATCGCATCAGATAGTAGACCGTGATTTTAAAATGTGGGTTATTATGGAGTCATTGAGAAAATAATAATATTGGATTATTACTCTCATGGACAAGTCACAATGATGAAATTCCATTGGTTTGATTCGATGAAGAGACATGGCACATTTATTGATGATTGTGGATTTCGAGTAATTAATATGACTCGCACTCTTGCTACCAAAGAACCATATGTGTTGGCATCAATGGCTAAACAAGTTTTTTATGTAAAATACCAACTTCGACTTGAATTTGGTGTCATAGTTGAAGTAATTCCAAGACATATTTTTGATGATGGTGATGATGGAATTGACACTATCCCTAGTGCCATTGGAACCAATCCATATATTTATTTTGATGACTCCAATAGCTCAATTTTCAGAGTTGATTGTGAACCTGATGTTGTGGTTGAAAATATATAGAATCATTCATCCATGTTTTCAATTCTTTTGTTTTACCTCGATTTGGGTTGTTAAGGTTGGTAATATTCAAATTGATTTAGTATTGATCACAAATATGTTTTAGCTGACTTGACCGTTATATGAATTTTCAATGTTTATTGGTTCTAGTTTTATTTGAATTACATTTTCTAATTTGGAATTGAACTATATTCAAACCTAGTCAAAAAATATTTCTAAATTGGCGAACATTACAACTTGTATGATTTATTAAATCCATTCAAGCTCTTCTAAAACAATTGATAGCTAAATTACCAATTAATCCCCTTATTCCCTCATATATTAAGTTTTTTGGTTTACACATCAGTTTCCTTTTTCTAATTAATTGCATATTTGTTTTCAAAAGTAGGAAATGCATCCAATTGAAGAGAGATAAAGGAAAAAATGATGGAGAACAATCGTCCAATGGCGGAGATGGGCATTCCACCATTAGTGCCTATAGTGAGTAAATTATTTCAAATATATATATTTAAAGAATATATATAATTTCATGTGATTAATTTTTTTTGTAAACTGTAACAACCCGAGATTTTATAAGATATATTCGTTTTAATTTCATTCATATCTTCTGTTTTATGCTACACCAAGATTATCTTGCGCTATACGCAACACCGTATTAGCTTGTAGTATACGCAACACTAATCTTGGATCGTGTTACACACAATTTCATGTTTGTTTGATAGTAGTTATTCTATGAAACATTGAGTATATATATATATTCAATGTATTTTTTTATACTCAACGACAAAGGAGTCATGCACTACACGCAACCCTGACTTGGCTTTCATTACACGCAATCGCGACCTTCCTCGATAGCGTGTGTTGTACGCAATACCGGGGTTTACTAAACAACGATATGCTATTAATATATTATTAAAACTAGTCGTTATGAATAGTAATACCCACTTTTTGAAATTTTGTAAATTATATTTTTCAAAATGGACTTCATTTTTGGATTCGGAATATCGAAATTAGCTTAGGGTGAATTTTTGGTACTTTTCGGATAACTTTCATATTCGGATGAATAGTGAAAATTACTAAATTTTAATTAAAAACCACTTTTTTAATTGAAATAATTAATAGTGATAAATTATTAATTTGAGTGGTTTTAAAGTATATTTAGAATATATTTTTAAAATTTAATACAATATTGGTCATTGGATGTAATTTCACATTTAAACCAGACATAAACAAGTGTCAATCTTTTGATAGTTATTATCCCTTAAGAACACGCTATTTGTTTTGACGACGAGAATTAATTTTTAAATTAATTAATGCAACTGATATGTATTGAATTTGGTAAAATAGACATCATTTTTGAATTTATAATATCAAATATAGCATAGGCCTAATTTTTGGTATTTTTCTGGAAACTTTCATTTTTTGATGAATAGTGAAACCACTAAGTGGTAGTTAAAAAACTAATTTTTTCATAAAAATTAATTTTACCGCTTTTGTGAGTGAAATTTCAAAAATCTGAGAGACACGGTTAATATCAAGGACTAAAATGTGGTTCAATTAGATGAAAATAATTTTTGGTGAATAGTAACTTTTTACCTTTTTTACCACGGTTAAAAATAAATAGGGTAATTAAGGGTAAAAATGATATTATTATTACCCTAACACATGTACTAATTTTATTGGATAAGTGTAATTCGACAAAAAACAGCCTTAGGAATAAAATATGACCATTTAGATTCACATGGAATAGATTAGAACATTTATTATTAATTTATTTAAAGAAGGGTTAAAATAGTTAAAATCAATGTTTTATAAGTAAATCATTTTTAATATAGGGTTATACATAATATAAATTCGACTATAAAAATTAATTAGAAATATAATAAGATTTCCTACATAATGGTATTTTATTTATAATTTTTAGACATTAAATAATTTAATTTATTTATGACACAATGATGATGCAGTAATTATCTTATTAATGAAATATTGACATAATTGATGTTCTAAATACCCAAATAAATGTAATTTGAGACTTTTTATGAATTACACTAATTTTCTAGGTTAATATGACATGTTAGTATTGATTTAATTAACTTTTTTTGAACTAATAATTCTGTTATGATTTTCACAAAAATCAATTACCAAATAGTGTCAAAATTGACACAAAATCGTTTTTAAAACAAATATTATATTATTAATTGTTATTTTATTCCTAAAAATCTAAGGTTAGTTTAAATGACTTAGATAAAGTTATATATATTAATAATAAACAAATTGGGGTTCGTTTGGATTTTTATAGTAAGTTTATTGACCTTATAGTGTAAGAAAACAATAAGACACGGTAAAAGTAAAATTATTTAACTTAAGGTTAAATCTAAATGATAAGGTTAAAATAGAAACCTAAACTTGTATAAATTATATTGGATGAGAGGACATAGACCCATACCCACATTAGCTTCAAAATAAATCAATTTGGATCTATTAAAAACCAAATATGACTTTATAATAAAATAATATTTTTAGTTTTTTCAAAGGTGCCCCTCTCCTCCCTTATAAAAGGGAACCTCCTCCCTCTCTTCCTCACACCACTTTGAGCCTTAAAGATCGGCCAACCCCTGAAAAATTCTCTTCTCCACTTCCATAGAAAAATCCTAGAGGTTCTGGTCTTCTTGAAAGACCAATTTTAGTGCCCTAAGAGGAGGTCTCAAAGAGGTGCTTCAAAGAAGAGGTAATGTCGGTTACCGATTCTTTCAACTTTATTTATTCTTCCACTTATTCTTATTAGGTTGTTTCATTATGAAGTAATAACATCAGTATCACTCATATACTGATATGTTATTATATGTATGAAACAACCCTATTTCATCATCTATCCATCCTACGGAAAAAGAAATCACCGCGCGTGCGTACGTACGAAATACCGTCTCCACGCCGTGGTGTAATCTATTTTTCACCACCACCTTAATTGGATGGGTATAATGGTGTAAATAATAAATATATATGATTATTTTAAAGTGATATTGATTCTGTAATAGTATACATACACTCCAATAAAATTCCACGATCATGGGAATGATATCATCGCTCGTGCATACGTACGGAATACCGTCTCCACGACGCGATGAGATTCATTATCAATGATTAACCATTCATGAATGATTAGAAAGTATATATAATAATTAATCATGAAATATATGACATAATAATGATACGGGATTTATGTATATATATATTTATGTCATCCAATTAATTCCATTCAATGAGGAAATGAAAACAACGGTCATGTGTACGTACGGCCTACCGTCTCCATGAACGGTGTATTTCTTTCCATTTATTGATATATTATATATATGTAGATTATGAATATATATTATATATAAATCATGTTTTATATTCTGGAATTAATTAATCATGATCTAAGTAATCATATGAATAATTACAAGTCAAAACAGGGACGACAAATGAAACGATTTTACCCAAAACGCTCTTTAACATGGAATTTACAAAAGAACAGGTAATATAAAGTCATAAGTGAACCATATATGATATAATAACAATGAATATGATTCTGTAATAATTCAATGACATTATTTAAATCATTATACCGGTGTTTCGGATACGTAAGAAGCATATCGGACCTAAGGTAAGGGATAATTTTGCAAATCTCATTTTTATCTGACATTGCTTATTCGTAAGTATTTACTAGGGTTATTTCTATCATCCATGTCCATGTTTTATAAAAGTGTATTCATGTATGTTTAAAGTCCTTTTTACCCGTTTTTACTTTTACCCCATGGTATGTAAGGAATCTTTCTTTTGTTTAGGTTACGAGGTACTTTTTTTGACTTTTCTGGTAAAAGTACGATAAGAATGTTTTTTTTAACTTATACAGCACGAATTGATTTTTACGGTTTTATAAAGCCTTATTTTCATGAATCTTCCTTCAAATGATTTCATGACTATTTTCAACAAAATCCTTTTCTTTTAAAATTTCATGACGTTTTGTGAAAAGAAATTGATTTTGAAGAAGAAAGGATATTTTCCTCAAGAATTCATTTCAAGTATTTTATCAAAATCATTTTACATCTAAGATGACATTATTTCATATGTGTATGTTTCAAGTTTAATGTCTCTATGATTTACATGGTTTCACTTTTCTTATGATGAAATTTCCATTTGTTTTATATGGATTATGTGATGATGGGATGATGTTTATGAAACAAATTTTATTTATTGGGTTATTATGAATGATGTATGTTTATTTTATGGCACAAGTAAGAATGATTTCATTATGAGATGGGTGGGACCTATATCTCACTCCAATGCATTGGGTAAAGATTTTATATCTCATGAGATAGACATGGCTGGAATGGTAAGTTAATCTAGTTCAGTATTACAGGACTGGAACGAGGAGTGAACTCGATTCAGAAAGGGACTTTGTCCACTAATATGGTCTTGGTAGAAATGCCTTTCCTACTATGGAAATAAATACATGTGCTTAATGGACGCCACAATTACATGTTATATTCACATGCTATTTTATCATGAATTATGTTCCATTATGATCTATGTCTTATGTACTTCCACGATTTATGTCTTTGCTCAAGATTTTTATGTTTAAACATTATGTTCATGTTTTTAAGTTCAAATGTATATGGTATGTTTTATTTTATCCATTCTTACCCTTACTGAGCATTTGAGCTCACCCTTTTTATGTTTTATTTTCCCCTAGGATTAAATGAAAGGTTTTAGGTAAGGAAAAAAAAGTGGAAGATCTTATGGGAGATGTTGAATATCTTTCACCAAGATTAGAAGATTATATTCCTAGTTTCCAAAGACACTAAACTATTAAGATCCTTGTGTGTCTGTTTTTGTTATGTATTAAGTATTCCGCTAAAGAAATATAATGTCCATGTACATCAAGCTTCAGGTCTCTACAGTTGGTATCAGAGGAAAGGTTTAGTCAACCTTTGGAAACTAGGATGCGAAAACATTAGTGAGATCCCAAGAGATATTTCTAAGGTATGTCTAGGGATGTCCCTAAGGTTAAGTATAAGTATAGGTTGTAGTTCTAGAATTACGGTAACGATCCTAGAATTTAACCTAAGATGTTAGTTATTGAGGGTGATCCCCCTTTACTATGTTGTTTTCCCTAGCATTATTTTTTCCTCTCACACTATTCTTTTTGGGTTTTAGAAAATGGCTGGAAACAGGAAGATTCCTGATAATGGAGGATATGACGGACAATGGAATGATATTCTTCATGAGAAACCAAATGAAATGGGATTTGGAAGTCCAAACATCGTTATTATTCCTAATCATAAATCTCATAATATGATCAATAATCTCAACTTTGGTAAGTTTCCCGACTCAGATAATAAGAGAAAGATGGAGTTTCATGATGATCATAGAGGAAATAAAGTTCAATTTCCCTCATGTAAATCATGTGGAAAGAGGCATCGGGGAGATTGTTTCAAGGGAACTGGAAGATGCTTTGGATGTGGAAAAGAAGGACACAAAGCCAGTAAGTGAAAAGGAAAAGGTTCAGTTAACACCATGGATGAGGATAATGGTATTGCTACGACATCAACAATGGTTAAATGTTTTAAATGTGGAATGTGCGGGCATTATGCAAACCAATGCCCTAAGGGAAAGTCTCATGAAGAGAATTAGTACGGTCGTATGGGTAGTATTTATGTTGATGATGATGAAGAGACTACAAATGATATGTGAGATTAAATAATTGTTGAAGCTCGGTCAATGGTTTAAGAAGGTAGTGGAATGATTACATGTTTATGAAGTGTAATTTTGTATAAGTAATCTCATGGTACTATGGAATAAAGAGACATCTAAGGATTGTTACACTGTTTTCTTTCCTTGAGTTTTGAAAGTGTATGATTAATGGTACCAATATCCATGAAAGGTTATTCAGATATTTTTTGAATGTATATGATATGCGCATAATGAAGGGATAAGGAGAAAATTAAATGTTTGATAGTATTCATGAGCTCGTGACTGATATAAGGAGAAGGTTATATCATGGTTTGAGTATAAAGAATTTTGAGGATTTTGGTATGTAGAAAGTGTTAACTTTTAACTACATTCAGGTTTTCACTAAGGCTCAATGGGTATTCATTCTTCAAGAGAATACATGATTAAGGTATTCACATGTTTGTAATTTGACCAACAAGATATATCTTATGATATATGGGGGATAAATGATGGCATTCATGTGATTGTTATGTGACATTTCAAGTAATCATTTTCTTATACTATGTGCTTGGACCGAAGTATTTAAGATAAGCCTAAAGATTGGAATGGATTATGTTGGACATAAGTTAGTATTGTTTAAGGATAGAACTTTTTTTGATATTATTTATAGGATGTTATAGTAATGTAGTTTTAGAAAAAGGACAACCTGCAGGACTGGCGACAACCCATCGTGTCGGACAAGGCTGTGAGAATCGAACCCACAACCGAAGTGCGACTGGCGTTTATCGCCTGCCACTGGCCTACAGGAAGTCCCTGGTTAGTAGAAACTAGTGTTATCTTATTAAGTGGTATGATATATGAAGTATAAGTTCATTTTTGGAACCATATACGACTAATCTAACCATATGATGGACTTATAACTTTTTCTAACCTTTTGTTTGAAACAGATGGAATGACCCATCATTCTATCACATAATCTACTAACACATCACGAATAACAAATTCAACTTCATTTCATTAAGGGATGAAGTGGAAATAGTTCAATTCACGAACAATAGTGAGATTTTACCAAAATCATGCAAGTATTTCTTTTAATTCATCAACTTTAGGGAAATGATCTTGAAAACAAAAAATGTTATCCTAGTTCTCTTATATCCGATGAATCAGATGGTACCTTAGATCATCACAAATTTATGGCTTTGTGATTGATGGCTTTTTCATAGCCATGTTCTCTACCACTCTCCATCAGAACATGATGGTTATATTTTTCTTCCATATACATATTTTCACCTATGTTCTCCTATATGGAAACCCAGTGATGAGTTTCTTTGGGTAATCGTTACATTTCATACTTTAGTTTTTAAAATTAAGTTTTAGTATTCCTTTTTACGATGTGGGTTTCTATGAATAGTAAACGATTTATAACCCCGACGAATTTCGAGGGAGAAATTCATTTTAAGGGGGGTAGAATGTAACAACCTGAGATTTTATAAGATATATTCATTTTAATTTCTTTCATATCTTCTGTTGTATGCTACACCAAGATTATATTGCACTATATGCAACACCGTATTAGCTTTTAGTATATGCTACACTAATCTTGGATCGTGTTACACACAATTTCATGTTTGTTTGATAGTAGTTATTCTACGAAACATTGAGTATATATATATATTTGATGTATTTTGTTATACGCATCGACAAACGAGTCATGCACTACATGCAACCCTGACTTGGCTTTCATTACACGCAATCGCGACCTTCCTCGATAGCGTGTGTTGTACGCAATACCGGGTTTTACTAAACAACGATATGCTATTAAAATATTATTAAAACTAGCCGTTATGAATAGTAATACCCACTTTTTGAAATTTTGTAAATTCTATTTTTCAAAATGGACTTCATTTTCGGAGTCGGAATATCGAAATTAGCTTAGGCTGAAATTTTGGTACTTTTCGGATAACTTTCATATTCTGATGAATAGTGAAAATTACTAAATTTTAATTAAAAACAACTTTTTTAATCGAAATAATTAATAGTGATAATTAATTAATTTGAGTGGTTTTAAATTATATTTAGAATATATTTTTACAATTTAATACAATGTTGGTCATTGGATGTAATTTCACATTTAAACCAAACATAAACAAGTATCAATCTTTTGATAGTTATTATCTCTTAAGAACACGCTATTTGTTATGACGACGGGAATTAATTTTTAAATTAATTAATGAAACTCAAATGTTTTGAATTTGGTAAAATATACATCATTTTTGAATTCATAATATCAAATATAGCTTAGGCCTAATTTTTGGTATTTTTCTGGAAACTTTCATTTTTTGATTAATAGTGAAACCACTAAGTGGTAGTTAAAAAACTGAATTTTTCATAAAACATAATTTTACCGCTTCTGTGAGTGGAATTTCGAAAATCCAAGAGACACGGTTAATATCAAGGACTAAAATGTGGTTCAACGAGATGAAAATAATTTTTGGTGAATAGTAAATTTTTACCTTTTTTACCACGGTTAAAAGTAAATAGGGTAATTAAGGGTAAAAATGATATTATTATTACCCTAACACATGTCCTAATTCTATTGGATAAGTGTAATTCGACCAAAAACAATCTTCGGAATAAAATATTACCATTTAGGTCCACTTGGATTAGATTAGGACATTTATTAGTAATTTATTTAAAGAAGGGTTAAAATAGTTAAAATCAAAGTTTTATAAGTAAATCATTTTTAATATAGGGTTATACATAAGATAAATTCGACTATAAATATTAATTAGAAATATAAAAAGCTTTCCTACATAATGGTATTTTATTTATAATTTTTAGACATTAAATAATATAATTTATTTATGACACAAAGATGATGCAGTAATTATCTTATTAATGAAATATTGACATAATTGATGTTATAAATACCCAAATAAATGTAATTTGAGACTTTTTATGAATTCCAATAATTTTCTAGGTTAATAGGACATGTTAGTATTGATTTAATTAACTTTTCTCGAACTAATAATTCTGTTATGATTTTCACAAAAATCAATTACCAAATAGTGTCAAAATTGACACAAAATAGTTTTTAAAACAAATATTATATTATTAATTGTTATTTTATTAATAGAAATCTAAGTTTCGGCCAAATTACTTATATAAGGTTATATATATTAATAATAAACAACTTGGGGTTAGTTTGATTTTTATAGTATGTTTATTAACCTTAAAGGGTAAGAAAACAAGAAGACACGGTAAAAGTAAAATTATTTAACTTAAGGTTAAATCTAAATGATAAGGTTAAAATAGAAACCTAAACTTGTCTAAATTCTATTGGATGAGATTATTTCAACCCATACCTACATTATCTTCGAAATAAATCAATTTGGAGCTATTAAAAACCGAATATGACTTTATAATAAAATAATATTTTTAGTTTTTCCAAAGGTGCCCCTCTCCTCCCTTATAAAAGGGCACCTCCTCCCTCTCTTCCTCACACAACATTAAGCCTTCAAGCTCGGCCGACCCCAGAAAAATTATCTTCTCCACTTCCATAGAAACATCCTAGAGGTTATGGTCTTCTTAAAAGACCAATTTTAGTTCCCTAAGAGGAGGTCTCAAAGAGGCGCTTCAAAGAAGAGGTAATGTCCATTACCGATTCTTTCAACTTTATTTCTTCTTCCACTTATTCTTCTTAGTTTGTTTCATTATGAAGTAATAACATCAGTATCACTCATATAATGATATGTTATTATATGTATGAAAAAATTCTATTTCACCATCTATCCATCCTACGGAAAACGAAATCACCGCGCGTGCATACGTACAGAATACCGTCTCCACGCCGTGGTGTAATCTATTTTCCACCACCACCTTACTTGGATGGGTATAATGGTGCAAATAATAAATATATATGATTATTGTAAAGTGATATTGATTCTATAATAGTATACATACACTCCAATAAAATTCCACGATCATGGGAACGATATCATCGCTCGTGCGTACGTACGGAATATCGTCTCCACGACGCGATGAGATTCATTCTCAATGATTAACCATTCATGAATGATTATAAAGTATATATAATAAGTAATCATGAAATATATGACATAATAATGATACTGTATTTATGTATGTATATATTTATGTCATCCAATTAATTCCATTCAACGAGTAAACGAGAAAAACGTTCATGCGTACGTACGGTCTACCGTCTCCATGAACGGTGTATTTCTTTCCATTTATCGATCTATTATATATTTGTAGATTTTGAATATATATTATATATAAATCATGTTTTATATTATGTAATTAATTAATCATGATCTAAGTAATCATATGAATAATTACAAGTCAAAACACGGATGACAAATGAAACGCTTTTACCCAAAACGCTCTATAACATGGAATTTACAAAAGAACAGGTAATATAAAGTCATAAGTGAACCATATATGATATCATAACAATGAATATGATTCTGTAAAAAGTCAATTACATTATTTAAATCATTATACAGGAGTTTGGGATACGTATGAAGCATATCGGACCTAAGGTAAGGGATAATATTGCAAATCTCATTTTTATCTGAGATTGCTTATTCGTAAGTATTTACTGGGGTTATTTCTATCATCCATGTCCATGTTTTATAAAAGTGTATTCATGTATGTTTAAAGTCATTTTTACCCATTTTTACTTTTACCCCATGGTATGTAAGGAATCTTTCTTTTGTTTACGTTACGAGGTACTTTTTTTGACTTTTCCGGTAAAAGTATGAGAAGAATGTTTTTTTTAACTTATACGGCACAAATGGATTTTTACGGTTTTATAATGCCTTATTTTCATGAAGATTCCTCCAAATTATTTCATGACTATTTTCAACAAAATCCTTTTCTTTGAAAATTTCATGACGTTTTGCGAAAAGAAATTGATTTTGAAGAAGAAAGGATATTTTCCTCAAGAATTCATTTCAAGTGTTTTATCAAAATTATTTTACATCTAAGATGACATTATTTCATATGTGTATGTTTCAAGTTTAATGTCTCTATGATTTACATGGTTTCACTTTTCTTATGATGAAATGTCCATTTGTTTTATATGGATTATGTGATGATGGGATGATGTTTATGAAACCCATTTTATTTATTGGGTTATTATGAATGATGTATGTTTATTTTGTGGCACAAGTAAGATTGATTTAATTATGAGATGGGTGGGACCTATATCTCCCTCCAATGCATTGGGTAAAGATTTTATATCTCATTAGATAGACATGGCTGGAACGGTAAGTTAATCAAGTTCAGTATTACAGGACTGGAATGAGGAGTGAACTCAATTCAGAAAGGGACTTTTTCCACTAAGATGGTCTTGGCAGAAATTCCTTGGCTACTATGGAAATCATTACATGTGCTTAATGGATGACACAATTACATGTTATATTCCCATGCTATTTTATCATGAATTATGTTCCATTATGATCTATTCCTTATGTACTTCCACGATTTATGTCTTTGCTCAAGATTTTTATGTTTAAACATTATGTTCATGTTTTTAAGTTCAAATGTATATGGTATGTTTTTTTATCCATGCTTACCCTTACTGAGCATTTGAGCTCACCCTTTTTATGTTTTATTTTCCCCCAGGATTAAAAGAAAGGTTTTAGGTAAGGAAACAAAAAGTGGAAGATCTTATGGGAGATGTTGAAGATCTTTCACCACGATTAGAAGATTATATTCCAAGTTTCCAAAGACACTAAACTATTACGATCCTTGTGTGTCCATTTTTGTTATGTATTAAGTATTCTGCTAAAGAAATGTAATATCCATGTACATCAAGCTTAGAATCTCTACATAAACATTTTTGTAGGATCCACCTACACATCGACAGTTATTCGACGAGGATCCTAGTACTGGTCCTAGTACTCAGGTTGGTGGTATGAGGAGGGTTCGTACCAGAGGTGGACGAGCAGATGCGCGTACCCGACTAGACCATGCCCCTCCCACTGACATGTCATCCTTCCCACATTCTGATCCCGGTGTGTCGTTAGGGACACATGGGATATTTAGGCCACCCATGTTTTCTCTACCTTTTTTATCTTTTGGCCCATCATTTTCACATCCCATGGTGATTTCCACTCCCCAGTCAGAATCCATTTGTACAGCTGCCCCATATTCTTTTCCTTCTAATTTTGTCTCTCTGAGCTTCTATATTCCATCGTCTTTGACTCCTGTTCTGCCACAGGGTGTTCCATCAGTTTCTGCGGATCCAGTGACGCTCAGCGATCAGACTGGCGCAGGTATATTTATAAAACCCTAACAAATTTTTATTGCAATATTTATTTTCATTATAACATGTTTTGATAAAATATTTGTTTTTCTTTCATGACAGATACATCTACTGACAGGAGGTGGGGGAGAGGGTGTACATGCATGCGTTCGGTGTGGAACCACCGCACACAGGTTATGGTGGATTACAATGAAGACAACCAAATGGTTGAGAAAACAGGGCATCAATGTTGGAGTTTTTTGGAAATTCTTGCCAAATACTCTGACATCATTCCCGTCAGCCCGCTATCATGGAGAAATTTGCCACATGAGGTCAAGGATAGATCTTGGGTAGAGATATGGGGAAAAAAATATGTTGTATTTAATTCCATGAATTATTTTTGTATTTATATGAATTAATATTTTGATGTCATCCATGATTTAATTTTCCCGATGGTAAGGGTCCACGACCGAAACATCTAAAGGATTTAGGAAAATTTTGAGATCCTACAAGCATGAGTTGTATATTGGCTAGCATGGTAAAGTTGGTACTGAGTTAGAGATGGTACCAGTCGTGGATGATTTTCCTATACAGCAGTATCGTCAGATGATTACCCATTGGATGAGTACCCAGTTTAAGGTATGAATTACATTTGAGGTATTTAAATAATAACTTTCATGTTTTGCATTAATATTATCCTTTTCATTATAAAATTTTATTTAGGAATCATCTGGAAAAAATAAAAAAACATTGATGCAAAAAAATACCTCCACACACTAGGACGTACTACGATGTCGTATCATGAGAGGAAGCAGGTATGACAATTGTTTATAAGTTTTCTTTACGACTTACATTTTCTTTTGTTTCCAAAATTATTTAATCGTTTGATAAATTTTTCATATAAATTTAGTTTTCAATGTCATTGTAGAGTAAAATAATGAATATTGAAGGACGTTTGCCTCGTGAAAAAACTGTTTTGCTCGAGTAGACGGAAAAATGATGGAAGTGCCATCAACGAAGCAAATCAGCAGCAGATTGTAAGTTTTAATCTATTGATTTTATATTTTAATATCAATTTTGTAACTTAATAATACATTTATATTTGTAACAGGATTCTTTTGAGGGCCTCAATGCCCAAGAACCAGACAATTTTGGGCCAACTGATCACTTACATCAGTTGTTGGGAGAGAAGCATCATGGCAGAGTACGCTGCTGACCTAGGATAGCCCCGATGAGGTATTGGCCCTCTTTAGGTATGAGTTGTAGTTCCACTGAGATGCAGCAAGTTAGGGAATAGGAAGAATAGGCTGATAAAAGGGCCACAGAGATAGCAGAATAGTCCTCTAGGGAAAACAGTGCATTTATGAAATTTATTGATGTTTTACGTCCAACACTTCCAGAAAAGGCCAGCCCAGCTTTTGATAAATATATGTCATCGATAGGTTCTATATATGGTGCACCAGGTGGAAGTTAAAGTGGTTGTTATGACGATTTCCATCTTGACGATGATGATGGCGAGGAGTCTGATGCGGAAGAGGAGGGAGAGGAGGAGGGCAAGGCGGATGGCGAGGGCGAGGAGGAGGGCGAGGGCAAGGAGGGTGCTAAGGAGGGTGAGGACGATGATGGGGATGAGGACGAGGGTGATTATGATGGTGATGGTGATGTGGGAAAAATTTATCTGTTACATTTTTGACTAATATTACTGAGATTTGATGTTTAATCTACTCTAGTTGTTGGTTTTATCTAGACCAGTAGTATAGTATTGAAGTTGAGTTATTTTTATATATTGTCTGTTTTTATGGATGTTGTTGTCTTTTAGTGGTTGTGTGTTTGGGAAATTCCTGGACATCCCCCCTCCTTCTTGGACCCTAGAAAACCAACCACCATCCTCCTTGGACCCGGGACAGCCCCGGGACAGCCCCCCCCCCCCCCCCCCCCCCACCATCCTCCTTGGTCCCCGGACAGCCCCCTTGACACCCCCCGGACAGCCCCCCAGACAGCCCCTCGTACTGCCCCCTGGACAGCCCCCCAGACAGCCCCTCGTACTGCCCCCTGGACAGCCCCCCGGACAGCCCCCCGACCCTCCTCCCTAGACCCCGGGCAGCCCCCCGGACAGACCCCCCCCCACCCTCCTCCTTGGACCCCGGACAGCCCCTCAGACACCCACCGGACAGCCCCCCGAACACCCCCCCCCCCCCGGACAGCCCCCCACCCTCTTTGATTTCATTTACTACTAGAAAATCTATAATATATATTTTATTTATTTTCATCATGATAATAAATGTAAATCACATTTACACATCTAATCAATATCATAGATTCTTGGTATGTTATAAAAGGGATGTATTCATTAGGCATGGCATTGTTAGCTCTGAAATTTTTCATATCATGATAAACTAAAATCTAATCCATACTAAGAATTATATAAAAATATTCTATATAAATTTCCACAAGATTTTAAGTAAATACCATTCCACTAATAGAAACATGAGGATTCTCATAAATCGTGTTTACCTTAATATTTCCACAAGGATTTTTAGTAAAAGTTTTATCTTCAATTAATTTTCTGATATTATAATTTTAAATGTAAAT
This sequence comes from Viscum album, assembly GCA_963277665.1. Lineage (NCBI taxonomy): Eukaryota > Viridiplantae > Streptophyta > Magnoliopsida > Santalales > Viscaceae > Viscum > Viscum album. The sequence continues at coordinate 1,941,263,527 of OY728159.1, forward strand.
TTTTCATAAATAAATTAATTTAAAGACTCATAGTCAAATAGTGTATTTGAATAATGTGAATAAACAACTAACATACCACTCTAAATGTGTCTCTTTTGTTTAAAATGGAGAGGATTATAAGTGAAAAGAAGAACTGGCATACATAAAACTAACCAAACACATTCGGATTTTGGTGATAATTTATCAAAATGATACATGGGTCATATGTGACATGTACAAGCCAACTCGGGCTCAATACGAGACGCGGTGTAGTTGAGATCACTCTAAGTGTCTCTCTTTTGTTTAAAATGGAAAAAAATTTACGTTCATAAGCAAAACCGACCAAACGCATTTGGTTTCCATTGAACCTTCAGCACAACGATCCATGGGTCATATGTGACGTGTACGAGTCAACGCAGCTTCATTCCGAAGCACGGTGTGGCCGACACCATTCATAGTGTCTCTCTTTTGTTTAAAATGGACATCATTTTAAGTGAAAACAACAACTGACAAACGAAAAACTGACCAAACGCATTCAAAATGTGTTGATGCTTTAGTAAAACGATCCATGGGTCATATGTGACGTGTACGAGTCAACCCCACCTCAATCCGAGGTGCGGTGTGGCCGAAAACATTCATAGTGTCTCTCTTTTGTTTAAAATGGACATTATTTTAAGTGAAAACAACAAGTGACATACAAAAAACTAACCAAATGCATTCAAAACGTGTTGATGCTTTAGGAAAAATATCCATCGGTCATATGTGACGTGTATGATTCAACCCCGCCTCAATCCGATGCACGGTGTTTCCGGCACCACTCTACGTGTCTCTCTTTTGTTTAAAATGGACAACATTTTATGTGAAAACATCTACTGGCATATGGAAAACTGACCAAACGCATTTAGATTGTGTTGATACTTTAGGAAAATGACCCATGGGTCATTTGAGACGTTTATGAGTCAACCCTGTCTAAATATGAGGCGCGGTGCGGCCGGTACCACTCTAACTGTGTCTCTTTTGTTTAAAATGGACAGGATTATAAGTGAAAAGAATAACTCGCATACAGAAAACTGACCAAACGCATTAGGATTTTGTTTATAAATTATCACAACGATCCATGGGTCATATGTGACATGAAAGAGCCAACTTGGGCTCAATCCGAGTCGCGGTATGGCTGGGATTACTCAAAGTGTCTCTCTTTTGTTTAAAATTGACAACATTTTAAGTACATACGTAAAATTGACCAAACACATTAGGTTTCCATTGAAACTTTAGTATAATGATCCATGAGTCATATGTGACATGTACGAGTCAACCTCGCCTCAATATGAGGCGTGGTGTGGCTGACACCACTCAAAGTGTCTCTCTTTTGTTTAAAATGGACTTCATTTTAAGTGAAAACAACAACTAACATACGAAAAACAGACCAAACGGATTTTGATTATTTTTATACTTCAGAAAAAATATAAATGGGTCATATATGACATGTACGAGTCAACCCTGCCTCAATTAGAGGCGCGGTGTGGCTGACACCATTCATAGTGTCTCTCTTTTGTTTAAAATGGACATCATTTTAAGCAAAAACAAAAAGTGACATACGAAAAACTGACCAAATGCATTCGAAATGTGTTGATGCTTTACGAAAATGATCCATGGGTCATATGTGATGTGTACGAGTCAACCCCGCCTCAATCTGAGGCATGGTGTGGATGGAACCTGTCAAAGTGTCTCTCTTTTGTTTCAAAAGGACATCATTTTAAGTGAAAACATCAACTGGCATACAGAAAACCGACCAAAGGCATTAAGATTGTGTTGATACTTTAGTGAAATGATCCATGGATCATTTGAGACGGGTACGAGTCAACCCTGTCTAAATCTGAGGCGCGGTGTGGCTGGTACCACTCTAATTGTGTCTCTTTTGTTTAAAATGGACAGGATTATAAGTGAAAAAAACAACTGGAATACGGAAAACCCACCAAATGCATTCATATTCTGTTGATAATTTGTCACAACGATCCATGGGTCATATGTGACGTGTACGAGACAACCCAGGCTTAATATGAGTCACAGTGTGGCCGGGATCACTCTAAGTGTCTCTCTTTTGTTTAAAATGGACAACATTTTATGTACAAACGGAAAATCGACCAAACACATTCGGTTTTCGTTGAAACTTTATGAGAACGATCCATGAATCATATGTGACGTGTAAAATTCAACCTTGCCTCAATCTGAGGTGTATTGTGGCCGAAACCACTCAAAATGTCTCTCTTTTGTTTAAAATGGACTTCATTTTAAGTGAAAACAACAACTAGCATACGGAAAACCGACCAAACTGATTCTGATTGTGTCAATAATTTAGCACAATGATCCATGGGTCATATGTGATGAGTACGAGTCAACCCTGCCTCAATCTATGGTGTGGTGTGGATGACACCATTCATAGTGTCTCTCTTTTGTTTAAAATGGACATCATTTTAAGCAAAAACAACAAGTGACAAATGAAAAAATGACCAAATTCATTAAAATGCATTGATGCTTTACGAGAACGATCCATGGGTCATATGTGAGGTGTACGAGTCAACCTCGCCTCAATCTGAGGTGGGGTGTGGCCGGCACCACTCAAAGTGTCTCTCTTTTGTTTCAAAAGGACATCATTTTAAGTGAAAACATCAACTGCCAGATGGAAAACCGACCAAACACATTCGGATTGTGTTGATACATTAGTAAAATAATCCACGGGTCATTTGAGAGGTGTACAAGTCAACCGCATATAAATGTGCGGCGCGGTGTGGCCAGTACCACTCTAATTGTGTCTCTTTTGTTTAAAATGGATAGGATTATAAGTGAAAAGAACAACTGGCATATGGAAAACAGACCAAACTCATTCAGATTCTATTGATAATTTATCACAACGATCCATGGGTCATATGTGATGTGTACAATCTAACCCGGCCTCAGTCCGAGTCGCGGTGTGGTTGGGATCACTCTAAGTGTCTCTCTTTTGTTTAAAATGGACAACATTTTAAGTACATACAGAAAACTGACCAAATGCATTTGGTTTCCATTGAAACATTAGGAGAACGATCCATGGGTCATATTTGACATGTACGAGTCAGCCTCGCCTCAATATGAGGCGCGGTGTGGCCGAAACCACTCAAAGTGTCTATCTTTTGTTTAAAATGGACTTCATTTTAAGTGAAAACGACAACTAGCATACGGAAAACCGACCAAATGAGTTCTGATTGTGTCGATACTTTAGCACAATGATCCACGAGTCATATGTGATGTGTACGAGTCAACCCCGTCTCAATCTGAGGCGCGGTGTGTCTGACACCATTCATAGTGTCTCTCTTTTGTTTAAAATGGACATCATTTTAAGCGAAAACAACAAGTGACATACGAAAAACTGACCAAACACATTCAAAATGTGTTGATGCTTTAGGAAAACGATCCATGGGTCATATGTGATGTGTACGAGTCAACCCCACCTCAACATGAGGTGCGGTGTGGCCGGAACCACTCTAAGTGCCTCTCTTTTGTTTCAAAACGATATCATTTTAAGTGAAAACATCAACTGGCATTCTAAAAACTGACCAAACACATTCATATTGTGTGGATACTTTAGGAAAATGATTCATTGGTCATTTTAGATGTGTACGAGTAAACCCCATCTAAATCCAAGTCATGGTGTGGCCGGTACCACTCTAACTGTGTCTCTTTTGTTTAAAATGGACAGGATTATAAGTGACAAGAACAACTGGCATACGAAAAAACTGACCAAACACATTTGGATTCTATTGATAATTTATCAGAATGATCCATGGTTCATATGTGACATGTACGAGCCAATCCAGGCTCAATCCGAGACGTGGAGTGGCCGGGATCACTCTAAGTGTCTCTCTTTTGTTTAAAATGGACAACATTTTATGTAAATATGTAAAACCGACCAAAAACATTCAGTTTCCTTTGAAAAATTAGGAGAATGATCCATGGGTCATATATGACGTGTACGAGTCAACCTCGCCTCAATCGGAGGTGCGGTGTGGCTGACACCACTCAAAGTGTCTCTCTTTTTTTTAAAATGGACTTCATTTTAAGTGAAAACAACAACTAGTATACGGAAAACAGAACAAATGGATTCTGATTGTGTCGATACTTTAGAAAAACAATCCATGGGTCATATGTGACTTGTAAGAGTGAACTCGGGCTCAATCTGAGTCGCGGTGTGGCCGGGATCACTCTAAGTGTCTCTCTTTTGTTTAAAATGGACAACATTTTATGTACATAGGGAAAACCGACCAAACGCATTCTGTTTCTATTGAAACATTAGAAGAAAGATCCAAGGGTAATATGTGACGTGTACGAGTCAACCTCGCCTCAATCCGAGGTGCGGTGTGGCTGACAGCACTCAAAGTGACTCTCTTTTGTTTAAAATGGACTTCATTTTAAGTGAAAACAACAACTAGGATACGGAAAACCAACCAAACAGATTCTAATTATGTTGATACTTTAGCAAAACTATCCATGGGTCATATGTGATGTGTACGAGTCAAACCCCACTCAATCTGAGTCACGGTATGGCCGAAATCATTCATAGTGTCTCTCTTTTGTTTAAAATGGACATCATTTTAAGTGAAAACAACAAGTGACATATGAAAAACTGACCAAACGCATTATAAATTTGTTGATGCTTTAGGAAAACGATCCATGGGTCATATGTGACGTGTACAAGTCAACCTCGCATCAATCTGAGGCGTGGTGTGGCTGGCACCACTGAATGTGTCTCTTTTTTGTTTCAAAAGGACATCATTTTAAGTGAAAACATCAACTAGAATACGAAAAACCAAACAAATGCATTCGGATTGTGTTCATACTTTAGGACAATGATCCACGGGTCATTTGAGATGTGTACGAGTCAACCCCGTCTAAATTTGAGATGCGGTGTGGCCGATACCACTCTAATTGTGTCTCTTTTGTTTAAAATGGAAAGGATTATAACTGAAAAGAACAACTGGAATACGAAAAACTGACCAAACACATTTTTAATCTATTGATAATTTATTACAACGATCTATGGGTCATATGTGACATGTACAAGCCAACCCGGGCTCAATACGAGTCATGGTGTGGCCAAGATCACTCTAAGTGTCTCTCTTTTGTTTAAAATGGACAACATTTTAAGTACATACGGAAAACCAACCATACGCATTTGGTTTCCATTGAAACTTTAGCAGAACTATCCATGGGTATGTGACATGTACAAGTCAACCTCGCCTCAATCCGACGCGCGGTGTGGCTGACACCACTCAAAGTGTCTCTCTTTTGTTTAAAATGGACTTCATTTTAAGTGAAAAGAACAACTATCATATGGAAACACAACCAAACCGATTTTGATGGTGTCGATACTTTAGCACAACGATATATGGGTCATATGTGACGTGTACGAGTCAACCCCGCCTCAATCTGAGGTGTGTTGTGGCCGACACCATTCATAGTGTCTCTCTTTTGTTTAAAATGGACATCATTTTAAGCTAAAACAACAAGTGACATACGAAAAACTGACCAAACGCATTCGAAATGTGTTTATGCTTTAGGAAAACGATCCATGGGTCATATGTGACGTGCACGAGTCAACCCCACCTCAATCCGAGGCATGGTGTGGCCAGCACCACTCTAAGTGCCTCTCTTTTGTTTCAAAAGGATATCATTTTAAGTGAAAACATCAACTGGCATATGGAAAACCAACCAAACGAATTCAAATTGTGTTGATACATTAGTAAAATGATTCATGGGTCATTTGAGACGTGTACTAGTCAACCCCGTCTAAATCCTAGGCAGGTTGTGGTCGGTACCACTCTAACTGTGTCTCTTTTGTTTAAAATGGACAGGATTATAATTGAAAAGAACAACTGGAATACAAAAAACCGACCAAACGCATTCGGATTCTATTGATAATTTATCACAACGATCCATAGGTCATATGTGATGTGAATGAGCCAACTCGGGCTCAATCCGAGTCGCGGTGTGGCTGGGATCACTCTAAGTGTCTCTCTTTTGTTTAAAATGGACCACATTTTAAGTACATACGGAAAACTGACCAAACGCATTTGGTTTCCGTTGAAACTTTAGGAGAACGATCCATGGGTATGTGAACTGTACGAGTCAACCTCTCCTAAATTCGACATGTGGTGTGGCCGACACCACTCAAAGTGTCTCTCTTTTGTTTAAAATGGACTTCATTTTAAGTGAAAACAACAACTAGCATATGGAAACACAACCAAACAGATTCTGATGGTGTCGATACATTATCAAAACGATATATGGGTCATATGTGACTTGTAAGAGTAAACCCCGCCTCAATCCGAGGTGCGGTGTGGCCAACACCATTCATAGTGTCTCTCTTTTGTTTAAAATGGACATCATTTTAAGCTAAAATAACAAGTGACATATGAAAAACTGACCAAACGCATTCGAAATGTGTTGATGCTTTAGGAAAATGATCCATGGGTCATATGTGACGTGTACGAGTCAACCCTGCCTCAATCTGAGGTGTGGTGTGGCCAGCACCACTCTAAGTGCCCCTCTTTTGTTTCAAAAGGATATCATTTTAAGTGAAAACATCAACTGGCATATGGAAAACCAACCAAACGCATTAATATTGTGTTTATACTTTAGTAAAATGATTAATGGGTCATTTGTGATGTGTACAAGTCAACACCATCTAAATTCGAGGCGGGGTGTGGCCGGTACCACTCTAACTATGTCTCTTTTGTTTAAAATGGACAGGATTATAATTGAAAAGAACAAATGGCATACAAAAAACTGACCAAACGCATTCGGATTCTATTGATAATTTCTCACAATGATCCATGGGTCATATGTGATGTGTACGATCCAACTCGGGCTCAATCTGTGTCATGGTGTGGCTGGGATCACTCTATGTGTCTCTCTTTTGTTTAAAATGGACAATATTTTATGTGCATATGGAAAACAGACCAAACGCATTCGGTTTCCATTGAAACATTAGGAGAACGATCCATGGGTCATATATGACATGTAATAGTCAACCTCGCCTCATTCTGAGGCGCGGTGTGGCCGACACCACTCAAAGTGTCTCTCTTTTGTTTAAAATGGACTTCATTTTAAGTGGAAACAACAACTAGTATACGGAAAACTGACCAAACGGATTTTTATTGTGTCGATACTTTATCATAATGATCCATGGGTCATATGTGACGTGTATGAGCCAACCCGGTCTCAATCCGAGTCACGGTATGGCCGGGATCACTCTAAGTGTCTCTCTTTTGTTTAAAATGGACAACATTTTAAGTACATAGGGAAAACCAACCAATTGCGTTCAGTTTCCATTGAAACATTAGGAGAACTATCCATGGGTCATATGTGACATGTACGAGTTAACCTCACCTCAATCTGAGGTGTGGTGTGGCGGACACCACTCAAAGTGTCTCTCTTTTGTTTAAAATGGACTTCATTTTAAGTGAAAACAACAACTAGTGTACGGAAAACCAACCAAAGGGATTTTGATTATGTCGATACTTTAGCACAACGATCCATGGATCATATAAGATGTGTACGAGTCAACCCCGCCACAATCCGAGGCGTGGTGTGGCCGAAATCATTCATAGTGTCTCTCTTTTGTTTAAAATGGACATCATTTTAAGTGAAAACAACATGTGACATATGAAAAACTGACCAAACACATTCAAAATGTGTTGATGCTTTAGGAAAATGATCCATGTGTCATATGTGATGTGTACGAGTCAACCCTGCCTCAATTCGAGGTGCGGTGTGGCTGGCACCACTCAAAGTGTCTCTCTTTTGTTTCAAAAGGACATCATTCTAAGTGAAAACATCAACTGGCATACGAAAAACAGACCAAACGCATTCGGATTGAGTTGATACTTTAGTAAAATGATCCATGGGTTATTTCAGACCTGTACGAGTAAACCCCGTCTAAATCTGAGATGTGGTGTGGCCGGTACCACTCTAACTGTGTCTCTTTTGTTTAAATTGGACAGGATTATAAGTGAAAAGAAAAAATGGCATACAAAAAACCGACCAAACGCATTCGGAATCTGTTGATAACTTATCACATAGATCCATGGGTTATATGTGACGTGTACGAGCCAACCTGGGCTCAATCCGAGTCACGGTGTGGCTGAGATCACTCTAAGTGTCTCTCTTTTGTTTAAAATGGACAACAATTTAAGTACATACGGAAAACCAACCAAACGCATTTTATTTCCGTTGAAACATTAGAATAAAAATCTATGGGTCATATGTGATGTGTAAGAGTCAACCTTTCCTCAATCTGAGGCGCAGTGTGGCCAACACCACTCATAGTGTCTCTCTTTTGTTTAAAATGGACATCATTTTGAGTGAAAACAACAACTAGCATAAGGAAAACCGACCAAATGGATTCTGATTGTGTCTATACTTTAGAACAACAATCCATGGATCATATGTGACATGTACGAGTCAACCTTTCTTCAATCCAAGATGCAGTGTGGACGACATCATTCATAGTGTCCCTTTTGTTTAAAATGGACATTATTTTAAGTGAAAGCAACAACTGGCATACGAAAAACTGACCAAACACATTCGAAATGTGTTGATGCTTTAGGAGAACGATCCATGGGTCATATGTGATGTGTACGAGTCAACCCCACCTCAATACGAGGCATGGTTTGGTTGTGATCACTCTAAGTGCCTCTCTTTTGTTTAAAATGGACAACATTTTAAGTACATAAGGAAAATGGACCAAACGGATTCTGATTGTGTTGATACTTTAGCACAACGATCCATGAGTAATATGTGATGTGTACGAATCAACCCCACCTCAATCTGAGATGCGGTGTATAAGGCCCCATCCTTAAACATTACTTAATCTTGAGTTATTACAAGATTACACATTGAGGATCTTTTGAGGTTTAGAGTTTTAGAGAATTAGATCATAAATCATGCATTACATTCCACATTTAAACAAAGTGGTCACATTAAAGACAATATTCACTTTTCCTATAAAAGGAAACATATTTAAAACAAAACATGGATCCTTTCATGACACTTCCTTGACATTATCATCACATCATGTACCTTTACCTTGACTTGTGAAAAACATTTCAAAAACTTGGGATGAGCATAAAAAGCTCAGTAAGGTATATAAAAATATGGAATGAAAACATTAGTCCATGTATACATAAGAATTAATGAAATCATACTTTACTCATAAAACATAATCACTTTAACATACCTCATCAAGTCACGAATAACTCATAGAAATCATAAGACATAAAGGTAACTTGAGGCATTCATAACATTCTTACGTAGGGAGTAACCATCATGGTTACATTTGGAATACCCATCACAGTATATTCCCTAAATCTCTTTGGAGAAGCCTTAGCGTTTAACCCCTTCACATTACCCTATTCATTGGAGAGCTATATCGGGATCACCTGCTCTTATTTTATCATGGAACCACCCGTCTTTATAAACAATGGCCAAGAACAATAACATAATTGTATCACATAAAACATGCATAAAGGAAAAATAAAATTTCCACATTTCAATCACAAGATATCAATAACACATTGATATAATAAAAATATTATCAAAGCCATTTTCAATACCAAAATAGAAGAAAAGTAAAACATGGTATTTATTTTTCATTAAAAAAATTTATGGCTTGTAGAGGAAGCTGAAACTCAAATAATGGTCACGGTGGCAGAGAAGTCGTTGTCGCCGCATATGTACGACAAAAACAATCCCTTTTTTCATTTATTAAAACACTTCGTATAAAAAAGATTCCTTTTGAATAAACTTAAAATTCAAAGGGTTTTATACACCATATAAAAGAAAGTTGTGTATAAAACAAAATATGCCTCAATGAAAGGATGTTGAGATGAAGTCCCTTACCTCATGTCCGACTTGACTCGATCGTTATTTAATCTCCTGAATAATAAACTTGATTTAATTTATAATTGCTTAAGCACATTTTTCAAGTTCATTATTCCTTTTATATCACTTATTACCATGTTATGAACACTATGTAATTATTTAAGTTAATAACGGTTGTTTTGTTGATCATTGATACTTGAGTCAAAAATAAACTCCTTATAATTACAAGTTGTTCATGTGGTAAAATATCCATTATATACATAATTATATTCATGATTTAGATATCATATATATCATATATATCCGGTATATACATGCATTTATAATATTACATAACAATTAGAGGTAAGAAATGAAATGCACCGTTCATGGAGACGGTAAGCCGTACGTACGCATTAACACTACTTTCATTTCTATTTCATATTTAATGGAATTAAATCATAATGATATAGATTTATATTATTATTACGGTATAATATCATATATAATATCATTAACTCCATCCTTTATACGTCCCACATATGGCATTAACGAATCAAATCACGTTGAGGTGGCGGTAGTCCGCACTTCCAAAAATGAAGATATCGCGTTTACCCATAATGGAAAACATAGAGGTATGACATAAATGAAAAACACAGAAGCATAAGGAAAACATAAATATAATATATATCATATATAAATAGAGTGACATCTTAATGGCCACCATGAAATGTGTTAAAAGAATATTGAACAATCATCGTTTCGTGAGGCAGAAATTCGCCATCCACAGAAACAGTATGTTCTTTAACCATTAGACGAAGGTGTGTGTAAGTGTATCTCGAATACTTATCATAAAAACATCCCAGTATTTTGAAAGTACTGTCTTTGTTACAAAATAAAGTAATAAAAAGATTTTAGGGGGTTGGAGAAGCAAAATAAAACAAAATAACATTAGAGAAGACTTTACCTTTAAATCGGGTAACTCCTCTTAGTTTGAACCAAAAGGGTTTTTTTGAAGAGATTCCTGCCTAAGGTAAGGATTATATGATGAATATAGGGATGTGTAGAGATAAAATGAGAAGATTTGGGCCGAGCCAAAGGCTCGAGAGGTGGGGGCCTTCTATAAGAGGGAGGAGGGGCACTCTTGGAAAGTCAAGAAATGTTACTTTATATTAAAATTAGTTTCCGATTTTAAAGGTAAAAAATTGATATATTTATAGTATTAGGTGATAAGGGTTCTAAATATACACATCCAATAAGTTTTTTACAAGTTTAAGTCTTAGATTTTAGATTATCTTTTCATTTTATTTAAATCGTTCATTAATGAGGTAATCGTTGCATCATCATGGTGTCATAAAAAAGTTTATTTATTTATTGTCTAAAAATTATAAAAAAATACTATGATGTAGGAAATATTTTTATCTTTCCAATGACTATTTATAGTCTAAGATATCATTTATTTAGACAAAACTAAAATAGTTTTACTTAGGTGTTACATACTTTTGTGATATTCTCCTTTCTTTAAAAATAAAATGATAAAGTGTCACTATCACCCAAAAGTGATTCCATGGGGTCCCAAAGTTTGGAACAAGGCATCCCATGGTCGTCCATGACACAACCAGTAGAATTATGACACATGGTGGGGTCATTTGTTATTATTATGATATTATTTTATTACCCTTAACTATCTGATTACTAATTAATCACGATAATTAAAGATAGTTACCATCGTTACTATTCATAATGTCCAAAAACAAAAGAGTCTTCATTACATAATTTGGAACTTATGATTCCTAATATGGAATACATTTTACCAAATTCCAAACACAAAAATTAAATTAATTAATTTAAAAATGATTCACGTTGTCAAAACAAATAGCGGGTTTTTTTGAAACAATATCTATGAAAAGTTTGGCACTTGGTTATGACCAATTCCAAAGTGAAACTAATTCTAATTACCAAAATTGGATTAAATGGTAAAAATATATTCTAATTAAAATTTAAAACCAATTATAAAGATAATCTAACCATATAATTAAAATAGATGAAAAAGAAGTTTTGAAGTAAAATGCATTATTTTTCACTATTCATTAAAAAATGAACATTGTCATAAAAATACCAAAAATTTATCCAAAGTAAATTTCAATGACCCAATTCTAAATAATAAGTTTATTTTGACAGATAGAGCTTATAAAATTGTCAAAATTTTGATTTTAAAATGGTTTTCCATCAAAAGGGGGTAAAACAATCTTTTAAAAAATATTAGAGTATTCCATGCTTAAGATTGGATTTATTCTCATTTTAAACCTCTAAAACACTATCTAATTCATAAATATACATAGATGAGAAAATATATTATTCATTACTTACTTGGGATGTTACACGGTGTGGCCGTAACCACTCAAAGTGTTTATCTTTTGTTTCAAAAGGACATCATTTTAAGTGAAAACATCAACTGGCATATGGAAAACCAACCAAACGCATTTCGATTGTGTTTATACTTTAGGAAAATGATATGTGGGTCATTTTAGACGTGTATGAGTCAACCCCGTCTGAATCTGAGATGTGGTGTGGCCGTTACCACTCTAACTATGTCTCTTTTGTTTAAAATGGATAGGATTATAAGTGAAAAGAACAACAGGTATACGAAAAATTGACCAAATGCATTACGAATCTGTTGATATTTTATCAAAATGATCAATGGGTCATATGAGACGTGTAAAAGCCAACCCGGGCTCAATCTGAGTCGCGGTGTGGTCTAGATCACTCTAAGTGTCTCTCTTTTGTTTAAAATGGACAACATTTTAAGTACATACTGAAAACCGACCAAACGCATTCAGTTTCAATTGAAACTTTAGGAGAAAGATTCATGGGTCATATGTGACGTGTACGAGTCAACTTCGCCTCAATATGAGGCGCGGTGTACCCGAAACCACTAAAAGTGTCTCTCTTTTGTTTAAAATGGACTTCATTTCAAGTGAAAACAACAACTAGCATACGGAAAACTGACCAAACAAATTATTATTGTGTCTATAATTTAGCACAACAATCCATGGGTCATATGTGATGTGTAAGAGTCAATCATACCTCAATCTGAGGCATGGTGTGGCTGACACCATTCATAGTTTCTTTCTTTTGTTTAAAATGGACATCATTTTAAGTGAAAACAACAATTGACATACGAAAAACTGAACAAACGCATTCGAAATGTGTTAATTCTTTAGGAAAGTGATTCATGGGTCATATGTGACGTGTATAAGTAAACCCCTCCTTAATATGAGGCACGGTGTGGCCGGGATCACTCTAAGTGTATCTCTTTTGTTTAAAATGGACAACATTTTATGTACATATGGAAAACTGACCAGATAGATTCTGATTGTGTTGATACTTTAGCACAACGATCCATGGGTCATATTTGACGTGTAAGAATCAACTCCGCCTCAATATGAGATGTGGTGTGGCCGAAACCACTCATTGTGTCTGTCTTTTGTTTCAAAAGGACATCATTTTAAGTGAAAACATCAACTGGCATATGGAAAACCGACCAAATGCATTAGGATTGTGTTGATACTTTATGAAAACGATACATGGGTCATTTGGGACGTGTACGAGTCAACCCCGCCTAAATACGAGATGTGGTGTGGCCGGTACCACTCTAACTATGTCTCTTTTGTTTAAAATGGACTGGATTATAAGTGAAAAGAACAATTGGCATACAAAAAACCGACCAAACGCATTCGGAATCTGTTTAAATTTTAGGAAAATGATCCATGGGTAATATGTTACATGTAAGAGTCAATCGCACCTCAATAAAAGTCACGGTGTGTCCAGGACCACCCAAAGTGTCTCTCTTATGTTTAAAATGGACAACATTTTAAGTACATAAGAAAAACCGACCAAAAAGATTCTGATTGTGTTAATATTTTAGCACAACGATCCATGGGTCATTTGTGATGTGTAAGAGTCAACCCCACCTCAATCCGAGGCACGGTGTGGCTGGCACCATTCAAAGTGTCTCTCTTTTATTTAAAAAGCACTTCATTTTAAGTGAAAACAACATCTGACATATGGAAAACCGACCAAATACTTTCGGAATATGTTGATACTTTAGGAAAAAAATCCATGGTTCATTTGTGACATGAACAAGTTAACCTCGCCTCAATCCAAGGCACGGTGTCGCCGGTATCACTCCAGGTGTATGAATTTTTTTTTAAAATGGACATCATTTCTCGTAAAGATATATGGTATACAAAAAATCGATCAAATTATGAATTGAATTCCGGATTCCACATATAATTCTCATCTAAATTTTAAATTGAATTCTAAATGAATTATGTATGATTATAATTACGTTATGATTTCTAATTTAATTATGGATGTGTATAGTTCCAGGATGCATTATATGTTAAATGTGTATGAATTTGTTCTCTATATGTATGTGTTAGTTTGTTATTATAGGTACAATAATTGTATATGTATGTGTTAGTTTATTACTGGTACAATAATTGGATATTATTGAAAATGAGAGGGAATGTTGTTGTGCAAATTGAACAAAAATGAGAGTTTCTGTGCAAATTGCAGGCTGCTGTGAAATTTGCAGAGCATAGGCTATGCCAACTGGTTCAAACCGTTGGAATAGCCTATTTGAGTTTTTTTACCAATAGTTCTATGTACCATTGGTAAAACTTCTTTCCCAACGGTTTAGAAACCATTGGTAAAGAAGCCCTCTGATTGGTTTTCCCAACAGTTCAATCCAACCCGTTGGGAAAAGTTATCCCAACGGTTTGGTACAACCATTGGGATAGGTTCATTTTTTATAACCTATCCCAATAGTTCAGTGTAAACCATTGGGAAAAGATTTCCCAACAGCTTACATCCCTACGGTTTCCAGAACCGTTGGTATAATATATACCAATGGTTCTACAGCCTTTCCCAACGGTTTAGAACCATTGGGAAATCCTGCATTTCCAGAAGTGAAATCCGTACTATTGAAAATATATTTTCCATTCTCTAATGTCTAGAGTATAAAAATTTCATTTTTTTGCCTATAATTCAGAAGGTGATGTGGATAAAAGGTAAACTCTTATCAAGAATGATAGTAAATTGGAAGAAATCTACTCCATGTAGTGGAATGAGTTTAATAGAATATTTTTCAATAAGCAATTTCCATTTATTCTTAATGAAAAAATAAAGAAGGAATTCCTTGATCTAAAATAGAAGGATGATTAATCTCTTGGTACCTATGATGAAAATTTTACAAGACTTGTGAGGTATGCTTCTAACATTATCATCCAATGTGATTATAAGGTTGATCGATAATCTAGTGTCTTAAAACCATGTCTCTAAATGGATATATCCTTAAAGGGGATTCAATAGTTATGAATATATCATTTGATTTTCTATCAAAGTAGAAATTGATATTTTATTTACCCATAAATCTCATGGTTTTGATAATAAAAGAAACATTTAATTCAAAAGAAACTCTAAAATCCATAGAGAGAAGAAGATGGTATTTCCATTATGATCAAAGTATGGATGAAAACATAGAGTAAATTATCTAAATGGGACTAGAAAATGTTTTAAGTATAGAATGAAAGGTCATTAAGGAATCGAATGTTGAAATAATGGGAAGAAGTTACCTAATGATACAAATACAAATAAAAATATATATAATACTCCACTCACACTCTAGTGTTTGAAATTTAAGGAGTATGGGAATTATGATATGAAATCCCCAAATATGAAGGTTAATGACAATGACCGACATCTGCAGACTCATAAGTTGAGAGAAAAAGGGAAATATCATTTGATCATAATTTATAATGAGGCATATATAAATTATGTAGTGAAAGGTACACTTACCATTTGCTCGAAAACATCTAATATCTTATTTGACTCAGGATATACCCATTATTTTATACCTAAATTTTTTCTAAGGGTGTCAAAATTTCACCTGAATGATTAGATATTGAATTAACAGTGAAAACCCCTAATTATATGATGATCACATCATAATTATATGAATCATCTCAAACTTATGTTTGTGGGAGTGTGCTTCCTGAAAATATCACTATTCTCCCTTAGGTTGAATTTGATGTTATCTTAGGCATATATTGGATTTCTATATATAAATCTCACATCAATTACCAAGGTAGTAATTACATGTTTTATATTTCAATCCAACCTATCATTATCTATAAATGTGATGATAAATATGAACTTCCTATGGAAATCAGAACCATTGTGTGGGTATTAATACAAATGAAAAAGTGTGTTTCTCTCATATGGTTTGGAAGAAACTAAAAATAGATAATATATATTGTGTGGTACTTTTTTTATGTCTTTCTATAAGAGTTTCCTAGCCTCCCTGGAATTTTGGATTTGAGTTTTCATTGGAACACATACCTGGTTCCATAAATATTTCAAATAATCCCTAAAGAATGGACCTAATTAAGTTTCAAGAATTGAATAATATGCTCTAGGAAAATTTTGACAAGGGGTTCATTCGTCCAAGTGTATCACCATGTGGTGTACCTTACCTTTTTGTTAAAAATAAATATGGATAGACACCACTATGTATTGATTATCAGAATTTTAATAAGATCAAAATCAATAAGAAGTTTCCCCTATCCTATATTGTTAATTTGTTGATCAACTTCACATAGAACAATTATTTTCCACGATTGACCTTCATTATAGATATCATTAATTGAGGGTCGAGAAGGGGGATATACCCAAGAAAACATTCTGAAAAAGGAATGGATATTAGGAAGAAATAGTGATTCCATTTTATCTTACTAATTACATTTCTATCTTCATAGAATTAATGAATAGTTTCTTTAGAAAATACGTAGATCAGTTTTTGGTAATCTTTATAGATGATATTCTTATATATTAAAATAGAAAGGAGAGTATTAAAATCATGTGATAATTTTATTGAGTACCCTAAGGAAGGAGGGGATATATTTGAAATTTACAAAGTGTTTGGGATATAAAATGTTTCATTTTTGGATACTATAATCTCAAGAAAGGGTATATCAGTGGATCCATCAAAGACAGAGTCTATTAAATGTTGTCCCGGAACAAAAATGGTGACTAAGATCTATAGTTTTCTTGGTTTGGATATATATTATAACCCCTTTTGGAAAAGTTCCCATGGATGTCCAATATACATTCCAAGTTAACTTAGAAGGGATCCAACTTTATATTGAATGATTAATTTATAAAAAAATTCAAAGAACGAAAGAAAAGGTTAGTCAGTGATCCTATGATCACATTACCCTATAGTGGATAAGGGTTTGTAATATATAGTGTCACAACCCCCTCCCTACAATGTGTACCCCTCCTGGGCTGGCAATGTGAGAAGAGAGATAATGACCCCCGAGTCCCACCTCTAGTAGGCGACTAGCACCGAGGGTATAGTAAACATACAAATGGGAGGCATTACCCTTTTAAAAGAACAAATGTGAAAGAGAGAGATAATACAGACACAAACCAACTCCAAATCAAACAGAAATATGTAATAAAAACCCATGTATGCAAATGTAATGTCATACCAAACTACTACAACTGAATGGATAAACTGAAAGTACCAAAACAAATTAAAAAATAGTAGAAAACAAAAACCCGAATAGCTCCCCCAACCCCAAGCTAGTAGTAACCAGCCTGATCACCAACCTTCTCCAAGTGACTTGTAATATAGTTTATATAGATGGGGTGAGTAAAGAAGTATACTCAGTAGGATTCTCCTCAGAGCCTCTCATGCACAAGTAAAGAGAACATGCTAAAGCATAGGGAACAACAGGTGAAACTAACTCGTCACCTAAACAGGTATACTAAGTTCCCAGACTCACTATGGATACTCTCACCAAGTATCGCATGAAAGAGTATATAATATAATAAATAATATCAAGGGTACCCCACTACCACTTCCCCGCTAGTTTTTCTATTTGCCCCAACATCGCACGTCCTAAGAAACTCTCTCCAAAAAGGCTTTCCCATAGACACCTAGGTGAATCACCACAACATGAACCTCGTGCAACAAAACCACCACGTCAATATAAGTAAACTAACCAGGTATTTTCTGGGATCCACCACAACTTGCATAATGTGTATCATACGTCAGGAATTATACCTCAATCCATTACATCCCACACACTGAGTAAGGATCCTCAAGCCATCACAACCTATACATGTTACACCTATAGTTGTCTATAGGAATCTATATCCAGAATATATGTGTGTGGATAAACACAAGCCATTACATACCTCTACACATGCATATGGGGAAAAACCCGTTTTTCTTACCATCACAAGTAACAACCAAGAGAAGAGAGCAGGGCTAAAGGGGGTAGTCATCCATCCATCCTCCCACCTAAATGTTAGGGAAACTACCCCTTTAGGGATCAGAATCCCCGAGGTGTCAGTTTCCCTAACTGATGAGGTGGATTATTATATAGAAACACAAAAAGTAAAGAATATATTATATCCCACAACCACACTATAGGCATAACCTATTCTGAGACTCAACTACATCTAACATCTCTCGGACTCCCGACTACCACTTCTAAGACTAGTTATCCTATAAGCACACTACCATGTAAAGAGATTTATTACATTCCTCCATTCCCATTTTATTAGTTTCAATTTATGTTCATTAATTCATTAAAAATTAATTAACTATTAAAAATTTCCACGTTATATTTCATTAGCATCACACTCAATGTCCATTGTTTATTTAAATTGTAACCTCAACATTGCATCCTAGAAAGCTCCAACCCCAAGGGTTAACATAATTTATTCAATAATTTATTAAAAAAATTATTACTTTCCTATATTCCCTGGCATTATAAAAAACATTATAAAATAATAAACACAAGGGTTCTCAACACAGTGAGTAGATGAACTACCCGTAGAGTCTTTTCCACCTATAGAAAAAGTGTAGACCCATCCTCCCTCAGGAAGCTAAACACGGAAATCACGTGGAATACCCCACGCGTCTTCTCTCTTTTTGGAAGGAGCGTAAGGAAACCAGCTGCCTTGAGATGTGGGTAAAGTAAGGAAGATAAAACACAAAAAGAAACATAAGGCATACAAACATTCACATCTAACCCATTCCATCATCTCTAGTTTCCTCCCCGACACCCACATGTATAAACTGATGCATCTTGCAACTCATGGAATAAAATTTTTCCACAACTAATAGGCCTCCCTTCCCCCACATATCAAAACATCCTTCTCGGATCACATCACAACTCAACTAGTAAGAAAGTAAACATCATATCAATTGGTCTCTTATCCCTTAAACAAGGCACCCAACCTTCAAACACAATAAGCTCTCAGAGCTCCAAGCATATGGCTCTTAGCCTTTACAAGCATGAGGGTAACTTTTAACCCTACGATGAATTATCTTTTTACCGAACTGACAGTTCTTTAATACATCTATAATTAACTAATTTATTAGTTTTAGGTTACAACTATGGGTAACCTAAATATCAAGCTATCATATCTATCATAAATTGATTAAATATTCTTACTACATCGATTTGATTAACATCAAATTAAAACAACAACAACTAGATTAATTTACATGCCTCTTTATATTTAGCTAAACAATTATAAATTAATTTTCATCTTTATGTTTTTTATCAATTTCCATCAAGAATGAAAATCTAAACAATGTAATCAATGATATCACACTTTCAAGAAAAACAAGAGTCAATAACATATGATCAATATCAATTTATTTATCTGATTCAAATGTTTATTATGTCAATACCATTGTGATCTAGTGGTCTAAAACATGATAAATCTACATTTGACTATAAAATAATATAGAAGAAACTAATCCCCTACCTCAAACAGTCCTTGACTTTCTTTATACGACGATAATCCACACAACGGTTTACGATCTCCTCCCTCGTGACAACTGCATCCACCCGAGGATGTTGCGACATGATTGTACCATCCTACAGCCTATAAAACTCTATTATAATCATGGATATAAGATTCCATATCATGGAAAGGGTAAATAAGAGGATAAGGATTGAATAAAACACAAGAACAGAGGTAGATCATAACTTATATCTATGAAGGATCGATACTTTATGCTTACACCAAAACAGGGTGTGCGTGTGCAGTATAATGAAACTTCAAGGGGAAACTATCTGAGGATTAAGGTTAGATCATACAACCCCTAAGGTAAGAAGGAATGGTTCGAGCGTCTCACATTAGGGAACATGAAGGTTAAATAAGGAAGGAATATATATCATCCCTTTATAGGATTTAATGGAGTAGCGGTTAAGATACGATGGATTTTACATTAAAATAAGATCGCATTAAACTACACAGTTTGACTAAGTAAAATAATCCAAAGACTTAGGATAATTAATATAGGAGTTATGGGATTTTATTAAGCCTTAAATCCCTTAAAAAACTTAAATTCATTTTATGTCAAAGTAAACGTCAAAGGGGAGAAACTATAGGAAGCTGGAAACATTGTACACCCAACATGAAATTTGACAAAGTGTCGGATGACTCACCATTCTGGAAACCTCACTAGTCTAGAAAGACTGTGGAACCTCACTGATATGGACACCTCACTCATCTGGAAACACTATAGAACCCCACTAGTCTAGAAACCTCACCGGTTTGGAAACAATGTTCATGAACTAGAAATTTTGAAGAAAAAAAAATAATCTGCTATTGGAAATAGGCTACTATTCTAAAAACACTGTTCATGAATTAGAAAATTGGAAAAGGAAAAATACTGCTATTGGAAATAGCCTACTGTTCTGGAAACATTGTTCATGAACTAGAAATTATTCAAAGGAAAAAAGCATGATGTTGAAAATAGCCTACTGTTCTGGAAACACTGTTCATGAAATAGAAATTTGGAAAAGGAAAAAGCATGCTATTGGAAATAGCCTACTATTCTAGAAACACTATAAATGAACTAGAAATTTTGAAAAGGAAAAATCCTACTGTTGGAAATAGCCTATTGTTCTAGAAAAGCTATTCATGTACTAAAAAATTGGAAAAGTGTTGGGAATAAGTCACCTTGACCTCCCAAAACACCTCAAACAACAGATTTCAGCAATGTAATGGACCAGAGAGGTCTGTGACATTACATTAGATACCTCTTGAATTATTATCATCCTTGAGAATTCAAAACCATCCCAGAAGAAAATAGGGGTCTGAACAACCACCCTGTAAGATACCTCTTTAGGAAAAACCACACTGAGTTATTTGAAAGCTGGAACAAAACCTCGACATCTGATAACAAGGGAACAATCATTCCATATCCAAAAAAGTCCAGAATAACATCACATAAAAGGTACAAGAAATAAATCATCAATGAAAAACTTAGCACAACAACTTAAAACATCTCTGGGTACTGGACACACTTCTGGGACTCCCGCTCGCAAGTACTCTCCTCGACACCACCATATCACCATAAGACATAATCCAAGGGAATATAACATCCACTAAACACTTTCTCCTTGTGGGTATGGATCTCTATCATCCTCTCCTCGAATTTCACATCATCATAAACATCAATCTTGCTCTAATCGATGATGTGTGAGTCGTCATGAAGATAACTATGGAGCTGTGATACATGGAATATATCATGTATCCAGCTCATCTGCGGGGGAAGTGCTACTTGATACTCCACGACTCCAACACAAGCCAACACCATGAAAGGACCAAAAAACCAGGGATAAAGCTTACTCCCATGACCAAACCTTCATTTCTCATGATGAGGAGTCACCTTTAGAAACACTTGATCCCCAACATCAATCTTCAAAGGTCTCATCCTTTGATTTTCATATGATTTCGGATGATCCTACGATGTCTTCATCCTCTCACGAGTCACCTAAACTATCTATGTTATATTATGAACTAGTTCTGGTCTCATAATTGCTAGCTCTCTGACCTCGGTGTAGCACAATAGAGAATGGAAAGGTCGGTCATACAAGGATTCAAACGGCGACATACCGATGGTGGAGTGAAAACTATTGTTTTAAGTGAACTCAACCAAGGGAAAGTGCCTCATCCACGAACCTCAAAAGTCCAGGACACAAGAGTGTAACATATCATCAAGATTATAGAAATTTTTCTCTGTCTGACCATCCGTCTACTCATGAAAAGCAGTGTTAAGTCATAGATGAAACCAAAAGCATACTGGAGACCTCTCTACACCTCAAAGGTAAAATAGGGATCTTGATCGAAAATGATCATCCTTGGGACTCTGTGGAGTCTCACCACATCCTCCAAATACTACCTTGAAAGAAATTTCACTGATCTCAACTCCTTGATTGCTTTAAAGTGGGATGATTTTGTTAAATGGTCCACTACCGACCAAATAGCATCATGTGCTCTCAGATCTCGAGGTAAACTAGTAAAAAATTCCATTGAGATGTCCTCCCACTTCCACTGAGGAATATCTAGTTGTTGTAGCAAAGAAATGGGGACATGATGCTTAGCCTTGACCTTCTAGAAGACAAAAAATTGGGACACAAACTCTGCAATTGAACGCTTTAACCAATGACACCAAAACTAACTCCTTAAGGCTCAGTACATATTTTCACACCAGGATGCACCGCTAAAGGTGAACTATGGAACTCTCTTATAACCATATCTCATGTCACCAAAGAAAAAAATATACTTTCATGATACAACACTCAGTTTTTTTCATCCTTAGACCAACCATCAGGGGCCTTGCCACAAACTACTCGGTCTTTCTAGACATCCACCTCTAGATCCCCCAACTGGGACTCTTCCACCTACTTCACCAGAGATGACTGCACCATCATATGAAAAATAAAACCTTTTCCCCCAACTTCTCCCATATCAAGATGTAATGCTAAAAGTTATTCCATTACTCTGTAAGAATCACCAGATTTAAGCACTGCATCAATATGTGACTTTTGGCTCAGTGAATCATCTAAAACATTCACCTTTACATGTGTATAAAATATTTATAAGTTGAATTCTTGTAATAAATTCATCCACCGATGTTGTCACAAGTTTATGTCATTCTGGGAGAAAACATACCTCCGTCTATTATGATCGGTGAAAACCACAAAGCACTCGCCAGTGAGGTAATGTCTCCACAACTCCAAAGAAAACACCATGAATGCCAAATCAAGATCATGGGTGGCATAGTTACATTCATGGGGATACAACTACCAAGACCCATAAGAAAAAATAATCTATACTGAATCAAAACACAACCTAACACCAGATGCGAAGCATCATAGAAAAAATCAATCTAAACTCCCTTTACTGGAAGAAAAAGAACTGAAGCACTTACTAACTTCGCCTTCAGATACTCGAAATCTTCCTGACACTAATCAGTCCACATGAACTCCTAATACTTCCTAGTCAACGTCATTAGAGGATTCACAACCTAAGAGAAAGAGGCTACGAACCTCCTATAGTAGCTTTCAAGACCAGGGAAACTTCGCACCTCTTCCACTGTCTTGGGGTCTTCCCAAGACAAAATTGATTCTATCTTCGATGGATCTATGACTACTCTCTGTTGGGACACAACATGCCCCAAGAAACAGACTTCTTGAATCCAAAACTCACACTTCGACAACATCTTAAACAGTTGACGTTGAGTAAGAACTCCCAAAATAGCTTGTAGATTCTCTCTATGATCCTCCTCAGACGTTGAGTACACAAGGATGTCATCGATGAAAGCCACCAAGAACTTATCTAGGAACTCACGAAACACATCGTTCACTAATCCAATGAACATGACTACATCATTTGTCACACCGAATGGCATTACAACAAACTTGTAATTCCCATGACGACAACGAAAAGAAGTATTTGGGATATCCTCATCCTTCACACGCATCTGATGATATACTGACTGCAATTAATTCTTTGAGAACCAACTTTCACCCTTTATTTGATCGAATAAATCATCAATCCGTGGAAGAGGATAGAAATTATTCATTGTCACATTGTTTAAGCGATGATAATCGATACACAACCACAAACTGACATCAGCCTTCTTCATGAACAAAACCGGTGTGCCCCACAGTGACACGCTCGGCTGAACAAAACGGAACTGTAACATACCATCAAGCTATATATGTAACTCTCATAACTTATAAGGGGCTATCCAATATGGATACATTGAGATATGAGATTCTCCTAGTTGTAGCTTGATCCCAAACTCAATCTCTCGTCGAGGGGGTAATGCTACAACCTATTTTGTAAAAACTGTAGGGTACTCTTCTTCAACCCTAGGAAACGCCAACTACTGAACCTTGGAAGATCTCGTCATTATCTCATACATATTGGATGATAATGATGGAACATGCCTCTAACCCATATGAGTGTCTCTCTCACAAACAAACATCGCTAACTCTCCATCTGCATCAATGAGCACCACCTACCTCCTGAAGAAATCCATGATATACTGAACTGAATACAACCAATCCATGTTGATGATGACATCATATGGTTGTATCCATAATCATAGGAAATTTATCCAAGAGCGATGCTACCCGATCACTATCTCATAGTCTCTACATATTTCAAACACGTTTTCTCATCCTCCAACTGGTGTAGTCAACGCCAAGGGAACTGGAAGCCTCTCTACCTCAAGTCCCAAAGCATGGAAAAGGGTAGGTGATATGAAGGACTATGTCTCTCCAGAATCAAACAAGGCATAAACCCAAGTAGAAAGAAATAAAAGGGTACCTCAAACGACGTCCAGATTGCCTGGTGGTGGCAACGCTAAAGAATGAAGCTGACCGCGACCTCCTCTATGACCTCTCTAAACCTAATGAAGACCACCACCATGGTTGTGCTCTGCTTTATAAGGATGAGGAGAATCACAAGGCGGTCCTCTGCCTACCCCATCTACTCTCTTCCAACCCAAAGCTGGTGCAACCTGCTGCTGCTGCCTCGGCTAGAACTTCCTCAATGGAGGAACCTAGAGAGCAACTACTGTTGCATGATGACTACTCTAAAAGGTCAGGAACTCTCTTTGATGATGACCTCTCCCTCCACAAGAAAAATAGGTTCATGATCCCTTGGAATAGGCCTGAGAGTCACTTCCCCTAGATAAATGAGATGCTAAGGGATGGGACCTACTCCTAGCTGAACGGATACTCTTCTACCCTAAATACTGAGAACCCTGTACCATAACTCTTCTTCATGAGGAATCATGATGACTCCACTCTATTGATGATCCAGTTCATGCCAATTTTCTCTCGATGACCTCTTCCCTCTCTAGAGCCTCAAGATGTGTCTTCAGCATAAACGGGGTGACCTGGCACTAGATCTCTGGATGCAAAGCCTCCTCAAAATACCTCGCCCTGGCCTCCTTGTCAGTCAATAGGTCTAAAGCATATCTTAAAAGGTTCCTAAAATGGATTCCAAACTAACACACACTGTAGCTCCCCTGTCAAAGTGTAAGAAGCTTTTGGAGACTGGATGCCTTCACCATTGAATAAAATAAACTCGAATTTAAACTTGTCTCTGAACTCCTCCCAGGAGATCACCGACTTCTCGTGATCCCTAAGGAACAGGAAACACCACCACCTCGCTGCTCCACATAACATGGTCAAAACCAATGACACATAGTGATCCTTCTGAGCACAGATTGAAATAAATCCTATATTGACCTCATCCAACCAGTCTTCCTTGACTGCATCAGAAACGGATCCCTCTTACTTCTACATACTCTGGCGCTAAAACTACCAGAGTGTCCTCCTCCATGTGTTGTCATCATCAACCTCTACCCTGAGGAAATCTGCTGGCATATCCATCTGGACATCTTCTATGTGAACCTGGACTAGTAAATACTCACCCTTAATTAATTAATTTTTTTATTTTATTCATTTGAGGTTAACCTATCCCAAGGTATACCCATTCAAACATAGGAACAAAGAATAATTATGCATGATCCTTTCCTAGGTCTCTACCCTACAACTAGTATCACCTTATTTAGTAGACATTTAAAACTTAATGATCTTTGCATCAGATCATAGGGGGTCCTAAATTCCAATGTCCCAACAGGTCTTCAGGGTTTACATCACATTCTAAACATGGATGATATCGTTTCCCTACAAATCCATGTAACCTCACCTATGCATAACACCAAAATCCATCATATCCATCAACAATACCTCTGATACCACTCTGTCATGACACCCTCCCCACAAGGTGTACCCCTCCTGGGCCAGTAATGTGAGAAGAGAGATAATGACCATAGAGTCCTGCCTCCAGTAGGCCCCAGTATGGCGACTAGCATTGAGGATACAGTAAACACACAAATGAGAGGCATTACCCTCTTAAGATAACACATGCGAAATAGAGAGATAAGACAGACACCAACCAACTCCAACCCAGATAGAAATATGAAATAAAAACCCAATTACACATATGTAATGTCATACAAAACTACTAAAACTGAATGGAAAAACTACAAGTACCAAAACAAAGTAAAAATGTTAGTAACCAGAAATCCCAAACAACTCCGGCAACCCCAATCTAGTATTAACACTACGGATCACCAACCTGCTCCAAGTGACCTTTTAACCAGTTCATATATATAGGGTGAGTATAATAGTATACTCAGTAATACCCTCCCTAGAGCCTCTCATGCAGAAGTAAAGAGAACATGCTAAATCACAGTGAACAATAAGTGAAACTAACTCGTCACCTAAACATGTATACTAAGTTCCTAGCCTTACCATGGCTACTATCACCACATATCACATACAAGAGTATATAATATAATAAATAATATCAAGGGTACCCCACTACCACTTCCCCATTATTTTTCCTCTTTTCCCTAACGTCGCATGTCCTTAGCATCTCTCTCCGAAAAGGCTTTCCCGCAGACACCTGGGCAAAGCACCACAACATGAACCTCCTGCAACAAAACCACCACATCCATGTAAGAAAAGTAACCAGGTAGTTTCCCGAATCCACCACATCTTGCATAACATGTATCATACGTCAGGAATTATACCTCAATCCATTACAGCACACACACCGTGTAAGGATCCTCAAGACATCACAACCTATACACGTTACAACTATAATAGTCCATAGGAAACTATATCCCGAATATATGTGTGTGAATAACCACAAGCAATTACTGTCCTATACACACATATATGTGGAAAACTAACCAGTATTCCTACCATCACAAGTAACTAACAATATAATTGAACAGGGCCAAAGGGCGTAGTCATCCATCCATCCTCCCACCATAATGTTGGAGAAAACACCCCCCATGGCTTGGAATCCCTAGGGTGGCAGTTTCCATAATTGATGGGGTGTATTAGTGTATAGAAACACAAAAAGTACAGAATATAATATATCTCACAACCACACTATGGGCATAACCTAGTCTTAGAATCAACTGTAGCTATCGTCTCTCGGACTCCAAGCCGCCACTTCTAAGACTAGGTATCCTATAATCACACAACCATTTGAAGATCTTGATTACATTATTTCATTCCCTTGTTAGTAGTTTCACTTTATGTTCATTAATTTATTAAACATTAATTAACTATTAACAATTTCCACATTATATTTCATTAGCATCAAACCCAAAGTCCATTGTTCATTTAAATTGCAACCTCGTCATTGTGTCCCAGCAAGATCCAACCCCATGGGTTAACATAATTTATTCAATCATTTATTAAAAACATTATTACTTTCCCATATTCCCAGAAATTATATAAAAACATTATATGCTACTAAACACAAGGGGCCTCAACATGGTGAGTAGATGAACTAACCATTGAGTCTTTGCCACCTATAGCAAAAGCGTAGACTCATCCTCCTTTAGGAAGCTAAAAACGGAAATCACATGGAATACCCGACACGTATTTACCCTTTTTGGAAGGAGGGTAAGCAAAAAAAGCTTCATTTAGGAGTGGAGAAAGTAAGGAAGATAAAAATCCAACAATAAATAGCAAGAAACCAAACATTCACATCCAACCTATTCCATCATCTTTGGTGTCCTCCTCGATACCCACATGCATAAACCGATGCATCTCTCCACTCTAGGAATCAACTACTACCAAAACCAATAGGCCTCTCTTCCCCCACATATCACAACAGCCTTCCAGGATCACATCACAAAACAAACAGCAGGAAAATAAACATCATATCAATTGGGATCGTATCCTTTAAACAAGGCATCCAACCTTCAAACACAATGATCTCTCACATCTCCAAGCATAAGGCTCTTGGACTTTACAAGAAAGAGGGTAACTCAGAACCATACAAGGCATTATATTTTTATCAAACTTTCAGTTATTTAATCCATATAGAATTAACTGATTTTTTTATTTTTAGGTTCCAACTATGGTAAACTAAACAACAATCTATCATAGCTATCACAAATTGATTAAATATTCTTACTGCATCAATTTTATTAACATCAAATTACAATAACAACAATAACAACCGGATTCATTTATATGTCTCTTTATCTTTATCCAAACAATTATCAATTAATTTTATTATTTACGTTATTTACCAATTTCCAATAAGAATGAAAATATAAACAAATAAATCATAGATATCACACTATCTAGAAAAACAAGAGGCAATAGAATGCGATCAATATCAATTTATTTATCGGATTCAAATGTTTTTTATGTAAATTACATTGTGATCCACTGATCTAAAACATGATAACCCAACATTTTCACATAAAATAATAGAGAATCAATGAATATCATGCCTCAAATGGTTTGTGAATTTCTTTATATGAGGATGATCCACACAACCGATTACGATATCCTACCCCCTGACAACTGTATCCACCCGAGGACGCTGCAGCATGACCCTACCATCTGATAGCCAAGAAAACTCCATTAGAAGCATGGAGATCATATTGCATAGCATGGAAAGGAGAAACAAGAGGATAAGGATAAAAAAAAACACGATAATAGAGGTATATTATACCTTATATTGATGAAGGATCGACACTTGCTGCTTACACCAAAACAGGGGGTGTGCATGTAGCAGGAAGAAACTTCCAGGGGAAACGATCGGAGGATTAATGTTCGATCACACATCCCCTAAGGGAAGAAGGAAAGGTTAGATCATATCACACTTTGGAATAGGAAGGTATAATAATGAAGGAATATATCTTGTCCCTTTAGAATATTTAAAGGAGTATCGGTTTAAGATACGCTGGATTTTACATTAAAATAATATCACATTAAACCGGAGGTTTGACCAAGTAAAATCATATCGATCCTTAGGAAAATTAATATAGGAGTTATGGGATTTGATTTGGCCATAAATCCCTTAAAAGGCCTTAAATTCCTTTTATGTTAAAGGAATCGTCAATGGGGTGAAACTGTAGGAAGCTGGAAACATTGTACACCAAACATGAAATTTGACAAAGTGTTGGATGACTCACTGTTCTAGAAACCTCACTGATCTGGAAACACTGTAGAACCTCACTGGTCATGAAACATCACTAGTCTGGAAACACTGTAGAACCTCATAGGTTTGGAAACACTGTTCATGAACTTGAAATTTTGAAAAACAAATAAATTGCTATTGGACATACCCTACTGTTTTGGTAACAGTGTTCGTGAACTAGAAATTTGGCAAAGGAAAAAAGCATGTTGTTAGAAATAGCCTACTATTCTGGAAACACTGTTCATGAACAATAAATTTGGAAAAGGAAAAATCATACTGTTGGAAATAGTCTACTATTCTAGAAACACTATTCATGAACTATAAATTTGGAAAAAGAGAAATCATGCTGTTGGAAATAGCCTACTTCTCAGGAAACACTGTTCATGAACTAGAAATTTGGAAAAGGAAAGAGCCTACTGTTGGAAATAGCCTACTATTATGGAAACACTGTTCATGAAATAGAAATTTGGAAAAGGAAAAGCTTTCTATTAGAAATATCCTACTAGTCTAGAAACTCTGTTCTTGAACTAGAAATTTAGCTAAGTGTTGGGAATAAGTCACCTTGACCTCCCAGAACACTACAAACACCAGATTTCAGTAAAGTAATGGACTAGAGAGGTCTGGTCCATTACATAGAGTGCTACATTAAATAATTTTTTAAGATATGTTCTAATGTAGAATGATATGGAGATAGTTATTCCTCATAATAATTGAAGGTTCATGAGAAAGTTTTCCCCATATCATGATTTGGAGTTAACTATGCTAATTTTTTTATTAATGACATAGAGGCATTGTATTTATTGGGAAATGTGTGGTATATATATTGATCATAATAGTTTAAATTATATATTCAAACAAAAAAATTTAACAAACACCAGAGAATATGTTTGGAGCTAATTAAATTTTAGGATTATTCAATACATTATCACCCTGAGAAAGAGAACAAGGTGGCCAAATCTTTGATTTGAAAGTATCATGATAGATTATCTGTGATGAGGATAAAAAAGTATCCAATATTTATGTATTTTCAAATAATGGTTCTAGAAAACATGAATGAATGGGGGAAATCAAATGTTTCTAAAATGAGCATTCAACCATTTATCCAAGTGATGATTAAAGAGGCATCGAAGGAAGATATAGATCTATAGAAGAAGGTGAGAAATACTCCTGAGTTTATCCTTGATTGTGATGGAATGATAAGATTTATGAACCATATATTTTTTCCATTAATAATATATATTAATAATCAGATATTAGAGGAGGCTCAGAGTTGTTCACTGTATTTTCATCCTAAAGTACAAATATATATAGATATCTAAAATAATATTTATGGTGGTATGAAATAAAGAGAGATATTATAGAGTTTTTATCTTAGTTATTGGCTTTTCAGTAAGTCAAGGATGAAAAAAAACTAAGGTAATGTTACAACTGTTACCCATACCAGAATGGAAATGGGAAATCATCATTATGGATTTTTTTCATAATCACCAAAACATCTAAAGGGAATAATGTTATATGGGTTTTAGTCGATCACCTTATAAATTATGATCACTTAATTATTATCAAATAATATTTCCCTCAAGATTATCTTTATAGTATATACATTAAAGAAGTGGTAAGGTTGCATGGAGTACCATATTTCATTGTATCTTATTGAGGTCGGATGATCACATAAAAGTTTTAGTGAAGTCTTCAACAAGTTCTTGATACAAAATTGAGTTTCAAAAATACGTATCATCCTTATATATATTGTCATACTGATTGAAACATTCATACCCTATAATATATTCTAAGATATTGTTAAGTGGATTTTAAATTTCTTTTTGCGATCAACACCATCCTCTATTCAAGTTTTCTCATAACAATAGCTTTTTCACAAGCATTCAAATGGGTCATTATGACTCCCTCTATAGAAATAAGTGTATAACTCCAATGTGTTGAGATAAAGTTAAATAAATAAATCTATTTGGACAAATTATATATATGAAAAAGGTATAAAAAATTCATATCCATTGAACAACACATTAAGGAAGATCAATGATGACAGAGAAGTTATGCTGATGCTATTTAGTGTAATTTGGAATTTTAAGTCAGTGAGAAGGTGTTTCCATGAATTAATCCATCGAAGAAGTTTATGATATTTTAGAGAAAAGTAAATTTTATCCCTAGGTATATTATCCCCTCGAATATTATTGAATGGGTCTGGATGGTATTTTATCACTTGAAACTTCCACCGAACCGTTTATAATTCAATAATGTGATCTAAGCATCTATCCTGAGGAAGTACCACCAGAACCTTGACATGTAATGAACATATAAGTAGTACCACTAGAGTAATATTTTAGTTATGAGGAATGAATAGTATAGATTCTATATCATATATATAAATCCATATGAAATAAGACTATGCACATGGTCAATGTTTTGTGGTGAAACCGCAAATTTGAAGTAGCTACATGAGAACCTAAGGATATGATGAGGCAGAAGTATCCTTGATTGTTTGTATCCGAGTCATGGAATTTAGAGCGAGAAATTAATTTTATGGGTGGTGTAATGTAACACCATGATATTTTATGAAATATTTTTTTCAAATAAATTTAATTTCTTTGATAACGTGTATTAAATGTAACACCAAGTCTTAATGAACTACTATATTCTATTAATATTATTAATTAAAATCCTTGTTATAACCTAGTCATTAAATTTTGTGGGGTGAGTATAAATAACTAAATTTTTAAAATTAAGTATAATATTTTTATATAAATTAAATATATTGATAAATAAGTACTTAATTTTTTTAAAAGTCTTGATGCACTTCAAAAATATATTTACTCTCAAAAAAATGATTTTCATTTCTTTTTATAGATAAATAATAAAATTAATTTCAAAAATTTTATAAAATTATATTTAAAAAATATAATTAATTTCTTGAATAAATATTTCAAAGTTATGTTAGGGTTATTTTTTATAATTTTATGAATATATTAATTTTTCAATCGATAGTGAAAAATATTGATTTTTATAAAAAACTATATTTTTATTTAAAGTATTAGAAAAGTTAAATCATATTTTCACATATTTTAAAAGTATAATTATTTAAATTATATTATTATTAATACAATTTAGGTCATTTTAATCAATTTAATGTTTAATTTTGATATAAAACCCTTTTATAGTTTTAAAATATTTTTCTTTAGAAAATATTTTTTTCATCACATCTACAGTTTAAACATTAAATTAAATTCTTCCAAATATATGAATTTAATTTTAAAAAATTTATTATATATTTGGATTCATAATAATTAATATTATATAGTAATTTAAAATTAATTTATGTTCATAATGAATAGTAACAATAGTACTAATTAATTAATGTGGTTATGGTCAAAATGGGTTTGTCGGGGGTTAAACTAAAATGATAAGGGTTAAAATGGCCTAATATATTTTCCAATTCCCATTTTATAGAAATATCTCGACCTTATATCATATAATGTTCTATAATTATCCATTTTTTCTTTTGGTATGTGTAAAATGTGGGTATATCTTTTTATTTTTAAAAATTTCAAGTGTATCCTCTCCGCTAGTTATAAAAGGGAACCCCCTCTCTTCTCCTATTCACACTTAGAAAGATTTTTTTTGGAAAATAGATTCCCAAATATCATCCTTAATTACCTGCACACAACCCATATAACTTATTATGATTATTAAACCCTCTTAATAAGGCATGATTTATAATCCTAAAGAGGCTCTCTGAAGAAGTGATATAGTTCTTTTCTGTGCATTTTGGTTTTATTTATTCTTCCACCTCCACCAAATATTATTCAAATATAGTGATATAATAACATAAGTATCTTCCATATATATATAAGTTACTTTTTTATTGTCATAACCTACACCCATCTTCTATTTCATCAAATGGTAATCAAAACAGTTGATCATGTGTACAGTCGACTACCATCTCGTGAAAGGATGTAATTCGTTTTCCATCAACAATTATCATGACTAGATATAATCATGGATTTAACATATTTATATTATATATATGACATGATTATAACTTATTTATTATAATACCACACATACCTTCTAAACTTCCAATCTATTGGAAAATGATAACGTCGCTCGTGCGTACGTATTGACTACCTCCTCTACGAAGCAATGTGATACATTTTTCAGTTCATTTTGACATAGATGGTAATTAGAAAATTTATAATGAATATATATGATATATATTATATAAAAATTATTCTTTAATTTTTAATTTATATTTACCTTTTTTTCGTTCCATCCATAAAATAATAAAAACAACATTAATGCATATGTACGGAATATGGTCTCCATGAACGGTGTAATCCATTTTTCTATATCTATATGTTATGGATGAATATAAATATGTATATAATTTTTATATATGATATTTATTTCATTATAAAAATTATTTATATTATATGACCATAATAAAAGTGAAAGGACCAAAACTACCGAACCAAAACATACATGAAAAACGAAGTTGTTACCACCGAAAATAGTGATGTTAATAAAGAATTATTTATAAATGTTTGATAAAAGGTTATAAGTGAATCATATATGGTATGATAAATTTTATTAAATTTCTCTAAACGATATATAATAAAACTATATTTATTATACATGAGTTTAGAATGTGTATGAAGAAATTTGTGACTTGAGGTCGTGGATTTCTAGTCTCTCTTTAATTTCTTTGAGACATGTACTATATTCATTGCTCATTTTATTTGTATATTGTATATATTTTTCCTTTGAAAATTTTTATAATTAATATAATTATTTTAATGATATTTAAAGTAGAATTTTATGAAATTCCCTAATAGGGATTATGATTCAAAAAATTTAAAATTGGTAAAGGATTTTCTCTAAAAGAAATTTGTGTGGCATTTGTCATATTCACCACTTGTTTCTTTTGTGTGGGGAATATACTACCCATGAAAATTTGTTATGATCATTATTATGAAAATTATAGGTATTTACATATCCATATAATTTTCTTTCTTCCATGGGGATTATTATTCAAAAGTTACCAATTTGGTAAAGGGTTTATGTTATAATTTCATAGTTAATTGAGATTATTTATGATTAAGTATATGATGATGAAATATTATGATATATATCTAAATAAACTCATGAATTGTATACTAAATAGGTTATTTATGGAGAATTAATTTTTTTTATTAATGTTTCCTCTATTTAATATCTAAAAATACCTAAATAATGTTTTTAAGTAAAATAGAATTTATTTATCACTTAAGTTAAAAATCATTCCTCTTCCAAGTCCATATTTTCTAAAAATGTTTTAATGAATTTTGTTTACTAATATAAAATGATTGGTTAATTTCATTTTTACCCTTGATTGAGTTTTTTATTAATTTTTTTAAAATTAATACTCTTTTCATTTTCCAAAGGAGGTACTTTTTACTCTTTACTGAAAATGTGAAAGGATTATTTGTTTTATCATTTACGGGACGAATGACATTTCCCACTGTCATGAAATCTCAATGATTTAAAGATTAATTTACAAGTTTCTATGTTTATTTTCAAATAAAATTTTTTTCTTCATATTTATGAAATTTTTTATGTTTTAAATAAGTGATTTCAAAATGGAAACGATATTTTCCTCAAGAATGTTTTAATGGTCTATTATGGTATTTTTATTAATTAACAACAATAACCTCAAATGTTTCTTATTATTTTTTGTGGATATGACCTAATGATATCATACTTATTATTTCTTTTTATGTTTTATGAGTATTATGAAAATATATTCATGAAACTCATTCCTTTACATGTATTATTCTATTATGAATTGAGGAAATTTTTAGGAAACCCATTTCTTTCCCATGGGTTATGCTATGTTTAAATATTTATGAAACTTGTTTCATTTTCACATGTTATGATATGATTCTATGGAATAAAAATTTATGGATTATATGATGGGTGTTACTTATATCTCCCTCAAATTATTTCATTAAATATTGGTGTCTCGTGAAATAAATAGGACTATAATGGGGAATAAACAAAGTTTACTAAGGGATTGTGTCCATTTTGATAGTCTAGGGAGTGAACCTTGACTGCTATGATGGTTTTGAAGTGAAATAATTCCACTATTATCATCTTGGAAATGATTGTTTACCACTAAGGAAATGATTTTCAATTATTATGTGTATGTTAAAAATTAATGTCTTGTGCCAATTTCATTATCTCGTGGCTTGTGTTATTTAATTCCTTTATGATTCATGTCTTATAAACTACCATACTTTATGCCATGACTCAAGTTCATGATCTATTATGTTCATTTTTATAGTTTCAAATGTTATTATCATGTTCACATACCCTTATTCTTATGTTATGATTATGTTATCATTGGTATCTCTCTTTTTCAACCTTATGAATCATTTGAACTAATGATTTCTTATATTTCATTTCCTTGGGTTATGAAGAAATTTTTTATATACGATAAGACTAAAAAGGGTTCTAGTTTTGAACATATTAATTGGATATGATTTAGCCCACTTATAAAGAAATTTATTATGTATCGAAGTTTCCAAATTCACTATACCTATAACATTATGGTTTAGATTGTTATTTTATGTAATGAATATTCATTTTTTTAATATCTAATAGCCATGTATAAGAAGTAAGGGTCATTGTATGTATCCACAAAATGAATCTAAATCACTTATCATATGATAATAACACATATAATTCCATTGATTTATAGAACCTCATGTAAAAAATAGGTAGTAGATTGAGAGATTTATGAATGAGTGAGTCATAGCTAAGAATGATCAAGCAGCCACACATCCATTGCATAAAAGTGGGATCTTTATAGGGCCCTTAAAAATGATCCTTAATTTTTTAAACATTTACTCATGAATTATAATGAATGATTAAAATATTTATCCAGTTAATTCATATCATGAATATATTTATCTATTCCCATAAAATTTCATCTCATGAAATGGTTAGTAATGATAGCCTATATGGGAATTTTTCTCTCAAATATTAACACTTAATGTTTTACCAACTATATAATTGAAGGAATTTCCATGATGTTCCATGAAATATGATACGGAAAGTTATACATTGAAACTTTTATGCTATAGAAAGCGTACAACATACCCTATCATATTTTATGATTGAATATGGTAATGGAACAAAATCATATTTCATACTTTATGACATAGCCCAATTGAGAAAAATGATAGATAAAGGGAGTGGCATGAAATATTATTCTATGCCTTTAGGAAATACTTTATTCAGAGGATATGATATGTATGGGTATTATCATGAATCTATTCTTTATAAAATTTACAAATCATATCCTATGATATATCCATATCCATCTTATGTATAAATGGATTTATGAAATATATCTCTTTAAATATCCCACTTAAACTAAAGTTATATAGAGTTTGTACTATTCCACCTGATATTGTATCATATATTGTAACTTGTGAAATCATATCCAAAACTATTTTTGAGATTTTTTTAAACACTTTTAAATTTATCATATATTTAATTGTGTATCACATCATAATTTTTACCCTCTGAAAACTCTAAAACACTTTTAGAGCATCTCTCAGATTCAAACTCAATCCTCATTTGGTAAACCATAAAGTGTGACCCCACGTTACTTTTTTGTCATTAATAACTAATATTAATATTTGGATATATATATATATAATAGAGAGGCCACTATAAAATCATTAATGGTACTCAAGCTACAAAGAGATCTTTCACGATCTCCCTCAAAAACATGTACCTCTACACTTGTGTTCACCATTAGAATCACATTCTACTGGGCATTGTCATATATTACCTTAGTCTGAGACATAAATTGGACATATAATATAGATTATGTTAATCCCATATAGCCTAATCATATATTATCTATTATGTAAGTATAAACTGACTTGGTCAATGAATACGTCACATTTCATTCATCTTTATGGATGATCATATCACATATACCTCATCTGGATAGATAATAAAATAATATATACTATCTTGGTGTGGATACATACTCCCTAGTCAATCTCAAATGAGGTTCCATATGTTATACTCATCATACAAGAGTTAAAATCTCGTCTTTTTTGAGTTCTAACTAATGAAATAATCAACAACATACCCAACCACCATGTGATTAACTAATTCTAAAGGAATTCAAACGAAAGGTATCAAATTATGAAGTTTCTCATATTATGTATCTCCCCAACCTCAGGTACTGGTGACTCAAATATGATTCATGAACCCCTAGTATACTAAATAAATAGTGTATAAAGATCCATGTGGTATACCTTTTGGGTTATCCAACACACAAAAAAGGCTTATTCTGCCTCATGAGCATATTCTGCATCTCATATAAGAATATCACTCACACTAACCCTAACATTTTATCATAAAATATAATAGTCCATGGTTAATGTTGGTTAATTATAACTCAAAGTCAAACTTTGAGATTCCAATTATCATTACATTTCAGGAAATGTATATCAATATATACATATATGTAGCCAAAGTGAAAAAATGATAAAGTGGAGATTTCATTTTATATGTTAAATTTTATATTATTAAAATATTCTAAGAATAATAAATAAAAACCAATATAAGAACTTGTATATCATGTCATATATGATAAACTACCAGAATAGTCATATGTTTTCTATACTTTCTAGGGTTTTTTACCCATTACATATATATCTAATTCCTAACACATCTCTATATAAACAACATATAAAACTATCTCACTAAACTCTTTAGTGAGTAAAATATAAGAATAAATAAATTTCAAATAATGGTGAGACTTAAGAATCATATTATTAATGTTTAACTCCTTGAACAGTTCAAAGTCTTTAACTCTACATCAAGTGTTATGATATTAAAAACTTTTTTCTTCTTAGAACTATTATATGTTTAACATCATCATCCTTAGAATCCTTTCTATCAAATATTTCCCTTGAGATCTTATGGTAAATAATATGACTATTTATAGTATCACATATCAAAACATCTTAAAGTCCTTTGAGATAAATTGATTTATTTTATTACTGTAGAAAACTAAAATACTTTATATTGATCGTTACAACTATTCCTTAAACTATTTTAGGATATTATGTTAAATTCTATTTTTATTTTGACTATAATAATACCTTTGAATATAGTATAGTTAAATATATCATGGTAACTAAAAGTAAATATTTACAATTATTTTTTCCATTATATATTCTAACCTCTTTAGGATATTAAATGTAAAATATCTTTAATTTTATACTTGTATAATATTTTATTTGTTAACTTTTAACTTATCTAAGTTCAAACATAATCCCATTATCCTCTTATACAATATATGTTGGTTTGATTAAATATGGAAATATTGGGGTTAATTTTCTTTTAAAAAGTTTTTAGAAATTAAATTTAAACATATGTATTTAAAATAATTAAAGAGATGAACTAAAATTAAAATAGTTAAACCCAATTTTAATATAAAATTAAAATAAAAAGTATAAAAACTTGATAAAGGAGTTTAGAAATAATCCACAATGGGGTCCTATGTTGCCTCTCATAAATATCCTTGAGATTTTTTTGTTTAAACCATTTATTTTTATGGTTTTAGAAAGAAACCCAATCTCCCTTACTTTTTTGCAGTTGTAGAAATAATCTTGATTACAAGTGTAAGACCCTATTTTTTAGGGGGTGTGCTAATAAACCAACTTACAAGGATATAATTTTTGTGGTTTTGTCTAGAAACTAAAATCCCTTTACTACCTATCCCTCTTACACCCAATGGTAGTGAGCACCCAAAATTGGAAAAAAAGGGTCATTCTTAGCACAATCCCTTTGAAACACACTGTATATACCCACATCAAGAATATTAATAGAAAAGAGTGGGAGGTAGATAGAAAATTGGAAGATATCATAATAATCAGAGAAACTTTAATCAATTTGGATATAAAATTAATCTTAAAGGTAATTGTGGCCTTCCAAGAACCCATGGGGGTGTATTTATATCCTAAAATGGATTTAGGATAATTCTTCAACCACTACGGGTCATAAAGTTCCATTGTTGGTCAAATTAATCCGTAAGGGTCCTACTTAAATAGTAATTTTTTGGGTAAATCTTGACACAACTGGCTAGGTGGTGGGTTTTTCCATCCATACACTAGAATATATATGTGGATTACTTTAAATATTTCCTCCACACTCCTATTGATCCCATCATCTGTCCCAGTACCGTCATGAAAAAATATCTAAAATAAAAACACCGAAATTGAGTAAATGACATTTTAGAAACATAATTTGGTGTTTATGATCATTAAAACCGAATAAGAGAGTTATATTTATAGTATTCACCCATTTTTGATGATCACAAACACTTAAGTAATTTAATAATGCAAGGATAGTCATGATTAATTTCTCATTAATACAACTAAAAGTAATTTCAATATTTGATATTGAAATCTATAAGATATATTAAAAACATTTTCACTACTTAATATAAAAACAATATAAGTTTAAAAAAAATTAATTTGTTTTCCAAATTTGAAAATTTTCTTCCTCATTTTTAAAAAAAACATAACTTTAATGCATGTTACTAAGAACTTATTCCCCTTGATGATTAACAAAAATTTGTAATAACTTTTAAAATCAAAATCCTAAATTACCCTTTCCATTATAGATTATCAATAATCTCATGGACAGGGATTGGAGAAGCAAGGGTAATGATTTATGTTGGGAGATTCGTATATGAGAAAAAAATAATTTTTTAATTTTATTAAGACCATCATTAATATATATTTGATAAAAATAAAATCATTATTTCCTTAGAAAAATAAAATTGATATTTTCATAAATGAATATTTGTAGAATAATTTTCTAATCATAAAATATTTCAAAACTTCAAAATAGAATTTTCAAGACCAAAAATTGAACACCACATGTGTTTTTTCTTAAAGATAGATCTTTGAACTTCAAAAATCCTAAAAATAATTTGAAAACAAGTCTCTCAATTTTAAAATTTTATATTTAAAAATGGTTTCCTCGCCATCAAATTATTCATACTTTTAAAATTATAAGGGACCACAAAAAATATGTAATTCAAGAGAAAAATAAACAAAAAACCCCACTTAAGGGGAAGAAATAAATATATCAATCACGTCAAGATTAAATAAAATATATTATATCAATATAATTCATGTCCTAAAATAAGGAATATAATTAAATAAATATAATGGTGAAAGATAAATGGAAACCCCTCAAGCCTTCCAAAGTAAAATGAAAGAATTATAACATTGTTATTCATAACTCTTCCTTAATAAAATCAAATAATTAAACTATAATGTGTTTTTTAATGTTTCAGTTAATGGAAGATTATTAGAAACCAAATCAAGAATGATATCCCCTTTTTATAAATTCTCTGTATGAAAATGATGTCTAAATTTAATGTGATTTGTTCAATGGTGTTGAATTTAATTTTTAGAAATAGAAATCACATTTTGGTGTTTCAATTAATTGGAACATGGTTATAATTTAATCCATAATATTAGAGGGTATGTTTCATACAAATGATATGGGATCATAACTTTCAATGTAAATATATTTTGCTTCACCCATAGAAAGATCCACTGAATTTTTCTTCTTACTACTCCATGAGATGATAGAATTTCCATGTTGGTGGAAAGTCCCACTTCTAATTTTTCTATCTAGTTAGAAACCACCAAAATATGAATAGGAAAAAAATATAAGTTAAAAAGATATTTTTTTTAGATAAAAAATATATTTTAGGTTCCTTTCAAATACATAACGATTATTTTGAGGGAATTTAAATGGTATTACTTTGAATTAGCTGGAAAATGTGCACAAATTAATACACAAAATATGAATTATATCTCATTCATGGAATGACAAAGAAGACTCCAAATAATATCTCTATAAATCTTATTTTCTACCAACTTACTGGTTTCATCTAAACTAACCTCATAAGAATTTCACATTGGTTTACTAATCTCTATAACTTTATAATTTCCAAAATTATTTTAAATCGTATTATGGTATTTTCTTTGGATAAGAAAAGTTTCATCCAATTTTTTTAGAAATTTGAATATAGTCATAAATGTAACACCCCAAGCTTCTACGGTACGTTTCCTTTTGAATAATGTAATAGCATGTGTTGTACGCAACATCGAGTTCTAATACACACCACAACCAATCAAACTAGCCGTTATGAATAGTAATACCTACTTTTTAAAATTATATATATTTTATATTTCAAAATGTACTTCATTTTTGAATTCTGAATATCAAAATTATCCTAAGTTGATTTTTTGGTATTTTTCTGAGAACGTCCAATTTTTATGAATAGTGAAAAATACTTAAAAACAACTTTTTTAATCAAAATAATTTGTAGTGATAAATTATATTATTTATTGGTTTTAAAGTATAATTATAATATATTTTTACCATTTTTTCCAATGGTGTTCATTATAATTAATTTCACTTTGAAATTGGACATAAACAATTGTCAATCTTTTGATATATATTGTTTCTTAAAAACACGCTATTTATTGTGACAGTGGGAATTAATTATAAAATTAATTAATGAAACTTTATGTTTGGAATTTTGTAAAATAGACAACATTTTTGGATTCAGAATATCAATTATAGCTTAGGGTGAAATTTTGGCATTGTTCTGAAAAACTTCAATTTTTGATGAATAGTGAAACTACTAAGTGATAGTTAAAAACTGAATTTTTTCATAAAACTTAATTTTACCACTTCTCTGATTGGAATTTCAAAAATCTGAGAGACACGGTTAATATCAAGGAGTAAAATGTGGTTCAATGAGATGAAAATAATTTTTGGTGAATAGTAACTTTTTACTTTTATTTATCATGGTTAAAAGTAAATAGGGTAATTAAAGGTAAAAATGATATTAATATTACCCTAACACATGTCCTAACTCTATTGGAAAAGTGTATCTCGACCAAAATCAACCTTAGGAATAAAATATTATCATTTAGGTCCACTTGGATTAGATTAGGACATTTATTATTATTTAATTCAAAGAAGAGTTAAAAGAGTTAAAATCAATGTTTATTTACTAAAACATTTTTAATATAGGGTTATACATAATATAAATTCGATTGTAAATATTCATTAGAAATATAAAACTATTTCCTACATAATGATATTTTATTTATAATTTTTAGATATTAAATAATGTAATTTATTTATGACACAATGATGATGCAGGAATTACCATAATAGTGACAAATTAAAATAATTGATATTATAAATACCCAAATAAATAAAATTTGAAACTTTTAATAAATTAAACTAATTTTATAGGTTAATATGATATGTTAGGAGTTACTTAAGTAACTTTGTTCGAAGTAAGAACTCTGTTATGAGGTTCACAAAAATCAATTATTGAATAGGGTCAAAATTGACATAAAAGAATTTTTAAAACAAATATTATATTATTAAATGATATTAAATTCTTAAAAATATAAGGTTCGTCCAAGAGACTTATATCATGATAGGTTTATCATTAATGGACCACTTGGGGGTCTCTTGGATGTTTATAGTAAGTTTATTAACCATATAATATAAAAATACAAAGAGACATTGTAAAAGTGAAACTAATTAACTAAGAGTTAATACTTAATGATAAGGTTAATATAGTAACCCAAACCTGTATAAATTCTATTGTTTGAGTGGTTTTAGACCTATCCCCACCTTAAACGTTAATTAATCCACTTTTTAGCCATTATAAACTGAATATGAATTTATTATAAAATAATATTTCTAGCTTTTCCAAAGGTGCCCCTCACCCCTCTTATAAAAGGGCACTCCTCCTTATCATTAACTCACACCTTCAAAGCCTATTGGTTCAGATAACCTCTGCCCAAATACTCTCTCAACTTCCCTAAATTCATCCTATAGGCCTTCCTTTATTCAGAAAGCCAACCTAAGAGCCCTTTTGATCAAATCAAAAGGAAGAACCCGAAGAAGAGGTAATGATTTCATTACCCTTTTCCAAGTTCCTTTCTTCTTCCACTTCTTCCTTCTTTGTTATTACCATTCTAAAATAATGAATCCAGTATATCCTATATACTTTAATATTATTATAAATATGGTACAACCA
Source organism: Viscum album (assembly GCA_963277665.1). Classification (NCBI taxonomy): domain Eukaryota; kingdom Viridiplantae; phylum Streptophyta; class Magnoliopsida; order Santalales; family Viscaceae; genus Viscum; species Viscum album. The sequence continues at coordinate 1,941,307,007 of OY728159.1, forward strand.
TATTCAGTATTATATCCATCCTTTGAATGACATGTCACCATACGTGCGTACGTACGGCTTACCGTCTCCACGTCGTGGTGTAATTGTTATTCAATATATTATTATTTTGATGGGTATAATAATGATTTTTAATTCATGAAAATAATAAATATAACATGATAATGATTCTTTATATATGATATACCATCCAATTATATATTATTTTAATATCAAAATAATGATATTGTCGCTTGTGCGTACGTACGGACTACCGTCTCCACGAACACGATAAGATTCATTCTCCATCGTATCCATTCAAGTCTAATTCTCATTTGATGATTAATAATAGTATCTAAGGACTTGATATCATTCTTGATATGATTAATATACAATCTATCCATGACAAAAACGGCTTACATAACAAAACATATAAAAGAAAATGAGAAAGTTAACACCCGAAACAACGATAATACTAAGATATTATTAAAAAATCAATGTTAAAAGATCATATATGATATCATATTAATATATATGATTCTTGAATAATTTAATAACAATTATTTCACCATTATATAGGAGGTTAACCTACCCCAACCAAGGAAAATTACAAGGTTAGGGTTATTTCACAATCTCTTCATTATCCGAGGTTGTTTATATGTAATAATCTACTGGGATCTCTTTATCATCCACATCCATGTTTCTTAAAAATGTATTTCAAAAAGTTTTTAATATTTTAAAGGAATATGGGTTAAAGTAATTTATACCCTTGTTTGACTTTTTATAAGAGTTTTATAAAGGAATTTTTCCGTCGTTTTCCAAACAAGGTGCTTTTTAACCTTTTCGATAGAATTAAGGTAACAATGTTTCTTTAACTTATACAGCGGGTGCGGCTATTTTCCGCCGTTATAAAATTGTCGAAGCTTCCCTTACAAGATTATAAGAATATTTTCAAAGAAAATGCTTTATTTTATAAATATATTACTCTTAAATGATTTGAAAATAAAAAGAGATATTTCTCTAAAAAGAGTTTTGACTTCACCTATGTCAACATCCTTTGATGGATTTTACGCTTATTTGAAGTTGATTTATTATGAAACAAAACTTTTATATTGTATTGAAAGTTTTGTGATATGTTTGATTGTGGATGTGTTATTTTTATACCATTAATGGTTTATGGATGAAGTATTTACCTTTCGTATGCTAGTTTTAATAGGAATGTTTATGTTATGCTTAAACCTTTTCATATGGGAATGAATTGGACTTAATATGTGACGGGTGGAGCCCGTTATAGCTCCTCGATGCATCGGTAGGTCTCAGGAGACAAACTAGTGTCTTGGCACAAGGGCTTGGAAAAATCTTATTTTTAGTCTTGGCACGAGGCCTTGGATATGTGGTTATGATAGTCTGGCATTATGCATTCCATCATTATGAAAGTGGTTATTGATATTACATGTGATTATTCGATTAGTAGAATATCCATGTGAATTAGTAAATGGAATTATTTCATTTTATTTTTTCCATACTATGTTGAATTTCAAGTTTAAAAGGCTTTTGTTTTAGTTATACATTTCCTTAAATGTTTATTCTTATTTATAAAGGTTTCCGTTATATTGTAATCCTTACTGGTCATTTGAGCTCACCCCTTTTCTTTGTTTTATTTTTTCCAGGATGTGAATAAGTAATTTATGAATGACCTGCAGGGATAGTGTGAGGGGATAAGAGTGTGGACTATGGAGACTATGTTGTTGTAGTTTTCATTTTATGATGTAATGTAGACCTTATGAATATATCTAGTGTTTCCAAGGCTACTAAACCAATCAGTCTTTCGAGATTTGATCTTTCTTGTGATCATGACAATGTCATGTAATAATGCACCGACTCTGGGTAACTGGGGTCGGGGCATTACCGTTGGTATCAGAGGAAGTTTAGTACAAACCTTGGAAGCTAGATTTAGATAAACTCTGATTAGTGCATGTAGACCTAAGATGAACTTTGAGGATTAGTATAGAAGATCTTCCTATAATTTTGGTATTTTATAGATTTTGTGAGTTTTCTGAGAAATACATCCCTTTATGGATACGAGCAGGTAGAGGCGGCTCTGGCACAGATGTACCTAGGGGTAAAACCTAAAACACCGCTTTGAGCTAGACTCGAACGGGAACTGGTGCATGACAACAGGCCTTGCTGCACTCTTGGTTACGACACTCCTGGGGGATATGCTTAGGATAACTCTCATTTTCTTTACAAATAATTATGAAGGGTTTATGAGTATATACTTCCTCAAAGAAAACATTTTTATGATTATGGATTATATCCATAAATAGTTCAATTTCTGTTAAGTGTTTTATAAGTATGGGATTATCTATTTTGATTTATAAACTGATCTAGTTTATGGCATTGTTTAGAAATGGTGCCTAGTGGAAGAAATGGAAACTGTATCAATGCACGCACTCCATGTAGGGATTTCCCTCCTGATCAAGATAATTATAGTGGAGCTGGTGATGTAACAGGTGCCGATCAGCTTATCACCATACTAGGAAAACTCACTCAGGTTATGAATAATAACCTTACCCGTATAGAGCACCCTGATCCGCAGCGTGGAGGATCAATGTTAGATATATTCATGAGGAAACAACCACCAACGTTCAATGGGAGTAAAAATCCCTTAGTAGCTGAGCAGTGGATAAATTCCCTAGAGAAAATATTTCAGGCTTTGGGGAGTAGTGAAAGGGAAAAAGTTATCATGGCAGATTACCGCCTCACTGGAGATGTTGATCAATGGTGTTCATTGATTCAAAACATGAAGGAAGATGATGAAGTATCAAATATGGAATGGAGGGAGTTCAAAGATTTGTTTTTAGAAAAATACTTTCCTCGTGACCATCGAGCGGATATGGAAAGGCAATATCTGAGTCTGAGACAAAAGGAGGATGAGAATGTCGCAAAGTATGAGGATAACATTACAAGGTTAGCAGAGTATGCTGGAGATTATATACGTAACCCAAGAAGTAAGATTGATCATTTCTTTGATGGGTTAAAACCATTTCTCCGTCGAGGATTAGTCACACAATCCTTCTCGTCGTACGAAGACATTGTCTCATGTGCTATCAAGATAGAGAAAGAATTCTCAAAGTCTTATGACTTTAAAGCAAAGCAAGAGAAGAAGAGATCTGCTGATCAATCTGGGAATGGAAATATGGGGAAGAAGGGAAAGGTTGAATATCCATCCTGTGGTAAATGTGGGAAGAAACACCCCTGTACTTGCTTGAAGGGAATGGGTGTCTGTTACAAGTATGGTGAAAAAGGCCACCAATCTCGTGATTGCAAAGGGAAGAAGGAAGCTACTAATTTTCAGTGCTACAATTGTAGGGAGATGGGACATTATGAAAATGAATGTCCTAATTGTCAAGGGAACTTACCTCAGAAAAGGCCAAGGGATCAAGGCCAAGCTTTTTCTATCACTACTGCTGAGGTAGAAGCTCCAAAAGATGTGGTGGATGGTAATTTAATGGTTTCCTCAAGTTTAGAAAATGAATTATTTGATTCTAGATCATCGCATTGTTTTATATCTTCCTAGTTTTCTAAGAAAATTAGATATTTCCAATTTGATTTAACAAGGGAGTTGTCAGTTAAAACTCCTAAGGGAAGTATCATTGCAACAAATTCTTGTGAATCAGTCCCCATTAGAGCACATAAATGTTCTTTATCTGCTGATCTCATCGTCATACCTATGATTGAGTTTGATATAATCCTCGATATGGATTGTCTTTCGAACTATGATGTGAAGATTTATTGTAAGAAGAAGGAGATTACGATTCTTGATGATGATTATAAGGAACACCTTATCTTTAGAGAAGAATCGTCACCACCTAATTCTTATCTAGATCCACCCCCAGTAGCTCAACTAAATTCAATTATTGAGGAGGAAGAGAATGAAATAACTGTGGGTGAGGAAATGAATGTTCAAATAGAGGATGTACCTATTGTGAAAGAATATGTAGATGTATTTCCGAAAGATTTACCTAGACATCCTCCAGAATGAGAAGTTGAGTTTTCCATTGATTTAATTCCTGGATCAAGGCCTATATCTAAGACCCCTTATAGAATGGCTACTGTAGAATTAGTTGAACTAAAGAAACAACTAGATGAATTGAGTAATAAAGGATTTATTCTCCCTAGTGTTTCTCCATGGGGAGCCCCTGTTCTTTTTGTTAAAAAGAAAGATGGATCCATGAGGTTATGTATCGACTACAGGGAGATCAATGCTATAACAATAAAGAACAAGTATCCCCTACCTCGCATTGATGATTTATTTGACCAACTGAATGGATCTCAATACTTTTCAAAGATTGAAATTCGATCTAGATACCATCAGTTGTGTGTGAAGAAGGAAGACATTCCGAAGATAGCATTTTGAACCAGGTACGGGCATTATGAGTTTATAGTAATGCCTTTTGGATTGACTAATGCACCCTCTGTATTCATGGATCTGATGAAAAGAGTTTTAAAGGAATATCTCGACGAATTTGTGGTGGTATTTATTGATGATATCTTGGTATACTCAAAAATCTACGAAGATCATGAAAATCACTTGCGCATTATCTTGAAGACTCTGAGAAGACATTAATTATATGGGAAGTTTAGCAAGTGTGAATTATGGCTTCAGGAGATTTTGTTTCTTGGCCATATTGTCTCTAAAGATGGAATCTCTGTTGATCCTTCTAAGACCAAGGCAATCCAATAATGGCCAGCACCTATGAATATAACTGAGGTACATAGTTTTATTGGTTTAGTAGGTTATTATCGACGTTTCGTCCAGAATTTTTCCCGATTGGCTAACCCATTAACGAAGCTCACATGTAAAGGGGTAAAATTTGTTTGGACAAAAAAGTGTGAAGAATGTTTTGAAGAACTGAAGAGAAGATTAGTCAATGCTCCCATATTGACTCTACCATCAGGAAATGATGGATTCGTTATTTATAGTGATGCGTCGAAGAAAGGACTTGGTTGTGTCCTTATGCAGAATGATAGGGTTATTTCCTATGCATCATGATAGTTGAAAATTCATGAACAAAACTATCCTACTCATGATCTCGAGTTAGCAGTTGTGATCATTTCTTTGAAGATATGGAGGCACTACCTCTATGGTGAAAAATGTGAGATTCATACTGATCACAAGAGTTTGAAGTATATTTTCTCACAAAAAGAACTCAACATGAGGCAAAGGAGATGGCTTGAATTACTCAAGGATTATGATTGTACGATACACTACCACCCGGGGAAAGCAAACAAGGTGGCAGATGCTTTGAGTAGAAAATACCCTGGAGTTTTGAACAATATGAGAATTAAAAGGGATCCAATTTTCATGGATCTAGTGAAGATGGACATGGGAATAACCAGGGAAGGTGAAACATCAATGCTTTTTCAAATGGTTGCCAAACCATCTTTACTGGAAAGGATTAAGAGTTCTCAGACCGATGATGAAGAATTTCAAAAGAAGATTAAAGCTGTGAATTATGGGAGATTGAGAGATTTTGTGTATGAAGATGGAATTTTGAAATTCAGGAAGAGACTTTGTGTTCCCGATATACGTGATCTAAAAAGGGAATTGCTGGATGATGCTCATAGTTCCAATTTCTCTATACACCCTGGGAGCACCAGAATGTATATAGATTTGAAGGAACATTTTTGGTGGGACAACATGAAGAGGGAGATTGCCAATTTTGTGTCAAGATGTATGGTTTGTCAACAAGTGAAAGCTGGAAGGCAACAACCTGGTGGAGTATTGCAACCTCTTCTCACACCTGAGTGTAAATGAGACAATATTACGATGGACTTTGTCATGGGACTACCAAAGACTCCTAGAAGAAACGATGCAATATGGGTTATTATTGGTCGTCTTACCAAGTCAGCGCATTTTCTTGCTATAAGAGAAGATCTACAACTGGAACGTCTAGCAAGACTATGTATTAATGAAGTTGTGAGACTTCATGGAGTACCCCTATAGATTATTTCTGATCATGATCCCTTTTTTACTTCAAGATTATGGAAGAGTCTTCAGAAATCCATGGATACTGAACTTCATTTGAGCACTGCCTACCACCCTCAGACAGACGGACAATCAGAACGGACTATTCAAACCTTAGAAGACATGATGAGATCTTGTTCACTTGACATTCAGGGTATGTGGGATCAATATTTACCTTTGGTAGAATTTTCCTATAACAATAGCTTCCATTCGAGTATTCATATGGCACCATATGAAGCGTTATACAGAAAGAGATGTCGTACACCAACCTATTGGGATGACGTTGGTGAAAGAAAACTTGTAGGCCCCGAACTGGTGGAGGAAATGATGGAAAAGGTGATGATAATCCAAATTCACATCAAAGCAGCTCAAAGTAGGCAGAAGAGCTATGCCGATAATCGAAGGAAGGATTTGGAATTTCAAGTCAGTGATAATGTTTTCCTGAAGGTATCTCCATGGAAGGGATTAATATGTTTTGGTGAGAAAGGTAAATTGAGTCACAGGTACATCGGACCTTTCGAAATTCTAGAAAGAAAAGTTCACGATGTGTTCCACGTATCTCTATTGAGGAAATACATGCCTGACCCAACGCATTTACTCACCTACGAGGAATTAGAACTAGAACCCGATCTGTCTTATTGCGAAGAGCCCGTCAAGTATCTTGATATGAGAGAACAAGTACTAAGAAACCGGACGACGCTTCTGGTAAAAGTCTTGTGGAGAAACCATAAGATGGAAGAGGCAACGTGGGAACCCGAGGAACTTATGATGAAGAACCACCCGAGTCTTTTCATGCGGTATTATTCTAGAAATTTTGAGGAGGAAATTATTTGAAAGAGGGGAGAATAGAACACCCCAAGCTTCTACGGTACGTTTCCTTTTGAATAATGTAATAGCGTGTGTCGTACGCAACATCGAGTTCTAACACACACCACAACCGATCAAACTAGTTGTTATGAATAGTAATACCTAATTTTAAAATTATAAATATTTTATATTTCAAAATAGACTTCATTTTTGGATTCAGAATATCGAAATTATCCTAAGTTGATTTTTTGGTATTTTTCTTAGAACGTCCAATTTTTATGAATAGTGAAAAATAGTTAAAAACAACTTTTTTAATCAAAATAATTTATAGTGATAAATTATATTATTTAGTGGTATTAAAGTATAATTAGAATATATTTTTAACATTTTATCCAATGGTGTTCATTATAATTAATTTCACTTTGAAATTTGACATAAACAATTGTCAATCTTTTGATATATATTGTTTCTTAAAAACACGCTATTAATTGTGATAGCGGGAATTAATTATAAAATTAATTAATGCAACTTTTATGTTTGTAATTTTTTAAAATAGACATCATTTTTGAATTCCGAATATCAATTATAGCTTAGGGTGAAATTTTGGCATTGTTCTGAAAAACTTCAATTTTTGATGAATAGTGAAACTACTAAGTGATAGTTAAAAAACTGAATTTTTTCATAAAACTTAATTTTACCGCTTCTCTGATTGGAATTTCTAAAATCCGAGAGACACAATTAATATCAAGGAGTAAAATGTGGTTCAATGAGATGAAAATGATTTTTGGTGAATAGTAACTTTTTACTTTTATTTACTACGGTTAAAAGTAAATAGGGTAATTAAGGGTGAAAATGATATTAATATTACCCTAACACATGTCCTAATTCTTTTGGACACGTGTATCTCGACCAAAAACAACCTTAGGAATAAAATATTATCATTTAGGTCCACTTGGATTAGATTAGTACATTTATTATTATTTAATTTAAAGAATAGTTAAAAGAGTTAAAATCAAAGTTTATTTACTGAAGCATTTTTAATAAAAGGTTATACATAATATAAATTCGATTGTAAATATTAATTAGAAATCTAAAAATATTTCCTACATAATGATATTTTATTTATAATTTTTAGATATTAAATAATTTAATTTATTTATGACACAATGATGATGCAGGAATTACCATAATAGTGAAAAATTAAAATAATTGATATTATAAATACCCAAATAAATATAATTTGAGACTTTTAATGAATTGAAATAATTTTCTAGGTTAATATGATATGTTAGGAGTGACTTAAGTAACATTTTTCAAAGTAATCATTTTTTTATGAGGTTCCCAAAAATCAATTATTGAATAGTGTCAAAATTGACATAAAATAATTTTTAAAACAAATATTATATTATTAATTGATATTAAATTCCTAAAAATCTAAGGTTCGTCCAAGAGACTTATATCATGATATTTGTATCATTAATGGACCACTTGGGGGTATCTTGGATGTATATAGTAAGTTTATTAACCATATAATTTAAAAATACAAAGAGACATTGTAAAAGTGAAACTAATTAACTAAGAGTTAATACTTAATGATAAGGTTAATATAGTAACCCAAACCTCTATAAATTCTATTGGTTGAGTGTTTTTAGACCTATCCCCACCGTAACCTTTGAATAATCCACTTTGGAGCCATTAGAAACCGAATATGAATTTATCATAAAATAATATTTCTAGCTTTTCCAAAGGTGCCCCTAACCCCTCTTATAAAAGGGAACTCCTCCTTCTCATTAACTCACACCTTCAAAGCCTTTTGGTTCGGCCAACCTCTGCCCAAATACTCTCTCAACTTCCCTAACTTCATCCTAGAGTCCTTCCTTTAGTCAGAAAGCCAACCTAAGAGCCCTTTTGATCAAATCAAAAGGAAGAACCCGAAGAAGAGGTAATGATTTCACCACCCTTTTCCAAGTTCCTTTCTTCTTCCACTTCTTCCTTCTTTGTTATTACCATTCTAAAATAACGAATCCAGTATCTCCTATATAATTTAATATTATTATAAATATGGTACAACCATATTCAGTATTATATCCATCCTTTGAATGACATGTCACCATACGTGTGTACGTACGGCTTACCGTCTCCACGTTGTGGTGTAATTGTTATTCAATATATTATTATTTGGATGGGTATAATAATGATTTGTAATTCATGAAAATAATAAATATAACATGATAATGATTCTGTATATATGATATACCATCCAATTATATATTATTTTAATGTCAAAAGAATGATATTGTCGCTCGTGCGTACATACGGACTACCGTCTCCACGAACGCGATAAGATTCATTCTCCATCGTATCCATTCAAGTCTAATTCTCATTTGATGGTTAATAATAGTATCTAGGTACTTGATATCATTCTGGATATGATTAAGATACAAACTATCCATGACAAACACGGCTTACGTAACAAAACATATAATAGAAAATGAGTAAGTTAACACCTGAAACAACGATAATACTAACATATTATTAACAAATCAATGTTAAAAGATCAAATATGATATCATATTAATATATATGATTCTTGTATAATTTAATAACAATTATTTCACCATTATACAGGAGGTTAACCTACCCCAACCAAGGAAAAGTACAAGGTAAGGGTTATTTCGCAATCTCTTCATTATCTGAGGTTGTTTATACGTAATAATCTACTGGGATCTCTTTATCATCCACATCCATTTTTCTTAAAAATGTATTTCAAAACGTTTTTACTATTTTAAAGGAATATGGGTTAAATTCATTTATACCCTTGTTTTACTTTATATAAGAGTTTTATAAAGGAATCTTTCCTTCGTTTTCCAAACAAGCTGCTTTTTAACCTTTTCGACAAAATTAAGGTAAGAATGTTTTTTTAACTTATACAGCGGGTGCGGCTATTTTCCGCCGTTATAAAATCGTCAAAGATTCCCTTACAAACATATAAGAATATTTTCAAAGAAAATGTTTTATTTTATAAATATATGACTATTAAATGATTTCAAAATAAAAAGAGATATTTCTCTAAAAAGAGTTTTGATTCCATTTATGTCAACATCCTTTGATGGATTTTACGCTTATTTGAAGTTGATTTATTATAAAACAAAACTTCTATATTGTATTGAAGGTTTTGTGATATGTTTGACTGTGGATGTGTTATTTTTATACCATTCATGGTTTATGGAAGAAGTATTTAAATTTCTTATGCTAGTTTTAATACGAATGTTTATGTTATGTTTAAACCTTTTCATATGGGAATGCATTGGACTTAATATGTGACGGGTGGAGCCCGCTATAGCTCCTCGCTACATCGGTAGGTCTCATGAGACAAACTAGTATCTTGGCACAAGGCCTTGGAAAAATCTTATTTGTAGTCTTGGAATGAGGCCTTGGCTATGTGGTTATGATAGTCTAGCATTATGCATTCCATCATTATGAAAGTGGTTATTGATATTGCATGTGATTATTCAATTAGTAGAATATCCATGTGAATAAGTAAATGGAATTATTTCATTTTATTTTTTCCATACTATGTTGAAGTTCAAGTTAAAAAGGATTTTGTTTTAGTTATACATTTCCTTAAATGTTTATTCTTATTTATAATGGTTTCCGCTATAATGTTATCCTTACTAGGCATTTGAGCTCAACCCTTTTCTATGTTTCATTTTTTCCAGGATGTGAAGAAGTAATTTATAAATGACATGCAGGGATAGTGTGAGGGTATAAGAGTGTGGACTATGGAGACTAAGTTGTTGTAGTTTTAATTTTATGATGTAATGTAAACCTTATGAATATATCTAGTGTTTCCAAGGCTACTAAACCAATCGGTCTTTCGAGATTTGATCTTTCTTGTGATCATGCCAATGTCATGTAATAACGCACCGACTCTGGGTAACTGGGGTCGGGGCGTTAGAAAAAAATTTAAGATCTCCCATAAAACTCATTTCAAATTATTTACTAATTAAATCAAAAAAACTCATTACAAATAGATTCATCAGTTTAACCAAAAAAATATCATCAACATAATTTCAAAAATTGAAATATCATTTGAATTATGTCATAAAACAAGATTTTAATCAGCCTTCCCTATTTCAAAAATATTTTCTGAAAATAATCTTATTGAATCATTTATACCAAGTGTGAGGAACTTTTTTCAATCCATAAAGTTATTTGGTTAACTTAAAAAATGATCTATATATTTTCCATCTTTAAAATTGGGCGGTTGTTCCCCAAAAACATTTTTGAAATAAAACCATTTAAAAAATTACTTCAAACGTCCATTTGAAAAATATTAAAATTTAAATGAGATGTGAATTTCAACAATATTATAATGGATTTGATCCTAGTAACTATGGAAAACGTCTCACTATAATCAATACCTCTTTCTTAGTTATATCCCATACCTACAACCTTACTCATACAATTTATTTATAAAGAACCATTTGGTTAAAATAAAGGGATTTACATTAGTCTTCTCCACAAGAGTCCAAACATTATTTTGGGTAAATTTATTTAATTATTATTTCAAATAAATAACCAAATTTTAATTATTAATAGAATAATGAAGATTTTGGAGCTCCGGGTGTGACACAAAAACGCGATGTTATATATTCTTTAAAATTGACTTCCTAGTAGGTGTATCTATTTAAAAATCTCTATTAAAAGATTCAAGATGGTGGCATTTTTATTTAACCCATGTCTTGGGTAAAATTATAGGTTCTTTGTCAATATCAATTTTTTTTGGAGTTTGAGGGTCATTTAAGATCAAATTATCTAGGTCTGCCTCAATATAATCAATTTTTGGATGATTTTTGGGACATTTTTCATTAAATTCAATTTTAATTGGCTCTTCAATGATCTTGGTCCTTTTATTGAATGCCTAATAATATTTACATAAGTTTGAATAACCAAGAAATATACCTTCCTCAAATTTAGAGTCATATTTACAAAAGTTATATTTTTTGTTAAGAATAAAACATTTACAACCAAACACATCAAAATATTCAACTTTAGGTAATTTACCATTATAAATCTCATAAGGGGTGTTTTTAAGAATGGGTCTAATGAGTACATGTTTAATGGTATAACTTGCGATTTTGACCACTTCATCCCAAAAATAATGACGGATCTTAAATTCATTAAGGAGAGTTCAAGAAATATATTCCAAAGTTTTATTCCATATTTTAGTAGCCTAGTTTTTTTAGGGAGTAATAAGAATGTAAAAATAATGGTGATAACCTTGTGAAATAGAAAAAAACATCAAAATACTTATTTTCTAACTCTCCCCCATGATAACTCTAAATATAAATGATCTTATGCCATTTTTCATTTTTTTACCTTCTTTGTATATTTAATGAATACTTTACAAGACTAACTTTTTGTTGATAATAAATAAACCTGAGTAAATATTTTATAATCATCGACAGTTAAAAATGAGTAAGATTTTCCTTCTATACAATCCAATTTGGTTGGTCCAAAAATATATAGGTGCATGTGATCAAGGGAATTAGTGGTTTGTGCATCCATTTCATACATAAAAGAATAATTGTATTGTTTACCAAGTTAACATAGTTCACTCACAATGAAATTTTGGAAATGAAATTTCAGTGAATCTTGTAATACGTGTTTTTGGTTAAATTTCACTAGTGAGTGTGAGATGAAATGAACAATGCATCTATTCCATATAAATGAAACAGTATCTTGTGAACTAAAAAAATTAACATTTTTTCTTGAAAGGTATTTAAAATCAATGACATAAAAAATTTTAAATCTAGAATTGTAAAATAAAATGTTTCCATGGGAATCAAAAACATTACAAACATCATATTAAAATGAAACATTAAAACCACTACCACACAATTGGATAATTCTAGGTAAATTATTCTTCAAAACATTAATATATAAAAAACATAATAATAGTGGATTTTTAAAATCCTATGGTACCCATGTCTATGATTTTACTCCTCGAGTCTTCTCTAAAGGTGACATACCCACCATAAATCTCCTCAAGTTGGTTTAACTTGGGGTAGTCACCACACATATGTCTCAAAACCCCTCATTATGTACTATTTAACTCCTCAAAAACTTGTCTCTAGACATTTTTCTTATAAAATAATTAAGAGACTTATGATTTGGGTACCCGGAATTTGGATCAAAAAATGTTACCAAAAATATATTTTGGGATCCATAATTACTTTTAAAATTACTTTCTATAATAAACATTTGAAGAAAGATGGATATATTTGTGCCTAGATAATGATAATTTTTTCAATTTCATTCATAAATCAAGTTCCTAAACTTCTATATCAATTACAAATAATATACAAGGAACTAAATTTAATTAAAGAGAAATTTTAGTAATTTATATAGGTTCTTACTTGATTAGAGTTAACAAACTCATAAGTCTCTTTCCCATTTGATTGGGAACCCAAAAATAAAATTCAAATTCTTTTCACCTTTGATAAATTTGGTAATATATTCCTTATTCTATTTATTAGTATTTTCCATTTTTAAAAAATTGGTTTGGTATTTTAAAGAACCCTTTTACCTTTAAATTTATTTAATTCATTTTTAAAGCCCTAATTTTCATATAATAAAAAAACTAAACTTATTTATTGAAATTCGTTATTTTTTGAAGTAAAATAATTCTATATTTTCCTTATTTAATTTCTCATTTTCTTTGATAATTTAAACTTCTTCAAAAACAACATGATTGTATTTCTTTTTAAGATCATTGAATTTTGAGTTAGGTTAAATAAAATCCTTCTTATAATTGATCTCTATCAAATCTCAGATAATAATAATTTAAATGGATATAATATCAATAATAAGAGGAAGAATATACTTATTGATTTTCCTCAATGTTATCCATGTGAAACATGGGACTTCCATCAATTGATCTTGATGAGGATAGGGAGTCATCACTTGCACTCCATCTTGATACATTGAAATCCTTATTATTTTATTTTTTATCATTTGTATTATTTTTTATGGTTATATACTCTATCTTTAAGTGACCCTTTTTTTACAATAATATAATATTACCTATGGTATATTTTTTTTCTTCTTCTTATCATGGTGGTGTTCCTTTTATCTTGAAAAACGTGTTCATCTTCTTAATAAGATGAGAAATCTCCTATTCACTTTTAGTATATGCATATTATTTTTCTTTAAAGGTAATGGTATTATTCTCGTCGGCCTATTTGGATTCCTTCATGCCTTACTTTTTTGATGTAATATCGTAGGTTATGAGTGTCCCTTTGATTTCTTAAAGTGACTTATTTTTTATGTCCTTCACTTTTGGTATTTCCATAACTTTTTTCCAATAACAATGCAAGACCCAAATGATATTCTTTACACATTTCATTGTGGTAAGTACATCACCTAAATACTTCCTTACATTACAATTATCATTTAAACAAGAGAAAATTTTAGTTATAGACTAGTTGCGATACATACTATTACTTTAAAATTATTTTCAATACATATCAAGCCTATTATCTTTTAATTTATTGGTACCCTCATGCATAAATTATATTCATTTAAAATTTTCATGATAGGTTTTACAAATAAAACATTATTAAATTCATTTACATCTAACCTGTAATATAGATAATTCATTACTTTTCTATCAAGATAAAAATTACTAATATCATCAGTGGTCTATTTTTCTTCTTTTTATTGAGTGGGGATATACCCATATATAATAATTATAAAACTAGATATCATATTATTCTATTAAAATTAGAAATTAAAATTTTCCAATAATTATAGTCCAATACATCAAATTATGGAGATCTACCCATTGATCATCCTTAGATAGAACCATGAACAATTGAGGTAGTGTCTTTATATATGTGATTGATCATTGAAATTGGTTATGGTTTTGAAATCAATTTTTTATCTGATACTAATAATTTTTTTGAGTAAATATGGAAAACGAGGGTGAATTTAATTTTTAAAAAAAATTCAAAAGTAAATATAAAATAGATTCATTTAAAAAAATTAAATAGATACACTAAAATTTAAAGAGTTAAGTATAGTGGGAATAAAAAATTAAAAGAAAAATAAAAATAATTTTATAGAGGATTTCAACAATAATACATAAAGGGATGACTATGTCTCCTTCAATCATGATCCTTAAGAGAATTTGATTTAAATCGTTTTTTTAATAGTCGTAGTAAGAAACCTAATCTCCCTTAATTTTTATTAGTTTTACAAAGAAACCTAATTCCAAGTGTAAGATCCTTGGTTTTTAATGTTTTTACTAAGAAATCCAATTATATGACTAGAATTTTAGTGGTTGTGGCTCGAAACCAAAATCTCCTTACTTTCAAGATAGTAATCACTTGTCTCCCTCACACTCAATGGTAGTGAGCACATATAAAAAGAAAAAATAATAGGATTGTTTATCATATGACCTTTAAATCAATATATCTACCCCAAATTAAGAATATAACCAGAAAATATTGGGAGGAAGAAGGAAAAATTTAAGAGAGTGAAATAATGAGAGAAAAATGACATAATTTTGATCTAAAATGAATTTTGATTGAAACTATTTTCTTACAGGTACACTTGGTGGTGTATTTATAACCTTCAATGGAATTAGGATCATTCTGAAACTTCTGAGGGGCCCAAATATTCATTTGAATTTTAATTAATGTATAAAATTCCCACTCTAATGGTTATTTTTTTGTAGTTTGGACACCATTAGCTTCTCACTAAGTGTCACCAGCCAGCTTCTAAAACCTACAGCTAGTGGACTTTAAAAAAATCCTCTATGAACTTCTTAATCCCTCTGTTTGGTCTAGTTACTTCATGAAAAATTATCTAAAATAAAAACATTACAATACATAAATGAAAATTTTAGAAACATAATTTGGTGTTTTTGATCATTGAAACCACCTAATAGATACAAAAACTTATTTTTGTTAAGAAATAACTCTTTTTTACTTTTATCAGTGATATTTAATAAATAAATTATTATTTTTATACCTAATATGGTATTCTATGTCTTTGGATAATTTTTTTTGGGGTTGTGGAAAATATTCAGTTTTACTGAATAGTTTGTTTATGGAGGAAATCATACAAAGGTGAAAACATAGAGATCCATAGACAGAAACCACTAGACATATTATAACGACCCACACTTTACATACATTGTTAATACTTCAAAATTGAAGCACACTTATTACAACATATGACAAAACCACAAAGGACCGTATAGGTATAGTGTCTTTAGAAACTGGGAAACATAAACAACTGGTTCATAAATCTTCTACAGTGTCTCCCATTTATTTCATCATATCTAGGGTCCCTTTTAGCATATTCTACTTAATATCCATCTTCCTGACCTGGGGAAAAGAAAACATAAAAGGGTGAGCTCAAATGCTCAGCAAGGGCAAATAAAGGAAATAAAAATCATATCATATCTTTATGAAAATCAAAACCTGCAAAAGAGATCATAATATCCTAACATGGAATAAATCATAGAAGTGAAAATGAGATCCCCATAATCATAACATAAAACTTGAAACTTTGTGGCATGCACACATAATCATGGAAAATCATTTCTTGTTAGTCATGACTCATTGCCAAGACTATCTTAGTGGACAAAGTCCCTTTCTGAACCGAGTTCACTCCTCGTTTCAGTCCTGTATCACTGAACCGAAATAACCTTCCGTTCCAGCCATGTCTATCTCATGAGATATAAAATCATTACCCAATGCATTGGAGGGAGATATAGGTCCCACCCATCTTATAATGAATTCTTTCTTATGTGTGCCACATAATCATAAAACATACATCATCGCATAACACATGTAACAAAAATGGGATTCTTGAAACATCATGACATCATAAATCAATTCATATAAGATAAAGTAATTCATAAACATAATTCCATCACAACGTAGTCAAATCAATGTAAAAATATGGATAGAAACAGAACCCTTTATTATCTTAGATGGAAAATAATTTTGATAAAACACTTGAATTGAATTCTTGAGGAAAATATCCTTTCTTCTTCAAAATAAATTTCTTTTCACAAAACATCATGCAATTTTAAAAGAAAGAGATTTTATTGAAAATAGTCATGAAATCTTTTAGAGGAAGCTTCATGAAAATAAGGCTTTATAAAACAGTAGAAATCCGTTCGTGCCGTATAAGTTAAAAAAACATTCTTCGTACTTTTGTCGGAAAAGTCAAAAAGTACATCGTACGGAAAAACGACAAAAGATTCCTTTCATATTCTTTACTAAAAACTCACCTAAGGGTAAAATTGGATTTAAACTATTGCAAGTAGATGGAAAAAATATTACATATTTAGGGAACATGGATGTGGATGATAAAATACACCCCAGTAAATACTTACGAATAAACAATCTCGGATAAAAATGAGATTGTGATATTTCCCTTACCTTAGATCCGATTTGCTTTGTTCGTGTCCGAAGCTCCTGTATAATGGTTTAAATAATGTTATTGACTTATTCCAGAATCATACATATTGATATGATATCATATATGGTCATATTATTAGTTTCTTGTTAGTAATATTTCATTGTTACTTGTTACTCGGGTCTTTATAACTTTTTGTTCTTATGCGTGTTTTGTTGAATAAATTCTTATTCTTATCTTTATGTTATAGATAATTCATTTCAAGAATGGTATTAGTGTAGTATATACCATATTAATTCATTCAATTCATTTATATAATCATTATGAAATGAAGATCATGTAGAACGAGTCGCATCACATCGTGGAGACGGTATTCCGTACGTACGCACGAGTGATGATATCGTTCCTATGATCGTGGAATTGTATTGGAGTATATATATATATATATATATTATTTCAGTATCAATATTACTTCATAATAATCATATATAGTTACTCATTACACCATTATACCCATCCTTGTAAGGTGATGGTGGAAAATAGATTACGCCACGGCGTGGAGACGGTATTCCGTACGTACGCACGCGCGGTGATTTCATTTTTCCGTAGGATGGATAGAAGGTGAATTAGGGTTGTTTCATATTTATAATAACATATCAGTATGTAAGTAATACTGATGTTATTACTTTATCATGAAACAACTAAAGAAGAATAAGTTGAAGAAGAAAGAAATTGAAAAGATCGGTAATGGATATTACCTCTTCTTTGGAACGCCTCTTTGAATCCTCCACCTAAGGAACTAAGATTGGTCTTTGGAGAAGACCAGGACCTCTAAGATTATTCTAGGGAAGTGGAGAAGGGAAAATGGCAGGGGTTGGCCGAGATTGAGTGCTCAAATTGGTGTGAGGAGGAGGGGGAGGAGGTTCCCTTTTATAAGGGAGGAGAGGGGCACCTTAGGAATATCTCAAAATATTATTTTATATTAAAGTCAAAATCGGTTTATAATGGTTCCAAAGGGTCTTATTTCGAAGCTAAAGTGGGGATGGGTCTAAATCCTATCAACCAATAGGATTTAAACAAGTTTAGGGTATTATTTTAACCTTATCAATTAGATTTAACTCTAAGTTAATTAATTTAACTTTTACCGTGTCTTTTTGTTTTCTTTCACTATATGGTTAATACACTTACTATAACATGCCAAACGAACCCCAAATTGTTTATTATTAATATATATATCCTTATCTAAGTCATTTGGCCGAACTTTAGATTTTTAGGAATAAAATAACAATTAATAATATAATATTTGATTTAAAAACTATTTTGTGTCAATTTTGACACTATTTGATATATGATTTTTGTGAAATTCATAACAGAATTATATGTTCGAACCAAGTTGATTAAATCAACATTGATATATCATAGTAACCTAGAAAATTAGTGGAATTCATAAAAAGTCTCAAATTACATTTATTTTGGTGTTTATAACATCAATTATGTCAATATTTCATTAATAAGATAATTACTGCATCATCATTGTGTCATAAATAAATTAAATTATTTGATGTCTAAAAATTACAAATAAAATACCATCATGTATTAAATCTTTTTAGATTTCTAATGAATATTTATAGTCGAATTTATATTATGTATAACCCCATATTAAAAATGATTTACTTATTAAACTTTGATTTTAACTATTTTAACCCTTCTTTAAATAAATTAATAATAAATGTCCTAATCTAATCCAAGTGGGCCTAAAAGGTCTTATTTTATTCCTAAGTTTGTTTTTGGTCGAATTACACTTGTCCAATAGAATTAGGACATGTGTTAGGGTAATATTAATATCATATTTACCATTAGTTACCCTATTTACTATTAACCGCGGTAAAAAAAGTAAAAAGTTACTATTCACCAAAAAATTATTTTTATCTCATTGAACCACATTTTACTTACTGATATCAACCGTGTCTGTCGGATTTTCGAAATTCCATTCACAGAAGCGGTAAAATTAAGTTTTATGCAAAAATTCAGTTTTTAACCTACCACTTAGTGGTTTCACTATTCATCAAAAATTGAAAGTTTTCAGAAAAATACCAAAATTTCACCCTAGGATAATTTCGATATTCTGAGTCCAAAAATGAAGTCCATTTTGAAAAATAAAATTTATAAAATTTTAAAAAGTGGTTATTACTATTCATAACGGCTAGTTTTAATAGCATATTGTTGTTTTAGTGAAACTCGGTATTGCGTACGACGCAAGCTATCGAGGAAGGTCGCGATTGCGTGCAAAGCAAGCCAAGCAAGTATTGTGTAGAAAAAGATTACTTTGATGGTTTATATAACATAAAAGTCTCGGATGTTACATTCTACCCCCCTTAAAAAGAATTTCGCCCTCGAAATTCGTCACTTTGTAACAAACAAATGAGGATACTTCTCCCTCATCATATCCTCAATCTCCCATGTAGCTTCTTCAAGTTGGTGGTTCCTCCATAAAACTTTCACCAAGCGAGTGGTCTTGTTTCGTAGGACTTTTTCGCTACGATCCAGAATCTCTATCGGCTGTTCTTCATAAGAAAGATCTTGCTCCAGCGGTACAACTTCTGAGCTGAGTACATGTGAAGGATCTGGTATGTACTTTCTCAGGAGAGATACGTGGAACACATCGTGAACTTGAGAGAGATTCGGTGGAAGCGCCAATCGGTAAGCTACCTTCCCAACACGATCCAGTATTTCGAAAGGACCGATATATCTAGGGCTCAACTTCCCCTTCTTTCCAAATCTCATAACCCTCTTCCAGGGAGATATTCGTAAGAACACTTTATCGCCCACTTCAAACTCTAGGTCTTTTCTTCGGTTGTCGGCATAACTTTTCTGTCGACTCTGAGCTGCTCTTATGTGTTGTTGAATAGATCTGACCTTTTCTGCCATTTCATCAACGAGATCAGGTCCTAATAGCTTTCTTTCCCCAACTTCATCCCAGCAAGTTGGAGTCCTGCATTTCTTTCCATAGAGAGCTTCATAAGGAGCCATCTGAATACTGGAGTGAAAGCTATTATTATAAGAAAATTTTACCAAAGGTAGGTGTTGATCCCAACCTCCTTTGAAATCCATAGAGC
Organism: Viscum album; assembly: GCA_963277665.1. Taxonomy (NCBI): domain Eukaryota; kingdom Viridiplantae; phylum Streptophyta; class Magnoliopsida; order Santalales; family Viscaceae; genus Viscum; species Viscum album. The sequence continues at coordinate 1,941,327,377 of OY728159.1, forward strand.
AAGATCTCAACATATCTTCTAGGGTTTGAATTGTTCTCTCAGACTGACCGTCTGTCTGGGGATGATAAGCAGTGCTGAAACTCAACTCTGTATCCAGAGTATGCTGAAGACTTCGCCAAAACTTCGAGGTAAATCTCGGATCCCGATCAGATATAATAGAAAGTGGTACTCCATGAAATCTTACCACTTCCTTTATATATATCCTGGCAAGCTGATCTAGAGAGAAATCCTCTCTAATAGCAATGAAGTGTGCAGACTTTGTAAGACGATCAACTATGACCCAGATAGCATTATTTCCTTTGGATGTTTTAGGAAGTCCTGTGACAAAGTCCATAGTGATGTTTTCCCATTTCCATTCGGGTATGGGTAATGGTTGTAACATCCCCTTAGACTTCTGTCTCTCAGCTTTAACTTGTTGACAAACCAAGCATCGAGAGACATATTCAGCAACATCTCTTTTCATGCCATCCCACCAGAAGTACTCTTTCAGGTCCCTATACATCTTCGTGCTTCCAGGATGAATAGAGAATGAAGAACTATGAGCCTCATCCAGCAGCTCTTTCTTTAATTCGGGGATGGGAGGAACGCAAACCCGATTCCTGAACTTTATTATCCCATCACAATCAAGGTTGAATTCAGGAACATTTCTCACCTTCTTTTGTAACTCAACATCTTCTTTCTATGCCTCTTTAATCTTCACATGTATAGATGGTTGAACATTCATTTGAGAAAGATAATATTTTTTCCCTTCCATTATAATTCCAAGATCCATCCTTTGTAAATCCATAAATATTGGATCTTTTGTGATCCTCATCATGGATAAACTAGCATGGTCTTGTCGACTTAATGCATCTGCCACCTTTTTTGCTTTCCCTGGGTGGTAATGGATTGAGCAGTCATAATCCTTAATCAGCTCCAACCATCTTCTTTGATGCATATTCAACTCCTTTTGTGTGAAAATATACTTTAAACTTTTATGATCAGTATAAATATCACACCTTTCACCATAAAGGTAATGCCTCCAAATCTTTAATGCAAAGATTACCGCAGCCAACTCCAAATCATGTGTTGGGTAATTTTGCTCATGGATTTTCAACTGTCGTGAGCCATAAGCTATCACCATATCATTTTGCATAAGAACACACCCCAATACCTTCTTGGATGCATCACTGTAGATCACAAACCTTTCTCCACTACAAGGCAGTGTGAGCACATGTGCACTGGATAACCTTCTTTTCAACTCCTTGAAATTCTCTTCACATTCCTCTGTCCAGACAAACTTAACTCCTTTCCGAGTCAACTTGGTGAGTGGATTAGATAATCGTGAAAAATCTTTTACAAAACGTCGATAATATCCAGCCAAACCAAGAAAACTTCGGATCTCAGTTACTGTGGTTGGTCTTGACCATCTTTCGATAACCTCTGTTTTTGCTGGATCCACAGATATCCCCTCTTTTGAGATTATGTGACCCAAAAATGCAACTTTTTGAAGCCAAAATTCACATTTGGTAAATTTGGCATAAAGATTCTCCTTTCTCAGGGTCTTCAATATAATTCTCAAGTGATCTTCATGCTCTTCCTTGCTCTTTGAATAGACAAGAATATCGTCTATAAAGACTACCACAAATTGATCAAGATAGTCTCTAAAGACTCTATTCATTAGATCCATGAAGATAGCAGGGGCATTAGTAAGACCAAATGGAATCACTATAAATTCATAGTGTCCATACCTTGTATGGAAAGCCGTCTTTGGTATATCCTCCCTTTTGACCCTTAATTGATGATACCCTGAACGAAGATCAATCTTGGAAAAGTATTGAGCTCCGCGTAGTTGGTCAAATAAGTCATCAATGCGTGGGAGAGGATATTTGTTCTTGATAGTGATCTTGTTAAGTTCTCGATAATCAATGCAGAGTCTCATTGATCCATCTTTCTTCTTAACAAATAGAACAGGTGCTCCCCAAGGTGACGCACTAGAGTGTATGAATCCCTTATCAAGATTCTCTTGGAGTTGCTTCTTCAATTCCTGCAACTCAATTGGGGCCATTCTATAAGGTGTCTTTGAAATAGGCAAAGCACCCGGTACGAGTTCTATTGAAAACTCAACTTCACGATTTGGTGGAAGACCCGGTAATTCCTCCGGAAAGACATCATCAAACTCCCGTACAATGGGCATATTCTTAATCGTGAGTTTCTCACCAACTATTTGAGATAAATAACCTTCATTTAGTGGAATCAATACCCATAAGATGGAAGAAATTTCCACTGGAAGGTTATGTTCATCCTTGCATTGATAGATGATCGTAGGTTGATCTGGAATATGAAATGTGACTTCCCTTCTTTGGCAATTGATATGAGCTCCATGTAGAGAAATCCAATCCATGCCAAGAATCACATCAAATTCCACTAAAGGAAGGATCACAAGATTTGCAGGAAGCACTTTCCCACAAACTTCGATCGGAGAAGAATTATAAACTTCTGATGCGATTGATGTGCCATTAGGTGTTGTCACAGCTAACTCAACATCTAATTGTTGAGGTAATACGATGATACCCTTAGAAAATTTTTCAGAAATAAAAGAGTGGGTGGATCCAGAATCAAATAAAACATTTGCTACTTTAGAGTGGATGGTAAGTGTACCTTTCACCACATCGTTATCGTACTCCACATCGCTGATAGAAATTGCATGTGACTTTCCTTTGTCTTTAGCCTTAAGAGTTTGTTGGCATCGACCATCATCATCAACCCTTGGATTTGGGCATTGATTGGCATAATGCCCCATCTCCTTGCACTTGAAACATTGAAGTGTAGCAGGTTCATTCTGTGTATCCCTTCCTTTGTTTGCATCATTAGACATCTTCTTCCCATTATCACGGCATTCAAATGCCCGATGACCTTCCTTTCCACATTTAAAACATTTACTTGTCCCTTTAAGACAACTCCCTCCATGTTTCTTTCCACACTTTGAGCATAAGGGAAAGTTCATCTTCTTTTCTGTGTGCTCTTTAGATTTTTCTTTGAATTCCATCTTCCTCTTCTTATCAAAGCCATGTGACTGATGGGTTACTCCAATCTCCATCTCGACTTTGAGAGCACATCGAACGATTTCCTCGTAGATATTGAAGTCCCTTATGGCTAACGCCCTTCGAAGACTTGGTTTTAAGCCACTAAAGAATCGATCGATCTTACTCTCAGGTTGGATAATAATACCAGAAGCGTACCTTGCAAGTCTTGTAAAATTTGCTTCATAGGTACTAACAGATTCATCATCCCTTTGCTTCAGTTCAAGGAACTCTTTCTCCATCTTTGTTCGGAGAATACGAGGGAAGTACTTATTGAAAAATAAGTTCTTGAACTCGTCCCATTCAATAGACTCAATTTCATCCCTTTGCCTCGTATTATTAACAAGATTCCACCATTGATCCGCATCTCCTTCCAAACGATACACTACTAGGATGACTTTATCATGCTCAGAACATTGAAGAACTGAAAATATCTTTTCAGTAGTACTAATCCATTGTTCAGCAACTAATGGATCAGTAGACCCGCTGAAAGAAGGTGGACGCTGCCTCATGAAGGATTCAACAGAATGTTGCTCCCTCCTTTGCTCGTTTGGAAATCCTGCATGATTCATAGCTTGAGAAAGTTGGGTGAGCATGGCTACAAGATTTTGCATTCCATCTCCCATATCGTTTGGTTGCTCAGGGGGACAATCATTGCATTGCCCATCGCATTCCGCATTAACACGGTTTCTTCGGGTTCCAGCCATTGACTAAAACCAAGAAGAATAGTGTGAGCAACACTAATTATAATAGGAAACCACATAATTCAAGAATAAAATTTTCATGCTTAAGGTCTTATCCTAGGTTATTCAAGGACATTTCTAAAACACTAAGATTGTGTTCTATGCTTAGACTTATCCTTAGGGTTCTTACTAAGGCTTTCACATCCTAGTTTCCAAAGGTTGACTATACCTTTCCTCTGATACCAACTATAACGACCCACACTTTACATACATTGTTAATACTTCAAAATTGAAGCAAACTTATTACAACATATGACAAAACCACAAAGGACCGTATAGGTATAGTGTCTTTAGAAACTGGGAAACATAAACAACTAGTTCATAAATCTTCTACAGTGTCTCCCATTTATTTCATCATATCTAGGGTCCCTTTTAGCATATTCTACTTAATATCCATCTTCCTGACCTGGGGAAAAGAAAATATAAAAGGGTGAGCTCAAATGCTCAGCAAGGACAAATAAAGGAAATAAAAATCATATCATATCTTTATGAAAATCAAAACCTGCAAAAGAGATCATAATATCTTAACATGGAATAAATCATAGAAGTGAAAATGAGATCCCCATAATCATAACATAAAACTTGAAACTTTGTTTCATGCACACATAATCATGGAAAATCATTTCTTGTTAGTCATGACTCATTGCCAAGACTATCTTAGTGGACAAAGTCCCTTTCTGAACCGAGTTCACTCCTCGTTTCAGTCCTGTATCACTGAACCGAAATAACCTTCCGTTCCAGCCATGTCTATCTCATGAGATATAAAATCATTACCCAATGCATTGGAGGGAGATATAGGTCCCACCCATCTTATAATGAATTCTTTATTATGTGTGCCACATAATCATAAAACATACATCATCGCATAACACATGTAACAAAAATGGGATTCTTGAAACATCATGACATCATAAATCAATTCATATAAGATAAAGTAATTCATAAACATAATTCCATCACAATGTAGTCAAATCAATGTAAAAATATGGATAGAAACAGAACCCTTTATTATCTTAGATGGAAAATAATTTTGATAAAACACTTGAATTGAATTCTTGAGGAAAATATCCTTTCTTCTTCAAAATAAATTTCTTTTCACAAAACATCATGCAATTTTAAAAGAAAGAGATTTTATTGAAAATAGTCATGAAATCTTTTAGAGGAAGCTTCATGAAAATAAGGCTTTATAAAACAGTAGAAATCCGTTCGTGCCGTATAAGTTAAAAAAAACATTCTTCGTACTTTTGTCGGAAAAGTCAAAAAGTACCTCGTACGGAAAAACGACAAAAGATTCCTTTCATATTCTTTACTAAAAACTCACCTAAGGGTAAAATTGGATTTAAACTATTGCAAGTGGATGGAAACAATATTACATATTGAGGGAACATGGATGTGGATGATAAAATACACCCCAGTAAATACTTACGAATAAACAATCTCGGATAAAAATGAGATTGTGATATTTCCCTTACCTTAGGTCCGATTTCCTTTGTTCGTGTCCGAAGCTCCTGTATAATGGTTTAAATAATGTTATTGACTTATTCCAGAATCATACATATTGATATGATATCATATATGGTCATATTATTAGTTTCTTGTTAGTAATATTTCATTGTTACTTGTTACTCGGGTCTTTATAACTTTTTGTTCTTATGCGTGTTTTGTTGAATAAATTCTTATTCTTATCTTTAGGTTATAGATAATTCATTTCCAGAATGGTATTAGTGTAGTATATACCATATTAATTCATTCAATTCATTTATATAATCATTATGAAATAAAGATCATGTAGAACGAGTCGCATCACATCGTGGAGACGGTATTCCGTACGTACGCACGAGTGATGATATCGTTCCTATGATCGTGGAATTGTATTGGAGTATATATATATATTATTTAAGTATCAATATTACTTCATAATAATCATATATATTTACTCATTACACCATTATACCCATCCTTGTAAGGTGATGGTGGAAAATAGATTACACCACGGCGTGGAGACGGTATTCCGTACGTACGCACGCGCGGTGATTTCATTTTTCCGTAGGATGGATAGAAGGTGAATTAGGGTTGTTTCATATTTATAATAACATATCAGTATGTAAGTAATACTGATGTTATTACTTTATCATGAAACAACTAAAGAAGAAGAAGTTGAAGAAGAAAGAAATTGAAAAGATCGGTAATGGATATTACCTCTTCTTTGGAACGCCTCTTTGAATCCTCCACCTAAGGAACTAAGATTGGTCTTTGGAGAAGACCAGGACCTCTAGGATTATTCTAGGGAAGTGGAGAAGGGAACATGGCAGGGGTTGGCCGAGCTTGAGTTCTCAAATTGGTGTGAGGAGGAGGGGAGGAGGTTCCCTTTTATAAGGGAGGAGAGGGGCACCTTAGGAATATCTCAAAATATTATTTTATATTAAAGTAAAAATCGGTTTATAATGGTTCCAAAGGGTCTTATTTCGAAGATAAAGTGGGGATGGGTCGAAATCCTATCAACCAATAGGATTTAAACAAGTTTAGGGTATTATTTTAACCTTATCAATTAGATTTAACTCTAAGTTAATTAATTTAACTTTTACCGTGTCTTTTTGTTTTCTTTCACTATATGGTTAATACACTTACTATAACATGCCAAACGAACCCCAAATTGTTTATTATTAATATATATATCCTTATCTAAGTCATTTGGCCGAACTTTAGATTTTTAGGAATAAAATAACAATTAATAATATAATATTTGATTTAAAAACTATTTTGTGTCAATTTTGACACTATTTGATATATGATTTTTGTGAAAGTCATAACAGAATTATATGTTCGAAACAAGTTGATTAAATCAACATTAATATATCATAGTAACATAGAAAATTATTGTAATTCATAAAAAGTCTCAAATTACATTTATTGTGGGGTTTATAACATCAATTATGTCAATATTTCATTAATAAGATAATTACTGCATCATCATTGTGTCCTAAATAAATTAAATTATTTGATGTCTAAAAATTACAAATAAAATACCATCATGTAGTAAATCGTTTTATCTTTCTAATGAATATTTATAGTCGAATTTATCTTATGTATAACCCCATATTAAAAATGATTTACTTATTAAACTTTGATTTTAACTATTTTAACCCTTCTTTAAATAAATTAATAATAAATGTCCTAATCTAATCCAAGTGGGCCTAAATTGTCTTATTTTATTCCTAAGATTGTTTTTGGTCGAATTACACTTGTCCAATAGAATTAGGACATGTGTTAGGGTAATATTAATATCATATTTACCCTTAGTTACCCTATTTACTATTAATCGCGGTAAAAAAAGTAAAAAGTTACTATTCACCAAAAAATTATTTTTATCTCATTGAACCACATTTTACTTAATGATATCAACCGTGTCTGTCGGATTTTCGAAATTCCATTCACAGAAGCGGTAAAATTAAGTTTTATGCAAAAATTCAGTTTTTAACCTACCACTTAGTGGTTTCACTATTCATCAAAAATTGAAAGTTTTCAGAAAAATACCAAAATTTCACCCTAGGCTAATTTTGATATTCTGAGTCCAAAAATGAAGTCCATTTTGAAAAATAAAATTTATAAAATTTTAAAAAGTGGTTATTACTATTCATAACGGCTAGTTTTAATAGCATATTGTTGTTTTAGTGAAACTCGGTATTGCATACGACGCAAGCTATCGAGGAAGGTCGCGATTGCGTGCAAAGCAAGCCAAGCAAGTATTGTGTAGAAAAAGATTCCTTTGATGGTTTATATAACATAAAAGTCTCATGTGTTACAGATATGCTTTTCTTACTATATAGTTTCATAGTGTTTAAGGTATAAAGGTTTCATCAGAAAAACGTCCATCATACTAAGATCATTGGATAATGATGATCTGATAGAGGAATCTATGGTGATTCTTCGGTGTCATAGGATTGTGATGATCAGAAAGAGTCATCTAATGGATTTATCATAGATGGTGTTCACCAAGGGTGGTGAATTTATTCTTTTCTTGTATTCAGGTTGATTGGTTTTAGTGGTTTCATTAGATGGTTCAGTAGTGTATCAGTGGTTTTTCAAGTCAATGGGAGGTTGACCTTGAATCTTAGAGTTCATTACAAATTTTTCACCAGATAGAGACCTATATAAGGAGGATTTGGTGTCCCAACTCTCTATTTTATGATGTACAATTGTAAAAAAGATGAATATTTTTTTTTGACTAAATTGTATGAGACTTTGTAAAGTAGATAGGGTGTGAGTGAGTGTATTGTATTCTCTTGTATCTTTTGAAATGAAAATTTTTACATTGTTGTCTTGAGGATATAGGATATTTTTTTCAATCCATGTAAATCATGTTTTTCTATTTATTTTTTTATGTGTGAAGTGTGTTTGTGATGTTTGTGTGGTGATTGGGTGGATTTTAACATCATAGTTCTAGTGCACAGACTTAGAGTAGTTGGTAATCATATAATTATTTATCCTATAACATTTTGTAGATTACTATTGCACAAGATGAGAATGATCATACCAAAATTCATCTAGTGTGCATCATTCTTTTCAGGTCCATTCAATGGAACATATGGAGTTATTCCTTGGATCCCCAACGAGTGGTATCAAAGGTTGTGCTTGGTTATACTTTTCTCACAGTATTCAGGTTTCTCCTCTCCTTTTCTTTTATGTTATGTTATTTTAATTTGTTTTTCTATTATCATATGAATGACGTAAAAGGAAGGAAAGGTTTATATCAATAGGTTTTATGGGACATACTTTTTCTTTTAGTGAATTAAACTGGAGGATATTTTAACACATGCAAAATATTTATTCTCTTTTTCCTAGAATATGACCTAAAATTAAGGATAGGGACGAATGAAACTAGTTGAATAGCATGGATTTAGACTTTCTCATTATGTCTCTTACTCAAAATTTTATGTTTAATATTCGAGATAATAAAACTATTGTATGAGTTATAAAATAATTGGAATAAATGTATGATAATCCAATAGCTCTTAACAAATATTTCATGAAGTGAAGATTCTTCAGCTTATGTTTATTAGATGGAAGGCCTACAGTTGATCACATGAATGATTTAAACATGATTAAATGGAATATTGAGTAAGTAAAGGTAACATTCATAGATGATGTTTGTATTTTACTTAATCTTTCCTAAATTCTAGAGAGTTGTGATGTAATGGTGATAGTAGTGAGAAACTCTAATATGAAGGTATATATTGTGTTTAATGTCATTAAAAACTTGATCTCGAATGAGGACTTGAGTAAGAAGGAAGTTAAATCTCTATCTAGAGTTCTCTCAATGCTACTAGATTTGGATGGTCTCCTCAATAGAAGGACCATCAGAAGAACAAATACTTATATAATAATTTATAAAGAATAAATCTAGGAAAATATACTATTCTAGGAACTAAATATTGGATTTTTGGAAATAAGGTACATATCAAGAAATACTTCTAGAATCATACAGGGGATCCCACTTCTGAAAAAAATAACTTAGTACGTACAATGGAAAGAGGTTCAAGTTTGATACTGAGTATAATCATTCCATAAAAGTCATGGGTTATTGAATTAGGGAAATATTTTCATTCAACTGGTGAGATTCTATGTATGTTTGATTATGTATCAGGAATCTTGGGTATATTACATCTTGAAAATGATTTAACTTTTGTGGGAAAGGTGATGTTAACATTCAAATAAAAAATTTAAGTGTCGTGAGACTAAAATATTTTAGATAAATTCTAGATCTTGAGAAGAACCTCATATCAATGGGGTAACTTGATGATACAGGTTCCAAAAAAAATGAATGGTGTTTGGAAGATCAGTAGAAGTTAAATATGTATTTCTCATAGAGTAAATAATGGAACCTTTTACTTGACCAGAAAAAGGTTCAAGGTTCAATGATCAAAATCACTTCATCAGACATTCCCAAAAGATAACACTATAGTTTTAGTCACCATAGTGAAAATAACCTGAAATTTATAGCAGAGAAAGGAATACTAAAATTTGATTGCATAGTCCTAAGAATATGTGAGAGTTGTATATTAGAAAAACATAAAATAGTTTCCTTCAGATTGGATGGTATTAAACGAATGAATCAAAAGTTATGTTTTATTTATTCCAATGTTAGCGGTTTATCAACGGCTTACTCGAATGAATGATCACTCTACTTTTTAAACATCATTAATAATACTACTCAAAATATATGAGTTTACTTATAAAAGAATAAATCTGGAATGTTTTAAGATTTTATTTAGTGAAATATTTTGTATGAGAAAGAGTGTGAATGAAAGTTGAAATGTCACCAAACAGACAGTAGTGGGGTGGAAACTAGACATATCTTTTTTTAAAGGGAATGAGGCATGAGAAAACTATTTTAGTAAATCCACTACAAAATAGAGTATTTAAATGGATGATTCAGACTCTTCAAGTGAAATATATGAGTATGAGGCTTCACTCTAGAATTCCTAAGGGGATTTGGGTAGAGGTAATAAATAAAATAGTGTGTTTAGTGAATAGAAATGTAGATGTAGTTATGGGATAACAACATTCATAAGAAATTTGGTTTGGTAAGAGACCATAAGTAAACTATCTCAAAATCTTTGAACGTATTGCATATGTTCATATCAATGATAAATATAGACATAACATGGAGGAAAAAAACCAAGTTGTTTTTTATTAGTGATGGTGATGATAATTTTGGATATAGTCTATGGGGTAATGAAAAGAAACAATTCGTTAGAAGATGAGATGTTGTTTTCAAATAATAAAATTTTTGAAATGATCGAAACTTGGATGGGAATGAAGTTTAGGATAGATCAAATATTTAAGTTAAAGGATATTATATTGAATTTACTAGATAAACATTCAGTATTAAAACATTCAGTGAAACATTAGCGGTTGGTACTCTCACAATCAGGTTACCGGATGGAGGATGACCAAACAGACCTCCACCAGACAAAGAATTTGTTAAGATAATGTTAATAGATAGGGAAATATTGGAAATGTGACTATCGAATTAAGAGTTTCAAATGGAAGAATTTGATGTTTTTAAAAGAATATATAATCATATTAGACAAAAAATTTATAGTTTTTTACTGAAATGAACTTTCTAATTATAATGGAAATAAGGGAACTAGAATGCCTTGAAGAGGTAGCTACTCTTAAAGGGACGAAACAGTGGGGTTCATCTGTAGAAAAGGAAATAAATTTCTTATATCTTAATAATACTTATGAGTTAGTTAAACTATTATAAGGGAAAATATATCCATAAAAACTAGTCTTTCATTTAAAATATGATCATGATAAAAGTAATTGGTACAAAGCTAGGTTTGTGGTGAAGGTTTTAATAAAAATGAAGTGATTGACATTTTTGAAATTTCTCACTAGTAGTGAAGCACATGACCATTTGGAAAATTATCATCATTTTTTCATATGATTATCTATACTTAGAAAATATTTCTACATGGATAGTTTTTTTTTATAAGGATTTAGAGGAATAAATTTACATGGTTTAGCCTAATGGTTATGAAGTCTATTAGAAAAATATTTGGTTCATAAGTTTAAATTAAGTCTTTATAGCTTGAAGTAAGTTTGAAGAATGTTGAATTAGAGGTTGAACACTTATAATCTTTAATAATGGTTTATTTAATGTGATTATTATCATTTTTGTTAAAAAAATCAATGGGTTGATATAACATATATCACGCTGTTGTTTTATGTGGATGATATATTGATTTTTGTTCTAGTATTACATAACATTATAAAACTAAATAGGAATCTTTTAATAAGGATTAAGATGAAAACCCTTGGGAAATATAATAATATCTTGAGGATAAGAATGGATAGGGAAAATAAATCTTTTTCTTTGGTTTTATCCTAGAATGAATACATTAGTAATGTCATCAAAAAGATTTATAATGACTAGTTGTAAACCTATCACAACCCCTATCACTAAACACTTTAAACATTCTAAATAATAGGCACTATCAAAGGATGGATAATTTTATGGCATGGGAAGGTTCCGTTTACCTCATTTTTTTGTATGTTTTATGTATGCAATGGTTTTTACATTACAAGATGTTTCTTTTCAAATGGGACTTCTTATCTATTTCATGTTAAATCCTACGAGGACACATTAGGAAGACGTGAAACAGATAATTTGATATGTTAATGGGTTGAAGGGTATATCTTTCTATTTTAGATATGATTATTAGTTGAAAGGTTTTGTAGATATAAATTTTTCTAGACACATAAAATCATGGGAAAATAATATAGGTTTTTTATAAAATTCTATTGGAAAAAAGGTTAGTTGGATGTCTTGGTTATAAAAAGTTGTTACTTTACCAATAATTTAATCAGAGTATGTTTCTACTAATGAATAAAGGAATTATTTTATATATTATATGTGCTTGTTTATGAAACTCGGAAAGTGAATGGACATAGGAATTTTATTTTATGATAGTTAGAGTGAAATTAATCTTTATTTAAATTCATCGATTCCTGTAAGAATGAAACACTTTAATGTATAGAATCACTTTATTAGAATTATATTAGAAATTAAATTTTTGTATCTGTAGAAAGTTGTTGGGAAATATAATCCTATGGATATACCTATAAAGGTGATACTCCAAGAAATTTTCAGGATAAATTATGCCTCAATTGGACTCGCCTGATCAGATGGAGTAGAGGACACTTCATAAATAGGATAAAGGATGAGATCAGGTGGATGGTTTGAATAAAGATGAAATCTTCAAGCAATTTATAATTATGATATTTTTTCTTTTTTTCAAAAATCTTCATTTTCTCCAAAAAAAAATTCCGATGGAGGTCATTAGATACAAATAATCTAACAAAGATCTTCTAACAGAGACCAATGAATAGATTTTTTCCCTATTATATAGTTTTAGATTGATCATGGTAGAAATTTTTCATCAGATGGGATTCCATAAAACTAAGAAAATAGGATGAATATGATCATATAGATGAATATTATAGTGAGGCTTTGGTGTCATCATATTTTGATGATTGTATATAGTCATTAGATGGATTTCTCAAATATGGAATTAACTTATTTTACAACTCTAAGAATGGGTTGTGTTATTTGTGACCAGTAATTTGCAGTTTCATCATATGGTTCAACAGTATATCAGCATTTTTTTAGTTCAATGGGAGGTTGACTATGAATATAAAATGTTGGTATAACCTATTCACCAGATAAAATCCTTTATAAAGATGATGTGTTTCCCCATCTCTTTAACCTATGATGTACTGTTGTTATAAAAGATAAAGAGATTTCCTGATTGAATTTTGAGAGACATTGTAAATTAGGGTGGGTGTGAGTGATTTTATTGTATTTTCTTGTATCTTTTAAAAAAATTAGTGTTCCCCCATGGATGTAGGAAATTTATATAAACCATGTAAATATTTTTTCCCATTGTTTTGATTTATGATTGATGTTTTCTTCTAATGTTTGTTTTGTGATTATTTGTATTATCACATCCTAGTTCTAATGAAAAAACTCATAGGAAGTGGTTATTATAAAAACCACAATCTAGTAATATTGTGTATTTTTATATTATATAGGTTGACAATGATTGAATGAACATTTTTTAGTGTATTGAGTTATTTCCTATTACATCTGTTGTAATGGACAGAGTGCTTCCTTAAATCCCCAATAATTTTTTCCTATAAAAATAATAATTCACTCTTTAAAATATTTCAATGAATAGTGGTGGGGAAACATTTAATCATATTTTAATAAAAATACAGATAAACACTTTTATCCTAGACAAAACATATTTATCCTTTTATTCTTTTCAAAACATGTTAGAGTATTTAATGGATCATAAACCATGTGTATAGTATTAATCATGCCACTATTTTCATAAAAACTATTTGTTACTGGGAAAATTTTCTTGTCATATAATGGAAATGAGATTAATATACACATACTTTGGTTAGATCAATATGAGATTAATAAATTCCGTTTCACTAAAATATTTGATGTAGAAACTCTTTTCTTCATCAATTAAATAAAAATTTCAATATTAATTAACTAATCCCTCAATTTTGAACTCCTGAAAATTTAAAACACTTGTAAAGTATACAATCAATATCACATACCCTTCAAAACCAAATAACTGATCTATATAACACTAATAACCAACATGAGAATTCTATTGATTTTCTTAAGATCCTTCAGTTATCTCTAATAGTACCACTATATGGAATCATTAATCCTTCTTTATTTTAACTTTAGCTTTTTATAACCTTAATTGGTTACCTGAAGAAACATCATCGGGATCTCCAACGAACTTTTCTTCTTTCAATTTAAAATTTTCCCCACTTTCACTATCTACACAGCACTAAAACATAGACACCATATTCATAGTTTATCTGTTCTCAACACTTTATAATATCAAGTAAACTTTTCTTAAACTCATTAACATGGTTGTAAAAATTTCCATAATAAAAACATAATGAATTACTTGATAATAATAATCCTTATATGAAATATTTATTCACTCTAATCCATTAGAATACTAAATCATATTTATTATATGAGAATAAAATTCTTTAGGCCATATTACATCTAATTCCTTTTAAATCCTAATTTAATCATTCTATGCTTCTCATAGGCATCTCTATCCTCCTATTTAACATGTTCAACACTTGGTTACTTATGAAGGTATTTATTTAACACATATAAAATTCTCCTTATAATTAATAATTTTCATAAGATTCTAGCCTTAGGAGTTTCTTACAATAATATTATCATTGCTAAGGATTAAACTTAAGTTCAATTTTGATGATGTTGTTACTATTATCTACAACATAGGATTATATCAAACGATTATCATGTATTTTTACCATTTAATAAGTAATTTTATTAAATGATCTCTCACTAAAACAATAAACCTTTTTAAACTCATCAAATTTGTTTATGTTCTAAGATAAATATTTAACTACGAAATTAGTCCACTTTATCATTACTCTCACCATTTATCTATTTATATAGGGAATCATCCTAATAAAATCATATATGAATTTTAGATAGTTTAGTGGATGAATATTTTACCAATCCAAAATATAGATAAGCACAAATCTATTCCTCTAGTATCCTATCTATTAGGGTTTCCTAGCTTAGTGTAACATAAATAAAATAATAGGATTTAGTTTCAAACTCTTAATTTTAACCTATTCTATAGTGTCTTACACAATATAATCCATGGGAACCCAGCTTTGGATGATCCTACCCAATTGAGTGATCAAGGTACTGACATGTACCACTTTAGAATGAATCAAACACTTATTATTTTGAATAGGTTTTAATCTCCCTATATTATCACATTTTATTCCCATTATAAATTCATGCTTATAGAAATTTATTTTGAAATCATATTCATTCCACCATAATAATATGTTCAAACCATATTGATTTGTTTCTCTTTTCACAAACTTACATTTTTTGTTATTATCCCAAAAAAAGAATCTATACATATTTACACATATCTAAACACAAGTCATGCATAAGGTATATGAACATCTCATATAAAGATTCATAATTATATGAAATCTATATTCTCTAAATGAGTATGCCTAGAGCTATAAATAGCCATCCCCCACCTTTCTAGAATAAGGAATAAGCCTCCAAGCCAGTGGGAAGTCCAACCCAAAGTCCCTCTACATAGGGATACTTTACTCAAGTAAGAATCTAATCTACCATAACTCTGAAACTTAATATGTAAAATATATATATATATATATATATATATAAGCTAAACTAAGGATAATAACTTTAATTATAAATGGAATTCAAGGTAAATGAAAAGTGAATTTATTATCATACCGAGCATGTAACTCCTTAAATTCATGTATGATAATATTTGTTAGTTTAACATTTAAACTAAAATATACACATATTCATAATATAAACAAATTATAATTATTAATAATAAATTATGGAATAAATTTTAAATAAATTAACATTTAACATATTTAAAAATGAGACAAATATTTATGAATAATTCATAAATTAAATATAATTTGAAACTCTATAATTTTAACTTATTCATTATGTACATTACATAATCTTGAATATTGACGCTTTATATTCACCTCATAATATGATCTTATTCATATTAATATGGCTTTTTATATTTTAAATATATGATACTTCATGAATTATAAACAATTTATAATTCAAGTTCTATTATGTAAACATTTTAAATAATCTAAATATCATATACTTAACACTATTTAAATCTTGATCAAATGAATCATAAAAACTCATTTAATGTGGTCTAAATTGAATTTATTGGTGAATTGTGTAGGTAAATTGAGAGGGGTTTAATTGGTTTACCCAACTTTGGCCGAGTTTTTCCTTTCTCTTTAGTTTCTACTCTTATATTTGAACCAATTTCATGATTAATATAGGTGGATCTAATGATACAAATTCAACCTTCACCATAGTATGCAATGTAGAATAAAAAATAATAGTAAAACATGATGTTTTTTATAAGTTTAGGCTCAAATTATGAAACCTACTACATGTCATGTTATACTCAATCCGATACACGAATTATTGTAAATATATTATTGTGATTATAAGTGCTTAATCAAGTGGTGCGTAAGGGTTGGGATGATGTCATTGAAATTCCCTAATATGGTCATAATCCACTTCCTTATCCTCCACTATGAGATGAAAGTGTAGGTATATTTATATTATATCCCGCTATTAATCTATATATCTTAATTGTCGCTTTCTATCTCCTAAAAGGGTGCATTTTTTATACTAGTACTTCCAGTTCTTCAAGGGTCCTTCCTTGATCTAGTGAACAAATATTCAACTACCAAGATATAATCAGAAACTCTCTATAAAAGTTAGACTAGTTCTTTAACTCATTATCAAAATATTTAGTGTAGAATTATATCTAATTTTATCATGTTTTCTTCTTCCTTCAAGAGTCTCAACACGATTATGAACAATAGTAGTAGTATTGATCTCTTCACTTCTCAATCAATTTTTATGATATAATGATATTTTAGGATCCTTCTTCTTATTCTTCTTCAACATGATATTTCTCTTAGATTAATCAAATTATTATCCTTAAATACTTTTATGTAATTTTTATTATAAAATTATGGATTTTTCATCTTATTCTTTGATGTGAAAGAGTTTTAACATAATAGTATTAGTGTTGAAGGGTTTCTACTTCATTAATTTATTCTTCTATATGTATCTCATTTTTATATTTATAGAATTTCATTGGAATTTTTTTTCGAAATTTATTATATGGAAACTTCCTTTAATAATTATTGGAAATTGATTGTCTTAGTAAAATCTATAAGATATTTTCTAGTTTCAATTCTCATTTTAATCTCAAAAAATATTCATTCAAAATAATAATCAATCCCAATTTAAATTTCTGAAAGGATCAGGATATTTCTCTTCTTTAAATTTCTCCAAAATTTATGGGTTTCAACACTTTCAAATTTTCAATCCCTGCATTAATGGAAGAATAAATTATGATGTGACACTTTCCTTATATAGTTTGGAACTCTTATTAATATTTCTCATATCATCATCTATTAGTTTGATGCTTAATTATTTGTGTGGCCCATAATGAATCACAGTATCATTGTGAAAATTAATCCCAGGAATAATGGATCTAGAATCATCTAAATTTATTTAATTTTCTTTTGAATACATTTATCTTAGATTTTTAAAATTTTCATCAGTATATATTTTTATAAGACTTTTAAAGTATTGGGAGATTCAATGAATCCAAGCATTTATCATTTTCTAGAAAACTACTTTTCAGAAGACTTTAATAGGACTGTTGGTCATTTTGAAAGTATTTTGGAGTCATCAAAAAATCCTTACACAATCCAATGAAAACATGAAATATTCTCATAAGTCTTATAGAGGAGTCTTATGTTTTTCACAAAAATTCTTATATAATACCAATAAAGTTTTATAAATCCTCTATAAAAAGTCTTACATGCATAGGGTGTAGCTTGTACATTTTCCAGATTCATCCCAACATAAAATCCTTATAAAATATTTGAAATTCTCAAAAGATTATCCAGAGTATTATGGTTTTTTCAAATTCCTTATAGAAATAAAAATAATTATCAATTTTTTCAAACTTCTAGAATCCTTTAATAAATCATAGAACTTATTCCAAACACTAAATGACCTTCTCAATGACTCAAAATTAACTCTAACCCATCATAAAATTATATTTCTTCAATGTATGGATTCTCCAAAATCCAATATAGGTCATTAGTTACTAATAACAGTTATTCAATTTCCCCACTAAATGGATTCTTATAAAATGAATAAAACTATTATAGATAGTACTCTCAATCATCAACACTTTTTATTAACTTAAATAACAACTCATAAATTATCACATGTGAGTGTATCTACTTGAATATATCTATCCAATATATTTTGGATATAAGATTCAAGTTCATTGTTCTCTTTATCGATAAATATAATGACAATAGTGTTAGAGTTGGTTCCCTCTTACCAAACACTGTATACTTTTGATTACCCATATATTCATTGTTTTTAATGTTAATAAATATATTGTCACATGATGATTATTCTTGTATGTATTATTCAATGTGATAATGTACTTAGAGTATTTTTCACATCAAAAGGTTATATTAGATCCCTTCTATGATGATAGCCTTAAAGTGAAATGATGATATTATTAAATACATGATCTATAGTCAGTTGATGTCATATAATATGAAATATATGATATAGTTCATCATGGGTAGGATACTCATAATTAATTGGGACTTTTTCCCATGAATGTTTCCCTTGGTAATCTTCAAGAAAGGAGGTCATGAGAACTGAACCACCAATAGGAATTCAATATGTTTTCTGTGTCACTAGATATTACTAAATATGAACATTTGTATTGGTCTTTAAACTTGATATTATTATTAATTCATATCATGAGTCATGTACTTTGGAATATTAATGAAAATTGTGTTGACATATGCTCTGAGTGAGGTATAATATGTTGGGTATGTCATGAATGGTATTGAATTAATGAATAAGTTAAGAGAGTTTTTTTCCATTCCATGTTATTAGAAGTTGATATCTCTAAAAAATTGATGAAAATTAAATTTCTTGATAAATCCATGGCCATGGTGGTTTTTCTATGAGTTCATTTTTTTAAAAGTTATAAAAAAATAGATCAAGCATATACGTTGATGACACAAGCGATGCAACCTTCTGGATGAGATATTGAGAAAGAGGATTATATTACATCGTAAAAATTCATAGGAGGTGGTAATAGATATGAATTATACTTATATATTTATGGTATTTATGTGTTTAGAGATATTTCTCATGAAATTTGATTTATATTCACTGCTATTAAGATAATGGACTCAAGGGTCACACAGAAAGTGTATTCACAAGTTCCACAAATTCAAATGAATTAGAGTTCAAGATGAGATGGGCCCCATGTGTGAGGACCAATGGGAAACCAAGTGAACAATAGATTGTAAATTAATTCAATTATCTTATTCTAGTTTATAATTATAACAATTGAATTTATTTATCAAGTTATTCACAAATTATCTATTTATAAATAAGTGAATATAAGAAAGTATTTTTTTGAAATAACATTACATATTCAAGTTTTTTTAAATAATTGTGACATGATCAATTTGAGTTAATGGTTCATGGTTCATCATGTGGAATTTAATTATGTTAATATTAAGTATAGAAATATTCATGACAGATTTTCTTAGTTATTCATAGTGTTTTGGTCCGTTTTGAAAGATTTAGATTATCAAAGGGCTTAAGGAAAATATTGGAAAGTTAAAACTAACTAATTAAGATAATTTTCTCCATGAACAGGGTGGTGGTAATTTTATTGAATTTAAATTTCCCATTATTCTCTCCTCCCCTATCATAATCTTTTAAATAATTAAATATCATGAACTGAGTTATCCATGCTCATTGATCAATCATGTGATATTTTAGAAATTGAATAACAATTTTAAGGTCTTTGATCATCAATTATATCAATTGGAAATTGAATCAAAATAGTTTTGGAGTAATGGTAAATGTATGGGTGATCTAGATGTCATATAATTTTGTGTTTCGAGTTATGGAAATCCATAGAATATAGGATATCACTAGTATCACTTTGTTTCCCCAAGGTACCATTTAATTTCATTTTTATACATAAACTTAATTTCATTTTTTCCTTGGAATTAATTAGGTATCTCAACTAAATAAAATTTTTTATGATAGTTTTAGTGTTGAAAATTTAAAATTGAAATAATTTCATGATTTTTTTTATTCTCAATTCATTAAGTGGTATCATATCAACTATTTTATTATTTAAATCAAAATTTCATTTAAATTTACTAGAATTAGGATATAGGGATTTTATATGGTTCTAATTCCACTAATAGCACATCAATATTAGTTCATATGATCAAGTAATTATCATTAAATGATTTATTTTTTTATGTAAATCAAAAATTGAAATTAATACACACACACACACACACACACTACCAAGGGGGAGAGGGGCTCTCAGTTCATGTGTATACATAATTAATTTAAATAAAAAAGTTTTATAAAAAAATAAGGTAGGTGGAATCAAAAGATCATGTTGAAAAATCCCCCCCCCCATTAATTGGAGGATCTCAATACCAACCATCTATTTTTATAGTTTGGGTGAGATATAAAAAAATAAATATGTTTTTTTATAATCTTGTCTCCTGTATTGCGGAAAGTTCATATAAAACTCATATGAGAAGGCCCCCTTACAATGAATCAGCACATTCTCTAGTCACTTGACCCTCCTGATTGAAACTCATCCCAATAGAGGCCTATTTTACTTTCTAAGACCCATTTCACGTCCAAACAGACCGAAAAAAATTAAAAAAATAAAAATTAACTTAAATTTTCTATAATTTCTTTTAACTATTTCATGTACCATGGGATATATCTATAAGTAATTAATATAATTTAAATGTGAGTTTAATGTACTAAAAATTACCTTGATTTGAATTTTAGATTTTTTAATTTTGATTGTGAACTTTTTATTCATGTTGATTGATCATGAGCTAAGACTATCCCGTGTATGTTGGGTGGTTTAATAATTATTTAATTTTAATTTTTAAATGTAATAATTGTTTTTCATTTTGAAGACCTATAAAGTATCCATCCCTAATTAAATTTATGAGGGTACACATGTCCACATTTTAGTGATAAAATTTATTTGTCACATCTAAAGTTTCCCTCACCTATGTGTGAGTATACATTGTAAAGATCAAAGGAATTTTCAATGAATTGGTTCATGTCTAGAGTCGTCATGAAATTGAATGGGTAAAATGCATGGGAGTTTGATGGGGACTACAATATGAGTCAATAAAAAAATTAATTTATTCCCCTAGGGTCTCAGTTGATCTATTATCAACTTGATTGATTAACCAATAAATAAGAGCTCTTGATCATGTCATTATTTATTTCTTTTTATCATACATAATTAATTATATCATTTTGTGGGTTTTATATGGACATATATGATAGTTAAAAATATTACAAAGATAAAAATAAATAATTTTATTATGAATAGTTTTATTTATTCATGGTGATAAATTTGAGTGTGATCACTTAGTAACAATCATGATAAATAGATGTGGATTCCAGTCTCAAATAGAACTAAATTGATTATGCATAAATCTTTTATCAAGACATGGTTAATTAATTATGTAAAATCCACATAATTTAACATGAATGTAAAATGATAAATTAAATATATTTATGCATAATATATAGAAAAATACCTTAAGAAAATATTAAGTCATATATTGGTTTCCATTAATTTAGTTAAGATGCAAACATAGTTCAAAGTGATCAATGAGCCTCAATGAGCGTGATTTCAATTATCATGGAGTCTTTAACAAAAAAAATATGTTGAATTAACATATTTGGTATTAAGGGTTGATATCATTCCTGAGACTTGGTGTAGATATTAGGATTATTTTAGGAAATATGAGTCAAGGATTTCATGATAAAGAATTATACTTAACATATCAATGAGACATGAGCTAATTAAGTTGGAAAGACTCTCCTACCTAAATTCCTTTGAATGACTTGTCAGGCCCCCATATAGGTTATAAGAAATGGAATATGGATCATTTCCACTAAAATATTCATGTGATGGTATATTTTAAATCTAATGGTGATGGATGTTAGGATTTGATAAAAAAGTGGAAGACTAATAAAAAATTTATTATGTCACATTTCATTAATACAGATAAAGTGCTAAAATGGTATTTTATTTTGTTGTAAAAAAAAGAAAGTAATGTGACCTTGAAATTATTACTGTTATCAATATAGGAGAAGTATAAAAACCTTACACACATGTACTTATAGGATCTATATATGATTTTTTGCATTTTACAATGCTAACAGTGGAAGTCTTTTATACTGGAGTCCCTTATTCCTAAGGAACCTACAAAGGAGAATAATGAGGAGGAACTCTATATCTATATATGAAACAATTGGATGACATTATAGATATCTATTGTCTCATTTTATTTCTCATTTTCAATGATCTCCAGAATATTCATGAGGACATGTGTTCGTTTAACATGATGTCGCATATATGTGATCTTTATTAAGATAAGGTGGGACAAGAGAAATGCGAGATCTCCACGGAACCATTCACAAGAATGTAGGTAGTCGAGACCAATTTTTCCTTGTATAGTCAATATTATTAGATATATAGATAACTTATACATAGTGGATGTTAAACTACTAGATGAGTTGTGCACCAATCTCATTTTATCCTCCTGACCTCAAAGTTTATTTAGTATTATTGTGAATTATACAATAAATTGTTAGAATTCTCTTTCATAACTCATCACTGAAATTCTTCATGTAGATTAGAACATGAGTCATAGAAACCCTAGAGACCCTATGGTGAATAAATGGAAGATAAAGTAATAATACCCCAATAATCACTCCACTTATAAATCACATCATCATTATCCTTCAAAGAAGAGGAAGATCTAAAGACATGTGAAGGAACATGAGGTAGTATGTTTTTCATGTGGCAAAAAGTTCCATTAGAAAAAAAAATTATACCAATTTGAGGAATGAAGGAGAAGCTTTAGCTACTTTTTATTGACTTAAATCCTTCCTAGATACCATTTGGGGATTATGTATAGCCAATGGTTCTCATATCTACATCAAAATATTGGAACCAAGTAGATTCAAAAAGGTTTCTAGAGGAGATATGTGTATTTGAGTTTTGAATGGAACCAAACTATCTTCCATGGTTATATGAGACCACCATCTCACATTTCCCATAATATTGATCTTGGTTTTAAAGAATTTTTATTATGAACCTAGTGTTACTAAAACCATTATATATGTATCTTTCCTGGATATGGATGGTTTTTTTAGGTTTTCAAATAATAAATGTTAATTTTTAAAATATTACATATGTTATGGTATGGAACATATGAATAATGGTATTTATTAATTAGAATATGAAAACCAACATTGCACCAAAATTAGTAATTAGCAGTGGTTTATCAAACCTCCACTACAAAAATATCAAAAAATAGCTGTAGTTTTTAAAAAAAACTGCTAAAAATTTTATTTTTTTTACCTGTGATGCTCCCCCCCCCCAAACCAACCACCCCCACCCCCTATTTCCCTGATCCAATAAAACCCTAGCCCCATCACCACCTGTCCCCTTCTCCTACTCACCTCCAACCCCCTTCACGCCCTACTCCCCCGAATCCCTAACAACGTTATTGGCCCCCTTCTCCCACGACCTCCCCAAGCCGGAGCTTGAGCCACCGACCCCTCTCTCCCCGAATCATTGCTCCCTCTAGTTTCCACCACGTCACTACTCCACCTCATCTATGACCCTTCCTCATATCATTGTACGTGTCTCAATATCACATGATTCTCTTATTACAATAGTAATACTCCTCTATTTATCTAGTAAACACTTCAGTAATCTTAGAAACCATTACTTTTGAATTATTTTATATCTAGAATATATCATATTTTTTAAGATCTCATTTAACTAATAATAGACATCAAATATTTATTCATCTTTTTTCATTATAAATGTATCATACTTGGTTTTTATGTATTTAATCTCATCACCTTGACATTTTTCCTTACCTCGTGGGAAAATTACATGTTTTCTCCTATATAATATATGATTTTATAAGAAAATACTCAATTAAATTAATTTTACCCCATAGAATGATTAATTAAATTTGTGGATATAAAATTATTCTTATTATTATATATAGTATAATCACTAAAATATTTCCAATGAAAAATAGGTTTCTCATATCAATCTAAAAGGATACCCTATATGTCAAATATAAATGGTTTTTTATTACCATATTCAATTATAATTAGTTTTTACCATTAAATTAAGGTGGAATATTGGTACGAGGGACCTCTTGTCTTAGATTTTCCCTGATTACAAATAAAATGTAATTACCATTTTTAATTGATCAAGGTATACAAAATTATTAACAAAAAAGTATAAACAAACAACCTTAATGTTATTTGATACAAAATATTGTCCTCGATATGGTCAAGGGGTGAATTGAGTTAATCCAATTTAAAATATATGCTTAGAACTTTTACCAATGTTTATAAAATACCCTCATGTCATATGTATATATATATATATATTTGTGTGTGTGTGTGGGGGGGGGTTAGTAGTTCCAAGACTATAACAATAATGAGGGAAATTATTTTGGAATTTTAAAATGTTTCTTAGAGCATTGACAAAAACATACTTGAAATATATGTGTAAGATAATTTGAATTTAAAATAATCTACTCACTCTAAATAAAAACAATGCTAAAATATTCAGAAAATTAAATTATTTTTATTATTTATAAAAAATTAAACAATTTATAAGTTGATATTTAGCATAAATTTATTTTAATTTGAAATTAGGAAGAACAACAAAGGTTGTACCAAAGTAATGTTTCTAAGGCATAACAGATGTTGTCAGGTACAAGACCAACAATTTTTTTCATTAGTTTTATTATATAATTTTGAAGAACTAGATAAAAGAAATACTAAAAAATTATAAGAAAGTATATTCTCAAATATTTTTTTTTCAAGTTGAATGCTCAATATGGGGATGAATTGAGCTTCCAGTATAAAAATTTATGCCTTAAAATTATAAAAAAAACCCCTCAATTTAAAAACTAACTAGATTACAAACAAAATGGGTATATAAAATTTGAGACATTAAAATAGGTACTAAAAGTAAAAAAAATAACAAAAAAAATAAAAATTTATTAACTTTTGGAATAATTTTACATACACCAAAAATTGTGTATATATCACTTATAAATGAAAATTATCAAATTTTATTTTAAAAAACACACTTTGAGTATTTTCAGGGACAAAATATAGTCAATAAAAATAATTTTACACTGTGGAATTTAAATAATAGGTTATCTCCAAGCTAGATCTTAGTCCTAGCCACCTGAAAGTAAGACACTCCCATTATTCTTTATTAAAAAATAATAAACAATCCACAACCTGAATTATATTTTTCAAAAAAAAACAACACTCGGTGTAATACAGACTATAATAGGCCTCTTCCACATTTATAAATTAGATTTCATATGAAAAGTAATAATAGAAGAAGTATTCTATTACTAATCCTTATTAGATAGGATAATTTCTATGTAAGTACATTGAAAATAAAATAACAACTTTTAATTTAAAATAAATAAAAAGAGATGATAATTTGTGAGTTGTTTAATACAGCTTAACCTATTATCTAGTTAAATTGGTAAATGAGTTTATTCTACCTAATATATTTTCATAATAGATCAAGAATGATATTTATAGTCAATTAATCCTTCTTCTTGGTTCTTAAATTATCATCTAGAAAACATAGTGTTGTAGTGACAAAAAAATGAAAGCACAAGATCACAACAAATATCAACACCTATATGTGTGAGGTATCCTCTAATTTTTAGAGATTTATTCTAAAAGTAGTGTTTTTTAAGTAATAATCCTTGTATCTTATTAATGTAACATATCATAACCATTCTAATAGATCACATTATATTCTAAATATAGTAATTGTAAGTCTATAATCAGGCATGGTAAATCTAAATAATCATGGTCAGTGTATACTCTGTTATGTGGTATCATCATCCTTACATAATTTTTTCATGATACATGCCACATGATTATCATTTAACATGTTATCAGTATATCTTTGTTCACCATACTCAAAACTGCATGCTGTTTGTTTTTGTTTTTCAACATGAGATGTAATGACTCTGAACTATTTAAGATCCTCGGTATCTGAATTATTACATATATTAGATATACCATCATGAAGGTTTCCCACTATTCTTATTCACTATAATATTCTGATCCATTTTAAATTCTTAGTAAATTTAATGTTTTATTTAAATATTTCAATAAATCTATATATATATATATATAGAAACCATTTATTTCTAATTATCATCACATTCACTGATTTTCTTCAAAGGAATTTCAAGTGAAAAGTGTAATATGACCACACATGAAAAATATTGTATAGGTCCTTTCCTCCAGTTTTAAGCATTCCCTTCCTAAAATTCATTAAAATTAGATATATTATTCTATCAGATTCACCATCATTTTATTTATTATATGATCCTAAGAAGTATAATAATTACTTATCATTGATATTTATCTTTTTAATAGATTTGAATTTAGTCCCTTTGTACTCTATTTTATCCATATATTAAATATGAAACTTTTACATTTCCTATGAAACAATAATTTTATGAATCACATCAAGAGATAACTCATGATTATATTAATAATAATGGGTTTCTTTAATATACCCATCAGGTAAGATTCTAACTAATTTCACAATAATGGTACAATTATCCAAGTAATACCCATATCCATTGATGTTTCTAATAATCAAATTAACTCTTATGAATAAGTATACACTAATTTAATTGTCATTGGTTCTATTATAATAATATTTATCTCTCTAGTTCTTCACCATGAATTATTTACATTAATAATTCCATCAAAATACTTTCAACCATATCCAAAATCATATCGGTAGTTTTTTTCCCCATATGAATTATTTAAACATTAAAAAAGGTATAGTAACACTATATTTATTTACTTTACAACAACCATAGGTGGAGGAATCAACCCATATATAATAATTTATTTTCCAACATGAATGTCTCCAAACATTAATGTAGTTAGAATCACTCTAGATTAAAAATTATATTACAACACCACAGTTTAAAATAAATCCTTCATGAGTTGGTTTCCTCTAAAAAATATTATATTTTCCCTTCAAGCACTTAATTATCATCCAAAAATATAGGATTATTATTCTTTATGAAATTTGACATCCTTAATTTCATTAGTATCATTAAATCCTTAAACATTATCCCTTGATAATCATATTCACACATTTACACTCACTCAAATTATAATAACAACCCATCAAAATATTTTATTTAGGCTGCCTTATAATCTATATAAATAAAAAAATGATTTGTAATTATCATGGTTATCCATGAAATCGTGAATCCTACAAATCAAATATAAAAATTCAAATGTATTTGATCTATACATGTCCATAATATCTTATTTTATAAGTAACCACCCACATAACCAAATAAAACAATCGTGAATGTCAATGTTTTCCACATTTATACTTTAATCCGGATCACGGACCTGCCATATTCATTTATATCTTAAAAAATGATAACCAATTATATTTAACATTCATATTAATTGAAATTTTTGATTTCTTTTACAAAATTCATGATGCATAAATATTAATTTGGGATCATGTATATATAAATTATTTTATTTACATTAAATATGACATTACTTTCTGATCATTAATAAATTTATTCACATAATAATTTACATAATTTAATTAAAATTAACTTATAATATATTATCAATACTCATATCGAGATTCCATAACTATTTAGTGGATGAGGGTCCAACCAAGATACTAGCAAATATTTTTTTATCTTAATTCTGAATTTATTTTCAACATGTATCTTTTTTAATATTTTATTCTTATATATGGATCCATGGTACTGGTGAACACTAACTATGAAATTATTTGATACTTTGTGTTTATTCATGTATACTCATAATAATTTTATGATACCTCATTATCTTGATTTACATTTACTAATATAATATAGAGAAGTATACCCTTACATAGAGTAATGATTGATAGAATATACATAGATAAACCAATAATATTATTCCATAAATAATTAATATAAAAAATATTTATGGTAATAAATAATATTTATTAAACGTTGAGTAAAAAAATATTTGGAATCAAATATTGATCAATCAATGTATATCAATATTTCAAAAAAATGTTAACATTTCTAATAAATTCTATATAAAAAACGAAAATAGTTATGGAGTTTGAGGGTTTTAATTCCTTGGTGAGGATCTCGCTTCCTATAAGCGTGTTGGGCATAAAGAAAATCCATTTAAGGATTCACACCCCCTATAGCTAGAGATTTGTTAGAACTCTAAATTCAATTCTATAGTGATAGAGAATTACTAGTTTCACCTAGACATAGTGACCCTAGGGTGTTTCTCACATAATTCTTGTTTTAAATTAATAAATGTGTGATTTTTATTTTTCTTCTATTTTATATAATACTATCCGTGATTGATTTACTTTTTTACATTGAATTATTTTGTACTTATATTAATCTTCTTATAACTACTTAGGTTGTAATTTTTTTACTTCCATTTATCTCTTTTCTTACTTAGTAACACTTATGTGTTTTAATTTTTTTTAATAATATTTATGTGAATTTCGATATATATGGATAAAATTGTGATCACATTATTGAGGAAGACACCTCACTATGCTAAGGTTTTGGAAGGGTGTTTATATTTTACAATTTCCAATCGATCCCTTTATGGGAGAATAATATTTTCATGTCCTAAATACAAATTTAGAAGATGGTTGAAGAGAGATGAAGTTTATGAATACTTGATATTGAAGCAATTCTCTGCTCAATATTGGGGTTTCATTTGGTATGGACAATCGAAGGTTACATAAATTTTGTGCACTGATGTCAATCAACAGAATAAGGTCCCAAATTTTTGTTGATAATGGAAAATGAAATACAAAACCTTAAAAATGATGCATTTATCATTTCAAGACACCAATATCAACATAAAAACATATCAAAACAACCAGTTGAGGATTATAAAAATAAAAACTTGAAAAGTGATGTTTTTGAGAATATAGGACAACAAGATCAAGATTTTAACATATCATTGGATACTCCTCCTTATTATATGGAGACTAATGTAAGAGAAAACTTCACTGAGTAGAAAAATGTTTCATGGTTTAGTTGACGATGGAAATCAAGAGTTCTATAGTGGATGTTTGAAATATTCAAAACATTGTTTTTTTCTAAATTTATACCAAATCAAATGCCTATGTGGAATTAAAAACATGTTAATGTCCATGATATTGAAATTATTTCATGATGAATTTTCTAAAGAAAATATCCTAAGTCTGTTTTTGATATAAAAAAAAGTTGTTAACAATCTTGGTCTGAATTATAAAAAAAATACATGTGTATCCCAATGATTGTATACATTATTGGGGATAGGATTCACGCAGACAAGATTGAAAAAATATTCTTCTTCTATATGATAGTCAATGGGTGATGTTGAATGTATGAATTGATATACTGTAATGAATAAGAATATATGAACATGCCTATGAAGGTTTTTTGTTAATTTTCTTTAAATCCTAGATTATAAAGATTATTCATGGCATCAAAAACCACAAAACACAGTAAGTGGAATTAGTTAGAAAATAACAATGATGGGTAATGTGACATCCAAGAGATTAAAAATAATGTAATACATTTGATTCATTACATCCATATTTATTATCTTATCCTAGGATTATTTTATTGGGATTTTATTCTAATCTATTCAACCCATTTGTGACTTTAAGCACTGGTTATAGCATTTGGCCAGTTGTTTTGATCCCTTACAATCATCCTTTTAGGATGTGTATGTAACAAGAGTATTTTATTATTTCAATGATTATTCTTAGAAAAAAATTACTATAAATGATATTTATATACACTTGCAGCCTCTAATTGAATAATTATAGGAGTTGTGGAGAAACAGTGTTGAGACAGATGATGTATCTTCTAGAACAATGTTTAAAATGAAATATCCTCTAATATGGACCATTAGTGACATCCATGGAATTGGGAATTTAGTTAGTTATAACACTTAAACGGTTTTGTCTTGTCTTATTTTTAACTTTTATTTTGATCCTGAATGACTACCTCATAGTAAAGAAATATTATTTCGTTTCATTGAATATTTCTATAGGCATCTCAAAGATTTCGTTTAAAAAAGTCAAAATTCAATGGTTATATTTATCATAGACCACCTAAAAAGTTTTTAATTGGTTATGAAATATTGACACAACTTGTAAATGTTGAAACAAAATTTGGGAAGTTGTATCATTTGATTGATAGTGGAAAACGAGTTCGAATTGCATCGTCAAGTGAAATCAGAATGCAACAATGGAAGAAAATTTATATTCTTTAAACTTCTATATTGGGAATTTAATTTTTTGTGGAATAATCTTGATGTTATTCATATTGAGAATAATATTTGTGATAATTTTATATTCACATTTTTAAATGAGCCTAAAAATTTAAGGATCGTCTCAATGATTGGAAATACTTACCAAATGAACATAAAGTGTGATCTATGGCTAGATGATAATGGAAAGTATGCTCCAAAAAATTTTCAATGAAAAATAGAGATAAAGATATATTCATTTGAATTTTAAAACATATGAAGGTATCTGATTAGTATTCAATTAACATCTCAAGTTTTTTTGAATTAAATCATCATAGGATGCATGGATTGAAAAGTTACAATTCACATATTTTGTTACATCAGTTACTACCATTTTCATTGCGTACATTATTCCCTCAAAAGTTTACTGCTGTTGTACTCTAATTTTTCACATTCTTCAGACAATTATGTGACAAAACTCTATAACTATTTAATCTTGAAAAACATCATGAGAGATTTTTATTGACACTTTTTTCAATGGATATGATCTTTCCCACTTTTTTTACTGTTATGATGCATTTAACTATGAATTTGGTTGAGAAAGATAAATTAGGAGGTCTCTTACATTATCTATGGATATATCTAATTGATATTTACTTCATTTATATGTTTATCAGTTAAGTAAACAATTCTTCTAACTTAATTAAATACAAAATTATGTTTTTTATTTTATTTCATGGATATCATGGGAATTTTAAATCATACATGAAAAATAAATCACAACCTTAAGGCTCTATTTCTGAAGGATATTTGGAAAAGTAGTGTCTTACCTTTTTTTCTAGATAATTGGATGATATTGAGAAAATATTCAGTCAATTTGGAATTTTTTATCACACATTGACTCAATATCAAAAACATGGGAAATCAAAAATCCTTCCTGCTATTGTCAAATCAGTTTAGAGGAGCTCAAATGTTACCCTAACGGAAATGGAATTATTATAGGGACACAGATATGTGACACTAAATAGTGAAATTTTGTATCGATTTATTAAATATTTGAGGATAAAAAAGATATGAATGAGAGGGCGAAAAAAAATAGAAAGAAATAAAAAAAGATATTAATAAAGAACTTATGGAATGGTTTTCACAACGTGTAAATTTAAAAATATTTAAATCAATACAGATATTAGGTTGACATGTATATTTTGTAAATATAATAATGTATATTAATTTTTTTTAGATCATGAATACTGATACTGGAGATGAGTTGTTATAATATTTGAATTTTCTTTCTTGAGGTCCTCTAAAATAGGCTATAATGTTTGATGCATATAATGTGAATGGATTTAAATTTCACACAATCAATCGGGAAGAGGGTTTGAAAATACAAAATAGTGGTATATTTACATTTTCCAAAGTGGGATACTAGGGAAAGTTGAATGATATTGTCAAATTAAACTTATACGGGGGTTTTTTAGTTATTTTATTCAAATATAATTGGGTATATATTATCCACGGTATTAAAAGAGATTATTTTTTATTAACTTCTGTAAACTTATCTTGCTTGATGGATGTTGGTTGAAGTGAATTACATGACCTGTATATCTTATCATCGCAAGTAAAAATTGATATATTATCTGAAAGATTGTGTGGATGAAGGGAGTAATTTAGTTTCTCATGTAAAAAAGATAGATTAATATGATATGGGTGATTAAGTGAAAGATTTTACCTCGGACATTGAATCCCATCAATAGTAAGAATAAAACTTATTTTCCATCATGATGTTGAAAATATCAGTCTTTCAAGGGTGGATGAAGTATGTGAAGTAATGATGGAGTTGTAAAATGACATTATTGAAGTAGAAAATGATTTTATGTACATTCACCCATTCATTTATCAACCATATAGGTCATTTGTGCAGTCATTCCTTATCGTAGTTATATATATTTTGTTTGTCAATATTGTGCATCCTTTATCATTTGTAATTTTTTTATGGATGAATTTTTTTGAATATATGTTAAGAGGTTAATTTTATTTGATTAAATGACAATAATTTTAACGAGGAAGCATTATAATGATGCCACATGATTCTTAGTTAATGTTCTCTCGGCCATACTAATAGATTATAATCCATCAGTCTCCCTCCCTGCAGTATCTAAGACACCCTCTACTTATCCCCCAACATCGTCTCTCACACCCTCTATCAGCCTCCCATCAGCATCTTAGCCAACGCATCCCCATTCGACAGCCTCAGCAGTGAGGGATCATGTTTCCACTTCTGGTTATTCATGGTGATATTGGAGGGTGACAGTTATAGGTAAAAAATTAATATGAATAAAGATATTTCATTTTTTATACTACTACCTATTTTTCATAAATAGTGGAAACAATGCTACTACGGAGAAAAATATAAAATGTTCGTATGTATGGAATCTGAATGGAATAAAGATAGTTGTCCCATTTTACTTCTATGGGGTACCTATGGATGACATTGTGGGATTATTTTTCTATATTCTAGGCTAGTTGGCAGAGGATCTGGTTAACCTTCCGATTACGTATGTTGATTGGTGGAATATGCCTTCATCTTGGAAAAATAAAGTTTTTAATCCATAGATAAAAGTAATTTTAATACATTATGGTGTAATTGAATGTATTTATGTTAATAAACTCTAATATTTTCAAAATGAGTCTCTTTGTATAGATGTTTTCCAACTTTATCATTACTGATATTATAGCATGAAAGTGGACATTGAAAAATTTGGGTAAGAAATGGAAATATTTAAAATAAATATTATGGAATGAATTAAATGATAATTCATTAAGCACCCAACAATTGTATGATAAGGTACCCAATGGGGTACCTATAGCGCAATGTAAACTTTTTGTTGATAGCTATCAGGATGATAAGCATGAAGTATTTAAATAAATATTATTATATTAATCTCATTTTAGACTTATACATTCATATAACAAGGATATTAAATTTCATCCATTACTATTAATTTACATGTTATTTATTTCAAGATGTTTTAAGGAATAATGCATCGAGTTGAGCTAAGAAAATCATCCCTCACATTGTGGTGTCAAATATTTTTTCCAGAAACTAATTGAGTCTTGTAATCATTTCATTAGTTTAACTATTTATAAGACAATATTATCTATTTAATATATTAAATTGTTCATTTATCTTTATTTAATGCAGTTACAGAATTTAGGGCACCAAGTCTCCTAAAAAATAATGTTTGGATGTTCATAAAAAATATGATGGGAGTTGTGTTAATGATACTACCAAAGAAGTTGGGTATGAATTAATTTTTAATTATAATAACTTATTATTAGTTGTCACTCTGTTAGTATATATTTCTTAAAATATTATTGCTATTTTATTTATAAGAAAAAATTAAATAACTATGGATTTCTAATCTTGTGCAATCCTTCTCAGTCTCCCAAGATGGCCCAGTTCATAAAGTCCTTGGGAAGGAGCATCCTGGTCGATTGTATGGGATGGGTTTAGGACCATTACCATATATGGTCTTTAGTAGGACATTATAGATTTCAGTTGTATATACTTGTGGTTTTAGTCACTCCCTACCCTAAGATGATCAAAGAGAGTTTGTTTCTTTGTGAATCACAATTCAAGGAAAGGGGGCTCAGATATCTGTTTTGTATAAGTTGTTGGTTGATTTATATCATAAGCTGATTGGATCTATCCCCAATGATATTTCATCGATTATTGGTGATGATAAGGTAAATCTCACAACTTCTAAATCATTTATTTCACAAACATTTATCTGTTTTAGGTTTAAATATAAATACACAACATTTCTTAACTTTCAATATAATTGTCTTTCAGGTGTCAGTAGCAGGAAGTAGAGATGGATATAGAGAGGCTGATGTGAAAAGTTCATCATTAGGAAGTGATTAGTGGTCTCTTGGATCTCTTGGTCTAATATGAAAGTATAGGTTTTGTTCTTGTATCATTTGTGTCATGAAGTATTCACATGAAATTTTCATGATTTCCCATGTTTAAAGAGGCTAAAACCATTTATATAATGTTATTTTGTATAACTGTATGGTGGAATGTAATATTTTGTGTAAATTAATATAATTTTTTATATATTATTACTTTACTTAAATAATGTTAAAGGGGACTGTGTATATTAATATGGTCTAAGAAAACTATAGAGAAATATATAGGATTGTTTTTTCCTGTTAAGCTGAGAATAAGATCTCTTTATCACTATAGGTAATTAGAATTATCTGATGACCATTCCACCATGGTTTTTAGGTATTTTGTAAGTTTAAAAGATATGTCATGTGGTATCTAGATATGATACTTGGTGTGGGTATCCTTTGTTGGTTTCCCAAAGGCTAGTCTGATATGTATAAGAGGATTAAGACCAGTGAAAAAATGGGTGAGACGACCATATGGATCAGGATTATGAGAAACACCCTCATAAGTGTGTGTTGAGGATTAATGAGAACTATGAGTGGGATGATTCCTTTGTGGTGAGATGATGTGTGATAGAGAGGGGTTATAACTAGGTGTAAGGATTAAATATCTTCCTCAAGATATAGGAAATGGAACCCAAGTGCAAGTCATGGGAGTTGTTCGATACGTGGCATCATGTTTCCAAGTGGTATAGAGCATGATAGGTTGGGATGATACCTTGGTAGTAGGAATAGGATAGATAAGGTATTTTTTATAGTTGTACTAGGAATTGAGGTTTGGGTTGAGGGAGATTTTGGGTAGTGCAGTGACTGATATGTGATAGGTATGAGATCATATCAATGAGTTTAGATCATGATAGGTATTGGGGATTTAGTCGGTTCCCTGATAGGAAACACATTATTTAAGATGAGGGGTTAGGTCTCAAGTGATGAGAACCATGGAATTTTTTGGTGATCTATGTCATTGGATTCATGCAATATTTTTTATTTCATGTGTGTGGTTTTCTATGCTTATGATAGGCAATACACTGGGTGGGGGATTGGATCCGAAGGACTGACCTCACTATGAGTCAGATGGATTTTCCTAAACTACCAAAGGTGATATGGATATCTTATGTTCATGAAGTAGTACATTTCCCTAAGTAGTCTTACGTTGGGATATTGGAACTTTACTTGAGTAATATTGGGTTGTGATATAGGACCATGTCGAGTGAGAGGGTTGGGTCATGGTATAATGAGATTCATGGATGATGGACCCAACATTTATTGATAGTGAAGTGGGTTTGGATTTAGATGTAAGATTTTAGCCTGATTTTTTAGGTAGTAAGTCAAAGACATATATGATTCCCACCTTGAGTCTTCATGTATTCATCGAGTTATGAGTACAATGGAACGAGGTGAGGAAATGATGAGATTTTGTAATGAAAACAATATAGGTATTATAGGAGATAATAGTTCCCCAGTTATCACATAATGACCTAATGAAAATAGAGTCATTGTATCCAAGTTAGAAAATTGTATTCATGATCTTATGTGATATATTGATTTTTACCTTGTGCATACACGTATATTACGGTGTGTACTAGGGAAACATTCTGATACCCTACTTAGATGTTCCCTTACACCATGCATAGGAACCCTAGTGTGTATACATAACTTATTTTAATTTTTTCCTTTCAGGTCATAGGTTGTGTAGGGAATTGGAATATAGCATCCTGATAGGTAGTTGGAGGTAGGGTAATGTGGGCTTTGTATTTTAGTATTTCTAATGTGTGTATTCTTTATCTTTTTCTTATATTTTAGATGGTATCATGATAATAAGTGGCCTATTTATGTTTTGTATAACCTTGTGTTTATATGTTGTGTTTCATTTGTTATGGAATTATTTTATTGATATATGTGTACATTGATTATAATATTTTTATATTTTGGTATAATTTTATGGTGGAATGTTCAAGTATGTGCATTTTTTGTTTATTTCCAGGGATGTTCTGGGGTTATAGATTCTGCAGCTATCTTTTTTTCGAAATCATCATATAGTGGTGGTTAAAACCACCTTTAAATATGGAATTTCTTTCACGTTGGTTTAAACCGCCTTTATATTATGATGTTTTTTTGGGAGGTAGTTAAAAATTACTCTAATTATGCCACAATATTATTTAGTAGTGGTTTTATTTGTTTTAGCGGTAGTTTTGTGGTAAAAAAAGCTTCAAGATTTAGTGGTGGTTTAAACTATCACTATATCATCATCATTTTTTATTGGAAAACCGCCACTAAATATAAGTTCTATGATGCTTACCATAAATTGACTCTAAATGGAAGGAACCTCCATGTGTTTTATATCAACTCCAAATTTAGCGGAGGTTCTTTAAAACTGTCATAGAACCATTTGAAAGTGATTTAAACCACCCCTAAATCAAAAAAATAAGTGCTGCAAAATAGATATTTTCTTGTAGTAAAAGTGTTGGGAATTGATAATAAATCAAGTTCATATGACTCGTATCACACTTTGTTGTTGCATCACTAACATGGTATTTTGAATGAAAAGTTCTTGAAAGTTATCTATTAAGATGGTTATTTAGATTTTTCAAAATCAAAACCTCTATAAATATGTTTTTCATGTTTATAAGGAATTATGAATAAACCGCCTTTGTTGGAAAGGGTGAAAGGACCACAGATCTTCTAGAATTTGTGTACACTGATGTGTACAGAAATTTTCTAGTAGAATATAATGGTGGTTATTTTTACATTTTTACTTTTAATGATGAATTGAGTAGATACAGTTATGTATACTAAATGAGTTATAAGTCAAAAACCTTTGAGAAATTTAAGGAATTCAAAAAACCAGCATTGAATCTACTTAGTAAGAAGATAAAGAATCTTCAATCCGATCAATATCGATAGTATCTTGACCAATATTTCATCAATTATCTACTGGAGTTTGGGATCCTATCTCAACTCACTCCAACTTATACCCCATAGTGGAATGGTGTTAGTAAAATGAGTAATTTCACTTGGTTGGACATGGTGTGGTCGATTATGAATCATGAAAATATTCTATTATTATTTTTGGGATATGCATTACGTGTTATAGAACAAATTTTAAATTGAGTTCCAACTAAAGTGGAAAATGGAATACCATAAGATTAAATAAATGGGAGGAAAAATATATTGCTTCATACTCATGTATAAGGTTTTAAGGAATTTATTAAGGATGATTTTGGTGAAAAATTATCACCCTAGTGCACAATGTGTGTAACACCCTAATCTGAATCACTGGGTTTGAGCTGAAGTTCCATATGAAAACATGTACACCTCTCTATATGAAAAAGGATAGTGACTAGAAAATAGGGTCTAAAAGTGATGTGAGGACAGTATATCCTTTATAATAATATCCATAACTAGAAGATAATAACATCAATATATTTCAAGTAACACACTGTAAAAATGATATGAATAAATGTGGTAATTGATTTCATGAAAATCCATATAAGTATAATCGAATGGACCCCTAGTACGGATGGTCATCAAGTATAATAGTACAACTGGAAATAATAGTAATAGTGTTTTATAAACTATCTAAATTATTTCCTAGTACATCGTCTACCTCACATCACTATGCACCTCATCAACCTCACATAGGGCCCTTTCCCTTCTCTAGATACAAAATCATGAATTTTATAAGGGCAATAAGATTCCCATGAAGGGTGTGATTATAACATAGTAGGACACCACAAATTCATCCTTAACATATGTGCATATGTATAATATTTATATTCCATGATAATAAGGAAATGTGAAATCAAGAAATAATCAATCATGTGTTGAGAGATCATGCACTAACCATGCCACCATGAACCCCAGTCATACCTACTTTGGCTCTATGATGGATGGGAGGTAATAATAGAATTTATGATCATGGATTGACCACAAGACCACCATATATGTATCATAGAATCCATAAGGAAAAATGCAGGACCTTCTAACACCCTGATAGCGGGGGGGTTATTTAGGGTGTCAACTTTTTCTTTTAAGGTGTTGGATATTGTTCCCATGTTGGTAGGAACTTGTTAAACATATCATATGTAATCATTAAGTAATAAAACATTCACATCTATAGATACAACACAATAATTTTACTTGGTTCACCACTAAGGGATAATCCAAGGAGCATATTCCAATAGTGTTCCCATCATACCTAAATCCACTAATTTTCACTAGTTGTTGAATAAAAATATTTAGACATTTTCACTCTCTGCTAGGAACACTTCCATAATAATATATTATGTATTTCACGCTACCACCCTAGGAACAGTTCTGTTGACTCCCACTAGCTCACTACTTTGAGTGAAGTCTCACTCAGTTTATCGACTTGAAGGACACTTTAGTATATTGGAATTTATGTTTTTTCCCTTACTATAAAGAGACTCTACATGCATCGAAGTTCTCAGTTGATTCACTAGAAAACATTGTTCACTTAAACATGATGTTCAATACCGTCTTTCATTAAGTTCCTTCATGATGCTTGCTACCTTTACAAAGAAAATGGCCTTTCAGAACAAACTTCCTTCACTAATCTCACTAAGTCATCATAGAATAACTCATCATCACGAAACTCATTTTTCCTAGATACGAAATCATTGTCCGGGACAAGATAAGTATCCTCCTCAAGATCACGTTGAATACTTGATTCATAAATCTCTTGGCCTTCATTAATTCTGATAGATTCATCCTTTTCTCCAA
The DNA here is from genome assembly GCA_963277665.1 of Viscum album. Lineage (NCBI taxonomy): Eukaryota > Viridiplantae > Streptophyta > Magnoliopsida > Santalales > Viscaceae > Viscum > Viscum album. Next base: position 1,941,366,538 of record OY728159.1, read on the forward strand.
TTATTTTTGTGTCTAGCGAAGTGGGGGTAGCCTCATATATATATATGCTCATCCCTTTGCGAGGCATCCATGCCTCTAGCTCATTTTTTTGTGAACCTTCAAAAAATATTTGTGAAGATTCTCCATTTTCAAATCTCTAGTGATAATTTTCAAGGTCATGTAGATTAATGTCAACTAATCATGTATTCACGATTCTCTACTTATCGTAGTCATGGATAACACCATCAACTTTTTGCTCACTTGAAAATTTTTATAATTTTGGGCATCTCAACCTTTACAAAACCTAAAATTCAATAAACACATTCCTTTAATATATTTATAAAGAGTTTCTCCTAGAAAACAACCTTTTATGATGCTATCCTCTTCTCCTATATTTTGAGCCCAAAAATTTGGAAAACAGTGGGAAATGACACAACCTTCAATATTTTAGTTAGCTTTTACTATAAGTTCACATTCCTTGCAAAATCCATGATCATCCATTTGTGGATTTACAACAAACACAAACCAAGATCTATTTCCAGAAAATAAATCCCTTTGTCCGAACAATATGCTTATTTGGTTTTGTTTGAAATCTATAGAAAAATTCAATAAAACACCAGCCGTTATCAAGACCTGATACGTGAGAAATAAATTATCAAATACACTAACTCAACATGAGAAAATATTGGTGTACTAAATAATATGGGAAGCATGAATTTGGTTCTCATGTTTTGGAATACTTAAATATGTCCAAGATAAGCTCTAATCATGTCAATGAAGCATTGCATTCCCTGAACTACTTCCTCATATCACTTGATTCTCATCGTGTCAAATAAGTGTTTCATGGTTTTTCAATAACCTAAAACCAACACACTTTTATAACATTTAATTTATCTATAATTTCTCCATTCTCCCCCTTTATCAATAAACCCAAAGGGCTAGTATTTGTACTTGTAGAGCTCAAAACACACTCCCCTTAGATTGTATCTTTCCCATAAACTCACATCACTTCTATAAATAGATTAAAATAGTTAACACAACTAAGGAGAGGGGAAAATCGTAACCACCTCATGCATTGGGAGGTGGTTTAAAAATAAGGTTCAAACAATGTTTCTCAAATACATATGATGTCAATGGATTATTTTAATGTCATCCTATTGGTCATCAGTTCCAATGTGATCCATTTTAATCATTCCTTGTCAAAATTTTTCTTTGATGAGGTGATATATGATCTCAATATGTTTTGTAAAAGAGTTTTGAACCAGATTCTTTGTAAGATAGATCACAAACTTATTATCATGGTGAATCACCATCGTCTATTTCACTTCTTCCCGATATCATTCAGTAGTTTCTTCATCCACGATATTTGAGTGAAATCCTTTGTAGTAGAGATATATTATGCTTCATAAGTACTAAGAGAAGTTATTTCATGTCTCTTACTCAACCATCCCACACATTCCTTTCCAATAAATAATTATCCACCACCTGTGGAATTTCAATCCACCATATCTCTAGCCTAGTCATAATCATAAAATTTTGATAGTTAATTGCCTCTTCCTGCATAAATGTATAAGCCATAATTGTCAGTACCTTGAATGTACATAATTATTCATTTAATTGCCGCTAATTTTTCTTCCTTCATATTACTTTGAAATTAGGACACAAATCATATTTCAAAGACAATATTTGGTCATATTTTATTTAAGTATAATAAACTTCTGATGATTCTTCTATACATGGTTGGATCCACAAAATCCCCAATGTCATTCTTTCTACGTTTTTTCCCTACTGTAATTGGAGTTTACATTGGTTTGGAATCATGCATATTGAATTTATTCAATAGATCTCTTGTATATTTTTTCTAATAAATGAATGTGTAATCCTTCTTTTGAATCACCTGCATATCTAATAAGTATGTGAGTTCACCAATCATAGAAATTTCAAACTCTGATTTCATATGATTTTCATATTCGTACACTAATCCCTTTATACTTCCCCCAAATATGGTATCATCTACATAGAAAATAACCATAAATTGGTCTTAATTTGAATTATTCACATAAATTTTATGATCAACACCTCCTATTTTGAATTGAGGTTTCTTCAAATATGAATCCTGGTGAGAAAACCATGCATGTGGTTCCAATTTTAGACCATAGAAATACTTATTTAATCTAAAAAAATTTGATTCATTATTTCCAATCAGAAATCACACTAGTTTTTCAATGTATACTTCTTCTTCAAGAACTCCATTTAATAATTATATTTTGATGTCCATCTGAAAAATTTTGTATCCACATTGAATTTCAATAGCAAGGAAAAGGATGATCGACTCCAGTCTCACTACTAAAGCAAATGTTTCTTCAACTTCAATTAATTTAATATTTTCATAGACTGTACACAATAATAATTCCTTATTTCTAATCACATTTCCATGATCCTATAATTTTCTTTTAAATATCCACTTGGTACCAATCACATTGTAATTTTTAGGTCGCATAACAAAATCACATGTTCAATTATTGTCAATCTGGTCAAGTTCTTCCTGCATGGATTTAACCCATGATTCATCCTTTACTACTTCAATAAATGAGGTTGGTTCTATAATTTAAAAGAAGGAATAATGTGATTGACTACTCATTATCCTTATTTGTGTGGGTGTTGTCTAATCCACAATGATGATGGATTGATCAATTTCTTATCTTCTATTTATCCTATGAGTTTTATATGATGTTTCTTCATCCATGGTTTCCTCTTCTGATTACTCTTCTAAATCATAATTGTTTTGTGATCCCTAAATTTTTTTCATGCCTTTATCTACTTTTTCATTTAAATATGTTTCATGTCCACTTAAATTTTTATCTTCTATCAGATCAGCATATGAGATCATTGATCTATTTTGGATTTTATATTCATTTATATTTACTTCTCTTCTTTCCAAAATTCTTCCAATAAGACTATTTAAACACTTGTAGGATTTAATCTTCATTGATTATCTAAGGAATATTCCCTCATATGTAGCATCACCATACATTCTTTGATTGTCTTCTTTCATTTAGAATAAATATTTACTTATGAAAACATGAAAATGATACATAGATGGATTCCTTCTATACCAAAACTCATACGGTGTCTTGGATTCTCTCATATAATGTTTTATTAGATTTTTAGTGTTCACTACTATTTTAACATCCTATTTCCCATAATTATGAGAGATACAACTCTCAATCCTCATAGTTATGGCTATATTTTTCACCTGTTGATTTTTTCTTTCAAACACTCCATTTTACTGTCAGTTTCTCACTATAGAAACCTCATTCTTTATTCCATGTTTTTTCCGTTAATTTTCAAATTAAATGGATGGGTATTATCCTATATTATTAAATCATATAACTTTGATTTTTTTTCTAGTATCATTTTAATTTATTTTGATGGTAGATTTTAATGCAATTAAGAACTTGTTGTTTCCTATGTATAATCATTACGCAAGACATTATACTAGTATCATCAATAAATAGAATGATGTACCTATCTCAATGTGTTCCAACCTCATTTATTGGAGCACATATATATCTATGGATGAGATCAAGAATATTTGATTCCCTTTTCTTATTTATATGATATGAACTGCAGACCAACTTTCCCCATATGAAATAATCACATGTATTTTCCCATTCACACTTCTGATTAGGGATATCCATGACTATATTCATCTTAGAAATCTTTTGCATTCATTGTTGATTAATGTGAACCAACCTCTAGTGTAACAAGTTTTTTTTCTCATCAATAGTTAAGTAACATAAGTTATCATTACTGTCTACTTGGTATAAATTGTCATATATTCTTTATCATTTCATGAGAGAATTACCCATATTCCCTTTTATTGTGAATTTTTTATTATTAAATGTTACTCTATTTCCTGGGTCATAGAATTGAATCACACTTAGGAGATTTTGATTTAAACTATCCACATAAATAACTTCAGTTTTCCTCATCTCATCGTTTTCCATTTCTATACTTCTATAGCCTTTGATCTTAAAAGAACCATCATTATCATGCCTCACTGATCCATCAACACTTTTCTTAACATTCTTCAATAAATCTATATTTCCCATAATATGTGATCTGTATACTCTATCAATAATCCAGGTTCTACTATTCCTTTTATACTTGAGATCTATTTATATAAGGTTCAATTTCTTTGTTTTCTTCTTCTCCTTCTATGAGATACTTGATTGAGTGTAAGATAAATATGGCCTTTATAATAAATTTTAAATATGAATTTATTCATTATAGTCATCATGTTATTCTAGAGGATAATACCTATTCACAAGAGAAAATCTGCCTGGTTAGAGGGTATTGACTTTTCTCTGAGTTTTGTAGGTAATGATCCCACCATTCCTCTGCCTATAATAAATAGCTTTGTGCCTATAGTAAAAAAATGAAAAAATTATCCATAGAAACTATTTATTCTATAAGATTAAGGATTTGGGTTCATTCTCCTTTGATCACTTCCATGGTCTTTCTCATCTAGGTAGATTCTTTCCTCTTCACAATATGACATAGTATGGCCCAAAAAACCACAAAATTGACATTTCAGGAGAGGAATTATCTTATCACTTACATTACTCCTCATGTCCCTTTATTTGGGAATAATTTTTGACTATTGGTCATCTCAAGATACTCAAGGGTGATTTTAAAATCTCTTTTCGGTTTGATTTGAAGCTTTCCTTGATATGACATCAGGTGCCTTTGTGATTTATCCTACTTTATGATTCCCATTATTTTGACTCATTTTGTTTCCATCCTTTTATGTTTCATCATCACAACAAATCCCATTTTCCCCATATATGTGGATCTTTAATAATTAAAAGCCTTATATACTACTACAGTTCCACACTTAGATCTCTCTAATAGATCTACATATGAGAATATTCAGAACTATATTTTATTCTTTGTTTCCCTTGAATTTGATTCAGGTTCTAGTTTACTTCTTATAGTAAAAACTTCTTATTCAAGACCCTCAACTATCTTGGACTTATCATTGAGTTTGGATGTAAGGTAATTGATGGCATTTTTCTATTCTTCAATCCTGATCTTAAATTCTACTACATCTTCTGATCATTCAAGATTTTTTGAATGTTCTTTTACTACTTCTTACAGTCGATCAATTTCAACTTTAAGTCAGTCAACATATTTATATAACTCTTCTAGAATGGATCACACCTTTTTGTTTATGTATATTTTATTTTAAATATTACCACTTGAATCCTTAAGTTCCAACTTGAGATCAGTATCACCAATAAACTTATTATCTCTATATTAATCTTTTGAAGCTTCTAACTTTTCAACTATATCTATCATGGATGCTTGATTTCCATATTTAAACTCTGGTTATTCATCCACCAAAAATTAATTATCAATGTTTTTATATTTACAAAATAAAATCTTCCTATTTAATTTCTTTCTTTATTTGTAGTCTCCCTTTTGGGGAAATTTTTTCTAAGTAATCCTCATATTTTAAGTTTCAATTTCTTCATCATCAAACTTCTTTGAAAATTAAGAAGCAATTTTCCAAACTATACCACATTAAAAATAGGACATAAAAATATTTACTTCAAATATCCCACTCTATTCTATAATTTCATTTCAAAAAAGGAAATAAGTTCATATTCCTCATTATATTCATCAATAGTACTACTAGAAACCTCAAGTTTTTCCATGTCTTTTAATTCCATTTCCTTTATTACAGAAGTAATTTCATCTTCTAGTTTAACTCTCATTTCATAAGCCACTAGAATACTTAGTAGATCATTAAGATAATGTTTATAAATATCCTATAATCAAGGGATGACACTTTTAGATTATAGAAAGGTGGAATCCTTCTCAATATTTTATTCACAATGTCAATGTCCTCTATTTCTTCACCATGTCCTCAAATTTCTTTAAAAACATCAGTAATTTGACTAAAAAAGGTTTTTAAACATTCATCTGGATTCATTTTCATATCATCAAACTTATTGGGAAAAACTTTGTGATTTTTCTCCTTCCATTTTTTTTTACTTCAGATATATTTTAATTTTTTTCCCACATAGACTTGGCTAAAGTGAAACTCATCACCTTTATTTAGATTTGATCGGATAGATCTACAGTAAGGGACTTCTATGTTGTGGCATATGTATACAGAATTTCCCTATCAATTTCATTCATAGACAGTCCTATTGCATTAGTGATCTAAATCACCTGTGTAGTTGAAAAAAGAACTTTCATTCAAAGATATATTAGATCATATCCCATCCCATTCTTCCAAATATTGAAATTTCTTCCATCAAAGAGTAGGACTCCCCTGAAATTTATATAATTCACCATGATAATTAAAGAGGACAAATTTAACACCAGTAACCTCCCTTTGATACCACTTGTAGGACTCTAAAACACCTTGAGGTGAGAGGGGTAAATAAGGGTGTCAAATTTCTCTTTTAAAGTGACTCATCTTATTCCCACATTGGTAGGAACTTGTTAAACCTGTATTATGGAATGATGTAGTAATAAAACATTCACATGTAGAGAGACAACACAATAATTTTACTTGTTTCACTATTAAGAAGTAATTTAAGGTATATACACCAATAGTAGGTTGTTCATACCAAAATCTATTAATCTTCTCTAGTTTTTTAGTAAATAAGTTTATACATGGTCACTCTATACCATGAACACTTAGTTTACATGATTTTAGGGATAGTGAACCACCTACCTCAGAAAACTTTTTTTGACGCCCCCTAGATCACTGCTTTATGTGAAGTCTCACTCAATTTATCAAATTGAAGGATGCTTCAGTAGATTGGAATTTAAGTCATTTTCCTTAAATATCATAAGACTCTACTTTCATTGAAATCCCGAGTTGATGAAATTGAAAAAGTATTCACTTAAACTTGATGTTCAATACTATCTTTTATGAAGATCCTTCACTAAGCTCACTACCTTCATAAAGAAAACTTCCTTCGAAAAACAAAATGCCTTCATGAATCTCATTGAGTAATCACAGAATACGTCATCATCATGAAAATCATTTTTCCCATTTCCCAGATACTTAATAATTAGTCAAGACTATAGAATTCTTTTTGAAATGCTCAATCTCACTTTGAATACTTGATTCGTGAAGCTCTTAGCCTTTGTGAATTCAGAGTTATTCATCCTTTTCTCTAATTATTTATGTTATTAGTAAAGTGTGGGTAGTCTCATATAGATAGGCTTTTCCTTTCACGTAGTTCCCATGTCTCTAACACATTATTCATGATCTTTAAAAAAATCTTCATGAATCTCCTCCATTAATGAATCCCCAGTGGTATTTTTTGTAGTAATAGAGATTACCATCAACTCATCATGCATTAATTATGATCCACTTCTCATAGTCGTGGAGAAAACCATCAACTTATTGTGCACTCATCAAGATCTATACTTTTGAGAAGCTAAACCTTTGTAAAACCTAGTCTTAACTAAACCCATGACTTTACCATAATTATGATGATTTGATTCCAGAAAACAACTTTTTGTGATGCTATCCTATTCCTCCATATTTTGAGCCCAAAAATTTGTAAAATAATGGAAAATGATGCCACTTTAAAAATTATAGTTATCTTGTACTATAATATCACTTTCCCTGCAAAATCCATGATCATAAAAGTGTGGATTGATAAAAAACACACAAAAAAGATCCATTTCTAGAAAATAATAGAAATGGTTCCAACAAAAATGACTTGAGTTGGGACGTAAGACCTTCAAGCCCTATCTCTATCATAAGAGATACCACAAGGTCTCCATACCCCTCCCTCTAACCGAGCCAGTCCATATATTTATCATATCCCAACTCTATCTTGGGTGAGGACACATGTAAATAATATCCTGATAATATATCAGGTCATGACATAAGGCCATCATTCCCTTTCCCTATTTCTCGATCCATATTTATCAGCATCACATGTTATAAAAGATATCCCTCTAAGGGTTAACTAATCTATGATGGTCCACAAAGTGTTTTCTAACATAATAATATCATTCAAGGACATGGATCCATACACAATAAGTAATAACACATATAAGAACAACATATAATATCAATAATTAGTATTAGTATCCATGTGCATTCCCATATGTGATTAACATTAAACGTGGTATCTTGGGAAACACACACACACACACATGCAATCAAACTCAAGCTTGGGTATTGAAGAAAACAAGAACATATAATCATATCATGTCAATTGTCATATACAAGGTCTCTACATGGTAAATTTCCTCATACCTAAAATGTGACAATGTCAATATCATGATTTTCTAAGATTCGATTCCCAAATCTCAATCTCACTCCACTAGATAAAACATGCATCCCAAGGGTCACTGGAACTGATTCCAATCTAATATAACATGGGTATTATAAAGATACATGGTAAAAAAACAATCCAAAAGAGTATAACCATATCAATTACCCAATAAAAACCACCATCAGTAGTAAAACTAGGTTCTATTATAGGAAGAGATCTCACTACTCTTGAAACATTGACTATATAAGAGATCCTAATATCCCTATGAATCTAGGCCAACAAGAACAAGCCCTTGATGGAAGGAATTTCCCTAGGCTACTATTCAAATAAGAAGATCTTCCAAAGTTAGTCCCTAGGTTCATTCATAAATTGTATAGATCCAAGAAAACCATTAGAGGAGGATGAAAAATCAATTAATAGAGGATAAAATGATTCAAAGGGACATTAAACATCCATTATTGAATATCTCACATGTTTCCATTAAGGATTCAAAATCCTTAAAAGGAATCAGTGACTGAATTAGCTATTTATAAAACTAAAACTATCATCACCATGGTATGTTGGTTCCCACCATAGAAGGGGGGGCCTCAAATATTCTTATCCTGGGAAACTAGACATAGAAATCCACCAGGGCATGCTTTCAAACCATTTTTAGTTTTATACTCACCATGACATTTACCATGGTGTGGTGAGGCCAAACTGATCATGATCTATAGGAGGAATCATGTCACTATACACCTGAGACTGTGCCCTAACATGGGCATTTTAGCTAGTCAGTTTCATATAGGAGGTTCCCAAGCATAAAATGGACTACACCACAGTGTGGATCTACCTATAGTGTACTTCAAATAGGAAAAAACATCCTTAATACTCTAACTCAATACAAATCTAAGTTAAACAATCACAAGCCTCAAAATTACATATCATCAAAATTGAGGATGTTATAAATATCCCCATATAATTTTTTATCATCCCTGAGAAGTGACTTTAATAATCACAATCGAACAAATCAGACCATTGATATTGAATTTCAGACTATTTCTCCCATGTATCCTCTTGAATCCATCCATACTACCACAAGACTCAAAAAATGGTATCATCTTCACACTCAATACCTTGTTGCTTTGGTTTATAATCTACACTAGGAACTATAACGAAAAAATCTTTTCATACATAGATATTACATATTCTTAAATTAATATTATTAAAATACATTCCTGAGGATCATAACGGTCTATTGTATTTTTAAAATCAGAAATATAAACAACTAGTTTATAAAATATCAACATCATCTTCCACTTAATTCTTCATAATTAGATCCCCGTTAGTATATCACACATGACACCTTTCATGACATCCTATGGAAAGGAAACATAAAAAGGGGTGAGCTCAAATTCCTATTAAAGGTAAAAATGGAATATATCAATTTTTTATCTTATGAAAGAATAAGATAAGAAATATGTGTATGTGATCATGATAATAACATAAAACGTTTATACCCAACCTATCATGGATCATAAACACAATTCATGGAATAAAACATTAACATGAACCATAAGAATAAAAATTCCTCATAACTCATTATTGCACCATAAGTTCAAATAATAAATGTGGTTGGAATAATTATAAGTATAGAAAAAAATCATATATCAAGGTCAACTACCAAGACTCTCGGATCAGGCCTTATCACATATTTCCCTTACTGGATCAAGCACATCGACTTGCTTCCCATCACGGATCAAGTACATCAACTTGTTTCCCTTAATTATATCTGGAGATATAATTCATTACCCAATGTATTAGAGGGAGATATAGTCCTCACCAGTAACTTAATTAAAACTATACATATTTGTGTAATAGAACTATAAATCATTCAACATCTTAGAACCCATGTAAATAAATTAGTTTCATAAACACTTCATCATAACAGAAATCATGTAAAATAAATAGGTTTCATAAAAACCATTCTATAATAATCATAAACCATTCATAGAAAGAATAATTAAGGTATCCTTGGGTCATATCCCCATTAAATAATAAATAACATCAAATAATTTTGTCTTAGAAGTAAAATAGTTTTGAAATATTACTTGAAATAATTCATGAGGAAAATATCCTTTCCTTGAGAAAATCATTTTTTAAGAGTTGTGAAATTATAATATAAAAAATATATTTTAAAATAAAATTTTAATATTATAAAGGAAGATTTAAGAAATTAAGGATTTGTTATGTTGATAAAGGAAACTCATGCTGTATAAGTTAAAAAAACATTCCTTTCGTATATCTTTTTTGTAAAGTCACAAATATCCTTTTTTAGAAAATGACAAAAATATTATTTTCAAAAAGAAATCATAAAAAGTAAAACATGGATAAAAATAGCTTTAAATATTCATATGAGAATAGTAAAAACTTTTTGTAAAATAGTTTTATAAAACATGGATGTGGAAGATAAATATTCCCCAATAGATACTTAAAATGAAACAATCTCAAATATTGATGTGATTGTGAAATAAACCCTTACCACATTATAATCAGAAGAATAATATTCCCCATTAAAGAAAGAAAATTATATGGATATTAAAATACCATAATATTCAGGATGAAACTCATAAAATACATTCATGGGAAGTATATACACCACCCAGAAGAAACAAGTAGTGTATAAGGAATATGTCCTGTGGAAATAAAAGTGAGATAAAAATTTATTACTTCGAGTCTCTCCTTTCCTTGTTCACATTAAAAGATAATGTATAAAAAATAAGGATTTATTATACATTTATTCCACAACCATATTTCAATCATACCATGTATTGTATTTTTATAACATCTTATCACATATTTATTACTAATTAAAATCACTATACTTGGTGATAACTACTTCATTTTCCAAGCATGTTTCGGTTCGGAAGTCCAGAACCTTATAATTTAATCATGGTATCATAATTTTAATAATAATTATTATGTTATATATATCATATATATTTATAAAATTCATCCTTATTACCACATATGTGAAATATATATGAGAAACGAATCACATCACATCATGGAGATGGTATGCCCCATGTACGCATGAGCGATGTTGTCATTTACCAAAATATTAGGTGGTAATGAGTTAGATATGATATTATAATTCCAAAAATATAATTATTTCATAAATTTTATATATAAACATTAAACCCATAATAATTACCATTCTTAAAATATGGTTATGGAAAATGAATTGTATCGCTACATGGAGATGGTGAGTCGTACGTAGGCACGAGTGATACAATCACATCTTGTTTGATGTAAAAGGGGGTGTATAATTGTGTGTTAATAATCATAATAAAATATAAGAATATTTAGAATACTTAATTTATTATTTTATGATATATATCATATATTTATAGTAGGTACAGAAGAGTATAAAAAGAGAGTGATCGGTTAGAGCGATTACCTCTTCTTCAAAATAGTTCCTTTATATCTCCTCTGAATGACTCTAGAGTTGGACCTTTGGAAAGACCATAACCTCTAAAATGTGGGCAGGAAAGTGGATAAAATAATTTGGAAGAGTTTGGAAAATATATAAGAATCAAATTGGTGAAATTATATGATGGGGCAGATGTTTTGTTATAATGAAGGTTAGGAGCAATCTAGGAATTTCTCAAAATAATAAATTATAATAAATTAAATCTCAATAAAAATACCTAAAAATTGAAATTTATTCAAATATAATGTGTTATATGGTTTTAATACCATAAAAAATATTTTATAAAAGTTATTTTTTAATTTTAAACCATATCATTTTTATTAACCTTTAGTAAATCTATTTTAATTTTATATATGGTAACAATATTTTCAATATTAAAAGGTAGTTTTTTTTACTTATAAGGTTTAAATTGAACCATAAATAGTCAATTTATGATATGTTATATCTTAATTTATCCTATTTATCCCCATTTATTATTTTAATGATTTTTAACTAATTTAGTAAAATATTATTTTCATAAAATATCATTAGTGTCAATTTTGACACTATTCATTACATTGGCTTTAAGAAAATAAATACAGAAATATAACCTAGAAAATTTTCATTTAATACAATCATAATATCTCATATTAACCAGAAAAGTTAGTTTATAACCTTAATTAATTCAAATTATAATTATTTTAATATCTTTAATATCACTTAATTGAATTATTCATTAATTGAATAATTACTACATCATCATTGTGTAATTATTTATTCATTAAAAAATAAAAAAAATGTATATAAAACTTATATATTTAATAATAATATGTATATTCACGAATATATTCTAATTATATCCATATTTATAATAGTATACTTATGAAAAGTAAGAGTGTGACATTTTTTCACTCTCTTTGATTTTAATAATATCCAAGTCATTTTCATTGAAAATTGTCCATTAAATTATTCCAATTAGATCCTTATGTTTTAATGGTATAATTAAGTTAATATAATAACATTTCTAAAGTTTTGAAGTAATTTTATAATATTTATAGTATTTTTTTACCCTTGATTACCTGTTTTACCCATAACAATGGTAATAAAAATTATTAAAGTTATGATTCATATTTTCAAAAATAAAAGGGACTTATTTAATAAATTTTTAAATTCATATAAAAAATTTGGAATCCATTTTTTAAAATTATAATCAATTTATTTTCCAAAATTAATTTAAAACTAATCTCATTGACAAAATGATAAAAGAGGTTTTTAAAGTGAAAAAGTCCAAAAGTTTGAAATGTTTTTATATCCAATTTAAATGTGAAATTGGTTCCACTGATCTAATTTGGATTTATTTATGTAAAATTATACAAATTATACATTAAAACCAATTAAAAATATAACTTAACTAAAAAAATAATTTATACAAAAAAATCAGTTTTCAATTAAAATTTAGTATTTTTACTATTCATCCAAACATGAAAATTATCAGAAAAATATCAAAAATTCAATCAAAGTAAATTTTTATATTTCTCTTTAAAATAATAATTTTATTTTTTAAATTTTAATTTATAAACTTTTCAAAAACTATATTTAAAACAATTGTTCCATCAAAAGGCGGAAAAAACTGTCTTTTTAGAAAAATACATCTTTTATGCATAAAATCAGATTTATTTTTATATCACATATATAAAACACATAGGATGAATTTTAAACATTATATTTAATAAATTACATATATAATATAATCCAAAAATAGTGATTTTTCATTTATTGGCATAAAATAAACGTTTTCACAATTAAATTGTTTTCCAAAAAAACATTCATTTTAAATTAAAAGGGATTTTTATTTTTATTATTAATTAATTATCCACCAAGGAATTAATTATATATACATGTATAAACCATGTTTTCATAATTCAGTTAATATTGTTCATACATGTCATTCTAACAGCTAGGTTATAATTGTCTTGTTAAAATAATTATAATAATAAAATTATTTTTCATAGAAACTCAGTATTGTGTGTAATGAAAGCTAAGTCGGTGTTTTGTGTAGCACAGGAATAAGTTAGTGTAAATTATAACACAATAAATAAAAATATATAATTTATCCAAAAAAAGTTCATAAATTATTGGGGTGTCACATTCTACCCCCTTAAAATGAATTTTCCCCTCGAAATTCATCACTAGAATACAAACAGATGAGGATACCTAAGCCTCATCACATCCTTAGGTTCCCATGTACCTTCCTCAAATTTGTGGTTTCACCAAGAAACATTAACTAGATGAGTGTCCTTGTTTCTTAAGACTTTATCTATATGATCCAAAATCTCTACTGGTTGTTCCTCATAAAAAGGATCTTGTTCCAGTGATACTACCTCTAAGTTTAGTACATGTTAAGAATTAGGTATTTACTTACTCATGAGAGATACATGGAACACATCATGAACTTGTGAGAGGTTTTGTGGAAGATCTAATCTATAATCTACCATCCTTATAAGATAAATAATTTTGAAAATTACTGATATACCTAGGGCTTAACACGAAATTCTTTCCAAATCTCATTACTCTATTCCAGGGAGATATTCTTATATTTACCTCATCACCCACTTCAAACTCCATATCTTTACAATGATTATCATCATAACTTTTTTTCATCTCTAACCCACTCTTATGGGTTATTAAGTGGATATCACATTTTCTACCATTTCATTATCTGGATCAGGTCCCAATAGATTTCTTTATTCAGCATCATTCCAGTACGTTGGATTTCTTAACTTCTTACCACAGGTGGATTTATATGGATCCATATTAATTCTAGAGTGAAAACTATTATTATAGTAGAATTATACCAAATTAAGGTGTTGATCCAAACCACCATTTAAATCCATATATAATTTTTTCAAAATGACTTCAAGATTTTGAATTTTCCTCTCAAATTAAACATCTATATGAGGCTTATAAGTAGTGATAAAGAATAACTCTATATCCAGAGCCTACTGAAGACCTTTCCAGAACATCGAGGTAAACCTAGGATCCTGATCAGATATAATGGAAACTGGTACTCCATGAACTCTTACCACTTCCTTAATATATATTATGTAAATTTGATTAAGATATAAATTTTCTCTAATAGAAATGATGTGTGTGGACTTTGTAAGGTGATGTACTATAACCCATAAAGCATTATATCATTTATATGTTTTGGGACATCCGGTGAAAAAGAATCTAGTGATGTTTTCCCATTTCCATTCATGTATGGTTAATGGTTATAAAATACCATTATATTTCAATCTCTCAACCTTAATTTGTTGACAAACCAAACACTGAGAAACATACTCTGTAATATCTATCTTCATTCCATCCCACCGAAAATATTATTTCAGATCTCTATACATCTTTTTACATCTAGGATAAATAGAGAATGATGAAGTATGAGCCTAATCCAATAGTTCCTTCTTCAAATATGGTATATTAGGAACGCATACATGGTTCTTGAACTTTATTATTTCATCACAATCAAGGTTTAACTCAGGAACATTTTTCACCTAATTTTACAGCTCCACATATTCCTTATATTCCTATTTAATCTTCCCTTATATAGATGGTTGAACATTCATTTGGTCCATATAAGATTTCTCCCTTTCCATTATGATTTCCATATCCATCCTTTGTAAATATATAAATATTGAGTCTTTTATGATCCTAATCATAGATAAGTTAGCATGGTCCTTTCGACTCAAAGCATCTTCCACCAAGTTCTCTTTCCCATGGTGGTAATGTATTGAGAAATCATAATATTTAATTAGTTCCAACAATATTCATTGGAACATTTTCAACTAATTATATGTGAATATATACTTTAAACTTTTTTTACTAGTATAAATATCATACTATTCTCAGTAAATATTAATCCTCTATATCTTTAATGCAAATATTACCAGAGATATTTCCAAATCATGAGTTGGGTAATTTTTCTCAAGAACCTTTAGTTGTCATGAGGCATAAGGTATAACCATGTAATTTTTCATAATAATGCATCCCAATCCATTCTTTGAGGAATTAATAAAACTTATATACCCTTATCCAATGTAGGATAATGTAAGCATGGGGGAACTGACAAATATTCTATTTAGTTCCTAAAAATTTTCTTCACATTCATTCATTTAGAGAAACTTGAAACCCTTCTGAGTATACTTAGTGAGTGGATTGGATAGTCAAGAGAAATTATACACAAATAAATAATAATATCCATCCAAATCAAGGTTAAAATTCATTTCAGTTACCATGGTTGGTCTAAGATATTTCTCAATAACTTCTGTCTTTTAAGGATCTACTGATATACCCTCACTTGAGATTATATGTCCTAGAAATGAAACTTTCTGAATCCAAAATCCACACTTGTTAAATTTTTCATAAATCTCCTCCTTTCTAAGGGTCTTTAGAAAAATTCAAAATTGATATTAATTCTCTTCATTTATATTTGAATATAAAATAATATCATCTATAAAGACTACAAAAAACTGATCAAGATAGTCTCTAAAGACTCTATTCATCAAGTCTATGAAGATAGAGGGAGCATTAGTAATACCAAAAGGCATCACTATAAATTCATAGTGTCCATACCAAGTTTGGAGTTCTTTCTTGGGTACATCCTATTTCTTAACACTCGATGGAAAATATCCAAAATAAAGTTCAATTTTAGAAAAGTATCAAGTTCCATGTAGTTAATAAAATAAATCATCGATATTGGGAAGAGGATATTTTTTTATTATAATTTTTTTAAGCTTCTGATAATAAATTAAAAAATGAATTGATCCATATTTCTTCTTAACAAATAGAATAGTCCCAACCCAAGGCGATGCACTAGGTCATATGAATCCCTTGTCAAGATTATCCAGTAGTTTCTTATTTAATTCCTACAACTCAATTGGGGCTATTTTATAAGGATTCATCGAAATAGTCATTGCACTAGGTATGAGTTCTATCAAAAATTCAACTTTATGATTTGGAAGAATACCTAGAAACTCTTTTGAAAAAAAATCAACAAACTCTCTTATAGTAGTTTTATTCTGAATATTGAGTTTCTCTCAAACTATTTGAGATAGATAAACTTCATTTATAGGAATTAATACCCACAAGATAGAATCAATTACCATTGTAAGTTCATATTAATCCTTAAATTCATAAATGATTATAGGTTTATTCAGATTATAGAATGTGACTTCCCTTCCTCCCAAATTAGTTTGATCTCCATATAGAGAAATCCAATCCATGTAAATAATCAAATCAAATTTAAAAATAGGGAGAATCATGGGATTCCAATGAAGTAATTTCCCACAAATTTCAACTGGATAATAAATATAACCATGATATGTGACCATTGTGACATTATGAGTCTTCATAGCTATCCGAACATCTAATTGTTGAGGTGATATCATGATACACATAAGAAATTATTTATAAATAAAAGAGTGGGTGGATCCATAATCAAATAAGATGTTAGCAGTTTTAGAGTGGATGATAACTGTACCTTTCACCAAGTCATTCTCATATCCCACTTCGACAATCATGATTTCAAGATATTTTCTTTTTTCATTTATTATCTAAAACATTTGGATCCATGTGATTACTTGTAACACCCCAACCCTAGATACCCAGAGTCGGTGCATTATTACATAACATTGGCATGATCACAAAGGATCAAGTCTCGAAAGACCGATTAGTTTAGTAGTCTTGGAAACACTAGATATATTCATAAGTCTTACATTACATCATAAGGTAAAAAAAACTACAACAACATCTTGTCTTCATATCCCCTCATGCTATCCCTGTAGGTCATTCATAAATTACTTCTTCATAATCCTGGGAAAAATAAAACATTGAAATGGGTGAGCTCAGATGCTCAGTACGGATAACACTATAGCAGAAGCTTTCATAGATAAGCATAAACACTTAAGGAAGTTTATAACTAAAACAAAAGCCTTTTAAACTTGAACTTCAGCATAAAATGGCAATGATAAAATAAAATAATGCCATTTACTTACTCACATGGATATTATACTAGTTGAATGATCACATGAAATATCAATAACCACTTTCATAATGATGGAATGCATAATGCCAGACTATCATAACCACATAGCCAAGGCCTCGTGCCAAGACTACAAATAATATTTTTCCAAGGCCTTGTGCCAAGACACTAGTTTTTCTCATGAGACTTACCGATGCATCAAGGAGCTATAGCGGGCTCCACCCATCACTTATTAAGTCCAATGTATTCCTCATATGAACAGGTTTAAACATAACATAAACATTCGTATTAAAACTAGCATAGGAAATGTCAATACTTTAACCACAAACCATGAATGGTATAAAAATAGCACATCCACAGTCAAACATAACTCATTCGATACAATATGGAAGATTTTATTGTATCACATTAACCTCAATCAAGAATAATGAAGGATGTTGACATAGATAAAAATAATCATCAAAACTATTTGAGAGAAATATCTCCCTTTTTCTTGAAATCATTTAAAAGTCACACTATTTGTCAAGAAGCCATTTAAAAATGGATTTTTGAATCAAAGTGTCCCATACCACATTGAAACTTTTAAAAGGAGTTTTAATTTTAAAACTTTAATGTCCATATAAATAAATCCTTAAAACCATTTTTTAAAACATGGACATTAATGAGCAAGATTTAGAAGAATAAGTCTTTAAAACATTTAAAAATGGTATTTTAGTTAGAGTTTCTAACCAAAAGAGAGACACTTGAATACAAATAATTGCGGTACTCAAAACGTTGTAATATCATGAGAATAAAGGAATTCATGATATAATATGTCAAATTACAATATATACACCACATAAAAGTGATTTGGTGTATAACAACAAAGAAGTCTCAATGGAATGTAAATTGAGATGAAATCTCTCATAAAGGACGTATCCTTAGGTTAAGGATAAATCAACAACATAATTATGTGTGAAAAGTATAAATACACTAAATATGATTGGATATTCAGTGTAAAACAATCAAAGTACATTCATACATATTCTTGTAAAAACAACACCAACGAATTGGATGTTTAACTCAACAAATGGAGAATGAGTTAAAATTACTCTTATCAAATTCATATCGATGACTTGAGAAATTATCAATGGAGTGATTATGTGTATCAAAAGTATATCCACAGAAAAGGGGAGTGGAAATTATGAAATAATCAAATGAGTAGTGATTCCACACATAATCTTTTAGTAATATAATCAATGAAATATGCGTAAAGCCAAATGAGTGGAAATTGAAATTTCAAACTCCCTAATCGATTTGGTAACTTATGAAACATACACCCATGAAAGAAGGACCATACCATGATGATGTAAATATCCATAAATTAAATTATATTACACAATGAATATAATCATGGGCAGTACACATACACCACATGCAATAAATAAGTGGTGAACAATGGAATTCTCACGGAATTAAAAGTGAGATAAGAAACCCCTTACCACGTTGTAATCAATTGAGTCGTATGACCAAAAGTTAATAACCACCAAATTATTTACATAATAACATGAATATGAAGAGAATAATGATAATATATATCAAATTTCAGTACACAATACACCACTTTCAACAAATTAGTGGCGAACAATGGAAATCTCACGGAATTGAAAGTGAGATAAGAAAATCCCTTACCTTGTACTTTTCCTTGGTTGGGGGTAGGCTAACCTCCTTTTTAATGTTTAAATATTTGTTATTAAATTTTTCATGAATCATATACATTAATATGATATCATATATGATCTTTTAACATTGCTTTGTTAATAATATCTTAGAATTATCGTCGTTTCAGGTGTTAACTTACTCGTTTTCTTTTATATATTTTGTTACGTAAGCCATGTTTGTCTTGGATAGGTTGTATCTTATTAATATCAATAATGATATAAAGTTCTGAAACATTATTTTTAAATCATCAAATGATAATTATACTTGAATGGAAATTATGGAGAATGAATCTCATCGCGTTCGTGGAGACGGTAGTCCGTACGTACGCACGAGCGAAAATATCATTATTTTGATATTAAAATAATATATAATTGGATGGTATATCATATATACAGAATCATTATCATGTTATATTTATTATTTAAATGAGTTACACATCATTATTATACCCAACAAAATAATAATATATTGAATAACAATTACACCACGACGTGGAGACGGTAAGCCGTACGTACACACGTATGGTGACATGTTATTAAAAGGGTGGATAGAATACTGAATATGGTTGTACCATATTTATAATAACATCACATTATATATAATATACTGGATTTATTATTTTAGAATAGTAATAACAAAGAATGAAGGAGTGGAAGAAGAAAGGAACTTGAAAAGGGGTGGTGAAAACATTACCTCTTCTTCGGGTTCTTCCTTTTGATTTGATCAAAAGGGCTCCTTAGGTTGGATTTCTGATCAAACTAAGGCCTCTATGTTGTATTTAGGGAAGTTGAGAGAGTATTTTGGTAGGGGTTGGCCGATCCAAAAGGCTTTGAAGGTGTTAAGAAATGAGAAGGAGGAGTGCCCTTTTATAAGAGGGGTGAGGGGCACCTTTGGAAAAGCTAGAAATATTAATTTATAATAAATTTATATTAGGTTTCTAATGGATCCAAAGTTGATTATTAAAAGTTTAAGGTGGTGATAGGTCGAAAACCATTCAACCAATAGAATTTAGACAGGTTTGGGTTACTATATTAACCTTATCTTTTAGTTTTAACTCAGTTATTTAGTTTGACATTTACCATGTCACTTTGTATTTTTATATTATATGGTTAATAAACATACTATATACATCCAAGCGACCCCCAAGTGGTCCATTAATGATACAAATATCATTATATAAGTCTCTTGGCCGAACCATAGATTTTTAGGAATTTAATATCAATTAATAATATAATATTGGTTTAAAGAAATCTTTTGTCAATTTTGACACTATTCAATAGTTGATTTTTGTAAAACTCATAACAGAATTATTACTTCAAAAAAAGTTAATTAAATCATTACTAACATGTCATATTAACCTATAAAATTAGTGTAATTCATTGAAAGTCTCAAATTATATTTATTTGGGTATCTATAATATCAATTATTTTAATTTTTCACTATTATGGTAATTACTGCATCATCATTGTGTCATAAATAAATTAAATTATTTAATGTCTAAAAATTATAAATAAAATACCATTGTGTAGGAAATCCTTTTATATTTCTAATTAATATTTGTAGTCGAAAATCCAACATATATAACCCTATGTAAAAATTGATTTTCTAAAAGATATATGCTTGTCTCATTTTTGTATTTATTTTAACTTAATTAAAATAAAGTATCCCTATCACTTACAAGTGGCTCCATGGGGTCCCAAAATCGACCAAAAGATGCCCATGGTCGGACACGTATCAACCAATAAGGTTAGGACACGTTTTAGGGTAATTTTGTATTATTATAATATTATTTTTAACCCTTATTTACCGGATTTACCTTTTAACCATGGTAAATAAAATTTTTACCGAAGTAATTATTCAAAATGTCTAAAAATAAAAGCTAACTATTTACACAATTTGGACATCCTGATTCCAAATATGGAATCCATTTTTCCAAATTCAATACACAAAAGTGGCAGAAATTAATTTAAAATTAATTCTCGTTGTTAACACAAAAAGCGTGTTTTTAAGAAATAATAACTATCAAAAGATTGACAGTTGTTTATGTTCGGTTTAAATGTGAAATTATGTTCAATGACCCAAATTGTATTGCATGGTAAAAATATATTTTAAATATAATTTAAAACCACTCAAATTCATAAATTATCACTATTAATTATTTCGATTAAAAAAGTTGTTTTTAATTAAAATTTAGTAATTTTTTTACTATTCATCAAAATATAAAAGTTATCCGAAAAGTACCAAAATTTCACCATAGGCTAATTTCATTATTCCGAATCCAAAAATGAAGTATATTTTACCAAATTTAAAACAAAAAAGTTTCATTTATTAATTTAAAATTGATTCCCTCTTTCGAAACCAAAAGGCGTATTTTTAAGAAATAATAACTATCAAAAGTTTGACAATTGTTTATCTCCAATTTCAAGGTGAAATTACTTAAAATGACCATCATTGGATTAAATAATAAAAATATAATCTATTTATACTTCCAAACCAATAAAATTTATAATTTAACAATATAAATTATTTTGATTAAAAAAAGTTGTTTTCAGTTAAAATATAGTATTTTTCACTATTCACCCAAATATGAAAGTTATCAGAAAGACACCAAAACATTATTGATAATAAATTCTTATGTCCCGATTCTAAAGAAGTATTTCATTTTGTCAAATTGAATATATAAAAGTTTCAAATATTGGTTTTAAAAAGGCTTCGCCATTAAAATGCTGTAAAATTTCATTTTTTTTGAAAAATACTTCTTTTATCTGAAAAAATGGATTTGTTCATAAATCATGTCTTAGAAATTCATAATATGGATTAAAATTATAAGGATAATATAATATTTAAAATTTAGTTAATACTATTCATAACCTCTTTTGAACGGCTAGTTTGGTAAGTCGTGGTGTACTTGAACTCAGTGTTGCCTACAACACACGCTATTGTATTATTCAAAGAGAAGTGTATTGTGGAAGATTGGGGTGTTACATTCACCCCTCCTTCAATAAATTGCATCCTCGCAATTTTAAAAATTGGTCCTGAGAATGGAAAGTCCCACATCGGAAAAAGAGTCAATAAAACTATCTCTTTAAAAGAAAGAAAGAGAGGTCTAAAGGTCACCCAAGATAACCCATACTAGGATTCCAGGTAGGAAAACATGGATGTGGATGATAAACTAAGTGTCATGTTCTGATGGAGAGGGATAGAAATCATGATCAGGAGAATGTTAACAATAAGAAAACCACAAACTTGTGTTGGGACAATGATCATTAGTCTCCTAGTAGGAAAAGTAAACGGACAACATTTTTTATTTTAAGTTACATTACATAAGGACGAGGAATTCATTTATGATATTGACTAAGAATATAAAGATATATACTTAATTTTTAAGTAGAGTTTCATTGTTTAATAAATTTCCACCACTAACTCATTTTTTTTAAACTATGAGTATTCAAGAAGACTTGGTCACACTGGAAGAGCTATATAAACTTCTATAGAATCACATGATCCATGCAGAATAAACTATATATTTACATTGTCTTTAGAGATTAATCAAAACCAAAATGGTTAGTACAAGATCTAATGATCCCCCAAAAGGATATTCCTTGAGAGAAATAAACACTAATCTTAATTTCAAAAATTAAACAAATAATACCCCAAAGTTAAATAAATACCATTCAATAATCAATTGTCATTAAAATCCTTCAATATAATCCAAACTAATATTGAAACCCAAAACATAGAATAATTTGATTATGTAGTCTCCCATGTTAAATTGTATCTCCAAATGACATTAATTAATCTTAAAGTCACATACTTAAAAGTAATTAACCTAATCATTTCCATAAATAACCCAAATCATTATAAATCCACAATAAAAACATAGATAAAAATCCACCATTACTCCTCAAATTAAATCCCATACTACTCTATTTTCCTTTGGCATATAGTGTTCTCAACAAAGCGAACAACTTCCAAAATAACATTTATCACTTAATCACCAAATCATTTTCCTATACTAAGGGTATTCATTTGGTAAGACATAAGATCCCAAATCAAATTATTATTGATCAATAAAATCATTTAACTAAAAATAATAGTCACACTAACCAGGTACTTCACATAGTCCAGTGGTAGGCGATAAATCTCAATCGCACTTTGGTTGTGGGTTCGATTCCCACAGCTTTTTCTGACGCGATGGGTTGACACACGGTCTGCGTGTTGTCCTTTTTCAGAAACTATATTTTATAACATTACCAAAATGAGATAAATTCCTCAAAATAACCATAACATAATTTAACCAAAAATCTTATCTCATACCTTGCATTTTCATCCCAAATTATGATAACTTATAATTTCCTCAAACCCAATGATCATATAAAACCAAATGGTTATTTATAACTATATCCATAAGAGAAAAGATAATTATTCCATAAATATCATTCTCACATGGAAAACGTTAGGGTTACAAATACAATAGAAAATTATTCCAAAGTAAACCCTTCAACAAGGATCACTAATAATTTTTAAACATTTATCCAACCATTTATTTACACATAGCTTCTTCTCTGACCAAGAAAATATCCTATAGAATAGGACATTCACTCGGGTAATGGCCAGGTCCCATACATTTACGGCAAATGACTGTAAATGGATTCTTGGGACCATTTTTATCTTCTTCCATAGTACTCTTCATTTTTCTTCGACAATTCTTCACTTTATGTCCTTCCTTCCTACACGTAAAGCATTTCTTTGTCCCATTGAGACACTTTCATGGGTGTCTCCATCCACATTTCCTGCATGATGGAAATTGAGGATTTCTTTCTCCATAGTCTCCACTACTGGAGCTCTTATCATTCATCACCTTTCTCTTCTTTGTTCAGTCCGGTAATTGGTTAATATACATATTGTTGATCATATTTTTGGAAAACTGATTTGGCATAAAGACGATCTCTTTTACGGCTATCAACATTCCATTTTGTTGCTCATTTCCACCACCGTTCCCACCTTTTACATCATTCTCAAAGTCACTATGACTTCCTTAGAATCTAGCCATTGACTAAAACCAAAAAGCATTGTGTGAGCAACAGTAGTCATAAAATCATTTAGAGATTAACATGTCACCATATTCTCAATTTGAAACATATTAGGATTAACCAAGGTCATTTACTCTCATCTTATATATATATTACTTCAAATTGGTTTGTAAATAAAATGTAAATTATCCTAAGCATATCCCCTGGGAGTGTCATAACCAAGAGTGAAGCAAGGCCCATTGTCGTGCACCAGTTCTCGTTCGAGTCTAGCTCAAAGCGGTGTTTTCAGGTTTTACCCCTAGGTACATTTGTGCCAGAGCCGTCTCTACCTTCTCGTATCCAGACAGGGATGTATTTCTCGGAAAAGTCACAAAATCTCTACAATACCAAAAATTCTAGGAAGTTATTATATACGAATCCTCAAAGTTCATCTTAGGTCTACGTGCTCTAATTAGAGTTTATCTAGCTTCCAAGGTTTGTACTAAACTTCCTTTGATACCAACTGTAACGCCCCGACCCTAGATACCCAGAGTCGGTGCATTATTACATAACATTGGCATGATCACAAAAGATCAAGTCTCGAAAGACCGATTAGTTTAGTAGTCTTGGAAACACTAGATATATTCATAAGTCTTACATTACATCATAAGGTAAAAAAAACTACAACAAAATCTTGTCTTCATATCCCCTCATACTATCCCTGCAGGTCATTCATAAATTACTTCATCATAATCCTGGGAAAAATAAAACATTGAAATGGGTGAGCTCAGATGATTAGTAAGGATAAAACTATAGCAGAAGCTTTCATAGATAAGTATAAACACTTAAGGCAGTTTATAACTAAAACAAAAGCCTTTTAAACTTGAACTTCAGCATAAAATGGAAAAGATAAAATAAAATAATGCCATTTACTTACTCACATGGATATTCTACTAGTCGAATGATCACATGCAATATCAATAACCACTTTCATAATGATGGAATGCATAATTCCATACTATCATAACCACATAGCCAAGGCCTCGTGCCAAGACTACAAATAAGATTTTTCCAATGCCTTGTGCCAAGACACTAGTTTGTCTCATGAGACCTACCGATGCATCGAGGAGCTATAGCGGGCTCCACCCATCACTTATTAAGTCCAATTCATTCCTCATATGAACAGGTTTAAACATAACATAAACATTCATATTAAAACTAGCATACGAAATGTCAATACTTTAACAACAAACCATGAATGGTATAAAAATAGCACATCCACAGTCAAACATAACTCATTCGATACAATATGGAAGATTGTATTGTATCACATTAACCTCAATCATGAATAATGAAGGATGTTGACATAGATGAAAATAATCATCAAAACTATTTGGGAGAAATATCCCCCTTTTTCTTGAAATCATTTAAAAGTCACGCTATTTGTCAAGAAGCCATTTAAAAATAGATTTTTGAATCAAAGTGTCCCATACCACTTTGAAACTTTTAAAGAGAGTTTTAATTTTAAAACTTTAATGTCCATATAAATAAATCCTTAAAACCAATTTTTAAAACATGGACATTAATGAGCAAGATTTAGAAGAATAAGTCTTTAAAACATTTAAAATGGTATTTTAGTTAGAGTTTCTAACCAAAAGAGAGGCACTTGAATACAAATAATTGAGGTATTCAAAACATTGTAATATCATGAGAATAAATGAATTCATGATATACTATGTCAAAGTACATTATATACACCGCATAAAAGTGATTTGGTGAATAATAACAAAAAAGTCTCAATGGAATGTAAATTGAGATGAAATTTCTCATAAAGGACGTATCCTTAGGTTAAGGATAAATCAATGACATAATTATGTGTGACAAATATAAATACACTAAATATGATTGGATATTCAGTGTAAAACAATCAAAGGACATTCATACATATTCTTGTAAAAACAACACCAACAAATTGGATGTTTAACTCAACAAAAGGAGAATGAGTTAAAATTACTCTTATCAAATTCATATCGATGACTTGAGAAATTATCAATGGAGTGATTATGTGTATCAAAATTATATCCACAGAAAAGGGGAGTGGAAATTATGACATAATCAAATGAATAGTTATTCCACACATAATCTTGTAGTAATATATTCAATGAAATATGCGTAAAGCCAAATGAGTGGAAATTGAAATTTCATATTCCCTTATCAATTTGGTAACTTATGAAACATACACCCATGAAAGAAGTATCATACCATGATGATGTAAATATCCATAAATTAAAGTATATTACATAGTTAATACAATCATGGGTAGTACACATACACCACATGCAATAAATAAGTGGTGAACAATGGAATTCTCACGGAATTAAAAGTAAGATAAGAAACCCCTTACCACGTTGTCATCAACTGAGTTGTATGACCAAAAGTTAATAACCACAAAATGATTTACAGAATAACATGAATATAAAGAGAATCATGATAATATATATCAAATGGCAGTACACAATACACCACTTTCATCAAATTAGTGGCGAACAATGGAAATCTCACGGAATTGAAAGTGAGATAAGAAAATCCCTTACCTTGTAATTTTCCTTGGTTGGGGGTAGGTTAACCTCATGTATAATGTTGAAATAATTGTTATTAAACTATTTATTAATCATATACATTAATATGATATCATATATGATCTTTTAACATTGCTTTGTTAATAATATCTTAGAATTATCGTCATTTCGGGTGTTAACTTACTCGTTTTCTTTTATATGTTTTCTTACGTAAGCCATGTTTGTCTTGGATAGATGTATCTTATTCATATCCATAATGATATAAATTTCTTAAACATTATTTTTAAATCATCAAATGATAATTATGCTTGAATGGATATGATGGAGAATGAATCTCATCGCGTACGTGGAGACGGTAGTCCGTACGTACGCACGAGCGACAATATCATTCTTTTGATATTAAAATAATATATAATTGGATGGTATATCATATATACAGAATCATTATCATGTTATATTTATTATTTAAATGAGTTACACATCATTATTATACCCACCCAAATAATAATATATTGAATAACAATTACACCACGACGTGGAGACGGTAAGCCGTACGTACGCACGTATGGTGACATGTTATTCAAAGGGTGGATAGAATACTGAATATGGTTGTACCATATTTATAATAACATCACAGTATATATAATATACTGGAGTTATTATTTTATAATGGTAATAACAAAGAAAGAAGGAGTGGAAGAAGAAAGGAACTTGAAAATGGGTGGTGAAAACATTACCTCTTCTTCGGGTTCTTCCTTTTGATTTAATCAAAAGGGCTTCTTAGGTTGGCTTTCTAATCAAACTAAGGACTCATGGTTGTAGTGAGGAAAGTTGAGAGAGTATTTTTTCAGGGTTTTTCCGAACCAAAAGGCTTTTAAGGTGTGAATAAATGAGGAGGAGTGCCCTTTTATAAGAGGGGTGAGGGGCACCTTTGGAAAAGCTAGAAATATTAATTTATAATAAATTCATATTCGGTTTCTAATTGATTCAAAGTTAATTATTCAAAGGTTAATGTTGGGATAGGTTGAAAACCATTCAACAAATATAATTTAGACAGATTTGGGTTAATATATTAACCTTATCGTTTAGTTTTAACTCTTAGTTAATTAGTTTGACATTTACCATGTCACTTTGTATTTTTATATTATATGGTTAATAAACTTACTATATAAATCCAAGTGACCCCAAAGTGGTCCATTAATGATACACCTATCATGATATAAGTCTCTTGGCCTAACCTTAGATTTTTAGGAATTTAATATCAATTAATAATATAATATTGGTTTTAAAAACTCTTTTATGTCAATTTTGACACTATTCAATAGTTGATTTTTGTAAAACTCATAAAAGAATTATTACTTCTAAAAAAGTTAATTAAATCATTAATAACATGTCATGTTAACCTAAAAATTTAGTTTAATTCATTAAAATTCTCAAATTATATTTATTTGGGTATTTATAATATCAATTATTTTAATTTTTCACTATTATGGTAATTACTGCATCATCATTGTGTCATAAATAAATTAAATTATTTAATGTCTAAAAATTCTAAATAAAATACCATTATGTAGGAAATCCTTTTATCTTTCTAATGAATATTTTTAGTCGAAAATCCAACATATATAACCCTATGTAAAAATTGGTTTTCTAAAAGATATATGCTTGTGTCATTTTTGTATTCATTTTAACTTAATTAAAATAAAGTGTCCCTATCACTTACAAGTGGCTCCATGGGGTCCCAAAATCTACCCAAAGATGACCATGGTCTGACACGTATCAACCAATAAGGTTAGGACACGTTTTAGGGTAATTCTTTATTATTATAATTTTATTTTTAACCCTTATTTACCGAATTTACCTTTTAACCAAGGTAAATAAAATATTTACCGAAGTAATTATTCAAAATGTCTAAAAATAAAAGTTACCTATTTACACAATTTTGAAATCATGATTCCAAATATGGAATCCATTTTTCCAAATTCAATACACAGAAGTGGAAGAAATTAATTTAAAATTAATTCTCGTTGTTAAAACAAAAAGCGTGTTTTTAAGAAATAATAACTATCAAAAGATTGACGTTTTTTTATGTTCGGTTTAAATGTGAAATTATGGTCAATGACCCACATTGTATTACATGGTAAAAATATATTTTCAATATAACTTAAAACCACTCAAATTCATAAATTATCACTATTAATTATTTCGATTAAAAAAGTTGTTTTTAATTAAAATTTAGTAATTTTTTTACTATTCATCAAAATATAAAAGTTATCCAAAAAGTACCAAAATTTCACCATAGTCTAATTTCATTATTCCGAATCCAAAAATGAAGTCTATTTTACGAAATTCAAAACAAAAAAGTTTCATTTATTAATTTAAAATTGATTCCCTCTTTCGAAACCAAAAGGCGTATTTTTAAGAAATAATAACTATCAAAAGTTTGACACTTGTTTATGTCCAATTTCAAGGTGAAATTACTTAAAATGACCATCATTGGATTAAATAGTAAAAATATAATCTATTTATACTTCCAAAACAAGAAAATGTATAATTTAACAATATGAATTATTTTGATTAAAAAAAGTTGTTTTCAGTTAAAATATAGTATTTTTCACTATTCACCCAAATATGAAAGTTATCAGAAAGACACCAAAACATTATTGATAATAAATTCTTATGTCCCAATTCTAAAGAAGAATTTCATTTTGTCAAATTGAATATATAAAAGTTTCAAATATTGGTTTTAAAAAGGCTTCGCCATTAAAAGGCTGTAAAATTTCTTTTTTTTTTTGAAAAATACTTCTTTTATCTGAAAAAATGAATTTGTTCATAAATCATGTCTTAGAAAATCATAATATGGATTAAAATTATAAGGATAATATAATATTTAAAATTTAGTTAATACTATTCATAACCTCTTTTGAACGGCTAGTTTGGTAAGTCGTGGTGTACTAGAACTCAGTGTTGCCTACAACACACACTATTGTATTATTCAAAGAGAAGTGTATTGTGGAAGATTGGGGTGTTACATTACTCACATATTTTCCATAATCCTTGCATTAGCATCATTGGAGTGTTGGTGGTGCCTCAGTTGTAATCTTCTTTTCCACCATTTCCTTAACTGGCATATTCATCACCTTTCGACATTCATAGTTTTTATGATCCTCCTTTCCACATTTAAAGAACCTTAAAATTCAATATAAATAATTCCCTTAATTTTTCTTCCCACAATTCTAGCATGTAGATGGCTGGATTTTCATTCCACCATGTGATTTATTCGACATTTCATGGGACTTTGTCTTTATTTTCTTATAAAAATCATAGGAATGGTGGGTATCTACAATTTCTATTTCCACCTTAAGAGATCATAAAACAATTTCTTTGTAGATACTCGAGTCTAATATGGATAACTCCCTTCAGAGTCTTGGTTTTAATCCACTGAATAATTAGCCAATTTTACTTTTAGGTTGGATAATAATACCAAAATCATAACTCACAATCCTTTTAAAGTTTTCCCCATATGTACCAACAGATTCATCATCTTTTTTATTTATCTCAATAAACTCATTATTCATCGTCGTATGAAGAATATGATGAAATTACTTCTTGAAAAATAAGTTCTTAAACTCATCACATTCCATTGATTCAATTTCTTCATCTTACCTCATATTCTTGACATGATTCCACCATTGATCTTCTTCTCCTTCCATATGATAAAAAGATAAGAAAACATTTTCATGTACCGAGTATTGAAGAATAGAAAGTATTTTCACAATGTTTTTGATCCATCTCTCAGCCACTATTAGTTTATAAGATCCACTAAAAAATATGGTTGTTTCCTTATGAAAGATTCAATAGTACGTTGTACCCTTTTTTGATCATTTTTAAAATAATTATGATTCATATATTGAGAAATTTTTGTTGTAATATCATCAAGTTTCTTCATTCTATCTCCCATAACATTTGGTTTCTCGAGTGTACAATCCTTTCATTGTCCATCACATTCGTTATTAACATAATTCCTTCATGTTTCAGCCATTGACTAAAACCAAAAATCATATTTTGAGAAATGACAATCATAGTGAGGAATTATGAAAAAACATTTAAAAATGTACTAAATCATGAAATCATCTATGAAACCTTATGTTTAACCTAGGTCGTTCATAATAAATACCAAAACTATAGA
The DNA here is from genome assembly GCA_963277665.1 of Viscum album. Lineage (NCBI taxonomy): Eukaryota > Viridiplantae > Streptophyta > Magnoliopsida > Santalales > Viscaceae > Viscum > Viscum album. Next base: position 1,941,397,807 of record OY728159.1, read on the forward strand.
ATTTTATCCTATACATAGACTTATCCTTAGGGTTCCTTATAAGGTTTTCTCATCCTAGTTTCCAAAGGATAACTAAACCTTGTCTCTGATACCAACTATAATGACCCAATATTTTCATACATAGATATTAAATAGTTTTGGATGAATATTATAAAAATAAACTCTTTAGGATCATAAATTCATAGTGCCTTTGTAATTTTGGAATCATAAAAAACCGGTTCATAAAATATCTACATCGACTTCCTCTTAATTCTTCATAAATAGATCCCTTTTAGTATATCACACTAAACACCTTTATTCATATCCTATGGAAAGGAAAAATAAAAAGGGGTGATCTCAAATGATCAGTAAGGTTAAACATTAAATATATCAATTTATTGTCTTATGAAATAATAAGATAATAAATATGGGTAAGTGATCATGAGCATAACATACAATGTTTATACCCAACCTATCATGAATCATAAACACGAGTCAGGGCATAAATATTTAACATGAACCATAATAATGAAAATTTATCATAACTAATTCTTGAACCATATTTTCAAATCATAAATGTGTGTGACATCATCATAAGTATAGAAATCAATTTTATATTTCAAGGTTAACTACCAAGACTCTTAGATCAATCCTTATCACCTATTTTCCTTAATAGATCAAGAACATTGACTAGTTTCCCACCATGGATCAAGAACATAGACTTTTTTAGATTAAATATCTCGTGAGATATAATTCATTAACCAATTAATTGGATATGTATATAGTTCCCACCCATCACTTAATGAAAACTATACATATGTGTGTTGTATAACCATAAACAATTCACCATCTCAGAACCCATGTAAAGAAATTAGTTTCAAAGACACTTCATCATAACATAACTCATTTAAAGGAAATCAGTTTCATAAATATCATGCCATAATTGTAACACCCCAGTAATTTAAAAACAGATTTAATACAGAGTTCATGAAACACTGAGTCTCTACAAAACACCACTTTGTTATAACCTATCCAGTAAACATAATTATTTCCACCTCTATGATTTGAATTTCAAAAAACTAACATACACAGTTGCGTTCAGTAATACATTTAGAGTCTAATAAGACAAAAATAATTTTTGGTGAATAGTAACATACCCTTATGGATTGTAACATACCCCTATGAATAGTACTATTATTCTTATGAATATTAATGAATAGTAAATTAGCCAAAAAATAGAAACTTCACCCAATAATGTATAAATACAATTTAGACATATGATTAGTGATAAAATGATCATATTATAAGTATTTGTATTTTTTTCATAAATATTTTAATTACAATTCTATGAATCTTTAAGTGATGTCGTTAGGCTGCCAAATTTTCATGAAGGATTTCTCAACTTTTCATTTATTTTGGGTTCCTTTCTTTTCTTTTTTCTTTCCCCGCCTACTTTTATCAAAAATTTTATGATAACTCTAGTACCTTATATGTATTTTAATTTTGTTTTGATAATAGAATAATTCATCATCATCTCTCATTTCTCCTTCTTTTATACTAGAAATGAAAACACCATCTGAGATGTGTTAATTTATCACATTCGAGGATGATCGGTTTTAAATTTCAATTACCATCTTCAATTATAGTCATGAAACCATTTTTATGGTTGAACCAGACTATAATATATTTATTATAACTTATGTAATGCTATGGAATATTTTATCACACGTTATATTAATTTATAAATTAAAATGTGTTCTTTTTTATCAAGAACCGCTAATTAACCAAAAAATTTATCATTAAAATTTTATATAATGATTCACCTTCACTCCCAAAAAACAAATGAATTTTATAACCATGTAATATTATTTATGTTACCAAATAAAATAAAAATTCTATTCTATACAAACATTCTCATATTACATGTTTATCCTTACATATATATAAGTAAACTAGTTATGAATACCAAGGAAGAGAATGCTCCTAAACAATAAAATTGAACTTATTAAAACCATAAAGAAATCCATGAATGAAATTAATAAGAACATACTAAATAAATTACATAAATAATAGGTTCTTTAAATATTAATTAATGAGTTTAATTTGGTTATCCAGGACACTATGATCCAGTGAAGAACACCATCGGACTTAAGATAAGGGTTTCCTCATCTCAATTCCATTATTGTGAGACATTCCTTATTCACTACTATTACTTCTATATGGTGTATGTATATTTTCCATTTATTTTTCATATCATTAATCTATTTATTTTAATTATATTCAATATATCATTTTATGATTATTAATTTTGGGGCATAAGATTCAATTTTTATTAATTCCTATTTACTCTTTATAAATTATATGTGAATGTTATATATATTTTTACCATTCATAATAATTATTTATTTTATGGTGAGTTACATGTTTTGAAAGAATCTTTCAAAAATGATTCTGAAATGCAATCCCGATTCAAGGAACTTCTCGAATTCTTACCCATTTTGAAGTTCACTATATAATATGTTTTAACACATATTTATCTTTATAAAATCAAAAAAATTAACATGAAAAATATATTTTGGTTCATTTTTAGTTTTATGAAAGAAAACATGCCTTTTATCTTTTAAATCCTTAATATCTTCCTTAAACCGCACTAAAATGTTTTATTTCTAAAGCTTCCTTGAAAAGTCTTTTTAAATGATTTCACCTCAATAATACTTTATTTAAGACTCAAATATAATTTCAATGAAATTCCCTTTTATTCTCTAGGATATACATATTTACCATCTGATTTCATGACAAATAAAAATGATTTTCCAAAATAACTCTTCATTCCGAAGTAAAAACGTATTTTTCTCAGCTCAATTTAACTTTTATGAGATATATTCTTTGTTCAACACTTATTTATTTCCTGTCATTTATGTACATTAATTTTTTATATCATATAAAGAGTATATTTATTCTAATTATATTCTAAGGGATTATTAATTGAATGTTTCAAGGTGGTATGGGGCACTTTGGAATGTTTAAGGATTATTTCCTCAATGATTTTTCAATGGTCTCATTTAAAATTATCTCCATCTATGTCAATATCATTTGTTTAATCTTTTAGTTCAATAAGTTTTATCTCCTTTGATATCATAAACCATGTTTTATTAAATGTTTTATGATTAGTTTGACTGTGGATGTTCTATATTAAAACCATTCACTAATTTACTCTGAATGGTAAGTTTTTGTGGTTGATATGGGAAAGTTATTTACATTTAATATGTTAGTTTCAATGTGAATGTATATGTTATTTATGTTTATCCTCATTCATATGATAAATTAATTTTACTTAGTAAGTGTTGGGAAAGGCCCTCTTTAGCCCCTCACTACATCAATAGGTCTCATGAGACAAATAGACATGGAATTGGCTGAGGCCTTTCCCTTTTTGAGATATGGTTTTGGATGAGGCCTTAATCATTTTTAGATTTATTGGTCACGGCATTGAGTTTTGGTTTTATAATGTCTAGAAAATGAATTTCCTTCATTATGAAACTAGTAATTTATAGTTCATGTTTTTTTTCAGCTAGTATAATACCCATGATTATATTTTATTATAGAAATATTTACTCAGTTCATATTCCTTCCATATTATGTTCAAGTTTATTCTTCAAGGAATGTGTTTTTAGTTATTCATCATGACTAATGTTTATTTTTATGATATATTTTGTTGTATTTCTTACCCTTATTGATCATCTGAGATCACCCCTTTCTAATGTTTCATTTTCTCAGGACATGAAGAGGTTTATTGTGAATGACCTGTATAGATAAATATAGAGTTTTGGATGTTCCCAATAAAAATTATATGTTGTATTTCTTTTCAAATTGTAATATTAAACCTATTTATGTATCTTGTTTTCAAAAACTACTAAATATCTTGGTCCTTTGGGATTTGATTCTTTATAATCATGCCAATGTACTAAAATAATGCACCAACTCTAAGCTTCAAAGTTTGGGGTGTTACAGTTGGTATCAAAGGAAATTTAGTGGAAAATGTGGAAACTAGAAGTAGAAAATGTAGATTAGGGACTAACACCCTAAGATAGACTTTTATGATAAACATACAAGAACATCCTGTAATTTTTATAAGGAATAGATTATGTGAATCTTTCTAGAAAATGCATCCCTTTCAAGAAACTACAAGTGGACGTGGTAATGGCACAGATGTACCTAGGATTAACAACTCTAACAAGGAGTTTTGGTCTTAACCAAAGGTATCCTGGTACACGACAACAGGCCTTATTGCGCACTTGGTTTGACACTCCCAGGGGATATGCTTATGATAATTCACATTTTCTTTTTAAACCACTATGAAGGGATTAAATGTAATTTTTTCCTCAAAGAGCCCATGTATATGATTATGAGATTATTTATGGATAGGATTTGAATTTATTCTAAGTATTTTTATAACTTGATATTATACATTATGATTCATAATCTAATCTAGTGTATTACATTATTTAAAAATGTCACATATCAGAAGGAATGATATCTTCACCAATACACATGATTTAAATAGTAAGAAGGACAATATCTCTCATGGTCTTAAGACATCGTTTCAAAGGAAGATAGTCTCCCATGTATCCTCATCATATGAAGAAATTGTATCATGTATTTACAATGTATGCAAATAATTATCTGAGTCTTATGTATTTCAAGGGAAGAAAAAGAAGAAGAGTATGGTAGAGAAAAATATGGATAAAGGGAATAAGGGAACGAACGGTTTTCCCACATGTGATAGTTGGGGAAAGAACCACCCTACTAAATTCTTGAAGTGAATGGGTTCTTGTTATAAGTTTGAATAAAAAGGAAAGAAATTTCATGATTTCAAGGGTAAGAAAATGGTTTCCAATATAGAATGCTTAAACAGAAAGAATATGGGACACTATGCGAATCAATGTCCCAAGCGTCAAAGGAATATACCCCAAATAATGATTCTGGATAATGAGAAAGTTATGATGCTATCATATATGAAGTGGTATGATTAATATTCCTTTTTAAGAATCATTTAATTTCAATATTTTTTCAGCAATTTACTGGTTATAAGAATTTTAAGATATATGAGGATTTTACTACAGAACTATTTCATTAAGTATTTGAGGTTGTATGATGATTTTTACCAAGGAAATGTGACTCAGTAGAAAGTTAAAATCTAGAGAAAGATTATGGTTGAGGGAAAGGCCACCCTAAATATATTCCTGATTATTACGATAATGATGAAAAGGATACATAATGAAGTTATTCACATGTTTGGAATGTGAAAATTTAGAGTTTGTTCATATAGATTAAGGGTTAATGATAATATCATATTGCAAATTCAGAGACCTTCATTCTAAAGTGTTGAATAATTATATTTTTGAATGTTTAACTGTTAATGAATTGGTTTAAGTTGATCATTTCATGAGCTTTTATAGTTTAATGTAGTAATTCACCATATGGCGTAACATGTGCTAAGTGATGAAGTATAGATAGTTCAAGGTGAAATCAAAGGATGATTTTGTAAATAAAAACATATATTTATACTATTATAGAGTGGAATAATTATATAACTCAAGTAAAATATTTTTAAATAAAATGTTTTTCTATTATCATAATCTTTGATAATATCGATGATTTTTTTTACAATATTTTATAGTTTTGTAGTAATCAACTTTCATTTGAACATGTTCTTCATCACGTTCCATCAAAAATTCATAGTTATATTTTTCTTCCATGTCTAGGTTTTTACTTCCAATGAAATTTCACCCCATTAAAAATCATATTTTTTCGGTGACCACCACATTCCCCTTAACCACCTTTTAGGAGGATACTTTATTAACCCTATTTCTGATGTGGGTTTCTCGAAAGGGAATTTTAAAGAATAAATATTTAAATTTAGATGTGCAGTTTTGAATTGTGAGGATACAATTTGGTTGAGGGGGGAAGAATTTAATACCCCAATAATTTACAAATATATTTAATATAGAGTGCATGAAACACTGAGTCTCTACAAAGCACCACTTTGTCATAACCTATCCAGTAAACATAATTTTTCCACCTCTATGATATTTAATTTTGAAAAACTGACATACACAGTTGCATTCTGTAATATATTTAGATTCTGATAAGACAAACCTAATTTTTTGGTGAATAGTAACATATCCTTATGAATAGTAACATACCCTTATGAATAGTACTATTACTCTTATGAATAGTAATGGATAGTAAATCGGCCAAAAAATAAAATCATCACCCATGAATGTATAAATTCAATTTTGACATATTATAAGTGAAAAAATGATCATATTATAATTATTGGTATTTTTTAAGCTATAAATATTTTAATAAAAATTTTATAAAATTTTAAGTGACGTCGTTAGGATGCTGAATTTTCGTAATGGATTCTTCAACTTTTCCTTTATTTCAAGTTCCCTTATTTTTTTTCTTTGCTTATCTCCTTTCATCCAAATTTTATGAAAACTCTAGTAACTTAAATGTACTGAAATTTAGTTGTGATAATGTAATAATTATTCATCATCTCTCATTTCCCCTTCTTTTATACTATAAATGAAAACACTATCTGAGATGTGTTAATTTATCACATTCAAGGATGATGGGTTTTCAATTTCTTTTACCATATTCAATTCTGGTCATGAAAAAAATTTGATGGTTAAACCATACTATAAAATATGTATTATAACTTATTTAATGTTCTGTAATCTTATTTCACACACGATATTAATTTATAAATTAAAATAAGTTTTTTGTGATCAAGAACCGCCAATTAACCCAAACAATTATCATTAAAGTTTTATATAATGATTCACCTTCAATCCCAATAAACAAATGAATTTTATAAAAATTGTAATATTATGTATGTTGAAAAATAAAATAAAAATTTAATTCTAGACAACCATTCTCATATTACATGTTTATCCTTAAATATATATGTGTAAACTCGTCAAGAATTCCTAGGATAACAATGCTCCCAAACAATAAAATTAAACCTATTAAACCCATCAATAAGTCCATGAATGAACTTAATAACACAATAATAAATCAATTAATTAAATAATAGTTTCTGAAATATTAATTAATGAATTTAATTTAGTTATCCATGACACTAAGATCAAGTGGAGAACACCGTCGGACTTAAGGAAAGGGTTTCCTCATCTCACTTCCATTGTTGTGAGACATTCTTTATTCACTATTATTAATTGAGTATGGTTTATGCATAATACCAATTGATGTTTCAAATAATGAATATATTTATTTTAATTATATTCAATTAACCATTTTATGATTATTACTTTTGTGTCATACGTTCAATTTATTACAATGTTTTAAGTATTTCCTACTCGAACCTTCATTTTCATTCGGGTTACTCTTATTCTCCACTCACCTTAATAAAATTTTTATTAATTCCTATGTACTCCTCATAAATTCTGTGTCAATGTTCTATATATTTGTACCAAAAATATTACTTCTTTATTTTTTGGGGAGTTACATGTTTTAAAATAATCTTTCAAAAAAAATTCCGAAATGCAAGCCTGATTCAAGGAACTTCTCGAATTCTTACCCATTTTAAAGTTCACTCTATAATATGTTTTAAGTCATATTTATCTTTATAAAATAAAAAAAATTAACATGAAAAAAATATTTTTGTTCATTTATGGTTTTATTAAATCAAACATTCCTTTGCGCTTTAAAATCCTTAATATCTTTCTTTTACCACACTAAAATGTTTTATTTCTAAAGCTTCTTTAAAAACTCTTTTTAATTGATTTCACCTCAATATAACTTTATTTAAGACTAAAATATAATTTAAATTAACTTTTAATTTATTTTCTGTTATATTCATCTTTAAAATCTGATTTTGTGGAAAATACAAATGATTTTTCAAAAGAACTCTTCTTTCCAATGTAAAAAAGGATTTTTCTCATCTCACTTTAACTTTTATATGATATATGACTTATTCACCACTTATTTATTTCTTGTGGTGTATGTACTTCCATTTTTTATATCATTTCAATAGTATCCTTATTCTCATAATACTCTAATTCATTATAATTTTAATGTTTCAACATGGTATGATACACTTTGGAATATTGAAGGATTATTTCCTCAAGAATTTTTCAATTGTCTCATTTAGAAGTATATTCATCTATGTAAACATACATTTTTTAATATTGTACTTAATTAAGATTTATCTCCTAAGATATCATAATCCATATTTTATTTAATGGTTTATGATTATTTTGACTGTGGATATGCTATCTTAAAACCATTCATCAATTTACTCTGAATGGTTAGTGCTTGTGCTTGATATTCATGGAAAGTTTTTTACATTTCATATGTTAGTTTCAGTATGAATTTATATGTTATTTGTGTTTATCCCCATTAATATGAGGAATGAATTTTACTTATTAAGTGTTGGGTGGTTCCCTCTATAGCCCCTCAATGCATCGGTAGGTCCCATGAGACAAAAAGATGTGAACTTCGTCGAGGCCTTACCCATTTTGAGATATGGTTTTGGTTTAGTCCTTAATTATTTTTAGAAATCCTAGGTGATGCCTTGATGTTATATTTTAAAATGTCCAGAATATTCATTTACCTCACTATGAAACTAGAAATTTAAAGTTCATGTGGTTTTCTGACTAGTAGAATACCCATGATTATGTTTTATTATGGAAATATTTACTCAGATCATATTCCTACAATATTATGTTAAATTTTATTTTTAAAGGCATGTGTTTTTAGTTATTCACCATGTATAATGTTTATTTTTATGATATCTTACACTGTATTGCTTACCCTTAACGAGCATTTGAGCTCACCCCTTTCTTATTTTTCATTTTCTCAGGATATGAAGATTTTTTTATGAATTACCTGTATGGATAAACATAGATATGTGGATCTTCCCAATAAAACTTTTATGTTTTATTTCTTTTCAAGTTGTAATTTTTAACCTATGTATGTATCTATTTTTCCTAAACTACTAAACTACTCGGTCCTTCGGGATTTGATTCCTTGTAATCATGCCAATGTATTAAAATAATGTACTGACTCTGGGCTTCTGGTGTCAGGGAATTACAATAATAATAATGAACCATTAATAGAAAGAATAATAATGTTATAATTGGGACATATCCCTATTCAATCATAAATAACATCAAATAATGTTGTCTAATGAGGAAAATGGTTTTGAAAGATTACTTGAAATAATTCTTGACAAAAATATTTTTTCCTTTATGAAATCACTTTTTAAAGAGTTGTGAAATTATAATGGAAAATAGTTTATTTGAAAAGAAAATTGAAATATTTTAAAGTAATCCTCAAGTAATTAAGTATTTATTATGGCATGAAATTTCACTTGTTTCATATAATTTAAAAAAAAATCCTTCCATATATTTTTGTCGGAAAGTCACAAAGATCCATATTTAGAAAATAATAAAAATATTATTTTCAAACTATTTCATAAAAAGTAAAAAATGGGTAAAAATAGATTTAAATATTAATAGTCTAATATTAAAAACCTTTTTTAAAACATTCTTAGAAAACATGGATGTGAAAGACAAATATTCCCCTATGGAGAATGAAAAAAACAATCTCAAATATTGATGAGATTGTGAAATAAACCCTTACCACTTTATAATTAGTAGAATGATATTCCCAATAAAAGATGTAAAATTATATGGATATTAAAATACCATAATATTCAGGATAAAACTCATAAAATACATTCATGTTTAATATATACACCACATATAAAAAACAACTAGTTTATAGGGCATGTTCTCAAAGAAATAAAAGTGAGTCAAAAATATATTACCTCAAGTATCTCCTTTCCTTGTTCGCATTCAAACATCCTGTATAATAAATTTGGATTTATTATACATTTATCCCATAAAAATATATCAATAATACCTTTTATTATTTTTTTAAAACATCTTATCACCGTTTTATTAATAATTAAAATCACTGTTCTAGGTGATAACTGCTTCATTTTCCAAGCATGTTTCGGTTCTGCATTCCTAGTCCTTATACTTAAATCATGGAATAATCATTTCCAAAATCATTATTTTGTTATATATATCATATATATTTATAAAATTATTCCTTATTACCACCCATGTGAAATATAGATGATAAAATAATCACACCGCATCATAGAGATTGTAAGTCACACATACACATGAGCAACCTTCTCATTTCACAAAAGATTACATGGTAAAATTGTAGATATGATATTATCATTACATATGTATAATTATGTAATATATATCATATTTAAACATTAAACCCATCATAATCCCCATTTTTAAAATATGGTGATTTAAAATGAATTGTATCGCTACATGGAAATGGTAAGTCGTATGTACGCATGAGAAATAATTTCACATCTTGTTTGATGTATAAGGGGTTGTATAATGGTGTGTTCATAATAATAATAAAATTTAATAATATTAAGTATTATGAATTTATTATTTTATTATATTCATTAATGATTTATAGGAGGTATAGGAGAGTGGAAAAGGATATTGATTGGTTAGAGCAATTACCTTATCTTTGAAATGGATCATTTATATCTCCTCTAAAGGAATCTAGAGTTGGTTCTTTGGGAAGAATAGAAATTATTGAATATGGGTAGGTAAGTTGATAAGATAATTTGAAATATTTTTTCTAAGATAGAAAAATCATAGTGGTGAAATGAGATGATGGAGGAGGTGTCCTTTTATAATCAAGGTGAGGGGAACTTTTGGAATTTCAAAAGATATTAAATTATATTAAATTAAATATAAATAAAATTTCCTCCAAATTGGAATTTATTTGAAGATAATGTGGTATATGATGGTAATACCATAAAAAATTGATTTTATACACGTTTTTTTTTTATTTTAAACCTTATTATTTATATTAACCCTTAGTTAACCTATTTTAATTTTAACTATGGTAATAACATTTTCAATTTTAAAAGGTGGATATTTTTACTTATAAGGTTTAAATTGAGCCACAAATGGTCAATTTATGATATTTTAGAGCATAATTTATCCCATTTGTCTTTATTTATTATTTTTATGTTTTTAACTAATTAAATAAAATAATATTTTTATAAAATATATATATTGTCGATTTAGATACTATTCATTACGTTGAATTTAAGAAAATAAATACAATAGTATAACTTCAAAAAAATCATTTAATACACTATTAATATGTCATGTTCACTGATAAAATTCTTTTATCACCTCAAGTAATTCAAATTATATTTCTTTTAATATTTTGAATATCACTTAATTGAGTTTTCCATTAATTTAATAATTATTGCATCATCATTGTGTAATTATTTATGATAATTATTTCATCAATAAAAATTAAAAAAAATCACATGATTTATATAAACCTTTTAAATTTCATAATAATATATATTTTCAAGATTATCTTTTACTTATCCCCATATTAAAAATTGTATAATTATTAAAAGTAGGGGTGGGACATTTTATCACTCTCTTTTATTTTAATAATATCCAAGTCATTTTCATGTAAAAGTTTCCATTAAATAATTAAATTTCAAACATTATGTTTTAAGGGTATAATGTAATTCGTCCAATAACATTTTTTCAGGTTTTATAGTAATTTTATAATATTTATAATTATATTTTTACCCTTAATTACCTGTTTTACCATTAACTGTTGTAATAAAAATTATTAATGTTACTATTCATATTATCCAAAAATAAAAGGGAACTTTTTAATAAATTTAAACCTTATAATTAAAAATATGGAATTAATTTTTCACAATTATAATCACTTAATTGGATAAAATCAATTTAAAATTAATCCCATTGATGAAATGAGAAAACTAGTTTTTAAAGTGAAAAGGTGAAAAAGTTTGAAATGTTTTTATATCCGATTTAATTGTGAAACTAATTAAGATTACCTAAATTAGATTAATTTATGTAAAATTATAATAATTTACTTTAAAAAAAATTGAAAAAAAATTAACTATACAAATAAGTTATATGAAAACATAGTTTTCAATTAAAATTTAGTATTTTTTGTTATTCATCAAAACATGAAATTTTTTAGAAAAATACCAAAAAATACACCAAAGTAAATTTTTATATTACACTTTAAAATGAGAAATTTTTTTCAAATATAATTTAAAAAAGTTTCAAAAACTATATTTAAAACTAATCCACCATTAAAAGGCGGGAAAATTTTCTTTTGAAAAATAGCTCTCTTATACGTAAAATCAGATTTATTTTTATATCATATATAGAAAAAAAAATAGGATGAATGTTAAAAATTATATTTAATGTTATATATATATATAATATAATCCAAAAATACTAATTTTTTCATTTATTGGTATAAAAAACTTGGGCAAAATTAAATGGTTTTAAAAAATATATATCCTTTTATATTCTAAAAGATTTTTATTTTAATTTATAATTAATTGGTCCCCAAAGAATTAATTATATATACACATATAAACCATATTTTCATAATTAATTTAATCATATTAATACCCAATATTCTAACAACTGTTTTATAATTTTCTTATTTAAATAATTGCAATAATAAAATGACGTTTCATAGAAACTCAATGTTTCATGTAATGCAAGCTAAGATGGTGTTGCGTGTAGCGTAAGATTAAATTTGTGTATCATATAACCCAAGACATAAAATAAATTTATTTAATTCAAAAAAATCATAAAAAATCATGTTGTTACAATTACTCCATAAAAGATACATCTAGTTTCAACTCTATGTCCTCACAGTTGATCACATGTGTAAGATTAGGCTCTTACCTATGAAGATCAGAAACATGGAACACATTATGCATATATAAATATAATAAATAAATGTCAAAATAGTAGGCCACTATTTTGATACACTCAATGATCATGAATGGTACAAAAAACTACGTTGCCAACATCCCTTCATTATATAAATGATGAATCCCCAACCAATGTGACACCCATAAGAAAACCTGATTTCCCAAAAAGAACTCAAAAGTTCATCTTCTATTGTAAGAATATGATAATTTTATACTCTAAGAGGTATACAATAATTTCCTATCCAATTTTACTTTCTCATAGGAATCCTATACCAAAATCAACCCCACAAATGTTACCTCACAAGCCTCATACCAACATAGTGGTGAGCAACACAGCTATCAATAAAGATCCTCAAATGGTGACATATGAATCAAAGACAAGAAGATGTTATTTTATGAAAACTAAAACAATGATTAGTGATCATCCTAATATCCACCAAAGTCTAGAAATCATGATCACAATATATCCTCTAATATCTATATTTTCCTCTCTGATTTTTCATCGGTCTATGGATGATACATTATATTTGGTTTCAATTGGGTACTCAATGACTTTTGGAATACCTTCCAAAAAAATGATGTAAAGTGTTCATATCTATCTGATACAATTCTTAATGGATATCTATGTAGGAATACAATCACCCATACATATAAATTTTCTAACTCATCCATGGAAAGGGTCTCTCAAATTAGTAAGAAATGACCTACTTTTTCAATTGATCAACTATAACCCAAAACAATATCATGATTCTTTAGGGTCCTGGGAAACCCCATCATGAAGTCCATTTTCACATTATCCCAGTTTTACTTAAGCACTATAATTGGTCAAAGTAAACCACTAAGACACTGATGTTCAGCCTTTACCCTATGGAAAATAAGGTATTATGAAACAAAATAGGTGATTTCCTTTACTATACCTATCCACCAAAACTAACATTGTATATCCTGGTACAACTTCTTTCACCCTATAAACACGGCTCACTTAGAAGCATGAGAGTCTCTCATCAACTTCTCCCTTTAGTAAACTTTCACTAATAACTTCCCATGAATGTATATCATGTATTAATAATCTAAATACCACACTAGGACTAAGTTATCCCCCAAAAATCACTCCAACATCACTAAACACTTATGATATGACTCTTGTATAGCCTTTACCTGGTCTACTAAGGAAGTCATGATATTCAAATGCACTCATGTCACTACTATATGATCCTAAAATAAATCCACTAGTTAATACACCATCATACTCATCAGATTACATTCCTCCAACAAATTATACTCTCTAAGTTATTGTGTATTTGAAATTTTCTTGTTGATATCATATGCAATAACATTTCCTTTCGCTAGAGTGTAGGCCATATCAAAGTCAAATGTCAATAGATAATGAACCCAAAAACACGACCTAAAATTTAGATTCCACTTAGATAAGATGTATCATAAGATATTATGGTCTTTTTAGAAAATAAACATCTATCTAAAGAGATATTGTTTCCAATAATTAAAAGAATGGAACAAATCTTCCAACTCTAACTCATGTATTGGTTAGTTTCATTCATGGGTTCGCAACTGATGTAACCCATAAGAAACTACCCTGTCCCTCTACAATAACACAGCTCCCAAACCAACACCTAAGGCATCATAGTACATTGTGTATCCATTCTAAGGATCTAGAAGAATCAAAATCAGGGTTGTCTTCATTCTCCACTTCAGCTCAAGTAAGGCCACTTCACACTAATTATACTACTCAAACTCCACCCCCTTCTTGTTTATCTCTATCATTGATACTAAAAAATAAAAGAAGTATTGGATGAAGCATTGATAGTACCCAAAAATCCCAAGGAATCTTTTGATCTCAAATATATTTATGGTGTGTTCCTAGGAAATCACAACCTCTACCTTCTCTAGGTCCCCTAAAATTATGACCTCAAAAATTACATTCCCAAGGAACGAACCTCTTGAATTTAAAAGTGACACTTTGATAGTTTGGAATAAAGTTAGTGTGCTCAAAGTATACTCAATACAATATCAAGGTTCCAAGAATGATATCTAAATTCTTAGAATATATTAGGATGTCATCCATGAATATATCTGTGAAGGATTAAAGATATATTTGGAAAATACTATTCAGGGGATCCATGAACACCAATGATGCATTTTGTAACCCAAAAGCATTGAAATATACTCATGCAATCCATATATACTCATAAATGTTGTCATTAGAATATCCTCTTCTCTGACTTGTAACTAATGGTATCCTAAACGAAGATCAATCTTAGAAAACCATAGGGCTCCCCTAACTGATTAAACAGACCATCAATCCTTGGTAAAGGGTACATGTTCTTCCCTATTACTTGATTAATTTTCCTATAGTCTACACATATTCATATACTACCACCCTCATTCTTAGAAAACAAAATTAAATCACCCCAAGGAGGTTTTCTCAGTCTGATAAATTCCTTCACCTCTAAATCCTATAATTTCACCTCCATATCTCTCAAATCAGTTAGTTTTGTATGGTAGGGAGGAATCAATATCAGTTATGCCCCAGGTATAACCTCAATATTAAATTTAATTCCTCTATCTATAGGAATACTTGAGAATTCATCTAGGAAATCATTCTGATAATGATCCACCATTTGAGGGAATATATAGGGGGTTACTGTTTATCCTTATATGAGATCCAATATTTATGCCTATATCATGATAGATCCAATATGTCTTAATTTTGGTCCCATATTACCATATCTGAGATCTCATTCACCTGTCAACATGAACACTTCTTCTATGGGAATAGTGAAAGATTAATTTCTTTGGTTGAAAATAATATGATCATGATAACTGGTTAACCATCCAATTAAAATATCACATAAAAACTATTAATTTCTATGACCAAGAAGTCCCAAATGTTTCCATATCTAGAGAAAACTATAGGACACTTAGTAAATCCATGGATATGCTTTAATAACTTTCCCAAGGTCATGTTAAGAGAGTGACAATCATCAGATAACTCAACTAGTAAATCTAGGCTAGAAACAAATTAATAATGTATAAAAGAATGGGAAGATCATCTATCAAACAAAGAAGTAGATAACGTATAGGTAGTCAAAACCATTCATATAACCATAGAAGGTACTTCTCTACTAATGGATAAAACCTCTTCTACTAAATAAACTTTTACTACCTCAGCTCCCTGAGCCTGCCCTAGATTCACCGAAGTCTATGGGTTCAGAGTCCACTGTTGGGGACCCTATCTAGATCCATGGGTCATGGTCCACATCATTCCCACATCACTTCAAGATCATGTATAAAATTACCTAAAAACAAAATTTGAACATATCCTATCCTACCACATCTATAAAACTTTTTATATGTGGTCTTATGAAAATTTTTTGATAGTTCCCACATTATCCATAGTTTAAACATTGGGAACTTGTACCTTGTAAGGAGGGGGATGAAGAATATATATTATGACCTTCCTTTGATGAAATCAAAAAATTTCATATATAAGTATTAAATCTTATTAGATGCATATTCATTACATATCATTGTAATCCACACAAAAACTATAATGGTTTGGTGTCTTTAGAAACTTGGTTATATAAACAATTTCTATATAAAATATTTATACCATCTCCCACTAAGTTATTTTCAATTGTCACCATTTTTAGATATTTCATACTTAAAACCATTCTTCATATCCTAGGGAAAAGGAAAAATAATAATGAGTGAGCTCATATGATTAATAAGGGTAAACATGGGAGATATTAATCAATAATAATATTTAATAATATCATTTGAATAAGTGTATGAGAATATGATATTAACATTTTAAAATCATAACCATAAAATCCTAGATAATAATTATCATCATGATATAAAGTTTGGATGTTCATAAGATATGAATTATATAGGAATCAAAGAACAAGATCCATGATAGAATAACATTAGATTAATACCATGACATAAAATAGTGGTATAAAGTGTGGCATAATCATAATCATAGAAACCATTTGTCATGAATATCTACCAAGACATTTATCACATGATGTTATTAAACTAACCACCTATATAACCTCATTGGGATTGAGATATCCTTTTATCTACCATATTTCAAACTTGGGATAATATCTCAAGTACCATTTGATATTATAAAACATTAATCATTACCCAATGACTTATAGGGATATAACATACCCACTCATCACATAATAATAATCTATTCATATTTATTCCATATGATCATGAAAACATTTATCATTTAATTATATATTAACCCATGGAAAAGAAAATATGGTTCATCAATATTTCATCATCGTAATCATAAAGCATCCAAATAAAGTATAAATATTGTAACATTGGATCATATTTCTCATAAAACATAAAAAACATCAAAGGATGTTGTCATATATGAAAATACCTTTAAAAGTTTACTGAAACTTTTCTTTAGGAAAATACCCTTTTAATTTTGAAATCGCATATTTATAATATAAAAATTTCCAAAATATTAAAGA
This sequence comes from Viscum album, assembly GCA_963277665.1. Classification (NCBI taxonomy): domain Eukaryota; kingdom Viridiplantae; phylum Streptophyta; class Magnoliopsida; order Santalales; family Viscaceae; genus Viscum; species Viscum album. Next base: position 1,941,415,165 of record OY728159.1, read on the forward strand.
AAATTTTTTCTTTGAAAATAACCTTTGAAAAATTCAAATTAATCTTCAACTTAAAGAGTAGTCTTGATGGTGGGAAAATTTGTTCAGGCATTACATGTCAAAACAAATATTTTTTTCTTAACTTTGGTAAAAAGTACCTCATTTGGAAAAAAAATAGGATTACATTAAACCTTTTTATAGAAATTAAAACATGGGTAAAAATGAATTTAATCAATTATCGTATTATATTAGAAACGTTGTTGAATTTTTTTTAAATAAAATATGGATATGGAAGAAAATGATTTGAGACCGAATAGAAAAAATGAACTCATTTCACCTTAAAAAAATCAAAATTTTGATTAATTATAGGTAAAAATGAAAGGTAAACCTATAATTTAGAGATATAACTAGAGGATAAAAAATTAAAAGATATTTATTATAGATCTATTATATAATTTAATCATCATAAATTTATGCATAAACAATCCTGGTAAAAATGAGGTTATAACATAAATCTCTTACCACTTTTATAACATTTTGATCAAAATCCCTAGGATACAATAATTTGAATTATAACTTTAAACTGCATTAATTAATAATGATCCAGGATATTACATGTAAAATTATTAGTATATACACCTCATAAACACAAATAGGTTTCATTATATCAAATATACCTCAAAAAACAATATTGTGATGAAGAACCCTAACCTTATGTCTGAATTGTTTTTTAAGTGCTCTAACCACTTTTATAATAAATTTATAACTTTTATAATTCTATAAAATTACTATTTAAACATTTATAATATCATATTTTATCTAATTATAACATTTCAACACCTCTTTATTAATAATTCTTTATTAAAATCCCCATTTTCGGGTGATAACTATTTCATATTTCATGTATGTTTAGGTTTGGTAGTTAGGATTTTTGAAATTTAGTCATCGTTACATCATATATAAAATATTAATCATGTCATAATTATCATATATAATAATTATATACACTTTTTTGACCATTAATATAAATTTGTGATGAAAAATGAATTAAATCACTTCATGAATATGGTAGTCTATATGTACGCATGAGTGATGTTTCTACTTTTCAATGGATGGAAAAAAGAAAGGTAAATAATAATTTACCTTTAAAAAATAATAATTATATAATAAATAATATATATATATATATATTCACTAAATATATCCTTATTACCATCCAATTAAATAAGAAATGAAAAACAAGTCACATCGCTTCGTGGAGATGGTAGTCCACACATACGCACAAGTAATGTTATCATTTTTTTAAAAATGTTATGGTAAGAAGGTAGATAAGATATTATAATTATAAAAAAATTATTTTATAAATATCATATATATTCATTATATACACCATAATAACTAACCATTAAATATTGTGACGGAAAATTAATCATATCTCTACATGGAGACATTAGTCCACACGTACGCACGAGCGATACTTTCATTTCACATTTTATGGAACGTAGGTTGGAAATAGTTGTGACATAATCATAATAACATCTCATTATATTTATGAAACTATATTCATCATGTTATAATGGATAAAATAGTTTTATATAAGGTTAAATAAAACTTAAAATTGAATGAGGTCAGTTAGGATTTATATCACTTCTTTGAGAAACCTCCTTTGGCTTAAACCTTTATAATTGAAAGATAGGTCTTAGGTGAAGACTGGGGAATATAAGATGAAAGTAAGGAATATAAAAAGGTATTATGGTTTCAATTGTATGATATAAATGTATACCCCTAGGTTAGATTGACAAATGAGTGGGGGGTAAACCAGTGGGATACATATTTGTATTTTTTTATTTTGAATTTTACCTCTTGAACTTATTAAGGTTCTAGATCCAATCAATGATATCTAACAATATCATCTCATGTGTAGTTTTAATAATGGATAGTGTAGAACATAATATTTACAAGGTTTTGAAAATCCCACTCCTTATTGCAACTGGTTATTCTCCTCGGTAACATATTCTTCACTACCAAACAAGTGATTACATTGCTTCCAGAACAAAATGAGAGACTTATTTACTACTTACAGCACTAACTAAAAGTATTATCCTTCTACCAGTCCCAACATAGAGACTTTTCTTACTTTCAAATCCAACTTAAATACTTCCCTCATTCCCAACTTCAAATAAGAAACTTCTTTTGTTTACAACTCCAACTAAATAGTATCCATTGCTCCCATCTCCAACTATGAGACTTATTCACTTATTTAGGGTTGATCCAATACATGATGATCTTTGTATATTCATCCATGAGAATGTTAAATCACACTGTATCAAGTACAATTCAAGTACTTTTACAGTATAATATTCTTCCTCAAATAATTCTGATCACAAATGTACAATGATTGCCTCTATGTAATAATTCTTTGGAAATTTTTATATATGTATGATTAAGTACCAACCTCACTAAGATGTGTGAAAGTACTGAACACAAATTTTTTAAGAGTTATTTTATGCAAGAATAAACTTTAAAAATTTTAACTCATGATCTTATATTTTTTTAAACACTATCACATATTATATCTTTCTTTAATATTTTATGTTCTTCTCAATATTCTCTTTGGGTTATCTTCTCAAGATTTTAGGAATTCATGTGTGTATGAGAATTAACATGTGCACGTTTAAACTCTTCTCCTTCATGAAAACCTGAATGACTGAAGACTATTCTTCTTCCTCATGTATTATCATCCTTCGTATAAGAGTAAATATTGATCTTGAAGTCCTTTATAGAAGTATATTTCAGTTTTCTAGCATGAATCAAACTTTTTTCTTCTTTATGCAAGGTGATGAGTAGGTTATCAACACAAGTGTGTGGTATATCAGTGAGTTCATGAAAACCCAAAGGGATTAAAGGAACTAGTTCTCTGTAAATCTCTTCGAGTGTGATAAAAACATGTTTAATGTCCATGGTATCTTCTTATTCATTTCATATTATGTGTCTCATGGAATCTCTTTATGAAATAGAAATTTTTTGTGCTCTGTTTCTCTTAGAAAAATGATAAATCTCTCAAGATCGAAACATATGTTCTCTTGTCATAGTGATTCCTTTTATAGGTGAGTTCCACCACCTCTTATCCTATAAATATTTCACATCAAGTCTCACCTTAAATATCCACAAAATACACCATTACCTACAAATTTAAATTCACTTAGTCTTTTAGTGAGTCCCAAATATTCTTATGTTGAAAATAGTGGAATCATCATGATACTAGATTCTTCATAGACTTGCATGAATTATTATATCACATGATCCTAATTTTTATAATCTGAAACTCATGTATGAATACGAATGCATGAATCATCATGTTTCATCTTTATTTTCATTCAACAATGTCATGTTCTTCAAATAACAACATTCATTCAAGAAAAATATTTCATGCATGTAAAATCATCTTCTTCTTCTTCTAGATATCTCAATTATGAAACAATATTGAGCTCATAATGATCATATAAGCCTCATGATTGATCAATGAAGTTATTTCCCTGAGGAATAGAGCATGAGTAATCCTTAGGTGTCAGAAGGTAGAAGAAGATAGTGGAACATCAATTGAATGGCTCAGATAAGCTAGATTATAGAGTGGTTATTATGTACCTATATTTTAACATTGTTGAACAATTCCCTATGTGTGCATATCCCACATAGAAGTTATCTTCTGTTTCACTCTCCAATAAAATAATTTTCATTCAAAAAAAATTTTAGCTAGTAGTAGGGTTTTTCACTCATAAAACTCACACACACAAGCTTGACACAGATCATGCCTCCCCATGATAGCCGACCTTACCAACTAATCCATCCACATGTACATACTCACCTGCTCATCAAAGTAGGCTAAATTAAATACCACCCGCACCTATTCAACCATATGATATTCATGGACTAATTCTCCCTTATGGTAGATGTCTCTTTCTTCATGTGTGGGATTGATTTAGTCCATGTGGCTACCCTTGTTTTCCATATTTTTTATGTAAGTCCTACCAAAAATAATTAAAAAAATGAAAAACCATACCCTACTGAAATATTTAACATAATATCATTCTAAATTATCACTATAAAATGTATTCATGAAAAATATATATTTTCCATGGCCTTATTACTCATTCCAAAATGGAAGCCTTTATGTCATTCTTCCAATTATCCTTCATTGTTGTAAACAATGTGCATTCTCTTAATGTAACTTTCAAGAGTATTAGTAATTAAGAGTGGTTAAATAATAACCACACTTACAAGGGTAATTTCTCAAGAATGAGGTCTAATTAAATTTTATGAATCTATAATAATTGTCTAAGAATCGCCACTTCATATTCAACTCACTAAATACATTTTGACACATCATTTCCAAAAAAATGAAACACGGGGCACAAAAATCTCTCGTATGAATTTTTTTGTCATTGTCTCTTAATGTATTTAAAATTAAATATGTGTATTTGTGCTCAAAACATTCTCCCATTTATTGAAAATCAAATGAAATGGATGAGTGGGGGAATTATCATCTCAATAATTTTTCCAAAACATATTATCCTACCTTAAAAGACTATTTCTTGAACCTTCTAATAGAGGTATGGTATCACTTGGTTTTCTTAAGAAAATAGCCTATAATTAATCAAATCTAATTCTCCATGGGATAACTTAATGTAGAAAACAAGAGATATATTACCAAGGATGTCTAATTTTTCCATAAAATACCATGAATGTGAAATCATGGTCATAAATTATCAATTATCATTTAAGGGGTTTTCAATAATCATATATTTTAATGAAATAAAAAATCCTACACACACATAAATAAACATATCATAAATTTTTTGTGAAAAGAAATAATTCACCCTATGTATCATATTTTAATAAGCCAAGAACTCCCCATTAATTGATATGATTAATATAATTAATAATGATGGATGAAATTATGATTATCATACCTCATAATTTAGGTTTAAAATCTATCCATAATTTATAGATTCACTAGAATTTAGTAAAATGGAATATTATTCTCAAGGTTACTCCCCCTTAAGGGATACACTATTTTATTTTATTTCATGGATTTTAGTAGAAATTATGAAGTATAATATCATATTTTTTCCATAATATATTGCCACAAACTTATCTTTCAATTCCCTACATGTTATATCAAATCATATAAAATAATAGGGAATAAGGATGGACCTCTTGGTTTTTTAGAAATAACATTTAAACTAAGAGATTACCCTCAATATGGGATACTCATTCCTTATTAACTATTCTTTTAATTTTTTTTAAAATATATTTATACTTTACATTAATTTGAGACATGAAGCCTCGAGTGATTTCATTTTATTTTTAAATAGATCTAACTATCTAGGAATTCATGTCAAGAATTTGATTCCTGTATGTCCATAATTCTTAAACCTTTTACAAAAGATACTTTCCACATTAGTTTTTTAGCCACTTTTTTACCTTTTTCTTTAGAAATGTTTTCAAATTCCTAAAATTATTTATAAATTTTCAATTAATTTTTCCAAATAACTATCCACTCATTCTTATCATTCTCAATATTCTCATAATTATATCATTACTTACCACTATTTTTCTATTGAAGTCTCTTCCCTTTCATATAAGAAATATCTTCGGGTAGTCTTTCCATTCATTTCTCATCAATATGTCCATATTTCTTACATCTTCCACCAACTTTTTCTAATAATTAATATTCGTTTTGAATTTTATTCTTGGATAGATTTTTTGTCACAAAATTCCTATTTTTTATGAAATTTTGTTTAACAATTTTCTTATTTTATTCATATTTCAATACTAACTTGGAAATTTATTTTCTTACATTAATCCTATTTTTTTGGTCTTATATTCATATTATCATTTGATTTGTCCATAATTGGTACATACCGACACTCATCATAATAGTAACCACTTCTTTTGCACTACTCATAGAAATATTCAAAGCATTCAAATATATTCTTTGTAGACATATTCATTTTCTATGGATTTTTCTTCTATAGTTAATGGTATTTTATTTATCTTTTCTCGCCCTAAATTTAGTCACTATTTTATCTTCATAAAATTAAATATTATTCCAACATTCCAAATATTTGTGTCTGAACTTCCAGAAATACTAACAATAACCGATGAATCTCTTTCTCTTATTTTCTGGTGTAGTCTGTACATATTTCATAGTTTTTCAAACTTTTTATTTTTGAGTAGAATCACTACTCTTCTATAAATTCTTAGGTAACAACTCTTCACACATATTTTATTATTCACCCTTTATGTGGTGGATCATGATATTTTCCACCATCTATATTTTCCCATGTTTTGGTTTAAAACCTATAACAGCTACTAAAATAACATTAATACATAAGATAATTTATGGGTTATGGGATACCTTCTTATTGGTAGATTTTTCTATTTTATTAGAGGATTATCACATGATATTACTGGATTCATGATCCGTATTTCATAATTTTGTGTAATTTTCTATTTTTACATCACTTTGGAAAGTTTCATATTGGGGTGATTCTTGATTATTGAATGTCACCTCCATCTCTAAACACTTAATGTTGGGATAGTTCTTTTTATTCTCAACTAATCTCATCATATCTTCCCAATCCCTATTCAACATATTCATTTTTTCTTCATGCATTTTTCTTGAATCTTGTAAGGATTTTTAAAGTTCCTGGACCTTTTTACTTTATCCTCAAATTGAGTATCTTTGATAACCATAGAAACTTTATAGAATTTTTCAAGTTTATGGAAAGCTTACACAAACACTATCTCAAAGATATATTTCTAAAAAATTTATTTGAAATTATTCAATATATTCATCATATACTTTATGGAAAAGATAAAATTTTTCATCCTTTTATTTCATAAATTTTGTGAGAGCATTGCATATCCCAACCATTTTAGAAAATGCCTCTTCCATAGAATTATCATCTTCTTCCAACTATAATTTTTCATTCTAAAGAGACTTGAATCCTCTAACAATAAACTTTAAAACTTATTTTGTAACTCTCTTCAGATGTTATTTTAATTAAAATGAAGATCACTAAGTGAAACAACATCATCACAACTTGAGAATGCTTCATCAGAAGAATCATAATCAATAAATTTATTGTAACATAAACCACATTGATTAAATTTAGTTAGTGGTGTATCTTCATTTACTATAATATTATTATTTAACATATTTTCATACCTCTTGTTTATATTATTATGATTATCTAAATAAATATCTATATTAGTAACCTTATGAGTAACTTTACTTTTTTCAATATGAGGTAGTTTACTCATTTACTATATTTTTTACCTCATAATAACTCATTTGGATATTAAGAGGGAGCCCTCTCTGATACTACTTATAGATCCCCAGGATGGATTGGCTTCTAAGAGGGGGTGAATCAATGGTTTAAGTTTTATGAATTATTTTCCTTTGAATTAAATCTATTGAACTTGTTAAGGTTACCGATCCACTCAGTGATATCTCTCGATCTCACTTCATGTGCAGTTGTAATATTAGAGAGAGTAGCAGAAAATATTTAAAATGTTTGGAAAAATCATGCTTATTTCTACAACCAGTTATCCCCCCTGGTTATAGATTCTTCACTACAGAACAAGTGATTAAACTATCCCCAACTCCAACTGAGAGACTTATTTACTACTTCTAGCAGCAACAAAAAGTCTTCTCCCACTCCCAACTCCAACTGAGAGACTTATCTTGCTTCCAACTCCAATTCAAATACTTCCTATACCCCTTGATCTAGCCGAGAGACTTATTTTACTTCCATATTCAAATGAAATTCTTACACTTATCCCAACTCAAACTGAGAATCTTCTACCCTTATTTATGGTTTATATACTACAATATGATCATTAGATCTTCCAATGTGTTCTTATTTAATCATACTTTCTCATGTACACTTAATTTTCCTTTTTATATTGTTGAACTTGCTCAAATATTATAATAACCTGTGTATGATTAGTTTCCTCAATAAAAATATTCTCAGTAAATTATTTTTTCTATCAGATGAAATCTCAACCTCACTAAGATGTGTGAAATTGGTTCACACAAATTATTCAAGTATTATTTTATACAAGAATAAAAGTGAAAAATTTCATCTTAGGTTATTCTATTTTTGAAACCATGGAACATATTATATTATTATTTAATATTTTATGTTTATAAATATTTTTTTGAGTTATCTTTTCAAGAGGTTATGCATTCACATGTTCATGCTTGCACTCTTCTCATTCACACAAAACTGAATGGGTGTATTCTATTCTTCTACCTTATGTACTACCCTCCTTCATGAAATAGTAAATATGGATTGTAAACTCTTTTAATCAAGTATATTTCATTTTTTTCTAGTAAAAATAAAGCTTTTTTTCTTCACACAAGGTGATGAGTAGGTTATTAACAAAATTATGTGGTGTGTTCATGAGTTTGTACAAACCCGAAGGGCTTCACTGAACCATTTATTCCTAAATCTCTTCAAGTGTGATAAACACAATTCAGATTCCCATGGGATCTCCTTCTACATCATGACCTAAGAGGATCGCAAAATCTATTCACAAAATATAAGTTTGTGGTGCTCTTTTTTTCTTTGGAAAAATAGAAAATCTCTAAATGTAGAAGTAAATATTCTATTGGCATGGTGTTGCCTTTTATAGGTGAGTTCCACCTCCTTAACTCTAAGAAATATTCTTCATCAAGTCTATATTTAAATATCCATAAAATACATTATGTCCTCTATATTTAAATTCAATGAATAATTAGGTGGGTAAAAAATATTCTTATGTAGAAAATAGTATCACCTTTATGATATGGGATTCTTCACAGACTCAAATGAATTCTTATATCACACGATCCTCATTTTTATAAGATAGAACTCATTTATGAAGACAAATGCCTAAATAATCCTTTTCCATCCTAATTTTCATTTTTTAGTGTCGCATTCTTTGAATAACAATATGCATGCAAGATAAAGATCACATGCATGTCAACTATTCTTCTTCTTCTTCTTGAGATCTCAATTATGCAACAATCTCAAGCATGATAAGATCATGGAAGATTGTGTTTCAATTAGTAGAGTTGTCACTGTGATTAATGGTTCATGAGTAATCCTTAAGTGTCTCTAATAGAATATGGTATCGACACCACGATCTAATGTCTTAGATTAGCCAGATTGGATAATAGCTACTATTTACATATATTTTAACATGGATGAATAGTGTTTCATGTGTTCTTTTCCATTATTGGATATCACTTCAGTTTCTTTCTCACTCTCATATAATACTTTCCATTCTGAAAACATTTCAAGCCAACAATGAGATTTAGCACCCACAATAATCACACACGCATGCTCCACACAGGCCACACCTACACACGGTGGTCTCCCTACCCAATTGGTGCATCCACATTCACTCTATCACCTATGCATCCTAGAGGTATTAATATAATCCCACCCACACCATTCCTTCCATATTAGATTCATGGACTGACTCTACTATGTGGTAGAGGTCTCCTCCCATGTGTGTGGGATTGATTTGGTCCATGTGGATTCTATGTTGGGCCATATTTTTTATATAAGGCCTATCAAAAATACTTATAAAAATTTTAAACCATACTCTCCTTAAATATTCAACATAATATCATTCCAAATGCTCAACATCAAAAGATATTTAAGAACAATATTTATTTTTTATGGCCTCCTTACTCCTCCTGCAATAATGGAAGTTTTCATGGCCTTATTCCAATTCTTGTTCATTATTATAAACAATATTTATTCTATTAATATGAATGTAACATATATTTTTTCATTAAGAATAATTAAATAATCTACACACTTACAATGATAATTTCTCAACATGACATCCAATGTCATTTTATAAATCCCTAACAATTCACCAAGTATTACAACTTCAACTTTAACTAACAAAAAACATATTGGAACATCATTTACAACAAATTAAACACTTTCCCAAACAATTTAAGTCTTAAAATTCATTAATATGGGAGGATATGAGGTTCCGTTTTAAAACTGAGGGAGAGGACACACATGTAATTACATAGAATATTTAAATATAATTAATTTATTTCTCAAGTATAATGATCCCAAATGGACAAGAATTTGAAATTAAGCTAATATAGGGTCAAAATATATTCAAAAAAATAAATATAGAATTTTATATTGAAATATAACCCATATATCATAGTTTAACTTCCTGTAAACCCATTTTAACTTTAATTGTGGCAACAAATTTTTATTGTTTTTACTATTCATTTGTGACCAAAAATTAAAGTTACATCATTAAAAAAATTATAAAATAGTGATTCCAAATATGGATATATTTTATAAAATTAAATTTCCCCAAGACGTATAAATTAATATTAAAATAAACATGAAAAATATAATGAAAACCTATTTTATGAATAATTCATTTTTAAACATAAAATTGAGCTTACTCTCACTCCTTGCCTAGAAATTACTATTAGATGGATGAAAAAATATTTGCTAGATTATATAATATACACATTATATTATAATTATTCATAAATTTTATTTAATTAAATTTATTATGATAAAACACATGGCACCCATAAAAACAGTTTTTAGAACAAATGCGTTTTAAGCACAAAAATGATCTTATACCAAAATCAAGTATAATACTGATTTCTACGTAATTAATTAAATTATTTATAATTAAGGTAAAATTATGTTACCATAATATTAAATTAAAAACATAATGGGACTTTTAAATTACCATATTTAAAGAAAAAATGGTGGTTTTACAAAAATCAATATTTTTCAATATTCACTTAAAAATACATCATTTGAGAAAAATATTAAAAAAATCACCATAATATAATATTGAAATTATTAATTCAAAAATTATATTAATTAACTAAATTAAAATTCTATAAACTTTTATAAATTAATTGTAATTCACGCAAAAAATATGTAATAAAACCCATTTTTTAAGAAAATATATTTTTAAAGCATAAAATGACTTCACTAAAATTGAGTACTTATTTATTATGAATCAATAAATATATTTAAATTATATAAAACCTTTATAAATATTTTTCATAATGTTTATTATTATTCATATATACCAATTTATTGGTAATGTTATAATGGTTACATTTAAATAATATTATATTTATAGTATATCGTTGTTCGCTTAATACTCAATGTTGAATGTTAAGAAATCTATTGAGCATAATTTTATTTTGAACTAAATTTTTAGGGTGATGTAACTTTTCTTCCACCATACCATACCTCTTTGGTCGTTTCCTTCATACTAATAGAAGAGGCATCCACTACATCACTAGGAAATCTGGTCATCAGCACTCTCTAAGCTTGTAGAAAACCTGTAAGCATGTCCTCCTCTAATAACTTCTCAAAAGTTAGTGCCTAAAAAAATATAGGCATACACCATCAAGTAAAATCCCCTAACCTGATTTCTAATATCTATAAAGGGTCTATTCTCAAACTTCATATCCTTATATACCTCATTACCAACCAAAATAATAGAAATGCATAGTAATTTCATGAAACAAACTGGGTAAGAAGAAACCAAAATTTTCCCTTGATAAAGCTCCATAAATTATTGAGCTCAGACAAACTGTAGTGTGTCAGTAAAGAAATCATCAAATAGAATTTCATTGAAGGTATCCCAAGTAAGTCTATCAGGTTTTCTTGCCTAACTATAACTCCCCACCATCTTCTATAAGATCCCTGAAGCATAAAGATGGTCAGATTCACCCTCATGCCCCTAAGAGTCTACAACAATTCAAACATTCCCTTGATAATGTCAATATAGTCCTCATTATTCTGAGTGAAACTAGTTCTCTAGACTGATAGTGTATTATGGAGATGAAAGTCTCAAGAATAGTCAACAATCTTCCTTTTCTCCCCTACTCCCTAAGCATACACAATCTATAAGACCCCTAATTATGGTAGGTTTACCACATAAACCACTAAAGTAGGTGAGGTAGCATACTTATATGCATCTTCCTTTATAGACAGTGGTGGAACTGGTGTATCCTCCGTAGAAGGATCATTCTAATGTTTTTTATGTTACATTTTTCTAAAATTATAAGAACCATTCATAACTCCTGTAAAAAATTTATTATGAGAGCAACTAAAGAAGTTATAATTCACATATAAGGGATTTATATTGGAAGACCTATCTTGGGGATACCTACACAAAAGGTATGACCCTCTTATTTCCACTCAAGGGTCAAACCCAGCCCATTTTACATGCACATTAGTCACATTAATATATATATATATATATATATCATAATAATTTTCACAATTTAACTAAGCAATTATGTCATAGATATATCAAAGCAATAGAGAACACAGGTCTATCCTAAAAAAATAGCACAAATCAAGGAATTTAATTAAATAACTACTTTATAGCACACAATAGGTATATATATATATATAACATTTGATTCTATGTTCCTATTAATGATGCACAAATGCACCCAAATCTTTTATAACTATAACATTAATCTCATCATTGGTAATTCATAGGTCCATTACACATGAGCTAGCTAGGAACATAGCCACTCCCCCACCTGAGTTTCACATAGCCAATCTCTTCTCTACCATGTCTCATAATAGTTAATAAGAAAATGAAGTAAACACAGGCTATGATACCATTTTGTAACACCACAACCTGAATCTTCAGGTCTGAGATGAAGTTCCACATGCCAACATGCACGCCTCCCCATATTCAAGAGGCAGTCAACTGGTAGTGAGTGTCTAAAAGTGATGTGAGGGAATATACCCTTGATAATAATAGTCATCATTGTAAGATAATAAAATTAATAGAATTCAAGTAACACACATAATTAAAATAACACCTTTAAATTAAATAATAGATGTCATGAAAATCCATAAAAGTATCATAAATGGACCACCAATGTGGCTCGTTAATAAAAATGATAATACAAATTGAAATAATAATAATAAAGTGTTACAGAAACCATTCAAAGTTAGTACTAGTATCATATCCACCTCTCATCACCATAATCCTCAATAACCTACCATAGGGCCCTTTCCCTTCACTAGATCCCTAATCATGAATTTTTCATGCACACCATTATGGCCATGTAGAACGTGATTATAATGAATTGGGACAACATCAATGAATCTATAAAATATGTTCATATTTATAGTATGTATATTTCATGATAAGAAGGAAATTTTCATTCAATCAACAATCAATCATGTGTCAAGCAGTTGTGCACTAACCAAACCACCATGAACCCAGTCATACCTACTTCAACTTCATGTCTGAAGGGATTTCATAATAGAATTCATGATCATGAGTTGATCAAAAGGAAACTATATATGTCACATTAAATCCATAAGTCCAAAGAGTATTAGGTCAGGACACATTGACATCATGTCCCATTTCTATCACGGGTTAGGCCACAAGGTCATCGTACCCCTACCTCTAATTGGATCATGCCACATGGTCATCAAATCCTAGATCATTATTTAGTTTGGATACATCATCCTCATATTCTAATACTATATTGGGTTAGAACACAAGGCCATTTTACCCCTTCCTTGTGTCTTAGTACAACATTATCAATGTCACATGTTACACATGCTCCCTCATTAAGGTATAAACAAGTCATGATGGTCCACCTGTTATTTAAAACCATAATAAAATCCTATAAGGTTATGTATCCATTCACAATAGGTCCTCACACATATAGGAAAAACATATCATGTCAATAATGAATGTTGTAAAATCATACATACACCCACATTTGATCAACATCAAACATAGTCTCTAGGGATACACACGTACACACATACAATCAAAATAAAGAATGGGTCTCAAATCAGATAATCACATACCATAATATCGTTCCAATAATCATATAAAATATCTCTATATGGTAAGTATATTTCTACCTCAAATGCATCGATGTCAAGATCAATAGTTTCCATGATTTGATTCTAAAATCTTGTTCACACAACACTAGAAGAAACTTGTGCAATAAGGGTCCCTAGAATTGATTCCAACACAATGTAACAAGGGTTATATAATGAGAATCAAGAAATGGAACAATATAAGAGAGTATAACCATATCAAATACCCAATAATAACCACCATCAATGGTAGACCTATGTATGTTCATAGGAAGATAAATCATTTCTCCCAAAATAGTGATCGAAGAAGAACTCCCTAGATCTCTATGAATATAAACAAACGTGAACAAGCCCCTAGAGGAATAAATTTCCCTAGTCCATTGGTCAAAGAAGAAAAATCATCCAAATATTACCCCTAGGTTCATCTGGATATCATTTGGATTATAGTAAATAATAATATTAAGAGGACAAATTGATTAATAGAGGGGAAATGACTCAAAAGGGAATTAAATATCCTTTATTGAATACCACATGTGTTTTAATTAAGTATCTTAACTTATTATAAGGAATAAATGAATGAATCAACCATTTCTAAAATTGAAACTATATTCACTATAACATGGTGGTTCCCACCCTGGTCATAGTGGCCTAAAACATGCCTAACCTAAGCAACCCAATATGGCCACCCACTAAGGAGCAGTGTAACTACTTTGCCCATTTTGGACTCACCATGCCCTTCACCATGGTGTGGTAAGGCCAATATGGTCATGGAACATATGATGACTCATAATGCTCCATTACCTAGACTAATCCTTAACATAGTAATTTCATCTATTTCATTTCACAAATGTGCTTCCCAAGAATAAAATGGCTTACACCATGGTGTGGTCCTACTCATAGTGTACCCTAAATAGTAAAAATACTCATTAAACCTAAAAATGCATTTAGATCCTAGTTAAACTATCACAAGGATTAAAATTATATATCATAAAAATTAAGGATGTTACAATGTTTTTCTTTATATGATATCCTAAGAAATAAGAGGATACCATCTATATGACTTCTTAAAAAAAAGTTAATAGTATAAAGATAAGTCATATTCACTAAGGGGGAGAACATTTAAAAAAAGATAATAGGATAAATATTGACCTTGATGAAGTTTATTCTCAATAAAAATATTATTTTTAACAAGTAAAAATTCCATAAGATCCCATGGAGGAGGTTTTTCCAGTGGCACGAGTACTATGTAAGAGCACTAGAGAAGTTAAAGAGCCAGATATATGATATTTTTTAGTCACTGAGTATGGTGACTCCTTACTGATTGAGAATTATGAACATGTGTCCTACAATTAGGTAGTATAGATATGAAAAGATGTAATATGGAAATAATTCACGAATTATAATATAGATTCAATATATCATAACCAATTTTGGGTTCTGGTAAATTCGCTAGTGGATGTAAATCTTGTTAGGTATAAATGGGTATTCTTGAAAAACATTACATGGAAGGTTAATTTAGTAACTATAAGTAATGGATAGTTGATAAATGGTTTAATAAACATCAAGTAATAAACTATGATGAAATATTTTCATTAGTTTCTATGATAAGATCTATTAGAATGTTGTTTTCCATGGTAATTTATCATGACTATGACATTTGGTAAATGGATTCTGAGATAGATTTCCTTAATAGGAACCTTATAGAAAAATTATATATGAAAAAACCAAATGGTTTTTTTATAATAAATGAAAAATCCCATGTTTTTTTTAAAAAAAATATTATGTTCGATATACGCCACATCAAGCTTAAACGAACAACTAAATATTATTATTTAAATGTTATCATTATAAACTAATTTTTAGAATTGCAAAAATGAAAATTATTAACAGAATTATGAAAATATGGTTTACACATGTATATATAATTAATAATTTGGTGACCAGTTAATTATAAATGAAAATAAAACCCTTTTTTAAATAAAAGGATTTTTTCTGAAAAAACAATTTAAATGTGCACAAGTATAATAAACAAATCACTCTTTTTGGATAACATTACTTAAATTTATATATAATATATTCAATATAATTTTTAACATTCATCTTATATGTTTTCTATACATGATATAAGAAAAAATTTAATTTTATGCATAGAAGAAATATTCTTAAAAAATGTATTGTTCCCAAATTTTGATGGTGCACTTATATAAAATCTAGTTTTTACACTCTTATAAATTATTTTTCAAAATAAAAAATTATAATTTTAAATCATCATATCAAAATTTACTTTGGTTTAATTTTTGGTATTTTTCTGATAAGTTTCACATTTTGATGAATAGTGAAAAAATATTACATTTTAATTAAAAATGGATTTTTCATATAAATAATTTATGGTGTTAAATTATATTTTTGTTATGATATTTATAAAAATTAATGTAATTAATAGTGTCAAAATTTAAATAAATGGTAATTTAAAATAAATAATATTTTATTAAATGATATAAAAGTTATTAAAATCTAAAATTCCGCCAAATAATTTGTATAAGTCTTAAAATTTCATCAATTAATCATTTATTGGTATTTATTCATTTTATTTTAATTATGATAACCCTAAAATTATAAATTATATGATATCATGGTATGAGTTAAAAGGGTTAAATAAGGGTTAGAACAAAAGGATAAGGATTAAAAAATAATCAAAACTTGTCTAATTTTCATTGGATGAATTTATTTTTACAAAAAAAATCATTATATATTATAAATACATTAGTTTTGATCCCTTTTTAATAGAAAATTAATTTATATTAATTTAATATTTTATGAAATTCCAAGACTGCCCCTCCCCTCTCCTATAAAAGGGAACTCATTCTTCTCTTTTATTCAAACTTCAAAACCTATTTAGTTCAACCGAGATCTACCAAAATACATTAATTGAATCCATATACACATTCTATAAGACTTAGTTTAGTCATAAAACCTTTCTTAGAGGTGTTAAGGTGTTAATCAAAAGAGAATGTCCAAAGAAGAGGTATTGTTGTTTATTAAGTATTTCAATATTATTTCTTCTACCACTTATTTAAAATATTATTAAAGAATGATGAAATAATAAATAAAGTATCATCAATATACTGAGATTTTATTATGATAATATTATCACCTAAATCCATTTCCACTTCCATCAAATGAGAAAATAATTATCGTTTGTGTGTACGGTGAAATACTGCCTTGAGAACTTATATAAGTTTTTCCCATCAACATCTCTCAAAAATAGTTATAATGATAGAATTAAATTTTATATATGATATTAATAAAATATTTATAATTATTAAAATATAATATATCATTTACATTCTTACCTTTCCATTCACATGAAAATGATAACATCGTTCATGTGTACGTGTGAACTGTCACCTCCACGAAGCGATGTGATTCATTTTTCATCACCACATCACATGGATGACATATATATATATATATATATAATTATATTTAAATTATTAATATTATATTAATGATATTATGATAATTATGAAAATATAAAATAATACTTAACATATTTCCATAATTATCATTGTAAAATGGAAATGTTACTCATGCGTACGTAAGTCTTACTGTCTCCATAATTATAACATTGTTCATTTTTCATAACCATGCATAAATGGTTTGATAAAAAAGTATAATTTATGTATAAAATTAATTATTATTTCATGAATATTATTCTTTATATGATGTAATAATAACATTTTTACTATATACATCAAACCAAAGTTATTTTGGAGTCGTGTACCGAATATCGTCAAAACGTCCAACATGAACTTATATAATTATGTAATTTTTATAACATGATAATGAGAGATATAAAAGGAATGATATAAATTAAAAAATTTCTCTATAAATTAAATAATTAACATAATTATATTACTTAGGAAGATAAATAACATACATGGCGAATTAGAATCAAGGTAAGGGACTTCGTCTCAATATCCTTTAAATTAGGAATATCATGATGTAATACACATGCCTTATTTTATGAGGTGTATATACAGAGACATTGACATATAATATCATGAATTTATTTATTATAATATTATTTAATATTTTGTTAAATTTTTATTTTTTTCTTTGGGCTTATGATTTAAAGGTTCAAAGCGGTATGGGACACCTTTAATGTTTAAATATTTAATTATCCAATATTTTTATCCATGTTAATATTCTTGATATTATTTTATATTTTTATTTAATTACAATATTATAAAATAAACTTTTTTTATTTTAAATTTAATTCAATGGTTTTAAAAAAGGAAAGTTTTTATGTTTTCTATACATAATGTTTGACTTCCTTTACAAATTAAAAAAGGAATATTATTTTTAAAGTGTATGGAAACAACAACATCACCACTTCCATGAACATTATTTGATATTTGGATTACTCTACAAGTATTCATGTTTTTAAAAGAAAAATAAACCACTATTTTCTTTTTATGCGTACTTTTTATTAAAAATTGGTTTTGAAAATGGATTTATTATTTCTATAACATTAAATGTTTTCATATGAGTGAAAATGAAATTTTAAGAGTGACATGTTGAAAATTGAAACATTTTAAGTGTTATGATTATATAATGATAATTGGACATTTGATGGGTGGTTAAATGATAAAAAATGGTTAGTGGTTCTATGATAAACCAAGGATGGGTGGTTATGTTATAACCTCTAATACATTGGATATAGAAGTCATCCTTATGACTATTCCATTTGTAAGAGTGACATGTATGGAAGCTAACTGTACGGTTATTCCATTTATAAGAGTGGAAAGTATAATTATGTATCAATATACCTTTATATATTTTCTCTGATTTATATGGGTTTTATGTTAATATTTTGATTTAAAAAATTTTGAAATGTTCTTATTTTTAAAGGAAATTATTTACTATTTATTAAGGGGGGGAAATTATTAGTTTATGATAAAGCTTTCATAGGTTTTAAATTTTATCAATGTACTAATGGTTTACTTATTTTTATATCCCTTACTAAACATTTTATTCTCATACCACATTTTTTAATATTTTTTAAAGAACTTAAGGATAATTAAGGATTTCAAGATTTCATGTTTAATGTCATGAAGAGTTTTTATAAAAGTGATCATATCTTATTTTAAATGTTTTAGATTATGGGAAAATTGATACTATATGGAAGTTTCAAATTTTTATTGTTATATATGAGTTATGGCCTAATTATCTAAATATCTAAACCTGAAAATATCCTCAATGTGAAAGAAAGTAAAATTCTTGAATTAACTCAAGATTGTGTAATATTTTAAGGTAAGGTCCTTGTAGTTGGTGTCAGAGGATGGTTTAGAAAACTTTGGAGATTAGTATGTCATATTAAGAATTATGGATATCGTAATGGGTTTATAATTTTATGGTTTATCATAAGTTTAATGACTTAGAAAAACTTTTGAGGCTTTAAGTTATGAAATTTTAAGGTGGATAATGGTATTTTTGGAGACATTGATTTTTGGGGTAATTATATGTTATTAGATTTTGGGATGTGAAATTAAAGGTATGAGATAACCATTGAGTTTAATATATATTAAGTATGTTTAAAGGATGTTTTCAAGATTTCTATAATTTTATAGGGATTGTATTAATATAGTTTTAGAAAAAGGACAAACTGAAGGATGGGTCAAAACCCTTTACATTTAGAAACGTTTCGGGAATTGAACCCACAAATGAAGGGCAACAAGGTTTCATCACCTACCACTGGCCTACATGATTTCCTGGTTAGTATAAAATTGATTTTCTTTATTTAAATCATCTGATAGATAAATTTTAGGTTCATTTTTGGAAAATATGTTTTATAGATAAACATGATATTGTAAATGATTTGGTGATTAAGTGATTAATGTTATTTCAGAATATATTCACCATTTTGGGAATCCTATAAGATTAAGGTAGAAATAATACAAAAGAATTTTTAGAAATTTTAGAGATAGTTATTTATTGAATGGTCTATGTTTAACATTGGGTATTACTATTGAATTTTGGAGATTAATATAGTTTTTCATCATAAAAAGGTTTATTATTTTTGGGGAATTATATTATCTTATCCTAAACATTTTGGTTTTTATTAATTTTTTGTGAAAGGATAAATATATCGTTCATTTTTTGGATTATGTAATTTATTTAGAAGTTCATTCCAGTGACTTGAGAATGAAAAATCCATATTAAGTAATCATCCTTTGGAGAAAAATATGTTTTTGTGATGGAAATTGATTAAAGGAAGAAAATTTACTTTTAAAGTAAGTATATTTCCTTATGTTCCTAGTCTAGTTAGTAAAATAATTCCTCAAATCTATGAAAAGTATCTTGAAAAAAACATTATCCATTTAATTTTATCAATGTTATTTTGACCCATCACATATTTATGTATTTTTATGGTTAAATTTCCCATCACCAAGTTCTATATCACTCTCTATCAAAACATGATGGTTTTTTTCTCTACCATGTCCATGTTTTTTTATATGGAAACATAGTATGTGTTATCTTAGGTAACCTTCATACTTCCCTTTATTTTAAAGTTGAAGTTTCATTTATCCTTTTTTATGGGGTTTAAAAAAATTTATTTTGAAAATTAATATCTTAGTTACCGATCCCAAATTAAAAATTGTGGGAACTCAATTTACAAAAGGTGGGGATAATGTAACATCCTGCTTTTTTTAAAAAAAATATTATTTTTGATAGTATACATGATACACCACATCGAGCATAAATGAACCACTAAATATTATTATTCAAATGATTGTATTATAGACTAGTGATTAGAATGGAGAGAATGAATATTATTATCTTAATTATAAAAATATGGTTTACACATGTATATATAATTAATTATTTGGTGTCTAATTAATTATAAATGAAAATAAAATCTTTTTTAAAATAAAAGGAAATTTTTTTTTGAAAAAATATTTAAATGTGAACAAGTATAATAAAAAATAACTCTTGTTGGATAATATTAATAAAATTTATATATAATATATTTTTTATATTTTTTAAAATTAATATTATATGTTTTCTGGACATGAAATAAGAAAAAATTTAATTTTACACATAAAAGAAGTATTGTTCAAAAAAGATAGTTTTGCCAGCTTTTGATAGCACACTTATTTTAAATCTATTTTTTAACACATTTATAAATAATTTTTAAAAAATAAACTTCTTATTTGAAATAAGAATATCAAAATTTACTTTGTTTTAATTTTTTTCATTTTTCTCATAAGTTTCATGTTTCTATGAATAGTGAAATAATTATGCATTTTAATTAAAAACAACTTTTTCATCTCAATAATTTATGGTGTTAAATTGTATTTTTCATTGGTTTTAAAGTATAATTATATCAATTTTATATCTTTTAATCCAATTTATGTTATTTTAATTAATTTCACATTGAAATTGGATATAAAAACATTGTGAATTTTTGAACTTTTTTACTTTAAAACCCTGTTTTTTCATTTCGTCAGCAGGATTAATTTTCAATAAATTATGCAATATATGTGTTTCATATTTTGAAAAATAGACCCCATTTTGGAATAAAAAGTTAAAAATTTATTAAATACATGCATTTTATTTTTGGAAATTATGAATGGTATCTTTAGTAAAAAAAATTATTATTATGATTAAGGGTAAATCATGTAATTGAATATAAAAAATATTATAAATATTATAAAATTACCCTAAAACTTGTCATAATTTCATTGGATGAGTTTTTTGACCAAAATAATCCTTTCCCCAAAATTTTAACCTTTTTAAGCCACTTGGATGATAAAATGACATTTATAATATTATATTCAAAGAAAGTTAATTTTTTCATACTCTTTTTTTTACAAGTAATTTTTTTTAATATGGGTTTATATAAGGGATATGTTCAAATATAAATAATTATTTTAAAGATAAAATTTTTATATCCATAATGGTAGTTTATTTTTAATTTTTAGGAAATAAATAATTGCTTTAAATGCTTACACAATAATGATGGAGTAATTGTTTAGTTAAAAGAAATATCAAATAAATGATATTAAAAATATTAAAATGAATATAATTTGAGGGAATTAATGTAATATATGTATTTTATGGATTAATTTTAAATTTTATTGAGGATTTAAGAGATTGTTTTCTAAGATAAAATGTTTTTATGATATTTTTAAAAATTCAAGTAATGAATAGAGTCAAAATTGACATAAATGAAATTTTAAAATAAATAATGTTTTATTAAATGATATAAAATTAATTAACATATAAAATTCATAAAAATAATTTGGATATGTCTACAAATTTCATAAAGACTCATTTATTGGTCTTTTTTCATTTTATAGTAATTATATTAAATCTCAAATTGTAAATTATATGATATCATGGTAAGAGTTAAAAGGGTTAAATAAGGGTTAAAACAAAAAGATAAGGATTTAAAAAATAATAAAAACTTGTTTGATATTTATTGTATGAATTTATTTAGACTGAAAATAATCCTATATTATAAATAAATCAGTTTTGATCTATTTTAAATATAAAATTATTAATTTAAAATTTTAAAGAATTCCCAGAGTGCCCCTCCCCTCTCCTATAAAAGGGCACTCATTCATCTCTTTTCTTAAAACATAATAACCTATTTGTTTCATCCAATATCTACCCAAACACCTTTTTATAATCCCTCTCCACATTATAGAGTCTATATTTTAGACATAACACCTTCCTTATAGGTGTTAAGGTGTCAATCAAAAAAGATCCCCCAAAGAAGAGGTATCATTTTTAATTAAGTATTTCTATTATATTTCTTATTAAATTTCCTTAAAATCTTCTTCCACAATGTTAAAATAATTAATAAAGTATTATAAAAATAATTAGATATTATTATCTTAATATAATCAACTAAATCTATATCCACTTCCATCAAATGAAAAAATAATTATTGTTCGTGTGTACAGTGAACTACCGCCTCGCGAACCGATATAATTTTTTTCTGTCAGCTCTCTCAATACAAGTTATAATGATGTAATTAAATTTTGTATTTGATATTAATGAAATATTTATCATTATTAAAATATATTATTTCATTTATGTTCTTACATTCCCATGCACAAGATAATGATAATGTCATTCATGCATACATGTGAATTATCACATCCACGAAGTGATGTGATTTGATTTTCATCACCACACCAGATAGATCATATATATAAGTATATTTAAATTATTAATATTATATTAATTATATTTTTATCATTATGTAAATATAAAATAATACTTATCTTATCTCCATAATGATCATTGTAAAATGGAAACGTTACTCATGTGTACGTACGGCCTACCGTCTCCATGATTATAACATTGTTAATTTTTCATAAAAATGAATTAATGGTTTGATTTAAAAGTATAATTGATGTATAAAAATGATTATTATATCATTAATATTATTCATGAGATTATTTACTAATTCCATGTTGATTATAGACATCAAACCAAAGTCTTTTTGGACTTGTGTACTGAATATCATCAAAATGTCCAACGTGAACTTATATAATTAAGTAATTGTTATAAAATGATATTAAGTGATATAAAAGGAATAATAAAATTTAAAAGGTTTATAAAAAAATTAAATAACTAACATAAGTTTATTATTTAGGATTATAAAGAACATATGTGATGAATCGGACTCAAGGTAAGGGTATTCACCTCAATCTCCTTTCATTGAGGTGTATCTTGATGTTATACACCCACCATCTTTTATGAGGCATATATACAGACATGTTGAAATATAATATCATGAATTTATTTATTCTCATGCTATTTAATGTTTTTTTAAATGTTATTTTTTCATGGGTCTTATTATTTAAATGTTCAAAGTGGCATGGGACACCTTGAAAGTTTAAATATTTAATTATCAAATAATTTTCTCCATGTAAATATTCTTGATATTATTTTATATTTTTATTCATTAAAAGTATTATAAAGTAAATTTTTTGTATATTTTTTATTTTATTTAAAGGTTTTAAAAAATAAATATTTTTATGTTATCTATACGAAACGTTTGACTTCCTTTACAAATGAAAAAATGAATGTTCTTTTTAACGTATACAGCAACAAAAACTCCTCTTCCGCTATGACTATTATTTTAAATTCGGATTCCTATACAAGTATTAATGTATTTAAAAGACAAATAAACCCCTATTTTTATTTTATGATTATTTTTTATTAAAAATGGGTTTTCAAAATGGATTCATTACTTCTATATAATTAAATTATTTCTTTTGAGTACAAATGAAATTTTAGGAGGGAAATGTTGAAAATTGAAAGATTTTATAAGTTATGATTATATAATGAAAATTGGAAATTTGATGGGTGGCTACATGGTAAACCAAGTACATATGGTTCCATAATAAACCAAGTATGGTAGGTTACATTATAATCTCAAATGCATTGGGAATAGAAGTCGGTCATATGGATATTCCATTTGTAAGAGTGAAATGTATGGAATTTGACCACATGGTTATTCTATTTATAAGAGTGACAAGTATAATTATGTCCCAAGGTACCTTTATGTATTTTATATGCTTGATGTGGGTTTTATGGTAATCTTCTGATTAAAAAAATTATGAAATGATCTTATCTTAAAATTAAAGTATTTACTACTTATTGAGGGTGAAAATTATTACTTTATGGTAAAGTTTTCATATAATGTCCCCAGCCCGAAATCCACTAAACCGGTGATCCGAGCTGAGTGAACACATGACCTCAAGCATGCCTCCTCATATTACAGAGGTTTATGACTAGTGTAGAGGGTCTTATAAGTCACATGGTGAGACTATACCCTCTTTACCAGAGTAATTCACAACAGATAACATATTAAATAAAATAATAATAATCTATTAACCCAAAACAAGCATTCTAACTAGTTTCCAAACAAGGTACAAATCATAACCAAATAGTAAATATGTCATTCCATGTTAATAGTGATAAAAGTGAAGGAAATCCAAAAATAAATACCAACAATTGAATTCCCAAAATGATTCCTAACTCCAAGTATAGATCCTTATCCATGAACTCCCCCAGGCCAACTCAACTTCCTAGAATGGTTCCTTTTCCCTTTTCATGACATGCAACCGTGAAATCTGTTATAGTAACCATTTCCAGCTTGATAAGGGTGTGAGTAAAACTTAGTAGGACACCACCAATGGTTTCTAGAAACTATCTAGTCTAAATAGATAGACGATGTAGGAACTAAACAAATAATAAAGTAAGCAAGACAAATCGTGTTTCATTAGGTAAAACAATTTAATTTACCCATTTACCACATTTGTTCCATGTTTCTCATTTAGTTCATCTTCATCACTTAATTCATATTCAATACATGTTTCATGGGTTAGGAATTTACATTATTTACACAACATCATAAGTCGATCAATTACTAAGCATAAGGATATAAATCATGTTCCTTATCTCTCTAGGGAAAAAAATTTCATAACATTCATATCACACTTACCCTGGAGCCGCAGTCCAGATAGTTTTATCAAATGAATCGATTAGAGGTAAAAAAAATTGGTCCCCTTTTATAACCCATGCATTATAGAATGGGGTTTATAGCCTCAGTCTAACCTAACCTGTTGGTGTAGACCCTCAAGTCCAATACCCCACAAAAAACAAGCCATTTTAAAGCTCTTATTTATCCATTTACCACACATATCATATAACAAACCTTACACAGTCAATACACCTAACATAAACATTTCACATGCCCTTTAACACATAAATCATCCTTGTGATTTAACCCATTAACACATTCACCACTTACTTAGCATAACCCATTTAACTCATTTCCCTTATCATGCCTTAACCCATTTATAATATTCAACACTTTCCTTGTGTTAACTAATTTCACATATTAAATAATTTTCATACATTAACCCATTTGGTATGTTTAACAATTTCCACACATTTAATAATTTTTCATGTTTAAACATCCATATACATTATCCCCTTAAAATATTCATCAATTCTCTCATGTTATACCAATCATCACATTCAACCACTAGACATGACCACTATTTATTCCAATCATAATTTAAACTAACATGTCAACAATTATATCGTCGGATCTAATTTAGTATAAGTTAATTTCATGCTTAATACTACCATGCTCTATGTTTGGAAATGTAAGTGAACCCCATGGGTGGCCCTAACACGGTAAAATGATCCTCAATGCATTCCACGGGGATCATGAGGGTTCCATTTACTCATTTATCCAACCATTTCACCAAATCCAATCAACTTAACAAAAAATAAAATAAGAGGAAAATCCTGAACACAACCATATATGCACAAATCTATAACAAAACCATGGGATATAACTTGTATACCACCTAATTCAAATCTGATGATGAAATCACCCTTAACCATTACCATAGATTTGGATTCAAAACCCCTTTGAATCTTTAACTTATAAACCATAGGAAAATAGGGTTTTAGGGCTTCAAAAAAAGATAATCCAATATACAATCCCTAATATGGAAAATATAAGGAAGGGAAGGATTAGACTCACCCAAATATTTGATTCGCAACCAAAGGTGCTCTAAATATCCAAGAATAAAACAAGAACCACCCATGGGAAGAATTGGGATCTTGATTTAATCACTAGTGTTGAGAGGAGAATAATGGGAGGAAAATCATATAAGAACATAAAAATTCTAAGGGGCAGTTCAGTAATTTTCCACTTTTTAATAGGGCACACAGTTTGGCCACATGGGTTTTCAAACCATGCACTAACCATGTGCTAGACACTTTCCAATAGGGGTTAAGTTTCATGGTTACCTGGGATGACCAACATGGTTTGAAAAACCATGTGCCAACCATGCGAGAAGCCTCTATCTAAGGTTTCATGGTTAGGCTTCCCCTCTTGTATGGTTTTAACTAACCATGCACAAACCATACAAGAGGCATAAAATAGATTGGTTCCCGTTTCTTTCATGTTATGAACCCCCATAACATTCCCAAACCTCCCCATACATCTGGAAAACATTTCATTAAGAAAAAAGGATATTAAATCCAAATTCTAAATAATTAAATTCTTCCACAAAGTCCAAGATCTTATAACCTCCCCACCTTATAACGACTCATCCTCAAGATACTCTTCCCAAGAATCACTGATCTTATGAAGAAAATATATTTTTCCATTGATCCTATATATCTAACTCCCTTTGCAAAGTTTCTTCCTAAACATTACCATGACTCCACAAAACTCAATCCAGGGGTACAGTCTTTCCTTATAAAACTTTCTCGATACGATCTACGACACAAACCAGATTCTCCTCAAATGACTTATCATCATCAAGATCAACATATTCAACATAAATCACATGAGATGGTTCAGGGTGATACTATTGATGTTTATACACATAAGAGATCACTCATACCACTATACTATTGGGGAAGAGTCAATTGGTATTACACTGGTCTGATAATTTCTGTATTCTCAAACAACCCCGTATATCTGGGTACTCAAAAACATTATTTCCAAATATGATGGTGAACCAACCTTGGTTTCACCTGAAGAAACACTCAATCACCTGTAGAATTGAAATAGTGTATGTAGATTCTCAATTACAAGAGGGGATTAATTGTAAGTTTAAAAACATTCATTTTTAACCTTAAGGAATACTATGTTTAACAAAGTTAAACAATGTAAATTCATAATCCCTAAAATAGTTCTATGTGACAAACTTTCTTAGGTTCCAGAAATATGGCTCCAGAAAAGAAACTTAAGAATAGTTTACTTAGGAAAAGAATCTACCTTAAAGCATATAGAATCTTACTTATCATAGTAAATAAAAGTATAAGAAAGTATAAGAATGTTATATTTTCATCCTTTATCAAAATACAGTAGAAATAAAACTTGAAACAAAAACAAGTAACAAGTAGGAAATATTTTAACCCAAAGAGTAGGGTATCCAAAAACCTTGGATAAAGGTCCCTTGATTTATACTTTCAAAAAAATCTGTCTTACCCACACCAGGGTAAGCCCTCGATAAGAATATCAGAATTTGTCTTGTTGTCTCTGAATTCCCTCAATCTTTAAGGTAGTCGAAACCTCTTTCTTCTTATCCCTGTAAGTCCTTAAACATTAAGGTAGTCAGCACCTCTATCTTCCTATCTCCAAAATCCCTCGATTGTACTCAACAATAATCGGAGTCTCACGAAGCAAGCTGAACAAGGTGTTCAGAGAGCACAAATCATGAGAGTCTCTCTCTCTCTAGAAATAAATTCATAGCATGTAATCTCTAGGTTGATCAACAGATCATTTTGTGCTCGTTCAAATGATCTCCTATTTATAGTCACAACATCAACAGACAGCTCCCTCCTCCAACGGTCATATTTTTCCTTGAATCTCATATGGACATGTACACGTGTCACTCAACCAATAGTTAGTTAGAAACAAATTGCACAACGTCATTACATAATAATAGCATGTGTAAGTAAAATGAAGTTACTTAATGAAAACTATTTTTTGAGTCTAAGGAAAAATAGAATCCATAGTCTAACCAAATAAACATTCAGAGTCTATAAGGCATGGATATTTGAATTCTGTTTTACAAAGAATTAAGAATTGGAATTATATAGATTCTGAAGTCTAAATTACAATGGATTTAGAATTTGAATTATGAGGAATTTGGAGTCCAAATTTTGAGGAATTAGGAGTATAAATTATGAGGAATTCAGAGTCTTAATTCTAAGGAATTCAGAGTTTGAATTATGAGGAATTCAGAGTCTGAATTCTGAGGAATTCAGAGTCTGAATTATAAGGAATTCAGAGTCTGGATTTTTAGAAATTTGTAGTCTGAATTTTGAGGAATTCATAGTATGAATTATAAGGAATTAGGAGTCTGAATTCTGAAGAATTATAAATATAAATTTCAGAGAATTTGGAGTCAGAATTTCATAGAATTTGAAATCAGAATTTCAGAGAATTAGGAGTCTGAATTTCAGAGAAATTCAGTATATGAAAACAGAACACTCTATATCCAAGGAATTATAAGATTATATGGTTTTACATTAGAATCCAAATTTTATACAAAGTAATAAAATGAGTTAGATTTAGATAGATTATAAAATGATCAATGAAAATAAAGGTAAAGATGAAAATTTCCATAGAGAAAGTAAATTTTCCTTATGAAAATAATCCTTAGGGAAAAATGATTTTCCATACGAAAAAGTGTTTGTGATTTTCAAAACATAGAGGAATGGAAAAGTCATAATGAAACCTTAAGGACTAAACAATCTTTACATTTTTGGAAAGCACAAAATTCTTTATGAAAAATAATATAAGAACTAAGAATTTTTCTTTATGAACATAAAATAAAAACTTATCTATCTTTACTTATGAATCATGGTGAATACGACTAAATCTCCCTTAGGTTTTGAAATACCTAAGGATCATATGATTGACTTCCTTAAAGAAATTTTTCTTGACTTTTAATAAGGAAATATTATTTGGGTAAAATCCCCCTTAAATAGACTCCCCCTTACTTAGGTAATTCTCTTTTTTACTTAGTATTCATTGTTATCATTCCTTTCTCCCCTATTTTTATTTTTAAAAGGAATAGAGAGAATGGGAAAAAAATATGGTACCTAAAATATTATAAATATATGTAACAACCAAATGAAGTACAACAAAAAATTTCATTAAGATAGGAAAAATTGATTCAAGTAAGGTACAAAAAAAAGATCAGATTTGAAAGGAAGAAAATAATCCTTCTTTTTCCTTCAGCATGAAATTCTTCACAATCATCTTCAGCTTCTTAATCTCCATATGATCTTCTTCAAAGTTCTTGAGCAGCTATTCCTAATCCTCATTTTTCTTCTCCAGATCTTTGATCGTTTCATCCTGAGACTTGAGGATGTCTTCCTGAGACTTCAAAATCTCTTCTTTCTTTCTTAACTTCTCTTCAAACTTGATTCTATAATCTCTTTCCCTGTTTAAATTCATTGCAAATAAATTGAAATTCCCATTCAGATATTTTACTTCTTTCTTCTAGGGTTCTTTTTATTGGTTCATATTTTCTGAAAAACTTTTCGTAAGATCCTTTATCCTCACATATGCTCTGTCAAAATCATCATTTACTGAATCTTGAAAGTCATAAATAATTCTTATATCTTTAATTGTTTTCCTGGACCACTTTGTAATATCCTTAAAAGACCTCATGTGAGCATAATAACTGATATAAATGGTTTTTAAATAAGCCTCAAGGTTGATAAATTTTTCATGATAATGCTTACGAATTATTTCTTCTAATTAAAGGAGTTTTGAAGAAGATGACACCTCGAGTCAATACTCGGAAACAAGAGTATAGTGTCAACTAATTTCTTCAATGATTGAACCACAAAGTTCTGACCCATGGAGGAATATTTAAAATCATATTACCTTATAGGTGAGGATTCTTTCACTATCTCAACAACTTTTCTTTTTGATGAACCACCAACATCTTTCTTTGCTACCGTGGATTTCTTAGGTGTATCAACTATCACCTGTTTTCCTTTATCAGCACTAGAAATGGTCTTCACAGATTTTAGGGATTCATGTTCACTATCTGATACTTGAACAATTATATCTTCATCAACCTTTTCCTTATCAGTATCTTCCATAATATCATCTTATTGAACAAGATCATGATAGTTGTTTTCATCATCAGATGGTATATTCACTTCTTCTTGACCCTCGTTTTCTTTTAATGGGGAAGAAAGTTTTGTAGATTCAGCCTAGGAAGTCGGGATCGGAAAATTTTCAGAAGGACTTTCCATATCATGATATTCTTCAAATTTTTTAATGACATCATTAGTGTCATCTCCTTATTCCTCTTATTCTTCTTCCACTTATTCTTCTTGAACAATTTCTTATTATTCTTCTTATGAAACTATAAATACCATCTTATTTTTGGGAGTCACTGGAACTGATTCTTAAAGAAAGGATTCTGGTACCTGAATTTGTTTGGAATCTTTCTCAGTATCCTTGAGAATAGATTAAACAATTTATGCCTCATACATCTTCTTGTTTTTCTTCTTCTGCTTTTCTTGTCTTTCAAATTCCTTAGTAGCCTTAATCTTTATAGCTTTTCCCTCACTAGGATACAGACTAAAACTAGGATCTCCTTCCTATTCTTCTTATCTTCCCTCCACTGGGAAACCACTTCATCAGGGTATGTTTTTTATTCTTTGAATTTGGGGGAGCTGACTCAATTTCTTGAACTGTAGGTTTTTCAATAACTACGAGTTCCTTCAGCTTTCTCTTCTTCTGACCCTTCTTGGAAGTCTCTTCTGCTTCTGGCTTCTTGGATAAGGCTTCAATTTTACATTCGGATAAGTCATAAAATTATCTAGATTTTCTACTAAATCCAACCTTCATCATCCTCAGGGTATCATCACTTATTAACAAAACCTTGAAAGTTCTTGGCTTAGAACTTCATGGGATTTTAAAATAATCTAGTAAAAGGACTATAATATTGGATATAATTTCCAGGTACATGATAATTTTTTATTTGAGGGTCCCATTATTGATATTGTAAATAGTAAGTAAGATGTACTGTACCAAATTTATCTTCCTCAATTTTACCAGAAAATCAAAAATATAGATGTCACTCTTCTTCAGGGTGTCATTATCACCTTTTCTTGGAATGATAAATACTTGAACCCATAATTCTATAATCCTGATATTCGTATATAAATGATTTATTTTTGGTTTATTCACTTCTATTAGACCAATTCACTCTATAGCCATCTCCTTTTTAAAACTTCCTAATTCATCAGGAAAATTATGGGTACAAAAAACAGCTTCACCCTCATACGGAATTCCAATGATGCTTGCATCCATACTAAAGAAAAGGGAATAGGTTTTCCCATAACTTTTGAAAGAAAAATTATCTATCCTACCTTCATTTAAAATACTCACTATCTCATAAAACTCAACAAGAAACTGAGTGTAAATAGGTTCATGTCCTTTCGGTTTTGCTACACACAAGCTTTCCCGTCCATTCAGCTTAATATTTTTCATAATGAGGGAATCATACTTCGCAAAGAATTTCAGATCTACTAACCTTTCTATATAGATTTTTAACTATGATATTTCCTTATTTGAAGACATTTTCTTCTAAGGAGATGATTCCAAATACATCTTTAGTTAAGCAAAACAAAAAAATGTGGAATGACTTTTTGAATAGAGTCAGATCTTCAGAACACAAAGGCTAGAAAACTGATGTGGGAAAAATAAAAGGGGGCCTTTATTTAGGTGTTGAAGCAACGGTTCATATTTTAGAATTAATCCAACGGTTGAAACAGGCACGATCTAATCTGATGGTTGATATGAAATCTGAAGAAGGATTTGGTAGGTTCTGATCTTATGAGGGTTTTAAAGTAAAAATTCAGATTTTAGGAAAGTTAATCCGAATTTTATTTTCTTAAAACAGGATAAAAATACCAGCAAGTAAAAAAATAAATTAAGAAAATTTATGTAAGAAAACATACCTTATGTATTTTTAAGAAAATTTTCAGTAATGAGGAAAATTTTTATTGAAGAACTTTAGGTTTTAGAAAATTTTCTTAAAGAAAATTTTAGAACTAGAAAATTTTAAGAAAACAAAAAAATGATTTCTGGAAATTGAGTTCTAGAAAATTTTGATAAAAAATTTGAGTACTAAATAATTTGATTAAGGAAAAAAATTTATGATGAAAAATTTTGATTAAGGAAAAATTTTGATTTCATTAAGTAACAATTTTTATTACGAAAAAATTTGACTAAGGAAAAAATTTAATTAAACAAGAAAATGTACTCTCCCAATGAAAAGGAGTTTCTAGTGTAAGGAGATAGGTTTCAAAAAAAGTTAACAATGAATATTACCTTATGGTTATCATTCTTAACTTTTTTATGTATTCAAATCTATAAGGGGGTATAGATTTTGTAAAAATATCATCA
The DNA here is from genome assembly GCA_963277665.1 of Viscum album. Taxonomy (NCBI): domain Eukaryota; kingdom Viridiplantae; phylum Streptophyta; class Magnoliopsida; order Santalales; family Viscaceae; genus Viscum; species Viscum album. The sequence continues at coordinate 1,941,448,087 of OY728159.1, forward strand.
AGTTGATCTTGTGTTCCAATAAATTGAAGAATGATATCTCCTTTCAGTGTGTGATCCGTAAGAAAGTGATGCCTATTATCTATGTGTTTTTCACAAGAGTGATATGTAGGGTTTTTTCTTAGGGAAATGTCAACAGTATTATAACGCAATATCTTTGTTTTGGTAAAACACATTTCATATTCTATGAGTGTGTGTTTTATCCACAACACTTGGGCACATCAACTTACAACTGATACATATTCGGCTTCAGTAGTGGATAGTTCTACTGAGTTTTTCTTCTATCATGACCAATAAACTAATGAATCTTATAAGAAATGACAAGTTCCTTATGTACTTTTTTTATCCATTCCACATCCAGCAAAATAAGCATCCGAAAAAAAAATAAGATAAAATCATTTCTAGAAGTATATAAAAGTATTAAATCCATGGTTCCCTTTAAATGTCAACAAATTATTTTCACTGCTTTTAAATAATATTACATTGTATTGGATTGATATATTTTACATAAACATGCTAAAAAATTATGTCTGGATGACTCGCTGTCAGGTATAGTAAACTTCCTATCATACCTCTGAATGATGATTTTAACCGGTTTCTCAGATTCATCAAGATCAAGATAATTTGACATACCAATTAGAGTACTTATACTATTAGTGTTTTCATATCCCTACTTTTTAGGATGATATTTAATATACTTGTGTTGTGATATATAAGTTCCTTCTAATTTTTTAGAAATTTGAAAACCCAGGAAAATTGTTAACTCGCCCATCATACTTATTTAAAACTTATATTTCATTAGATTCACAAAAGATTTAGTTAAATATTTCTAATTTGAAACAAATATAATGTAATCAACATAAATTTTAACAATCAAAATATTTTTCTTATCTTTATTTATAAAAAGAGTTGGATCAACAGTTCCCTTAACATAATTGTTTTGCAACAAAAATGTTGTAAGTCTATCACACCAGCCTTTAGGGTCTTGTTTAAGTCCATATAAAGGTTTAGTAAGTTTTAAAACATGTTTAATATGTTTTGTGTCTTCAAAACCAGTAGGTTGTTCAACATAAACTTCCTCTTGAACATATATATTATGAAATTCACACTTTACATCCATTTGAAAAATTTTGAAATTAATGAATGTTGTAAAGTCAAGTAAAATTTCAATAGATTCAAGTCTAGATACTAGAGTATAGGTTTCTTCATAGTCTATTCCTTCTCGTTGATTATAGACCTTAACAACTAATCTAGATTTGTTTCTTACTATGATTCCATTTTCATCACACTTATTTCTGAAGACCCATTTTACTCCAATTATAAAAGGTTCCTTAGGTCTTTCAACTAAGTTCTAGACTTTGTTCCTTTTTAATTCATTTATCTTAACTTTCATGGCTTTAATCCAATTATCACCACCTAAAGCTTCATCAGTGCTTTTTAGTTCTAATTGGGAAATAAATACTAGATGTTCTACTTCATTACTTAAGGAGCATCTAGTTTTTACAGGTTTATTTACATCACCAATGATACTATCACAGAGATGATTCCTAAGAAACAACTGATTTGGGTTTTATAAAACTTGTTCATCGACATATGGTAGAAAATATTCTAGGGTAAATACTTCAGAAATATTTTCTTGATCATTTTCCTTATTAGAATATTATTCTATTAAAGGTTGATAACCAGTTTTTTAAAACACATCCGAGAATATAGGTTGTGGTTGTTTAAAAACAAAAGGATCAGTTTCATTAAATTTTACATGCACTGTTTCTTCAATAGTAAAAGTATTTTTATTAAAAACCCTATAAGCCTTAGATTTAGTAGAGTAGCCTAGAAAAATACCTTCATTATATTTGGGTGAAAATTTATGTAAGTTATCTTTAGTAATCAGGATTAATACTTTTCAACCAAATACTTTAAAGTAAGAAAGTCTTGGTATTATATCATTCCATAATTCATAAGGTGTTTTATTAAGAAAAGTTCTGATTAAAACTCGATTTATATTATAATAAGAAGTACTTAAAAATTCGTCTCAAAAGTGTTTAGCAATAGAATATTCATTAAACATAGTTCTAGTTATTTTTTGAAGAATTTTATTTCTTCTTTCAACAACACCATTCTATCGAGGAGTTCTTGGAGCTGAGAAGTTATGAGTAATGCCTTTTTTACTATAAAAAGTTTCAAAATCTGGATTTTGAAATTCGTCTCTATGATCACTATGAATAATTATTAAATGAAGGTTTTTCTCATTTTTAACTTGGGATCTAAAAGTTTTTAAATAAGAAAAATCTTCTGATTTATTTCCTAGTAAATAGACCAATCTAAATCTAGTGTAATCATCAACTAAGAAAGATACATAATATTTTCCTCCAATACTTCCAGTTTGTGTTAGACTAAAAAGATCCATATGTACTAACTATAATTAATTAGAATTTGATACTTCACCAATTGATTTAAAACTTTATTTTTGTTTCTTTCCATATTGGCAAAGATCACAAACTTTTGAAGAATCAAATATAAGCTCTCGTAGATCCTTAAAAAGTATTTTATTTGATATTTTTCATAGATTCCTAAGGTTACGGTGTCATGGCCTTCTATTAAATAACCAAGATTGATCTTCCATTGTACTGAGACAAGGTGCATCTTGGCTCCTAAGTTCTTCTAAGTTTAGTGTGTATAAATTCTCGTGCCTATGGGAAGAAAGAATAAACTCTTCCTTGGAATTTTGTACTAAGCATTTATCATTCCTACAATTCACAAGGTAACCTTCATCACATAACTGAATTATGCTAATGAGGTTGTGGTTAATACTCTTAACAAATAAAACATTTTAAATCAATGTTTTTCCAGGAAGAATATTGTTACCTCTACCAAAAATTTCTCCCTAATAATTATCTCTGAAAGTTACTTTTCCTCATTTCATCATGATAATATTTTCAAATAAGTTTTTTTTACCAGTCATGCTAGGAACATCCCCTATCTATGTACCATGTATTATTGTTGGTACTATCTTTATTTTCCAGAAAATAAATGAGTTAGACTTTCAAGATCAAAACTTTCTTGGATCTAGAAATTTTAGAAAGTAAAATTTTGGGAATCCACATTTTCTTAGAAAAATAAGCTTTATGAAAACCTAAATATTGGGTTTTGTTTGAAGAATGATTTTTCTCCCATTGTCCATCACACTGACATTGAGTACAAAATGGATCACTTTGGGGAACAAAATAATTATTACTAAAAATTGGTTTCGAATGAGTATAACTAAATCCAGAATGATTCCTTAAAGGATTAATTTTGGAATACATCTTGTCAAAGTTTTCCTTACCAGAGGTAAAGTTCAACAGGAATTTCCTTAAGAAAAACATTTCTGACTTTAGTTTAATAACAAAGTTTTTATCCTAAAGTTTATTAGTTTTAGAACTAGAGTTATCCTCTAAAATGTTTTTCCTAGAAATAACATCTTAAAGATATGTAGAAAGTTTATCCTTATCATAATTAACTTCCTTAATATTTTTAGACATACTTTCACAATCAAAAATTTTTTGATCATGATCTTTAGAAAGATCTGATACTTATTTAGTTAAAACACATATTCTATAATTTTCATTCTCTAACTTCTTTTTTATCTTAAAATTATCATTATCATGAAGTTTAGTAAATCTATAAAATTAGTCAAATTAAGGTAAGTTATTATCTTATGATGAGGAAGATTCATCATCTGAGTATTCATAATATTCTTCATTAGAAAAAATTTCATTTAAAGACATATTGGTTAAGGATTAAACATTATGTACCTTGTCCATAAGAAAATGATTTTCAATGGGTGGTTTTTCTAGTAGACCAAGATTCTTCTGGCTAGAGGTCTCATACTATGAAGATTCATAAAATTAGTCACTGCCATTGTCACTCCATGTTTCATTTTCCTTCAATACTTTCTGAGCCTTATAATTGTAATACTTCTTTTTGTTTGTTTTAGAATACTTTTCCTTCCTGTATTTTCTCTTAATTATAGGAAAATCAGGTATGATATGTCCAGCCCTTTTACATTCATAACAAGTTACTTCAAAATCTTTCATGTCCTTTCTTTATTTCTTCTTATATCTACACTGAAAATATTTCTTTCCCACTAACTTATTCATTCTTCGATCAAGATAATATAATTCATTATAAAAATGTTCACTTTCACTAGACTCAGATAAAATAGTGACTTTCTTAGAATTGGATCTTGTAACCCTTTCCAAATTCATGAATTTAGTAGTAGTAAAGGATACATTTCCATTTCCATTATTCTTCTTATTTATATCAGAATCTTTTTTCATTTTAGTCTCATGTTGAAGAAGAGTTCCAAATAACTCATCAAGAGTATTTTGAGATACTTTCCTATTTTCATCAATAGTTGTACTTTTTGATTCCCACTCATTTGGAATAATATCAATTATCTTATCCACAAAAGCTTCATCATCTAAACCTTTCTCTCCCATAGATTGTAGACTATTGACAATGGTCATAAATCTTTATTTTACTTTACAAATAGGTTCCCCATATGGAAATTGAAATCCATGATGTTATGCCCTCAACATAGCTCTCCTGGTCTATATCACTTTGGAAGTCCCAAAATTAGTAACCTCAAGTTTTTTCCATATGTATTTGGTAGCTTCACAAGAACAAATTTGACTATATATATTCATGGTCATATAACTCAATAAAGTATTGAGTTCCTTGTAATTTAGTTGATATTCTGATTTTTCTTGATTGGTGAATGTTTTTTCTTAATTGTCAAAAATTTTGTAATATATAGTAAGCATTACAAAATTTTCTACTCCAGTGTTAATGAAAAAAGTATTAATTCGATCTCTTCAGTACTCATAATCATTACCATAAAAATTAGGTGGTCTGGTAGGATTTAGATTATCAATTGAACCAACATTCATTCCTACTATTCTATAAGAAAATATATTTTCCACAAAATTTTTTAATAGAAAAAGTTGTAAACAAAGAAAAAAACATCTAAGAAAAACTTTAGCAAGAAAAGTTAAGTGATAAAATTTAGAATAAGTAAAACTTGATTAAGAAAACTTATATGTGAGTATAAATATTTTAGAGACCTCCTCTGATGCCAATTTTAGGATTGAAATAGTGTTTCTAGATGCTCAATTAAAAGAGGAGGTTAATTGTAAGTTCAAAAACATTCATTTTTAACCTTAAGTAAAACTATGTATAAAAAATTTAAACAAGGTAAATTCACAATCCCTAAAATAGTTCTATGAGACAAACTTTCTTAGGTAGCAAAAATATTGTTCCAGAAATGAAACATAAGAAAAGTTTACCTAGTAAAAGATGCCACCTTAAAGCATATAGAATCTTACATATCGGAGTAAATAAAAGTATAAGAAAGTATAAGAAGGTTATAATTTATTCCTTTATCAAAATACACCTAAAATAAAACTTGAAACCAAAACAAGTAACAAGTAGGAAATATTTTAACCCAAAGAGTATCTTATCCAATAACCTTGGATAATGGTCTCTTGATTTATACTTTCAAGAAAGTCTATCTTACCCACACTAGGGTAATCCCTTGATAGGAATATCGGAATCTGTCTAGATATCCCTGCAATCACTCGATCTTTAAGTTAGTCATCACCTATGTCTTCTTATCCCTGTAAGTCCTAGAACTTTAAGGTTTTTGGCACCTCTATCTTCATATACCTTAAATCCCTCGATTGTACTCAAAAAAAATGGAGTCGCACAAAGAAATATTAAAAAGGTGTTCAGAGTGCACAAATCATGAGATTTTATCTCTCTATAAATCACTTCACAACATGTAATCTCTAGTTCAATCAACAGAACTTTTTGAGATCATTCAAATGATCTCTTATTTATAGGCACAAATTCAATGATAGGATCCCTCCTCCAAGGGTCATATTTTTCCTTGAATCTTGGAGGGACCTGTACATGTGTCACTCAACCAACGTTTAGTTAAAAACAAATTGCATGACATCATATCATAATAATAACATGTGTAAAGAAAATGATGTTACTTAACCAAAACTATTTTTCAGAGTCTAAGAAAAAATAGAATTCGGAGTCCAACCAAATAAACATTCAGAGTCTATAAGGCATGGATATTCAGATTCTATTTTACAAAGAATTTGTAATCTGAATTATATAGATTCCAAATTTTTAATTGTAATGAATTTGGGATCTGAATTTTGAGGAATTCATAGACTGAATTCTGAGGAATTTGGAGTCTGAATTCTGAGGAATTTAGAATCTGAATTCTGAGAAATTCAGAGTCTGATTTATGAGAAATTCGGAGTCTGAATTCTGAAGAATTGGGGGTATGAATTTTGATGAATTTAGAGTCTTAATTCTGAGGAATTTGGAGTCTAAATTCTGAATAATTCAGAATCAAAATTTCAGAGAATTTGGTGTCTGAATTTCAGAGAATTTTGAATCTAAATTTCAGATAATTTAGAATCTAAAAATAGAACACTCTATATTCAAGGTATTATAAGATTTTGTAGTTTTACATAAGAATCCAAATTTTATACTTAGTAATAAAATGAGTTATATTTATCGAGATTATAAAATTAATAATGAAAACAAAGGTAAAGATAAAATTTTCCTTAGAGAAAGGAAATTTTCCTTATGAAAATAATCCTTAGGGAAAAATAATTTTCCTTACAAAAAAGTGTTTGTTATTTTCAAAACATAAAGGAATGGAAAATTCATAATGAAACCTTATTGACTCAAGAACACCCACAAAAGGACAACGATGTAGATCCGCATATGACTTCTTCCTACTCTGAGCCACTGCCATTCACTTCTAAATTGACTAAATTTGTTCTGACATATCCAGTATGAGACTCAGTCCCAAAAACTCTGATTTTTCAGCCTCTAACCAACCCAATTGAGATCTACACGGCCTTACATAGAGAACCTCATATGGTTCCATATGAATCATATCCTGGTAACTATTATTATATTAAAACTCAATAAGAGAAATATGATTTTCCCATGATCCACCAAAATCTAGGACAAAAACTCTCAACATGTCCTCTAGTATCTAAATGGTATGTTCCAACTTCACATCCATACTTTGGTGAAAATATATACTTAAAAATACCTAAGTACAAATTGATATTTGTTATCCCTACCAGAAGTGTGATGTAAAATGCAGATCTCGATCTGAAACTATCGTCTCTAGTACCCCATGAAACTCTACTATTTATTGAACATACAACTCACCCAATTGGTCATGGTGAAAGTCTCTCAAATCAAAAATAAATGATCCACTTTAGTCAACTAATCAATGACTACCCAGATCGCATCATTCTTCTGAAGTGTCCTTAGAAGACCCATAACAAAACCCATTGTTACATCATCCCATTTCTATTCTGGCATGGGAAATGGTTGTAAAAAAACACCCAATCACTAATGCTCGACCTTAACATACTGATAGGTAAGGCATTGTGTCATGGAACCCACAACCTCTTTCTTTATCCTTGGCCACCAATACTGACTAAAAAGTTCTTCATACATTTTTTCAGACCATGATTCATAGTCCAGTTTTATTAATGAAACTCCTGAATCAAATCTTCTCGCATCCACGTTGGCACAACAACATAGCCATGAACATAAAAAATATAATCATCACCAATGGTCCAAAAAAAAATTGACTCCCCACCTTTAAGATTTTCAATCAAATACAAACACCCTAAATCCTCACATTTTTTCTCTATGATCTGACTCTAAAGCACAGACTCAACTACCAAATATTCAATGGTCATCTTCCCTTGGCCATCCTAAACCTCAAAATGAATCTCAGAAAACAATTACATTATATTAAACTTTTAACGTGATTTCTAAACCACTTGAGTCTAAGTCTTTTGACTCATAGCATCTAAAACACTATTTACCTTTCCTGGTGTGAAAACCATCTCAAAGTCAATGGACTGGATATATTCATCTCATCATCATTGATGAAGATTCAAGTCAATATGGGAAAAGATGTAATTCGATATTTTAGGACTAATATACACCATAAACTATTCCCCCAATAAGTAATTCCACCCACATTTCAAGGCATGAACCACCATAACCAAATCAATATCATGAGTAGGGTAATTTCTTTCATAAGGCCTCAACTTTCGTGACCTGTACACCATAACCCGATCATCATGAATCAACACTGCTCTAATCCCAACACCAGAGGAATCACATAATAATGTATAATTATTACCTGTATTAGGTAAGATCATAATCGATATAGTGTTTCAACCACCTATTCAGTTCCTGAAAGGCATTCTCACAAGCCTTAGACTACTCAAACATGATACCCTTCTTCATCAAACCCAAAATTGGTGCTACTAGATGAGAAAAATATTTAATGAAACTTAGATAAAACTAGATAAACCTATAAAACTTTAGAAATTATAAACATTCTTGGTCTACTCCCAAGACAAAAATGTCTTCAACTTATCTAGATCTATAAATACACCTTCTTACAAGATGATGTGTCATAAGAAATGTACCTTGTCAATACAGAAATGAAATTGGGGTATCTTAGTGTATATCATATGGTCTCTTAGTGTACTTAGGACTATGTCAAGATGTTTGGAATGATCTTAATGAGTTTTATAGTACACTAGGATTTCAAAAACAAATACAACCATGAACTAGTCTAGATAAGGATTAAATATTCAGTTCATTAGATCCATGAACATTTTCGGTGCATTGGTCAACCCAAACAGCATCACCATAAACTCATACAACTCATACCTAATTCTAAAGGAAGTATACATTATATCATAAGGTATCTACCTTAGTTGATGATAACCCAATCTCATATCAATATTTAAAAACACTAAATCACCTCTCATCTAGTCAAAAAGATCATCGATTTGTGGAAGAGGGTATCAGTTCTTAATTTTCATCTAATTCAACTTCATTTAACCGACACACAACCATAATGACCCATCATCTTTCGTGGAAAATAGTACCAAATATCCCCAAGGTGACATACTAAGGAGAATAAATCCTTTATTCTCTAACTCCTCCAACTAAGTTTTAAGATCCTGGAGTTCTGCCAGTTCCATTCTATATAACATGATAGGAACTAGCTCCGCTCCTGAAAACAACTCTATTGTGAACTCCACATCCCTATCGGGTGGCATCCCTCATAATTACTTAGGAAACACATCCTGAAACTAATCCACAACACAATGAATGATATGATGATCTACTCTCCCAATATCAAGCATAAGACAGTTCACTTGGGCTATGATTTCACCCAACTGTTAACAAAATGGAACTACATGGCCTGCTTGAACATCTCATTCACTACGTTGGAAATAACTGTCTCCCTCAAGATATTTTAAGGTTACCCTATGATGGTAATAGTCAATGTGGACCTAGTACAACATTATCCAATCCATTCCCAAAATCAGATAGAAACTTGAAATTTCAAGCGTGAACAAATCCCATAAAAAATGGTACCCACCAACCTCGAGTGCACACCCCTTACATTGCCTGATATTTTCTTCTCACACCCCTAATGGTGTATCAGTAGATACAACCCAACACATATGTTCCCACACTAGACCCAACACCACCAAAAAAGGAGTAGAAGTAAAAGAATTTGAGGCACATGTGTCAAATAAATCACTAGAAAACATGGAAGATTCAAGGATCATACCCTGAACTATCGATGGCCTAGCCTTGCTACCTCCAAGTGTAGACTAAACTGCATGAATATGACCTTCCCCTCTACGTTGGGCCATGATCTGAGTTCCTATAATTGTATTTCCCTACTGATATGGATTCTATCGCCCCAGATTACCACTAACACCACCTCTACCGATATGTCCAACAAAACTCCAACTGCCAACCTGATAAGGGGTAACCGATCCCCTACCTATACTTGGAAATGGAATCAATCCTCCACTTGTGACCGACTATTGAGGATTCCTACAAAACCTCTGCACATGCCTCATCCTTCCGCACACTTAGTATTCAATTAGTGGTTAGGGACAATGACCATGCATATGCCCCGGCCTGCCACACTGAAAATAAAAACACCTAGTCACCACTCTGAGAGTCTAGTACTATCTTGGGAACACTCTATCTACTTACAACCTTATGATAATTTATGAAAAAACTCTTTATACCCTCATAAATCACACCACTAGTTCATGAAACTCGATCCACGAACCCACTTCCTGAAGACTCCTTTAAATTTATTTCTGAAATAAGGGACTGATCCACCACTTCTTCAAACATCTTTAAATAGAATATGTTTTCCTAAGACTTGATCTCATATTTAAGCCCATCCTAGAAATGTATTTCGGTCATGACCGCATATCCTTCCAATGCCAAAATGAATCATTGCAGATCCATGAAACGGTCTACATAGTCCATCACTAACATCATTCCCTGGCTCAACCTCATGAACTTTACAACCCACTCATGTCTCAATTTCTCCCAATATAAAAGTTTTGAAAACTTCTCCTAGATTTCGTTACATATAAAACCATATGACTTCTGGATCTAAACCAAGATATCCAACCACTGCTTCTCCAGTCCCTGCAACATGTACACTGCCAACTTCTGTAACGACCCAAAAATTGATTAATGGAAATCCCTCTTGATCTAATTAAATGTATCTTTATGTAAAATGTTTATATAAAATGTCAAATTATTTGGTTTTATGTTGATAATTTTTACTGTTTCTAATATAGTCATTTAACAGTGATCACATGATTAGTATAAATATAGGGTTTTAACAAACCCAATTTACTCAGATAAAGGAAGCGATGGCCTCATCTAGTAGATGTGCCCCATACAAAGCCCATTTGTCAGAGCACAGAAAGGAGGTTTCATCTTTGGGCTTCAATCTTGACCAATCCCAAGACGAGCTTGAATATGTTAAGCTCGAGCAGGACCGTCTATGAGAGAAGTGTAAGTTGATAGAGATTACCACCCAAGCAATGTTATCTGAGCCACCCCAAGAGTCAGTCGTCATCGCACACCTTACTCTTAGGTCTTATGCGGGTGTTATAAGGGGTTATCTAACAAGACCTTAGCATGATGTTTTTTTACATTATTTTTGTATGAATATACTTTCATTTTATTATTGTTACATTGTAAATAGTTTTTAAAGCACAAATAGAATTTTTAGTTAAATTTCAACTAAGAAATCTATTTTGATGAATTAATGGATTTTTGAATTAAATAATATTTTAATAAAATAGTATTATTATAAATAAATTAATTTTTATTAAATATAAATGATCTTACAATTTTATGAATTCAATTGTAATTTTTATTAAGGATTGAAAGCCATTTTCTGTCAACACCCATGAATTTTCGATAAATGTCAGTTTTTATTTTAAAAGTGAAAATTAACATATTTAGAAAATTATTTAGATAAAATGAATATTATTTCTACAATCTGGATGTCGAAATTATCATACAGTGAATTTTTCATAATTTTCTGAGATAGTCAAATTTTTGGGTAAAAATTAAATACCATTAAAATATATAATGTGTTTTATGACATCATAATGACCCAATAATGATGTAATAAAATAATATAAACTTTATTTTAGGCTAATATATGTTTTAACATTAAAATAATGTAATTTCAGGTTTGTTTGATTTATTTTACAAAGCTTTAGTGGACCCTTCAATACTTATTAAACATTTTATCTTTTTAAATTGTTTTCCTTGGAAGTGTGACTCATCTACATAAGCAACACCATTATTTTATAAATTTCGGAATTTGGCCGTATAAAATATTGTTTTCCAATTCCCTTTGGAAAAACCCATGGGCAACAACCATGGGATTCTTTATGGTTTGTATTAGTTTAATGTGAGGTGTCCCAAACCTAAATAATAAAGAATTCCCTCACATTTCCTAAATAAACCCACCCAAGCTCCCACTTCCTCCTCACTCAAAGACTTTAGAGTTTATCAAAACTCTTACCTACTCTCTCTAGAATCATCTAAAGGTTCCCCAAGCTCCCAAGAAGCCTCTCTCAAGCCTCTCTCAAGCGTTTAGAATCACACTTCCAAGTAAGGGTTTTTTCTTCCTTTCTCATTTTTGTTCAATATTCTTTAAGTTGTATTGCCCTTTTAATTTCAATTATAAATATTGTGGTATGGTTTCACACCTCCCCCATACTACTGTTTTTATGTTTTAATTATAGGATACCCCTTTATCTCTCATTAAATTCCTCCAATGTACACCTGTTACTATGCAGAAATTCTGAAAGGAATTTCCCTCACCTCATTTTGATTCAAGCAATTATTTTGTATCATGAATCTAAATTCTATTAAATTTGTTTGTACATGTATATATATGACCCCCTTATTGTACATGTCATGTATATTTGATGAGACACCCCTTTCTCCCTCATCAATAATTTTTATGAGTTCTTATGTCATGTCGTTATGCTGCTGAAATTGCACCGCGTTTTTCCAAGACAAAGTCATTGTATAGTGAATACCATGCCTATTTCTCTATCAAGGATATTCACATTTATGAACATTTACTTATTATTTAAAGAGTTTCATTTATGTATACCACATTCTTTTATCATGGAATAAATGATTATGTTGTATGATTCAATGTTTTATGATCCATGTGGCACACTTATGCATGATATGAAATGTTTAAGAAGGGTGTTCCCTGATGGCGCTTCAATGCATTGGGTAAAGTATTGTATCATGATAATTCATGTGCAATGGGTGTTTAATCATGCTAATTCAATTGAAACAAGGGTTTAATGGTGCTCCATGTGCAATGAGGTTTTACTCGTGCTCCATGTGCAATGAGCATTGGCTCATGCTAATTCCATGTTAAGTATTGTTGCCACATCTCCATGTTATGATTATCATGATTTATCATGCCTTTATGATTATGCTTATATTGTTCTCTAATAATATTCCTATTGTCTAGAATGTATTGTATTCCTCATGTTAATCCATGTTTATTCCCTGACTGGGCTTTATAGCTCACCCTTTTCTTATGCATGTCCTTAAGTTATCCTATGCAATTATAAGTATGAGGGAATGTAGTGGTCTTCAATAAAGATGTTATATTTAATGTTTTAAGTTTTTATTTAATGATCCTAATCCCTAAAGACACTATACCTCTCGATCTCCTATGTTTTATCAAGTGATTTTTCTGTAATAAATTATGTTTAATTTTGTAATAAAAATCAGGGTTGTCATAGTTGGTATCAGAGCATAGGTTTAGTTATTTTTTGGATTAGGATTATAAAACCCTAGTAAAACCTTAGAGACAAGACTAAGTATAATAAAAACATCCCTATGTTTTGGTGAGTATTGATTAAGTGGTTTATCAAGAAAATATATCCTTTTCTGGATACAAGCAGGTAAAGGAGGCTCTGGCACAGATGTATCCTAGGGGTAAAACCCAAAAACCAAACTTTGAGCTAGACACGAACGGGAACTGGTGCATGAAAACAAGACTTGCTGTACTCTTGGTTACGACACTCCTGGGGGATATTCTTTGGTAAATTCACAAGCTTAGTATGAACCATTATTAAGGGACTAAAAAAATTCCCTAAGAATATATGTTAGAAAGTAGATCATGGATAACATAGACTGAATCCAATAGATTCATAAGTTAAGGAAATAAAATATATTTATAAGTCATCCGTTTTTTTTATTTGGATTGCTCTTTTATGTGTTACCCCTGACTTTCCTTTATTCCAGCCAATGTCCGGTAATAGGAGGACTCGGGCTAACAACCGATGTGAAGATCAATGTGATGACTGTACTAATGAGATGCCCAATCCAATGGGAGTAGAAATAGTGAACTTTTTCACGCTTCTCTCTCAGCTAACTCAAGATTTTAATAGATTCATGGGTCATGAGGAATGTTCAACCCCTCCTAAGAAAGAACAAGTTGCTATCGAGAGCTTCATGAGACAAAGGCCTCCTACTTTTAATAGATCATATGATCCCTCAAACGCTGAACAATGGATCAACTCTATTGAAAAGATCTTCTCCATCCTTCAATATTATGAACAAGATAAGGTTATCCTAACTGCTTATCATATGGAGGTTAAAGCTGATAAATGGTGGACGTTGATCAAAAATACGAATCCTAAGGAGGATATTGAGGTGTTGGAATGAAAGGATTTCCAAAATATGATTTTCGATAAATATTTTTCATGCACCCTCCGGCTTAAGATGGAAAGGGACTTCCTTTCCCTCAAGAAAAAAAAGATGACGAATCTGTTGGATTGTATGAGGAAAACATCACAATTCTTTCATGATACGCTTCTGGATTTGTCATTACCCCTTAATTCAAGGTTGATCGCTTCTTTGGTGGGCTGAAACCTAGCCCATGGAAAGCGCTGGCAATCCATGACTTCGACAGCTATGAAGAAATTTCATGATGTTCCCTCAAGGTCGAAATGGATATCATAGAATCTCAGGGGTGTCATGGGGATAAGAAGTGTAAGGTGGAATTCAATACTGGCACTCCTATGGATAAATCGAATGGTGATAAGAAGATCCCATCACCCCACTTTCCAAAGGTGAGGAAAGAAGCACCTTGGAAATTGCCTAAAGGGTACGAGGAAATGCTTTAGGTGTGGAAGAGAAGGGAACCTAGCTGTCAACTGTCGGTAAGAAAAACCCATGGATGCGACAGAGGAGAGGAATGCTCTGTTCTAACCTCAACGTGATGATTGTGCTAATGAGATTCCCAATCCTATGGGAGAAGGAATCGCGAACTTTTTCATGCTTCTCTCTCAGTTAACTCAAGATTTTAATAGAAACATGGGTCAAGAGGAATGTTCAACCCCCCACCCCCCAAGAAAGATAAAGTCATTATTGAGAGATTCAAGAGCTTCATAAGATAAAGGCCACCAACTTTTAATGGATCATTCAATCCCCCAATCACCAAACAATGGACCAACTCCATTGAAAAGATCTTCCCCATCCTTCAATGTTCTGAACAAGAGAAGGTTCTCCTGGCTGCTTATTGTGTGGAGGGTGAATATGATCAATGGTGGGAATTGATCAAAAATACAAAGCCTGAGGATGATATTGAGGCATTGGAATGGAAGGACTTCCATAATATGTTTTTCGATAAATATTTTTCGTGCACCCTCCAACTTAAGATGGAAAGGGACTTACTTTCCCACAAGCAAAAATATGACTAATCTGTTGGAGCGTACGAGGAATAATTCACAAGGATTGAATGATAAACATCTGGCTTTTTCATTACCCTGAATTCAAGGTTGACTGCTTCTTTGGTGGGTTGAAACCTAGCCTGTGGAAAGCACTGGCGATCCGTGACTTTGACAGCTATGGGGAAATTGTCTGATTTGCCTTCAAGGTCTAAATGAAGATCAGAGGATCTTAGGGGTATCATGGGGATAAGAAGTGTAAGGTGGAATTCAATTCTAGTGTTCCAATGGATAAATCCAATGGCACTAAGAATATAAAGCACCCCACTTGCCAAAGGTGTGGAAAGAAGAACCCGAAAATTGCCTGAATAGTACAAGGAAATGATTTAGGTGTGGAAGAGAAGGGAACCTAGCTATTAACTGTCGGCAAGAAAAACCTGTGGCTGCAACAGAGAATAGGAACACTCCATTCTATCCTCAATGCATTGTTAATTGCTTCAACTGCAAATAATCGGGGCAATTTTCAAATCAATTCCCTAAGAAAAGGGTTTTCAGGGGAAACCAACAACCACCAAGGTAGCGAGGGAGATCTTTTTCCATAACTACCGCCGAAGTGAACCCCGACAACGAAGTGGTGATAGGTATTCTAGTTATTCATTCAAGAATAGTGAACATACTATTTGATTCTGGTTATACGCATTCTTTTATATCCCTAAAGTTTAGTAGAACAATCCCAACACCACCACAAATCATCTAAGTAAAGATGTCGGTGAGTACGGTAAATGGGTCAATCATTTCATCCCATGAATAAAACTCCTCCCTTGTCATAATTTGTGGACTTAACTTCCTGAAGAACCTTTTTATACTCCCTCTAGTTGAATTTGATGCAATTCTTGGCATGCGTTATCTTTCCTTATATAGATCCAACATAAATTTCTGTGAGAGGGAAATCACTCTCCATGTGGAGAATCGACCCCCGATTCTATATAAGTGCGAGGAGGAAGATTAATCTTCTTTAGCCCCATAATCTCAAGAATGGATATTACTACCCTATGATCATGCGTATCTAGCTCAGATGATTGAGTCTATAGAGGTAACCATCCTTGAAGACATGCCTATTGTGAGGGAATTCGTTGAAGTGTTTCCTGAGGAATTGCCTAGTCTTCCTCCTAGAAGAGATGTTGAATTATCAATTTATCTTATACCTAGGTAATTTCCAATATCCAATAATCCATATAAAATAGTTGTTGTGGAGATTGAGGAGCTTAAAAAATAACTACAGTAGAATCTGGATAAAGGGTTTATACGCCCAAGTTCTTCACCATGGGGTGAACCAGTCCTCTTAGTCAAGAAGAAAGATGGATCAATGCGCCTTTTCATTGATTCTCATGAGCTTAACAAAATCACGATAAATAAAAAGTATCCTCTCCCATGAATTGATTAATTTTTCGATCAGCTGTGTGGAGCACAATACTTCTCCATGGTGGATTTGCGGTCGTGATATTATCAAGTAAGGGTGAAGAAGGAAGATATCCCCAAGACTACTTTTCGTACAAGATACGGGCACTATGAATTCATAGTAATGCCTTTCAAACTCACTAATTCTCTAGAAATCTTCATGGAATTGATGAATAGAGACTTTAGATATTACCTCGACAAATTTTTGGTAGTATTTATAGATGATATTATGATATACTCCAAAACTAAGGAGGATCATGAGGAGTATCTAAGAACTGTACTAGAGACCTTGCGGAAGAAGAATCTCTATGAAAAGTACAGCAAGTGTGAGTTCTGTTTGAAGGAGGTCTCATTCTTGGGTCATATAATCATAAGCAATGGGATATCTGTGGATCCCTCAAAGACAGCTACAATAGAGGGATGGCCAAGGCCAACATCGGTAATGGATATCCGTAGCTTCTTGGGGTTAGCGGGATATTATCGACGATTTGTGAGAAATGTCTCATGATTTTCCAACCCTCTTACCAAGCTTACTCGGAAGGGAGAAAAGTTTTCTTGGAGTGATGAATGCGAAGAAATATTCAAGGAGTTGATAAGGAGGCTTATCACTACACTCGTTCTCACTTTACCCACAAGTGGATAACTTTTTGTAGTATTTAATGATGCTTTGAAGAAAGTCTTGGGATGTGTGTTGATGAAAAATGACAAATTCATTGCCTATATTTCAAGGTAATTGAAATTTCATGAATAGAACTATCCAACACATGACCTTGAGTTGGCTACAGTGATCTTCTCTTTGAAAATTTGGCAGCATTATCTCTTTGAGGAGAAGTTTGAAATATATACGGACCACAAAATCCTCAAGTATATATTCACACAGAAAGAGTTGAACATGAACCAGTGAAGATGGTTAGAGCTGATCAAAGACTATTATTTCTCAATCCATTATCATCCTGGGAAATTGAACAAGGTGGCAGATGCCCTAAGTAGAAAGGACCCAGCATTTCTATCATTGATGAGAATTGAAAAAGATCAAATCTTCTTATATTTGATGAAGATGGACATGGAAATCATAAAAAAGAGAACATCGTCAATCCTTTCACAAATTATTGTGCAAACATCACTTTTGGAAAGGTTAAAGGATGCTCAAAATAATGATGTGGGAATTCAGGAAAAAGTGGAAGCTATCGGAAAAGGGAAATCCTTGGAGTTTAATGTTAATGAAGAAGGAATTGTGAGATTTGGGAAAAGACTATGTGTTCCATAAAGTATCGAGCTGAAGAAGGAACTTTTGGATGATACACATAGTTAAAATTTCTTTATTCACCTAGGAAACAAAAAGATGTATCAAGATCTCCAAGAGCATTATTGGTGGGATAATATGAAGAAGGAGATCGCTGAATATACATCAAAGTGCCTGGTATGTCAGAAAGTGAAGGCAGAGAGGTAGAAGTCTAAGGGGATGATGCAACAATTTCCCATACTAGAATGGAAATGGGAGAACATCACCATGGACTTTGTCACCGGACTTATGAATACATCTAAAGGAAACAATGAAATCTGGGTTGTTGTGGATCATCTTATAAAGGATGCACACTTCATTTCTATTCGGGAGGATTTATCATTGGATCAACTAGCACGAATATATATCAGGGAAATGGTAAGGTTGTATGGAGTACCACTATCTATTATGTCTTATCGAGATCCAAGATTCACCTCTATGTTTTGGAAGACTCTTCAACATGCTCTGAAAACTGAACTGAACTTTAGTACGGCCTATAATTCTCAAACTGATGGACAATCTGAGTGGACTATCCAAACACTTGAGGAAATGTTGAGAGCATGCTCAATGGACTTTAAGGGAGGATGGGATCAACATCTTCCTCTGTTTGAGTTCACCTATAATAACAGTTTCCACTCGATCATCCAAATGGCACTATATGAATCCCATTATGGGAAAAGGTGCAGAACACTGACCTGTTGGGATGAGGTCGGTGAGCGTAAGCTGCTTGGACCAAAAATGGTCGAAGAAATGATGGAGAAGGTGAAAACCTTTCAGTAGCATATCAAGGTATCCCAGAGTCGATAGAAGAGTTATGCAAATAACCGTCGACAAGACCTAGAGTTTAAAGTTTTATATATGGTATTTCTATGGATATCTCCATGGAATAAGGACATGAGTTTTTGAAAGAAAAGGAAGTTAATTCCAAGGTACATCGACCCCTTCGAGATTCTTGATCATGTCGGGGTTGTGGCCTATTGACTAGCACTTCCACCTACAATGACCAAAGTACATGATGTCTTTCATGTATCCATCTTAAGGAAGTACATACCAGACCCTTAACATGTACTCTCTTCAGAGGTGGTATAGTTAGAGGATGATCTTTCTTATGAGGAGCAACCAGTGAAGATCTTAGATCATAGAGAAAAAGGTTCTAGGAAATAATACAATGCCCCTCTTTAAGGTGTTGTGGCGAAACCACAAGTTTGAAGAAGTGATGTGGGAATCATAGGAAATTATGAAGCCGAGTTAACCACATCTGTTTTAGTGTGGGAAAAAAAATTCGAGGGTGAAATTTCTTAAGGGGGGAAGATTGTAAGGACCCAAACATTCATTAATGGAAATCCCTCTTGATCTAATTAAATGTCTCTTTATGTAAAATTTTTATATAAAATGTCAACTTCTTTATTATTATGTTAATAATTGTTACCATTCCAAATATATCCATTGAACAGTGATCACATGATTAGTATAAATATAGGGTTTTAACAAATCCAATTTACTCAGACAAAGGAAGTGATGGCCTCATCCAGAAGACTTTCCCCATATGAAGCCCATTTATTAGAGCTCGGAAAAGAGTTTGCATCTTTGGGCTTTTCTCTTGACCAATCCCAATACAATCTTTAATATGTTAAGCTTGAGCGGGACTGCCTACGAAAGAAGTGAAAGTTGATAGAGATTACAACCCGAGCAATGTTATCCAAGCCACCCCAAGAGTTTGTCACCATCGCACACCTTACTCTTTGGTCTTATGTGGGTGTTATAAGAATTTATGTAACAAGACCTTAGAACAATGGTTTTGTACATTATTTTTGTATGAATATACTTTCATTTTATTATTGTTACTTTGTAAATAGTTTTTAAAGCACAAATAATATTTTTAGTTAAATTTCAACTAAGAAATCTATTTTTATGAATTAATGGATTTTTGAATTAAATAATATTTTAATAAAATATTATTATTATTATTAAATTAATTTTTATTAAATATAAATGATCGTATAATTTTATGAATGCAATTGAAATTTTTATTAAAGTTTGAAAGCCATTTTTGTCAAAACCCATTAATTTTCTATAAATATCAGTTTTTTATTTTAAAAGTAAAAATTAACATATTTAGAATATTATTTAGACAAAATTAATATTATTTCTGGAATCAGGACGTCGAAATTATCCAACGGTGAATTTTTCATAATTTTCTGAGATAGTCAAATTTTTGGGTAAAAATTAAATACCATTTAAATATATAATGTGTTTTTTAACATCATAATGACCCAATAGTGATGTAATAAAATACTATAAACTTTATATTTGGACAATATATGTTTTACCATTAAAATAATGTAATTTTGGGTTTGTTAGATTTATTTTACAAAGCTCTAGTGGACCCTTCAAGACTTATTAAACATTTTTTTTTAAATTGGTTTCCTTGGGAGTGTGACTCGCCTCCACATAAAAAACCCCATTATTTTAAGACTTTTGTACTTTGGCCTTATAAAATATTGTTTTCCTCTTCCCTTTGGAAAAACCCATGGACAAAAACCATGGGATGGTTTGTGGTTTGGATTATTTTAATGTGTGGTGTCCCAAACCTAAATAATAAAGAATTCCCTCACCTTTCCTATATAAACTCACCCAAGCTCCCACTTCCTCCTCACTAAAAGCCTTTGGAGTTCATCAAACCTCTTACATCCTCTCTCTATAATCATCAAAAGGTGCCCCAATCTCCCAATAATCCTCTCTCAATCCTCTCTCAAGCCTTTGGAAGCACACTTCCAAGTAAGGGTTTTTTCTTCCTTTCTCATTTTTGTCCAATATTCTTTAAGTTGTTATTCCCTTTTAATTTCAATTATAAAGGTTGGTGTATGTCTTCTAACCTCCCCCATAATTCCCTATTTATGTTTGAATTCTGGTATACCCCTTTATCTCTCATTAAATTCCTCCCATGTACACCCGTTACTATGCCAAAATTCCGAAAGGAATTTCTCTCTCCTCATTTACATTCAAATGATTCTTTTGTATCATGAATCTAAATTACATTAAATTTTTTGGTACATGTATATATATGACCCCCCTTACTTTCCATGTTATGTAAATATGATGAGACACCCCTTTCTATCTCATTAACCATTTTTATGAGTTCTTATGTCATGTCATTATGCTACCGAAATTGCACCGCGTTTTTCCAAGCCAAAGTCATTGTGTAGTGAATACCATGCCCATTTCTCTATCAAGGGTATTCACCTTTATGCAAATTTAATTATTGTTTAAAGAGTTTCATGTATTTATTTCACATTTTTTTATCATGTAATAAATTATTATGTTTAATGATTCAATTTTTTATGATCCATGTGGCACACTTATTCATGAAATGAAATGTTTAAGAAGGGTGCGCCCTGATAGCACTCCAATGCATTGGGTAATGTATAGTATCATGATAAATCATGGGAAATGTGTCTTTACTCATGGTAATTCAATTGAAACTAGGGTTTACTTTTGATTTATGTTCAATGAGGGTTTACTCATTCTCCATGTGCAATGAGCCTTGGAACATGCTAATTCTATGTTAAGTGTTGTTGCCACATCTCCATGTTATGATTATCATGTTTTATCATGCCTTTATGATTATGCTTCAATTGTGATTTACTGATATGACTATTTTCTAACATGTATTTTATTACTCATGTTACTCCATGTTTATTCCCTTACTGGGCTTTATAGCTCACCCTTTTCTTATGCATGTCCTCAGGTTATCCCATGCAATGCTAAGTACAAGGGAATGTAGTGGTCATGTAAAGGAAGTTTTCAATAAAGATATTGTATTTCATGTTTTAAGTTTTTATTTAATGATCCTAATCCCAAAATACACTATACCTATCGATCTTCTATGTTTTATTAGGTGAATTTTATGTAATAAATAATGTTTAAGTGTGAAATAAAAGCAGGGTTGTCATAACTTAACCCTCTTCTCATCAGGAGTATCCAATTTTTTCAAAATCATATGGATGGACTGTATATAGAACTATGCATCCTCAGGTACACCCTATCCCAAAAATGTTGGAGGGTGTTACAATATAAATAATTGGGTTAGATCAAACATGCTTGGAAGAACCCACCCTGGGTCCCATTCCATCATCTGTGTAAAGCAAGAAAAGTTTTCTCGGAACTCATCCTCTCCTTGGTTACCCTAATCTAATTAAACTTCCTACCCCACTTCTAGTGGAGAATTCTCAGTTACTCCCTCTTGTCTCTCAACTATCACACATCGACATGGTGTAAATTTCATATAATTCCAAACATGAGTCTTAGAACATATAACATAAGGATTCCATAGTTTACATAAAATAGGGTTTTTCACTAACCATAACAACTCATTTGCATAAACTATCCAATGGAAACAACCACATTTTTATCACTACCCATATCAATACCTACTATGGGTCACCTTCAAAATAGGTTAAACCAACTCACATGAACATAGGTATTTTCTTTTAACACTCACATACCGTTACCCTATAACCACATAAACCTTTTTCTTTTAGACACTTTTCCAATTCACACTTACTATAAACATAATATTTAACTTAATTACAAACTTTAATTTAAAAAAATCCTAAACCATTCTTTTAATTTAACCATTTTCATCATCTTTATTAGACACCATTTTCAACAAATTTTTTAGAATGTAAAATGAATCCTACCCTTCATGTCTCGCGCACCCATACCTTGTATGCTTATTATGATTCATGCCACCTATATCCCAAGGTTCCTACGATGATGCATGAATATAAAACTTCATTATATTCACTCTAAAAGAAAAATATTATAAAATAGTCTCATCACGCAACAAGTGCATCACCCAAAGGTGAAATATCATTCAACTGTAACATCACACATCAATAACAATAATTCCCACCCTGGACACTTGGGTTTTCCTTCATACATGGGTTAGCTACTCCCAAACAAGATCTCATTTCCAAGGTCTAACACATCCTAATATCATTTCTACCATCCCAAATAATAATACCATTAAAAAAAGAAACACACTGATACCAATATGTAACATCCCCAAACTAGAATCCACTAAACTAGTGCTCTGATCTGAGTCTCCACATGACCTCAAGTGAACCTCAGTGTACGCCAGAGGTTTCCAACTAGCATATAGGGTCGGATAAGTCACATGGAAATACTAAACCCTCTTTACCAAAGTAAGAAACAATAGATAAGATATAAAATAAGTATTTAATAAGTTTAAAACCCAAAACATTCATTCCAACTTGTTTCCAAATAGGGTACAAATCACAACCAAATAACCAATATGTCATTCCATGTTAAAAGTGATAAAATTGAAGGAAACCCCAAAATAAATACAAGTGGATAAATTCCCAAAATGCGTCCTAACTCTAAGCTTGGATCCTTATTTATGCACTCCTCAATCCTGACTCAACTCCCTATCTTGGGTACTTTTCCCTTGTCCTGACTTGAAACCATGAAATTTGCTTAGGTACCCAATGACGGCCTGATCCGGGTATGAGTACAACTTAGTAGGCCACCACCAATAGTGTCTATAAATTATCCAGTCTAAACATATAGTTCATGTAAGAAATAAATAAATAATAAAGTAATAAATAAAAATCAGGTGTCATTAGGTAACAATGTTTACTTTACACATTTACCATATTAGTTCTATGTTTCTCATTTAGTTCATCTTCACCACTTAATTCATCTTCAATAAATGTTCCATGGGTTATACATTTACATTATTTACATAACAGAATAAACTAACGAATTACTAATAATAAGGGTATAAATCAAGTTCCTTATCTCTATAGGTATAAATATTACATAATATTCACATCACACTTACCTTGGATCCTTAGTCTGGGTAGTTTCATCACATGTATATGTTATAGGAATATAGCCTCAGTCACATTCTCTAAATCAGGAATTATGGGGTGGGATTTAGAGCCTTTGTATAACTTGACTTCTACTAATAGACCCTCAAGTCCAATATCCCAAAATAACCAAGCCATGCAAAATCTTATTTATCCATTTACCACACATATCATATCACAAAACTTACATAATCAATACACCTAACATATAACATTTCACATGTCATTTAACACATAAATTATCCTTACTATTTAACCCATTAACACATTTACCACTTAGAATAACTAATTTAACCCACTTACCTTGTCATTCCTTAACCCATTTATCATATTCAAAACATTCCATATGTTAACTCATTACACATGTTCAACAATTTCCATACATTATCCCATTTGTCATGTTTAACAATTTCCACACATTAACTCATTTTTCATGTTTAATAATCCATATATATTATCCCCTTATAATATTTATAAATTATCTCATGTTATCCCAATAATACATTTATAAACTCAAAATAATTTAACCATTTATCATATTCACCACTTCTTATGCATTAACCCGATTATGCATTTCATGTACATTTCATAAATTTCTTAGGAAAATTTCTTTATCATGTCCCACTCAATTCATGTTAAGCCAAAAAAATCCCTTATGCTAATATCAAACATTAAAAACAACCACTATTGGTTCCAATCATAATTCAAACTAACATTTCAACACATATATCATGGGTTCTAATTCAATATAAGTCAATTTCATGCTTTACACTACCATGCCCTATGTTCAGAAATGTTGGTGCACCCCATGGGTGGCCCTAAACTGGTCAAATCATCCACAACGCATCCCATGGGGATCATGAGGGTTCCATTTATTCATGTAGACAACCATTTTACCAAATTATATCAAAGGAACTAAAAATACAACAACATGAATACCAATAACACAACCATACATGTACAAATAAATAACAAAACCAAGGGATATAACTTGTAGACCACCTACCTCAAATCTGATGGTGAACTCACCATTATCCTTTTCCTTATATTCGTATTCAAACACCCTTTGAATACTCAACCTAGAAACCACTAGAAAAATAGGGTTTTATTACTTCAGAATAGGATAACCCAAGATACTATCCTTAATCCAGAAAAGACAAGGAAGGGAAGGGTTAGACTCACCCATATCTTCGATTCGCAACCAACAATGCTCAAAATGAATAAAAATAGAAGAATAACCAACCTTGGAAAAAATTGGGAACTTGGTTTTTTCACTTGGATTGAGAGTAGAATAATGGGAGGAAATTGGGTAAGTACTTAAAAATTCCAAGGGGTTAGTTTGGTAATTTTCCACTTTTTAATGGGACACACAGTTTGGCCACACAGTTTTCCAAACTCTGTGCAAACCCTGTGCCAGCCACTATCCAAGATGGGTTAAGCTACATGGTTACCTAGGAAGGCCTTCACGGTTTGACCAACCATGTTCCAACTATACGAGAAGCCTATGTCCAAGGTTTCACAGTTTGGCTTCCCCTCTCGCATGGTTTTCACAAACCAAGCACAAACCGTGCAATAGGCACAGAATGGTCCATTTCCCATTTCTTCCATGTCCTAAACCCCTAGAACACTTCTAAACCCCCGCCCCCATACATCCGTAAAACATTTAATTAACCAAAAACAAAATATAAAACCCAAAATTTAAATAAGGATATAACTCCACAATTTTCAGGATCTTAGATTTCATGGGTTTTAAAGTTTATCAATGGAATAATTTTTTTCATATTTTTATATCCCTTACTAAGCCTTTTATTCTCATCCCACATTTTTTAATGTTTTTCATAGAAATTAAGTATGATTAAGGATTTGGAGGTTTCATTTTTAATGTCATGAAGACTTTTCATAAAATTATCATGTTTTATTTTAAAAAATTTAGATTATGAGAAAAATGGAAATTGTTCAAAATTTTACACTTTGTATTGTTATGGTATTGTTATGTATGAGTTATGGCCAAATTAACTAAATCTCTAAACCTGAAAATATCCTCAATGTGAAAAAAGTAAAATTATTGAATTAATTCAATATTATGTAATGTTTTAAGGTTGATTCCTTACATTAATGGATTTTAATAACGTATGAAAGTTTCAAAGATCCATTTATGGGTTAAATAAAGCATTCAGATCATGGAAAATTTTCTTTGATGATTCAAAAAGGTAATTTGTTTTCCTAAATAATGAATATGAGACCTATGTCTATAATAGTTTAATGGGAGTGTATTAATTTTATAGTAGTATATTTCTAAGGAATATTACTAATTTGAAATGAGATTCCATCCTTATAGTCAGTTAAGACATGGTTGAACAATAAAATAATTAAATGAAGAAGCCTATGCTTTAGGGATCAAGATCATTCGTGATATATCTAAGAGGATTTTGGGATAAAGTTAGGGTATATATATTGACCAAATACTGAGGATATTTGGTATGTAACAATCCAAAATAGAATTAGTTATAGTGTCACATGGTATACATCTCTCTAAGAAAATGTATCCACATACATAATAAGGGTGATAAATGTTGAGTATAACACCTTATTCTTATAAAATATGTTATATCATGTATATTATGTTATGTACTAGGTTTGATGTTTCCTCTTCCTTGATCATGGTAGGCTGATATCAAGAAGATCTACGAGATCAGTATTGTGATATTATTAATACTATCCTAAAGTATATAAGGCATACTAAGGATATGTTCCTAGTCTATAGAGGATATGAGTAACTAGTCATCAAGGGATATATGGATGATAGTTTTAAAACATATTTGGATAATATAATATCATAATTGAAATATGTTTTATACCTTAATATTTTACTTGTGATCTGGATGAGCTCAAAAAGTCGGTGGTCACTGATTCTACAGTGGAATCTGAGTATATTGTGGCTTCTAATATAGCTAAATAATAAATTTGAATACACAACCTCATCTAGGAGTGTGATGTGGTTTCAAAAAATTATGATGTTATCACATTTTATTTTTGATAAAATTGAAATATTGGTTTTATCCAAGGAACTCATATCATGTCAATGGATCATACATATCCTTTGGAAGTATCGCATATTGATGGATTTTTTTCATAGGATTGAGGTTGTAAGAAGTAGATTCTCTGCATAGGATAACATGGTGTACCCATTAAATAAATTTTTATATTAGGAGGAGCATGAAATTTATGTGATACCTAGATGACTAAGAGTTATGAGCAGTTGGCTCTAGTGAAAGTGGGAGACTACTAGTGTTAATACCTTATAACAAACTACTTTTTAATTTTTATTACCTTTATATTCATTATTAAGAATATTAATAAATATATTATCACATGATTATTGTTTTTTTTAAAGGTTGGGGCATGAAGCCTCAATTTATTATTGAAAGAAAAGACCACTTTAGACTTGGTATAGGGTGACCCATTACATAGCCTGAAGGCCCAAGGCCAAGTGTCCTGAATACAAGGTTTGAGAGCCCATTTTTTGGCCCAAAGGACCCCTTGGTGAACAGTACTGCTACAGTAACCACGCTGCTACAATTCCTGCTACAGCCCCTCTGCAGCTATAGTATCGTTGCTCCTACAGTACCTACTACAGTGCCTCCACCACTACAGTACCTACTACAGTCCCTTTACCGCTACAGTATTACCGCTGCTATAGTACTGCTATAGTACCCGGAATTCCGCCCCTCCTCGGATTTGATCCTCGGTCTTTTGGATGCCAAGAGGGAGGGTAGGATGTTCATAAGACATTGATACTTCTTCTCGTGAAGTTCTCCCTTGGTAATAATCAAGAAATGAGGTTATGAGAATTGGCCCACTAGTAGAAATTAATCATGTTTTATGTTTCATTGGATATCGCTCTCTATGAATGTGTGTATTGATCCTTATATTTGATATTATTATTAATTCATACCATGATTCATATACTTTGAAGTATTAATGAAAACTATGATGACATGTTCTCTTGGGGAGGTAGGATATGTTGGGTATGTCACAAATGGTTTTCCATTAATGAATAATTCAAGAAGTGATTTATCCCTTCCAAATTAATGGAAGTTGATATCTTTTTCCCTTTTATGGAAATGGAACTATCAGATAAGTCCAAGGTAATGGTGGTTTATCGATGAGTTCATTTCTAGAAAGTTAACGAGAAATATTTCAAGCATATAGGTTAATGACACAGGTGATTCAGCATGCTTGATAATATTTTTTGAAAATAGGATTATACTAATTTTTATGTTTTCATAGGAGGTAATCATAATTATGAATTATCATTTTATCTTTTGTGAGAAATGAGGTGTTTCAAGATATCGCACTTGGTATATGAGTTAGACTCATTACTATCAAGATGAGGGCTGAGAGGGTCACACGTAATGTATATTCATATTCTTTTCCAACTCAGATGAATTAGAGTTTAGTATGATATGGGCTCCACATATGGGGACCAGTGGACATCTATGTGAACAATCGCAAGTAAATTAATTCAATTATATTATTCCATTTTAGAATAATAATAATTAAATTTATTTCTCAAGGTATTCACATATTATTTATTTATAAATAAATTAATATGATAAATTATTATTTTTGATTGAATTTTATTAATTCAATGTAACACCATTCAATTTTAGTATATATTTCTCTTTAATTACATACAATGTTTAATATCTTTCTATACATGAAAAACTAAACTAAAAAACAAACCACAACACATTTATAAATATAAATATAACTATCCTAAAGTATCTATTTAATTTGATGATATATATGGAGATAACTACTTTATAAAAATATGTGTAGAAATAAAAATATATTTCATTTTTAACACCAATTCATAGGTAGAATTTAATTTGTATAGCTAAATAACTAATAAAATTGTTTTATGATTTAAAAGGAATTTTTCTAAAAATTTCCTTTTTTGGAGATGTGTATTTTTATTTTAAGAAACTAAATATATTTTGGTTTAAAAATGATAAAATATATTTTTGATATCAATGATATATTAACACTAATTTTATTATTAATTGATAGGAAATAATATTAAGAATTGTTAATATCTAAAAATTCATTTTCTTTATTAAATACAGTTCTCATTATATTTTATATTTCCATTTAAAATTTAAGTTCCAAAAATTCATAATTTTAATTTGAAATAATTAGATTTATTTTTTAATTCATTATATCAAAATTATATTTATAATAATTTTTATTATTTTTCTAAAAAAATAATTTTTTAGGGGGATAGTATAAAATATCGATTTTTCTTATACTAAGATTTTTATGAAATAATTAAAATATAATACCATCATATATAATTATAAATAAGTTTTATAAATAAAATATATATTTTATAAATAAAATTATATAAATAAATAATTTAGTTTAATTTATAAAATCTATTTTTAACATTTTGAAACTCAAGTAATATTTTATTCCAATAAAAAACTATTTTTGGTCTTTTATTTAATTAAATATTAACATGATGTATTTTTTGTTTTGAAATTATTATAATGATAAATTAATCTTATTTTATTAATAATAAATCAATTAGGTTCATTTAAATCAACAACATTGATAATTTAAAGCTTGAAAATAAATGTTTTCCCAAAAAAATGGTTTTTACGCGTTAAGTGTGCTAATTTCAAAATAAAATTTTGTCAATATTAGAAAAATTATATAATTAAAGTATGTTAAAATTTTAAATTATAGTTTTAAAATTATTTAATAATTATAATATTAATTTTTTTCATTAAAACTAATTACCGAGGCTAAGAATTAGTTACTGTGGTACAAGTTAATTTCTGTAAAAGTTGAAGGTAAAGAGAAAAGAAAAAAACAATAAAAGGTTGAATAAAAAATGAATTATTGATATAATTATCTACTTTAAATTTTCCTAATATCTATTATTTTTCATTATTTTATCCTCTTTACCTTTTAATAGTGGCATTACCTTTTATATTATTATAAAAATGACACTCACCTCATTTATGAACGATGACTTCCACCACCTATTTACTTACACCATAAAATTTGAATTATTCTTGAAAATATACATATTTTACTTTCCCTATATCCCTATCCCACTATTATCATCCAATTAATCCAATAATAGTCCCAAATTCTTCCATTTCTAATGGATACTTAAGCATAGACTCTCAACATGAGTTTTATCCACTCCCTGACTATATTTTCTATATCTTTCTCTTCCGCCCTTATAAAAAACTATTATAATGATATAAATATAATTAAATTAGTAATATTAATATATATAAAAATTATTATTTTAATTTTATAACTATTATCTACCCTTCCCTCTTCCTTGCAAAAATGAGAACGACATTTGGGTGCCTATGCAGAATACCATCTCCACAAGGAAATATATTTAATTTTTCATAACTGCCTTACATGGATGCTTATAAAAGTTTATTTGATTAATAATATTATATTTATAAAATTATTAAGGTTTTTAAATGATAAATTATTTTAAACCTTTCTTCTTTTGTATGGAAAATGAAACGCCATCCATTTATATGTACAGACTACTGCCTCCATGAGAGACGTGTTTTATTTTTCATCATCGCCTTACAAGTCTTGTTATAAAACATATTTTAGGAATATATATGATTTAAAGGATTCATATATATATCATTGATATTTTTTTAAGGTATTAAACAAAAAATAAGTATCATTATAAATTTATATGTTGATATTAGTAGATTACTTGAGACAAGATCATCATGTATCTCATCCTCATGAACCATTACCATGGTTTACATCAAATGAACATGGAGATATATAAATAATTAAAAAAAATTATTTAAACATATTTTATAATATTTTTATAATTAATTTATCATCTAATAATTGGTTTTACATTTCTATTAAAAATATTTTCAAAACAATCGGAAATACTAACATCTGATAATGAAAGTGGGTGATGAATGACTAATGAATGTATAATAAATGAATATAAACAAAGAGTATAAATGGTTATATATAGTAATAATGTTATTAAATAGTTTATTAATATGTTTATTTTTATTATATAATAATTAAAATAGATTTCTAGGAATTCAGAGAAAAATGTAAGGATTTTTGTTAACTCGATTTTTATTCATTGACTTATGATTATTCTTTTTGAAATTTATTCTTATAAGTTGGTTATGTTATACCCTATTATTTTATTATATTTAATTACCTATATAATTTATATTTATTTATATTTTTTTCACATAAATTCATTTTTAAATGTTACCTACTTCATGAATTTTGATGTCTATAAGGGTGTTTCATCTCAATTTCCTTTCTTTGATACATGTTTTATTTTATGGGCCTAATTTAATTTAAATGGTGTGAATACTTGTCACACTCAATTATCATGAATATTTTTAAACAAATTTAAATTGTTTTAATCCAACACAATTGATATATTAAGGTCAATTGTCATATTTTATGGTTTTAGAAGCATTTTGAGCTTAATTACAAAAAATAGCATAATTTTGGAATTTACCTGTTTTCATTTATTTAAGATTTTCAGAAAAAAAAACCTTTTTATACACTAATTTAATTTATTATATTCCTTTTTTATAATTAAAAATATATTTTATTCATTTCATTCTTTTGTAGCAATAGTTGACTCTAACATTTGGAGGCCCAAAATAAGCTCACAAGTCAGACCTCAAAATATGTGCACAAATCTTGATATTTTTTAATTTGGGACTATATCTCGGAAATGGATGTCACAAAGGAGCTTAAATTAAAAAATGATAAATAAAAATACATGAGTAAAAACTTTCATATCCATGTCCCCACTTTATTCTACTAATATCAAGGCTATAAATGCATTGGAAATTGGATTTATGAATTTCAAATATTCTTCTTGTATAGAATAAATTTTCATAGTAAATGGGTTATAACTTATTCTACACATTTCATATGAAGATTTAATTTTTGGTTCAAATAAAAAATACATTTTAAAACAACTTTATAGAATACTGCATTTTAAAATTCGTTCATTAAATGGTTCTATTATGCACAATATTTTAGAGGAAAATTCTAGAGCCAAAAATCTTACTCTTCCCTATAAAAAGAAGTCATCCCCACTAGAAAAGAGAGTTCAACACCAATGAGGGATTCTGTCAAGAAGATATGAACTTCTTCACTTTATTATTTCCATTCTATTTTTCTTTCCTTTTATTTATTCTATTTTTAGTTTTATTTTAATTGTAATTGCAATTTTATTTTATTAAATAAATTAGTTCATGCATTTTTCTTCAACCAATTGTATTCCACCCCTTCTTATTCTTCTAATTTATTATTCTTCTTATTATATTATATTATTTTTATTAATATTTTAACACTCTTATATATATTTATTCTTTTATCTTATATATTATTTTTCTCTCCACCTCTCCCCCTCTCTCTTCTTCTTCTATTTTTATTCTTTTATTCTTCTTATTTATTTATTATATTTTTATTATTTTATTTATTATTATCTTCTTTGTATTTACCAATGTGATATCTTGACCTAAATAATTAGGGTATGAGCCTAAGTATTATCTCAGTGGAGGTCAAGGTGTTCTTGGATTTTTATTAAAGTTTAATTAATTTTTGTGTAGAGATGAGCAGCATATGTTGGTGAGGCGAATATCCCTAGTGTGGTGATTTTCCCCCATGACATACAACTCAATATATTTATATTATTTTGTTTAAACTCTTTTCCCTCTCTTTATTTTATACCTATTCACACAATGGTTTTTAGTGATTCAATGTATGAAACAAAATCAATAGATCCAGGTCCTGGAAGATGGAACACCCTCGAACAAGGTGTGTCATCAACCTTGATTACAGGAGGAGGTGGAATTTATATTTTTTAGGCATTCAAAGATTATACAATTTATAAATAAAAATATATTAATTAATCATGATATTTCATGTTTTGTATTATCAAAAAAAATAAAACAAATAAATTATAATCATGATTGAACCCAAAACCCAACCCAAAACCAAGTCCTTTCTTCCTTAACTCATTCTGTTTAGAATTGCATGTTAGTTTAGTTTAAATTATCATGTTACATGTCATTTAATTGTCATAGATAATAAACAACAAAAACCCAAAAATAATTATCATCATTTTCATAAAATAATCAAATATATATATATATATATAAATTATGTGATTTAGAGAAATTGAGTGAAAAAACTGATAAGCTTATCATGTGAGATGACCCTAGTCAGCCACTATACTACACTAAGAAAAATAATTTACTTTTTCCATGCCCTGTGATATCTTTTCACTAAAAATTACCTATTGGACATATAGTATCATTAATTATCTTATATTCGTGGAATTTGAGGTTTAATTTCAAGATCTATTTCAAGCGTTTTTTATTAAAACATTTCATAATACCTAAGGGGTTTTCTTTACTCAACTTCTTTTCTTGAGTCATAATTATTCCTATTTGACTATGGTTTTACAAGATGGTTTTATTTTGTTCTTTGATGATATTATAATTCCTTTCTTCTTTATTTTTTGGGAAATTATATTTATGGATTTATTTCTTCATAAAATTTTATGATGTTAATAATAATTCTCATTCTCTTCAAATGAGTTATTTTTCTTCCATATCCATATTCACTCATCTTACTAATGTTATCATTTATTATTTTGAAATAAAAATAGGTTTTATTTTTTGTGATATTAAAATTTATCTTTACCAGTTTTCAAATGGAATATTTATCACTCTTTTTATGATGTGTACTTGAATAAATGTATTCTCAAAAAATTAAAAAGTATTTCACTTTCAAGTTAATATTTTTATCTTCCACTCCACATTATAAATCTAAAAAACCCTCATGAAATTTACAAGGATCCATTATTAAATAGTCCTATAAAAATTAAAAGTTTAAAAAAAATCACTTTACCTTTTTCAAATTCACATTTTAATGTGACCTATGACTTCATATTGTATGACTATGGTAAAAAATCTAAATACTTTTTTACATTTTCTTCCATTTTTAAGAGAATTATTCATTACGAAGCTTCATTTATATTTTCAAAAAAAATCAAAATTATTTTGATTCTAAATTATTTTTAAAATAAAATTAAATATATTTTTATTTTTTAAAAGTAAAAGTTTTATTTTAAAAGTGATTTTAAAGGCTTGTGTTTTTAATAAAGAAGTTGTTATTATTATTATATCTTCTCAGAGGAAGTTTTCAAAATAATATTTCTTTTATAAAAAAAATAGGAAAAAATATGGTTTTAAAGGGTAATTTTCAAAATGATTTATTAATCTCAAAGTATTTCATTTTAAAAAAAATATTTTTAAGGATTACAGGAATTTCAAAAAAAATGGGATATTTCTTCTTTTATTAAAAGTTATTTATCCAATAGTATTTAAAGTGTGTTTTTAATATGTATATATATATATATAATTTTATGTTATTTATGTTACTCTTGGAATATAATCTTGTAATACTGTGTACATTATTTATTTGGATGGCTTATGAAGATAACATTTTAAGGAAGTTTTCATGAAAATTGTATCTTTCCCATAATTTAATTAAACTATGATGAAATGATGATTGTTTTAATTTCTTGTTACATACATATGAATGTATTGTTATTATGTGATGGTTTTAGTTCATTAAATCCCTCCAATTAATTGTTAACTTTTATGTCTTGTGATCTTAATAAGTTAAATGAGAGTTTTATCCCAATACCATGGGTGGAATGGAGGTTTATCCCAAGACAAAGGGTGAAGGACTATTTTATTCCAAGTATAAGGGTACACAAGTGGTAATACCATGCCAAAGGGTATGAAGGAGGTTTATACCAAGACCAAAGTTACATGGGAGGTTTATCCCAAGACAAAGGGTACATGAGAAGTTTATCCCAATCCCAAGGTTACACTAATGGTAAGCCTAGGCTCAGGGGTACATGGGTGGTAAGCCCAATCCCAAGGGTACATGAGTGGTAATCCCAATACTAAGAAGGGATATGATTGAATAGATAAAGACTAATATTTGATGAATGTATTGGTGGGTATCCATGATATATGATTTAAATGATTATATTTATGCCACACTCTTATGTAATATTCTTATTTTTATGTTACACTCTCATGGATCATCTCGATTTCCTCATTATTTCACACTCTTATACCATGGTTTATGTTCGATCATTGAGATTACATATTTGATGGTTTTCTTTAAAAGTTATTTCTCCTCTTCTCATGTTTTCTTATATGCTTATGATCTAACCTTTTGATGGCATATTGATTATTTTTCCCTTACTGATAATTTAATATCACCCCTTTATTATATTTCTATTCCACATGTTATGAAGGATATTATAACCTAGGATATGTATAGAATGGGATATTTTATGGTGTGATTATGGATAAATGTTTGTAAGTATCATAAAATAATTTTCTTGAGCATCTGCTCCTAAAAAACATTAAACCTTCTATTCTTGGAAGTATGTGAGTATTATGATATGTAATGTTTAAATTATAGAAATTTATGTAATTTATATTGATTCATATCACTTGGAATAAAATATAGTATGTAAATAATGTGTTTTTAGCACTAGATTCAATAATGTAGGTTTAAGTTTCCTCAGTTCATATTAGAACTGAGTTTATTTATTTTTAAGGATTTGTTTAGTTAATTTTGGGGATTAATATTATAGAACTTTAGTGAAAACAATATGAATAATTATATGTATAGGATAACTTCCTAATGTATTTATAAAGTATATATTTTCAGGTTTCTTATAAATGAAATCATTGCATAGATATAAACAAGTGGATTCAGTCTATGTAATAGATGTACCTAGGGGTAATGATCCTAAAAAAGATGGTTTGGTATTAAAACGGTCTTTACTTGGTGCATGAAAAAGTTTTCTAACTTAATATATAGTTTGAAACTATAAATGGGTATACTTTATTGATTCAAATACTCTTTATGAAACATTATACAGGGTTTAAAATGAATTTGAGGACATAATATACAACTGGTTATATTAGAAAACCTAATAGGAATATAACCCTAGATAACTTAAGTTAAACTGAGGTAGGTATATGTTGATCCAATTATATCATAATTTAACTAAAATTATCATATGTTGAAATTATATTGTAATTGGAGAAGATGTAATAGTATTTAGTTTTCATATTCATATGATCAATTACTCTGACATTATCATATATTATCAAAACCTTTTGGTTTTTTTATTTTTTTGGAATTAGTATCATGAAAATGAAGTTGTAAATTTTTTGTTCCTATAAACTCTTATAACCAAATAAGGAAGCATTTTGGTAAAAAAAATTGAGATAAATCAAAATATCAATACATTACTACTATCCAGGAAATGATGAGTCTCCTAATATATAGGATTGTGAGGTTTACATCTTTGTAGATAACATATTTTAAGTTTCTTACAAATAACCTATATTATTTTATTAGATAACAATAATTAAAATTGTGAAAATAAAATTTATTTAAGGGAGGAGAATGGCATTCCCTAATATTTTAGTATATATTTTTATTTAATTAAATATTGTATTTAATATCTTTCTTTACATGCAACACTAAACCAAAAATAAATCATGGCACATTTTATTAAAATATATATATATACACACAATAATCATAAAGTAGTCATTGAATTGGAGGGTGTCAATAGAGGTAGAAAATTTATGAATAAAATAAATATATATATATATGTATGTATGTATGTATAAATTAAAATAAAGGTCATTTTTAACACCAGTGCATTGATAAAATTTAATTAGTATATCTAAAAAATGAATAAAGATTATTTTAGGATTAAAAAAGTATTTTCCTAACAATTTACTTTTTAGGAACTATATATTTCTATTTTAACAAACAAAATATATTATAGTTTTACAATGATAAAATATATTTTTGATATGAATGATAAATTAACACTAATTTAATTAGTAATTTATAATAAATAAGAATAAGAATAGTTAATATCTAAAAAGAAATTTCCTATTAAAACATTTTTTATTATATTTTATATTTCCATTTAAAAGTTAAACTCATAAATCTTATAATTTTAATTTTAAAAAATTAACTTCGTTTTTGTATTCATTGTTTTAATATTATCTTAAGGTAAATTTTTGTAATTTTTCTAAAAAAATTATTTTTAGATGAATATTACAAAATACCGACTTGAATTACTCTTAAAAATATACACATTTTACTACCCCTAAATCCCTATATAATTATTTTCATACCCTTTATTAAATAATAATCCTTAATTCCTCCATTTTCAAATTATATTTAAAGAGAAAACACAAACTCTCAGCATGAGTATTATCCACTCTCTAGCTTTATTTTCTATATATTTCTCATCCACCCTCCTCCAAACCTATTATAACCATGTGAATATAATAAATTAGGTATTAATAATATAATTAAATTTTATTATTTAAATGGTATAAATATTATCTACCATCCCCTTTCCTTATAAAAATGATAAGTTCATTCGTGCATATGTGGAGAATAGCGCCTCCAGGAAGCAACTTATTTCATTTTTCATAACCACCATATGTGGATATTTCCAATAGGGTATTTCATGTATAAATATTATATTTATAAAAAAAATTAAATTTCTTAAATGATAAATTATTTTATAATTTCCTTCTGTTTATGGAAAATGAAAATATTTTTCATGCATACGTATGAACTACTGCCTCCATGAGTGACGTGTTCTATTTTTCATCATCGCCTTATATAGCTGGTTCTAAAACATATTTTATTCATATATATTATATCAATTATTTATATATATATATATCATGAATATGGTTATGAAAGTATGATACAAATATTAACGATCATTATGAAGTAATATGCTGATATCAGTATATTACCCATAATAATGTCATCATGTATCTCATTCTCAAAATCCATGCTCAGGGATTCTATCAAATAATAATGGGGATATATAAATAATTAAAATTAAATGATTTAAATATATTTTATAGTCTAGTAATAATGAACTTATCATTTAAGAAATGGTTCCGATGTCATTTTTATAAACATGCATGAAACAATAAAAAATACCAACATCTGATAATGAAAATTATTTTACCATAGGGTCTAATTTTTTTTAATGATAAGAAACACTCTAATTTGTTTATAAATTTTTTATTTTTTGTTTTAAGTATTTTTCATATGTTTATTTTATTTTATAAGGACAGGAATTAATTTTTCTATATGTCGAATTCAAAATGGTCTTAAAGGGACAAAATCAAAGCATGTGTAGCAGTAAACCACTAGCTAGCCAGTGCAATGCTATAGTATAGTTTATAGAATGTGATAGAACTAGTAAATTCCCATAAAGTCCATTATCTCACCAGTGGAGGCCCTTTAGCTTGCCTATGGGAGTAGGTTGTGAGCATGTATTTCCAACAGCACCACCAGCTACCCAAAAGAGGATATTAGGTATCTGATGGCATCGGGACTGATAGTCTGAGGGAGCATGTATTATGATTATAAAGTACATCATTCATGTATTTAATGCATTGGATTGATTCATTATACCCTTAAACCCTATATAGGTTATAAAAGGGGTAAAGGAGGTATGGATCTTTATCCAATTGTGGTGTGGCTCAGAAAGGTATATTTTATCTTTCACAGCTTCATATTCTCTCAAGATATTAAAATTTATATCTTCCTCATCCTTCACAAAGTATAATCTCAAAAAAAACATCATATGAGGATATCAAAGCACCAATTAACTAATGTTTTTTTCTTCAATGACTTCATCTAAAGCTCCAATGACATTGGTGTTCTATATTTTGTGTCTTCTTCTCTCTCCTCTAATTAGCCTATTTTTTGAAACCCCTTAGATCTCACTTCTTATCCTCATATCTCTCCATATCTATCTTGTTCTAATTATTTCAAGTGATATTGAATTTTTTTCTTTATAAATGGATTCAGATTAATCAGGTCATATATTATCTTATCCCTATATTTATTTGGTTAATGGTTATCTGTTCTAACAAAGGGATTGAGGTTCTTGATATTCCATTAAAAGAAAATATTTTGTGGCTATTTTTTTCATTAAAATCAATATTTTTTTATTTTTTGGTACTTTCTCAAACCAATTGGTTTATTATATTAAAACTCATAATATTTATCATGGGGAGGAGATGTAGGGGTGCCTTTGCATACCATTTTTTTACTTATTTGCCAAATTTCTCGTGTCTATTTACTTTCCTCATTTTAATTTCCACATCAATCTTTCTTAATTACCTTGTATTTATTTCATCTTCACTTAATTTTGATAAAATTTATTTCTTATTCTATATCATCATTTAATTTATTGTATCATTTTATTTGTTTGATTTAATTTTAAAAAATTAAATTCACCCCCCCCCCCCACACACACACACACTTGCCACTTCTTCGGCCCAACAATTTGAATCAAAGGCTAACTTTGAACTTTTTTCAAAAACAATTTTTGAAACCATTTTTCCCTTGATACCAACAATTCATATCAAAGGTTTACTTTTATTCATTTTTAAAATATCTTTTTAAAATATTTTTTTCAAAGTTTTTTTTATTTTAAAATCTTAATCGATTTTCAAAGATTGTTTTTTAAATGGCCCCCACTTCTTATACGCATGTTCTTTTATTTATGGATCAAATTATTCTTATTAGAAAAATCAATTTTATAATTTTCTTAGAAGTATTAGATATCATGTTTATAAAATTG
Organism: Viscum album; assembly: GCA_963277665.1. Taxonomy (NCBI): domain Eukaryota; kingdom Viridiplantae; phylum Streptophyta; class Magnoliopsida; order Santalales; family Viscaceae; genus Viscum; species Viscum album. The sequence goes on from OY728159.1 coordinate 1,941,487,687, forward strand.
TTGACCATGGTTATACCCTTAAAAATGAATCTGAATATAAATGGGTTACCCAAGACATTTTATCTTTTAAATTAGATGGTAAAACTATAAATGCCTTGAGTTAAGGTTTAGATCAAAATATATTTAATAGAATATATACTTAAAAAATATCATTGAAATATTAAAATTATTATAAATCATGAATGAAGGAATTTATTATGTATGGGAAACTAAATTGGAAATGTATAATCAGTATTTCAAAATTTTCTCCATCCATACAAATGAATCTATTACTAGTATGTTTACTTGTTTTACTAACATTAGCAATGGTAAAAAAATATATCAATGATGTTTTTATACATAAACTCTCATTAATAAAATCCAATGGGTTTTACCTTGTTCAGAGGATCCCAAAGTGATAATGATCCAAGAATCTAAGGATCGTAAAATGATATAAGTTAAATAACTCATCAGATACTTAATGACATATGAGATAATGATGAAATGTCAAGTGATTAAAGAATCAATGGAGGTCAAAGAAAAAAATATAATTTATTTCAAATAAATCCAAGTGGAATATTCTTCCTAAAGTGACATTTATGATGAAGGAAAACTTTAAAAACATATCAAAATGGCATAAAAACTCTTAAAGAAGAATAAATCATCTAGGCATTTAAAAATTTATCATTTTATCAAAACTCTAGTTTTAAGTTGTTATGAATCCAAAAAAAGGGGGAATATAAGATCAAAATACCCAATCTACAAAAATATGATAAAATATAAGAAGAAATGTAAGAAATTAATGAAAGTTTCAAAATGGAGCGATAGTTATGATTCAACCTACTTGATCAACTCAAGTCTAAATTACTTAATTCCACACATCAAGGTTGGTTATGAGGTTAGTACTCCAATGTATAATTCTCCTTTTAATTATAAGTATTCTTCTTATTTATCCTCCAATTACATAAATTATGAAGATATAAAATATGCACAAGACCTACTTTAAAATGGTTATCATCAACTCTATTTTTTATATTTAGATCTCAGAAATAAATATAAGAAAGTGGTTGAATAAAAGGATCAAGTTTTAAATTAAAATATCATTCTTTAAAAAAAAGGATGATTTTATTTGGAAATTAAAAAAAATCAACCAAATGTTTAAGTTGTAAAATATGAAATCAAGGATCTAAAAAGATCACTTTTAAAATTCATTCAAGGTGAAATATCTCTTAATATTCTTCATAGTTCTCAATGCATCAAAATAAATATTTATAGTTTAGGTTTTTTGAATAATAATGATACTTATTCAGAAACCATTAATTTTGTGAAAAATGTCTCTCAAAATAAATTTTGAAAATAATATCGTAAATATGGTAATCCTATAGATGAATGTGATTATAAAAATTCAATATATGGCATAACTAAATCAATCCATATTTATTCTAATATTCTTTAAAATCAAAAAAAGTTTGGGTCCCTAAATATTTACATGCCAATGTTTGTGGTTCTAATTTTGTTTCCATTCCCAAATCATCTTGTGCTAAAATTTTCAGTCCCTCGAGGGTATCAAAAGGGTCCTTTAAATGAATTCTTTTAAATATTTTACATCAGACTTCAATTATCTATACAATGGTGGATTCTTATAAAAATGAACCCTTTAAGTAATTGATCAACTCTTTCCACCATGATTTTAATGTTTCATGATCTAAGTTAGGGGGTTCCTAGTTATTTTATTTCTAGATAATATTTTTGAAACAACCTTGATCTTCATGGGAAAAAGATTCTTTATTATTTTTATTTCAATTATCACTTGAATCTATTTTAAAAATATATTCTCTCGTATTTTTATTTATTTCTAAAAATATGAGAGGATATATTTTTATATTTTATATTATTTTTCAAAATTTCCTTTTCTCTTATTTTTTATAATTTCACTTAATATTGGAATTATCTCTTATATTTTCATTCTATTAGATATTATTTTATCTTCATTTTTTACTTCTATTTCATCTAAAAAATTCTAATTATTTTAATCTTAATATATGATTTATTTAGGAGGAGTTATTTTCTTAAACTTTTTATTTTATATTCTCTCTTATGTATGAATGTTTTCAATTTATATATTATATTAAATATTGTGTCATATTGAACATATATTCATAAAATCATGTTTTAATTTTCAATATATTGGAATGATTATCTTAATTCTTTATCTTCATCTTATCTTATCTCTTTAACCCCTATGGTTTATAAGTTCCTTTTTTTATAATACCGAAGGAGGAGAATTTTTTTATGGAGGTAAATGATAAAATAATGATGATTTTTTATCAAGGGGGAGTCATAGTTTCATATTTATTTGGTTAAATCCTTCCTTTTTATCTTTTCCCTCTTATCTTAGTTTTTCTATCAAGTGTTTGGGATCATCAAAAAGGGAGAAATTTTTGTACCCCAAAGTTTAATTATTTTAATAGCCTAAAACACTTTAATTTGTTTTAATATGTTTCTTATTGTTCCAAGTGTTTATTATGTTTCTTTTATATTAAAGTTTGAGGAAGGCATCTCATTAGAAATTTTATTCAAAACAAGTTTAAAGGTCCAAATTCAAAGCATGTATAGTAGTGAAGCATTAGATAGATGGTGCAGTGTTACCAGCTAGCTGGTAGAATTTGATAGAACTATAATATTTATATAATCCCTACTAGAATACTGGTGAGAGAAATAAATGTGCATGTATTTCATGCATCACCATCATCTACATGGTAGAGGCTACCAGGTATCTAGTGGGGTCAGGACTGCTAGTCTGAGGGAGCATTTATTATGGTCATAAAGTGCCTCATTCGGGTCTTTAATGCATTGGATCTATTCATTGTACCCAGACACATTATCGATGCTATAAAATAATGAGAAGGGAGGCATGGAACTTTATTTAATTATAGCGTGACTTAAACAAAAATCTATTTGATCTTTCCTGATATTGGAAAAAAATCCCTCAATAAATCCTCTCTGTATGTTTTGGGTGTGGTTGTGTTTGTTAACAAAGCCAGATAATGGCAAGTGAGTATGGTTGGTGTTTTTCGAAGATAGGTTTTTGAGGTGGCGCAGTTTCCCAGTGTTTTCCAAATTTTGGGGCCTCAATATCGAGAAGTTGTCTGAATAATGGAAAATGAAATAAGAAAAGGAAGAGTAATGAGGATCCTAGGACATGGATCACATACCATGTCCAGGAAGGGTACGCGGTCGTGTACCAGGCAGTGGGAATAGTACACGGATGTGGTTTGCGGAACTGAAAATGGTTCATAGTGGATGATGGTGCGGTATGCGTATGGGTTGAAGTCGGTAGAAGAGATTGTCCATATAATGAAAAATGTAGTAATAAGATCATGTGGGAAAATGGTTTGTAGATAGCTTTTGGTTCACGGTGGTAGAAGATTCGGTACGCAGTTGGGGCTGTCTTGAATCAATATTTGGTAAATCTTGGTTTAGTAAATTAAGCGGATATCTTTTCCTATATAAGAATCACTAACCCCACCGATTAGTGTGGATATTTAACATCATTAGAACATATTTTTCTCTAAGATTTCAGTAAAGGCCGAAGGAATTTTGCGAAGGTTAAAGTGGTTCGTGAAGGCTGAACTAGTCCGCACTGAAGGAATTCCACTGAAGGTGTTTGTGGGGTTTCTTAACCCGCAAAGTAGTTCTGGTACGAGGAAGTGGAAGTTCGGTACGTGGAAGGATTTGTATCAGTACACGGAGGAGGAATATTTGGCATGTGATAGGGAGAGCTCTGTGATTAGTACGTGGAGGGGGAACTTCGGTATGCGGAAGTGAAGGCAGTCCGTGAAGAAAGAATATTTTGCAGACAATAGGGGTTTCACGGAGGAGGATCGTGAAGTCGGTACGCGTTAGTAGTATGCGATATCAAAGGTCGAGGCAGTCCACAGACAAAGAAGGTTCATGGAAGAGGCAGTTCACGGAAAGAGGAGGTTCGCTGAAGAGGAATTAGTACGCGGAGCAGTCGGTTTGCATACCAAACCCGGTAATCAGTATGCGGTAGAGACAAGGTGGTTCGTGATTTTCACATGAATCTTTTGAAAGCTTCAATTTAGTTTTCGAAAGTATTTTCTGGTACCTAATAGTACTCGAGAAGGTGGAATTCATCTATGGGTGAAAACAGAACTTCAACAGAGCATCTACCTATAGTTGAGGATGGAAAAAATCATGCAAATGAAGGGACTTACAAGTCCATAAACTGTGTTTAACCTAAAAGTTGATAAATTGTGAGTGGATTCCTTTCCAAGAGCAGCGAGTGAAGGAAGAGTAAGATGGTGACCCTTTCTATCGATAGTGATCCAGAGAAAGAGTCATATGGAGTGACCCTTGGGAAAGCTGTGATCAGACCCTAAACCTTGTAAACGCAGTGAGCCTGGGCATATAAGATCTAGCCCAAACATTGTAATAATTTTTGGCAGTGAGCCTTAGTGAATTTTGTACTTCGGAACATTTTTTTTGTATACTCCTTGGACGTAATCCATTGAGGGTGAACCACATAAAAATATATGTGTCCTTGTGCATGCTTTACTGCTTTACTTTCAGTGCATCATCATCAGATAAAATTGGAAAGGACATTTACATTAGATAGCATAACAAGTGACCCTTATAATAAAGAGGCTAAGATTATGTGGGGAAAAAGAATCTTGAGAAGAATATTAATACCCTGATTCGCCCCCCCCCCCCCCCCAGGGTATCTAGTACCCTTTTTGACCTAACAATTGGTATCAGAGGGAAGGTTTCTTTTATTAGTATTTTTGTGCACCGACTTCATTCATTCAATTTATGAATTTAAAGATTTAGTCTGCTCTTATATTGGTGATCCATGACAAAGAGAATAACTATAAAGAAGAAGAATAATTCAGGTGGTATCCCTCAGTGTGGAAGTGTCTACAGAAAATGTGTGATTGAGTTTAAGGAATAAAAACTTTTATTGAATAAAGGTTTGGATAAATCAGACATGAAAGAGATATAATCACTCAATGATGTTGTAGGAATGAGTGATGAACTTGAAAAACAAAGTGATGATGAAACTAATGATGATGAAGAAACTCTAATAAGTCCATAAGAGAAAGATCTCCATGAGACAAAGTAATTGGTTCATAAATTAAGTGAAGAAATTAAATCTAATGATATTTGAAACCAAGCACTGTATATTGAGATCAACAAGCTAAGAGGCTTAAATCAAAGGTTTATTCAAGTGGCACCTGACCTCAGGGAGGATAATGATTCTCAAGGTGAAGGGATGTAAAAAATTTCTTCAATGGTAGAAAAACTCAATGATGATAAAAAGAAAAATAATATGAACTCAGAAGAAATTGAGAATATAAAAGTCAGAAATAATGATTTTGGTACACAACTATTTTAACTATATTTGAAGAATAAAAGTATGTAACAAGATAATGCATCCTTATCTAATTCTTTTTCTCAAGAAAAATTGAAAATGAAGGAGCAAAGTGATATGGTAGACAAGATAACACGAGAACTAGATGATGAGATGAGTAGAGAAAAAAATCTCATAAGAGAGCTCAATGATCAACTTGAATCATGGGATAAGAAGATTCATCAACTGGAGGAAGAGATCGAATCAGTCAAGAAATTAATGGACAAATAAAATGACAAAGTAAATACTAAGTTAAAGGATGCACTACACTTATTATTCGATTGTCCTTCATCATGTGATGATGAAATGAAATACAGATATGCTATGTCAGAGGAGAATCATGAAATGATAATGTTATCCCAAAGGCCATCCATTTTGGGAAAATATGGAATTGGATACAATGATCCTGCTCCTATACATGATAGGAAGAGAGTAGTGAAAAGTGCTAGAGATAAGAAAAACCTTGTAGGTGCTGAAAATAGTCCTAGAAAGGATTTTACAATAATTAATGAAAACATGTGCTATTTCTATGGGATTCATGTTCATACATCAAGATTTTGTTCAGGGGATTAGGAATACATTTCATGTTATGAAGATAGATGTTTTACTAAATCTATGAATAAGAAGAAGTTTCCTAAAAATCATAAATAGAAGGCTCTCATAAGGAAGAATTCATTAGATGCTATTACTATGGAGGAATGGGACACACCATGAGTATGTTTTAGTAAGATCATGGGCTCAATGTCTGAAGAAGAACTCAAGATGAATCAACATCTCGACTGAAAAATGATGAAATAAGGTATGAATTTGGTGGAAAATGCTTTATATGTTATGATTATGGGCATTTAGCAAGACATTACAATATGAAGAAAGTAGGAAAGGAAAAGGAAATTGAAAGGAGATTCTCAACTCCGATGGTATATAATGATAAATTCTACACTGGATGAAAAAGTGGTAAATTGAAAAATAGGTTTACTACCTTAGCAGAATCACAAGGAGATAGACAAAAGGTGTATTAATCACCTTCTCTATCACACTCACAACAACTCTCATGGAGAGAATGTGAACAAACCTAGAATATTAAGGGGATATCTACTCCAGTTGTGAGCAAGATGAATGAAAATCCAATAGAGGACTCCCCACCAGCACAAAAATAGTGTGGTGGATCAGGTATCTGATAAAAGAGAGATGAAAAAAGAATGTATTGAAAAATTTGCTTGTCGTGTGCAATGGAGAGAAGTGAAGGAAAGAGGAATTTCCCTGTAATGGTGGAAGAAGAAAGGGAAGATGACAAGAAGAGAGATTCCTACTCAAAGAAGGAATCAAAGGAAGTGGAATATTAGTGTAACATCAAAGACAAAAATGTGTACCAGTGGGCTTAAACCCCAAATTGTGAGAAAGGCCAAGCCTGTAGAATCTATAAATCAGAAAAAGACTCATCATGTGGGTAATGGATTCCTAGTCATATGGCTAGATCAGTTGAACTTGGTCAGGTAGCTAGAAGAAGAAAGTAATGAGTGTGATCCTTTGAAAGAAAGAATCAAAGGGTTGACCCATCATGATCAACCACAATCCTCATGTTGAGGATTTTAGAAGTTCCCCTCTCCCTATGTATATAAATACAATTTAATGATGTTAAATTATTTCAAGTTAAAAGGGAGATATAATCAATGGGGAAGTGGAATAAAAAGATGAAAAGCAGTGATATGATGTGATCCATAATGTCAACTGATTCAGATCAGTTACCAGAGCTGTAGAAGGTATCTGGAAGAATTCAGTGGAAGTAGTTAATGTTATATGGCTGCATGAGACATGATGAAGAGTCTATGTTGAAACTGAAGAGCATTCAAAGTTATACATGGATTATCAATGTGTTTTGAGTTGAATTGAATATATATACATTGGTATCATTCCCCAATTAAGGTGTTAGTAATATTCCAAGAGAAGAGGTATTACCGTGAAGTAGAAACATTTATTCACTTCATGATTATTTATTTTTTTCTAAAAATGTTGTATCAACTGACTATTTTTAGGATATTAAGGATCTGTGAAAGAATATCAACAATGTTTCAACAAGATTCTTATAGAAACTGATGAAGTGGTAAGATAATCATGAGTAGAATATGTGAAAATGTTGATTTATAAGAAGACTCAGATGATGAGAACAAATCAGTGTCTTCCCAAAGACCATAAAGAAGAGCTTAAATTGATAGGCAGAACATAATTAGTGATCAGACAGCACCAGTGAAGACAAGAAGGGTGAAGTCTCTACAACAAGAATCATACTTATCACAAGTAGAGACTAAATTCTTTGATAAAGTAGTTGGAGATGAGAATTAGGTTCAGGTAATTAATGAAGAGATTGGCCAAATTGAGAAGAATCAAACATGGGAAATTTTTTCGAGATCATAAGACAATAATTTCATAGGAACAAAATGGGTATTTCACAACAAAATTAATGAATAGGGTGTTGTGATTCAAAACAAATCATGACTTGTGTGAAAAGGTTACTCCTAGATAGAGGGTATTGATGTTTATGTGACATTTTCACTCGTAGCAAGGCTAGAAACAATTTGATTATTCTTGGCCATAGTCGTGCAACAAAAGTTTAAAGTTTTCCAGATGGATGTAAAGTTAGCATTTCTGAATGGACTTCTATAAGAAGAATTATACATTGATAAACCAGATGGTTTTATCATTCATGAATATGAGAATAGAGTTTATCGGCTGAAGAAGGCTTTATATGGTTTGAAGCAAGAACCAAGATCATGTTATTCAAGTATTTATCAGTTTCTAAAGAAGCTCAGTTTCCAGCGTGGTGGGGTCGATTACAATCTATATTTCAACAATGGAAATAGTCAAAGGATGATGGTTTTGGTTTATGTTGTTGACATGATCTTTGGTGGATCAGATGAAGAACAATGAAGATATTTTTCTTAATTCATGAAAAGCGAGTTTAAAATGTCAATGATTAGTGAGTTGACATTTTTCCTTGTCTTAAAGGTGACATAAGGAGGAAATGGAACTTTGATTTGTTAATATAAATATTCCAAGGAGTTTTTGAGAAGATTTAGAATAGATAATTCCAAAGATATGAAGAATCTGGTTGCTACTCGGTTGAAACTATCACGGGATGATGAATGCAAGGCATTTAATATCATAGAATATAGGCAAGTCATTGGAAGTCTTTTGTACCTAACAGCAACAAGGCCTGATATCGTATTTGTCATATGTCAAGAATTGAGGTATCAAAGAAATACTAAGGAGAGCCACATGATTTTAGAAAAAGGAATTATTCAGTATATTAAGGGAACAATGTATTTTGGCTTAATGTATAATAACAAATATCAACCAGAGTTATTGGGATATATATATGCAGACTGGGCTGGTTCAGCAGATGATAGGAAATCAACATCAGGAGGTTCCTTTTATCTTGTAAGGTTGTATATTTCTTGGTTAAGAAATAAACAAGATTGTATTTCATTAAGAACCACAGAATCTGAATACATTGCGGCTACTCAAGCTTGCACGTAGATATTATGGATAAAGCAGCAACTTGAGGATATGGTAATTGAAGTGAAATATCTGATTTGAATCCATTATGATAATTTAAGTGCAATAAATCTGAGCAAAAAACCATTCCATAACTCAAGAACAAAGCACATTGAAATAAAATATCATTTTATCAAGGAGAAGGTGGATCAAGGGCTTGTAAAGTTAGAGTATGTTCCTATAGAACAACAGGATGCATACATTCTAGGAAAGGACATACCCAAAGAAGCATTTTAAAGTCAGCGACTGGCTATTGGAGTCTAGTTGACTTCCTTCACATGAAAAATTGTGGATGTGGACCCCCCCTATCCTCAATGTATGATATGTCATTCCCAAGTGTGTTGATATGTCTTCTTTACCCTATTGCAGACAACCTAGAAGTTCCCTTCAGGTTCGTTGACAAAGGGGGAGAAAGTGTGACTTCTAGGGGGAGAAAGTGTGACTTCCAGGGAGAGAAAAGACGCAGGGAAAAGTTTTCGAGTGGAGCAGTGAGATAGGGGGAGTTTAAGCTGAGCTGAATCTGTTTCGAAGAGCTATTTTTGGAAGATATATAAGATAGGGGATCATTAAAAATGACGATTCTAGAAGTGATTGATCAAATAATAGATATCATGATAGATGAGGATTGTGATAAAACTAGAATAGTGATGTTGGAATGGTGTGAGAAGGTTTCCAGCAATCAACAATTGGTATCAATTTATGAAATTGATATCAGTTTGGTGTCAAAAGTTGGTGACAGAAATTAAGTGATTCATTGATGATATTTTCATTTATTATTGTTTCTCATGGTGAGCATTGATCATCTAGGATTAGATTATGTGTTGAGTGAATCCTTGATTTATATCTTTATCGCGTGAGGAAAATGGTGGTTGAAGTTTGAAGGAGCTTTAACAATATATCAAAATGCAGAGAATTGTTTTAATAAGAGTTTTCAACAAACCCAAAGGGGGAGATTGTTGGGCCATAATACCTCAATACATCCTATTGGTATGTTTTGGGTGTGGTTGTGTTTGTTGACAAAGCCAGATAACCGCAAGTGAGTATGGTAGGTGTTTTCTGAAGACTGGTTTTTGAGGTGGCATAGTTTCCCAGTGTTTTCCAAAATTTGGGGCCTCAATATCAGGAATTTGTGTGAATAATGGTGAATGAAATCGGAAAAGGAAGAGGAATTAGGATCCTTGGACATGGATTGCGTACCATGTCTGGGAGGGGTACGTGTCCGAGTACCAGGAATCAGGAACGGTATGCGTATGTGGTTCATGGAACCAAAAATGGTTCACGGTGGATGGTGGTGCGGTACGCGGATGGGTTGAAGTCGGCAGAAGAAATCGGTCGCGTAAGGAAAAATTCAGTATGCAGAGCGCATAGGAAAATGGTTCATGGATGGCTTTTGGTTTGCGGTGGCATAAGATTCAGTATGCAGTGGGGGCTATATCGAATCAAGATTTGGTAAATCTTGGTTTAGAGGATTAAGCTGATATCTTTTCCTATATAAGAATCACTAACCCCACCGATTACTATAGATATTGAAAATCATTAGAACATATTTTTATCTAGGATTTAAGAAAAGGCTGAAGTAAGTTCATGAAGGCCGAAGTGGTTTTTAAAGGACGAAGTGGTTCACATGGAAGGAATTATTCTAAAGGTGTTTGAGGGGTTTCTTAACCCACAAATGAAGTTTGGTACGCATAAGAGGAAGTCTGGTACTCAGAAATATTTTTCTCGGTACGCAGATGAGGAATATATGGTATGCGATAGGGAGAGTTTCGTGAGTAGTACGTGGAGGGGGAACTCTAGTATGTAGAAGTGAAGGTAGTATGTGAACAAATAATAGTTCATAGACAAGAGGGGTTTCACAGAGGAGGTTCGATAAGTTGGTATATAGTAGTTGTATGTGATAGCAAAGGCGAAGGCAGTCTGCGAACAGAGGAGGTTCATGGAAGAGGTAGTCCACAGGAAAAGGAGGTTCATGGAAGAGGAAGTAGTATGCAGAGAAGGTGGTTCACGTACCAAACCTGGTACTCAGTACACAAGAGAGATAAGGTGGTTTTCGATTTTCACAGGAAGCTTTTGAAAGCTTCAATTCAATTTGAGAAAGTATTTTCTAGTACCTAACAATACTCAGAAAGGTGGAATTCATCTGCATGTGAAAAAGGAACTTCAATAGAGCATCTACCTATAGTTTAGGATATAGGAATTCATGAAAATTAAGGGACCTACATGTCCATATACATTGTTTGACCTACAAGTTGATAAACTGTGAGTGTATTCATTTCCAACAGCAGTAAGCGAAGGAAGTGGAATATGGTGACCCTTTTCACCAACAGTGATCTAGAGAAAGTGACATAGGGAGTGACCCTTGGTAATGCAGTGAGAAGACCCTAAACCTTGTAAAGGCAGTGAGCCTAGTCATAGAAGATCTAGCCCAAACATTGTAATCATTATTGGTAGTGAACCTTAGTGAATTTGATACATCGACACATTATCGTTATATGCTCCTTGGACGTAGTCCAGTGAGGGTGAACCAAGTAAAAATATTTATTTCCTTGTTCATTCCTTACTGCTTTACTTTCATTGCATCATCATCAGATAAAATTGGAAAGGACATTAACATTAGAGAGAATAACAAGTGACCCTTGTAATAAAGAGGTCAAGATCATGTGGGGAAAAATAATTTTGAGAAGAATATTCATAACCTGATTCACCCCCCCCCCTCTCAGGGTATCTAGGCACCTTTTGGACCTAACACATGACTCTACATTCTCTCAATATTTTCAATGTTTCATTTTCCTCATCCTTTATAAAGGAGAAGCTCAAAGTGAACATCATATGAGTATATTAAGGTGCCAATTTAATAAGGGCGTGTTATTAAATGAATTCATATAAATAATTAATGAAATTATTGTTCTATCTATTTTCATTATTCTCTATTATAATATTGATCCTATTTTGTAAAACCCCTTGGCTCTTACATCTTATCCTTCTCTCTCTCCATTTCTATCTTATTATAATTCATTCTATAGAGAGTAAAGTTTGTGATTTGTAAAGGTATTTAAATTAAAAAATATATTCTATTCTATTCTCCCTCTATTTATTTAGTTCTTGGTTATTTATTCAAACTAAGGGATTTAGGTTCTTGTTATTTCATTAAAATAAATTTTTTTCATGTTCCAGTTATTCTGTTAAAAATAAGGTTTTTAAGGTTCTTGGTTTCCATTAAAACTAAGGGTTTTTTGTTTCTTAGTTCATGGTAAAACCAATTATTTTATTATATTTAACCTCATTATCATTTTCATGGGGACTAGATATAGGAGTACCTTCAGGTACTATTTCCAAACTTCTTTACCAAATTGCATGTTCCCATTTACTTTCTGTATTTTAATTTTCAAAATATATTTTTCTTAATTGACTTTCATTTATTTTTTATTTTATTAATTTTTATATAATTGAACTATTTTTTATATATTCATTTCATTTATTGAATAATTTTATTAATTCTATTTAATTTTTGAAAGGGCAATTTACCCCCCCCCCTCTCTTGCAACTTCTTTGACCCAAGTGATGACTGACTAATTAATGTATAATAAATGATTATAACCAAATATTATAAAGGGTTATATATATGAATTAGGTTATGAAATAGTTTATTTAAAAGGTTATTTTTATTATACTTGAGGTTAAAGATATTTCGAGTAAGTTAGAGAAAAACATAAGGTTTTTTGTTACCTTAATTTTCATTCATTTTTCTGAATGGCCCAAAGGCCTTCTTTTTTATTGATTTTTGATAACCCTCTTTCATGGGATGAGGAGTAACCCTTAAAAGGACCATATTCTTAGAGATTAAATTGGTTGTAGTCTTGGAGACATTACAGGACTCATAGGTCTTTAGGAAATCATAAAAACTATGACTACTTGAAACTGGCCCTCCCCTACATCTGCATCATGATCAGTTCTCTACATTTGCATGGTTGTTTGGATATTTGTTCTGTGTAGATATTCATAGGCTCTCTACCAATGACAATTCCATACCCTCTCATTCATCCAAATCTGTTATCCCTGCTCTGGTGAATGCGCCCTACTCTTGAATCCTCCTCTGGAGCTAGTTCCTTGTAGAATCTATTTGTGCATCTGTATATCAGGTGGCCCTGAAGGCCTTGAGTTGGCCTGAATCCCTTGAGGTGGCCCGAAAGCCTTATTGACCCAAAGGCATGGGTGACCCGCAGGCCTTAAGGACTCAAATCCCAAATCGATGGCCTAAGGTGAAGAGTTCTGGATGCTACAGTACTGAATAGTACCTACTACAGTGCCTGCTATAGTACCCGCATAGTACTGCTACAGTACTGCTATAGTATTTGGATTTACATTTCTATATCACAAACCTATTTCCAAATGTTACACACTTCATGAATTATGATGTCTGTAAGGGTGTTTCATATCAATTCCCTTTCATTGAGACACTTTTTGTTTTATACACCAAATTCCATTTAAATAGTGTTTATAAAACCTATTGTATTTTTTAATAACATGAATTATTTTTATTCATAGTATTTAAAGTTAAATTTTAGGCTCTATAATTCAAGGTAATTCTATAAAAACATTTATTAAGTCCTAAGTGGTTTCCTTGACTCAATTTCTTTTCTTGAGTCATAATTATTCCTATAACTATGGTTTTACAAGATGGTTTTCTTTTGTTATAACATGATATTATAATATATTTCCTACTTTTCTATGTAATTACATTGATTTATTTATTTCTTCAATAAATTTGATAATGTTAAGAATAATTATCATTCTCTCCAAATGATCTCTTTTTCTTCCATATTTATATTCACTCTTTCCACTGATGTTATCCTTTAGTATTTGGAAATTCAAATATTTTTTATTTATGGTAAGTTTCACATTTATCATAACCTTTTTAAAATATAATTTTTATTACTCTTTAAAATTTGGGTTCCAATAAAGGTATTTTTAATATATTAAAAATGATTCCCCTTATAATTTTATATTTTTATCTTCCAATCCACATTTTTTTCTAAAAAACCTTTATGTATTTTACTAGGATCTAGTATTGAATATTCTTTTTAAAAGTAAAATTTTTCAAATATTTTCACTTTACCTTTTTTAAAATTATTCTTTAATGTGACCTATAACTTCAACATTTACAACTATGGTAAAAACTTTTTTTACAATTTATTTTCCCATTATAAGAATTCTTATTTATGAATATTCCTTTCCATTTTTTAAAATGTATTTACAAATTATTTTTATTTTTAGTGATTTTGAAAAGAAAAGGAAATATTTTCATATTACTCAAATAAAAAAACTTATTTTTAAATGAATTTTTTGTTTTAAAATGTATTTTAAAGGCTTTAGTTTTTAAAAAATAAGTATTTAGTATTTTTATGTCTTCCCAAAGTAATTTTATGAAATCATATATCTTTTATAAAAAATATATAAAAAAACTTTTTTAAGGTAATTTTTAAAATAATTTATCAAGATGAAGGAATTTTGTTTTTAAAAAATCATTTAAGTATTTCAAGTATTTCTAAAAAAGGGATATTTCTTCTTCTTTTCAAAGTGACTTATCCAATGATCATTTTCTTATTGAAAATTATCTAGTGAAAGATGTGTGTGTGTAAGATGGAGTAGAAATGAGTGGTGTTAATTTGTATTTAAAGAATTCCCCCTCTCCCAACCCTCTTTTCCTTATAATTCTTCCTTCATGTACCCCTTATCTTAACTCTCCCTGAGTCTTTAGATATCTCACTCTAGTTGTGATTTCATGATGGGGATTTGGAGGAAAGGGTCAATTCTCTGGTGAGGTTCGTGGATCACTATAGTTAATGTGGTCATTGATTTTCATCAATAATGTTCTAGATTTTTTAGGTACATTATATCTTACTTTCAACCCCTATTTAAGTGTTTTTGAGTTATTCTTTACTTGGGTGAAGTCTCAAGTAGATTATGGTTGGTTTTAGAGGGTTTTAGAGGACATTAATGGGATGAATGTTTGGTGCACGATTAGGGGAAACTATGAGATTCTCTCTAGGAAACCATGTGTCTTGTTGTAGATAGACAGTGGGTGATGCACAGTTGGAACACTATTAGAGATAACCATTCAATATTCCTTAAAATAACATGTGGATTGGGATAGAGGTAAAAATCACAGTTTCTACATGATTTACCAAACTTTGTGTCCAAACTTTATGGGTGTCGAGAAGTGGTAGTAATCCTCACACGGTTGGTGCGTGGTTTAATAAACTATGAGATAAAACTATGAATGGGGTTTTAATTAATCCAAAAAATAGTTTTAAACCTGAAAACTCCCAAAAACTCCTCATTATTCGTTCTAAATCTAGGGCTATCAAACATAGGGGCTCTAGTGGTAGTTTTTTGGTTAATCCTCTCTCTTCAAACTCTATTTTCGATGAATCTAGAGTCTTTAGGCTATGATATTTTAAGGAGTGTAATTTTTAGTATTCATTCTTCTTGATCTCTCTTGATATTCCCTCTTTCTCTTGGGATGAATCAAATATCTGAGCTGTTACAGGAAACTCTATGGATTCCTAAGTGATCTAATGGATAATTATAATATCATTGAAGGATTATAGCTTGGTTATATTGAGAATTGATACATCTAACTCGAATGAATCTAGATCCACCATTGGTGATGGACATCATTGGGTAAAACTAATTAAATTCAAGACATTTTCATGTTCTTATTCTTGAATCAGGTTTCATAATACATTTTATAATGAATTGGGATTGGTTCTTGGGATTAATTGAATGTGCTCTTGGTTTGAGTGGTGAATCTTGTTGGGTATTACTGTTTTACTTTATCACTCTTAAGTAAGGAAGCTCCTTACCACATAAGGCCTTGTATATAGTTGTTGGAATGATAGGATGGTATGTGCATGTGTTCCTTGTAACCCATGTTTGATGTGTGTTGATTGTAGCTGTGTATGTTTCCCTATCTGAACCATGCATGATATGAATATTTTTTATTGTTTTGATATAAATTGATTATTGGTTTCTTATATAATGTGGAACTTTTATTCAGGTATCACGATGATTGAGTTGATCAGAATTGGCTAAACAGTCCATTAGAGGTGAATCATGGGATATGTGACAAAGTTTATGGATTTGGCCTTTCCTGATGGTATTGTCTAATATCATAAAATGTTCATCCAATACAATATTATAACCATATAGAGGTAAATTTTATCCAATTTGTCAATAAAGCAGCATGGGATAATGAGTATGCATGGGTGATTGTTATTCAATCTGTCGGGTGTGTTAGGTGAATTTCCCATAAAGTAAGAAAAAATGAACACATTATGGTGGATCTGAGGAGTTTCCTTAAAATTGGAACTTGGAAATATTACTGGTCAGTTTGGGGTGTTGATCCAATGTATGGACCTTGTGGAATGTTCTAATACATACAGTGACTGATTCTGGAATCCTTACTATCATAGTGTTGAAACTGATGGGGTTGAGGTTTGTGAAAGCTTGGTTAGATCATGATGACTCGGCATGTGTGTGGTTTATTATTTACTTATTCATTAAATTTAAGTTGTAGCATACACCCTATATTTATTAACTTATGTTAAGGATGCATTGGTGGTGTCCTGTTGAGTTATACTCACACCCTGCACGGGCATCTTCATGTGTGTGCAGACTTCAGGATTAGGGATCCAAGAAAGACCAAGGTATTAATTGAAAGAAGTTGAGGAGACGGAACATGGTAACTAAGTTAGTACTATGATAGAATCTTGATAGTTTTTTTAGTTTTTTTTATATTTATCTTCCCATTTTTTTAAACACCATTTTACCTTCCACATTGGGGGTTGTTGGTTTATTTTCTTATGTGACTCTGTGATACTTGGCATGCCATTTGTTATAGCATTCATTATTATTTATTTACATTATGTTATTTTGGGATTTTTATTTATAATTTTATGTGATTATAGTGTATTAATATTGATATTGAGGTTATATTCTCCCAACAACATCATTTAGATACTTTATACTAGTCATCAAACTCTTATGTATGGGGAGGCATGCATGAGGTCATGTGGCACTCCAACATGGACTGGGTGATTCAAGTAGGGGCGTTACAAAGTGGTATCAAAGTAGTTTTTCCTTTTATTTTCTTCTTAACTAAATTTTGGGAAAGGTATAAAGGAGTTATGTTTTTTGGAACTCAGGTAGGGGAATCACATGAGTTCCTGGACAACTCTTATTTAACAGGACTCCAAGCTACTAGTGAAGGGACTTCTATTACAATTTCAGTTCTATAGTTTTATATTAATCTTGAGTATGAAGTGTTGTTATAGTTTATATATTTGGGTGTGGTCATGCATCATGACTAGGCACATATGATCAAATTTTATATATATACCTAATGATTGATATCTATGGTAGTTCATTTAATTAAATATCATGATCCGTTCTTTTTTCCTCTATGATATATTGTGTTGATATTTAAATTATTTGAGATTGAGAATTCTTATTATTATATGTAAATTACTATGACTAATGTGAAGGTATGGAGAACTAGGTTTGAAACTTGGATAGTGATAGGAGGGTTATGTCGTATCATTGCGCATATCACTACTACAAAACAAACCTTTAACACAACTGATATTGTCTTTTATCAGCACTAGAAAAGCACTAACTACTTGAGTGTGATGAAAATCCCTGGTATTTTATCATCACTTAGAAAACACTGATAAAGGACCCGTTTTACAGTATTTCTAAAAGAACTGATAAAGAACCCCATTTATCAGTGCTTTTATTTAGCACTGATAAATGACCCATTTATTAGCATTGATAAAGGGCCCCTTTATTAGCGCTTTTAGAAGCACTAATAAAGCCTACCTTTATCAGTGCATTTAGTAGCACTGATAAAGGAGCATACTGCAGTGTGTTATAATAGCACACTGTAGCACCAGAAAGTTGAAAAACAGGTAAAAATATATATTTTAAATGAAATAAAATTTAAAAAACAAATATAAGAAAAAAACTATATTATAGACATTACAAACATTATTTTATACAATTACATAAGTAAAAATTATCACATACATTCAAAAACATCAATGTTTTTTTAAATTTTCCCCTGACCCCAGCTCATTCTATTGTCGAATAAACCACCCCTATTTGAGAAGAAGAATGCAATTGTATAAGAAATAATTTCTTATGTTAGTAATAATATAAAGAAATAAATTAAATAAAAAATTGTTAATTTTATACTAATCTTTGATTCATACCATAAACCTTTTGTATTGGATTGAGTTATAGTTGATTCTTCCACATTATGCCATTTTTTGTTTGTCTTCAAACATTATATCTTTGAAAATTAACTAAATAAGTATAAGATAAAAATTATTAGGAAATTAATTAAGTAATAGTAGATAAAATGATTATTAAAAAAATCTAGGTTCTTTTTTTCAATTTTGGTGATGTAATTCACATTTTAAACTAAAATGACACTTATATATTAAAAACATGCACTTGGAGTTATACTAGTCATATAATGTGTAGGATTGAGGTGAGGTTGATTCCTACACATACCAAATGACTTTTGGAAATTTTTCCTAAAGAATACAATTAATATGAATGTGTCTTATTGGTTTTGAGTATGTCACTTTTTTTTACTAAAATGTCCTTTTAAACTAGAAACAAGCACTTCGAGTCATACTGGTCACATCATGTGTGATTTTAACATCATATTGATTCCTATATATACAAAATTACTTATGAATAATTTTCATAAATTATCAATACAATCTGATCATGTTTTCTCATTTTTTTAGTGAGTGACACTTTTAGAACTAAAATGTCAATTTTAAACTGATAACGAACACTTTGAGTCATACCGGGCACATCATGTATCGGAGTGAGGTGAGGATAATTCCTATATGTAAAAATGACTTATGGATCATTTTATTAAATTATAAAAATAATATGAATGCGTTTTCTCATTTTTTAGTATGCTAGTTGACTTTTTTACTAAAATTAATGTCAAATTTTAAATAAAAAGATGCACTTGGAGTCATACCAGTCACACTGTGCATCGTATTGAGGTGAGGATAAACCCAAAAACATATCAAATGACTTATGGATCATTTTCCTAAAGTATTAAAACAATATTAAGGATTTTTCTTAGTTTTGAGTATGTCACTTGTGTTTTTTTACTAAAATGTCATTTTAAACTAAGAACACACACTTTGAGTCAAACCGATCACATCGTGTATTGATTTGATGTGAAAATTATTCCTACATATAAAAACTAAATTATCAGTCATTATAATAAATTATTAAGACAATCTAAGTGTGTTTCTATATTTTTAGTTAGTGACACTTGTTGAACTAAAATTTTAATTATAAACTAATAAGGGAGACTTTTTGAGTCAAACCAGGAAGATAGTGTATCGGGTGGAGGTTCAGATGATTCCTACACACCCCAAATGAATTATGGATCATTTTTTCTAAAGTATCAAAATAATCCGAATGTTTTTTATTGGTTTTGAGTAGGTTAGTTGTTTTTTTAATAAAACTAATGTAAATTTTCAATAAAAAGACATACTTAGAGTCATACCGATAACACCGTGAATTGGATTAAGGTGATAATGATTTATAAATATCTAAAATGATGTATGGATAATTTTATTAAATTATCAAAAAATATTAATGTGTTTTCTTGATTTTGATTACATCACTTATTTTTTACTAAAATGTCATTTTAGACAAAAAAACATGCACTTTGAGTCATATCGGTCCCATCATGTGTCAGTTTGATGTGAGACTGGTTACTACACATCAAAATTGACTAATAAATCCTTTTCCTGTATTATCAAAACAATTTGATCGTGTTTTCTTAGTTTTTAGTGTGAGAGGATTTTAGAACTAAAATATGAATTTTAAACTGACAACAGACACTTTGAGTCATACTAGGCACATCGTGTATCATATTTATGTGACATTAATTCCTAAACATATCAAATTAATTGTGGATAATTTTTCTAAAGTATTCAGAAAAAATAAATTTGTTTTCTCAGTTTTGAGTATATCACTTTTTTTTACTAAAATTAATTTCAATTTTAAATAAAGGGACATAGTAGGAGTCATAAAGGTCACACAATGTGTTGGATTTAGGTGAGGTTGATTCTTAAAAATTAAAAATGAATTATGAATCTTTTTCCTAAATTATCAAAACAATGTGAATGTGTTTTGTTGGTTTTGTGTGTGTCACTTGTCCTTTTTACCAAAATGTCATTTTAAATTGGAAACATGCACCTTGATTCATAACGATCACATAATGTGTCATATTAATGTGAGTTTTATTATTAAACATAAAAAATTACTTATGAATCTTTTTACTAAATTATCAAGATAATCTGAGTGTGTTTTCTTGTTTTTCAGTGAGTGACACATTTTCAACTAAAATTTCAATTTTAAAATGATAATGGACACTTTGAGTCATACCAGGCACATAGAGTATCAGAATGAGGTGAGGATGATTCCTACACAAAAAAAATAAATTATGGATTTTTTTCCAAATGTATAAAAATAATAAGAATGTGTCTTCTTGGTTTAGTGTAGGTTAGTTGTCTTTTTTACAAAAATTAATGTGAATTTTAAATAAAAAGATGCACTTGGAGTCATATTGGTCACACCATGCATTGGATTGAGGTGTAGCTTGTTTCTACATTCCCCATATGACTTTTGGATCATTATTTTAAAGTATAAAAAACAATATGAATGTGTTTTCTCACATTTGAGTATGTCACTTTTCTTTTTTAATAAATTGTCATTTTAAACCGGAAACATGAACTTAGAGTCATACCGGTCACATCGTGTGTAGGTTTTACATGAGGTAGATTTATAAAAGTAAAAAATTTCTTGTTAACAAATTTCCTAAATTATCAATACAACATGATTGTGTTATTTTAATTTTTAGTGAGTGATACTTTTTGAACTAAAATGTAAATTTTAAATTGATAACAGGAAATTTGATTCATACCAAGCACATCGTTTATTATATTGAGGAGAGGATAATTCCAAATTATACCAAATGATTTATGGTTAATTTTCCTAGTGTATCAAAAACAAAATTGAATGTGTTTTCCCGATTTTGAGTACGTCACTTCTATTTTTTACTAAAATTAATGTCAATTTTAAATAAAAAAACATACTTGGAGTCATACTGGCCACACCAAGCATCATATTGAGGTGAGGATAATTCATAAACATCTCAAATGACTTATGGATAATTTTCATAAAGTATTAAAATAATATTAATATTTTTTCTTGGTTTTAAGTACGTCAATTTTCTTTTTTACTAAAATTTCAATTTAAACTAGGAACATGTACTTTGAGTTATACAGGTCACATCATGTGTCAGTTTGACATGAGACTAATATATAAAGGTAAAAATGAATTATAAATCATTGTCCAAAATTAGCAAGATAATATGATCTTGTATTCTTTGTTTTTATTAAGTAACACTTTTTGAACTAAAATGTCAATTTTAAACTAATAACAGACACTTTGAGTCTATTAGGCACATCATGTATTATATTTATCTTCAAATAATTTCTAAAAATCAAAAATAAATTATGAATAATACTATAAAGTATAAAAACAATAAGAATATTTTTCTTAGTTTTAAGTATGTCAGATGTCTTTTTTACTAAAATTAATGTTAATTTTAAATAAAAATACACACTTGGAGTCATTCCGATCACAACTTGAATAGGATTCTAGTGAGGCTAATTCTTGTGCATCATAAATGACTTATTTAATATTGTACTAAAGTATCAAAACAATACAAATTTGTATTCAAAATTTTGAGTATTCCACTTGTCTTTTTTACTAAAGTGTCATTTTAATCCAAAAACACGCACTTTGAGTAATACTAGTCACTTCGTGTGTTATTTTTATTTGAGAATGATTCCTATATATCATGAATGACTTATGAATTGTTTCCCCAAATTATCAAGACAGTCTAATCACATTTTATTGGTTTTCAGTTAGTAACACTTTTTGAACTAAAATGTACACTTTAAACTAATAGAGAACACTTTGAGTTATACCAAGCATATCATATATCAGATTGTGGTTCGGATGATTCCTACATGTTCCAAACAAATTATGTATTTTTTTCTAAAGTATCAAAAACAATCCAAAAAAAATTCTTGGTTTTGAGTATATCACTTGTCTTTTTTTATAAAATTAATGTCAATTTTAAATAAAAATACACACTTGTAGTCATATCAAGCACATCGTGCATCAAATTGAGGTTCAGATGATTCCTACACATCACAAATTATATATGGATTGTTTTATTTGAGTATCAAAAAAATATTAAAGTTTTTATTAGTTTTTAGTATGTGATGTGTGTTTTGTACTAAAATTTAAACTATAAACTAAAAACATACAGTTTGAGTCGTACCAAGCACACTATCTATCGGATTGAGGTATGGATAATTGAGTATGCAATATATTTTTTTCATTCATATATCAAAAAAAATCCAAAACAATATAGAACATGTTCTATTCTAATGGAAGAGAAACTCCATGCTCCTTGAAACACTTCACATTTTGGGTAACATGGGGTTTCTTCTTCCATTAGAAAGGAACATGTTCTCTCTTTTTTCTCTTATTGCATATAGTTGAAAGAAAAATATGAAATCCAAAAATATATTTTAAAAAAACTTAATAACTATAATAAAAATATGATAAGGAAATTAAATTACAAATATTAGATAAAATGATGAAAATTTTAATTAAATAAGTTGTAGAAATTTTCATTTTCATGATAGTTATATAATTTCTTGACCCATTTCCTTGTTGTAATTATCTCATTTATAGACTCAAAGTCCAATCTCTCATGAGCATGAGTAGTTTTGAACAAGACACCCCAAATCGAAAAAAATAATCTACCTATATAAGAAAACAATTTTTTATTTTAGTAATACTAAAAACAAATTAATTAAACATAAATATAAAACAACACATTACTTTTATTGAAAAAAATTTTACTTAGAAAACATCAAGATTGGAAAGCTTGTAAAAGGGAAGAAGTTTTTGAAATAAGTTTTAGGAATTAAACTTTTCCTGATCATATTAAAGGAGTGAATCATCCTTGTTGAAAAATTCAATTTCTTCATGATCTCTGTGAAAATTAAAAAAATAAGTATTAGATAAAAATGAAGAGTAAATTGATTGAAAATAGTAGATAAAATTATGAGAAAATAAAATAAAAGGAAATTTGTTCTAGTTATATATATCTATGACCCATTATGTATTTTAAAAAGACACTAAACTCCATTATAAATTTTTTACACCTTTTTTACGGTATTAAACATCTGTATAGGACTTTATAGCAACCAAATGACACTAAAATCTAGCCCATCCATTAATTCTTCCTGGATTGTGCTAAAGATTAATATATCCTTTTCAATATTTTGGGTGATTATAGAATCTAACATTACATCATCAATATTTTTTCATCAAAACGGAAATATCACTATTCTCATGTATTTTTTATTGATAATGATGATGAATTTTTTATTAATGAGCTTGTAAACATGGATCATTTTACATAATGAATGTGCACATGCATATTAGTGAAGAAACAATGGATACTTTTTTTAATGGTGATCGAGTGAAAAAGTATCTATATTCATAATAATAATAGGTTAAACACCTCTACTCATGTCATGATTGTGATATTTTATGTGATATAATGCTGGGATGATTTAATTTAACAACATGTGCATTAAACAGAATTTTTTTAGTAAATCCATTTCACTAATTTAAAATTTATGTGTTACTTGTGTGGATTTCACAAGAATTTGTGATATTATATCATGCATCTAATTAATTATCAAATATCCCACATAATTATACCACCCACCAAAGTAAAACCACTATATTGTTCTTTTTTGAAAATTCATGATTCGGGTGATTTATTTTGAAGCGGGTATTTTATTTTTTGGGATTTATTTGTACAGTGGTTTAATTTCGTTTGATTTCATGTTTCCTTTGATTCAATCCATACTCGATGACCATGATCTCTCCATAATGATTGTACTCAAATAGTTCTCTCATAAACCTATTGGATTCAATGGTTTTTTACATGTATATTTATTCAAATATTTGAGCTGTATTATATTCTCATTTGATGAATGGATTGGTGTTGTATGAATCTCAAGTGAATATTAGATTCACTACTTAATACATGGTTTGTTTCTATGCAGTAGGTATATATTGGATTTTTGTAATGTTGAATTTTTGGTTTTATTTACATTTATCTTATTTATAACTACAAAGTGAAATAACTTTAATGCTTGTGATGTCTCTTTCACCTCAAGAAAATAAAAGGATTATTGAAATGTCATAAGGAACTGTCCTTCCATTTTTGTTTGAATTCATGCATTCATTCATCTGCATTTTTTTTATTACTAATATTCCACTAATATATTTTCTAAATTTTTTTGAAGTTACCTCAATTATGGAATTTATAGATTATGAATTATTTTAAAATCATGATTCAAAATAGCTATATTGTTATTCCTGTAATAACAAAATTATTATAATTAATAAATTCCACAAATTTGGTACCCATATTATGATAATAACCATTGAAATATTAGACATTAATTTCTTATATAAAATAAAAATACTATAAAAAATATATTACAAAACTATTAATGAAATGTTTTAAAGTATCCAAACTTTCACATAGAATCTTTAATTAGTTTATAAATATGATAAAAATAATCTTCAAATTAAATGAAATAATAATTAATGATATAAATTCCTCATAAAATATAATTTTATTTTAAAAACAATATTTAACAATTCATTTTATCATATATTGCACATGAAATTACTTATAACACTAAATATCTATATAAAAACACAATAGGTTAATTTTTTATATCACTATTATACAATGTTAATAATTAAATTCCAGTGACTTAATTTCTACTAAAAGAACATTATGGAATTAAAAATATAAATAAGTGTGATGTAGTTATAAAAGAATCACGAATTTGGTAAGAGATTTTGGGGGGGTGAGCCACTTTTTCACCTTTCACCTAATTGTGTAAAGGAATGGCATGTGAGGCACACACCTTTATCATACCTCAGTGATATCTCCTCGCCTAAATAATGGCGAGTTATTCCATCTATGCCTCAGAGTGCCTCTCGCCAAGATGTGCACCTCAGTGTTCCTTTAACAACAAGTCCCAAATAGATTTTATAAACAACCTCAAATAATTTTGAAACACCAAATTACATTTTAAAAACCATAATAAATATTATATTGGACAAAAATATAATTTATCCTTTGAATGTAGATATAAAAAGGCTAGATACACAATAACCCAATTGTAAATCAATTATAATCACTTAAAAACATTGAGAAGAAAGAAAATTTAAATCCAATTAAACCCAAATAACAATTATAATTTTAGAGAAAATAATTTCAAACTCCCAATAACATTAACTAAATTATTGAACAGATAAAGCATAAATACACCTACCCAAGGATATCTTAGATTATGCAAAACCTTCAACAATAATGAGTGGAAGTCTTTAAGTTGAAGGAAAATTATTGATGGAACCACAATGGAAGAAAGGTAGTTAATAGAAATAGATAATAAAAAACACAAGAAGATATCATGAAAAATAAATCAATGAGTGAGAATGAGGATAAAATAATATATCATGGATTCAAGAATTGATTCGTCTAGGATAAAGTAGAGATATCACCAAATCTTGGATTCATTTGAGCCTTTATTTTTTTGATCCTTGGATTCAAGTCTTGGATTTGTTTGAGCCTTGATTCAAGCCTTGATTTGAGCTTGGATCCGATGAAGAGGAGAATCGGAAAAAGGAGGATTCCATGGAAAGGTTGATGAATTCAAATGATACAGTCATGATTAGGGTTCATTAAATAGATCAAGGACAATTTTATGAGTGCTTCCAAAAAAATGAAGATAAAGATATCTTTTATCAATGCTAAATTAATAAGAACTGATAAAAGACATATTTATCAATGCTAAAGCATTAGCGCTGATAAAGGATTTATAATTATAATTATAAATAAAAAAATTGTAAATATATTTATATAATTATATATCTATTTATTATAATTATATAACTATTTAAATATATAATTATTTATTTATAATCATATATATACTTTTTAAAAAAAATTCTATTTTCTATTTATAATTATCAATATATAATTTTATGAATTAGTAAATATACATTTACAAATATATTTGTAGATATATTTAAAATTATAAATATATTTATATCATTTTATATATTTATATAATTATATATATATATATAATAAATATATATAAATTTAAATATAGTAAATATATTAATTATTTAAATATATTTATTATAATTTTATAATTATGTAAATACATCTTTAAAAAATAATATTTATATATTTATATATTTATATATTTATATATTTATATATTTATATCATTATATATATTTAAATAAATATCTATTTTTAATAAATATATATAAATATAAATGTAAATATAAAGTAAAGTAAATATATTCATTATTTAAGTATATTTATTATAATTTAATAATTATTTAAATATATATAATTATATATTAATAATTATATAAATATTTTTAAAAAATAATACTTATTTATTTATAATTATAAGTATAAAAATTTATAAATATAGTAAATATAAATTTATAAATACATTTATTTATAAATATTTATTTAGAAATATATTTTGAACATTATTAATGAATATATAATCTTAAATGAATTCATATTAAAAATGAGTGAAATTGAATAATTAAAAATGAGTACACATTAAAAATATTAAAAAAATGAATTTTTTTTTAATTAAATATAAATTATTAAAATTATGGATATATATTGAAATAAATATTAATAGATGTTGAAAATATTAAAACATAGTGAATAAATATGTATATATAAATAAATATTATAAAATTATTAAATTCCCAAAAAAATAGAAATGAATTAAAAATGAATTAATACCTAAATGTCATAATATTAAAAATAAATAAATAAAATTTTCTAATTAAAAAAATAATATATTAAATATATCATGTTATAATGAAGTTATAAAATGAATACTAAAATTTTAATAAACTATATAAATATTAGTTGTATGTGTTTCTATATAAGATTTCATTAATTAAGTAAATATTTGTGTGTGAGCGTTGTATATAAAAATGCATTAATTATGTATATGTATGTGAAATCAATGTAATAAAAGTCTGATATATATATAATTTAAAAATAAAATGTCATTAAATTGTGTCCATTACATGATGCAATTAGTCAGTATTTTTAATTAATAATAATTTTTAATTATAAACCATTCTTTAACAAATTATATGACTTATTTAATATAAAGCATAAATATTTTGTATTATATAAATCATATTTTAGGAAATTTTATATACATTCATATATATATATATATATATTAAATGTATTGATGAATAATTATGTATAAAACCATTAAAAATAAATAATTAAATATTATTTTTTTAATTATTGCATTTTATTCATTTTTTATATTTATATTTAATATATATTAGTTATTACTATTTATAATTATTATTATATAAATATTAAACTTATTTTTTTTATTAATAATTTTTTCATTAATAATTTTTTTAATAATTTTGTAATTTATTCATTTTTAATTTTTTTAATTATTATAATTTATTCATTGTTAATGTTTTTGTTGGATTATTAATATTTATTCATTTTTAATTTTTTTGTTTAATTATTACAATTTATTCATTTTACATATCTATGTTATATACTATTTATTAATATTTATAATCTATTTATATGTATATTAGATTTATTCATTTTTATCAATAATTTTTTAATTAATAAAATGTTTAATAGTTTTCTTAATTTACTCATTTTCAATTTTTATTGGTTTAATTATTTCATTTTATTCATTTTACATATATTTATATTTAATATATACTATTTATTAGTATTTATAATTTTTATATATGTATTTTAAATTTCTTCATTTTTATTATTAATTATTTAATTAATAAAAAAATTAATATTTTTTTAAATTTATCATTTTTAATTTTTATTTGTTGAATTATTTCATTTTATTTAGTACTTTTATCAACACTAAAAATGTGATGATAAAGGTGACCTTTATCGGTTCAAAAAAACGCTGATAAAGGTGTCATGTATCGGCGCTAAAAATAAAGCATTGATAAAGGGTACCTTTTGTCAGTGCTAAAGAAAAGTGTTGATAAAGGTTATCCTTTATTAGTGCTAAAAAATTACTGATAAAGGGTACCTTTTAGTAGTGCTTTTTTTAACATTGATAAATGGTACCCTTTATCATCTCTTTTTTTAGCACTGATAAAGTGTACCTTTATCCGCTTTTTTTTAGTACTAATAAAGGGTACCTTTGTCAGTGATTGTTTCTAATACTGATAAAGTTCGGTGTTGTTAAAGGCCTATTTTGTAGTTGTGTATCCTCCTAGGATAGTTTTTTTTATAGAAATCCCTTGTGTGTGTGCCTATAAATTGCTTATGATTGTTACCATAAGAGAGTTATTATGGGAATTCTAAGAGTTTGTTTGGAATTTTTGATAATTCATATTTAAATAGTTTTGATGGGACCACCTAGAAACACAAACCAGAACTCTCTTTATGGGGAGGATGCACCTGTTCCACCACTGGTTGTTCAGGAGGATGCACTTGAGCATGCTCCCATGCCCGCTCTAGTGGTTTAGGGAACAAAATTGTTATAGCCCCGAGTCTTTCGGTTTGTGTTTGTTCAAGGTGGAGAGGCACAGAGGATAATGGTTAATTATGTTGAGGACTTTTCTCTTAAACATCCACCATCCTTCTAGGGTACTATCATTTCTCAGGATGTTGAGAACTAAATTGACATAATTGAGGGAATATTAGATGTCGTCAACACACCAGAGGATCGATGGGTGAAGATAGACACCTTCATGCTTAAGGGACCCACCAAGAGATGGTGGGGTGTCATAAACTAGGAAGGTAGGCATGAGGGGATTTTGGAGTTGATATTCTAGAACCAACTATTTGTACTTTGACTACATGAATATTCGATGTATTTAATATTAAAAAAACTTCTTATTAGATATTGTTTGTTGTTCTTCATGAATTAAATGTAATAATGTCCTAGAGTATGTGTCTCATTGATATGGTCATAGTTGTTCCCCACTATTATTTGAACCTTGATGTTCTATGAAGATATTCTCAAATAATGTTCTATGTCTGGATAATGTGCTAAGATGGGACACATAGTACATAGACTTTCAGGTGCGAGTACTCGTAAGTAGATGAGGCTTCTTCTCATGAAGTTTTCAATTGGTAATCTTCAAGATGGGAGATTATGTGAACAGACCTGCTAGTAGGAATTCCACATGTTTTGGTGTCATTGGATATTCCTATCCAAACCCTGATTCTAGTGGCAGTTGCAGCCAGTTTTTTTCTATCTAGAGGACCCACAATGAAATCCTTTTTGAATCAATTCAACACACTCCACAACAGGGCATGATCTCCATCCATTGTGAGGTGTATGCATTAGCTATGGTTCAAACTAGTACCATTAATAACATCTTGATTGATTTAAATATATTTCGACTTCTGGGTGTGTCAATATGGCCAATAAAACCTAAGATGGTCAAGTATATTCAATGGATACCTCCAATTAATCCATGGCTCAAAGTGAATGTCTATGGGGAATTTTCTGGCATACATGGGCCCTCAAGTTGTGGAGGTGTCTTCCAAACATACCGTGGATTTTTTAAAGGGTGATTATATCACTACACTGGAGTTAGGGTAACTTATGAATCTAAGTTATGGGTGCCGATATATGCAATTTTATATTCTATCCAGTACAAATGTAACTTATTATGGATTGAATATAACTCTAAAATTTCGGTGCAAACATTAAAAAATAAAACAAGTAATGTACCTTTGTGGATCCTACCTCATTGGTTTTAATGTATCAATAATGTAAATCAACTCAACTTTGTTGTCTCATATGATTACAGGGAGTCAATCAAGTTTTTAATGTTATTTCTAAGAAAGAAATCATGGGTATGGCTATGATGTGGTCTTTCATGACCTTAGATTACTGTGGTCTAATGTTTTAGTATGACATATATAGTAAAGTTCAATATCTAATCTAAAATAAACCCTTGTAACGTTTTAATCATCCTTTTTATTTATATATATTTTTTAGGACATATTTCTACTATATCCTAGACTTTATATAACAACTCGTGTACTTAGATGTATTTTTTAAACCATGACAATAACAGTTCATGGTGAATTTGGATATGTTGGGTGTGTTATGAGTAACATGTAATTAATGAATAAGTTGAGGAAGGATTTATCCCTTCCATATTTATGGAAGCTTATATCTCATACCTTTTATTGGAATAGAACTGTCACATTAAATTCTATTTCCATGGTGTAACGACATGTTTATTTTAGATAGTCTAAGAAATACATATTGAGCATGTAGGTTGGTGACATGAATGCGAAACCTTCTTGATGAGAAATTATGAAAAATAGATTATTTTAC
The DNA here is from genome assembly GCA_963277665.1 of Viscum album. Taxonomy (NCBI): domain Eukaryota; kingdom Viridiplantae; phylum Streptophyta; class Magnoliopsida; order Santalales; family Viscaceae; genus Viscum; species Viscum album. The sequence continues at coordinate 1,941,518,296 of OY728159.1, forward strand.
ATGGTGATTGTTCATGTTTTGTTTTCAATCTTGTGACATTATGTTCTTTCTCTTGGTTGCTTTGACCCATTGCTAGACAGTAATCTTAGACTTAATCAAACCCGCTTAATGACAACAAAAAAGAATCCTACCGGTTCACACACTAAGTGTTTCTATTGATCTCAATTAAATTATATTTGAGTTTAATTAATGGAATAAATATTATTCTCAAGTCCAAGGAATAATTTTATCCAAGTTATATTAATTTCATAAATTAAATAGATATTTATTTGTTGTCTTGTAAATAAAATATTTATTTTATTTAATAAATATTTTAATAAATATTTATTCTCTATATTGTGAATAACATATTTATTTATGAATAAAATATTTATTCAGTTGTTCAATAAATCCTAGATGAGTTTGAATGGACCAATATTGAGTCTGGTGGCAAATATTAATTGACAAGACCATTGAATAATACTTTTTATTATGTAAGTTGGCACAGGCCAAAAAATAATAATATTATATAATTATTATGTGTCATGGGGTTTATTAAATATAATAAATGTTATTTAATAGATTTTATGAAATTAAATAATGTTTTAAATTAAATCCTAACTATATAAATAGAAGATTATGTTTATTGTATAGATCATCCAAAAATTGAGAATAGGGAATTATGGTGCATAATGAATTCTCTCTCAACTCCTCCTACTCTCTCCCTCTAAATAATGGGAAGTGAAAGAGAGATTTCTTCAATACTGAAGAATGAGAAATCATGAATGAACAAAACAATATATTCGACTCATCGTTCTAGCACCCAAATATTGAGTGGTGTTGCTCAGAGATCATAGGAGAAAATATGGATCATAACTCGAGGGATTCTATCCTTGGATCCTCATAGCATAATGAAGGTAATCTGAAAGGGTGTTTCTGGATGATCAACATTCATCAATGAAGAAAGTTCCTAAGACCGTGTATTTATTTCTTAAAATATTAAATAAATTCATTATAAATTTGATGTGCATAATCTTCATTCTTGGTTTCAAGAAATGATTATTAAAAAAATTAATATATTTCCCACCTCCACAAACTTCCAATGCACTTAGAACTATCAAGTGGTATTAGAGTGGTCATGTTTAAAATTATAATTATTTATTTTATTGTTTATCTATGCGTAGTTGTGGTTAGATTTTAATTTCATTTTATTCATTCTTTAATATTATTTTAATCAACATTTTGTCAATATATTAATCATGTCCACTCAGTGATTCATTTTTTCAAAGGTTTAAAAACAAATGAAGAATGACGAAAGATTTCACCGGGAAGTTTCAAATCTTTGGTCAGTAAAACTAGGTTACACGACATACAGTTAGAGTACATGTTGTATAACCATGAACATTGTATCTAGATGTTACAAGTAATTAATTACATGTGATACTTTTATTGCACATTGCATGTTGACTATGTCAACATGGCATATGAAAAGTAGATACTGGGTGTGTATCTATCATTTACACGTTGTGTAGTCCATCCAAGTTAACACGGCGAATCCCCTGACATGTGACTTAGATATACAGTAACCGAGGTACATGGCGTGCAGTTGGATGTACACACTGTGTAGTTTCCCATTAATGAATAAAATTAAAATTACATTAAATTTAAAAATTTCATCATTAAAACATTATTTTGTTGATGAGAACATCATTTTGTGTTTAACAATTTAATAATGGTTTTCAATAATTTTCAACGCTTAATTAATTTATTGTTATTAATATGTCATTATTGGTTATTCTATTTATTTTACATGAATTCATTTAATGATAGTTATCTCCAAATAATAATGAATGATCATTAAGATGAAAGAGAATTAATTGATTTATTTATTTATTTATTAATTCAAGCACTTTTATCTTAAATAATAAATTAATTAATTATATCCATTTATTTTTGTGTATTCATTGCATGTATGATTGTTCATGATCTTGACCAAGACCTGTGTATGTGTTGAATGTTTTAATTTAATTTATTTCAGGAGTTTGTAATTATTTAATATTAAATTAAATGATGGCCTACAAGTCATCCCTCCCTCCATTATTATACAGGACCTTCATGTCCAAGGATATTTATGTAATCCCCTTTAACCAATCCTTTGGTTCCCCTCAGCTACATGTGAGTAATAAATATTTATAATTAATAGAACGTTATAAGGTTTATAGAGGTGGTTCAAGATATAACCCTGATTATTCAAACCTAGGTGATACATAGGTGGATAGGTGGAATGTTGAAACTCATGCCAAGACTGGAAATAGAAGTTATTTCCTCTAGGTAAAATGTTGATTTAATGTCCCCTCATTAAATCAATTTTTGGATAAAGCTCGTGAATTGTTTATTTAAATAATTATTTATTTATATTTATGAAATTATTTATTTTATGGATGAAAGGTCATGATCACATAAATAAATGAGTTAATGTGCAAAGATAAAAATTAAATAAATGAATTATTCATAAATGTTTTATCCAACATGGTTAATTAATTAAGTAACATCAACTTAATATTAACAACACATGTAGTGGATAAAAAAAGATAAAATTTATGCATAATAAATTAAGATCCCTCAATTAAATATTAAGTCAAACTAAGCCTTACATTACTTGATTGGGAATAAAACCATAGAACTAAGTGTAGTGCATGTCTAAAGTTTGGGCCCTTACTTTTATCTGGGAGTTGTCATGATAGCTTTTGGTATAACTTAACAGAAATTAAATTGATTTTAATGGACAAAGTATGCTCAATACAAATTTAGATTCAAGTGTTGAGTAAATACAAGTTAGAATTTTAGTATAGGGGAATCCACTCAATGGATCTAGGATCTTCAAGTATTCAGTTGGAAATACCGTCTACCTAATTACTTTATTATGGTTTTCTTGGACAAAGTCTAGATCATTAAGAAAAGTAATGGGGATCATTGTCACTATAATTTTAAAGCAACTAGACATTATGAGTTCAATGTTGGGGGATCCTTGTCACTATAATTTTAGTTTAAGAAAAGTACTAAAAATATGATCTTTTAATTATATAATAAAATGAAAAATTCATCATCCACGGTATTACTATGATAAATATTAGATAAATATAACATCCTAATTGGTAGTAACTTCTAGGAGAGGTTTAGATGCCTTCGGGCTATTTTATGGCATGAATTAAAATTGTATGCGCTATAATCGTCAATTCATAATTCTCCTACTAAAGAGGTGAGTGATGAAGAGTTCCATTTCTATGAAAAACACTTGAGAAATGTGGTAGACATTCAATGTTTTATGGTTTCATCGATGTATAGTGATCTAATAAAGTATCACAAAAAAATAGATGTGTATAGTATGTTTGAGAAACTCCATGGTCTTTACTAGGAGGGAGATAAATGAGAATGATTTGATATTTCCAAGACACTCTTTTATAGAAATATTAGAGAGGGTTCCCTAGTTGGGCCTCACGTAGTCAAGATCATTGGATACATTGAGTGCTTAGAGGTTTTTTGGTCTAAACTCTCTAAAGAACTGGGCATAAACCTCATTCAAACATCACTCCCTGAGATTTTCTCCAACTTTGTTGTGAATTTTAATATGAACAACATTGATAAGTCTCTGCCAGATATTCTTACTCTTCTTTTTCACGTAGATAAGGATACAAAGCATGAAAACCCTTCTGCCCTTATGGTGAACAAACTGAAAGGGAAAGAGAAAATATTTAATCCCAAATCTTCTTGATGCCCTTCCAAGAAGATAAAGATCAAGGGGAAAGAAATGTAATAGGATGTTATCTATTTCTCATGCGGAAAGAAGTTCCATTGGAAGAAAAATTTCTCCCAGCCAAAGAAGAAATGGAAATCTTCATGTGCATTTGTTATCAAGTTAAATTTGTCTATTTTTATAAATTGGTTATTAGATAAATCTTGTGGTGCTCACACATATATTCATATATAGGAACCAAGTAGATTTAGAAATATTTACCAATGAGAGGTAGATATTTGAGTAGCCAATGGATCTAAACTTTTTGTTGTAGCTATCAGGGACTACTGCCTCGCATTGTCGACCGAAATGATCTTGGTTTATTATTTTGTGTCTTTAGTAACAAAAAACATTATTTTTGTATCCAGACTTGATATAGATGGATTTATTTTTAAATTTTGGAATAAATGTTGCTTATTTTATAAACATGTCATTTTTATGGTAATACACATTTAAATAATGGTCTTTATGTGTTATATTTCATGAACCAAATAATGGAAATCAATAATGAAGTTACTTCACATGACTTATACCACGCCCAACTTTAGAATCACTGGATAGGTCATGTAAACGAAAATTTCTTGACTAAATTACATCTAGATGTATATTTAGATTCTTTTGAACTAAAACCACTTGGTGTATGTCATGCATGTTTACCAGAAAAATGACCAAATATCCATTTAGTGTGAAAGGTGAAAGGGCTAAGAGATTCTTTAATTAGTTCATACTGATGTGTGTGGACCATTTCCTATTTAAGAAAGGGGTGGATACTCATACTTCATAATTTTTATTGATGATTTTAGTATATATTGATATGTCTACTTAATGATTTATAAGTTGGATTCTATTGATAAATTCAAGGAATATAAGAATGAATTTGAGAACCATCTTGGTAAGAAGATTAAGAAACTTTGCTCACTCCATGGTAGATAATATCTTAATCAAGACTTCATTGATTATTTGTGGTATTTTTGGATTTTATCTCAACTCAATCCTCTGTATAAGCCTTAGTGGAATGGTGTAATTGAAAGGAGGAACTGAATCTTGTTATAAATGGGGAGATAAATGATATGTCATGTGATTCTTCTATTATAATTTTTTGGTATATGCATTACAAATACCATCATACATAATAAATATAGTGCCAACTAAATTAACAAATAGTATAACATACCAATTATGAAATGGAATGAAACTCGTGTGGTCTTACTTATATGTGTGGGGTTGTAAATCATTTTTTAAGGTCTCTTTAGGTAACAAGTTTTCACCTTGAGGCACAAATTGTGTCTTTATAGGATGACCCAAAGAAACAAATGGATACTACCTATACAATCCTTTAGAAAAATATATTTTGGTTGAAATATGTCCCATATTTCTTGAGGAGGATCTTATCTATTAAAGAGATAGTGGGAGTGAGATAGACTTCAATGAAGTCTAGTATCAAGATACACAAGAGTTGGCACAAGAAAATTTCCAAAAGCCCCCATGGAAGAATAAATTATTCTAGAGACACAATTACTGTATAGGGGTACTAGAGAGGTTAGATAACCATAACGGTATGGTTTTCTAGTAATTGAGGATATTGACTCGTTATTAGTTTATAATAATGACCCTTTGACCTATAAGGAAGTATTAAGTGGCATAGATGTTTCCAAGTGGAAAGAATCCAAGAATTATGAAATGGATTCCATATACCAAAACCAAGTCTAGATTTTGGTAGACCCTCCAGTAGATTTAAATATTGTGGGTTATAAATGGGTATTAAAAAAAACTAGATATGTAAGGAAAAGTTAGTACCTATAAGGCGTGACTGGTTGAAAAATATTTTAAAAACCATCAGTGCATTGACTATGATGAAACTTTTTCACCATATGTAATGTTGAAATCTATCATAATTCTACTTGAAATTTTGGATTTCCATGATTATGAGATTTGGAAAATGGATTTCAAAATATCCTTCCTTAACAAGAACCATCAGGAAGATGTTTATATGACACAGCCCAAATGGTTTTTTACTTCAAAGGATGCCAACAATGTATGTATGTTGCAAATATCCATTTATAGATTGAATCATGAATCCAGGTCATGGAACATTCATTTTGATGAGGCCATAATAGAATTTAGTTTCCTAAAGAATTAATGTGATTCATGTGTCTATAAAAAATTTAGAAGTGTAGTTATTTTCCTAATAGTATATATTGATGACATATTACTCATTGGAAACAAAATACCAGTCTTACAGTTTGTTAAGGCATGGTTGAATAAATGCTTCTCTATGAAGGACTTGGGCTATGCAGCATATATTATTAGGATCAAGATCCATCATGATAGATCCAAAAGGTTTCTCATCCTAAGAAAATTTACATACATTGACAAGATACTAAAGAGATTTGGTATAGAAAAATCTAAGAGGGTTTTGTTTCTAAAATCACATGGTATTCATTTTTCCAAGAAAATGTGTCCTCAAACACATGATAAAAGAAATAGAATGACAAGGATTCCATATGAATCAACGATTGGGTAATTTGTGCATGTTATTCTATGTACTATGCTATATTTCACCTATATATTAAGTGTGGTAGAAAGATATCAAGTTGATCCAAGTGACTACCATTGGATGGCAGTCAATACAATCCTTAAGCATCTGAGACATACTAAGGATATGTTCCAGGTTTATGAATGATATGAGGAACTAGTCATCAAAGGATATGCATATACTAGTTTCCAAACTGATCAATATGTCTTGAAGTCACAAACAGGATACATATTCACTTTTAATTGAGGTGTTGTGAGTTATAAGGGCCCAAAGTAGGTTATGGTTACAGATTATACAGTAGAGTATGAGTATATTACATATTATGAGGTAGCTAAAGATATAGTATGGATGTGAAAATTCATCCAAGAGCTCGATGTGGTATCTATAATAAAATATATTATCACACTCTTTTGTGATAATATAGTAGTGGTGGCTCTTGTAAAAGATACAAGGTCACATCAACGGATGAATCACATACTTTGGAAGTATCATCTCTTAATATATTTTTCTCAGATAGTTGAATTTGAAGTGAGTAGAATTTCCATGTAATATATTGTGTTAGGCCCCTTGACTAAATACTTGACTCATAATAAACATGACTACCATGTGAGGTCTCGCAGAATGAAGGTCGTAGGTAGTTGGCTCCAGCCCAAGTGGGATTTTTGTGGAGTTGGTGTCCTAGAACCAACTATTTGTACTTTTAATACATGTATTTTGGATGTATTGAATATTAATAAAACTTATTATTAAAAAATTGTTGTTTTTCTTCATCACTCTAATGTAATAATGTACTAGAGTATACACTACATTTATAAGGTCATATCATTTCCTCGTTTTGATGAAAACCTTGATGTGTTATGATGATATTCTCAAATAATATTTTGTGGTTGGATAACATGCTATGATGGGACACATAGTATATAGACTGTCATGTAGGAGTATTCATAAGAAAATGAGGCTTCTTATCATGAATTTCTCACTTAGTAATCTCTAAGATGGGAGATTATGATAGCAAATCCACCGGTAGGAATTTTTCATGTTTTGGTGTCATCCGATATTCCTATCTTCAAGCATGTGTGATGATACTTAGACTTTAATATTATTATTAATTTATGTTACAACTCACATACTTAGATTTATTTTTTAAACCATGATGATAACAGTTCATGGTGAAGTTGGATACGTTGGGTATGTCACTAGGGACATGTCATTAATGAATAATTCAATGAAGGATTTGTCCCTTCCATATTTATGGAAGCTAGTAGCTTAGTCATTTTATTGGAATAGAATCATTGAATTAAATTTCATGGCCATGGTGTAATGTCATGTTTATTTCAGATAGTCAAAAAAATAAATATCAATCTTATAGGTTGGTGACACTAATGTGAAACCTACTTGATGAGATATTGTGACAAAGGGATTATATTTCACAATGAACGTTCTTATATGGTTTTCAATGTTGTGAAATTAAGTTATTTATCTTGGGTTACTTAACCTATTTCTAGATAGTAATCATGGATTTTAGGCAATCTCATCTAATTCCAACGATAAATAATCTTAGAGGGTCACACACTTATTGTTTGCATTGATCTCGATGAAATTCTATTTGATTTAAATTAATTGAATAAATATTATTCTCAAGTCTAAGAAATAGTTTTATTCATGTTATATTGATCGCATAAATTAAATAAATATTTATTCACCGGATTGTGAATAAAATTTTTATTTTATTTATTCAATATTTTAATAAATATTTATTCACTAGATTGTGAATACAATATTTATTTATGAATAAAATATGTGGTTTTTTAATAAATGTTAGATGAATTCTAATGGACCACGACCGAGTTCGGTGACAAATATTAATTAACAAGATCATTAAATAATATTTGTTATTGTGCAAGTTAGTATGCACTATAAAATAATAATATAGTTATTATTATATTTCATGGGGTTTATCAAAGGTAATAAATGTTATTTAATGCTAAATTTGAAATTAAATAATATTTTAATTTAAATCCTAACTCTATAAAGAGACGTCTATGTCTATTGTGTAGAGAATCCAAAAAATGAGAATAGATAATTTTTGCACAAAACAAATTCTCTCTCAGCTTATCCTCCCCTATCTCTCTCAAGAATGAGAATTGAAAGAGAGATTTCTTTAGTACTGAATAATGATCAATCAAGAATAAAAAATGTAATATATTCGACTCACCGTTCTAGAACCCAAAGATCAAGTGGTGTTGTTCAAAGATCATAGGATTAGGTGTGGATCACTGCTATATGGGTTCTATCCTTGGATCCTCACAACATAATGAAGGTAATCCAAAAGGGTCTTTTTGGATGATCAAGATTCCCCAATGAATAAAGTTTCTAAGCCCAAATATTTATTTATTAAAATATTAAATAAATTAATTATAAATTTGACATGAAAGATCCTCACTCTTGATTTCAGGAAATGATTATTAAAATATAATTTAATATATCACCCACCTCTGCACACTTCTTCTACTCCTGTAACCATAAAGTCTTACTTTGGTAGCCTTCAAGGACCTATTGTTCAAGGATTTATTCCTAAACATGCTAAAATTAGAAAACTCTCAGGAGATCATGGTTCTATAGTAGGGACGATGAAAGTAGTTTCTTAACCTTCTCATTTTATAGAAATGATTCAATTTTATCCTCTCTTTGATGGAAATGAGTCATATAAAGACCAAAAGTTTTATATTATACTTTGAATAGTACTCTGGTTCTAGGTTATAGGATTTCACCTAATGATGTACTAATAAGTGCTTTGTAAGGCCTAAAATTTGAGAAGGGTATAGAGGAATATAGAGTTGTGGGTATTCTTCCAAATTTTAGTGGATTGATTAGTGGGTTCCCTAGATATTCTTTTAATTCTTATTCTAGTGGTAGAAAGAGGTAAATATAGGATCCATTCCAAGTTGGAAATAGATATATAGAGTAGAGCATGATTTATTCATCTCCCTTTATAAGATATAGTTTCATTATGTGCATTAACTATGGGTGGAGAGAAAACCATATAAATACTTGTGGGAAACAACCTATGGAGTGTCATTTATGTGTAAAGGTGATTCATATTTTCCATTTTTGTTTGAGTTCTTCATGGATGTGTTCTAGTAGGTCAGACTAGAATGGGAGTGGAGGACCTTCATTGAGGATACGGATTCCTCAGACATCAATGACTTAGGTGAGCTAACGGCCTCATGGGAATGGTTGTAGACCTAATATTTTAGGTTATAAACATTTTATTTGACTCTAACATATAGTATATAGAGAACTTATATTGTTCAAGGTGCGGTCTTGGTTATATCTATGATTTCTACTACTTTTTTAATATAGAAGATTCCTATTCATTTTTATCTACTCAAGTTGTTGATGGCCTTGATTTACCAGTTAAGTTATCTAATGAATTTCTATCTCTTAACATACCCTTGGGAATTAAAGTGGAACATATCTAGAGATATCCAAAATTTCCTATGGTGGTAGGTAGATATGTATATCTATAGGATTTCATGATTCTCTAGATAACTAGTTTCTATGTGGTTTTTATCATGGATTGTTTGACTAGTTATTGGGTGCACATCAACTACTAAAGGGGACAGGTTTCCTTTACTACACTCAAGAGGAATAATTTTGTGATGACTGGTGAATGGGAAGTAAGAAAAATAAGAGTGGGACCAATCCTGATCTATATTAGAGCTATTAAAAAATAGGTAGCAAGATTATATCTTGTAGTAGAACCAGTAATAGTCTCTTCATCTCTTCTTCCAATTATGGATCACTATTAAGATGTTTTTTCTTATTAATTTTCAGTTATACCACCTCATTGAGTTAAATATTGAACTTGATCTAGGAGTGATATACATATAAATTTCCTCATATCATATGGAATCAACTACATTGAAGGAATTCAAGGTGTATCCTATGGATTTAGAGGTGAAGGGCTTTATCAGATTGAGAACTTATCATTTTGGTGCTCCATTTTTTTTTGCAAACAAGGTGGAAGGTATACTTTGGATATAAGTGAACTATATAAAGATAAATCATATCACAGTGAATAATAGGTACCCATTATTGAGGATCGATGACTTTTATGATAAATTATGGGGATCCAGTGGTTCTCCAAAATTGATCTTTAGTAGGGATCCATCATATTTGATTCGAAGAGTAGGATATACCTAAGACATCATTCAAGATCATATGTGGACTGCACAAGTACCCAGTTATGCCTTTTGGTCTAAAAATTCACCAACTGTGTTCATGGATCTCATGAATAGGATCCTCCATCCATACATGGACTCTTATGTCATGGTTTTCATGGATGATATCCAGATATACTCAAGGACTCCAGAGTTACATGTTAAACACCTATATATTATGTTAACAAAGTTTCTATCACATTATATTTATGCCAAGATCGCAAATATTGAAGTTTATATCCAAGAGTTTTGATTCCTTATGAATGTGATTTCTAAATATGTAATTTCATTTGATCGAGAGAAGGTAGAGGCGATGATTTTTTGGGAACACCTAAGGAATTTATTTGAGATGAGAAGTTTCCTTGGGTTAGAACGGTACTACAGGAGGTTATTTCAAGACTAATATTTTCTAGAAATACCCATTTCTGGGATTACTAATAATGGGGTGAAGTTTGAGTATAAAAATCAGTGTGAAGAGGAATTCCTAGAGTTGAAGAGGAAATTGATGTCAACTCTAATCATGACATTTCTAAAACCTGGGTTTGGATATGTGATTTACTTTGATGTATCAGGTGTTGTTTTAAGATATTTTCTTATAAATAGGGATTGAGTATTATATTATCGGTATCTCCATCAATGAATCCATGAGTGGACCTTTCCAACTCATGACATGGAGTTAGAATATATACTTTATGATCTAAAGTGTTGGTGTCATTACCTCTTCGGTGAGAGATTTTTATTGTACATAGACCATAAGATCTTGAGTTAAATTTTCTTTCAGAATGACTTGAATATTAAGAAAAAGTGTTTTGTGAAGTATATGTAGAAATTTTATTTTTTTTATGGATTATGATCCAAGTAAATTTAATTTCATTTTACATTTACTTAGTAGAAAAATGTAAGAGCTTATAGAGATACCTTTATGGGAGGGATAAAGGTTGATGAGATTATTCATTGAATGGTAAGTATATGCATATGAGGACTAAGGAGAAATGAATTTTAATCCTTTGTTTATCATGTCAACATTGGTGGACTAGTTTAAGGCCAGTAAAAATTCAGTTCCCAAATGCATAGTGATGCGGGAATGGTTGGTAGTTAGTGACTTAGTTCTAGTATGGTCTTTAGATAGCGATGGCATGATCTACATCCATGGTAAAGTTTTAATTCCTATTTCCATGAGGAAAGAGATAATTATGGAATACCATGCCTCATAGTGGGTAGTAAACATAGGTTTAAATATGATATATTGGGATATAAGGTTCTACTTTTGGTGGTTGGGAATGAAAAGATCTATTGTGGGATTAGTATCTTGTTTCCTAACCTATTAGCGAGTCAAGGTAGAGCATCAGAAACTAAAAGGTTTTCTTCAGTAAATTCATGTTCCATTGTAGAAGTGGCAAGGGTGATGATGGAATTCATGATGTGTTTCCCAGTACCTTAATATGTCAAGATGTTTTTTGGGTGATAGTTGATCGACTAATGAAAGTAAAACATTTATTGCTAATCCAAGAGACTCACTCTGTAGATGAGTTGGGAAAGATTTATGTTTAAGTTATTGTTTGACTACATGGAGTGCTTTATATTATTTTATTGGATAGGTACATTCATTTTATGTTTTAGTTTTGGTAGGGATTATATAAGTCTTTAGGGACTCAGTTGATACTGGGTACAATGTATCATTTGCAGACCAATGGATAATCAGAGAGGAATATCCTAATCTTGAAGGGTATACTACTGGCATGTGTTCTATATTTAGTTGAATCTTGGTATGATCATATATAATTTATGTATTTTAGATACTATAATATTTTTTTGGCTTTGATTTAGATTTCACTGTTCAATGATCTCTATGGTTATTCGTGTCGAACACCACTATATTGGAATGAGATGGGTGAGGCGGTTATTGTTGGGAAAAGTATGGTATAAGAGAACTCTAAGAGGGTGGATTTGATCACAAAATGTTTGGATACCAATTAGAGTAGGTAGAAATAATATTTCAACTAAAGGATATTTCATTTGGAATTTTTTTTGGTTGAAGAGGTTTTCTTACAAGTGTCATCTCGATTAGGACATCGTCATTTGCAAATATAAGGGAAACTAAAGTCATGGTTTGTGGGGATGTTTATGACTACTGAGTATATCAAAATATTGTCTTACCATTTGGATATTCATTCATGATATCGAGGTATGCAAAACATGTTCCATGTTTCTCAGTTACAGAGGTACAAACCATATCCTACACATTTCATCGATAGTGAGGAAATCGAGTTGGAACTAGATGTATCTTTTGTGAGTAGTTGGTGAGAATTGTAGGATGGAGTGAGAGTGTGTTAATGTATAATATTATACTATTTGTTTGAGTTTGTTTGTAAGCATAGTATAATTCAAGAGGAGACTTGGGAGTGGGAATATGATGTATGAGTTCAATAGACTAGTTTTTTTGAGTAAGAACTCTAGAGACACTTCTCGGGGATGAGAAATCCTTATAGGGAGAGATTGTAATGGCCTAAAATTGTTTAGGTACCTTAAACATTACTTTAAAACCTTAATTAAGTGTTTTGATTAATAATTTTCTTGGGTGAAGTCTTTGGTATATTATGGTTGTTTTTTGGGGTTTTATAGTCCACTAAGGGGGTACACAATTAGTGCATAGTGTTTGGTGCATGATTGGAACATGGTTAGAGCTAAACATGTGACATTGTCAAGAGAAACATGTTTTTGTTAAAGACTAGATGTATTAAGACTCAATAGGGGGTTAATTGGGTTCATTAAATTTTTCTTTACTCAAAAAAAAACCACCCTCTCTTATTTATGAATAATTTATGTTCTGTTATTTAACAAAGCATAAAACAAAAATAAAATCATAAATAAGAGAAACAGATATTGATATATTTATAGTGGTTCATGGAATATAAGTCCCCTAGTCTGCTCTACCACCACTCTTCTCCACGATTGAGATGATTGTCACAAGACAAATACTTTTTCTGGGAACGACCAGTCTCTTTTCCTAGGATTGTATGACTGAGTGTAAGAATTAGACACATGGTAAAAAACCCAGGAGATTTAAACTGGGCTCCATAAAGGATTTATAAGTAATATACTTCAAATGTTATTTTAACATGAACCTTTATAATAAAAGATAATAAGAATAAGTTTTTACAGGTTTCAGATCAATGTTGTAAAATAATGGTGATAGAAAAAGAAGAATCTTCAATAAAAATGATCTAAAGATAAAGCAGCTCAAGGAGAGTCTTTTGAACTCAGTAAGGATCATTGATAAGCATAGTTGATGATGTGAGAATTTTTGTTCCTTATTTTCCTAGAAAATTGATTGTTTTTTCTTGAGATATTTTAGAAGAAAAAAATCTAAATATTCTCTTGTACACTTTAGTTCTCATATAAAAGTATGCACTCACAAACACCTTATTTTAAATACATGCACTTATTCTTATTTAAATGCACTGCACATGATCTATAGAATCAAGCATTAGTGACATTTCCTTTTTCTTGGAAATTACTTGATCAGATAAGATTCAAATAAAATATATCTCCCTTTCTTTATGTCTCGATACTTGACTCTTATTATATTTGATTTTTTCTTAAAGATGAAATCGATAATTTAAAGATTATATGGAAACATTAAAATGATCACCCGAGTGCCTGAAAATTAATAAATACCAACTTCCATCAAGATGTAGCTGGTTTTTTTGAATTGAATCCACATAAGAGATTTGTAGAACTCAACCCACATAGTTGATTTGCATAATTTAATCCATGTACCTGATTTATAGAATTTAATTCACATAGATTATTTGCATAACTGAATCCATATAGGTGATTCATTCACATAGAGTAATATGATGTAGTTTATGGAAACAACATAGTCAATTTCACCATGTAGATGATTCATGTAACTGATTTCTTCACATAGAATATTTATATGGTTGAATGGTCACGTAAGTGATTGATCACATAAATGATTTCTCATATAGGTGATCTTACTAATGTAGGCAATTTCTAAATAGGATTTTTCACGACATATTCAATTTGACATAGTTTTTTCCTTTACGTAGGTGATTGACCGACGTAGTCATTTCCACCATGTATCCAAAAACATCACGTAGCCAATTTTAAAAACATAAGAATATTTTATCCAAAAACATCTAGAATCTATATTTAAGGAAATTAGGCTTCGAATATATAAGAATAAAATAAAACTTGATAAAAAACTTAGAAATTAAGATCATTAGTAAAGTATGAAGGGTACTTGAGATCATCAAAACCTAAAGTATATGGGATTTGTTGGGTAAACATTATTAGTCTAAAAATATCCCCATTTTTGATGGTCACAAAACTTGTAAAACAAATAATATATTCTAATAGAAATTGTACATGAAATTTTAAAAAGGGTTAACAAAAGTTAAATATAGAAAATATATAATAGAGTTTAAAATATAATTTTTATCCCCTTAGTGAGTTACTTATTTCCTTTTTTAAAGGTTAAAACTTATCACATTTAAAATACTTCTCTCACTTTTTATTAAAAGATAAAAAATAGAAAAAAATTCCCCTATTTTGATATGGTGGAAAATTTATCCTCCTTTCCATGTAATTAAAAAGTAAGGGAAAGTGAGATAAAACACATGTTAATGTAGAACTTTAGAGTTATGAAGTATTTAAATATAGTGAGAAAAGTGAATATATAATTATGAAAAGATTGAATGTTATTAAATAAAACAGTGAGATAAATAACATCAAATGAAAACAATTACTAAGAAACACATTAAAAACACAGAGATAATGAAGAATTTAATTAATTATATTGAAGTAAAAATATACACCCACATATAACAATTAAAAAATATCAACCAAGGAACCCATTTTGATTTGGGTGAAGTAGTTTTAAAGTTGGAGAGGTTCTGGAGGTATATGGAGTTGGCATTGAGGGTACTAAAGGATCATAAACAACTTATATTATTTGACTTATTTACTGGGAAATGCTAGTAATATTAGGACTAATAGGTCTTCTTCTTCTCATCTGCAAAAAAAAGGATTCAACATACATGTTGATCCTCTAAAAACATAATACCTAAAAAAATTAAATAATCAAGAGACATGCTTACTTATTCATTTAATCGACTAGTGTTAATCCATTTCTGTTAAACGTCTTAATAAGTTCTAATTTCCCTGAGGAAAAACACACAGAATCACTTAAATCAAGAAGGATAAGCAGAGGGGAAATTTTTATAGTCAAAATACCATAAGGAATATCCACAAGAACATTCTTCATAATAATATTTGCAGACATTAGTATATCTATTATCCTAATAGTCAACTACTGCACCTTACAAATTGTGTTATTCAATTACATAGTAAAACTCTAAACAAATACCTTAACATCATTAAGAGAATATTTAAAAACATGAACACTAAGATCCAGTTGGGTTTCAGTTGAACTTGAAACTACAGGAGGTTTGTAAACAACCAACTCTATTTATATAACTAAAACTGACTCTCTTGAAGAATCTTTTAAATATTCTTCTAAATCTGAATCTGTTTTTTTTTGTGGTATATAGAGATACAAACATGGAATATATTTCTTTCTATTGTTTAAAATATAATTGATTGTTTTTATTGGTAGCTTTAATATAGTCTCTATCTATATTTCTTTCTTCCTTTGAAACACCTAAATTTTCTTAAACTATATACCTAAGAGATTTTTCAAGATGTCCAACATGGTAATTCATGCTCATATATAATTCAACACTAAGATTCTTAATAGCTTCCTATAAATCATGAAATTGAACAAAAAGATAATTTTTCATCGCATCCAATAACACTATAGAAAGAATATCAACTTATAGACTATGTATCTGATAAGAAATGGAACCCAACTCTGGAATTATATAACTAACGCCATTATAGAAATATGGAAGAACTAGAGAAATTTAAGGATAAAAAACATATGGTTTAAATTTATTTATAAACTCAAACTGACTTAACACATCACTTTTCAAAGTGTGTAGAGTCTCTTTTACATTATCTCGAAAATATTTGATTTCATCAAGTACTTCTTTAGATAGATCTGACTTCTTTGATGAATAATTCTAAGAAACATCCATTTGAGATGTAACCAAAGTACTAATCTCACTAAACTCATAATTTTTAGTTAAAACATATTTCAAAATACTTATCAATACATTCACTTCCTCATGTTTCTTAAAACTTATATTATACATGTCTTGCTACACATGTGGATCTATTTGAAGACTACTGATCAAAGATGATTGGGTATCCACCATCCCAAATAACTTATTAAAATATGACTTGTAGATAGAGGAATCTTTAAGATCTTTGATCTCATCTTTTCAAGTAACCATCTCCACTTTAAAATCAAAATAATATGCTCTCAGATTATAAAGTTCTATAATTACTTCATTAGTAAACGCATCATTTTTCATTATTTTTGAATTCTTGATAACAGAAGGATATAATTCATGAGAAATTGAAGGTGATTAAGGTATAAATGGTGTATGGGTAAACTTTTCAGATTCTATAACCATATTAGAATCCCTTATCCTATCAATGTGTGGTAAAATAAGAATTAGATCATTTTCGTCATGCACTACATCTAACCCTAGACTTATCTAAACTTCAAAATACATAGGCCCAATCTTAGTTGTCCTATATTAATAAAAAAACATCAATTGTCTCAAAAATTGTCTCTAAATGTTTATATTTCTTAGAATACATAGAGACTTCACCAACATCTTGGTTCTGATCAGCCACATCCTCCTAAATCTGAACTGGATCACCAACTACTGAACTGATGACTAAAACTGAAGCATCAATTCCTAATGATGTTGTCTCCTATACTCCCCTATAAGACACCATATCTATAATTGTTACATCACTAGGTATTTATGCCTGATATGAAATCCCTCGAGTCACGCTTTCTTAACCAACTACTTTCAAATAATTTGAATTAGAATACCAAAAATATCCAATCTTCTTTAAGAGAACATATAATAGGGTATTACTTTTATGAAATTTCATAACATCAAATTCATTTAAATCTAATTATTTCTTCTTAAAAACTAAAAAAAATAATCTACAATAAGGGTAGTAGTTTAACTTCCCTTTTCCTTTATAACAATGATGCATGAATCACTACACCAAATTTGTTGTTTATCTATGCTTTTTTAAAGCGCTACTAAAAAATTGAAATAATTTAGTGGTGTTTTTTCAAAAACCATCACTAAATATTATCAATTAATTAAAAAAAACACTTCTCCCTAATCACCACCCTTCTCCCCCAATACACCTCCCCCAACCCCAAGACCTCACCACCATTGTGCTTCCCCCCTCGTTGGTGCTTCAGTTCCCCCGATCCCTTTCTGGTTCTATAATTTCCCTCGAGTTGTCAGTGTTCTAGTTTCTAGTAAGCCCCCATAACCAGAGCCCCATAAGACTAATCCCAAACCAGAACTACAATCACCCCTAATCCCCTTGAGTCATTTCCCTCTCCCTCTCCATCATTGGCACTCTAGTTTCCTCTAATCCCCTTGAGCCTGATCCCTAGACCTCACCACTTTCCACCCCTTATCCCATGATTCATCCCCACCATCCCCCCTTCTCCACTAACTCCCCCCTTCCCCCTTTGATTTCAACTAGTGTTAATCCCTCATTTATTCTTTTTTTATTCTCCTCCATTCTTCCATTTCCCCCTCTCTCAATTTTTCTTAATCCTATGAACCCCAAATAATATTTGGGTTTGGATGAAGATTTCAGGAAGTTTTAATGATGTGTATTTGGATTTTTAAGGTATAGGAGGTTTTTTATTAGCTTGATCGTGCACTCTCCTACTTTTACACATCACCTAGTTCTCAAAGTATAAGGGTAATCTTCATGTTTCACTTTAGGTTCATGTATTTTATTGAACAGGTCATGTGGTTCAGGTTTAATAAGTTATTAGAGACTGATAATTGATTAAATATAGATTTTAAGTTATTCTAGATGCAACTCTATATCATTATTTTCAATTTTCTGAGTATATTTTAACTATTGTGAAGCATGTTATTTTTATGCATTTGGGATATTGATATTTATTTTTTATTATTGGTGTACTATTTATAATTAATGCATCATGTAGGTAGTTCTTGATTTTTATATCCTACATAATGAGGGATCTCATAGATCACTATTTTATGCCTATAGATATTCAGTTTATCCCCCACATAGATGGTTTAATCCAAATTTTATTTAGAATCATTCATGTCCCTTTCTCTCTTACATTGAGGGTATAGTTTCTCAAAGACTTGTTAAGTCCCTCATCGGTAGATGGAAAGATCTAGAATATAATGTTTTACATCTGAGGTGATGTGAAGATCCTCACTTGAGTACTATTTAGGTCATTTTGGATGGGGTGTTACCCATCCATGCTTTGTAAGGTCACTGGTTAAGAGTTATTTTCGCATATGATATAGAAACTCTCACACTTCTCTTTTATTATTAATTCGATTCCTATTATATATATTTACCAATATAAATTATAATTATATAAACTTAATATAAATGATATAATGTATTTATAAAATTAATATAAAAATAAATAATATCTCTCTCTCTTATTTGTCTCCTCGTTGAACATTTCCATTCATGTAATGTTTTACCACCTAAAGGGATGGTCATTATTATTTAAATATCACAACCATCATTTATTGTTACTTTAGTATATATATACTTAATAAATATGTATTTATTTATGTTTATCCTTTTTTAGGTGATATAACTCATGTACAAATAAAAAATAATCAATACTATAATTTTTGAAAAATCATGGAATTCTTTGAACTATCATTTCTTTGTGTATTCTATTTATAATTAAAAGATAATAATTAATTATAAAAATGATTTGAAATAATATAAATATATATATAATATTTATTTTGTAATTTTTAAAAAAATAATATTATAATATATAGGAGGTTGAATTGTATTGAAGTATCCCTGGACTTATGGTAAGGGGAATCTCTCTCGATTGCCGCAATTTTTTGAATTTATTTCCCTATATTCCAAAATATTATTTTATGTGTTGTATTCTTTCCTATAGATGCATCCAATTAATTTTAATTTTATTCTATTATATTTATTCAATTTTTATATATTACCTTATGATTGCCTATAATTTTTTATGGAAACTACTAGTTTTCTCTTCAAAATCATATTTTCTCTATATCTTCTTTTTAAAAAAAATTAATGTAATTTTATTCTTCAGATGTCATATAGTTTTTTATGGATTTTATATGGGAATTTAAATTTAATTTTTATGTAATTTTATCTTAATGGATTGAATATATTTATCCCACTTGAATATTATGGGTTCCCCGTGGATGATTTCATGGGATTATTTGGTCAGATTCTAGGTCAGTTAGCAGTAGAGTTGGTTACCCTTCTGATTACCTATTCTGGTTGGAGGCATGTGCCTCAATCTTGGAATAATGGAGTCTTTGATTCCAAAATAAAGTTAATTTTAATACATTATGGAATTATTTAAGGTCATTATGTAACTAAATTCTAATATTTTAAAAATGAATCTCTTTGTGAAGATGTTATTCAACTTTACCATTGTTGATCTTATCACATGAAAGTGGATGTTGAAAATTTTTGGTAAAAAATGGAAAGATTTTAAATGAAGATTATGGAATGAATTCAATGATACATCATTGACCAATCAGTATTAGTATGATGAGGTTTCTGAAGGGGTACCTAGAGAGTAGTAGAAGGTGTTTATTAATAGTCATTGTCATGATAATCACATGGTACTGAATTATATATATTACTATATTAATATAATTATATATATATATATATATATATACATGCATATGATAAGGAGATGACATTGCATACATTACTATTAAATGACATTGAATACATTACTATTAAATTATATTTTATTTATTTTAGGATTTCTCAAGGAAAAATTCATCATACGAGTTAAAAAAATCATCCCCCACACTATCAGGTCAAAGAGTGTTTCCAGAAACAAATAGGCTCTAGTAATATTTTCATTATTTTAAATATTTATAAGATAACATTATCTATTTCATATATTAAATTTTTGATTTATATTTGTTTAAAGTAGTCGAAGAATTTAGGGCACCAAGTCTTCTAAACAGAATGTTGGTTGGATGTTCATACAAAATATGATGGGAGTTATGTGAATGATCATGCCAAAGAAACTGGGGTACAAATTAATTTTTCATTGGAATAACTTATTTTCAGTTTTCACTATGTTAATATTTATTAATTTAAATATGAATGATATTTTATTTATAGTTAAAAATAAAATAACTATGTGATGCCAATATCATGAAGTCCTTCTCAGTCTCCCGGGTTGATCCAGTTGGTCAAGTCCTTTGGAAGGATCATCATGGCCACGTGCGTGGGATGGGTTTGGGACCATTACCATCTGAGGTATTTTGCATTCCACTAGGGATTGAAGCAGCATTTACTCATTTTTGTAGTTACTCCCTACCTTGATATCTCATAGGGATTTTATTTAAATTAAAATCACAATTCAGGAACAAGGGGCTCATATAAATATGAAATATGCAAAGGTCATTAGTCTGTAGAAATTTTTTATTGAAGTATATTAGAAGATGACTGGATGTGTTCCCAGTGATATTGCATTGGTGAATGGTTTGAGTGATAAGGTAAATCACAAAACTTCATAATCATTTATTATATAAAAATTTATTGGTTTTAAGTTTAAATTTAAATATACGAAACTGTTTAATTTTCAATAAAATTGTCATAAAGGTGCTGGTAGCAGGGAGTGGAGAAAATATAGAGACGATGTCAATCAAATTTCAGCATGTAGTTATTATATTGGACTTTGGATTATATGATGATGAGTAATTAAACTTATGATGGACTAACACTAATATGGTGATTGAAAAACCACGTTGTGGTTTCTGGTAGGGGATATCTATATTTACCTTACATTGAATGAAAATCTAAATACTTGGTTCATTTTATATTTTTTATTTCAAATTTTATCTTATACTCATCATTCTTAGGCTCTTTAGGTTTTGTTTTGTTTTAGTACTCCTTGAAACTCTACCTCTTATTGTTCTTTTCAAAATCCCTGGTCTCTTTCAACCATTTATGAACTTTATTCCATTATGACTTCCACTTGGTAATTCACCAAGTACTACTTAGATGACTAAACATGCTGGTCATCTTGAATCTAGATATCCCACTAGTTTTTTTTATGTCTGTGCAAAATATAGATTGTTAGATTCACTCTCCTCTCAGGGTTATCCCAATATTGTTATATATGGTCAACATTAATATAACATAGAACTCATCATCTAGTGCACCACTCTCAACTATTAATTTCATAATCAAAATTATTATATCTTATTAATAATATTCTCTATGTAAAATGTCAGACAGAATACCTTAAACCATTTTATTCATAGAGATAAAATTTCCATCAGTCTATACACTCCAATAAACACTTCGATAATTGTAATATTACCTTAAAACTCAGTTAATGAAATAATCTACCACAATAATTCTATATAATGAGTATCTTGAATATCTTAATTCTATAATATGAAACATTTACATCATCTTTGACCTACTTTTCCAAATGATTATTCTTCATGTAGTATTATTAATGGTAGAAAGTTCTTTCATCATATTAACTATTATTTAGTTTGAATAAACCATGAGATATCATACAACTCTTTTCTAATAAACATGTTTGGGAACTCTAAAATACTTTACATATTTACTCCTCAATACATATTAAGTTCATCCATATTACCTTCATCTATATGGATGTAAAATATAATAAAAACCAAGTGGGTTGAATATTTATACTAGATGAATCACAACCCACGAATATAAATTTTTTTCCCACTATTAGAGATTATGTGAAGGTATTTTAGGGGATTTAAAGTACACTTTAGGATATTATCAATATGTAAATTTTAATATGATATATGTTATTAAAAATATATTATAACCTTGTCACATAAGTTTTTGGGTGAAGTAATTCATGTACATTATTTATCCTTTGTATCATTTTGTATTAGTTTCCCTTTAAAATTATAATCCTTACATATTAAGAAATGCTTATTTTTAGAAATTCTAGTCATTATAATCTATAAAAAAGACCATCTTATACCTATTAAAAGACACACCTAAAATTCAATTGTTTAGAAGTGCATCGTCCATATTCTATCCCAAAAAAATAAAATATAAATATAATCATTATACATATATAGCAATGATATTATAATAAAATAACATTATATGAATTCACATCAACTAAAAATGTACATGATGATATGGAATTATATATAAATCACATCCATGGTTATCATGATTTCCCTACTCTTTCCATATAAGCCAATCCATGACAGTGTTCATATCCTTGGTTGGAATTAATGTTAGAACCAAAACACATAATATGTTTGATAACATCTCACATGTCCATGATTGACATGAACACCCAACAAACATTTCCATCATATCTCCCAACATCATTGGCATCATCATCCAACCTAATCCACATAACCATTCTATAAAATCATATTCTAATGGTTGGCATGCTCACCCAATGCATGTCACAAGGCACCCATATAAAATCCAAGCATATATAATCTTAAGACGCAGTTAATAACTCACTATTAAAAATGGTAATATTAAACATACCAAGAAAAAACATAAAAGGAAAAGGGTTCTATTAGGTTAAAAAACACCCAACAATAAATGCTATAGTCACACCCTCGACCCCTTTCAAATTACCACTAATTCATAAAGGATACCACCACTTTTTACTAACCTGAACATTCTATAATTTACCATGGAGGGATCCAAGGTGTATAACCTAGTTCACTATTCTATGAAATGCTTGTAAAAACCCCACTTGGGTTCATTTATATCTTTTATGTAGCATGAGGGTCAAATGAATGGTAATCTGTGACCTAACCATCAAAATAAACTCAATAGGAACATTAAATAACATTACTAACATTGATTAATTATTGGTTATTATTCTTGTTAAATTAAGGATTTTTTGTATTATGGTTTTGTGTAAATTGAACTTGATATGTTCTAATTACATTTTTATTATACTGGAATAGTTTTTT
The DNA here is from genome assembly GCA_963277665.1 of Viscum album. Lineage (NCBI taxonomy): Eukaryota > Viridiplantae > Streptophyta > Magnoliopsida > Santalales > Viscaceae > Viscum > Viscum album. The sequence continues at coordinate 1,941,541,996 of OY728159.1, forward strand.
TTATGTTCATATAACGTAATATCTATTTTTTTCTATTCTAGGGATTCATTTTTTGTAGCTATATTTTTTTAATAGAAATATATATAGATGGTTTAAAATTCCATTATATATGCCAATTATTGTTTAGTGGTGATTTAAACTACCAATATATAAGACTGAAAAATGTTTAGTGGTGGTTTTTTTGTTTTGAATGATGATTCCCCCTCTCAAAAAATACTAAAGTGATAGTAGTGGTTTAAACTGCTATTATACCCTAAGTATTTTTTGAGAGGGGAAACTACCACTAAACAAATATTTCAGGATGGTTCTTAGAAACTACCATTAAATTTATACAACTGACATGGTCTGGATGTTGACACTAACTTTAGTGCAGGTTTTTGGAAACCTTAATGAAACTATATAGTGGTGGTTTAAACCCCCACCAAAACAAAAAATAATAATTTCCACTATTAGTTGATTTTTTTGTAGTTAATCTCACCATGTATCTTGGAAAATTCATCTCTACATTATCTATCAAGATGTACATAAAATAAATATGATGAAAAAGAGATTTTTCCATCTCTTTTACTCTTATTGTTATACCCATCTACACAAGATTACATAAAACTTTCCATTTAGAAATCAGCTCTTTTACAGGTTTCTTTTCAAAAATAGAGGTTTCAAACAGAAACTTGAACACTTTATTTAGACTTAATGAGCCTATCCCAAAAAAATTATACCTAAAAGAAAACTCCCCCTAATGGGAATAATGAATTAAATTATCCATTTCAACATAAGAAACTACCACTATCATTCCTTCAATATTTTATGAGATTGCATCCTCTGTTTGATTCATATGAAACTTGGAATTCATCAAAAAATCATTAAATTATTTCTCAAAAATAAAACACAACTTATTCTCATCAAATACAAAATCACAACCTTGAAACTCATGTGGTTTCTTTAACATCATTTTGTTTGTCTTCATCAAAGCCATATCTATGGCCTTTCCCACAAGAAACATGCTTCTACTTCCTTTGGATTTCTTAGACGAACCTAATCTTCCAACATAATCATGCTTTAAATTTTACATTTTGAACAGGTCTGTTTAAGGTTGAACAGGGATTGAGAGGTTAGATATGACAGTTTGACTTCAAAGGTAGGTTGTGTATGCGAATGTAAAAAGTTTTGAGAGATAATTTTGTATTCAGACGTGTACCTGAATCCCAATATTCTTACATACCCAGCTTTGGTTTAGGGTTACTTTCAACTGGTAAAAAGATAAATAAAAAAAATCTACATTCTAAATTTAAATAAAAAAATGATATGGATAATAATAATTTTCATATAGTATTAAACTAAATAATATAATTGAATGCTTATTTTAAATTTCAACAATAATAAAGTGAATAAATTTATTTAAATTAGTATAAATAAAACACATTAAATATATTTAAAATAAAGTAATCCAAATTATCTTTTAATAAAATCAAAACGCTCACATACAAGGGGTTTAGTGAAAATATCTGCAAACTGGTACTATGTAGAGATAAATTCAATAGAAATATATCCTTTTTTATCATGATATCTTAAGAAATGGTTCTTAATGTAACGTCCTGAATCTGGGTGCCACACAATAGGTGCCCCGAACCTGTTTGGTCACATGACCTCAAGCGCATTTCCCCAAACTCCAAAGGCTTCCGACTAGCAGCGAAGGCCTAGGTCTGATAGTGGGTAAACTATGCCCTCTTTTGTCAAAGTGTAGCATAGCATAAAATAATATAAAGATACAAAAGCAGAAGCAGTAAACAATGTAGACCTGAAATGGACAACGGAACTGAAGTAAAAGATAACCAACAGTCATATACATAATGACAAAACATGTCTCTAATTCTAGGAAAACAACCAAAATAGGATACACTACAATCTGATACAATACAGCACAAGTTACAAAGTATAGAAAAATAAAAACTAAAGCAGTGAAAAAGGAACGCAGCAGCATCGCAAGCCTAAGCTCAGTCCCATGCTCTCTTACTCCTCTAAAGAAATCATGTACCTATGTAGAGACCCTTTCCTTTATCGACACCTGGAGAAACATAATCTATTTGGGCCCAAGACATGACCCAAACAGGGTGTGAGAAATAAATCCTAGTAGGAAACCACCAAAGGATCATGCCCAACTGTCAGTGAAAATGTGCAACAGCAGTGTGCAATAATAAAATGCAGTAAACTAGGAAGTACTCAAAAGTAACTATTCTTACCAGTTACATTTCCATTTTAATAATTATTTAAAAATTCAATATAATCGAATTGAGAGTTTTTCGAGACTCAGCCTAGACCGACAATCTCCTATACCAGTGCCACAGCAGAAACAACAACAGGATATCTAACAAGTAAAAGATAGTAATAATACCAAGCTTGTGCTTTATCTTGGTAGGTACAACATAAGAAATCACCACAGTGAATATTCAAAGTAAACATTGTCCTCAGACATGTAAGTCCTTACCCTCAGTAAAATGGAAACAAAACCCTAGAGTAACTACCCTCAGGCATAATGAATATATCCCTCAGGAATACGAGATATCACCCTTAGGAATGGAAGATACTACCGTCAGGCATAAGAAACATTGCCCCCGGGCTCAACAAAACATTTCCCTCAGGCTCAACAAAACATTTCACTCAGGAATTCCGTAGGAAAAGAAAGTAATCGGGCCAAGACTAATGAATAAGCAAGAAATTTATATATGTTTCCTCTCAAGAAAACTCAAAACATGCTATAATCATGGCATACCCATGGGTATCCTAGAAAAATGGCTAAACAAGGAAAACGCACCCTCAGGGTGGCCCTGGATCAAAGCAATGATCCCAATAGTAGTTTATACTTATTCATTAGATTACCTATGCAATTATAAGTATCTCAATGGTCAAAGTTTCATCCATACGACACACCGAACATGGGCGTGTGGCACAAAGGTACACTAAATCAACTCGACAGTTGGAATTAAACACAAGACCACCTACCTTGATCTCTTCTGATCGATATACGTGAAAGGTTCCTCCCAAAACAACCAAGAATAACGTAAATCTGAGATAAAATATTACCTGTTCAAACTTAAATAACTTCTCTTAGGGAAAGAATTGGAATAAAAGGTTCAATAAGAAGAAAGACCTTGCCCGCGTGGTTCAAACGAGACCGATGACGGAATAATCGGAGTCCCGGTGAGTGATCAGGAGCTCATCTAAGTCTCGGCCTCTTCTCCCACTTCTCCTGGTGAGCCCTCTGCCTCATCTGTCGAATGAGGTGGCTACTTCCCATTTTAACCAAAAAAAACAAAACTACACTGCGTATACTTCCAAGTACATAGTGTTTACTTTATTTTTAAATTGTTCCTCTGGTGGATACTTTCTACCACCTCGCTGTTCATTTTCTGACTGATTAAACGGCATGTATTACTAAGTACATGGTGTGTAGTTAGTTTTTACACCATTTAATCACTAAAAAACCTACACTCCATGTATTATCCTCCCACACAGCCAAATTACACGATGTGTATACAAAAGTACATGGCATGTAGTTATTTTTTTCACCCAAGCCTACACACCCGGTATTTTCATCCCACACAACCAAATTACATGACGTGTGTGAAAAAGTACACAGCGTGTACCCATAAATTTTGGTATTTTTCCCAAATTTCCCTTGTCTTCTCAAAAACACTTAAAGAAAAGGAAAAAAATAAACTCGTACCTCAAGAATAAGAATCGGGTTCTTACAAACTTCCCCCCTTAAAGTAATTCATCCCCGAATTTCCCTTCCAAGGGTGGGGAAGATACAGCTAGGAACAATTCTGGCCACTGAGCATGTACGTTAGTCTCCCACTCTTAGGTTTCATCTTGTTCTTGGCCATGATTCCATAACACTCGTACGAGAAGAACTGACCGGCCTCGAAGAACCTTTGTTCTCCTATCAACAATATGAATCGGATTCTCCTCAAAGGATGCATTAATCTTAAGTTCAAACTCCTCTGGATGAAAAACATGAGACGGGTCTGAGTGATAATGGAACAGCTGAGATACGTGGAAGACTTCATGCATGGCCCGGTCCCTCTATGGTAACTGCAACCGATAGGCAACTGGCCCAACTCTCTCCAGAATCTCAAATGTCCCTACATACCTTGGTGAAAGTTTACCCTGTCTCCTAATCCGTTTGTTTCCCAACCTCAGTGAAACATGCAAGAAAACATGATCCCTAACAACGAACTCCAAGGTTCGTCTGTGGCGATCGGCATAAGATTTCTGATGAGACTGTGTAGTAGCCATCTAATTCCATATCAACTGGACCTGCTCTGAAGTCTCCTGCATGAGACGTGGTCCCAGTAAATCTGCCTCACCTGAATCCAACCAGCACAAGGGTGATCGGCATGGTCTACCATATAAATCCTCATAAGGTTTCATCTCAATAGTTTCCTAAAAAATATTATTGTAGGAAAACTCGACCAGGGGTATGTGCTTCTCCCAAGAGCCCCCAAATTCCAAGACTCATGCATGCAGCATGTCATCTGGAACATGTATCGTACGCTCGGACTGGTCATCAATCTGAGGGTGGTAAGTTGTGCTCAGAAGCACCTATGTACCCAGTGCCCTCTGAAAACTCTTCCAAAAATGAGACATAAAATGGGCATCCCTATCTGAAATGATAGAACAAGGGACCCCATGAAGACGTACTGCATCTCGGATATACAAATTTCTGAGCTCATCAACACCGAAGGTCTCCTTAATCAGAAAAAAGTGAGATACCTTCATAAGTCTATCCACAACAACCCATACGGCATCATTTCCCCGAGGTGACCTTGGAAACCCGGTCACGAAGTCCATTGCGACATCATCCCATTTCCACTCCGGAATGGGTAACTGTTGTAACTGTCTGGCTGGCCTCTGATACTCCGTCTTCACCTTCTGACATGTGGAACATATCGTAACAAGACCAGCTACCTCTCTTTTCATACCCCGCCACCAATACTGACGTCTCAAATCACTGTACATTTTGGTAACTCCAGGATGTATTTCCCAAGCTGAAGCATGAAATTCCCACATCAACTCCTCACTTATATCCCCTGGAACCCACACTCGTCTATGGATACGCAGTACCTCGTCATCGCCTATCGTCCAACCAGGAGGTGGGTCCTCACTTGCCACCGACTCCCGTAGAACTATGCCTTCTGAATCTGATAGTTGTCTCATCCTCTCTCTATCCAGGAGGTTAGAAGTCACAGTTAAGGATGAAAGATAGGTTCTCCCCTGACTATCGTGAACCTAAAAATGCATCTCAGAGAACAAAGCCATAAGCTTCCACTCACCACTGGCCTCCTGCACTGCTTGTACCTGAGTCCTTCTACTCAGTGCATCAGCTACAACATTACCTTTAACAGGTGTATAGGCAAGCTCAAAGTCGAAGGACTGAAGGTATTCAACCCACATTCGCTGTCTCAAATTCAATTCACACTGGGTAAAGATGTATTTAAGACTTTAATGGTCCGTAAACACCACAAAATGTTCTCCCAAGAGACAATGTCTCGAACAACATAACACATGAACAACTACAGCCAAGTCAAGATCATGCGTCATGCAATTCCTCTCATGTGGCCTCAACTGTCGAGACCCGTACGCAACTACTCGATCACCCTACATCAACACTACTCTCATCCCAATACCGAATGCATCATAGTAAAATGTATAGCTCTTCCCATGATCTAGAGGTATCAGGACTGGTGCTGATGTCAACCTTTCCTTCAGCTTATAAAAGGTTGTCTCGGAAGCTTCTGACCAAACAAACTTTATACCCTTCTTAGTCAAACCCATCAACGGAGATGGTAAGTGAGAGAAGTATTGTATAATGATCATGTAGTAACCAGATAGCCCCAAGAAACTCTGTATTTAAAACACTTTATTAGGCTTCTCCCAGAGAACCACTACTCTCACTTTCTCTGGGTCTACTGCAACTCCTGCCTCTGAGATAATATGACCCAGGAAGTGAATCTAGTCCATCCAAAAGTGGAACTTTGAGAGATTATCATATAACTGATGCTCTCTCAGTGTACTTAGTATGATCTCAAGATGGGTGGAATGTTCGTGTCGAGTGTGAGAGTACACCAAGATATCTTCCACGAAGACTACCACAAAAGAATCCAGATATGGGTGGAACACACGATTCATCAGGGCCATGAAAACTGCTGGTGCATTTGTGAGTCTGAACGGCATGACTAAGTACTCGTATAGACCATATCTGCTTCAAAAGGCTATAAGCAGTATGTCCGATGGTCTAACACACAACTGGTGATATTCAGATCTCAAGTAAATCTTTTAGAATATTCGTTCTCCTCAAAGTTTATCAAAAAGATTATCAATCCTCGGTAAGGGATATCAGTTCTTAACCATCAATTGGTTCAGTTTCTGATAATCCACACAAATTATGAGGGTACCAACTGCCTTCTTAGAGAAAAGGATAAGAGAACCCCAAGAATTACTAGGTCGGATAAAACCCTTGGCTTGTAACTCCTCTAACTATAGCTTGAGCTCTTGAAATTTGGGTGTAGCCATCCTATATGGAGGAATGGACACCGGTGTCGCTCCTATCACAAGCTCAATAGAGAAGTCCACCTCTCTCTCTAGAGGTAGACCTGAAAAGTCATCTAGGAAGACATACCTGAAATGATTAACCACTGGAGGGAAATCCTTTTGACAATTTCCCTGTTCATCCAGATATAAACTCACAATCTGGGATGTCACTCCACCTTGCCCACGATGCTCGGGTCTAGCTCGGCTCGCCTAGACATCCTGTTCAACCTTGTATAGAAACTCCCCACCCTATGGTGACGTGAAACTCACCCTACGATGATATCAATCTACAAAGGCTCTAAAGGGTACCAACCAGTCCATCCCAAGAATGAAATCATAGGCTGTGATCTCTAAGACATAGAGGTCCCATAGAAAGTGACACCCAACAATCTCTAGGGGAACTCCTTGCACTGACGCACACCTACCATTATAATTCCCAATGGAGTGTCTAGAATCATCACATCCAAAGAAGAAGAAACCACTTCCACAAAACAAGGCAAGGGAAGCGCTGCCCTTTATCAGTGCTAAAAAGAAAGCGTTGATAAAGGGGTATGCCTTTATCAACGCTTTTTTTAGCGCTAATAAAGGTATCTCTTTATCAGCACTAAAAAGCGCTGACAAATAAATGTTTTATCAGCGCTTTTATTTTAGCACTGATAAAACATACCTTTATCAGTGATTTTAACAAGAACTGATAAAGGTTCTGTCAGTTTTTATTTAATAACCCTAATAGGCCATCCTCGCTTGCATGCGGTCAAGCTCTCGTGGAAGCTGAACCAGGCCCCTCGCTGCCGCGCCCTCGTCCTCCTCGTCCTCCTCGTCCTCCTCGTCCTCATCCTTCCTCCTCCTAGTCCTCCTCCTTCTCTGCCACCGCTGCCGCCTCTGCCCCCGCCCCCACTACCGCGACCGCCGCTACCTTTACCACCTCCACCACCGTTGTCGCTGCCTCTGTCGCCGCCTCCGCCTCTGCCACCGCCACCGCCTCCACCTCCGCCTCTGGCGCTGCCTCCGCCTCCGCCGCTACCATTATTGATATTCATTTTCAGGTAAATTTTTTTCCACATGAATTGAACGTGTGAAATCCTAATTTAAGGTGTTATTGTAAGAGTCAATGGATTATTGATATTATTGAGTTCTTTATTTAATCCTTTCACCTCAATAAACACCTATTGAATCTTGTTTCATGGGTTAGATGTTCTTGAACTCTTTTATGGACACCCCTTGACTGTGCCAAGTAAAATTATCCCTTTAATTTCAAATTATTAACTGCCCTGAACACCTATTTAGCTTATGTCAAAGCTTTTAAATGAGGATTCCCTTGATAAAAGGGTATATAAATGTAATTGAAGACACATTATAGGTTTTTGGCCTATATTCTTAATGGAATTTACCATGTAGGAAATTTCCATGTTGATTATAGACCATTTTGAAGACCCTTTGAGCCTTATTAGTGAATTTTCCATTCTTGGTAAAATTGAATGTGTAATAATAATGAGGAGTGAATTTTACATGATGGATTTATTTTAATTTAATGAATTAATTAAATTAATTGAAATGATCTATAATGGGTTGAAAGGGAACACCATCTACTACATGTTATATAGAATGATAATTGTGTATTTCATTTCGTTGAATGAAATTGTACATGGATAATGGGACATATGAGATGTTTTTATTCATGTTTTGTAATATAAATATGAATGTGAATAATTCCTTACTTATACAAATGGTCCTAATTAAATTGATGGATGGGAGGGAATTCCCCATTATAGTTAAAATTAAAATACACCTTTATAGAGGATAACATAAGATGGTAAGGTAATTGTTGGGAATATAGGAAAATCACACTCCCTTACATCGGGTGTTGAGTATAACATATCGCACCACAAATACTAATAGGATGTTGGTCTTTTTTCACCACACCAATTTCTTAGAGTTATTACATGATGGCTTACTCCCCATCCTGAGTTCCATCTAGTTCACATTGTTCTATGCTTGATCACTATTATGGTTGGATTTCTTTTCTCGGGGTATGTGATCCTTCTGATTCCTATTTGGATTTGTTTTCACCTATAATTTGAATAAAAATTAGTGATCAGATAGTGATTTATATCAATAAATTTAAATTTATTTACATGCATTATCTTTTGGGGTTTGTGGGATGTGTTAAATGGTGTAATCGGTTTTAGATTATTTTATTCTCATGGGTTTCCCCTATTTAATGTTTTCTTTTCAGTTGGAAATCTACTCTGCTGTGCGCCTCTCCTCTGCCACGTACGCACCTCTGTCGTGTGCTTAACGACACCTTCGTGGTGAGTTTTCTCCTGTTACTCATTGCTTTCATTTTGTTTGCATGTTATTACTGTTTGATATTGATGGTTATAATGTGAAATGTATGGGATAAATGCCCCGCTGAAAATCATGGTCGTTGGTGGTCCTTGTTTGCGCACTAAACGAATTGAATGTTGGTTAGTTCTTGGTGAACATTGGAATATATAAATTGGTAATATACATATACTTGACTTATGAATGAACACCCCAGGATGATAAAACTTCTGTGATAACCCCTTAATTAACAAACAAAATTGAATAAAGGATGCTTTATAAAATCTAAAATTTTTATTTTTTGGTTTGTATGGTGTTGTGATTAAGGTTTCATGCTTATAAAAGATTCATCCACCTAATGTGGTTTTCTAGGGGCATGCAACAATAGAGCCTTTGTAGGGGAACATGAATGGAACCAGAGATTGGGAAGGACTCAAACACTCCTCTGATAATAGGTAGCTAGAGTCCCATTGGATGTTTTGGTCAAGAGAGGGGATGTTGTACCACCATGTCGGGATGACAGTATAAGGAAGAGTATATAACATAGGGAGTCTAGCTCCAGCCTAGGGTTTAGGGGCTAGTCATATGCATGTTATGTAGTCTACTATGGATATTGTGGATTCTTGATCATCTACTGTCAATGGTACAATTCCTATATCATCTACCCTTTATTTTATTTTTTATAAAATAGAATCACATTCCTTTTTTTCACTATTTTTGTAAATGTTTTAGGCTTGGAGGTGTAAATCTTGGATAGTGTTATCACCATCGATACACTATTGGTATTATAGTCCAAGAATATAACATGTTGCAAGGAATGATCTCACGATGTTGGTGGTTATCATTTATTTTGTGAACCACCCATGCTTTATATGATAATATTTTATTTTAGTTTTGTTATGGATTAGTTTGTTTTATAACAATCCAAAATCATTTGTTCGCAGATGAGAGTTACCTTTTTATCTCCAAAATAGATAGAGTTATTTTCACTTGGATGAGAGGAATCTTCTATCTGGTCATGTAGAACCAATTCAATCTATATTGTATTTTCTCATGGCTCAAATAGTCAGGCATATTGTAGATGTTTCTAGAATGTTTTAGGATTCTTTTTACCCAATGGTAGTACATTTTTAGGATGTTTTCACTGATGAGGTATAAAATTTACTTCTTAATAAAGAGATAAACTTTATAATCTAGTTAATTTTGGGAGAAAATTCATTTTCTATCACAATTTCTAAAATAACACCAAAAAAGCATCAGTTGTTTGAATTACAATTTGATGATATAGAATATAATGGTTTCATATGGCATAGTACTTTACCATGGGGTTTTATAGTTCTCTAAAATAGATGGTTGATTGGTATTTATTTTTTTGTTGGACTATTGGAGATTGAACCTGATGAGAGTCATGAATATGTATCCTCATCCACGCATTGATAGTCACATTGATCATCTTTGAGGTTCTATGATCTTCTCCAAGATAGATTTGACATTAGGATACCATTAGATGAGTTGGACATCGATGGACCTACCATGGACTTCTTTTAGGAGTATTTATGGCCTGTATGAATTTTTAGCGATGATATTTGGTTTAACTAATGCATTGGTTGTATTAATGGACTTGATGAATAAGATATTTCATCCTTTTATGGATCAGTTTTTAGCAGTTTTTTTCAATTAAATATTAGTGTACTCCCAACCCATAGTTGATCTTGACCAACATATTATCATCACCTTGAGTACATTGAGATAGCATCATATTTATTATTTTTTTCTCCTGTTACTCATTGGTTTCCTCATGTTCACATGTTATTACTATTTGATATTGATGGTTATAATGTGAAATGTACGGGCTAAACGCCCCACTGAAAATCATGGTTGTTGGTGGTCCTTGTTTGCGCACTAAATGAATTGAATGTTGGTTGGTTCTTGTTGAACATTGGAATATATAAATTGGTAATATACGTATAATTGACTTATGAATGAACACCCCAGGATGAAATGTGTTTTACTTCACTCGAACCATGTATAGATACCATAGATACTTGATGTGTATAGACTATACACCCCTAGTGGTCATTTAAGGACTACACACCGTGTATTCCACAAAAAATTGATGCATTGCAGGTGAGGTGACTCAATATGTATCTAAAGTACACGCCTTTATCTCAAGTTGTTCTAAATGTCATGTATTTTCAAAGGCATCATTCAGTATTTGTAAGAATAACTTGGAATAAATTTGATATATGTCAGATTAAATCAGGTATCTTATACATACACAATGTTCACCCTACTAGACACACCATGTATATGGATTTCACATGTTTTTAAAGGCATTTGTACCATGTTTTTTTTTTATAAAACCCAAAAAATGATACCTGATTAATTAAAACATAATATTAGGCAAGTTCTCGAGATCGAACCCATAAAGACGATGAATATGAATAAAGAATGGATGAATGAAAATCGGTTGACAAAAGAGTATGAAGATGGCGTGAAAGAGTTTATCAAGTTTGCAGAAGATCATGCATGTGACCCTTCTCAAATCATTTTTCTATGTTTACGCTGTTGTTATTCAAGACAAATTAGTCTAGAGGAGTTGGAAGAACACATGATCTGTCACGGAATAGATCGAAGTTATACATGTTGGAATAAACACGGGGGAAAAATCAATGTAGGTAGTGACTCAGAGAAAATGACATTTTATAGATCATCTGATATGATTATAAGCGTGAACAGTGAAGGCGATCGTATGGAGGGTGTGATTAAAGATGTGAACGATGATGAAGATCGTATTGAGTAAATGACAAGGACAGTTGAAGATGAACTTCGTGATTTCCCAAAATTGTTTGAGAAGTTAAAGAGTTGTGTAAAAATTCCATTGTATGCTGGTTGCACTAAATATATAGCATTGTCATCTGTATTGAAGCTATATAATTTGAAAGCAGGCAACAGGTGGAGTGAAGCCAGTTTTACGGAACTACTTGCTCTTTTGAATGACATGATCCCAGAAGATAATGAACTCCCAAGCCAAACATACGATGCCAAATGAATGCTATGATCGATGGGTATGATCTCTAAAAGAATACATGTTTTCCCGAATGACTGTATATTGTTTCTTAAGGACTATAAATCACTTAAATAATGCCCAAAGTGTGGTGATTCCCGATAAAAGAAAGATTATTCTAGTCCTACGAAATTTGTATGGTACTTTCCAATCATTCCTAGGTTTAGATTCCTATATGGAAGTGAGGATACTACAGGACAATTGACATGGCATGCAGATACAATAATTAAAGATGGGAAACTACGTCACCCGGAAGACTCTCCTCAGCAGAAGAGAATTGATCACGAGTATCATGAATTTGGGAACGAGCCGAGAAATCTTCGTCTGGCGTTATCTACAGATGGGGTGAATCCTTTTGGTTTTCAAAGAAGCAGTTACAATACATGGCCGGTTATGTTGGTAAATTATAACTTACCACTGTGGTTATGCATGAAATGAAAATACATTATGTTATCTATTCTTATATCAGGACCAAAACAACCGGGTAATGATATTGATGTTTATTTGGCCCCATTGATCAAGGATTTGAAAATATTGTGGGATCCTGGTGTTACATTGTATGATGATTACAAAAATGAACAATTCACTTTGAAAGACATGTTGTACGGGATGATAAATGACTTTCCTACTTATAGAAATTTGTCAGGATATAGCATTAAATGAACTCAAGGGTGTCCCATTTGCGAACAAGGTACACAGTCAATTAGGTTGAAACATTCATCAAAAACCATGTTTCTAGGACATCGCAGATTTCTACCCAGAGGAAATAAGTACCGATCTTGGACGAAATCATTCGATGGAAGTTCAGAGGAACATACAGCACCGTCTCCACTAACAGGTGATCAATAGTTTGAGAAATTAAAAGATTTGGACACTACTTTTGGTAAATTGTTTTCGAAAAATCTTACGAAAACTGGTTGGAAAAAGAGAACAATTTTTTTTTTGAATTACCATACTAGAATTGTCTGTATGTCATAAATTTTCTTGATGTTATGCATGTTGAAAAAAAAATGTATGTGATAGTGTCATCGGCACGTTGCTAAATGCACCCGGTAAAACAAAGGATTGAATTAAGGCTAGATTGGACATGTTTGAGATGGGAATACGAGAAGAGTTGGCACCAGTGAAGGGTGAAAAATGAACATTTCTTCCTCCTACTACTTACACTCTTTCCAGGAAGGAGAGATATCAGTTTTTCAACTTCTTGAATGACGTAATGGTTCCAGAGGGGTATTCATCAAATATCAAGAACATCGTATCAATGGGAGATTTAAAATTAAAGGGTCTGAAATCACATGACTGCCATGTTTTGATGCAAGATCTAGTTCCTATAGCTTTACGTTGAATTTTTCCCAAGAATGTCTGCCATACATTAACGAAGCTATGTTTCTTCTTCAAAGCTATATACAGCAAAGTTATAGACCTGGCGAAATTGCCAACTACGGAAAGAGAACTTTCCGTCATATTATGTGAATTGGAAATGTTCTTCCCGCCGAAATTTTTCGATATGATGGTTCATTTGATGGTTCATTTGATTAGAGAGATTCGACTATGTGTTCATGTACATTATAGATGGATGTACCCCATTCAACGGTATATGAAGATTTTGAAAGGGAATGTAAAAAACCGAAGTCGTCCAGAGGGTTGTATTGCAGAGCAATATATTGTTGAGGAAGCTGTTGAATTTTGTACCGAATACATGTCTGGTGTGGAAATCGTTGGCCTACCGAAATCTCGTCACACTGAGCGGCTTAAGGGTGAAGGAATTTCTGGAAGAGAGGTTGTCACAATAAATATTACAGATCGGTAGTAGTCCCACCTTTACGTTTTGCATAACATTTTCGACGTTGACCCATATGTTCAAACCCACAAATAAATTATTAGGCATTTGAATCCTTCTAGGGCTGAAAAATGGATATCAGATACACATAATCGATAGTTTATAGGGTGGTTTTGAGACCATATTTTTAAGCAGTTAGATGAAAATCCAGACTCAATTTCAAAACGACTTTGATGGCTGGCCGGAGGAGCAAGTGTGTACGTATTATCTTACAATGATTATGCATTTAACGGTTATACATTCTATACTAATGGAAATCATGAAGACAGTACCATGCAGAATAGTGGGGTTACACTTGTGGATGAGGCGATGCATGTTTCCGGTGATAAGGACAAAAATCTAATTTATGCGAATATGTCATACTTTGGCATCATCAAACGAATATGGGAGTTGGATTATACGAAATTCAAAGTGCTGATTTTTCAATGAAAGTGGGTTGATAATAGGAGTGTTGTTAAAATAGATGAATTAGGATTCGTGAAAGTTGATTTCAGTAAGGAAGGGGAGAAAGACGAACCATTTATAATGGCATCACAGGCAGTACAAGTATTTTATGTTCCAGACCTCGCAAACCGAAATTGGTCAATTATTATGTTATCAACCAAAACAACTGAAGGGTCAGATGAAAGTTCAACAGAGGTTGACCCTTTTATAGGTACTTCACAATCATTTCGCAGTTCTCCCAATGTAGACGGTGTTTTTAATGTTAGAGGAGAGCACAATGAAGGAATTTACATAGTCAATAGGGGAGTAAAAGCTCTTCAGCCTTTAAATAAAAAAAAAGTACAATAATCAGGTTATTTGTTTATTGTAACATACATTGTGTTACGTTATGTTATTATCTGTTCACAGCTGTTTTTATGTAATCTAAATTAAATATTAAACCACTTCTGCAGATAATTACTTCTGCACCTGCTGATGCGCCCAATCCCGAGGCACAAAAAGGTCTCTCAACCAGTAGTCGGTGGTCCCACTGCAGAGCAACAATAGGTTTCTCAACCAGATGTTGGTGGTCCCAGTGCAGAGCAACAATAGGTTTCTCAAACTGTTGTTGCTGGTCCCAGTGCTGAGGTACAACAGGCTTCTCAACCTATTGATGTTGGTCCCATTGCTGATGCTAGCGCTCCGGGGGAAGATATTGATGCTACTTCTGAGGAAATGGTAGGAAATGAAACCCTGAAAGCGCAAAAAAAACAAGAGCGTCGTAGTTTGAAAATGTTAGCCAAAATCCTTAAGGAAAAAGCAAAAGGCATCAAATTTGAGGTGGGATGGAATAAGAGAGGCCAACATGTTAACCCCAACAGATCCATCTTTAGTAGTTACATTGGAATCGTCACTCGGAAACGCGTGCCGATTGATGTACAGTCGTGGAACCATGTTGTCACCGGGCTGAAGACACTAATGTGGGAAGAGATTATGGTAACATTATGATATCATTTTTTTAATTTATTAAAATAAAATAAAATACTGAAACATTGACTTACTCTTCATCATCCATTGCAAAGTGCATTTATAGTAGATGCCTCGCACAAGGAATACGTATTAAGAGTTGCAGGAAGGATTCATAGAGGTTTCCGCACAATTTTAATGAAATATCATCTTAAATATGCAGAAGGGAAAATCAAGCCACACCCACCTCCTCTTTATGCACACTTGATATCCCAAGGAGTGTGGGATGCGTTTAGCAACCGTAATGGGGAGCATACTTTTCAGGTACATTGTGTGGGGTAACACGTTGTTTGACGTTTTCTTGCATTCATCACTCTGATTGATAGTTTTTTATTTATGAAACGACTACTGAGTGCTGAAAATAAAAAACACGCAACAGAACCAGCATGCCCTTACCATAAAGCAAGGATGGGGTACGCTAAACTTGAGAAAATTGGTACGTCTTTTAAATCTACCCTACTACTAGTATGTGACATAAAACAACACCATAACCATGTTTCTCTGTTTATATGCAGATTGATGAATCGAAATAGAAATCCATATCCATCCCACGCCATGTGCTATGGAAGGAGGCTCGTGTAAATAAAGAGGGGATATTGATAGATGAAAACACACAAAAATTATGGGAAACATATGTAAGTATGACATAATATAAATTTGATTTGCTTTAAATCGCTATTACATTACAATAACTACTTATTTTTCTATATTTTATATCTGAAATAGTCACAAGAATCAATAACAACCACACCAGATGCAGACATACTTTCATCAGCCTTAAAGCAGCCAGAAAAGTATGGTCGTGTTAGAGTTTCGGGTTTTGGGGTGACACCCCGAACACATTTTCAAAAACAAAAACAAGCGGGGGAGAAAAATGAAAAAATGGAAAATCTGCAAGAACAATTATATGTTTTTCAAGAAGAATTATAATACCATAGAGAGATGATAGAAAAATTTATGGGGGAGAGTCGAATATAAGAAACAACTCAACAACAACCCGTGCGTGGCGATCTCGCCCCACCCCCCACCAGCTTTGAGGTGAGCCATTCCCCTAAAAACCTGACTTAGATGAGGTAATCAATGTTTTAATAATTGTTTCTGTGAAATGTGATTTACATAGACACAGATACCTTTCCTGTACTAATATTCCACAAGGTGAAAATGTCTGTGATTTATATTTATCAACTCCCACCTATCGCCTTGTAGCGAGGGCTACGGTGTTCAATACGCAAAACGACATGCTACACAACAGACAGCTTCCAAAAGATCATATTAGAGTGTCAATTAACATAGCTAATGAGCCGAGTGCTGAGCTACCTGTTCCAAATGATGATGATGGCATTCATACGGTTGAACAAGCTGATGGAACATTCATCGCATGGCCAACAGTTCTTGTAAAAAAACATGTCGACAAAAAGGTATTCATTTCCAATTTATTTTTCAAGCTGGACCTTTAACATTTAATGAAAAAAGGTCTGAACCAATGAATTTTAATACAGAATGACAAAGAATGTGGGGTGAAACGAAATATCAGCTCAAAACTATCTCAAGGATCAACCAACCGATTGAAACGGTCTACTGAGAGCACCTTCACCCCACCCGTTCTATATCCACAGTTAATATCATTGCAGGCTCAAGTGGATACAAAGTTGAAAGACGGTAGTACTCACATAGTTGATTTTGAAAAAGATATGTATAGAGAGGAAATATCAGATTTCATTAGTGCTGAAAATGTAAATGAACTCCTCAAGTATGAATGGCTAGGCGCCTCAGTTGTAAATGTATACATGAAGTAAGTTTTCATGATTTGATTTTACAAAAGCTGATATACTCTGATAATTTTGACTAAATACATTTTATATTTGTCATAGACGTATATATGAAAAACAATTGAAGGTATTTTCCCATGAAAAAAAATTGGACTCGTTAGTCCTCACACCACCTCTTCAAAAGACGAAATAGATTCTGATAAAGAGGCTGCAATAATGTCATCCCTGCTCAAATCGTTTGAAAAAAAAATTACGGATGACAGACTCTTTTTAATACCAACGATGTAGGGGTAAAACTCTACAATTTAATCATATCAACTATATTTTCATTTATTTTTGTACTTATTCCTTTTTGTATTTTTAGGGAGCATTGGATGCTGATTGCAGTCAATTTGGATACTCCAAAGATTTGTTTTCTAGATTCCACGCATGGATATCCAACAAACCGACCACGCATGATGGTGTTTGTTAATTTGTAATACACTAGATCCAACATTTTAAAACTAAACATATAGTTATATAATTTATGTTATCTTTTAATGAGGATTCTGTTATGATAGGGTGGTGCATCAATATTGTCTAATGCATGGAATGAATCCAGGGCATAAGGATGAGAACGCCTACAAGATCTACAACTGGAAACATATCCGGGTATATATAATAACATTTCACTATCCAAACACATATCAAAACAAATTACTTATTGTTTTCCATGTTTTTGTAGTGTCCAAAACAAACAAACGGAAAGTACTGTGGTTATTATGTTTGTAAATTTATGAAAGAGATCGTATTTAATCAACAAACTAGCATCCCTGATGAGGTATTTTTGAAAATAATTATGATTTCATTTAAAATATTTATTAATCCTTTGTGTATTTATATTTTTTCAATACTACCATGACTGTCACAAAAACTCATATTCAGAAGATGATATACATGTGTTTAGAAATGAATGGGCAACATACCTGATGGAAGATTGTACACAAATAGGATAAAGGTGAATTCCTACTACTTATGTTATCTATATATGATCATTGATTATCCTCCAACATTCTTTTGTGAATTGAGAATGCTCCGATGTATTGAAATCTTAATTTATTACTCAATGTTTTCTATCCCCGGATTCATAGTATTGATCTTTGAACAAATCAATATTGAAGTAAGGCATGATGGTGTGCAGTGCGTATGGGGTGAACAACGAAACCACTGAGGATCAACAAAATCCATTTTATGTATCTCGTTTGTTTGAACTTGAATCTGAGCACGTGTTTTGTTTTTTTACTAGCACAATTATTTCTAGGTAGATGCATGAGATAATCGGTATGGTTGAGGGATTTTTTGGAATGAAAATATGTGTCCTAGGATAATTCAAGTAAGGGAAAGGCTGGTTGAGATGAAATCCAAGCTCAAAAGACCAGTACATCATCAAAAGAATCAACCATGTGATGCACCATCATGTAGAATCTGGTCCTCGTGATGTTTTGATGTGTTTATGGAAGGTATGGGGAGACTGATGGGCCCCATGGCCACCATAAATAATGTTTACAGACAACTCCACATGTTTTTTGTGCCTCATTCCTCTTTAGAAGGATCACACCATTCACATGGTCCATCTTAGCATGTATGTCCCATTCATCCCATTGCTACTCTTGGAAGAACCTGAGAATCTGACAATGCATAAGCCCCACAAAACCCATACTCATCCAACCAAGAGTATTCCTAGTGTGAAGGGAAGATAACCATGGGTAATACCCACAAAATACCTCTTTTAAATATATGGGTTTTGATCCTTTTATTCTAAATAGGGTATGTAGGAAGCCTCCATGAGGTTAAATCCCAACCAATGGTAAACCATGGTGACCCCCTCACTGGGGTACACCTTCGCTTATTTTCCCTCTTGTATTTCCCTTAGTGGCATCCAAATAAGTCTTCAAAATGAGAAACCTTACCTTTATGGGATGCACCACACTTGGGTCAGACCTCATTGGGCGTTTTGATCCATCTATCAGGTAAACATTCCAGGTGATCCCTCCTAGAGATGTACCTACCTGATCCACCTTTATAAGTGTTTTGATCCACCCAGGTCTTACATCTCTGTAAGACATTAAATCATGACACTCTATCCTTGTGGGATGTTAAACTCATGGAATACCACAAGTTAAACATGGGTTTCCATTAATATATTCAATACTAATGTTTAATCAGTCCTTATTAAGGTATTTTGGAGGTGTGGTTTTATGTTTTCCAGTAGATTTCGGAAGATTCCAAGCTTTATGTAGGTGATTCCATGCTTTTACAATATATGATTATTTTATTATGCTGTATTTTCTTGCTAAGTATACTATATGAAATGTTTGTGTGGTTAAAAATGTGTTATCAAAGGAATTTGGGGTGTCTATAGACTTGAAAGTTATTTTTAAAATGAATGCAGTTGTATTTCTTGTGTATTTTCATGCTTAAGTCCTTTAAATTGTTTGAAGAAATGAGAAATTGGTGTGATGGGTGTTTTCAAATGGACTTAACGTGTTTGTGAATTTTAAAGAGGGTTTTCTTATGAGATGTATAGAGTCTATATATGTGTATTTACATTGAATGAAAGTACATGAGAATTTGTTGATATATATGATGCATATAATGTAAATTGATCACAATTTCCATACAAGGTATTTTCTTTATGATGTGCAGGGGACAGGTTGAGAGGGTAGGGGTGGTTTTCTGGGGGAGGGGGAAGGGGGAAAAGTGGTAGGGGGAAGGGGTAGGGGGTGTGCTGGGTTCTTTTGAAATATGTAGGGGGTGGGAAGGGGGTGTGCAATGGGCAGGGGGGAAGTGCAGTGGGCATGGGTGTGCTGGGAAATGGGGCAGGGGGTGTTCAGGGGGCAGGGAGTGTGCAGGGGTAGGGGGTGTGCTCGGGGGTGGGCAGTGTGTAGGGGGTGTGCTGGGGAAGGGGGCAGGGGTGCTTCTTTTTTATGGAATGGGGGGACATATAGTCATGGTATTAAACCGTGGCTATAGGTATATAGCCAAGGTTTAATGTCATTGCAAAAGGCCCATCATTGGTATCCAATAACATCATGATGCTGTGGAATGGAGACCAAAATCCCTAATAGTTGAAACCAAAGTTAGGGGAAGAAGGAGAAGAATATAGAGGAGGATAATAGGGTTGAAGATATTCCACCACTCTTTTAATGTAACTGATAATATTTGATTTATCTCAAAAGTAAGGGATATATCCCATTGGGGAAGGGAGAAGGAGGAGAGTGTGTGTAAAGGATTTTGTTGAGTGGAATGAGATATATATGAGGGTAACCCGCTTTAATGGTTGATAGTGAAATTTTTTTAATTCCACTCATTAATTAGGTGAATTATTAGGCCTAAGGGTAAAATAAATCATTTTCCAACAATTTGGGAATCAATATTCACACACTTCTAATCCGTATAGTTCCATTGAGTGGCTTACAATCCATTATTCAACCATATAGAGATACTTCCCCAAAAACTCATACCTTACACAAGTTCATCACATTATTTGACAAACTATTAACCATCAATTTGAGACCATCATAACCTTAGAACCAAACTATAGGTTTATCTATTCCCCCTCGAATAATTAAATAGCCCATTTTCTACTAAACATTGGTCCATTTGATTATTATAGATGATTAGCCCTAACCATGCTCCAATTTCGTTAATTTGTTATTTTATGTTTTGTGCCTCACTAGTATAATTCCATTTAGCAACCCCATTCTTTATTTCATTATTGTATTACTAACATAATATTTTTTTTATTATGTAGGTGAAATATTTTTCCTGCTTTGTTCAGAAACCGCCATCATGGACGACAATTTTTTAGAGCGGATGGATGCAAAAAGGATGGAACATCATTTTTTTTAACTGTTTGTTAGATAAATGTAATTATAACCAAATTAAACATTGTTTGAAATGTATATAGAAGTGTGTTGTTTTGTATTCATGATTTCAAGTAAATTTATGTATCATTTTTGTTCTTCTGTGCTTTGTGTGTGGGTGTTGTTTGTGCTGTGTGCAGGTGTTGTTTGTACTCTATGCAGGTGTTGTAATGTGTGCAGGTGTTGGGCAGGTTCTGTGTAGGTTCTGGTTTTGCACAGGATCATTGGCCTTTATCAGCGCTAGTTAAGAGCTGATAAACTGATAATATATCAGCACTATTTTGAGCGCTGATAAAGGTAGTATTTATCAGCGCTCAAAATAGCGTTGATATATTATACATTTATCAGCACTGAAAATAGCGCTGATAAAGGGGCACTTTTATCAGCACATTTTTTAGCGCTGATAAAAGTCCCCCTTTATCAGCGCTATTTTTAGCGCTGATAAAGGGGAACCCCCCCCCCCCCCCCTTTATCTTCTCCGATATTAACAGAGCTTTTTTAGCGCTGTTAAAGGTTGTTTTTAGCGCGATTGTAATACATATTTGTAGTAGTGAACATAGAGTATTAGGATCTCCAAAATAGGTACAGATATAAATCTATGTGTAGCACCAGTATCGAAAAGTACAAAAGATAAAATAGAAGAAACTAGAATAGTACCTCTGGCAGTGGAAGGTCTGGGATCCTACTTATGTTGGGTCTGTTGCACTGCATATATCTTCCCAGGGCTGCGGCCCTACGACACAGCCTGGCTACCCTGAGATAACCCGCCCTACTGTCTCTGAGATCCTGGTGTCTGACTACCACGGTCACGACCACCACCTTGGCCTGAACGTCATGACGTATTCCAATTCCCTGATTGGTAAGAAGCTATTGGTCCTTCTCCTACACGTGGAGTCTGCATAGAACCCCTCTCACTAGTCACTGGTGGAAACTCTTTGCAAAAACGTTGAAGGTGACACATCTTGCCGCAAGCTCGACACTCCACTGGGTCACGTGGACACTGAGGTATCTTGTGCCCCTCTTTACCACACTGGTAGCACATTACCAGGATACCTAAAGAATTCTTCTGGCTAGTACTGCTACCGTGAGAGGAATCTATCTACCTCTTCCTCTTTCCGGTAGAAATCGTACTAGAGACTGTTGTCGAACCGCCCTAGTCTGCACCACTATCTTCCTACAGGTTTTGCTCAGTAATCAATGCTTGGTTCACAATAGCATGAACTGTAGGAAACCTGAAAACATTCACCAGCACTCGGATGTCATATTGATGATCATTCTCAAAGTGTCTAGCCCTAAACATCTCATCACCCACCAGAATAGGTGCAAAATGATGTAGCTCAGTGAAGTGGTCAGAATAGTCCATCACTGACATGGAGCCCTGCCACAGATTCATTAACTCTCGAGCTCGATCTTCCCTTAGCGTCTTTGGAAAGAAAAGGTCATAGAATACTGTATGAAAATATTCCCACGCCATGTCTCAGTGATTCTCCGTCTAGGTGGTAACATCCCACCATCTCTTGGTAGAATCACGTAGCATGTAAGTAGCGAGCTTGACCCTCCTCCCAGGAGGTGTCTCCAGATTCTTAAATATCATCTGCATAGAACCCATCCATGACTCAGCAACCTGTGGTCTGCCATCCTCTGAAAATATAGGTGGATTTTGTTACTGGAATATACATGTTAGCTCTTCCATAGATGTGGAAACCTGCGGTGCTCCCTGAAAGGTCTTCATGAACCGCATGAAGCCTTCATGGAACTGCACAACCGAGTCTGTGTCTAGTATAATGGTTGGCACCGCATCAGGCACTTCTGGTGGATCCTCTAGTATCCCATGGCCTACCATCTTTGGATTATAATTGTCTCCACTCTCTTGGAGAACAACTCATGGTCATATCGGAGGCATGAATCTATAGGGTCAAACAGACACCTTAGTTTAATTTACTTTCAAGGTTTCTTTTGTCCTGTTAAGAGAGCCAACAAAAAAGGGAAAGATCCACAAAAACTGGAAAAAAGAGACTACACGACGTGTATAAAGTCTACACAGCGTGTACCCTTAAGCCCTTACATGGTCATGTTCTGTTGCCGGCCTAGTCATGTCTCAACCCTAGGTACAAGACATGTTACACCCGCACAGGGTGTGTACACCTCCCTGTTTCCCCAGCCACATGGCCATTTCCACACGGTCTCTCACCGGTCAAGACTACACAGCGTGTCCCAAAGGTACATGGCATGTACTAGAAAGGTAACACCGACCCATGTTGTTAGTTACATATCTGGATTCCAAGATTACACTACACTACGTTTTTATAACTGACACGACATGTATCACCTAAGGTTTCTCTGTCCATGTTGTTAGTCACACGGGCGGACACAGAGTCAACCCTACACGGCGTGTACAACCGGTAAACGGAGTGTTCCCATAAGAACTTCCCTATCCCGTGTCTCTGCCCACATGGCCTATGACATGGTTAGAGACTACACGGAATGTACATACAGTACACAGCATGTACTTAATAAAAATAGTTTCTTCCCGAACAGAAGAACACAAGGCGTGTAGTCAAAACTACACGACGTGTATTCTGGGTTTTCTGGACAGTAAGCCTCAGAAACTACACTGGATCCTAGAAAACACTGAAACTAACACCAAAGTGTCAAATTCCAATCCGTGAGGGCCCATACTCCCTAAGAATCAAATCTTTGAATCTTATACATGTTATAAACAAGGTAAACAAGTCAATGATACACCAAATTTCGGTCAATGATGGCCCATAACACCTCAAGAACCAAAGTTCGGTGTTCATTCAAGAAAAACCTCATACAAACAATACCTTATCAATAGTAGGTGTATTTATCAAGGTACCTATCACAACAAAATTAATTTTCTTACACAAAATCTACCACAACAACATGTAATTTATAATGCACCTACATGGCATGGAAATTATGCATGGCATGTGATTCTAACATGTGCCTAAATGATGCATGAGATGCCATACCCTCATCTCATCAGGTTGAAACTAAATAGAACCCAAGTATAAAATATATAAAGAACACCACAAGTGTTTCAACCAACGGTGAAAATCAAATCAACTGTAATAATCATAAACAGAAAATCACAATTTAATTCGAGGAAATTCGGCATTTACCTGTACACGGGGTAGCTACTCCCGGGCATAGTTCATTATCGAATCCCTTAACAATCTATCTCTTTCCATTATCATCAAATAATAAAATAACCCAGAGAAAAAAAAACCACTTCTGATACCACTTTGTAATGTCCTGGATCCGGGGGCCACACAACGGGTTCCCCGAACCTAGTTGGTCACGTGACCTCAAGCGCATTTCCCCAAATGCCAGAGGCGTCTGACTAGTAGCGAGGGCCTAGGTCTGATAGTGGGGAAACTATTCCCTCTTTTGTCAAAGTGTAGCGCAGCAGAAAACAAAATAAAGATACAAAAGCGAAAGCAGTAAATAATATAGACCTGAAATGGACAACGGAACTGAAGTAAAAGATGACCAAAAGTCATATATATAATGATGTAACATGTCTCTAATTCTAGGAAAATATCCAAAATAGGATACACTGCAATCTGATACAATAAAACACAAGGTAAAAAGTATATAAAAACAAAAACTAAAGCAGTGTAAAAGGAACGTAGCAGCATCGCAATCCTAAACTTGGTCCCATGCTCTTCTACTCCTCTGTAGCAATCATGTACCTGTGTAGGGACCCTTTCCCTTATCGACACCTATAGGAATATAATCTTTTTGGGCCCAAGACATGACCCAAATAGGGTGTGAGAAATAAATCCCAGTAGGCAACCACCAAATGCTCGTGCCCAACTATCAGTGAAAATGTGCAACAGTAGTGTTCAATAATAAAATGAAGTAAACTAGGAAGTACTCAAAAGTAACTATTCTTACCAGTTACATTTCCATTTTAATAATTATTTAAAAATTCAATATAATCGAATTGAGAGTTTTCCGAGACTCGGCCTTGACTGAAGATCTCCTATACCAGTTCCATAGCAGAAACCACAACAGGATATCTAACTTGTAAAAGATAGTAATAATACATGGCATGTGCTTTAGCTTGGCAGGTACAACATAAGAAATCACCACAATGAATATTCAAAGTAAACATTTTCCTCAAACATGTAATTCCTTACCCTCAGGAAAACAGAAATGAAACCCTCAGGTAACTGTCCTCAGGCATAACAAATATTTCCCTCTAGCATATGAGATATCTCCCTCAAGCACGGAAATTATTGCCCTTAGGCATAAGAAACGTTTCCCTTAGGCTAAACAAAACATTGCCCTCACCCTAAACAAAACACTGTCCTCAGGCATTCCATATGAAAAGCAAGTAACCAGGCTGAGCCCAACAAATAAGTAAGAAATTTATATATGTTTCCTCTCAAGAAAACTCAAAACATTATATAATCACGACATAACCATGGGTATCCTGGACAAATGTCTAAACAAAGGAAACGCACCCTCGGGGTGGCCCTGGATCATAGAAACAATCCCAACAACATTTTATACTTATTCATTAGATTACTTATGCAATTATAGGTATCTCAATAGTCAATGTTTCATCCATATGACACCCCGAACATGGGTGCGTGGCACAAAGGTACACAAAATCAACTCGACAGTTGGAATTAAACACAGGACCACCTACCTCGATCTCTTCTGGTCGATATACGTGAAAGGTGCCTCCCAAAACAACCAAGAATGACGTAAATATGAGATAAAAAATTACCCGTTAAAACATAAATAACTTCTCTTTAGGGAAATAATAGGAAGGAAAGGTTTAAAAAGAGGAAAGACCTTACCCGCCAGGTTCAAACGAGACAGACGGCAGAAGAATCGGAGTCCCGGTGAGCGATCAGGAGCTCCTCCAAGTCTCAGCCTCCTCTCCCGCTGCTCTTGGTGATCCCTCTGCCTCCTCTGCCGAATGAGGAGGCTACTTCCCATTTTATCCAAAAAAACATAACTACACGGCATGTACTTCCAAGTACATGGCGTATACTTTCTTTTTAAACTCTTCCTTTGGTGGCTACTTTCTACCACATCACTGTTCATCTACCGACTGATTACATGGCGTGTATTACAAAGTACATGGCGTGTAGTTAGTTTTTACACCATTTAATCACTCACAAGCCTACATTCCATGTATTCTCCTCCCACACAGCCAAAGTACATGGCGTGTATACAAAATTACACGGCATGTAGTTAGTTTTTACACCCAATCCTACACACCCTATATTTTCATCCTACATAGCCAAAGTACACAACGTGTGTGAAAAAGTACATGCCGTGTACCCATAAATTTTGGTATTTTTCCCACATTTCCCTTGTTTTCTCAAAAAAACTTAAGGAAAAGGAAAATAAGAAACTCGTACCTCAAGAATAAAAACCAGGTTCTTACACTTAAGTATATATGTTTCGTTCTTGAATGATCTAGTGGATTATAATAAATGTTGACAACACTTGTGTTATCACATTTAATTGATACCTGATTATAATTGAATCCAAAGTAAATTAGGGTGTGTTTCATCCATAGCACTTATGTGCAACAACTAGTAGCAGCAATATATTTTTCTTTTTTAGTAGATAATGAAACAGATGGTTGCTTATTACTAGACCAGGATATGATGGATTTTCCTAGAAAATTGAAATTTCTTGAAGTACTCTTCCTATATAGTCTGAAAAAACTAAATTCACCATCTGCGTTTAATATTAAATTAAAATCAAAAGTTTTTAGAAAAATTAAGGGAATATAAATTATTCCTCTTAAATATATTTAAATCCTATTGGTAGCTTTTAAGTGCAATTATTTAGAAGTGGATTGACATCGAGCACAAAGGCATACTAAAAACATAATATCTATTCTAATAGCAGTAAAATACAATAAACTTCCAATTATTCCTCTATAAATCATGTTATTAACTAGTTTCCTAGATTCATCCAAGTTAAGTTTTTCATTAGAACTTATAAGAGAAGTTTGTACTTTTCCACTTTCAATCCCAAACCTTTTCAGTAATTATACTATATATTTTATTTGATTTAGAACATTTCCAAATTCTTTTTTATAGATTTGAAAACCTAGGAAGTGATTTAACTCACCCAACATACTCATTTAATATTATTTTTGCATTATTTTTAAAAATTCATCACACAATTTTTTATTTATAGAACCAAGAATTTGATCATCATCATATATTTTCACTAATAAGATATTTGAAGATGAATTTTTCTTAAATTAAGTAGGATATTAATTACTTACTAAAAACCCATTTAATAAAAAAATAACTTAAACACTCATACCAAGATCTATGTTCTTGTTTAAGTCTATAAAGATTTTTGGTAAGTTTAAAAACAAAATTTTGAAAATGGGGATTTTAAAAACTAGAAGGTTGTTCAAAATAAACTTCCTACTTTATAAAACCATTTAAAAAATAAGATTTTACATTAATATGATATAATTTAAAATTCATATATAATTTATAGGCTAAAAGAATCCTAATGGATTCTGATCTTCCTACATGGGAAAAGGTATCCTCATAGTATATATCTTCATCCTGATTATACCCTTTAGCTACTAATCTAGCTTTATTCCTAGTTAACACACCATTATCATCATGTTTAATCCTAAAAACTCATTTCCTCTATACTAGGATATTTATAGGTTCTGTCAACTAATTATCATACCTTTTTGCCCTTGAAATTGTTTAATTCCTCTTGTATAACTATAACCCAACTCTCATCTACTAAGGCATATTCAACAGACTTAGGTTATAACTAAGATAAAAAAGACAGAAAACTCTAAAAGGATTCCTATAATCCTTCTAGTCTTAATTCCTTCATCTAAATTTCCAATAATAGTTTATAAAAGAATATTCTTAAGGGTTCTGGGTTATCTAGGCGGCACACTATCAGGTTCACTGGCATCCAAACTTTCAGGATTTGGTTATAGAAAATCAATTTCCAACTCTTCATCTTTTTTCATTAAAAATAGGTTTAGGTCTCATATTTTTAATAGAATTACTCAGTTCATCAATTTGAATTAATTTATGATCAAAAGGATCACTTTCATCAAATTTGACATGAGTTTATTTGCAATGACCTAGAATTCTATCAATGATAGTTCCCTTCCTATTTTTATTTCATATAGTATAGATCACATAAAATCACTTATAGAACACAATACAAAATTTATAAATTAAGAATGAATGAAACAAGTGGTATTTCTATAAGTTAAGGAACATATACCGATGAAATAGTAACTTGACATTGGGAATAAATAATATGACCCTTATGAATGGTAAATTGGACTAATGAATATTTACCTAACCCATGAATGTATAAATAAAATTTAGTCATCTTTTAAATTAAGTAATGATATAATTATATCTTAGTATAAGTAACTGGATGTTTTAAGAATTAATAAAGTGTTGGTATTTTTGTAAGTCATAAATATT
Source organism: Viscum album (assembly GCA_963277665.1). Lineage (NCBI taxonomy): Eukaryota > Viridiplantae > Streptophyta > Magnoliopsida > Santalales > Viscaceae > Viscum > Viscum album. The sequence goes on from OY728159.1 coordinate 1,941,570,429, forward strand.
TAATTACAATTTTATAACTAATAAAATGATTTAAATTAAAATAAATTTTCATAAAATGTACTCATAAATCAATATTTTGTTTTCTTATGATTTTATTATAGCTTAATGACACCTTAGTTAATTTTTCATAGTGTTATAAAATTAGTTGTAATTTTAAAATTTGTATTTTTCAAGTAAATGATGAATATAATTAAAAATTAAATTTCTCATATTTATAAAATTATTTTAATAAAATGGAGTTAATTTTTTAATTCAACATGTTTAAAAATAGTTAGGGTGATTTTTTTATATTTTACTAATTTACTTGAATTTTTTGTGAATAGAAAAATACGTTAATTTAGGATAAATTATAAATACATGAATTATGGAGTCATAGATGATGTATAGATGATGTATACACCCTTAGTTCAAAATTGCATGCACATATTATGTTATTTAGTTACAAGAATCAAAAATATTTATTTTCTTGAGAAAAATAATAAAATAATGAGAAATCATTCCTCTCCTCCACTATAAATACCACCTTCCTCCCCTATTCTCCTCACACCTCTAAGCCTTGAATATTGTCAAAATTATGCCCAAATACTCTTACCTAGTCTCTATCTCGTTTCTAGGAGCTCTTATTATTACCAAAAGATCAAAACCCCTTTCCCTAAGGAGGTTCTCAAAGAGGATAATTCAAGAGGTAAATCCTCTTCCTTTTTCTTTTAATTTCATTTCAATTTATTTTATTTTATTATCCTCTCCTCACACCCTCTATAAAAATGATCATGGTAACCCCAGTATAATATATATACTTTAATTATATCAAGTTAATGTAATATCCATTACCAATCTCCTTACTCTCTCTCTATTTTATTTTAAGAATGAAATCATCGTCCGAGAGGTGCCGATTTACAACCTTCATGGATGATGAAATTTTGTTCTTTAATTTCTTCTTAAAGTCTGGTCATGAAACCATTTTTATGGTTGAACCAGATTATAAAATATTTATTATATCTTATTTAGTTTTCTATAACCATTATATATAAATTATATTAAATAATAGAACAAAACTAGTTCATTGTGATCGAAAAAAATGCTAAAATTAAGCTAAACGATTATCATTGTCATGTTATCTAATGATTCATCCTATTATATAGAAAAAAATAGTAAATAATACCAAATAAACTTATAGTTGTTAATTAATAACATGTGATTCCAATTCTAGAGAATTATACCCATTTTATATGAACTTCATTACTTATAAATAAGTGAACCGATCATGAAAACCAAAGAAACGAACGCTCCTGGATGATAAGATTATATCTTATAAGCCATAAAAAAGACCATAAATAAACTTAATAAAATTATAATAAACTATATACATGTCTAATAATTTCTTAATTAAATTATTAATGAGTATAATTCCATATTCTAGGACCTTAAGGTCAAGTGCAGAATGTATTTGATCATAAGGTAAGTGTTTTCTTCCTGAACCTCCATTTTCATTTGGGTTATGATTTATTCCTCTATACACCAATGTAATTATTAATTTTTATATAATTATCATAATATATATATATATTTCAAAATCATATATCGGTTCATTTATCAATATTTGATGGGATAATAAATGTTTTTCAAGGTTCCTTTCTCATTTCTCCTTGATACACAAGCCCGGTTAAAGGGAATGTCTTTATTTATTACCCATTTTTAAGTACCATATATAATATATTTTAAGAAACAATTATTTTTATAAAATAAATAATTTTTTCATAAAAAAAATATCTTAGTTAATTTTTTTATATATATAAATATTTTTCCAAAATAACTCTTCTTTGCAAAGTAGAAAGAGTATTTCTCTCGAGAATTCCTCGATGATTTTATAAGAGTATTTTCATCTATTTAAACACCATTGTTGAATCATATGTTAAGTTGGAAATAATATTTTATGATAACATCTACCATATTTTATTGAATGTTTTATGATTAGTTTGACTATGGATGTTTTATCTTTATATCAATCACCATATTACTCTGAATGGTTAGTGATTATGTTTACTGATTGGGAAAATTTATTTATATTTCATATGTTATTATAAATATTTATGTATATTTTGATTATGTTCCGCCCATTTCATATTAGGAATGCATTGGAATTTTCAATATTTGGTCGGATCCCTCTATATCCCCTTAGTGCATCGATAGGTCTCATGAGACAAACTATTTTGCGTTTTTACCCATTTATGTATGGTCTTTGCATGAGGCCTTGAAGGTATTTTTATGATGTCCTACATTATGAATTACCTCATTATGAGTTTAGTATTTGATATTACATGTGATTATTAGACTATTATAATATCTATGGGTAAGTATCATTTTCATGTGATTCTTTTTTTGGTATTATTTATTCAGTTTTTATTCCTTCCATATTATGCTCAAGTTTTTGTTTTAATAGCAAGTGTTTTTAGTTATTCACCTTGCCTTATGGTTTATTTTTATCTTTCATTGAATTCTTACCCTTAATAAGCATCATATATCACCCCTTTATTATGTTTATTTTTCTCCTATATTACCAGATGAATTTTATGAATGACATGAAAATATAATCTAGAGGAATAAGAGTGTTTCCAAAGGAGTATCTATGATTTATTTCATTTCAAGTTGTAATGTTGAACTTATGTATGTAACTTGTTTTAAAAATATAATAAACTATTAGTTACTTAAAGATTTATCACTCTTGTTTATATTCCAATGTAATAAAGTAAGGCACTGGCTCTGAGTTACTGGGATTGGGTTCCTTAGAGTTGGTATCATAGGAATTTTAGTAGAAACATTGGAAACTAGATTTAGAAAACGTAGATTAGGGAACAAAACCCTAAGATTTACTTTGAGGATAATAACAAAAGAACATATTATAATTTTGGTAGGTTAGATATTATGTGAATCTTTCTATAAATACATCCCTTTCTAGATACTTCAAGTGGACATGGTTCTAACACAGATATACCTATGGGTAACAACTTCGACAAGGTGTCTCGAGCCTGACTCGAGGTAACCTAGTACACGATAATGGGCCTTACTATGCACTTGATTTGACACTCTGTATAGATATTCTTAGGATAATTTACATTTTCTTTACAAACCATTATAAATGATTTAAAATCAAATATGTTCCCAAAGAAACTGTCTTTATTATTATGATAATAACTATGCATATAATTTCAATTTTTGTTAATATTTTTCTAGTATTTAGATTATAAATTATGATTCATAACCTAATATAGTGTATTCCATTATTTATAAATGTGAACTAGTGCAAGGAATGGAAACCATATCAATTAACATATCCCATGTAGGGATTTCCCTCCCATGCAAGATAATGATATTGGTACTGGAGCTACGACTGGTGCTAAGAAACTTATAACTATATAAGGAAAGATAACTCAGGTTATGAACAATAACCTTACCCATATAGAGAATCATAAACCACAACATGGAGGATAAATGTTAGATCAATTTATATGAAAATATCCTCCTTAATTTAATGGGAATACAAACCCATTTTTAGAAGAGTGGTGGATAAGTTCTTTAGAGAAGATATTTCTCACTTTGGTAATTAATGAAAGGGAGAAGTTTGTTATGGAAATTTATCATATTTTGAGAGAAATAGATAAATGGTGGTCATTGATTTAAAACACTAAATAGGAGGAAGAAACAGAAAACATGGAATAGAGATCATTTAAATAAATATTCTTAGAAAAAAAATTCTATGTGAATAGTGAGTGGATATATAAAGGCAGTTTCTGAGTCTTAGGAAAAAAGAGGATGATAATGTTTAAAATTATGAAGCTAAATTTACAAGTTATCAAAGCATTTCATGGACTACATGTGTAATCCAAGGAGAAATATTGATTGATTATTTGATGGTTTAAACCCATTTCTATAAAGGGCACTAGTCTCACAAACTTTCTCATCATATGAAGATATAGTCTCACATGCTATAAATATAGAAAAGTAATTATCTATGTCTTATGAATTTAAATAAAATAAAGAGAATAATAGGGCTATTTAACACTTTGGAAAATTAAATAGGTAAATGGGTAATAAGGTAGTATTTTACTTTCTACCCTTTAGTAATTTTGGTAAGAAACACTCTAGTACTTGCCCGAAGGCAATGTGAGTCTCTTACAAGTGTGGTGAAAAAGGAAACCAATCCTGTGATTTAAAGGGAAATAAAGAATCCTCCAATGTTAAATGCTATAATTGTAAATATATGGGACATTATGCACATAAATATCCTATATGTCAAGGAAAAATTCCTCAGATAAGGACAAGATATCAAGGCCAAGGTTATGCGATCATAATTACTGAGTTTGAAGTTCCTAATGATGTGGTGTTAGGTACTTTAATCATTTCCTCAAACTTATCCAGTGATTTATTTGATTCCAGATCATCATATTCTTTTATATTTTCAAATTTTTTCCAATAAAATAAGACATTTCCAAATTTTTTATTAATTTATTTGTCAATCAAAACTTTTAAATGAAGTAACATTGCAACAAAGATGTGTCGATCAGACCCCTTTATGACACATAAACATGCTTTAGTTGCAGGCCTTATCATCATACCTATGATTTACTTTGATATAATTCTTATCATGGATTGTATTTTAAAGTATGATTAAAAAATATATTGCAAGAATAAGCAATTGAAAATATTTTTTAATGATGTGGAATCCCTTATATTTAGAGAATAAACCTCATCATTTGATCATTATCTATATCCACCCCCAGTAGCTCTACTGAATGAAATTATTCAGGAGAAGAGAAGAAAATATCTATGGGTGAGGAAAGAAATATTAAAATTGATTATGTACCTATTATGCAAGAATAAATTGATTTGTTTTAAGAGGATTTACCTAGACATCCTACAAAGTGGGAAATTGTGTTTTTGATTGATTTAATTCTTATTGAAAGGCCTATATCAAAGACTCCTTATAGAATGGATATAGTGAAATTAGAGGATCTAAATCAAGAACTAGTGGAGTTGAGTATTGATGGTTTTATTCACCCCAGTTTCTCTCCATGTGTAGATAATATACTTCTCATTAAGAAGAAATATGGATCTATGAGGTTGTGTATTGACTATAGGGAGATCAATGCTATTAAGATAAATAACAAGTATCATCTTCCTCGAATTGATAATTTATTTTATAAACTTCACAAAGCCCAAAATTTTTCAAAGATTGACCTTTGATCAGGATATCATTAGTTGCATGTGTGGAAGGAACATATTCCAAATAAAAAAAATTGAACTAGGTATGGGCATTACAAGTTTACAGTAATGCTTTTTGGGCTAACTAATGCACCTTTTTTCATGAATCAAATGAATAGAATTTTCAAGGAATATCTTGATGACTTATTGTGGTATTTATTGATGATATCTTGGTATACTCCAAAATTTACGAAGATAATGATAATCACTTAATCATGGTATTGAAGACTCTTAGAAGAATCAATTTATATGGGAAGTTTAGAAAGTGTGAATTCTGGCTTCAAATTGTTTTTTTCTTGGACATATTGTCTTTAAGGATAGAATCATAGTTGATCCTATGAAGGAAAAAGGATGTTAAGTAATGTCCTACACTAATGAACATAACTAAGGTATGTGGTTTTATTGGTTTAGTAGGTTATTATTGGTATTTCATTTAGAACATCATCCGATTATCCAACTCGTTAACCAAGATTACTCGAAATAGGGTTATGTTTGTATGGAAAAATGAATGTGAATAATTTTTTGAATAATTAAAGAAAATACTAGTGAATTCTCTAATCCTTACTCTACCATCGGGAAATGGTGGGTTTGTAATTTATAGAAAAGCATAAAAGAAAGGACTTGGTTGTGTCCTTATGTAGAATTATAGAGTTATTTACTATGCATCAAGGAAGTTAAAAAATCATGAATAGAAATATCCAACTCATGATCTTGAGTTAGTAGATTTAATATTTTCTCTGAAGATTTGGAGACACTATCTCTATAGTAAAAGATGTGATATTTATACAGATCACAAGAGTTTGAAATATATCTTCTCACAGAAAGAACTCAACATGAGGAAAATGTGATGGCTCGATCTACTCAAGGATTATGATTGTTCCTTATACTACCACCTAGGGAAGTAAAATAAGGTATTAGATGATTTGATTAGGAAGGATCATGGAGTTATGAACAAAATGAGGATTCAAAGGGATCTTATGTACATGGATCTAGTGAGGATGGATATGGGAATTATAAAATAAGGTGAAACATCACTAATTTTTCAATTTTTTCCCCAAAAATATTTATTGGAAATAATTAAAAGTTCTCATACTGATGATGATAATCTTCAAAAGAAAATTAAAGTCTTGAATAATGGGAAGTTTCCAGACTTTGTGTGTGCAGATGGAATTATGAAATTTGGGAGGAGGTTATGTTTTCCCTCTATACCCATGATAAAAATGGAGTTATTAGATGTTGAACATAGTTTTAATTTCTCTATAAACCCTAGTAGCAATAAGATGTATAGATATTTAAGGGAACATTTTTGGTGGGATAACATGAAGTGGGAAATTATTGAATATGTATCAAGATGTTTAGTGTGTCAACATATTAAGGCTGAAATACAACATCCTAGAGGATTCATGAAACCTATACCTATTACTACATGGAAATGGGATAAAATCACCTTGTATTTTGTCTCTATATTACCAAAAACTCCAAGAAATAATGATGTAATATGGGTAATTTTTGATCGACTTACCAAATCTACATATTTTCTCACTATAAGTGAAGATTTTCCACTAGAATGACTTACATGGATCTATATTAATGATGTTTTAAGACTTCATGGAGAACCTATATCAATTTTATTTGATTTTGATACATGATTTACATTGAAATTAAAGAAAATTATTCAGACAACTTTGGATACAGAGATTCATTTGTGTACTACTTATCACCCTCAAACTGACGAGCAGTCAGAAAAGACAAAAAAAATTGGAAGACATGTTGAGATCATGTTCACTTGATTTTCAAGGTATGTGGTATCAGTATTTACCTTTTTTATAGTTTTAATACAACAATATTTTACATTATCATATTCAAATGGCACCATATGAAGCATTTTACAGAAAGAGATGTTGTACACCAACATGTTGGGATGAAGTTGGTGAAAGAAAGCTTATAGGCCCAGAGCTTATGGAGTAAACAATAGAAATGGTAAAGACTATTCAAACTCATATAAAAGTATCTAAAAGAAGTAAAAAAAGAGATATTATAATGATCAAAGCAAGTATTTGGAATTTCAAGTGTGAGATCGCATTTTATTGAAAGTATCTTCATGGAAGGGTGTTATGAGATTTGGGAAAAAGGGAAACTAATCCCCATGTACATTGGTCCTTTTGAAATTTAGAGAGAATTGGTGCATTGGATTATCATTTTTCAATGTCTCATAGCTTTTATATGGTACAAAATGTGTTTCACTTCTTCTTTTTAAAGAAGTACATGTCAGACCCAACACATGTACTCACTTCTGAAGAAATGGAATTAGAACCTGACTTGTCTTACTATGAAGAGACTGTCTAGATTTTGGAAACTAAAGAAAATGTGTTGAGGAATTGAATAACTCAACTGGTAAATTTACTTTGGAAAAATCATAAAATTGAAGAGGGTATGTGATATCATAAGGAACGTATGATGAAGAACTACCCAAATCTTTTTATGAGGTGACATTCTATAAATTTCAAGGATGAAATTTTTGTAGGAGGGGAGAATATAAAGACCCATAATTATAACAATGATATTTCCATTCATATTTTTATTTCATGTAGTATAGATCATATAAAATAACTTATAGAACACAACAAAAAACTTTATAAATGAATAATTAATGAAATAAGAAGTATTTCTAGAAGTTAAGGAACATATACTAATGAAATAGTTACTTGACCATAGGAATAGTAATATGACCCTTATGAACAGTAAATTGGCTTAATGAATAGTAACATAACCCATGAATGTATAAATAAAATTTAGGTATCATATAAATTAAGTAATGATATAATTATATAATAGTATAAGTAAGTAAATATTTTAAAAATTAATATTTAAGTTTTGGTATTTTTGTATGTCATAAATATTTAATTGCAATTTTATAATTAATAAAATGATTTAAAAGGAACTAAATTTTAATAAAACTTACTAATAAATCAATATTTTGTTGTCTTATTATTTAATTATAATTTAATGATACCTTAGTTAATTTTTCAAAGTGTTATAAAATCTATTATAAATTTAAAAACTATATTTTTCGAGTAAATGATGAATATAATTAAAAATTAAATTTCTCATATTTAGAAAATTATTTTCATAAAATGGAGTTAATTTTTTAATTCTAAACATTAAAAAATTATTATGGTGATTTTTTTATATTTTTATAAAATACTTGAATTTTTGGTGAATAGTAAAATACGATAATTTAGGATAAATGTTAAATACATGAATTATGGAGTCATAGATGATGTATGGATGACATAGGAACCCTTGTTTCGAAATAACTTGTACATATTACTGTATTTATTCACAATAATCAACACTAATTCTTGTCATCAGAAAAATAATAAAAAATGGATAAAATAACGAGAAATCACCCTGCTCCACTATAAATATAACCCCTCACTCCCTCTTCTCCTCGCACCTCTAAGCCTTAAAAATTGTCAAAATTATTCCCAAAACCAAGTACTCAGTCTCTTCCCCATGTCTAGGGGCTCTTTTTCTTACCAAAATATTAAAACCCCTTTCCCTAAGGAGGTTCTCAAAGAGGATAATTCAAGAGGTAAATCCTCTTCCTTTTTCTTTTAATTTCATTTCAATTTATTTTATTTTATTATCGTATCCTCAACTCCTATGTCCAAATTATCATGATAAATCCATTATAATATATATACTAGAATTATATCTTGTTAATGGAATATCCACTTTCAATCTCCTTACTCTATCCCTATTTTATTTTAAGAACAAAATCTTTGTCCAGGAGGTGTTGATTTACAACCTTCGTGAACAATGAATTTTCATTATTCAATTTATCCTTCAAGGATGATCATGAAACCATTTTTATGGTTGAAACATATTATAAAATATGTATTGTATATTATTTAATATTTTTTAACCATTATATATACATGATATTAAATAATAGAAAAAAACTAGTTCATTGTGATCGAAAAAACACTAAAATTAAGCTAAATGATTATCATTATCATGTTATCTTATAATCCATCATAATATATGGAAAAATAGTAAATATTACCAATTACACTTATGGTTGTTAATTAATAACATGTAATTCCAATTCTGGAGAATTATACTCATTTTACATGAACTCCATTACTTATAAATAAGAGAACCGGTCATGAAAACCAAAGAAACAAACACTCCAAAATGATAAAATTGTATCTTATAACTCATAAAAAAGTCCATAAATAAACTTAATATAATTATAATAAACTATATAGATATATAATAGGTTATTAATTAAATTATTAATGAGTTTTATTTCATATTCCACAACATTAAGTTCAAGTGAATAACACATTCATAAATAAGGTAAGGGTTTTCTTCTCGAACCTCCATTTTCATTCGGGTTATGCATTCTTCCTCTATACACCAAATTAATTATTAATTTTTATATAATTATTCTAAATTATATATATATATATATATATATATGTTCCAAAATCATATATCTATATTAGTTCATCAATATTTTATGGGATAATAAATGTTTTTCAAGGTTCCCTTCTCATTTATTCCCTATACGCAATCCTGATTAAAGGGAACGTCTCAATTTCTTACCCATTTTCAAGTACCATATATAATATATTTTAATAAACCATTAGTGATTATGTTTACTAATTGGAAAAATTTATTTATATTTCATATTTTAGTTTCAATATGAATATATATGTGTTTATTATGTTTCACCCCTTTTATATGAGGAATTAATTGAACTTAGTAAGTGTTGGTCGGGGCCTGTTATAGCCCCTCGGTGCATTGGTAGGTATCATGAGACAAACTAGTGTTGGTTTTTACCCATTTATGTACGGTATTTCCACAAGGCCTTGATGGTATGTTTATGATGTCCCAAATTATGCATTCCCTCATTATGAGTTTAGTATTTTATATTCCATGTGATTATTTTACTAGTATAATATCCATGGGTAAGTATCATTTTCATGCGATTATTTATATGGTATTATTTATTAAGTTTTTATTCCTACCATATTATGCTCTAGTTTTTATTTTAATATCATGTTTTTTTAGTTATTAACATTTCTTTATGGTTTATTTTTAGCTTTATCTAAATTCTTACCCTTACTGAGAATCAAAGATCATCCCTTTATTATGTTTATTTTTTCCTAGGATTCCAATATGAATTTTATAAATGATAGGAAAAGATAATTTAGAAGAATAAGAGTGTTTACAAAGGAGTATCTTTAATGTATTTCATTCCAAGTTATAATGTTGAACTTATGTATGTATCTTGTTTTCCAAATCTACTAAACTATTAGGTCCTTCAGGATTTTTCATCCTTGTTTATATTCCAATGTAATAAAGTAAGGCACTGGCTCTGGGTTACAGGTGTCGGGGGCTTACATTATTCTTAAAAAAAATATTTTATCATTTATGGAAAACTATATATATTATTGAAGTAGTATAATAGCATAAAAATATTCCTTAATCATATTTTGGATCAAACTTGCCAATATTATCCTTGGTGTTTAGAATATAAACCTTTAATCTAAAAACCATAAAGTATCTAACTTTTGGATTTCTATTGTTACATGGATCATGGAGTGTTTTCTTTAAAATAGGTCTAATTAGAACTATATTTATGTAATAACATTTTTTATTCATGGATTCAATCCAAATATGAGTATGTAGGTTATATTCACATAACATTATACTATAAATTTCTTGCAAATTCATATTCCTCCTTTCAACAACACCATTTTGTTGAGGTGTCCTAGGGGTGGAAAAGTTATTCTTAATAACATGTTTTAAGAAATAGGCATTGAACTCATGGTTTAAAAATTCTCCTCTATGGTTACTTCTTACAAAAATAATTTTGGCATCTTTATCTTTTTTAATCAGTTTTTAAAAATATATAAAAATAGAAAAATCATCATTTTTTACACTTAAAAAGAAAACCCAGGTAAATATAGAAAAATAATCCCCTAAAACATAAACAAAATATTTTACTCTTAGTATTAAAACTCTAGATGTCCCAAAAAATGAATATGAATAAATTCAAGGGTATAAAATTCTAAACTTATTTAATTGGTTTAAAATATGACTTTTGTTGTATTCCCCTTTGGCATACATGACATATCTTCTTTTGATTCAATTTAAGTTAAGTTAAATCTAAAATTAAATTACTTTTGGATATTTTTCACAAATAATAAACATTTCAATTTCCTAATATTATATGAAATATCCATGAATAATTTGTTTTAGTATTTAAATAGTTAAAAAAATTCAACTCAAAGAATTAAGATCAACAGTATAGACATTTTTTATACATGGTGCCTTGAATTTAAGAATTTTATCTTTAAAAATAGAACATGCATTATTTTAAAAATCAAAAAAATAACCTTCATCACAAATTTGAGAGATACTTATAAATTTTTATTTAAACCTTACTTATAAAGAAATTTTTTGATAAGGATAGAGTTCATATTTCTAATAGAACAAACTCTCGTAATCCTTCCTTTAGCATTGTCGCCAAAAATGACATAACCTCCATCTATCTTTGATAAGGAGTGAAAATTAAAGAAATATATACTCATATGCCTTGATAATTATATTTCCATATACCATATTTCATTATTTATCTTAAACCTTTGTACCTACAAAGAAAAATTAAAAAAGAAATTATTTTGGTGCCCAAATTTTCTTGGGTCCAGCAAGGTTATAAATTAAGAATTTAGTAACCCAAAACTATTTTGTCTGTCCAAAACCTTCAACACTAAATTTTGGGAAAAAAAATTGAAAAATTACTTTTTTAACTTCATATAACTATGTATTTCTAAAAATAAAACCATTTTCATAATGACCTAGCTCACCATAATGAAAAAAGTAATCTTTGAAAGATTTTTATTTTGGAGCTTGGTAAAAAATAATTCTTTCAAAAAATTTGTTTTTTAAATTGAATTCCTATTCTAAATCTATTTTTATGATTTTTATTATTAACATGAATTTTATTTAAATAATTTTCACCTTTTTAAAAAAACCAACAACATATTTAATTTCTTGAACTTATTTTTGTAATTTTTCAATTTTATTTCCATGTTAAATACATAATGAAGTATAATTTTCTAGTTTGGTTTTTAAACATATAATTCTTTTATTTAATTATTCCTTTTTGTTAAAAACCACTTCATAGGTTTATTTTAGAGTTTTGTTTTTCTTTTTTAAATATTCATATTTATATTCTAATATGTAAAAATATTTATACAGTTCCTCAAATAATCAATTTCCATTTCAGGGTTCAGTTCCATGTTCGGAAGAATAGAAAGAATGCATTGTATTAGTATGTTCCATAAAAGTCATTTTGAATTTATGATTATAATAATAATATTATAATTCTAAATATGAAACATCAATAAAATCATTATAATCACTCCATGTTCCCTTCATGTATTTCTTCACTTCTTTCTTGTAACCAACTTTCTTGAACTATTTCTTTTCTATAATTTTTTCATCATGAAGTTGTGGACAATCAAGATTGATGTGTCCAATATTCTTTCACTCATAAAATCTTACATCATTAGAATTTCCATATGACTTATTATATTTTTTTAAAGTTTTTTTAAAACCCCTTCTCTATTTATAGAACTTCTTCAACTTTCTAGAAAAGTGAACAAGATCACTATCTAAAGCAGAACTACTTAAATAATTTGCATCAGATGACTTAGATATCTAAACTTCTTTACACTTCTTGTCTTCCTTTGAACTTGATACTTTCAAAGTATCATTATCTTTATTAACTAACCTATGTTCACCAGCTTTAGCTTCCATCTCTACCTCGTACATAGTTATAGTTCCAATTAGATCTTTTATTCCAAAATTTTTGGCTTCTATTGATTGTATGATAGCATTTGAAACACCACTCCACCATGGTGGTAATATTTTGAGAACTTTTAGATCCTGGTCTATTTCAGTAATAGGTATCCCTAAAGTAGTAACATTATTGAAAATTTCTATAATTTTTCCATTTAAGTGTGTGATACTCTTATTATCCATCATTCTAAAGGTTTCCAAATTTAGTTTGACATTATTATATCTGAGAGACCACACATTATTTATTCCTTCATAAGAAACTAAAATTGTAGTTCAAATTTCATGATTTTTTTGACATATAGAAACTCTATTGAACTCATTCGATCCTAATCCATACATTATATCATTCATATCTTTAGAATAAAAATCATAATTTTCATCAATTTCAGTATCCCAAGTTTTTGGTTATATATCTATAATTTCATAAGGCTCACAACTTTGAGATAAACCTTCAGACCAAGGTTCCTTAGATATATGATCATATATTCCTTCCAACATCCATAATTTTTACCATTGAAATAGGTTTCTATGACCATAGACATTAATTCTAAATTTTCAATCATAATAACCATTATTGAAGAGATCTTTAGATTTAAACTCTTATAGTAGAGAACTCAAAAATAATTGCCTCTGGTACAAAATGTTCTCAGAGACTAACCATATTAAGACTCAAGAGGGGGGTGAATTAAGTTCTTTAAATTTCTATTTACTTAGAAAAAACAAACTCTCTTACTTATGACTACTTTTTGTTCTATTCTTTAATAAATAATGCAGTAGAAATATTCGAGTAATAAAATTCCCCTAGTCCACTCCACCACCACTCTTTTCCATGAGTGTGATTATTTTCACTAGACTAGTCCTTTAACTGAGGACTATCGGTCATTTTTTGAGGGAATGCACAACTGAGTTCAAGTAGTCAACACTTAGTATAAGAATAGTAGCTTTCATAAGGTATCTATAAAGGATTTATAATAAATATAATTCAAAGGTTATTTTAGCATAAATATTTACAAAAAAACATAAAAATCATAAGTTTTATAGGTTTTATATCACAACTATATGATAGACCTGATAGAAAAATAAGGATCTCCAAGAAAAATGATCTAAAGAAAAGGCAGATCAAGGAGAGTCTTCTTATCTTAGAAAGGGTCATTTATAAGCATAGGTGATAAAGTGATACTACTTATTTTTTATTTTCATAGAAAATAGAGTGTCTTTTTTGGAGATATTTAAGAAAAATAATTCTATGTATTCTCTTGTGCACTTCACTTCTCATATGTCTACACTCGTACACCACCTATTTTAAATACATGCACTAATTCTTATTTAAACTCACTTCACATGATCTGTATAATTATACATCATTGGAACATCCATTTTCTTTTAAATTCCTCGATAATAGAAGTGAAATAAAATATATCATCATTTCCTTCTATCTCAGTATTTGACTCTTATTATATTCAATTTTATCTTAAAGAGGAAATAAATCATTTAAAGATTATATATCATTAAAATGATCACTCAAGTGATTCAATGTTCATGAATACTAACTTACAGCATAATGTATCTGATTTAAAAAATTTAATCCATGTAGGTGATTTAAGGAATTGAATGCACCTAACCGATTATAGAATTGAATCCACATAGGCAATTTTCATAATTGAATCCACATAGGAAAATTATATAAATGAATCCATGTAGGTGATTCATTCACGTAGATTAATCTGAAATAGTTTATTGAAACGACAATATCAATTTCACTATATAGATGTTTCACATAACTGATTTATTCATGTAGCGGATTTACATACCTGAATAGTTAACGTAGGAAGTTTCCATGTAAGAAATTTCTTAATGTAGGAAATTTGATATAGTTGTTTACTTTACATAGTAGATTGGAAAATGTATCCATTTTCACCATGTATCCAAAAACATCATGTAGCTAATTTTCCAGAAATATGAATATTTCAACCAAAAATTTCCAAAATCCATATTTAAGGAAATTAACTACAAAATACATAAGAATAAAATAAAACCAAATAAACGCACCTAGAAAAAAAGATCATCACTAAATTATGAAGGATACTTGAGATCATCAAAACCTAAAGTAAATGTGATAAATGTTGATCCAACACATGTGAATTGGGACAGAGGTGAAAATAATGTTTGGAACATGATTTTCCAAACTCTACAACCAAACCAATTGGGTACCCATAAGAGGTAGTAAACCTTTCACAGTTCATACACTATTTAGTAAAACATGTGACCAAACCATACATGGGGTTTAAATTATTAAAAAAATTAGGTTTTAAACCCAAAACCTCCCAAAAACTCACCATTCTTCCTTATACACCAATGTATATCAATCTGTGGGACTCCGATGGAGGTTTTTAGAGAATCTTTCCCCTTCAAACTCTGTTTCTAGTGAATCTATAAGATTTGGTCCATGATAATTCAAGGTATGTAATTGTTATTTTTTTATTTTTATCTCACTTGATCTTCCCTCTTTATCTCGGGATAAATCATAGATCTTGGATATTATGGCCTGTTATATGGATTCCTAGGTGATATAATGTGGAATTCTTGAATCATTGAATGGTAGAAGACCAAATCTATTAAGAATTGATTTCTCTCACTTGAATGAATCTAGAACCACTGTTGTAAATGGTCTTAGTTGGGTAATCCTAATAAAACTCAATCAATTTTCTTGTTATTATTCTTTAATCTTGTTTTATAATCTCATTTGTGGTTAATTGGTATTGTTTCTAAAGATTATTGGCATTCAAGATTGGTTTGATTAATGACTCTTGTTGGCTATTACTATTTAACTTCAATATGATTGAGGTAGGAATCTCCTTACCATATAGGGGATTATTAGAATGATAGGATGGTATGTTCTTGTGTTTCTTAAGACCAATGTATGATGTGTGTTTCTTGTGTGTGTATACATGCCCCTGTGTGAACCATGCATGATATGAATAGTTTTCTTTGCTATGACATGAATTACTTGTGGGAGTTTCATAGCCTGTGGAAATTTTCTTTAGGTATCAATATGATTGAGTTACTCATAATTGGATAAATGGTCCCTTAAAGGGGAAGTGTGGGAGATGTGAAAAAAGTACAATTATTTATCCATTCTTAATGGTATTGTCTAATAACACAAATAGGTTTAGTTGATACGGGGGTATAACCATACAGGGGTGAAGTGTATCCAATGTGTCTAAATATCAACATGGGAGAAGGACCATATACGGGTGATTATGATCCAATTATTGAGGTGTTTTAGGTGGAAATACCATCAAGTGAGGACAGACTGGCAGCTTAGGGAGGGGTGTGGGGTGTTTCTTTAAAGGTGGAATGTGGACATATAACTAGTGGGCATATGGTGTTGATCTTATATGTAGACCTTATGGAATTCTGAGACATGCAGTGGATAATACTAGCATCCTTATCAACATAGTGCTGAATTAGGTAGGGATATGGTTCATTTCTGCTTGATTAAAACACAATGATATGTGTGTAGACTTCATGATCAGGGGTCTAGGATAGGGAAAGGGATCAATGATGGGTAGATGAGGAGATGGTGAATAATTATGGAGGCATTGCTAGGATAGAGTTCTAATAGATGATTTAGTATTCATTTTATATTTATCTTTCCATTTTTTTCTTATACATTGGCCAACTTACCACATTGGGGATCCTTGGTTTAATTTCTTGTGTGAATCTATGATACATGTCATTCCATATTTTATAGAATTTGTAACTGTTTATTTCCATTTTTTTATTATGATATTATTATTTATACTTCTCTATGATTATGGTGTGTGTATATTAATACTGAGGTTATAGTCTCCCCACTGCATCATTGAGACCCTCACTAATAATTGGTAACCTCTTACATATGGGGAGGTTTGCATGAGTTCATGTGGCACTTAGGCCCAGATCAAATGATTCAAGTTGGGGTATTACATTTTCCTTGATGAAGGTGATGATATTTAGAGGTCATGGTTTGGTATGATGGTATGGAGAAGTTCATGGCCCACTCCGGTGAAGGCGGCTATTGGTTTTTAACCTTGATGACAATGATGTTGTTCGAAGGTGAATTTTTCAAGGCGATGCTCAGAAGGATAGGTTCAATGGTCTAGTGAAGGTCATTGATCAGTCTGGAGAACAATACTATTATTATTTAGCAGTGACAGAGATGATATATTTAGAGGTAAAGTTGGAGTGATGTTATATGTGGTTTATTTTTCTTTTTGTAGATTCTAAAGGGAGTAGTTAGTGGCCCTGAAAAAGGTCGTTTTTATATTGAAGCCCTTGGAAACTCAAATCTATACTTTAACCTCATGTTACTCAACCCATCTTCTAGATTGTTCTAAAGAAGTGGTTATAAATATTTTCTGGGATGTGTTATCTCGTGGTCTATAGTGTTATAGACATGACCTAAGTTGGATTCTCTCCTTCTGATTATGTTTATACACCATCATTGACATTAGTTGGAAACAATGATTATTGGTTGGATTGGATACTCAAGAGGGGGGTGAATTGAGTTCCTATTGCAAATTTCTGATTAAAATATTTCTATAAAAATCCCCCAAATTAAATAACAAGGTAAACTATAGTTAATTTGTAATATAGTAAAGTTTTAGTTAGGTTCTCAAGAGATTGATTAGTTCTCAGTTAATCTAATCTGAAGATTATATTATCTTTTTAAACTAACCTATGGGTTTACCATAAGTACAAACACTTTGTAGTTTAACTATCACAGTAACTTTAAAATATATTTATATTTAAAGTACTTAGAAGTGGAATGTTCAAAATAGTTTTAACTAAAATAAAAATGCATAGAAGTTTTAAAAAAGAGGTTCAGTCTCAAGCAGAGACTTAGTCCTCTCAAAACATTTTTATATAAACTATGATCCACACCCTGGATCAGGGTTTCACAACAGTACTCAGACTGTCCAGGTCCTCAGACCTCTACCATAGTTCTACGTGGGAAAACTAAACAATATCACACAGGTTTTCCAGGTCACACTTGACCTCAACCACTATCCACAGTGGGATACAAGAGTGTATGGAAATATTGAGTGAGGATTTAAAAATCCTCCAGTTCAGCACAGGAGAGAGTGTGTGCTTAAAATACAGAGCACACGCATTGCTCAAAATGTAAATAAATGTAACACAATAGAGCTAAACAAATAGAGATGAGTGTATAATTCTCAATGTGTTTTGAGTGAATCTCTGGACTCCTTGGATTGATGCAGATGAAGCTTTGAGTCCTTCTTTGTAAGTTGTGAGGAAAACATAGTGTCATGGTTCTATTCCTTCGCTTCCAATGTAGGTGTTTAGCTTGAATGAGAGAGTATTCTTTGTAGCACTTGAACTTCCTCTTTGAAACTTCTGCTTGATGTGTATGAGTGTTCTTTGAGTTCTTATCGTGTTCTTCCTTATGTGTTTCACTTCACATTTCACACACACGCACGTACATTAGTTCTCCATTAGCTTTATCTTCCTTTTATACCTTGAGCTCTGGAAATGGGAATGATTACCTTTTTATAGGTACAAGGTACAGTTCCCTGTCATGACAATAACCCATATTGATTCATAGCAGTTGCATTAAAAACATCAAATATGATTGTTGCTAAATAAACAAATAGAAATAGAGTTTAGATAAGTAGTCACTGGTTTCCATCGGTAGCTCTTTGTATCAGTGAGATTCTAGTGGTGGACGTGTAACAGTAGGTCTTTCATCGGTAGCTATTATTCTCTGTAACAATAGATTTATATATCAGTGACTATGTGTAATAGTAGCTCACTTGAATTGGTATCTCCTTCTATCGGTAGCTCATTCTATCGGTATCTCTTTGTGTAGCGGTGAACTTTTGTCGGTAGCTCTTTCTCGCTATCGGTATCTGTTATCATCAGTAGCGATAGGTCTTTCTAACGGTAGCTTTATATATTAGTGACCCATACCAGTGATATTGTAATGGTAGTATTTATAATAGTAACTATCACTCTGTATTAGTTGACTTGTGCATACCGGTAGACTTACTCTATCTGTAGTTGTTTGTCTATCTATGAAAACTTCTGTATCAGTAGTTGTTTGTCTGTCTATAAAAACTATAGTATCGGTAGCTGTTTTTCTGTCTATGCAAACTATAGTATCGGTAGTTGTTTGTCTTTCTATGAAAACTATCCACACAATAAGTTAGGATAAAACATTACAAAGTAAATTAACATTTTATTAACCAAATGTTATTGAATGAAGGATATATCATGTTCAACAGTATTTATATTTTAAAATTAAGCACTTAAATCGTAACTAAATTAATGAAAAGTTGAATTAATAAACATCATTTAGGATTATCAAAACATAATTAATCATAATTGAGATTATCAAAATGGGTAAGTTCAACAATCTCCCCCTTTGATAATCACAAATTATGGCAGGTAATCTAAATGTATCAGACTAAAATACAATTGTTCTTATTTCACAGTGTGTTCCAACACAGGTAAAATATGTTTCAGAGATAAATAAAAATTCTCAAGTTCAAATGTATTAGATAAAATTGAGTTAGAAGATAAAATATTAATATCTATGTCTGACATATGTTCCTCTTTTAATAAATAATCCTCCCCCTTTATCATTTCTCCCACTTGGGAAATATTTATCCCCCTTTCAGATTTGCAAAAAGAAGGGATGTTTCATAGAAAAGAGAATATGGGTAAAAACAAGGGTTTAAAAGAAAAGTAGAAAGAGAGTAAGTAGGCAGCATCGGTAAAACCTGAAAAAAAAAATAGATTTCAAAAGAGATATATATTAAGGAGTAAAGAGTCATAAGGAGTAAAAAACATCCTACAAGGTAAAAATCATCCCTATCAAAAAAAATCTAGACCCACTCAATCCACTTCCTGAATGAACACTTTGTATTTTCCTTTAGGATCTAAGGTAGACTCAGGATGGGTAGCTTCGGTTGAAGGCTTGGGAACTCTAGAAATGACCACTGGAGGTTGAGCAACTGAAACTGTTCCTGTCCTGTAGTGGTTAATCCTCTGAGTAATCATCGGTGTCAAGCTTCTGATAGCTTCAGTGGGCATCATTTGAAAATTAGACGCAGTAGAGCCAGATGCAAGTAAATCTAGAGGTACAATTACTGGCTGAGCATCAACATGCAATAAGGTAAGTAAAAGGTTTCTGAAATCCATGATAATCCCTCCTCCTCTCTCCATAGCAGAAGTGAATTCATCCTTCTTCTCCAGGAACTTTTCCAAAGCTGGAGTTAGCTCCCTGAGCTTACTCACTTACTCTATGAAGGCTTGAGTCACAGGAGGTAATTTCAAATTTTCAAACAAAATATTGAAGTGATTGTTCAACTGATGTTTAGTGTAGACCCTTTGGAAATATTAATCCACCTTGTCCTTTACTTCTTTCTGAGAAGCAGTGGCCTCTCTCATAAAATCCTAAACGATTTTCCTTATATCCCTAGTGGTATTCACTACTTGGGTCAAGGCAGCAGAGTCTACAGAACCACTGGTGGAAGACTGTCCAAACTCTTCTCTCATCACAGCTCTAATCAGAACAACATCTAAAGAAGGCCTAGGAGCACTCAGAGGTGCAATAGTAAAAGCTACTATTTTCTTAAAATATTTAGTCAGCCCACTAATGAGATTTTTTACAACAAAGTCCTAGGTGTTGACATGCTGCTTCATGGAATTATTAAATTCCTCAAAAACTGATACCATTTAGCCAACTACACTTTTACAAATGTCAAATCCTTGTCTTCTTGAGATTTAGAACTCATATAAGACTCCAAAGAGACAACTTATTTATTTAGAGATTCAACATCCTCCTCCAAGATTGAAACTTGACTCTGAAAGGTCTTGAATTTATCCAAAATACCAGATACAGATTCATTCATAACAGTTTGAATGGATAGTATTAAAGAGGTTTCCATTCTTTTCATTTCTTCCACAAAAAAAGTCTTTAGATCAGACTTCAACTGGTCTAGATCAGTTTTTCTTACTAAATCCTCAGGTAAAGTTTTAGAAGGGATATTATAACTGACATGTGTTCTTCTGATATATGTCTCATCTTCATAATCAGAATAGTCCAACCCAAAAACTACAAAACCTGGGTCTTCTTCCCAGTCTTCAATATCATGAGCCACTGATACAGTACCATGTATGGTGGGATGATCCCCCTCAATATGTGCATTCCCCTATACATGTAAAATAATAGAAGCCTCAGTAGCCATGTCTTCCTTAGAAGAATCCTCCACAACCATATCCAATTCAACAACAGGAGGCTCATCAGGGATGGGTGTAGGTTCTGCCATCTCAACCAAAACAGCCTCTACAGGCATAGCAGAACTCACAATTAATAGACTCAAACTCAAGGTTCTCTCATCTGAGCTATCAAAAACATGTTCTCCACTTTCATAGACTTATTTCTTATCATCATCACTACTACTGGAATCTAGATTAGTCTTCTCGTGGTCTTATTTAGGCAGGTCTTCCTCCTATTTACTAGTTTCATCAATTTCATTGTCTCTTAACAGTGCTTCTCTCCTTGGCAAAGAAGCTGGAGGACTAGCTTCCCCATATGATATGGCATGAGAATTAGGGATGGGTGGCAAGTCAGGATCACCTCTATCATCCAAAAAAGTGTCCTCTTCATCATCATCCTCATTGTTATAAGCAGGTTCATCTTCATCAGGTCCTAGATCTTCATCCCTCACATCCTTAAGCCTAGAAGGATGGTCCATGGGATTAAACTTATCATACAACTTCCCATCATCACTGACCTATTCTCTTCTCCATGGATTCCAATTAATCTTCTTGTATTTACAAACAGTTTTGGTAATACAGAAGTTGTCTCTCATAACCACTGTCGCATCCTGTGACTTAGCCACACCTCTTACCTTAATCATCAAAGAAATAAACATTGCAAAGAATAGTGGATTATTTTTTTGATTTTGGCCTGGTCATATCTTCAATTTGAATCATCAGAAGCCTACACAGATTCACTTTGACACTATGCCTTAGCACATATAACAAGAATATTTCTTGAAATCTAAGATTTTAAAAATCTCCTCTTCTTGGACTCAACACATCCTAAATGAATTTGAACAGCCACTGGTTCTCTCCATCCATTTCTGTAGCAACTACTTTTCTTGGTGTGCCATTTCCTTTTAGTTCTTTCAAAGCAGCTTCATACTCAAATATATCCCTAGTAGGAGGAACTGAATATGAGAAATACCCAAACTCTCCTTCATGTAGAACTTTTAATCACTCATCCCACTCAATAGACGAAAAAGATATTGTCTTTCCATTCACTATTAATACCATTCTGGTCTCATCTTTTGATTTCTCAAAACAAAAAAAAAATCTTAGAATTCCTTTACCAGCTTCGGATAATAAGGACCATTGTTATTCAAGAAGCACTCCACCCATTTCTTCTCTTCAAGAACTTTTAGAATTAATGACTTACTGGTCATTAACCATTCTGCACATAGCTCTTTCTCAACTATTATTTCCTTTTGTATGAGATGCATATTTTTAGGTTTCTTTACTTCACTGCCTCCACTAGACTCTCCTTTGAGTCTTTTGGCATTCGTCTCATGATCCATTTCATTTACTGACAGTCTCTTCACTCTTTCCATTCTACGAATCGTGAGGCTTAGGGTTTGGGAGAAACAAAGGTTTGGGAGCTAAGGTTTGAAGGTAAAGGGTTTGAGGTGGATTGAAATGAGGTCAAGACTTATGTTTTATCATTTAGGAATCACAAAATAAATAAAACATAATAAGTATAATACAAACGATACAGATTCTGATAGCTAAAGACACGAAGTTTAAAACAGAACAAACTAACGGTAACATATACTGGTGAAGATTCCTAACGGTGACATATTCTTATCAGTGAGGTCGACTAACAGTTAGGTTCATACCAGTGAGGTATAATGGTGAGGTTCATACCAGTGAGGTATAACGGTGAGGTTCATACCAGTGAGGTATAACGGTGAGGTTCATACCGGTGAGGTATAACGGTGAGGTTCATACCGGTGAGGTATAACGGTGAGGTTCATACCAGTGAGGTATAATAGTGAGGTTCATACCAGTGAGGTATAACGGTGAGGTTCATACCAGTGAGGTATAACTAGACTGTTGGGAAAAAAATATCATTCCAAATTCATGTTTGATGTAATTTAACCTCTCCGAATTTAATGGTTTGGTAAATATATCAGCCAACTATTGTTTAGTGCCAATAAATTCAATATTTATATCACCTTTTTTATAATGATCTCTCAAAAAGTGATGTCTTACATCAATGTGCTTAGTCCTAGAGTGAGACACGGGATTCTTGGAAATATTGATTTCACTAGTGTTATCACAATTTATAGATATATGCTTAAATTGATATCCATAGTCCAATAGAGTGTGTTTCATCCATAGAATTTGTGCACAATAACTACCAGCAGCTACGTACTCTGCTTCAGTAGTAGACAAGGAAACAAAATTCTGATTTTTACTACACCATGATAATAAGGACTTACCTAGAATATGACAAGTCCCAGAAGTGCTCTTTCTATCTAATTTTCAACCAGAAAAGTCAGTATCTGATTAACTTATTAAATCGAATGATTTTCCTTTTGGATAAAATAAACCTAAATTAGTAGTGTGTTTAAGATATTTGAAAATACTTTTAACAGCAAGAAAGTGTGACACTTTTGTATCATATTTAAATCATTCACACATACATACACTAAACATAATATCAGGTCGACTAGCAGTGAGATAAATTAAACTCACAATCATACCTCTATAATTGGTTTGATCCACTAGTTTTCCAGTTTCATCTGTATCTAATTTACAAATGGTACTCATAGGTGTATCACTTTCCTTATTACCATACAAACCAAAATGTTTTAAAATATCCTTTTTATATTTACTTTGATTTAAGATAATACCATTTTCATTTTGAAAAACTTGAAATCCAAGAAAATATTTGAGTTCTCCCATTAAACTCATTTCAAATTCACTTTTCATACTCTTTTAAAAATCAATACATAAATCATTTTTAGAAGATCTGAAAATAATATCATCAACATAGATTTGTACTATCAAAACATCTTTAGAAATTGTTTTGATAAAAAGTTTAGGATCAACAATCCCTTTAGTAAAACCTTTTGAAATAAGAAAATTACAAATTCTGTCATACCAAGCTCATGGAGCTTGTTTTAAACCATATAAATCTTTTGAAAGTTTAAAAACTCGATTTGGAAAATGAGGATTAATAAATCCAGGTGGTTGTTCAATAAAAACATCTTCAATTATAAACCCATTTAGAAAGGCACTTTTAACATCCATTTGATATAACTTGAAATTCAGATGAGCATCATAAGCAAGTAAAATCCTAATAGCTTCTAACCTAGCTATAGGTGCAAAGGTTTATTCATAGTCTATTCCTTCTTCTTGACTATATCCTTTTGTAACTAGTCTTTCTTTGTTTCTAACTATATTTCTAGACTCATCAACTTTATTCCTAAAAACCCATTTAGTGCCTATGGAAAAAGTGCCCTTAGGTCTTTCAACTAATTCCCAGAATTTGTTCCTTTCAAATTGATTTAATTCTTCTTGTATAGCCATCACCCAAAATTCTTCATTGAAAGCCTCATTGATATTTTTAGATTCTAACTAAGAAAGAAAATTTTAATGCTCAACCTGGTTTCTTAGAGAAGATCTAGTATGTGTCCCTCTATCAAGATTACCCAAAATAGCATCTAAAGGATGGTTTTTAAGGGTCCTAGTTGGTCTAGTAAAGGTAGGACTAGAAATTTCAGGTTCTTCTCTAGGTTCGGGTTCACCAAAAGCATATTCTGAAATATTTCCAGAACTGGTTGTCTTTACAATAGGTTCACTGATTTTATCATTGAGGTTTAGAATTGACATATCTTCTTCAAGATTCTCAAGAGGGGTCTTAGGTTCATGTGGATTGGTTTCATCAAATTTGATGTGAACATATTCTTCCACACATTTGGTTCTTTTATTAAAAACTCTATAAGCTTTTCTAGAGATAGAATATCCTAAAAAGATTCCTTCATCACTCTTAGATGAAAATTTATCCAGATTTTCCTTAGTACTCGGAATAAAAACTTTACAGCCAAAAACTTTAAAATAACTAACTTTAGTTTTTCTATTATTCCATAATTCATAAGGGGTTTTCTTAAGAAAAGGCTTAATAAATACTCTATTTATAATGTAACAAGTTGTATTCACAGCTTCAGCCCAAAAATAAACAGGTAAGTCATATTCATTAAGCATAGTTCATGCAATTTCTTGAAGTGTTATATTTCTTCTTTCTACAACACCATTCTGTTGAGGTGTCCTAGGGGCAGAGAAATTGTGATTATAGACATTTTGTGAGCAGTGTGATTCAAATTCATGATTTTCAAACTCATGGCCATGGTCACTTCTAAAGGACTTAATTTTAAGTCCACTTATATTTTCTACAGACTTGGATTATTTTATAAAATAATAGCAAGCTTCACTTTTGTGAGCTAGAAAATATACCCAAGTATATCTAGAAAAGTCATATACAAGAACATAGAAAGAGTGATTCCCATTTAAACTAGAAACTCTATATGGTCCAAACAAATCCATATGAACCAACTCAAGATGTTGAGAAGTTGAAACTTCTTTCTTTGATTTAAAAGAAACTTTATGTTGCTTTCCCTTTTGACAAGGATTAAAAACTTTTTCAGTTGGGAATTCAAGTTTAGGTAAGTCTCTAACTAAGTTATTTCTAGTCAAATTTCTAAGTGAGTGTATATTACAGTGTCCTAATCTTCTGTTCCAAAGCCATGATTCTTTATGAAAATCATTTAAACAGGTAATATTTTTCTTATCTAAATAATTAACATCTAAAACATATACATTTTCATTTCTTAAAGAAGAAAATACTAAAACATTTTTAGAATTAAAAACATTACAAGAATAATTTTCAAACTTAACATTAAATCCATTGTTACACAACTGAGAAATTCTTAACAGATTATACTTCAGTACATCAACAAATAAAACTTTAGAAATTAAAATTGAATCAGTGTTACCAATCTGGCCTAAGCCGATGATCTTTCCTTTTGAATTATCACCAAAGGTGACATACCCTCCATCAACCTTGATTAAACTCTTAAAACATGAGTAGTCTCCAGTCATATGCCTTGAACATCCAATTTCTAAGTACCATATCTTTTTACAGGAACTTTTCAAGCATGTTTTCTATAACACAGGTTTAAACAAAAAATTATTTTGGTACCCAGATTTTCTTGTGTCCATACAGGTTAGCAAGTAAAACTTTAGGCACCCATATTTTTCTAATAGGTTTCCTATAATTAACAGACTCAAAATATTTTGATAAATAAACTTTGTTTGGTCTATAATAATTTTAATAGTTAGATGAAGCATAAGAATTTCCATAACTGGAACTAGCAGCAAACTGTCCAGTTTTTGGAATAAATTTATTTTTAACAATCCTTCTCTTTCCAAGCTGATAGCCTAAACCAGTAATATACTTTGGTGCAACTTGTTTTACTAGAATCTGTGTAAGAGTTTCCTTTACATTAGTGAACTTCTATAATTCTTTTCTAAGTTTCTCATTGGACAATTTCAGTTCGGTATTCTCCTTTAACAGTTGAGCATTATTTTCCTTTTCTACTTCTAGTGCAGATTTGACAGTGCTAGTTAAATCATGTTGTTTCTTCAAGTTTTTATACTTGTATTTCATCTCATTGCAGGTTTCCTCTAGCATGTTACAATATTCAAATAATTCTTTACTAGAAATGTTTTAAGAATCAAAATCAAAATCATCTCTATAATAATAAGAATTTAAATCAAAGGTATCCAATGTTACCTCAGATGTGTTTTTCATAAAACACATATTATATTTTTGAAATTTTTCATCCTGAGTGGAATCAGAATCACTTGAACTATCTTCTGAAGAACTCCAGGTTGATTTCATAGCTTTCTAATAATTTTTTTCCTTGTATTCATATTTCTTCTTGAATTTTAACTTTAGACAGTCATCTTTCACATGTACTTTCCTCTTGCATTCATAGAAAACTATGTCATCACTTTTATCAGTCCTTTTCCAATCCTTTTTCTAATGACCTTTATTGTCATACTTTCCCTTGTAATTGGATTTTCTAAAAAACTTCTTTTTTCTATAAAATTTCTTAAACCATCTGGCTATTTGAGTCATTTCAACATCACTATCAGATGCACTCTCTTCACTTCTTGAACTATCACTTGAAACTTGAATTTTCTCTTTGTCCTTGATTTTTGAAGCAAAGGTCTTGAAGGCTGCTTATTTCATTCTTGGTTCATCATCTTCTTCTTTGTTTACTTTCATCTCTTCTTAATACATCATCAACTTACCAATTATCTCCTTAACAGGTAGTTTTCCAATGTCACATGATTCTCGTATAGAGACAGAGGTTACTCTCCATCTGTCTGGAAGACATCTGAGTATTCGCATGATTTGTTATTTTTATAGAATAGATTTTCCTAGTGAGCTCATTGTATTAACTATCTCATTAAACCTGAGATAGATATCAGAAATAGATTAATCAGATTTCATTTTAAAATTATCATACTTAATAGTTTATGTATTTAGTCGCATTTCCTTAACATTGATTGTTCTCTCATGGGAAATAGCCGAAGTATCCCAAATTTCATAATCAGTCTTACAAGCAGATATTCAATTAAACTCTTCATCTCCTAAATCACAATACATAGAATTCATTGCTTTACAATTATTATTGTAAGAAGCTTTTGTAGGTTCATCCCAAGTAGTTCTAATAGTTTCAATAATAGTATACTG
Organism: Viscum album; assembly: GCA_963277665.1. NCBI lineage: Eukaryota > Viridiplantae > Streptophyta > Magnoliopsida > Santalales > Viscaceae > Viscum > Viscum album. The sequence continues at coordinate 1,941,598,447 of OY728159.1, forward strand.
AGTCTCTATAGCAGTCCATATGTCAAATCCCATACTTTCTAAATGGATTTTCATTTTTAGTTTCCATTGGGAATAATTGACACTGTTAAAGAAGGGTGGCATGTTGGTAGCTACACCTTCAAATCTATTATCCATAAGTGCTAAGCTTTAAAAGATATAAAAGATATAAAAATTTAGAATTAAAAGAAATTTTGAGGTCCTTAAGATACAACTAAAATCATAGTTGAAAACTTTTTCACAAAAAAAGTGTTTTGAAAAACTTTTATCTACAACCTTTGATACCAAATGGTGGTCGGAGTGGATACTCAAGAGGGGGTGAATTGAGTTCCTATTGAAAATTTCTGATTAAAAGATTTCTATGAAAAAACCCTAATTTAAATAACAAGGTAAATTGTAGTGAATTTGTAATACAGTAAAGGTTCAGTTAGGTTCTCAATAGATTGATCAGTTCTTAGTTAATCTAATATAAAGATTAGATTAGCTTTTGAAACCAACCTAATGGTTTACCATAAGTACAAACACTTGCTAGTTTAACTATCACAATAACTTTAAAATAGATTTATATTTAAAGTACTTAGTAGCGGAATGTTCAAAATAGTTTTAACTAAAATAAAAATGCACAGCAGTTTTAAACAAGAGGTTCGGTCTCAAGTAGTGACTTAGTCCTCTCAAAACAGTTTTATATAAACTATGATCCACACTCCGGATCGGGGTTTTAAAATAGTACACAGACTGTCCAGGTCCTCAGACCTCTACCACAGTTCTACATGGGAAAACTAAACAACAGCACACAGGCTGTCCAGGTCACACTTAACCTCAACCAATATCCACAGTGGGATACAAGAGTGTAAGGAAAGATTGGGTGAGGATTTAAAAATCCTCCAGTTCAACATAAGAGATAGTGTGTGCTTAAAATACAGAGCACACACACTACTCAAAATGTAAATAAATGTAACAAAATAGATCTAAAAAATGTAGATGAGTGTAGAATGCTCTATGTGTTTTGAGTGAAGCTCTGGACTCCTTGGATTGATGCAGATGAAGCTTTGAGTCCTTCTTTGGAAGTTGTGATGAAAACAGAGTGTCGTGGTTCTGTTCCTTCGCTTCCAATGTAGGTGTTTAGTTCGAATGAGAGATTATTATTTGTAGCACTTGAACTTTCTCTTTGAAACTTCTACTTGATGTGTATGACTTTTCTTTGAGTTCTTCTCGTGTTCTTCTTTATGTGTTTCACTTCACGTTTCACACACACACACATACATTTGTTATCTATTAGCTTGATCTTACTTTTATACCTTGAGCTCTGGAAATGGTAGTGATTACATTTTTATAGGTATGAGGTACGGTTCCTTGTCATGCCAATAATCCATATTAATTAATAGCAGTTTCATTAAAAACATAAAATATGACCATTGTTAAATAAACAAATAGAAATAGAGTTTAGAGAAGCAGTGACTGGTTTCCATCGGTAGCTATTTGTATCAGTGATCTTCTAGTGGTGGATGTGTAATGGTAGGTCTTGCATCGGTAGCTAATATTCTTAGTAACGGTAGCTTTATCTATCAGTGACTCTGTGTAACTGTAGCTCTCTTGAATCGGTATCTCCTTTTATCGGTAGCTCTTTATATCGGTAGCTCTTTGTGTAGCGGTGAACTTCTGTCGGTAGCTCTTTCTCGCTATCAGTATTTGTTATCATCAGTAGTGGTAGGTCTTTCTAGTGGTATATTTATGTATCAGTGACCCATATCGGTGAGCTTGTAATGGTAGTCTTCATAACAGTAATTTTAACTCTGTATCAGTCGACTTGTGCATACCGGTAGACTTACTCTATCGGTATCTGTCTGTCTATCTATGGAAACTTCTATATCGGTAGATTTTTGTCTATATATGAAAACAATAGTATCGTTAGATGTTTGTCTGTATATGCAAACTATAATATCGGTAGCTATTTTTCTTTCTATTCAAACTATCCACAGATTAAGTTAGGATAAAACATTACAAAGTAAATGAACATTTGATTAACCGAATGTTCTTGAATGAAAGATATATCATGTTCAATAGTATTTATATTTTAAAATTAAGCACTTAAATCGTAACTAAATTAATGAAAAGTTGAATCAATAAACATCATTTAGGATTATCAAAACATAATTAATCAAAATTGAGATTATCAAAATAGGTAAGTTCAACAATGATGTCAATAGAGCATGTGTGTTCCTAGTGATTCATGGTATCTTGGTGTTGGTCTCGTTGACTATGGTTATTTTCTATAATATTTTCTATTATGATTGTGGTATTTTATTATAGTGTAGATGATTCTAATTTTGGAAGGTAGAAATGGTGTTTTAGTGATGTATGTATTTGGTCTTGTTTCAAGACAACATTGATATATATATTGTTCTTCTATTTGTGGTTATTTTTAATTTTCAAGATACATTGATTTTTTTATCATTTTATCCTATATGTCATCGGTGAATGTTCGGTGGTTTTGTTACTGTGGGACTATTATTGGTGGTTTATTTCTAGTGAAGTGGAGACGATGACTGAGATTGAGTTTTGGGGGGCATGGATCATGGTTTAGGATCTCATAGTCCAAGGTGATTAGGTGGTTTTGGGATCGATGAACAGACTTTAGTGGATTAAAAATTTTGATTTTTTTTTTTGATTATTGTATAAAATATTAAATTTGAATTTTGAAATATGGGTGTTGTTGTATTTGATTTATTCTTGATCGAATATATAGTTACCACTAAACCATAAAGTGGATTTTATAAAATATAAAAGAAATAAACATTTAATTATTTATCCAATAATATTAAAATAGTTTTTTCATATATGTAAACATAATTTGATGTTCATTATGTTACACTTGGAATATGATATTTTTATTATATACAACTTCTTTCTCTATATGTCTTATAAAGATAATTTTTTAAGGAAACTTTCATGAAACTCGTTTCTTTCCCATGGGTTAATTGAACTATGATGAAATAAAGAATGTTTTATATTATTATGGAATAAATATGAATGTTTTATTAATATGTGATAGGATGGGTCCATTAAATCCCTCAAATGAATTGGTAATGTTTATGTGTCATGATATAAAAAGGTTAAACATGAGGTTTATCTCATGCCCAAGGGTACAAAGGAGGTTTATCCCAAACCAAAGGGTACATGGGAGGTTTATCCCAATCCCAAGGGTACACAAATGATAATCCCAATCCAAAGGGTACATGAGAGGTCTATCCCAATACCAAGGGTAAATAGGTGTTAATCCCAATCCAAAGGGTACAATAGAGGTTTATCCAAATCCCAAGGGTATATGGGATGTTTATCCCATTCCAAATTGTACACGGTAGGTTTATCCAAAGCCTAAGGGTATACAGGTGGTAAGCCCAATCCTAGGGGTACATGGGTGGTAATCCCAAGCCCAAGGGTACATGGGTGGTAAACCCAATCCCAAGGGTATATATATGGTAATACCAAGACCAAGAAGGTATATGACTGGTTAACCCAAGCCTACTATGTGATGAATGTCTTTGTAGGTGGCCTTGACATATTATTTCTATGATCATGTTTATTCCACACTCTTATGTAATATTCTTATGACTATGTTATACTCTCATGGATCATGTTTATTACCTCATTATTCTTCACTCTTATCCCATGGTATATGTTAGATCATTGAGATTACATATCCTTATATCATGACTTATGGATAACTCTTATTTTCCATGATCCTTTTAATAATATATTTCTCCTCTGCTTATATTTTCTCATATGATTATGATATAACTTTTTGATGACATGTTGATGAGTTATTTACTTACTGAGTATTTGATATCACAATTTTATTAGTTTTTTATTCCCCAGGTTATTAATGAGAGTATAGAATAGTAGATGTATAGAAAGGGATCTAGTATGGTGAGATTATGGAGAAATGTTCACAAGTATCATAAAATTAGTTTCTTATGTAGTTGATCCTAAAAAACACTACACCTTACATTCTTGGGATTGTGTGATTATTATGAGATGTAATGTTTAAATTTTATAAATATGTGTAATTTGTCTTGAGTCATCTCACTTGGTATCAAAGATGTCATGTAAATAATTTGTTTTTAATACCAAATCTGGGAATGTGAATCAGTGGAACCACATTGAAGGTTTGTTCAATAATTATGGGAGGAGTGAGCTTAGTAAAAGGATCATATTTAATAACATGGAATTTAATTATGTTACTAGTGTGTAGTGAAATGTTCTTAACATGCATGAAATTTTTACTTAGTTATTCATGGCATTTTGGGATGTTTTGAGAGGTTCAACTTATCCAAGATCTTAAGTGAAATTTTTGAAAGTTAAACCTAACTATTTAAGAAAAAATTTTATCCATTAATGCATTGGATTCCATTTTAATTAATTTGGATTATCCCTCTCCTCTCCTCAATTCTCAAAATATTCTAAAGAGAAAAGATCAAGAACTGGTTGATCTAAGTTCATGGATCGATCATGTGATATTTTAGTGATCATATGACCATTTTAAGGTCTTAAATATTCAAAAATATAATATTTGAATGAAATAAAAACATTCATGGATTTTTGGTACATGTTTTTATGATCTAGAATAAATCTACATTAGTGTTTTCAAGCTATGGTGATCTAGAGAAGAGTGGATATCAATAGCATCACACCATTTCATAAAGGTACCATTTAATTTTTTTCATACTTAAATTTAATTTCATGAGATACTTTGTATTAATTGGGTATCTCTTAACTGAATCAAGTTATTTATGATATATTTTATGTTAAAATTTTAAAAATTATCTACTTACATGCTTCTACGGCATGCTTGATTCCTTAAAGAAACTCCAATAGTTCCAACACATATTGAATTATTCTCTAACCTCATTATAGCCTTTATTATTGAAAATAAATACAAACTTTGAAATGGGATAATTATAAATAATATCCCAAATAATCCCCCTTAATTTGAACAATTCAAATTAAGTAGTATGAATAATTCATAATTTGAAAATATAAAAACTTTATATTTTGGCCATATTTTTCTATAATTTATAATCAATTTATAAATTATTCTGATAATTTCTAAATAAACACTTTATTTATAAGTCATGATGAATGACATATAATTTAGTGAAATATACATTTAATATTAAATAATATGTAATAATATGTGTTTTATAAACATTTAATAATTAATTATAAACACTTTATAATTAATTGATTTATACACACTTTATAAATTAATAAATATACCCAAAATACCTTTTTCCTCTATAAATAATGAAATTAAATTTATAATTGTATTAAAGAAAATTAAAATTTTTACCTCTAATCATATTTTATGATTCAGGATGAATCGTAGTGTATCATTGATAGCCTAGCATCAACTGTTATCAGTAATATTTTACAACTAATATCAATATTTTCTCCTATAATATACCTATCATATTTTACAATTCACCGGAATATAATAAGACTGGTAAGATGCTCTATTTTTTGAAAAATCAGTGTGATAATCATATATTATGATATATCAATATCTTATGATTTGATATGTACAAATATATGAATTTGTATTATATTGTGTTTTATGATATATCTATATCATAAGTCATAATTAATTATATCAGAATAAACCTTGTATCATATTTTACTATAGGATTTATGATATATAATACGATTACAATAAACTTCATCGCACTCATAATATTTCATGAATCTAAATACATGGTATGAACTAATATAATTGAGGGGATTCATTGGAATCAAATAACACTTATTATAAGTATTGGAAACGAATAAGAATCCCAAACTCAAGGTCACTATACTTAGAAAAATGAAATTTATGAAACTTGAAAATAATTAATGAAGATTCAGTGTACCTTTCACTGACATAGTCGCTACTACATCTTCATCCATGACTGGTAAATATCACCAAAGCGATATAAAAATACTTCTCTCTATATGATGTATCCATGGGATGAATCTGAATCACTCTTCATATGATTATAACACTTCACCCTACATTACGTACTAGAACCTCATAGCACAAAAAGATATAGGTGATAGAAAGATATATGAATGATGGATTTACGAATGATAATGATCGAAAAAACACACTTTCATCTCATGGTAATGGACTCTTTATAGGGCACTTAAGGATGCTTCTCATTTGTTTATGAATTTACTCATGTGTTATAATGAATGAGTAAACGTGTCATCCACTTCATGCATCTCATTCATGAATGCATCTAATCTCCTAACATTTCATCTCATGAAATGTTTATTGATTATAGTCATCATTGGGATATTTCTCTCAAATGTTAAAACTTAATGCCCAATTACCCATACAATCGAAGACTGACATGAACTAACCCACCAGGGTCCTTCCTCGACTGGTGGTAACATAAGAGTATCACCCCAATCCCACCTCTAATTAGTTAGGGTTTGATGACTAGCATTAAGTATGAATGCCTCATGACATGGGTAGCCTTGGCCTATATCAACCTGTAATATATAAATATCTTAAATTCATGAAAAAAGAAACATCACTGGAAGGATGTATATATAAATAATCAATTTAATTGTATACAATAAATTCATGAGACATGAGGTACAAATATATCACTAAAAAGAAAAATACAAAAGAACCATACATCTGAAAATTATTTAAAATATGACCAATACAAGACATAAGAAAACCCCTCCTCATTGTATGTACTCCTAGAATAACCTCCTATCACAATAGTTTTGGGACTAAGATGATGATGAAGGTCATGAAGGTTTCAAGAGTTGGTTTTTTTGTCAAGGTATGTTTCGAAGAAAGGAAATCACTTCACTTTGTTTTGTGGAAACATTTATTTTGGGTTTGTTTTGAAAAGAATCAGACCCATGATTATTTTTTACGATTCTTTGCTGGTTTGTATTTCATATAAATCATGATTTTATGTGAGAACTTGTTATGAAATATTGATAGAAGAAAGGGGGAGTGAAAGAGATGTTGCCAATAAAAAAATTTATTCAGATTGTTTTTCAAAACAATCATAAAAGAAAGTAGTGGTGCCTATTGTTTTTCAAAACAATCAGAAAAGAAAGTAGTGGTGCCTATTGTTTTTCAAAACAATCAGAAAATAAATTTGTGGTTCCTATTGTTTTTCAAAACAATCAGAAAACAATGATATCTAGATTTTATCGATTGTCTTTCAAAAAAATTGGATACTAAGTGGAATTGAAAAGTGATGTCGATTGAATAGGTGATGCCGATTGAAAAGGGTGATGTCGATGGGAAAGTTGGTGTCGATGGTAAGTGGTGTCGATCAAAGTGGTTCCAATGGAAGATGAGACACCAATTATTTTTCAAAACAATCATATTTGGGTAGAAGAAAAGTAATGAGATGGTGTTGATTGAGAATGAATCATATTTAGATTGTTTTTTATCATATATGGGAAGATCATCCTTATCAGATTGTTTTGTATCATACATGAGTAGATATTTATCTTCAGATTGTATTTGATCATGTCCAACAATCGTAACCAGGATGATCATATCCAGAAATCGTAACTAGAAATGATCAGTAATAATATCCAAAAATCATAACCAGAAATGATCAGTGATTATATATAGCAATCTTAACCAAAAATGATCAGCGATCATATCCAGAAATCGTAACCAGAAATGATCATCAATCGTATCCATTAATTATAACCATAAATTATCAGTGATCGTATCCAGCAATTATAACCAGAAATTTCCATCATGATCATATCCAGCATGATCGTATCCAGAATGATCGTATCCAGCAAGATCGTATCCATCATGATCGTATTTAGGATAATTGTATCAATACCATTGTATTCAAAAAATATCATTCTTGGATTGAGATGAAAAGAAAGAATCAGGAATGAATGGAAAGTTACAATACTTTCCAATTGAATTCATACGATGCTAAAGCTGATCCTCAATGATTTAAAAGTCATGAAGGTAGTCATGATACAAGCACATGTTGGTGAATGAAGTGTGTTTTCTCATGTGGGTAAAGAGAAAAGAAAATAAAGTGGAGATTGATGAATGAATTGTCAAAGGGGGAGCCTTTCTTTTAACATAGTGATTGTATCTCAAGTGGAGACGTGCATTTCTTCAAGCACATTAAATTGGTATTTTATCAAGCATTGTTTTGAAGAAATCAATATGAGAGAATTGGTTTTAGACCCATGTATTTCTCAGAAAATGTAATTTTATTGACATTTGAAATGGGATTCTGGAAAAGAATAGATGAATATTGTGGAAGTTTTGAGAAGAATCGAGAAGCATTGAAAAGGTCATAATTGCTCTGATATTTCAGGAGAAATTTAGATTTGGGTGAATTTAAGTGATCAAGAAAGTGTTTTGGGATTACCGCCTAAACATGTTTTGGGTCACCTATAAAAGGCGTGAAGTACATTGTACGTGGGTGACACTAGTGGAAAAAAACGTTTAACACGTCGTCATTTTTCACGTCGGTTCTATATAACCGACCTGAAAATATATAAAAATAAATTTATCATGTCAGTTATAAAATAACCGACGTGAAATATCGAATCTGGTTTCTTTATCACATAGGTTATAAAATAACCGACATGATAAAACAAATATCGGCAATTTATCACGTCGGTTATAAAATCATCGATTTGATAAATAATTTTCTACATCGGTTATTAAATAACTGACATTATAAACATAAAAAAATAGTTTATCACATTGGTTATTTAATAACCAACTTGATAAATCTTTTAAATGATTTATCACGCCCCATATTCAGTCATTCAGTTTTCCTCGATCGGGCGGCCTGCGACTTGTCTCTCTTGTACCGAAAACCTAGAAAGGATTCTTTGAAGTTATTCCCTCCAGCCTCATTTTTCCAACATCATTCATCATATTTATTATCAAAAGATCTATCATGTCAACTCGCAACACTCAAGTAACACTCACACAGCTCGGTTTCATTTTTTATTTTTTGTAATGACCTAAACTTATTTTTTGAGATGTTATTTTTCTATATTTGTTCTTGCTATCATGGTAAGCGTCATAGTGTTCTTTTATACCATGATAAATTCTTTTCTGGTAAAATAAACCATGGATGTGATATCATGAAAGTTTACAATTTTTTTGTGTTCTATCATGTGTGTGTGCGTGTACAGGGGGTGGGGGTGTCTAGGGGTGGGGTGCTATCCAGGGGGGTGGGTTGTCTAGGGGGTGGGGGATTTCCAAGGGGTGGGGGTGTCCATGGGGTGTCCAAGGGGGTGGGGTGGTGTCCAGAGGTTGTGGGGCTGTCCAAGGGGGTAGGGGTGTCCAAGGGGGTGAGGGGTGGTGTCTAGGGGGTGAGGGAGTCGTCCAAGGGGGTAGGGGTGTCTAGGGGGTTGGGGGTGGTGTCCAGGGGGTGAGGGGGATTTTCAAGGGGGTAGGGGTGTCCAGGGGGTATCCAAGGGGGTAGGGGATGGAGGGTGGTGTCCAGGGGGGTGGAGGTATCCAGGGTGTGGGGATGGTGTCCAGGGGGTGAGTGGGTTGTCCAAGGGGTGGGGGTGTCCAGGTGTGGGGGCTGTTTAGTGGGGTTGGGGGGTTGTCTAGGGGGTGGGGGCTGTCCAAGGGGGTGGTGGTGTCCAGGGGGTGTTCAAGGGTGTGGGGGTGGTGTCTAGGAGGTTAGGGGGCTTTCCAAGGGGGTGAGGGTGTCCAGGGGGTGGGGGTGGTGTCCAGGGGGTGAGGGGGAAGTCTAGGGGTGGGGGTGTCCAGGGGGTGGGGTGTCTAGGGGGTGTCCAAGGGGGTAGGGGTGGGGGTGGTGTCCATGGGGTGGGAGTGTCTAGGGGGTGGGGGCTCTCTAGAGGGGTGGGGGCTATCCAAGGGGGTGTTGGTGTCCAGGGGCTGGGGGTTGGTGTCCAGTGAGGGTGAGGGTGCTTTCCAAGGGGGTAGGGGTGTCCAAGGGGTTGGGGTGGTGTCCAGGGGGTGAGGGGGCTGTCCAGGGGGGTGGCGGTGTCTAGGGGTGGGGGTGTCCAGGGGGTTTCCAAGGGGGTAGGGGGTGGGGGTGGTGTACAGGGGTGGGGGTGGTGTCCAGGGGGTTAGTGGACTGTCCAAGGGGGTAGGGATTATCCAGGGGTGGGGGTGTCCATGGGGTGGGGGTATCCAAAGGGGTGGGGCTGTTTAGGGGTGGGGGCTGTCCATGGGGTGGTGGTGTCCAGGGGGTGTCCAAGGGGGTGGGGGTGGTGTCCAATGGCGTAGGGGTTAGAAATCCCCTCACCCCCCCCCCCTGGAAACCACTCCCCCAACCCCCCTAGACACCCCCCACCCCCATGGACACCCCCCCCCCCCCATCCCCTGGACAGCCCCCACCCCCCTAGACACCCCCACCCCCTTGGGCACCCTGGACAGCCCCCTACCCCCTTGGACAGCCCCTACCCCCCTTGGACAGCCCCCACCACCCCCCTAGATAGCCCCTACCCACTTGGACACCCCCTTTGTATATATATATCTCAATGGTTTCATTGAAACCGTTGGCATATATTAACATCAGGAAGTCTATACCAATGGTTCTGGTAGAACCGTTGGTATAGGGCTATTGCAATGACCATCATGCCAATGGTGCTTGAAACCATTGGGATATACTATCCCAATGGTTTCAAATCATTGGGATAGGTGTAATTTTCAGTAGTGAATGTATACATATTTTAATATTTATACTTTATATTTATTGTTTACAGAAGGGTGAATTTGGTATCTAGTTGCACTAGGATGTATTATTTGCGTACCTTAAGAATAAAGGATCCAAGATGATTTTAAAAATGTTATATCTAACTATATTTTCTTTTTTAAAATCATTTTCATGTATATATGTTTAAAATATGAATATATTTGTTTTATATTTCAAAATTGTTTTACTTTAAAATTATGATATTTTTTATATAAATATAAAATTGGATTATCTTAACAAGATGTATAATTTTGATATTTGTTATAGGTAATAATGAGTTGAAGTTGGATTATGACACATCGAATGAGTAATGAATATAAGGAAGGTGTTGATGCCTTTTTGTAATTTTTTAAACAGAATGTTCCAAGCAGTGACATGTTTTTCTATCCATGTCTGAAATGCTTGAATATAAAAATTTGAAAAGTAGAGACATCAAAGATCATCTGATTTGTTGTGGTTTTAATCCGAGTTACAGGCCTTGGATTTGGCATGGTGAAACTGGACAGAATTTCAGATCTACTGATGATGATGATTTGTAAGATGGTAACTCCAATGGAATTGAAGAAATGATTCATGATATTGCAGCAGAACAAATTGAGATAGAACCGACAGTTGTGCATCTATATGGTGATGCTGAAAAACCATTATATCCTGGTTGTATATATTTTATGGTTTTTCAGTGATGGTAAGATTGATTTACCTGAAGGAAAAACATGGATAGAGTGGCAGAAGTTTTACAGAGCTGCTTCAATTGTTTAAATACATTCTTCCAAAAGACAATGATCTTCCAGAATCACATTATAAGTCAAATAAAATATTATGCCTGATTGGATTGGGATACAAGAAAATACATGCTTGTCCAAATGATTGTATGATATATAGGAAGGAATATGAATTTCTGTCATAGTTTCCTAAATGTGGAAATCACGGTATAATTTGAAAGAAAAATCACAGGCTAATGTTGAGATTACAAAGATCCCATGCCAAGGTATTTTGGTATCTTCCTATAATTCATTGTTCGAAACATTTATTTGCTAATTCACATGATTAAAAAATGTTAAGATGGCATTCTAATGAGCAGATATGTTATGGAAAAATAAAACAACCAACTGATTGTCCACAATGGAATAAAATTGATGAGGAGTATCCTACATTTTGAAATGAAATTAGAAATCTCATAATTGGGTTTTGCACATATGGAATGAATCCATACCTAACCCTCAGTAGCACACATAGTTCATGGACTGTTTTATTGGTAATTTACAACCTCTCTCCTGAAGTTTGTATAAAGTGAAAATATGTCATGTTGAGTATAATTATCTCTGGTCTGAAGCAACCTGGAAATGATATTAATGTTTTATTGTCACCATTGATTGATGATTTGAAACTTTTATTGTAGGATGGTATTAGGGTGTATGATTCTTATAAAATGGAATATTTTCAACTGCATGTAGTGCTTCTATTCACTATAAATGACTTCCCAGTGTATGGAAATTTTTCTGGATATAGTGTTAAGGGGCATAAAGAATGTCCAATTTGAAAACAACAGACTTCATATTGTTAATTTCATCATGGGAGGAAAACAGTATACATGGGTCATCAAAAAATTTTGCCTATGGATCACTCTTATAGAAGACTAAAAAATGAATTCAATGGATCATAAGAATTTGATATTTCTCCAAAACCATTATCCCCTGATGTGTATTTTGAGAGGGTGAAAAACCTTGATGTGTCATTAGAAAAGACACATAAATCTGGTAATGATAGACATATTTGGAAGAACATGTCAATATTTTTTGAGCTACTGTATTGGAGATATTATGAATTGAAACATAATATTGATTTCATGCATGTGGAGAAGAATATTTAGGACAGTTTGATTAGAAAATTATTAGATATTAAAAGAAAGACTAAAGATGGGTTGAATGCAAGATTAGACGTACTATCAATAGGAATACATTTGGAGTTAGCTCCCACTCCTAATGAAAGATGAACATTTCTTCCCCCGGCTTGTCATACATTATCTAAGATGGAGAAAATTATATTTTTTTCAGTGTCTTCATGATATCAAAGTGCCTCAAGGTTATTCTTCAAATGTAAAAAATTTTGTCACTTTGAAGGATTTGAAGTTGATAGGTATGAAATCTCATGATTGTCACGTCATGATGAAATAACTTCTACCAGTTGTATTGCGTGGAATATTGCCCATCTGTGTCAGAAAGACTATAATGAAGTTGGGTTATTTTTTCAATTCAATTTTTAATAAGGTGACTAATGTGAATGATTTGAAAATTTTGGAAAAGGATGCAATTTCTATAATTTGTCGATTGGAAATCTATTTTCCGCCATATGTTTTTGATATAATGGTGCATTTAATGGTTCATCTGATTCGAGAAGTAAATCTTTTTGGACCAGTTTATCTTTGTTGGATGTATCCTTTTGAAAGGTATATGAAAATATTGAAGGGGTATGTTAAGAATCTATATCGACCTGAAGCCTCCATTATTGAAAAGTGTATTTTTGAGTTGGTTGCGGAGTTTTGTAGGAGCTACTTGGCTGCGGAGGAGCACATAGGTTTGCCTCCATATCACCATGAACAATTTAATAATGAGGGTACGGGGATTCATGGCTTGAAAGTCAAATCGTTGTCAACTAAACAGATTGAGAAGGTAGAATTATACATCTTGAATAACATAGCTGATGCTCAACTATATATCACATTGCATATTAATGAGTTGAAACAATTTCATCCAAAGAATAAAGAAATTTGGATTTTTAATGAGCACAAAAAAACATTTTTTCCATGGTTTAAAAAGACCTTGCTTGGTAGATCAGATGTATCAGATGACATTTGATATTCCTGACACTGGAGGAGTTATGAAGAAATGTTTATCGATGGTTTCTAGGAGATGGAGGGATTTCAAATCAACCCTCACATCTGATTTCATTTTTTTTCATAGGAATCATGACAATCCATGTCATATATATTCTTTCATAGATGAAGACACATGGAGGCAATTTGTTAAAAGTAAAAGAAATGATTCATTTTTGGTAAGGATAATGTATACTTTTATAATCTTTCTTATATAAATGATCTTATTAATGTTTTGTTAATGATTTATTATTCTTAATTTACAAAAAACAAGTACATTTTATCAGGAGATCCAATCTAAAAATGTATACCCTCATAGTTTATCTCGGGGAGGGTATACATTATTGAAAGAACAAATGATGGCAGAAAAATTACAAAAAATAAAATTTGATTCTTCAAGATATGGAGAGGTTTCACCTTCATCCCCTCCATATAGACATGAAAAATGGAAGAGATATCGGATGAGAAAAAAGGGAAAATATCTTTCGGAAGAATCGAGAATCGTATCTAAGAGGATTGTAAGATATTTATTTTATTTGTTTAAGTTAATTATATTCTTTATATAATTTGAATCATTACAGAAATGTTCAATTAATTAATACAGGATTCTCTTGAGGAGTAGAGCTCACAGGGGGTATTTACAGCTGCTGGGAGGCAAGATATTTTATCTGCCTCATTAGGAAAGCCTGAACACCCCAGTCGTGTACAAGGATATCCGACGGGTGTATTGGTAAGAAAAGTGTTTCCACGTTCTTCAACTTATTCCATTTAGGGTGTTTATAAAAAAATAGAATCCTTTGAGGATGAAGTTCATAGTATTAATTTGAAGATGGAGGAAAATATTAGAGCGTCAGTACAGTCTATGTTTACAGACATGCAAAGACAATTTCAGACTACAGTTCCCACTCCACTACCCCCCCCTACAGACCCCATTATTTATCCTACACCTCCTCTAGTAGCTCACACTCCCCCACCTCAACCTGCGGACCACATTTTTTATCCCACTCCTTCAACATAGCTTCCTACTTATTGTGAGTTGAATGTTGATGATCCTCACCATCATATAGTTTCATATGGGCTGGTATATTGTATAGGAGATACAGCTCATCATCAATAGTTAGAGGTATAGCATCATATGGTCACTATATAGGATATTATAGATAGATCAGCTCGACTACCATTACCAACAGATGAGGTGACGACAGTTAGACATAGGATTGACCACTTTTTAGTTTGGCTATCCAAACTTCTGTGACTCATTACCATAGAGGTATGTATGTTATATCTTTTATTTTATTTTTTATTAAAGTTTTAACATTTGAAAACTAATATATTTTTCTATTTATTTTTATAGGAATACTTCAAAGGTAAAGAAATACTATATAGACAAAAAAAAGACAAATGGATGTGAAATTAGATACAGATTCTAGTAGTCTTGACAGATTGTCAAGATATTTAATTTTTTTGGCAGATCATTATGAGTTTACAATGGAATCTCATGTTTTTGGATGTGCAATCAATGTGGGGATTGTAAAAAATTATATCATGGAGTTTTTTACTTGAGATAAGTTGGGAATCAACATGGTGCAGATTTTTTTCATTTAAGTCTTAACACCTTTCCCTGCATTATATTTATTAAAAATGTATAATTATGTATGTTTTTTATTAGGTATATTTATAACATGTCTAAGAAGAATGAGAAGACAGATTTATATGGATTCATGGACCCACAATTGATTTCCCCTGAAGGACATGCATTGGATGAGGAACAAAGAACACTTTATATTACTGAAAGATTTGAACAGAATATAATCACATAGTGTTGGATGATGACTTTTCATGAGGGGTATGAAACATACATATAGCAAAGTGTTCATTATCTTTTAACATAAAAAACCACTAACCATAAATTTTCTTTTATATTAGTGATCATTGGATGTTAGGTGTTTTTTTTCAAGGGATAAAACACTTTATTGGATATGCTCTATCCATGGAGATGTGTGGGGAAGTTTCTAGAATATGTTGGAAAAGTGAGTTTCAATTTATTAATAGTTGTTTATATTATAATGAATATTAAATTCATCCCATTCGTATTATTTTCTAACAAGGTATGGCTCTACTTTCGAAAAAAACAAATAAAAAGAGTGTCAATATCAAATATGTAAAAGTAAAGGTAAATATCCATTTATAATTTGTACTTTTCGATGTATTACATAAAAATGATATTTGGAATTGACACTCATTTAAACAGAATTTTCATGAAAAACAAAGAATCTTCTAATGAGGATATTATATGTTAAGATTTATGTATGAAATAATTACAACTGGAACACTTGTGAAGTTTGACCTGGTAAGATTTCCTTATAAAAGTTTCCATAATATTTCATTTGATTTATTCATTATAAATTTTAACTACTATACTTTTAATTTGTATCTATTTGATGACCCTCAACCCTATAGTTCTCAAGAGGTCAAACACTTACAAGTGGAATGTTCAAATTATTTTACAGGTTTGATTGGATTTTAGTTTTTTTGTAGTGTAAAATGTAATTTTGAATATTGTAATTATAATTGTATATTTGGTAGTTTTTTTTTGTTGGATTTAGGTTTTTTTAGTTGAAATTGTGTATTTTGAATGTTATATATGTGAATGTTTAATTTTTCTTTAGTTATTATTTTTTTTTTCTAGTTCTGATGTTTTTCTGGATTGGATTCTAGTCTGTTTTTGGCCTGCTTTTGGTCTGGTTTCTTCTTGTTTCATACTTTGGAAGAGCATAGTAATGGTTTCATGGGGGGTGCAGTTTCTAAGGGGGTTGTCCAAGGGTTAGGGGGTTTCCAGGGTGTGGGGTGTCCAAGGGGGTAGGGGGATGTACATGAGAGTGGGGGCTGTCCAGGGGGGTGGGGGTGTCCAGGGGGTGGGGGATGTCCAGTGGGTGGGGGATGTCCAGTGGGTGGGAGGGTGTCCAGTGGGGTGGGGTGGTGCCCAGTGGGTGGGGGCTGTCCAGGGGGTGGGAGGGTGTCCAGGGGTGGGGGTTGTCCAGTGGGGTGGGGTGTTATCCAGTGTGTGGTAGGGTGTCTAGGGGGTGGGGGTTGTCGAGGGGGTGGGGGTTGTCTAAGGGGATAGAGGGTGTCCAGGGGGTGGGGGTGTCCAGGGGGTGGGGGATGTCTAGGGGTGTTCAAGGGGGTGGGTGGGGGTGGTGTCCAGGGGGTCCGTCCAGTGGGGTGGGGTGGTTTCCAGTGGGTGTGGGTTGTCCAGGGGGTGGGAGGGTGTCCAGGGGGTGGGGGTTGTCCAATGGTGTGGGGTGGTGTCTAGTGGGTGGGAGGGTGTCCAGGGGTGAGGGTTGTCTAGGGGGTGGGGGATGTCCAAGGGGGTCGGGGTGTCTAGGGGGTGGGGGGTGTCCAGTGGGTGGGAGGGTGTCTAGGGGTAGTGGGGTTTCCAGGGGTGGGGGTGTCCATGGGGTGGGAGGGGTTGTTCAGGGGGGTGTCCAGGGGGTGGGTGGGTGTCCAGGGGGTGGGGGCTATCCAAGGGGGTTGGGGTTGTCCAAGGGGTGGGGGTTGTGCAGGGTTTGGGGGGGTTTCCAGGGGTGGGAGGGTGTCCAGGGGGTAGGGGTGTCCAGGGGGTGGGGGGTTGTCCAAGGGGGTAGGGGTGTCCAGGGGTAGGGGGTTGTCCGGTGGTTTTGGTTTGGTTTTGGTCTGTTTTTTGATTGTTTCAGGTCTTCTTTGGTAGCTTATTGTAATGGTTGAATTGTATTATTAAAAAAATTGGTTTTTATGTCGGTTATTTTATAACTGACATAATAAATGCATGGTTATGTATTTTTAAATTGGTTATTAAATAACCTATCTAGTATATATGTTTTCACATCGATTATTTTTTAACCTACATGAAAAACCGATTCGCAGACTAGTTTATCACGTCGGTTATGAAAATAACCGATGTGATAACTTTGTTTTTCACTTTGGTTTTCTAATAACCAACATGAAAAAAACTTCGGATGGGTTTTTTATTATGTCGATTATTTAAAAACTGACATAATAAATCATGACTAAGAACCGTTTTCCACATCGGTTTTTTAGGAACCAACATGAAAATGGCTTCAGATTTTTGTCTATGAAGTTGGTTTTAAAATAACTGATATAAAAAACAATGTTTATAACATCCCCTGCAATAACTTCAGCCAAAAACCGACGTAAAAAATGAAAAATAACCGACATAAAAAATGTTTTTTTCAATATTGTGACTTGTAGAAGATAGAGAAGCTCCGGGTTTCTAGAGAGAAGAAGAGATCAATTACGTTCAGATTGTCAATTGTTTTGGGTGGTTCTAATTCATTCATATTCTATTTAGCATGAAAATTGTATTCAAGAATTTAACCAATGCCGATTCATTTGTATTTCATTCTATTAGGAAAATCAAACTTGAAGAATTGTATTCAGGAATTGAAGTGGTACTAATTCTACTCTATTTTTTTCTATCAGAAAATTTGAATGGGAGATTTGTATTGAAAGAATCATAATGGGGGATTTGTATTGAAATAATTTTAATGGTATATTTGTGTTTAATGAATCGTATTCAGAGAAGATCAGTCTCAGTGATTAATAACAAATTCCAAGTGGTTCTTACCTTTCTTCTTAGTAAGGAATTGATGAATTATATTACAATTTGAATACATTTGTTTAATTGAAAAGAATAACAAGTAACATGAGTTGTTACAAAACAATTGTATTACTCTATTGTGCTAAGAGGTTTCACACGCACTAGTGGGATTGTTTCATAGTTCTACATGAGTGAAAGGGTACATCCTACTCATTGTAATCCAAGGATTGTTTTCTTAGTGTATTGTATAGTATTGGATCATTTACAAACCATTCCAAGGACATAGATATTATTATTGAATATTTAACCTTGTAAATATTTGTTTTCCTTTGGATATGTGTTGATTTGTTTCTCATCAGGGAATTGAAATCCTTAACTGGAGGTGAAGGTTGTTTCAATTGAAAAGAAACATAAAAGAAAAATATTATCACTACTTCACCCTCTCCCACTCTCAGTGATACAACACTTAGACTGGGAACTTTCAATTGGTATCATAGGGAGGTTTCCTTCACTATTATTTTATAATGGAGAACATGAACTGTGTGAATAGTAAAGGTATTTTGGTCTTTGATAGAAATAATTATCATATCTGGGAAGATAGAATTCTTTCATATAGTATGCCTTTTAGTTATAATGTTCTTGAATCTTCAACGGTTGGGTTTCCTCCCATTGATGATAGTTATCCACTTACACCTATTGACAAGAAGTTTCTTGAGAATGATGGAAGGTCCAAGAATGCTATATTATCATCACTTTATGAAATTGAATTATTGAGAGTGAAAGGTTTTTCCACAGCTAAAGTTATATGGGATAAGCTGAAAACATATATGAAGGAAATAAAAAATTGAAGAAGGGAAAGTTACAAATATGGAGATTTAAGTATGAAGATTTGAATATGGGTGAGAATGAATATGTTGGGGAATTATTTACCAAGGTAAAAGACATTGTGAGTACTAGCAGATGTCTTGTTTAAAAGCTAAAGGATTATACAGTTTTTGGAAATATCTTGAGAATCCTACCTAAAAAATTTGATAAAAAAATTCTTCATTGGAAGACAGAGATCCAGAAACATTGTCGCTTGATGATTTACATAGCACTCTTATTACCTATGAAATTTGAAGAGAGAATTATATGAAGAGAAAAAAAGGATAATATAGAGATTTATTTTAAGGATATGAATAAATAAAAGTCACAGAATATTGTTATTGAAGATGAAGATGGTGATTCTGACTCTAAAAATGAGGTATGTAAAAATCTCAATGAAATCCTATCCTTATTTTCTAACAATGTGAAAATAAGTATAGGGAAATTCAAACGAAACTTCCATTTAAATTATTTGAATTTGGAGGTGTTGGTCACTTTGCATCTAATTATCCTCAAACAAATAAAGAAGTGGATAGTGATATTTAAGAAAGAAAGATAATAATATCATAGAAGAAAAATGGAGGCAAGGGAAAAGAAAAGAAACTCTTCAAATCAAAAATAAGAAGTTTCTTGTCCAAAGAAAATGAAGAAGAAGAGAGTGATGATGAATCTGAAAAATACATTGAGTATGGTAATGAAAATACTTTAATTTCAATAGTGAATGATGAAGAATTCAGAAGCAGTAGTTCTGAAGAAGAAGAAACTCAGCTTTGAAATGCATCTGAAAGAAGAGTTGAAAGAATGTCTGAGAAAGATTGGAAGGCTTGAAAAGAAAAACAAAAATATGGAAGATGAATGCTCAATCAAACAAGAATGTTTTACTAGTGAGAAAGAAAATCTGATTGAAGAGATTGATGATTTGAAGAAATCTCTTGAAGAAGAAAATAATTGTAATCAGAATTTAGAATTGAAGTTGAAATTAAAATAAGAAGAGTTGGAACTTTTCCAACAAAAACTATCTTAAGCTGAAAAGAAAATTCTATGTTTCCAAAACTCTATCACAGAAGCTGTTTAATTTTCTTATAATGAGAAACCTGATAAGGTTCAAAAAAAAGGTACCTTCAAAGGGTTAGAAGAATAATTTAATTGTTTTTTAAATGAAGAAATTTTCTAATGTTATGTATGTGGCTAAGACCAACAAGGTTGGGAATGTTTTGAAACATTCTTAATCTAGAAATGTTTCTAATACTTATAGTTATGATAATTTATAAAATAAAATAATAAATCTGATTGATAATAGAAAGGTTGGTGAATTAGAAAAGAAAGAGAAGAAGGTGTCTGAGAAACACATTCACAAGTCTGATCAGTATGGAGGTTTCAGAGGAAAATACTCTTTCAATGGGTATTTCTAGTATTGTGGTGGATTTAGGTGCATAGAAAGTATGTGTTGGTTCAATCAACAACATTACTATTATCCCACAGGTTATGAAAGGAAGAGATTGATGGGGAGTAAATCTTCTTAAAGAAAGGAAAATGATAAAGTTGTCTTGAAGAAATCTGAAAAGAATGAAGTGAATATTGAGAATAGGTTCCAACCCATGGAAACTATTTTTGAAAGATGTGAACAACCTAGACACCTTGCAAAAGGATGTCTTGTTTTGTCACTGGCTCAGAAAAAGATTCTCAATTCTCAAAAGCTGAAGGTGAATAATTAAAAGAATGGATAAAAAGCGCTTGTTGTTAAAACTGCATTAAAATCCATGAAAGGAGAAAGACCCTAGATACTTGATATTGGGTGTTCTTCTCACATGATAGGAGACTTGAAATTGTTGAAGGATGTGAAAGATTTTAAAGAATTTATGGTGACATTTGTAAATGATTAATCATTGAAAATCAAAGGTATTGGGTCATCCATCATTGGAAAAGAAAAGATGAAATCTGAGAAAACATTGTATGTTGATGGGCTAAAACATAATCTGCTAAGTGTTTCATAATTGTGTGATGAGGGTAAAAAATTTGTCTTCAAGAAAGATGTATTTTTTGTAAATAGTGAAGAAGATGTAAATATTGTTACAAGAGGTTCACGTATGAAAGGAAACTTGTTTCAAGTTGGTGACTGACAAAACTCTTGTTACATAAGTATGGTGGAAGAAAATCAGTTATGGCATAAAAGTCTTGGAAATATGTGTCAGAGAAACATAAGAAAGTTATCTAAAAGAGACAGTGTTCGAGACGTTCCTTATTTTCCAAGAAGTAGAGATTGGTGTTGCACTATTTTTCAGAAAGGAAAGATTAAAAATGT
This sequence comes from Viscum album, assembly GCA_963277665.1. Lineage (NCBI taxonomy): Eukaryota > Viridiplantae > Streptophyta > Magnoliopsida > Santalales > Viscaceae > Viscum > Viscum album. Next base: position 1,941,619,821 of record OY728159.1, read on the forward strand.
TGTGCATAAGAAAGTTGATATTTGTTCAAAACAACCCCTGGAGCTGATCCATTCTGATACATGTGGACCAATGAGGAAACAATAAACACGTGAATATAAGTACTCCATTACTTTAATTGATTATTTTACTCTCATTACTTGTTTTATGTACATGAAACACAAATTAGATTCTTTGAAAATGTTTAAAAGTTTCAGAACAAAAGCTGAGAAGGAATGTGAGTATTCTGTGAAGAAGTTGAGAACTGATAATGGTGGTGAATACTGAAGTGAATAGTTTAAAAACTATCTTTAGAAGCATGGAATTCAGCATGATTATAGCTCTCCATACACTCCCCAAAAAATGGGTTTGCTGAAATAAATAATTGAAGTTTGTTGGAAATGGGAAGAACCATGTTACTTGAGCATGGTCTTTCTCATTACTTTTGGAGGCAATCCATGAGTACTATTGTTTGTATTCATAACTATTGTTTCTATAGGACCCAATCAGGTATGACTCTCTATGAATTGTTTTATGGAAAAACTCCAAGTTTGAATCACTTTATATTTTTTGGTAGTTCTTGTATTATTAAGAAGAAAGGTGGAAACTATGGTAAGTTTGATCAGAAAGGTGAGGATGGAATCTTTCTTGGATACTCTCTAAAAGGAAGAGGATATAGATGTTACAACAAAGAAACAAAAATAATTGTTGATTCAGTTGATGTGAAAGTTATTGAATTATATGAGAAATAGAAACATGTTTAGGTAAACAATGAAGTTGATAAAGTTGAAGAAAAAAATTATGATAAGGATACATACAAGTGTATTCCTTCTCAAGAAGAAGAATCAGACTCAGCTATTTCAAGTGATGAAGACAATATAAAATCTTATCAAAGGCTGAGGAAACATGTGGAAGCACAGAATATAATTGGTGATCAACATCAAAAGGTTCAAACAAGAATAAAAACCAATTGCATTACACATACTTTATTGTATTCAAAAGTGGAACTGAATGGTGTGAAAGAAGCTTTTGAGAATCCAGAATGGGTTCAAGCCATGAATGATGAATTGGATCAGATTGAAAAGAATAATACATGGGAACTCGTACCCAATCCTAAAAACAAAAACATCATTGGAATAAAATGGATTTTCTGGAACAAGATGAATGAAGAAGGTGACGTTATAAGAAACAAATCAATATTGGTATGCAAAGGGTACTCACAAATTGAGGGTATTGATTTTGATGAAACCTTTTCTCCTATGGAAATACTTGAAATAATCAGAATCTTTCTTGTTATTTCCACACAATGAGGCTAAAAGCTCTTTCAAATGGATGTTAAATCTACATTCCTAAATAGTGATCTTGGAGAAGATGTTTATATTGAACAACCTTGTGAATTTGTTATTGTAAAAGATGAAGGTCATGTGTGCAGATTGAAAAAGGATTTTTATGGTATAAAACAAGCTATGAGGGCATGGTATTCCAAATTAGATACATTTATAAGAAAGATGAATTTTAGCAAAGGAATAGGGGATAGAAATCTTTACATCAGACAAAGTCAAGAGTATTCCATCATTATAATTGTTTATGTTGATGATATTATCTTTTCTGGGAAAGATGAAGGAAGTTGTGAAAGATTTTTTGAAGAAATTAATAATGTTTTTGAAATTTCCATGCTAGGAGAAATGAAATAATTTCTTGGGTTACAAACCCAACAAAAGAAAGAATTTATTTTTCTTTCCCAAGAAAAGTATGAAAAATAACTTCTCAAGAGGTTTGGCGTGGAAAATTCAAAACTTTTTTCCACACCCATTTTAATGGGAACAAATTTGAGTAAAGATGGAAATGGAAAGAAAGTTGATCAGAAAGAGTATCAGAAGCTGATTGGAAGTCTATTGTATTTGACTACCTCAAGACTTGACATTGCTTATGTTGTTACCTTATGTGCAAGATTTCATAGTGCTCCAATAGAATCACATATTATTTCTGGAAAAATAATTCTTATATACATCAGAGGCAAAATATAATTCAGAATTAGGTATTGCAGCTCAGATAGTATTGATTTATTTGGGTATTTTGATGCAGATTGGGCAGGAAATGTTGATGATAGAATATCTACATCTAGTTTTTTATTCTTTTTGGGAAAGAAATGTGTTAGTTGGGATTCGAAGAAAAAAAATCAGTAACTCTCAATATGGATGATGTTGAGTATGTTTCTTCTACTCAAGCTGTTACTCAACTTATGTGGATGAAAACACAATTGGAAGACTTTATTTTTTAAGTGAAGTTACCCTTTCTCTTGGGTTGTGAAAATAAAAGTACAATCAATCTCACCAAGAATCAAGTGTAACATTATCATTCTAAACATATTGATATCAAATATAATTTCATCAACATCATAACAAGTTGCTGGTTTCTTTACAAAACCTTTATCGAAGGAATCATTCTCAAATATTAGGTTGAACATGGGTGTCCAACCTCTTTATCTTCAAGGTTGAGGTATGTATATATGTCCCCTCTATTTTCTTACCTTTGGATTGTTTTGTCAAGTGGGAGAATTTTTTTTGTTTCATAAATTTATTGCACAAAAGAGAGATTTGTGGGTAATATGTGAATTCAGAATTTTTTAGTGTGTGAACTATTCTAACTATTTATTGGAGTGGTTGTAGTAAAAGAAATTGAATTGTTTTCCAAGTAGAATAAATAAAATAAAGAGGTGTTCATGATCACTATTTTGGATAACATGGTTTTTCTATTAATGATTCTTGTTTCCTACAATTATTTAGCTCAAGTAAGCTTAGAATTATTGATATGTAATCTATTTCTTAAGTTTACAAAGTTCAGTGATTTATTAAAAAAATTTAACAACAAAATTCAAAGGGGGAGATTGTTGGGACCAAGCTAATGATGAAGGTGATGAAGGTTTCAGGAGTTTTTGTTGTTGTCAAGGTATGTTTTAAAGAAAGGAAATCACTTTAATTTGGTTTTTGGAAACATTTGTTTTGGGTTTTTTTAAAATAATCGTACCCATGATTATTTGTGATGATGCTTTTCTGGTTTTTATTTCATATAAATCATGATTTGATGTGAGAACTTGTGATTCAATCTCGATAGAAGAAAGGGTGAGTGAAAGAGATGCTGCCAATTGAAAAAATAATTGAATTCAGATTGTTTTTCAAAACAATCAGAAAAGAAATTAGTGGTTTCTATTGATTTTTAAAACAATCAAAAAAGAAAGAAGTGGTAACTATTGTTTTTCAAAACAATCATAAAAGAAATCAGTGGTGCCTATTAATTTTCAAAAAAATCAAAAAACAATTGTATCCAGATTGTATTGATTGTCTTTCAAAATAATTGGATACTGACTGGAAGTGAAAAGTGATGCTTATTGAATAGGTGATTCTAATTGAAAATGGTGATGTCGATGGGAAAGGTGATTTCGATGGTAAGTGGTGTCAATCAAAGTGGTTCCAATGGAAGATGAGATGCTGAATTTTTTTCAAAACAATCGTATTTGGGTAGAAGAAAAGGAATGAGATGGTGTCGATTGAGAATGAATCATATTCAGATTTTTTGGTATCTTATCTAGGCAGATCATCCTTATCAGGTTGTTTTGTATCGTCTTCGGGTAGATCTTTGTCTTCATATTGTATTTGATCATGTCCATCAATCATAACCAGGATGATTTTATCCATAAATCGTAACCATAAATGATCAGGGATCATGTCTAGAAATCGTAACCATAAATGATTAGTAATCATATACAAAAATAATAACCAGAAATGATATGCGATCATATCCAGCAATCGTAACAAAAAATGATCAGCGATCATATCCAGCAATCGTAACCATAAATGATCAGTGATCGTATCCTGCAATCGTAACCAGAAATGTCCATTATGATCGTATCTAGCATGATCGTTACCAGAATGATCGTATCTAGCATGATTGTATCTCACATGATCGTATTCAAGATAATAGTATCCAGACCATTGTATTTAGAAAAGATCATGCTTGTATTGAGATGAAAATAAAGAAGAAGGAATGAATGGAAAGTTATAATACTTTCCAATTGAATTCAGATGATGCTAAAGTTGATCCTCAATGATTTCAAAGTCACGAAGGTAGTCATGATACAAGCACATGTTAGTGAATGAATTGTGTTTTCTCATATGGGTAAAGAGAAAATAAAAGAAAGTGGAGATTGATGAATGGATTGTAAAAGGGGGATCCTTTCTTTTAAAATAGTGGTTTTATATCAAGTGGAGAAGTGTATTTCTGTAAACACATTCAATTGGTATTTTATCAATCATTTTTTTGAAGAAATCAATATGAGATAATTGGTTTTAGACCCATGTATTTCTCATCAATTGTAATTGTATTGACATTTGAAATGGGAGTTTGGAAAAGAAGAGATGAAGATTATATAAGTTTCCAGAATAATTGAGAAGCATTGAAAAATTCATAATTTCTCCTATATTTCAGGAGAAATTCATATTTGGGTGAATTTAAGTGAGTGGGAAAGTGTTTTGGGATTCCCACTTAAACATGTTTTGGGTCACCAATAAAAGGCATGAAGTACATTGTACTTGGGTGACTTATAGAAGAGATAGAAGCTTTGGGTTTCTAGAGATAAGAATAGATCAATTCCGTTCATATTGTCAATTGTTTTGGGTGGTACCTATTCATTCATATTATTTTCAGTATGACAACTGTATTTGATAATTGAAGCAGTGCTGATTCATTTGTATTTTATTCTATTTGGAAAGTCAGACTTGAATAATTGTATTCAGGAATTAAAGTGGTTCTGATTCTACTCTATTATTTTCTATCAGAAAATAGGAATGGGAGCTTTGTATTGAAAGAATCGTAATGGGAGCTTTGTATTAAAATAATTGTAATGGGATCTTTGTATTGAAATAATTGTATCCAGAAAAGATCGGTCTCAATGCTTCATAACAAAGTCCATGTGGTTCTTAACTTTCTTCTAGGTAAGGAATTGATTAATTATATTACAATTTGAATACATTTGTTTAATTGAAAAGAAGCATAGGTAACATGTGTTGTTACGAAACAATTGTATTACTCTATTATGCTAAGAGGGTGCACACTCACTAGTGGGATTGTTTCATAGTACTACATGAGTGAAAGGGTAAATCCTACTCATTGTAATCCAAGGATTGTTTTCTTAGTGGATTGTATGGTATTGGATCATTTCCAAACCATAATAAAGACGTAGATATTCTTATTGAATAGTGAACCTTGTAAATATTTTTGTTCCTTTGGATGTGTGTTGATTTTTTTCTCAGCAGGGAATTGAAATACTTAACAGGAGGAAAATTTTGTTTCAATAGAAAATAAACATAAAAGTAAAAGAGTATCAATGATTCACCCTCTCCCCCTCTCAGTGATACAACACTTCGACTGGGCACTTTCAAATAGTCACTTCCATAATCCAGGAACACCAAACTCTATCATGCATCACTGAGCATCACTAGACGTTATCTCTAAACAACCCACACCTTCTCTATATTCCCAAGACCATCCTTGAACTTGTGCATCATCTAAAAAAACACAAAACTTGTGGTAATGAATCCAGTATAGGAGTGAGTATAATTACACCTAGTAGGATGCCTTGAAAACCATAAATAAAACACAAAATAATAGGATTTCTCAAAGATCTCGATACTAGAGAGTAATCAAGAGAAATGCAAGGATGGAATGATCCATATATTCTCAACCATAATAAGTATCATGGATATAGAAAAGTACCACTTATCTCAAATACAATCCTTGAAGGTCTTACCTCATGAGAAGGTAAGGTTTCTTAGTGAATAATAAATCCCACAATCTGAAATCCATAACCAACAACATACCACATCTCAAAAAAAACTAATGGGGTGTTGAAAAGTCATAAATCTCTAAGAATCTGATCTTATCAGCCTTTACAAATAACCCACATCACTAGAATCCATAAAGGGGATCCTTCCCATCGATAATGCATGCTCATTAACTAAGGGAGTACCATACCCACTAGTATATCAATATCAAACCACTAAAAAGGTATCTAAACTATCAATATAAATCAACCCATATGATCTCATAAGAACTATAGTGGAGGATACCACACCCTAGGTAATTGGTTGGATACCAACTCTAGTGGATACCCAAACTCTTTAGATAAAGGGGGAAATAAATTCATGAATATAGGATCCTTCGCCTCAAGTGTGTGGGGGGTTAATGACCCTATCTGGTATATAGGTGGAGGATACCACACCCTGAGTATATGGGGGATATATAGCCTATATGAGGGTGGTGGGGAAACTCATACCCTAAAAACTATGCTTCTATGGGAGTACCATCCCCAAGAATGCTCCAATCATCATACTTAAAACCTCATTGTCAGTCCCACTGATCAAAATTAAAATTATACCTATCATAATTTGAAAATGGACTCATATAGTCAAAAAACCATACCATTGTGATCTAAATAAAAATTTATTAGAAAGGACTACTTATTTTCATTAAACATGCACTTGGTGAATAATTCAAAAAAGATGCCATGAAGGTGGAGTCTTGACCATGTTGTGTGCATCAGTGATATGCCCACACACGTGCCTCATGCACACCCCCTAGCTTGGGAACATGCACCCATGTGTTGGGTTGGGTCAGGAACACACAATCTACTTAGCTTCCAATCTTCCAGCTGGGGAGAGTCAATCAGATCTGTGGGTTGGGTCGTGGGGTTAGGCTCATGTGGTCTGGTCCATGTGTTTGGCCCACTGGATCGGCTTGGGTGACTGTCCTTGGTGAATCGCCTGAATCATACATGTGGTATTATCCCCACCAGTGGGGACTATGTCACAACACCTGTTAAGTCACCACATCCCATAGATCATAGTATCCCACGTGGGACACCCCCCCCCCCCCCCCACATGTGGTTCCAAACAATACAATTGTCCACCAACCATGTGCATACCAACGGCTACGTCGGTGACCAGACCCCCTTGCATGCACCATTAACTATGATGATGGTTTGTCTTCTCATCCTCCACTCTTCAAATGGGATTTTCATTTCCACACCTTGTTTCCACCTCCCTTGTTGGGTTATTGTACCATCCTAACTCCATACAATACTATTATCAAGATTCATCGTTCACGTGCAAAAGGTAAGAGAGAAGATAATAATGGAATAAAAGAGAGAGAATAGAGAGATAAAAGAGAATAATTCACCCACTTCTCCATCAATCACCACTACCATAATAAAAAAGTTAAGGTTTCATGAAAAATATATAATAATAATCAAATTGTTGGTTTTCCAAGTAAAGAATGAATAACATAGATAAATATCATATATTCAATGAATAATTTACAAAGAATAAAGATTTATTTTTTTATAAATTCGTTCATAAAAATCCATGAGAGAGGAAAATAAATTATTATAAATAATTTTAATAGAGGTTTCATGTAGAACAGATCATAAGATAAATCACATAGTCCTATCTCTATGGTATATTGTCGACACTAAATGATCTTATCATATTCCTCAACCTTCATTGTTTCTTCCATTATGGATGATAATAATACAAAATATTTTCATTATGAAAGGATGGTAAATGGTGAATTTTTCCTCCCTATGAGACTCTATCAATAGATGATTAATTGCATCCATTCCCTTTTTCTCATCCAAGGGAGAAATAATTAGATAAAAGGAAGAGTTGTTTCCATAACTACCCTAAATTAATTTCTTCTATTTAATATGAATTAAAACCTCCCATTATGTCTTTTAAAACCCCAAATTAATAGTTTCAAGATTTATCCATCAAGAATATCTAACTATCACATCATTGTTACAAGACACTTCATTTTTCATGTCATTTCCACATGGCACATCATTTGATATGTCATTGTGACATGTCATGTAGAGACCTAAAGCTTGACGTACATAGAAATTACATTAATTTTTCGGAATACTTAATACATGACAAAAACAGACGCCCAAAGACCGTATTAGTTTAGTGTCTTTGAAAAGTCAGAACATAATCTGTCTAACCATGGTAAAAGATCTTTAAAATCTCCCATAAAGATCTTCCCCTTTTGTTTTCTTACCTAAAACCTTTCTTTATATCCTGGGGAAAATAAAACATAAAAATGGTGATCTCAAATTCTCAGTAAGGACTTAAAACAATCCCTGAACATTTGAACGTAAGAACATGAACATAAAACATCAAAATCACAAGTAATGACATAAATCTTGGCAGTACATAAGGCATAAATCATAAAAGAACATTAATAATGATAAAATATTATGGAAATAAAACATGTAATTGTGGAAACCATTAATCACATGATATGATTTCCATAGTATCCAAGGAATTTCTGCCAATACCATCATAGTGGACAAAGTCCATTACTAAATCGGGTTTACTTGTCGTTCCATCCCTGTATTACTGAACCGAATTTTACTTACCGTTCCAGCCATGTATATCTCATGAGATATAAATCTTTACCCAATGAATTAGAGGGAGATATAGGTCTCATACATCTCATAATTAAATCATTCTTACTTGTTCCACAAAATAAACATAAATCATTCATCATAACCCAAAAAATAAAATGGGTTTCATAAACATCATCCCATCATAACATAATCCATATAAAAAATGGATATCATTTCATCATAAGAAAAATAAAACCATGTAAATAATAGATACATTATTATTGAAACATAACCATATTAAATAATGTTATCATAGATGGAAAATATTTTTAATAAAACACTTGAAATGAATTCTTGAGGAAAATATCCTTTCTTCTTCCAAATAATTTTCTTTTCTCAAAATGACGTGCAATTTAAAAGAAAAGAATTTCGTTGAATATAATCATGAAATCTTGTAGAGTAAGATTTATGTAAATAAGGTGTTATGAAATTTTAAAAATCCGTTCACGCCGTATAAGTTGAAAAAACATTATCCTCTTACTTTTAACAGAAAAGTCGAAAAGTACCACGTATGGTAAACAAAAAAAGATTCATTACATAACACAAAGTAAAAGTAAAAAAAGGGGTAAAAATTACTTTAAACATAAATTGAATAATATTAAACATTTTATAAAAACATTTTTATGGACATGGATGAAAAATATAACCCCAGTAAATACTTACATATAAGAAATCCCGGATAAAAATGAGATTGCAAAATTTTCCCTTACCTTATGTCCAATTTCTTATGTATGTGTCTGAGACTCCTGTATATTGGGTTTAAAAATATTATTTACTTATAATAGAACCATAATAATATTTATGGTATCATATATGATTCACTTATGACTTTATATTACCCATTCATTTGTCAATTCCGTGTTAAAGCTGCATTTTAGGTAAAATCGTTTCATTTATCATCCGTTTTTTGACTTGTAATTATTCATATGATTACTTAGATCATAATTACTAAATTACAGAATGTAAAACATGATTTATATATAATATATATTCAGAATATACATATATATAATAGATCAATAAATGGAAAGAAATACATCATTCATAGAGATGGTAGGTCGTACGTACGCATGAACGTTGTTTTTGTTTCCTTATTAATTTGAATGGGAGTAAGTAAATAACATATACATAAATCCAGTATCATTAATATGTCATATATTTCATGATTATTTATTATATATACTTTATAATCATACTTAAATGGTTAATCATGGATAATGAATCTCATCACGTCGTGGAGACGGTAATCTGTACGCACGCACGAGCGAAGATATCGTTCCCATAATTATTGAATGGTATTGGAGAGGATGATAGAATATATCAGAATTATTATCATGTTATAATAATCATATATATTTATTATTTACACCATTATACCCATCCAAGTAAGGTGGTGGTGGAAAAATATATTTCACCACGGCGTGGAGTCGGTATTCCGTACGTACGCACGCGCGGTGATTTCATTTTCCGTAGGATAGATAGAAAGTGAAATAGGGTTGTTTCATATTTAGTATATGAGTGATACTTATGTTATTACTTTATTATTAAACAACAAAATAAGAGTAAGTAGAAGATGAAATGAATTTGAAGGAATTGGTAAATGATATTACCTCTTCTTCGACGAGCCTCTTCTAAACCTCCTCTTAGGGAACTAAAGTTGATCTTTGAAGAAGACCAGGACCTCTAGTATGTTTATAGGGAAGTGGAGAAGAGAAATTTACAGGGTTTGGATGATCTTGAAGGCTCTAAATGGTGTGAGGATGAGAGGGAGGAGGTTCCCTTTTATAAGAGAGGAGAGGGGCACCTTTGGAAACATAAGAAATATTAATTTATAATAAATTCAAAACCCACTTAAAAACCTCCAAAAATGAATCAATTAGAAAATTATATGAGATATTGTTGTATTCTCATCAACCAATAAAATTTATACTTGTTGGTAATTTATTTTAAACCTTATCAACTTGATTTATCCTCATTTAATCTATTTAATTTTATTTCTGGAAATAATATTCTAAATTTTAAATTGTTATAAATAATTACTTATATGTTGTGAATTTTCCATAATTGGATACTTTATGACATTTTAGACCATATAAATTTCAATTTATAATTTTTAAATATTTTTGTGATTTTTAAACAATTTAATAATATGTTATTTTTATAAAATAACAAAAGTGTTAATTTTGACACTATTCGTTTATTTGAATTTAAATAAAATCCACACAGAGGATATATTCGAAAAAAAATGTTTAATATATTCCTAACATGTAATATTCATCTATAAAATTTATGGAGAACATTAATTAGTTAATATAATATTTATTTTAATATTTTTAAAACCATTTGTTTGATATTTCACTTAATGAAATAATTACTACAACATTTTTTTATAATTATTTAATATAATTATTTGTTGCATAAAAATTAAAAAAATAATATGATGAATATAAATATAATATCTTTCATAATAATACTTTTACTTGAAACAACATATAAATTGTAATATTTATTAAATTATGAAGGTGACAACTTTGACATCATTTAAAATAAAATAATATAAATGTCTTAATCTATTTTATATGGCTCCAAATGGTCCCCAAGTCTACCCTTGGATGATTATGGTATATATATACTCTACAAATAAGTTTTGGTCAAGTTTTTGAGCCTTTTCATGGGTATTATTACTTTAATAAAAACTATATTATTGATTTTTCACTAAGTAAATAATTTATGCATCATTAATGTATAAGCTATTATGGTAATTAAATATTTCTTAAAAATTAAAAATAAATTACCATAACAAAGAAAACATTTTATATTTCAAATGATTATTTATAATCTAATTTATATTCTATATAACCTTATATTAAAAATACTTTAATTATTAATGTTTGAGTGAGACATATTTCACTTTCCTTTAAATAAAATAAATTAAAGGTCTTAGTCACATCCAAGTGGGTTCAAATAGATTCCATTTCAACCCAAGTATGTTTTAAGATGAAATATAATCATCCAATTATATTAATACAAGTGTTAGGGTAATTTTATAATATTATATTTACCCTTAATTACCTGATTTACCTTTAACTACAGTAAATAAAATTTACCGTAGTTACTATTCATAGTGCCCAAAAATAAAAAGTAGATTATTAACATAATTTTGATCTACTGATTTCAAATATGGAATCCATTTTTCCAAATTCAAAACATAGAAGTTGCAGAAATTAATTTAAAATTAATCTCGTTGTTAAGAAAACGAGTTGTAAAAGTTAAAACATTGCAAAAGATTGAAATGATTTTACCTATGAATTCAATGTAAAATGAATTTTAATGAAATAAATTATATTAAATGGTAAAAATATATTTTATTTATACTTCAAAACCATTCAATATTATAATTTAACCATATAAATTATTACGATGAAAAAAGTTGTTTTTAATTAAAATATAGCGTGTTTTTACTATTCATTAAAATATGAAAGTTATCAGAATAATGTGAAAAATTTATCAAAAGTAAATTTTTATATCCTGATTTCGAAGAAGAATTTTATTTTGTCAAATTTAACTTATAAACATGTCAAAACTAGATTTAAAGTGGTTGCGCCATCAAAAGGCGGAAAAACTGCATTTTTTGAAAAATACTTATTTTACCTGAAAATTTTATTTTGTTCTCATACCATGTTCTATAATATGTGTAAGATAAATTATAATGTCATAAAATTCAAAATGTAGTTACTACTATTCATAACAGCTAGTTCATAATAATATTATAATAATATATCGTTGTTTAGTGAAACTCAGTATTGCGTACAACACACGCTATTGAGGAAGGTCGATCCTGCATGCAACACAAGCCAAGAATAGTGTTTGCGCATACTACAAGCTATTACGGTGTTGTTTATAGTGAAGGCTAATCTTGGTGTAGCATACAACACAAGACAGCAAAGAAATTAAAAATAATCTTTCTCATAAAATCTCGGGGTGTTACATGTCACTTCATCATCATTATGAACAAAAAAATAAAAAAATATATTTTTATTTAATTTCAGAGATTAAAATTCTCATTCCCAATAGATAACTTCCCAACCTTCCTAACATTCCATGTGGTGCACCCATGGGCTATTGTGTGGCCCACATTTTCCCATGTGGGGTGTTTTTCACAACTCTCTCACTCATTTCCCATTTTGGACAAAGAAATAGCTTATCCTAAGTGTTTTTACTTATAGATTATGATGGTGTGGTTTTTTTTACAATTCATGTTATTTTGTAATAAAATATAAGTAATCTTTGGATTTATCTTTATAGGGACAATGTATAGGTCCAGGCATGATGATCAGAGAGTTATAGAGGTTAGAAACCCTCCCTGGAACTATGGTTGTGTTTGGGTAAGGATCTCCACCACTATCCTCATATAGGTTTGATAATAATCTCCACATAATCAAAGTGTGGGACCCTCTATCTGTGAATTATATTGGGTCAGTATCCCATCACATAATCGAGGAACAGTATATTATTCCTATAGAGTTAGTATCTCCTTGTATAAAGAGCTTGGATGTGGTGATGGATCCTCTACTATAATTGGTATCCCCCCTACTTACCTAGGATGTAGAATCCCACTCTACTATTCCTACAAGTTCATGTAAGTTTCTTAACATTATTAGTTTAGATATTTGATTGATGGTACAACATTGATGGTCTGGAGGGTGTAATACACCCTCAATTGATGATGATTATTCATCTATGAGAATTATATCCATTATGAATTGTGGTGGAAGTGCATTAGATAATAAGGATGATAATTAAGACTTCTTCAAGGATTTTGATTCCCTGGAACCAGGGGTTTCCTTTGAGATGTGTTATTAATCTGGTTATTAGATTTAGGATTTGTGGACTCTTCGGTGTTTCAAGTTTCTCTATTTTCTTGTATATTATGACGATTTAGAATTGGAGCTGAGAAAACTGGGAAATATCTATGTCCTTGAGAATTATATTTATAGAGCATAACTGGATTATTCTTTCTTTTCTTCCACCTAGAGACACTTTAGTATCGGGTTCTTTGAGATGATGTGTTGTTATGTATTTTCCTTATGGTTTTTATATAATCCTAATGTGTAAATTTGTACTCACACCTTCATGGGTTTTATGTCCACAAGTGTTGTATCTATTCGGTCGATGCATAGGATTAGAGATGGTCTTGGTAGATGTGGATTCGATGTGTCTTATTCAAAACTGATGCTTATTGATTCCTAGCAATGCATGATATAACTTGGTGTTACTTAGTGGTAATAGTGGTCATTGTAGCTGAAGATAATTTGAGGAGTATGGACAATGAGAAGGAATTTCCTGGTGTCTTGTATCTATCAAATTCAAAGATTTTTTTGAAGTACTATTCCATTATATTTACCTTTTTAGTTATTTATTTGTATATAATATCTCATGAATATATTTTATCTAACTAAATTGATTATATATACATATCTTGTTGGTGTTTTTTTTTATTTTATATATTTGATATATATATATCTATTGTAGGTTGATATAGGATAAAGCCTTCCATATTGTGAGATATTTCTACTCAGTACTGTTCACTAAACCCTATCCTATTAGAGGTGGGATTGGGGTGGTACTCTTGACTCATTGTTGGCCTAGGAGAGGCCATGATGGGAGAGGACATGTCAGAGTGGTATTAGAGTGTGTTTTTTTAAGAAAATTGTTTGGAGTTATCAGTCATGTGGGGATTGATTTGGGAATTTAGGGAAATGATATTAAAAAGGTATTTAGTTTGGTTATCAAACCAATGAGATCAATATAGGTGTGTTATTTGATGTATCATTCCTTTAGAACTCTAAAACATGTTAGCCAACTAAGATCTCTAAGACATAATTTTGGGGTATAAGTAAGTTGGTACATGCATCATACAAAGGTTACTAATGATTTTCAATGTCTTTCCAATGTCATATCATATATATATTCTCTAATACTTATAGGTCCATAATATTAAATAAATGGTGTTACCCACTTATAGTTGGCTAGTATGAATAGAAAATATTGTGATGATCCCATGCCAGTATTTAGATATTTTTTCACTCATTAGTAGTGATGAGGCATTGTTTACAAGACTTAGTTTAGAGATATTCTTACATCATGATTTGAGGCATTTTTTATCCTCTTTGTTATTATTCTAGATCTTTCTTGTAAATAAATTAGTGGTTTCTATTAAGTTGGATAATACTTAACATTTATTGAGTATGATGCATGTGTTCCAATGAAAAAGGCCTTAGGGGTTTATGAGGCAAGCCAAAAACTTGGGTGATAGATATTTGGATGGAGTCTGAGACTCATGTTTCTATCCAGATCAAACTTTTACTAACCAAACATTGATTCTTGTAATGATATTCCTATACAGTATGGTCATATATTAAAGTAATAATTTCCCCAAACTCATGATGGGATTTATCTACTATGGTTGGGTTTTGAACCCTTTTCTAGTATATACTGTTATCTGAGGATGCTGGAACCTCCATAGGGAAGTACAGCCATATTTGACTACATGTCGAGGCCCACATACCTCACAAGGTGGTCCATGGGAATGTTTTTCATCATAATTCTTCAAGATTATCAATTTAGATAGAGTGTATCAAGGGAGAGTTTCTAATCGGTGGTTTTTTCATCCAAAACCATCTATATTGGATTTACTCGAGTGAGCATTGGTTGATGGAGAAATTCTTGGTTGAGTTTCACCTCGATTGTGGGAGTAGGATATAATTTTCTAAATAACAACCATATTCATATTATAGACAAACCTCCAAATTCTAAACAACATTAAATATCAAATACCTCCTTATTGTAGGCCTTGTTTCCTACTAAGGAGTTGTTTGATGGAAATATTGGTGGTGTGGGAGAATTTGGAGATGGGTGATGCATTGATTCTCTCCTATTGATACCACTTATAGTTCATTCCTATCATATATATAGTCTTAAAAGTTAGGGATATAGTAAGATGCATGTGATGTATAGCTATAGTTAGGAATCAAAAAATGAAGCTCAAGGAATGATTTGATCCCACTCTTAAGGACCCTCATACCAGATGATATAGGAATAAGTTATGATTTTTACATCATATATTTAGGATTTGGAGACTCTGGTAAAACCCCTATCTAGACCCTTGTTAGCTAGAGAGTTTACATTTATGGTGAACATATTTTAGTCACCCCTTTTTGTGAAGTGAGACCACCATATCCAAGGACAGAGTTAGAGAGTCATAGCTTAGTCGGGTTTTAAATATTGAACATGATCAGATTATAGAGGACTGTAAGTTTTTTATGATAATGAGTCCTTAAATATATTAATTCATGGCATAGTTTCGATCTAGTGGTACCTATATCATTATGGATTGCTTACTAGCACTAGTTCTATGTAGTGATTCATGTTTTAGTAGGAAAGGAAGGTTTCACCTTTAGTGGTGAGTGGGATCCCCTCAGGTGTGTGGATACTACCCTTGGTAAGTTATAGTTTTCTAACTATCATATGTTTAACATGATGAAAAATTTAATTTATTCATTATATTTTTCATATATTTAATTCATTTTATTCCCTTATATTCTTTTATTCAATAAGTTTTATAGGATTTTGGAATTAATGTTTCAATTCATTTAGTGTTTAGAATATTGATTAAAATGGATAAATTATGAATTTAATTTATTTATTTAAATTTTGTAATAAATGGATGTTTTTATTTTCTTTACTCTTTTTGAAAAATTTGAGGATCAAGACCTCTTTGTTCGAGTCATTTAATCATGCGATGATTTGTTTATGAGTCATTGGGATATATATATGAGTAATCTTGACCAGTGTATGAGTTATCTGACCTATGTATAAGTCATTACAACTCTTTTTGTGTGTCATCTAACCTGTGTTTGAGTAATTTCCACTAATTTGTATAAGAAATTTGATATGTGTATGATTCATGCCCTTAAAAAATTCTATGGAGTAAGAATGGTTATATAGAGACTTAGTAAGAATCAACTCATTTTATACTGAGTCTCAATTGTGCCACATCGACATTCATTCAAGTAAATAATATGTATCCACATGGATTATAATGAATATCAAAACATAGTTCATGATATTTTCATAAAAAAAAAGAAGTAAAGTTATGGATTTTAGGGAGTACTGAATCACAAATTTGAAGGAAAACTATGATAAATAATGAATGATTTTAAATTTTAATGAAATATGTATTTCAAGAGGATTTAAACATCAAAATAATAAGGATACTGAAATAATTAAATGAAATAGAAGGATAAAGGGATGAGGAGGGAACCACTTCTCCTATTTTCTAGTTTCATTATTGTTATATTTTCTGCATTATATAGTTTTTTTAGGATTTATTTTTCCCTTCTCACTATTTTTATCCCTCCTATATATGGTTAAAACCTTGAGGGATTGGGTAAGGGAAGAGAGTTAAGTTGTATTGATTGAGTTTCAAATTTAAATGAATAAAGATCTTCCTTATGTTAACTGGTTTTAGTGTGTAGTAGAAATTTCTATTTTTTGAATGCATCTACATTTGAATTTTAATATGTGATTGTATTTTTCCTTGTTTAGTGATCATCAATATTCATACACTTATTTTTTATTATATACAATGGAATATAGTAGGGTTATTGTTAAAGTTCTTAGTGATTGTTGGTGTGTGTGAAAGGGGAAGTGGTCACTCTTGGATTACTTGGGAAGCATAATACATTATTAGGAATTTCTTGAGTAAACTAGGAGTGATTTATTGTGTCACTTACACACAAAGAAAGTAGTATAGAACAAAAAATATTTCAACGGAATCTTTCCACCCCAAATCTATTCAACCAAGGGTGATAGGTGAAGAAATTATGAAACTTCTCATTCGTTATTTAACAAGAATTAAAGCTTATATTTAAATGCTATGATGAAATTGTAATTATACAACCAATACTAACCCAATAACTTCTCATAAACTTTATCCACAATCACTTTTCATTATAATACTTTTTATTCTCTTTGTTTCTTCTTCTTTTACTTCACTTTTAAAACCAACTAAATTAAAAAAAACATTTTATAACTAAAATTGGAAATTAATTTTGATCACCCCTATTGGAAGAAAACCATAGTTTGACACTAATATTACACTCTTAACATAGGATTAAATTTATTTTTTCACCACCCCATTATAGGTGATTCAAAAACATGGTGTCGTTACCGGGGATGTGGTGAAAAAAATTCTAACTTTAAATTTTATGACATGATATTTAAATAAATTACTATTTATATTTTAACTATAAATTGAAATAACTTTTCTAAATAAACTTAGAAACTTGAATTTACAAACTAAAGTTGAATAAATAACCCTAATATATTAAAGTAAAAATTTAAATGTTCACTATCATAATACACCCATAGAATGAAATCCTGATAAAACCTTAAGATATCCTTGTGTTCTTTGGTTCATAAATAAATACAATAAAATTACCATCCTTGTTATTCAAAATGATTTTAAATTTAAATCTATCTTAATCCAATTTTTTTCAATGTTCTAAGGTCGTGTAGGTGAATACCCCAACATGAAAATCAAGGAGTTTGTCATATTCTTCTCTAGATTGAAACTCTAAGTAGTGGAAAAGGAATAAGTCAAGTGGAGAGAATTCCCTTTCTTACTTAAACGAGAAGATAAATAGTATTTTTTTCAATCTAAAACATTGAGAAGTACATGACTGGTATGATCTATAGAGATGTTTTCTTCAAAGTTTCTTACCTATCCTTAGGAGAAGTGACATCAAAAAGAATATTTATGTTATTAGATAGGATCATATAGAGACTCTTTATGAGTATTGGGAGTGATTCAAGAAGTTTTTTTCCAGCTTCCCACACCAATCCATTGAGGAACATCATTTCTTTTTGTTCTTTTATCAAGACTTAATGGAAAGTTATAAAAACTAGTCAAATTAATCCTTTATAGGAACATTAATAGTAAAATCACTAGAAAAGGACTAAGTACTTGATTATAAAGCCTAGAAATCTCAAAATTTTGGTATGATAGGTACTATCACTAGAGGTTTATATTTGGTAAGTTATTCTGACTCATCCCCATTACTAGAATCCAAACTTGAGGAACTAACAAGTCTTGTCAAAAAAATGGAACTGAAGTAATCTAGTGAGAAGTAAGCACCAGTGAAGGTATGTGGATTATTTCCATCTCCTAAAAAATATAATAATCATTATGATAAGGTATAGAGAATATAAAGTTGTGCATAAATATACCAACAAAGAAAATTTTAGTATCCTTCCCAAGAATGGAGATATGATTCTCATATCCAATATGAATTTAGAAATAAAAAAACTAGGTGAGACTACTATATAAAACCATGTCCAACAAAAAACACATTACTAATAGTAATACCATCAATATAAACCTTTTAAACAACCATAAAACGGACCTACAACCAACCAACTTATAAAAATATACCATTCTAGAAAAAGAGACCCTCTAAGTAGCCATAAACTTGTATGTAGTCTCCAATGTAGAATCAATAAGAATCTAAAGTGAAGTATATAAGGAATAAAGTGGAAGAGTTAAGGAACCAAGGTAGAAGACTTGTGTAAATTCTATCCAAAAACTTAGGGACAATACTAACCCATCCAATCCCAAATCCAAAGGGAAATGTGAGTATGCTAATCATAAGAAGTGGTGAGTAGATTCATCCTACCACTACACCTGATCCTAAACAGGATCATCCATAACCTAAGAAATATAAATATAAAAAATATGTATAGAACTCGGAGATCCGGTCTAGGGAATAAGAAAAGGGAGGAGAATAAGATAAAACTAAACCAATAATAGATAATTCATAATCACCCTTAAAAAATTATTATAGGGAGAATACATATAACCAACTCCCTTTCCCATAAAGGATGATCTAATCAAAGAAGATCTAAGAGGATGAAATTCAAAGATAAATTCTATAAACTTTCAAAAAAGTTGAGATAAACATTCCCCTTTTATAATCTCTTAAAAAGATTCTAAAGTATGCTAAGTTCTTTATGAATATATGTATAAAAATATGAATCTTCAAGGTAATGATATGATTAATTTGGTAAGGAGTCTATCAACCCTTATTATCCCATAGTTACCCATTAAATGTCAGGATATGTTGACATTTTATATCCCTTGTAAAATTAACCACAAGATTTTTTTATATTCTTTTTGTAATTTAAGTACATCTATAAATGTAATTCCTCGCTCTATGTTCACTTATTTGTATATGGGATACTTTAATCCCACAAGAGTGTTTGTTCAACTAGAAAATAGGTCCACTAATATTACAAAAGGATTCTTGGAGTATGTCCAAGTTAGAGTGAAAACCTGATTATGTGCTCAACGTGGAGGATGATAGAACCTCATCCCATTCACCCATCATCTTGTGGAGACCCTTATCAAAGATAGAAAATTCCATCATCAATGAACCTGAAAGAAATCTTGCCATAGAATTTGGAGACAGCGTAGTCCACTTCAATATCTTTTACTCTGTGAAGTACCCCCAGGAGGATCATACACTTATTACACTATCACACATTTAGGTGGATGATCCTAGTGAATATCCAAGTATGTTCAATGAAATCTGATCTCTATGTAAACAATTAATGATTGAAAACATTTTTGAGAAGGAGGATGTTCAGAAATATATAAAATCTATTCATATTTTATAAGAAGAAGTAAATTATAAAAAATTTGGTGGATTTGATTATTTGTTCCCTGATGAATCTTATAATCATGACCCCCTCCTATTATGACAGTGGATAAAAATAGATAATGATGCTCAAAGCCCACCTCCAATAGGTCATGGGTTGGTGATAAGCATTGAGGGTATATAATCCCAAACATTGTAGGCATTTCCCTTGTAAATATTTTAGAAGTAAGTGATAAGATGAGAATAATCACCAAATAACTCTTGTTCATAATAAATAAAGAATAAAACTCAAAACATGATGTGATTTCATACATAATTGGATAAAACTAAAAATAAAATACTAAATAGATAAATCCTCATTAGCAACCATGAATCTCAAAAATCTCCTGAGTAACTCCTCAAACTAGTAATGTACAACTAGATCATCAACCATCTCCTATTGACCTGAAAAAAAAAGTTTATATATATGTACGGTGATCATAACATGTATACTCAATATAATCCTCCCTAAAAACTCTCGTGAAAAATGTGAAATAAGAATACTAAATCCCAATGAGTAACCAAATGAAACTAACTCATCACCTAAATAGGTATGAAATTCTATTCCCATCCTCATCATAGATCACTCATGAAATAAAATGTAGAAGTATAACCACAATATTGAGAATATATATATATATATAAATAAATTGTCACCCCACAACCACTTACCCATTGGTTTCCCACTCTCACACCACAACATCACATGTCATGATCTTTCATCTGTTCCATAAATCATGTCATACCTAATATGATTCAGGCCTCTCGATAACCTACCTCATCCCTAAAAAGGGCCCAACTTTTTGTTTTGGCATTGGTCTACATATCCATCTCATCATCATCACCATCCGGTTTGTAACCAAGTGTATATTTGGAAGACACTGCAGGACATGTAAATTCATTATACCTCAAGCCATCATAGACTATTTTTGTACACCTATAGAAATCTGGACCATCATGACTAGATACAAGTATGTGATATGAAATCAAGATATCATAACCCACAACACGCATGTATGGTAATTCACCCCATGTATACCAACGGGTAATAATATATCTGAAGAGAGCGGGGGAGAGGGGATAATTAGCCATCCATATACTCATCTACCTAAATGTTTAGGAAAACACCCCTATAACCTTTGGTTGTAGGTTTCCTTCCTAATATGGGTGGGTGACATATGAAATAAAAAATATATATAACTCATAACCACACTAACGAAAACTATCTATCCTTAGACTCATCTGTCATTATCATCATACGAGACAATTGGTTGCCACCACTAAGGTATAGATATAAAATGATCATATAAGAATCAAGTCTGGTATCAATTAATTCATTGGTCATTAATTGATATTACTCCATTCTCATTCCAAGATTCACATTTTAATATTCTAAGATAAGTTTCGATAACATTATTTAGTCTTTTCTTGTATTAACAAATATGTCATAATTATAAGTGAGAAAAAAGGAAAAAAATTTGGTCTTTAATTAATTCATTGTCATTTCATAAACATCTGGGTACTCTAAGACTTAACCTTATATACTTCCCTATGGTTGTAAATTAGTCATATAAATAACCAATGGTTGTTGGGACATCAAGAATGCATCAATAAAGAAATAAGCATCAATGAGAAATCCCCACTCTGAACTTGTCCCAACCATCCTGGTGTCCCACAATATTCTATATAAAATCACAGTCAGTATCTCATACCAACATTATCATCATAACCATCACCTCATTCATCCATCATCATCATAACTAAAACCCTATTTTATAATCATCACACCAACCATATTAGTTTATCAATCAATTACATCAATTTTATAAATCCATAGGTCATAAATACATATTAAATGTTTTTTTAGATAAAAATATTAAAGGTAACTATAATCGTGGAAAACAAGTCATTCTAGCCTTTATCAAACAAATTTGTGTTTGATCAACCCCAAAATAAATGATTTAAGATATTGTTTAATTTTCATTACCATATTTATTTAACTAATTAATAATTCACAAATACCAGTAGAATTATCCATAAAAATTTCCAAGGCTAAATATTATTTATTTATTCTAGCCTTCTTACATAATATTAGTTCTCATATATCAAAAATCTCAATGATAATTATTTAAAAATTCCACTTTTATTCTAAAAAAATTATTACCACCATTAATTTTTATTTAATTTCCAAGAATATCAACCATTCTTAACAACTATAACAATATATAGCACATTATCTAGTAAATATCAGAAGGAAATAGTAACCACATTTGATCCCAAATTTCCCAACCAAAAAATTATTCACTGCATTGTGAAATATTAAATTATCAAAACATGTGATAATTCCTATTTCAATTCTCTAATATCTAGAATTATAGAAATAATTCTCATCATAATTTATTATATAGTTTAACACTACAGCATGCTATAATTTTTATATTATAAAATAATAATTAGATAATTAAATGAGATTATCTATTTCTCTCTCTTAGATAATATCCAGAATAATTACAATTATTCTACAACATATAGTTATTTATTTTCACTATCGTCTGATAATCCTAAATATTGTCAAATACTATTTTCTAATACATGTGATAAATCATTAAATTATATTATTTGAAAAATTATCAACAATATTAAATATATTTTCCAATATGTGATTACAAAGTTCTAAGATAATCCTAATTATCCATAGCATGAAATATTATTTTCAAATCAATTCAATGAATAATAAAAATAACAGGTTAACCATAATTTTAATGAAAAAACATTTTATTTAATTATTTTAAATATTAATAACACATTAATGATATTCTACCTCATACAACTCGATATTCTTAAATATAATATAAATTATCAGTGGCATGTCGTTAACAAATTCCTGTAAATTTCATGGTTATGGAAATTATATTTCAACATTAAATAATCATGTATCTTTCTTAATTCATTAATTATTAGAATGAACTAATTAGTAGGAATTAATCATGTAATTATCATGTCTATATTATCAACCTAAAACATGTAATTTCTAGTACCATTAGAATTAAAAAATATACTACATAAATTAAACTTCTATTTTAATTCCTGAAATAATAATATTTCATTAACAGTAATACACTGCATGCATTTCATCCCCCTATTTTAAAATTCTAGAATATCATATATTCTTACATCATGTGATTATTTTATATATTATTTTATAATTTTTTTAAATTGTATCCATCTAAATAGATGAGTCTAAAGCATGTTAAAATCACACTTTCACGGTATAAAAAATAAGGAGAAGTAACATATCACCTACCTCTTAGAATCTTCACATGTTTAAGCATCAAAATGGAGGAGATAGAGAGTGATGTGTACAAACTAGAAAACATAGGAGATTCCTCAAATGATTTTTTATAAGGATTTAAGATCTTGTAAGAAGAGTTTTGGGTCACCCAAATTTGAGGGAAACAAATAGAGACTTAAAAGAGGCAATGAAACTCATTTTTAAGATTCACAGATATCTATCTATTAACTCCATAAAACTTTCCATTTATTCCTCATTTAATTAATATTTAACTAAAATCTTGATTATGATGCAATTAAATCCTTTTTAAAAGTTAAATAAAATTTCAAATGTTCAAGAGGCATTTAAATCCTTTATTTTTTATTATAAAACCCTTAAAATCATGAAAATTAGTTGTGGGGAAGAAATTAAAACTAAAAAAATGGATTTATGTAATTAAAAATCACTACAAAAAAGTGACCTTTACCAACAGAAAATTATCGACATATAATATATCTGTTTATAGAAATGATTAATTCCAACATATATTACATTCTGTTAATATTAACTATAGGTACCAACAGATATATCTATTTATATTAGTAGTTCAATACCAATATATATTTTAATAAAATTTAAATATTTTGTCTTATCATAATAATAGAAAAAGTTTATTTACCGATAAATGAATCTGTTGTTATTAATTATTATTACCAAAAAACCTTTTACCATTATAAAAATCTATTGAAAAGAATTATTCAATAACATCAAATCTTTTACAAAAAAATGAATATATATATATATATATATTACCCATTACCAATAGATATGCCCTTGTTGGAAAAAGTGAAATATTTTGTAGTGTACAGTGAGATAGAGGCGTCACATGAATAAGCATCAGTCGCATGATGTCATCACTTATCTCAATGACATCATGTGAAGATTTCATCTTGGAAACCCTTAGTCCTAAGAAAGGTTTTTCCACCGAGGTGTAGCATGATCAAGTGAAGTGATCATTTGATCACTACTACAAATTATTGAATGAGAATGATTATTTTACAAAATTGAATGTATTCATTGTTAATTTAAAATAATCACATTATTTTTCAACAAAAAAATTTTTAATTAAAATATGGATAATTTAATAATATCTATATGTTTTTAGATAAATAAATAAATTATATATATATACATATACATTTAAAAAAATATAAAAATTGTGATAATTGATAATTCTAGTGAATTTCTGCCTTAATTGAAAACCCTCCCTAATTTGGATTCACATCACATGCATCCATCATTCATCTATGTATGAACCCTCTCCCAACTACATGCATTCTGATCTATTCCCTAGTCTCTCTACCAAATAGTCATCGATTTGGTGTTTCCTTCTTGTGGCATGTGGGAGATCTATGGTGATTTGTTATTACCTTTTGATGCATCTTGGTAAACAACCCTTGAAATTTGGAACCCCCAGGGTTTCACATTTTTTCAATTCAGGCATGGGTGATGGGTCTTTGAGTGGACGATGGGTAGCGGAGGGCTTCGAAATCTATGAAAGATGTAGTGGTGGTTGACTGAATTTTGGGTGCTTCTCTTCTTGTTCTACGTTGTGGGATTGGTTTTGTTTATTGTTCATTATAGTCAATGTAAATAGTGTACTAGTTACACGTTCCTAGTTGATATTATTTTCAATTCGTGCTTCTCATTTCTTGGTTGTACTCTGAAATTATTTAACTAACTTCTTTCGAAATTCATGGTTTTGGAATCTTAAATTATTTATAACTGATACCATCCAAAAAAAAGTAGGATTATGGATGTTGCATCTTCATTGTTTTGTAAACAAGGGTTGCTCCAATGCACTAGTTATGTAATTAATGGTTTTTCACTCTCAACGTTATCTTTTTTGTGTGTTTTTATTATCTTTGTAAGACTTTTATTCATCATGTATTATTGGTTAAATCTTTATAAAAGAAACCCAATTCTTGCATTATGTTTTCAATGAACCCTTTCAATGATAATGACAACATACTGTTTAACCCAAACTGGAATGGTTGTTCACTACACAATTTGTCTGATCATGGCTAGTTCAATGATCCATGTTGTTGATAATGCGGGATTGGGATGATCATTATTGTACTTTTGTTTAGCCACTGGAAATATAGGTCATGCTACAATGATAGAGCAGGTTTGATGCCCATCGTCAATTAAAGCATGTGTTAAGTTACTAGTTCACAATACCGAATGTCTAGATCTAGAATCCAATTATGGGTTTGTTTGGTATGGATATGAAGATACTCCAAACATTAACAGAAATGGAGGTTTAGTGTTATTGGGCATGCCGATGGTTGTTTCTTGGGTTCAAGTTGACTTGAAGCTGGGTTTTGGATTGAATATATTTTATCCAAAGACCTGAGATTGGTATGTTGTTGTTTTCCCCTATATAGAATTTCTATTTCAGGTTGTCCAAGACACATGATGAAGGGGTTTTCATGGAATAAGTATAGGTTATAATCCTATCATATGTTACATGGAATTAAAATTTTATATTAACTACAATTTTATTTTCTTAAATTATTTTTTGTTTTATCTTTTCAATTGCTCGAATTTATTTTATTAAGAGATGATAATCTATTATTTTAGTGGATCTTATTGATTTGAATACCACAATAGGTTCTTAGTTTGTGTGTATCTTCCAATAATTCTATTTAAATTCAATTTTCACATTATTAAATATACTTATGGATTTATTTCTATCTGCATGCTGTAAAAAAATTTATTCTCCCTACTTCACTTTCCTTGTTAGGAACATGGTATGTGCTATTAAATTTGTGGGTTTTATGTGAGTCTCAAATGAATATTAACATTTCTTTGATTTTTTTCATTATTTTTAGAGTTTTTCATTGATGTTTGATTCATTTTGTACTATAATTTTTATGGATTTTGTGGTATGTATGGTAAGAGAATAGCATAATTATTTATTATGGTGACAATTATTAGTGCTTGTAAATTTCATTGAAAAAAATTATGATAAACAGCATGTGTTATTCTTTCATTGATGTTTGATGTGTTGTTGAAGATATCTTTTTTATTCTTTAATGTGAATTTAATGTTCCTCATGGGTCACTGTAGTTGATGCTACCCTCCTGGAAGTTGTACTTCCCAATGTTTTGAGTTTTTTCTATTGTAGAGGCATGAAATGAAACTTGACCTATGTTTCTTCCTCTACATACTTGAGTAACTATTAGGCATCACTTTTTTTTTATAGTCATCATTAATGTGATGGTTTTTGGTCATCATTGAGGCATTGGTTTTTTATCCGACATGACCAGAAGATGTTTTATGGAAGCTAAATAATAATTTAAATTTTATGCCCAAAATACCCCTATGATAAAAATTTGTCTAAATTCCATATTTAACCATTTTTTCATTTAGTCTCAAAATAACACTAAAACCTAAAAACGTGACTATTACCCATAAAATAATAATATGGTGGGATTATAAACACTGAATTACAGATTAAAATGTATGAAAATGTGAGATATTTTGGGTTGAGTTGCTAATTCATAAGAGTGAATGTATAGATCTGGAAGATGAATATGGGTTTGTTGGATATTGATATAAATCTACTCCTCACATTATCAGAAATGGAGGTTTAGTGTTAGTTGGAATGTTTCTAGTTGTGTATCTTTTATCTAAAGACCTGACCATGGTATGTTGTTGTTTTTTCCTATACAGGATTTCTTGTTTAGGTTGTTCATGAGACATGATGAAGTGTTTTCATGGAAGAAAGATAGGTTAGCGTCCTATCATATCTTTTCTAAAATGTCAAAGGGGTTCACTATGTTGATGTCTCGTTAACTAGAGATCACAAGTTTGTGTTGATACAATTATCTGGAGTTGGCTCGCTGGCATGGATGGGCTGGTGCTTGACCGTTGGTCCTGAAGTTAGTGCTTGACCACTGGTGCTGGATCTAGCTTGATGGCATGGATGGGTTGGTTCTTGAGATGACTTGTTGGATAGTTTTGGAGTTGGGTCATTGGCATGGATGGGTTGCTACTGCACCGGCATGACATGGATGGGTCACCGATTCTACTTGTTGTTCGCTTGTGGGGGAGCTGACTTGTGGGCATGGATGGGTCTAGGGGTATTTTGCGGGTGGGGGTGTGATTGATCCTGCTATATTAAATTTAATTATTAATATAATTATTTTTCCCCTAAGTTTTAACATGTGTTAAAATCATCTTCAGTTTAATAATTAATGAAGATGTATTATATATGATGAATGAATAAATATAATATGAAATTTTACTAACAATAAAAATTTATAATTTTATTCAAATATAATTTATAAACATATATTATATAATGGTAATATTATTACCAACAAAAAAATTTGTCATTAGAACTTGTTGAAAAACACTTTCACCAACATATATATTATCTGTTGGTATTATTATAATTGTAATAAAACTATTTTATCCATCGCAAAAAAAAATTAGCAACAGAGTTTTTACCAACAGTTTGGTGATAGGTACGTATATATTGGTAAAACATTTTACCAAAAAAAATTTCTTTTACCAGGAAATATTCCCTTGTTGAAAAAATTAAAATATTTTCTAGTGACTCTACCTATATACAGGAATCATACGCTACATAAGGGTTACATGGTTTTGTCCTTACATGGTTGGTTACCCTTATGTGGTCATTATAAATTTGTAAGGACCCTTATGTAGGATTAAAGAACCATGGATTACCTTTACATGAGTAGTTAATACCCTTATGAAATTAGGGAAAAGATTGATCTACCCTTGCATAGATTTAAGAAACTTGAAACCAACCATGCGCATGTGATGTCCCAACCCGGGATCCACTTAACCCGTACTCCGATCCGGTGGGTCGCATGGCCTCAAGCACACCTCCATGTACGCCAGAGGCTACCAACTAGCAGTGGGGGTGTAAAGGTGGTACAGTGGGGAGACTATACCCTTATGTTAGAGTAGAACAGCAGATAAAAACATATGAAATAAATATCAGAAGCATAATATAACAGATAGAATCAATAAAAAATGTGGAATCATAAACAGATAACTAAATAAGTAAGCAGCAAAAGAAATAGATAACTGAATAGCTGATAATAATACAAAATCCTCTAAGGTAGTGTCTGATACATGGATGCATGGGATGCTTTAATATAAAAGGAACAGTCAGATACAAGCATTATATCCAGTAGTAAAAAAATAAAAAAAGGAAAAAACAACTCCATAACCATCTCAAGACTAAGCTTGATCCTCTACTCCTAAGATCTAACTAGGTAAGAAAATAAAGAACCTATAACATGTCTTTTTCCCTTATCAATTCCTTCAAAAATATAGTCTTTTCAGATACCAAAGGCAACCCAAGTATGGTGTGAGATAAAAATCATAATATACCACCACCAATAGTGTCTACATGTAATCCGATTAGTGCTCATAACTAAATAGTGTGCATATATAAGAAATAAAGTAAATAAAGTTATAATAAATAACCACCAACTCAGGTTCCTAAAGGAACCTAGTGGTTCTACCTGCTTCAGCCCATGGCTGGGAGGAATGTCTAATCATGTCTCTATATATATAAATAGTAATATTATATATATATATATATATATATAGTTTAGTTTTATATTGCATCCACCTATATGAACCAAGTGCATGAGGATGCCTAATTTCCATATACCAAGAATTCTAGTGTTGGGCTAGACCGGGGAATAACTTAGGCATCCCTAACCAATATAACAAGCCTAAAATCTCATGCAATAGGGTACATTCCCAACATCCCAAGAAGAGTGAGAGATGTCATGAAAGAACACTCAGGATGTCGATTAAGCCTCCTTGAAAACACTCTAATCATGGAATGTGGTGCCTCATCCCATTTCCCATATAGTATCACTAGTGTGAGATTCCATAAAATCAACACTCAATGTAAGGGAGTGTGATTTCCCTCCTAGATCAACACCCCTTACCATCGTACACAACCTCTATAAAGGCATATTTTAGTTATAACTGGCATGGGGAATTACCTCCCATACATTTATTTCATATAGCCCATATACCATATATATATAAGAGGCATAATCAAATTTATAAAAATAATATATGAGGCATTACATCTCATATATCCCATTAGATAAATTCAATTTCATTCAAGGCAATGAAATTCAACATAAGAATTTTATAAGTTATAGTAAAAAAAGGCATGTTTTCACCATTCTTTATATGTAATTTCAATTAATCATTTCTTTTTATTAATCCAAATCATTTAAAAAAGAAACCATCAAGAGTAGTTCATCCTATACAAACTAAACCATTCAACATATCCAACCCATTTAGTTCATTAAGGCATGTCAATCCCATTTTAAAGGCTCAAGTGTCAAGGGAAGGTTTCATGGGAAACATGACATATTCCTACTTGGAAAATTCTATATACAATAGGACCAAACACCTTATAGGTTCTTTGGGTTCCATTTATTAGACATGTATCAAGGGAAAAAAATTAAAACTAATATGATAACTAATTAATATTTTTGGGCAAATTGACCCATTGGAAAAAATGGACATTTTCACTTGGAACACCCATGGGGTGTCCATATAAGGTGATTACATCCTATGAACTATCAAAAAGGGTCTATAGGTACATTAAAAGATGAAACGGGAATTTTGATATGAAAAAATCAATTAAAATAGAGACGCTTGGATAAAGCTGACATGAGGCACAATGATGTAGTTATGAAATGATGAAACTCGAAGGGAAAACTACGTGACCACCTACCTCAAGGCTGTAGATGATGCTTCACTCGATAACAGTCTTAGATTCTAATAAATTTTAAAGAGATTTGAGAAACGGTCCAATTCTATAAAAATAGGGCAAATGTTCCTACACCAAAATATCATAAATGATATAAATGAAAACTAAAATAGGAAGGGTGATTGAGTTTAGTATTACCTTGATCTATCTAATGCTTCCATCAGATCATGAATCAAGTGTCTTATGAGAGAGATATGGATGAACCTAGGTTGATGGAGAATTGAGTTCTAAGGGAGGAGAAAACCAAATTCAGCTGCTAGAAAACAAGGGGGAATAAGGAAGGGGTAAGAAAGAATTAATGAGGGGAAAAGTTTTAAATTCACACCAAAATAAGGGGGTGCATGGTTTGTTTGTACGTTTTGAACAAATCGTGCGAAAACCATACTATATCCACGGCTTAAGGAATTACCACACATGGTTAAGGCGCATGGTTTCCCAAACCATGTTCCAACCATGAAAAATCCAACTATCCTAAAACAAAGTAGGTATGCATGGTCGTGTTCTTTGACTCACACAGTTTCAGAAAAACTGTGCAGCCTACAGGTTCCCCTTTCTGCAACCACATGGTTTCATACAAACCATGCAGTCCAGTTTCTTAGCCCATTTTTTTGGAACTCCAAGCTCAGAACAATCCTTGAACACTCCTTGGACCTTCCTTAGGTTGTATCACACCTTAACCATGATTAAGTAAATGATAAAATTGAAAAACTAATGATACATACATTCATGAAAGGATGGGTCATTACAACCTCCCCTCCTTAATGCAACTCATCCCCTAGTTGACATTTTTTGGGTAAATAGGTACTTTTGGTAAATATTTATGTCCATTGTGATCATATATAATATTACAATTCCCAAGTCTCATCATGTACTCGATCGTGCTACCATCATACCCATACCAAAGGAACAGTCCTGCCTCGGAGTGTCTTCATTCTCTGATCCACTATATGAATATGACACTCCTCGAAGGAAGAATCCATATCCAACTCAAACTCATCAGGATAAAAGATATTAGTTGGGTCTGGATAGTATTAGTAAAGATGAGATATATTAAACACATCATGCATTGACCAGTGAGTCTAACGATGTTCCAATTGGTAAGCCACTGGTCTGATCCATTTCACAACCTCTAAGGTTATAACGAACCTCGGTGAGATATTACCCTACTTATGAATATGTATATGCCCTAACCTAGTCTAAAATCAAAAGAAAATCTGGTCTATGACCTCTAAATCAAGAGGTCACCAGCGTTTGTTGGCATAAAACTGCTATCTGGACTGAGCTATCCACATGCATTTTCTGATCATCTGGACCTTCTAATTAGTCTCTTACATGAGATATAGTCTAAGCATAGTTTATTCTTCTACCTCTAGGTAGCACAGAGGTGATAATAAAGGTATACCATATTAGTCTTCATAAGGATCCATCTCAATGGTAGCCTAAAATATGGTATTATAAGAAAAATCCACAAGTGGGATGTGTTTCTCCCAAGAACCCCCAAAATCAAGGATATATTCATGGAGCATTTCCTCTGGCACTTGATTTGTATGCTCTATCTTCCTATCGGTCTGCAGGTGATTGGACATGATCAAAAGTACATGTGTACCCAAGGCCTTCTGTAACCCCTACTAAAATCGTGATGTGAAATGATCATCTCTATCAAAAATGATAGAATGAGGAGCCCCGTAAAGACATACAACCTCTCTAATTTATTTCCTTCCAAGATCGTCTACCGTGAAGGTCTCACGCACAGGTAAGAAGTGTGTAAACTTCATTGAATAATCAACAAAAACCCACACTCTATCGTTTTCATGAGGTGATATGGGTAGAATAGACATGAAATCCATTGAAACATCATCCCATTTCCACTTAGGAATGGATAATTGTTGTAGAATCATTTCCATTCACTGAAGTTACACCTTCACCTATTGACTAGTGGAACACTGATTGATGAAACTAGAAATTTCACATCTCATACCAAGCCACTAATAATGGCATTGAATATCTCGATATTTTTTACTAACATCGGGGTAAACCACCCGTGCTGAGGTGTGGAATTCCCACATCATATCATCTTGATTTATTTCAAGACACATACACTCCCATGTAATAATAAAGTATTGTCCCCATCTATGGTCCAACCTGAATATGTATCATCATTTGAAATAATTTCCCTCAAGAAAAGGACTTCAGAATATGATAAATGCCTCATTCTTACCCATTCCATAAGAGTAGAAGTCACTACTAAGGATGAGAGGATAGTCTAACCATGGTCCTCCTAAACCTCAACGTGAATCTTTGAGAATAATACCATAATCTTCCATTCCCCCATTGGATTCCTAAACCGCCTATGTCTAAGTCTTTTGGATCAGAGAATGAGCTACCGAATTTCCTTTCCTAGGTGTGTAGAAAAGCTCAAAATAAAACAAATGTGGGTACTCCACCAACTTTCATTTCCTAAGATTCATATCCTACTGTTTAAAGATGTAATTAAGGCTTTTGTGTCCTGTAAATACTATAACATGCTATCCAAGTAAATAGTTTCTCCAATAGTGTAAGGAATGAACTACAGTAGAAATCTTGATATCATATGTTGGGTAATTCCTCTTGTGGGGCCTCAACTGATGAGACCTATACACAATGACTCACTCATCCTGCATTAGAATAGCACCAAGCCCAATACCCAATGCATCAAATTATATAGTATAGATCTTGCCTGGATCTGGAAAAATCAGTATTGATATTGAATCCAGTCTACCCTTCAGCTCCTGAAAGGCTACTTCACAAGCTTTAGACCATAGGAATTTCATACCCTTCTTTTTCATACCTATAAAGGGTGATGGAAGGTGTGAGAAATCTTGGATGAAGCATCTATAAAATCCATCTAGCCCCAAGAAACTCTGAATGCCAAAGAAATTCTTGGGATGCTCCTAGGAAACTACATATATAACTTTATCTAGGTCTATTGAAACTCCTTACTCTAAGATAATATGACCTATAAAGTGGACTTTTTAAATCTAAAAGTAGCATTTCCTAAGCTTAGAATAGATTCGGTGCTCTCTCTATGTATTCAGCATGATCTCAAGATGGGTTGCATGGTTGTTTATGGATCATGAATGCACCAAGATAGAATCAAAAAATACATCCAAAAATGAATCCAGATATCAATGGAAAAATCAATTCATAGGATCCATAAAGACTGTAGGTGTGTTCGTTAGTCTGAATGGAATAACTAGGTACTCATATAGACCATAACTTCTCCTGAGAGCTATGTGAGGTGTGTCTAAAGTCCTGACACACACTTGAAAGTATCCCAACCAAAGATCTATATTTGAAAACACTTTTTCTCCTTATATCTAATCAAAGAGGTCATCTATTATAGGAAACAGATACTGATTCATTATTGTGAGTTGGTTCAACCAATGGTAATCACTACTGGAAAATAGAGCTATACCCACGGTTTTGGGAAAAACCGTGGGTATAGGGGTACCCTATACCAACGGTTTAAGAAAACCGTGGGTATATGTATAGTGTCGGAACCTATACCCACGGTTCTGGAAAACCGTGGGTATTGGTAACCTATACCCACGGTTCTTATAAAAACGTGGGGATAGAGTTTTTTTCGAAGGCCTATACCCACGGTTTGGTAAAACCGTGGGTATAGGTATTTTTTTCAAGGCCTATCCCCACGGTTTTTCAAAAACCGTGGGATAAAAAAAATAGAAGGGCTATACCCACGGTTTTTTAAAACCGTGGGGATAGCCTATGGCGGCAAAAAAAAATAGACGCGGGAAAATAGAAACAATTTGGCGGGAAAATTTATTCCCACAATTTGAATTATTATTTATAAGCTGATATATTTTAGTTAACAAATTATATTGACAGCTTGGTTGGTTAAGTACTTAGGTTCGTATGCCCCAGATCGCCGGTTCAAACCTCCACGGGCGTATAATTTTAATATGCACCGCGTTGATAATATTAATATAAATAGGCAAATATATAATTATATAACAGTTGCCAATAATGGCTCAGTTGGTACGAAACGCGGTTCTTTCGCGATTTGTCAGTAGAGTCGCGGGTTCGAAACCCGTGGGATTTTTTTAAAAATTAAACACCCTTTATTAATATATATACCACGATATATATATATATAGCATAATGAATTATTGGCCCGGTTGGTCTCACAGATAGGCAAATACGCGCGGTGGGGTGCGGGATCTGGGTTCGAAACCCACCGCCGTGGATTTTTTGGATGATTAAGTCCCCACGGTTCTCAAACCGTGGGGTAAATCCTTTGACAGTGTGGCCATGCACTTGCCACGCTGTGTCAAACTTATGCCCACGGTTTCTCCAAACCGTGGGTATAGGGTGACCCCCCTATCCCGACGCCATTGCAGCCCACGGTTCCCAAAACCGTGGGTATAGCCTATACCCACGGTTTTGAACCGTGGGTATAGGGCAGTTTTCCAGTAGTGAATCCACACAAAGCCCGAGGGTACCATCATACTTCTTGGAGAAAAGGACCAGTGAACCCCAAGGAGAAGTTTTGGGACGTATGAAACCTTTATCCTTTAGATCCTCTAATTATTTCTTGAGCTCCATAAGCTCCTTAGGTTCCATCATATAAGGAGTAATGATTGATGGTTCTTCTCCTAGAACAATATCAATAGTAAACTCTACCTATTACACCAAAGGTAGACCATATAATTCTCCAATAAATATTTCCCTAAAACAATCCACTATAGGAGGAAATAAATCATGTTTTAACCCGTGGTAATTGATGAAAATACTGGAGATCTGAGCTATCAAATTTCCCAGCCTCTACTGCTCGAGTCTAGATCTAGTTGTACTAACAATCCATTATACCTTATGTATATGATTAATGCACTATAGTGATATAAACATCACCCTACAATGATAATAGTCAATATGGTATCTATAGAGAACTAACTAGTCCATTCTGATGATTACATCAAATACCATCATGTCAAGGATATACAGATTCCATATGAAAATGTAACCACCTATCTCAAGGGGAAAGTCCCAACAATGGAAAATGTTCTATAAAGGGATACCTAACAGTGTGTCTAGCATCATAATTCCATGAAAGTGTTCGATCTCAAGTCCCAAACTCTCAGTGATTTCCTCACATATAAATGAGTGAGACGTTCCTGTGTCAAATAAAGAAGACACTAAAGTGGAGGCAGCTATAATAATACCTCGAATAGTATACGGTCTGGTGCTCTTTACCTACAGCATATGTTAGACTTCATGTAACTGACATATACCATGGCCCTAAGTCACTACCTGACTACCCTGATAAAGCCCGCTCTGTTGGTTCTGAGAATCATAATTTTGACTACCACTGCCTCGACTACCACCTCGTCCTAATCGGACGGTGTTATTCTAGCCACCTTCAGGTCATGATCCTGCTGGCCCCTCTCCTGAATGAGGAGTGGGTGAATCCCTGATTTCTTGGAATTGGAGGAAAAGTACTACAGAAACACTGGAGATGTCCCATCCTTCCACATCCTCTGCACTTGACTGGATCCCACAAGAACTGATACCTAGTGTGTCCTAGATTCCCACAGTGGTGTAAAATAAGAAAACTCTCTATGTGAGGATACTGACTATTGATACCTCTACGAGAAACCTCAAAGCAATGCTTACGCCTAGAAGAAGATCTATTGATAGATTTAGGTGATTAACTTCCCTAAATTTCACCATCATCTTCCCTCAAATTCTTATATGTGATAAGGGTCTAGTTAATGATTTTAGAAATAGTTGTCAATATTAACACATTAACCTGCGACTGGATTCTGTAAACCAACCCATCCTCGAATCACCTAGCGGTCATAAGATCATCATCAACTAGAGTTAGAGAAAACTATTTTAGATCTATGAAATGAGTAGATTATTCCATAACTAATATATTCCCCGAATTTAGGTTCATTAATTCTCTATCTCTATCAACCCTCAGAGTCTAGGGAAAGAAATAATCATAGAAGATCTTCTGAAAATCAGCCCAGACCATATCACAATGTTGACCTACCTGGGTGATAACGTCCCACTACTGCTTGGATGAATATCATAGCATATAATCCTCCAACTTAAACCTACACTCTAGATGTGTCTCTAGATGATCGTATATAGATAGTATTTCCTCAATCCAATAATCTAAAATATGTGGTTATCCATCCCCCAAGAAGGTGGGAGGATGCTACTGCTGAAATTCAAGAGTAAACTTTTCCATGCTCGTAGCAGGTAAAATTACACCTTGTATAGATTGAATCATATGTAGAAAACCCTCTTGTAAATGGGTTTCAGTTTCTATATACAAAATTGGAAGAGGATCTAGAGGTAGATCTGCATGATTAATCATTGGCAGATCACAACCTGAAACCTCAGGAACATGGTCGTCACCACCTTTAGGTCATGCGACCGGAGGATTTCATGGCCACATGACACTATAATTCCAAACGAATGCCTCATAATATATTTAATAAACTGAGAATATTTAATTTAAGGAACTAGGATAGGAGTAAATCCTTCTTATAGAAACAACAAAACCTCTCTTCCTACTTCAAAATCTAGGTTTAGATGGTAGAAGAGACCATAACATGCCATAAGGATGTAAAAGAGATACCCCGTTACCAAATACTAAGGTCAGGTTCAGGTCTAAGTGTCTATGATGGATACAAAAGATATATTTTTCAAATGAGGAATCATATTCATTTAAAAATTGTGCTTTTTTAAACATTTAAATCACTTAGAAATGTTAAATCATATGGTTTTCCATTTTCCAATCCATAAGGGCACATACTCCTTATGAATAAAAACATGGAATCCACTATAACCACACCATACCATGTTCCAACTCATGAAACCAATGGTCTAAAGCTTAACATTTTATAATTTCCTACTTAAGGTGTCTACTTTAACCTATTTGGGAAAAAACTGTTTGGTTAAGGCAAGAACTTTAAGTATTAATTATGTTTTCCCAATACCTATAAGAAATTACATCACAATTCAATTTAATCAAGTCATATTCAATATGAAATAGGAAAATTCATGCTAAAAATAGATGTGACATGGAAAAATGGATGGCCTATAAATCATACAGTGCCTATAATGATGAATTTCTTAATGCAAATCCCTTATTTCATCATTCCTTGATAAATAAATCACATTTCAATAAAATCAATAATTTTAACATCAATAATGATAACATCAATAATGGTAACATCATAAACCAAGTGTGTCACTCGATAGTGAAATCATATCAATAATAAATATTATAAGTAAAACAACTATTATAATTTGGGAAACTTGGAATTTACCCCAAACATGGGTTTGTGATGCCCAAGCACGGATTATGACCAAGTCCCAAGTATTCCCAAATCTCTGATCTATTATCTCTAAATAGTAAATCAAGAAAGAAAACTTCATAGGATACCACTTTGTAATGTCCTGACCTGAGATCCACTTAACCTATGCCCCGAGCTAGTGGGTCATATGGCCTCAAGCACACCTCCATGTACACTAGAGGTTTTCAAATGGTAGTGAGGGTGTAAGTTGGTACAATGGGGAGACTATACCATCATGTTAGAGTAGCACAGTGGATAAAAAAATATACAATCAACAGCTAAATCATAATATAACACACATAATCAATAAACAAATATAGAAGCATAAATAGATAACTAAATAAGTAAGAAGTAAAAGAAATAGATAATTCAACAACTGATAATAATACAAAAGAATCTAATGCAGTGTGTGATACATGGATGCATGGAATACTTTAATACAAAAGGAACATCCAGATACAATCATGTTATCTGATAGTAAAAAAGACAAAAAGGGAAAAACAACTCTATAATAATCTCAAGCCTAATCATGATCCTCTACTCCTAAACTTTAACTAGGTAAGTAAATTAACAACCTGTAGCAGGTATTTTTCCCTTTTCAACGCCTAAAAAAGATAGTATTATCATGTACCAAAGGCATCCCAAGTAGGATGTGAAATAAAAAATCTTAGTAGGCCACCACCAATGATGTCTACGTGTAATCCAAGTAGTGCTCATAACTAAATAGTGTTCAGGTATAAGTAGGAAAGTAAATAGAGCTATAATAAATAACTACCCTCTTAGGTTCCTAAAGGACACACAACCTACTTTATCCCATGTCTAGTAGGAATTTCTGATCATGCCACTATATATATAAATAGTAATAATATATATGTAGTTTAGTTATATATTTCATCCACCTATATGAATCAAGTTTATGATGAATGGCCATATACATGGAATACCATTGTTGTAATGGATCAGAGCATAACTTAGGAATCCATAACCAATATAACAAGACTAAAATCTCATGCAATAGGGTACATTCCCTACATCCCAATAAGAGTGAGAGATGTCATGAAAAAACACTCAATATATTGAGTGAGCCTATATGGAAACACTTTAATCATAGATTGTGGCACCTTGTCCCATTTCCCATATAGTATTACTGGTGTGAGATGCCATGAACTCAACACCTGATGTAAGGGAGTGTGATTTCCCTCTTGTATCAACACCCCTTACCATCATACACAGCCTCTATAATGGAATATTGTAGTTATAACTGGCATTGGGAACTACCTCCCATCCATTTATTTTATATATCCTATAAATATAGAAAAGGCATAATCACATTTATCAAAATAATATATGAGTCATTACCTCTCATATATCCCATTAGTTAAATTCAATTCCATTCAATGCAATGTAATTTAAAATAGGAATTTAATAATACATAGTCTAAAGGCATGTTTTCATCATCCTTTATATGTCATTTCAATTAAATCATTTCATTTGATTAAGCCAAATCATTTAAAAAAAGGTAACCATCAAGAGTATTCCATCCTATACAAACCAAACTATTCAACATATCTAATCCATTTAGTTCATTAAGGCATGGAAATCCCATTTTAAAGGCTCAAGTGTCAAGGGAAGGTGTCATGGGAAACATGGAATATGACTTCTTGGTAAATTCTATCTACAAGAGGACCAAACACCTTAGAGGTGCTTTGGGTTCCATTTATTACACATGTATAAAGTTAAATCCATTTTAAAACCAAGCTGATAACTAATTAAGAGTTTTGGGAAAATTGACCCATTAACAAAAATGGAAATTTTCACTTGGAACACCTATGGGGTGTCCATATATGGTGATTACAACCTATGAACTATTAAAAAAGGGTCCATAGGTACATAACAAGATGTAATGGTCAATTTTATATAAAGTAATCAATTAAAATAGAGACACTCGGCTAAATATGGTGTTTGGCACAACAACGTAGTTATAAAATGAAGAAACTCATTAGGAAAACTATGTGACCACATACCTCAAGGCTATATATGACGCCTCACTCGATATCAGACATAGATTCAAATTAGTTTAGAATATATCTAAGAAAAAATATAATTCCCTGAAATAGGTAAAATGATCCTACACCAAAATAGAGCGAAGGATCCAAATAAAAACTAAAATATGAAGGGTGGGTGAGGTTATCCTTACCTTGAGATATCTAATTCTTCCTTTGGATCATGAATTGGGTGTTGTATGAGAAATATATAGATGAACCTAGGTTGATGGAGAATTGAGTTTTACAGGAGGAGAAAACCAAATTTATCCATTGGAAAATAAGGTGGAAGAAGGAAGGGGTAAAAATAATTGATGAGTGGTAAAGTTTTAAATTCACCCAAAAATAAGGGGGTGCATGTTTTGTTCACATGTTTTGAACAAACCATGAAAAAACCATGAAATAGATATTACTTAAGTAATTACCATGCATGGTTAAGGTGCATGGTTTTCTAAACCATGTGACAACCGTGTGAAATCCCATAGTCTCAAAACATAGTAGGTATTCATGGTTGTGCACCTTTACTGTCATAGTTTTAGAGGAACTATGTGGCCTATAGGTTCCCCTATCTATAACCACATAGTTTCAGACCAACCATGCATCTTGGGTTACATGTTTAGAACTAACCGTGCAGCCTATTTTCTTAGCCCATTTTCTGGAACTCCAGGCTATGAACAATCCCCAGACACACCTCGGACCTTCCTTAGGCTGTAGCACACATTTCACATGATTAAGTAAAGGATTAAAATTGAAAAACTAATGATTCTTACCTTTATTAAAAGATATTGTGTTACAATGTGAGGTAAGTCTTACCTTCACATGATAAAAAGATATAATGGTTTACCCTTACTCGAGACTCAGATTTCCCTTTCATAGGTATAGGAAAACTAGGACTACCTTTATGTGATCTAGGAAAAACCTTTACAAAGTGCATAGAATTTTTTGTTGTCCCTTACATAGGTAAGTAAATACATGGAATACCCTTACATAATAAGAAACTAACCTAACATGGGTAAAATAAATCTTAATCTACCTTTACATAGTAGAGGATTACCTTTAAACACAAATAAGAAAAAATGATTTCCCTTATTTAACCAATTAAAATTATGGCTTATCCTTATGCAACCCATGAAAATGAATTCTTACCCTTATGCATCTTTTAGAAAGACATCATAACCTTTAAACAGATTCAAAATCATGTGTAAGGGTAAATATTTTATAGAAAATATTATATTTTTAATTGAATGTACTAATAAAAAAATAATAAAAGATTTTATTATTATTTATACAATCCCAAAAAACTTCCAAAATAATTGGTTCACTTTTAAAAAAACTCCAAATTAATTTCCCAATGAACTTTTAAAATTTTTAAATTACTTTCATCATTTGAAAAACCATTAAAAATGATTCTTAAAACTTGAAATACTTTTCTAAACCACCAGACTCCTCAAAAAGAAAAAGGAAGGCTTGGGGATATTTTTTACCTTTACATAGCCAATTTTTTTTGTGTATATAAAATTCAAACTTTGGAAGTGAGAAACCCAAGTCTTGTCTAATCTTTAGAACAACCCCCAAATCTGGAACTAAAACCTTTTCCCATTGATCTTAAGTATGTATACCTCACAGAAGGGGGAATTTTCTAGTAATTGTTTATACTAACTTTTAATCACATCAGGATAAAAAATTGATTGAACTTTTGAGGTATAATTTATAAGAAATAGGTTGGAGTTTAAGATGCATGCCCAAAATAAATCTTAAAATATGCATACATAGAATTATGCTTGAAGAAAATTATAAACCAGTTAAACATCCCCAAAGATGTTTGAATCCAATAATGATGAAGGTAGTTAAAAAGTAGATATATAATTTTTTAGAAGTATGGATAATCTACCCCATCTCCGAATTACAATTGGTCAACCTCATTCACATAGTTCCTAAAAAATGAATTGTTAATAGTTAGGAATAAACTAAATAAATTAATCCCTATTAGAATTTAGAATATATAGATAGTGTGTATTGATTATATAAAGTTGAATTGGGTAAAAAGAAATGACCATTTATCTATTTACTTTATTGAATGAATATTGGGAAGGTTGGTTGGAAAAAATAATTATTTCTTCTTATATGAATTTACATGTTACTTTTAGGCTCCCATTATATCTAAATATCAAGATAACACCACCTTTATATGCCCCTTTGGTAACATTTCCTACAAACAGGTGTAATTTGGATTGTGTAATTCCCTATGTATATTTTAGAGGTGCATGGTAAGTATGTTTTTAAACCATATTAAAGACTGTATGGAAGTTTTTTTAGATGACTTCACCATTTTTGTTAATTCATTTTATCATTATTTGAGAAATATGGTATAATATTTTAAAACTTTCATAGAAAATAACCTTGTTTTAAATTTTGAAAATTTCTATTTCATGGTGGAAAGAGGAATATTCCTTCAAAATGTTATTTCACAAAAATGCATTGAGTTGGATAGGTCCAAAATTGAATTGATAAATTTATTTTACTGGCCAACTTATGTGAAACATGTTAAGTATTTTATAGGACATGTATGATTTTATAGGAGGTTTATAAAGTATTTTAATTGGATTTAACTTCCACTTTATAGGTTACTTTTTAATGTTACTAACTTCATTTTTTATGAGGATCATAGGGAATATTTTATTTAATTGAATAATAATATTATCACAC
Organism: Viscum album; assembly: GCA_963277665.1. Taxonomy (NCBI): domain Eukaryota; kingdom Viridiplantae; phylum Streptophyta; class Magnoliopsida; order Santalales; family Viscaceae; genus Viscum; species Viscum album. The sequence goes on from OY728159.1 coordinate 1,941,662,287, forward strand.
CATTGTTAGTGTAGCCACCCAACTAGGAGAACCCCTTTGAACTACTCTATAATTCTTCTAACCATGTTGTGGTAGAAATTTTTTCCCAAAGGATTGAAGGAAAATATCAAGTAATTTTCAATGATTTGAGAACATTGGATGTATCCCTGATTCATTGCACAACTATGAAAAATAATTCTTAGTGGTTGTTTTTACTTAGGATAAATTCATATTTTACTTTCTTGGAACTAAAGTCATGATATTTTCTGATCATGCATCTCTTGGGTATTTGATGAATAATTAATAAGAAAATCCTAGATTTGTTATATGTATGTTTCTACTTAAATAATTAAATTTAGATATCAATGATAAGAAAGGATCTAAGAATAAGGTGGAATATCACCTAGTTAGGCTACCCAAAATTACTAAAGTGGAAATTACAGACCAAGAACTGGTGGATGACTAAATTCTAAGAGATCAGTTATACTTGGTGGAAAGAGAGGTACCTTTGTATGATGGTATGGTCAACTTTTTGGTAACTTCTTAGGTCCCATATCATCTAACCCCCCCCCCCCCAATAAGTTTTTATACTTGAATACAAATAAAAATTTTATATTTGGTAATATCTAAACCAATGTAAAAAAATTAATGATCAAATGATAATAAGATGTTTACCTGAGAGGAATATGCAATCTGTTCTTCAATTTTTCCATACCCTTACTTGCGGAGGCCACTTTGGACCTCAAAGGATAGTAATTTTTTTAAATCATGAATTTACTATACTAATTTGTTTAAATATTCACATGAATTTTCTAAAATATTTTTAATAATGTAAATTCACTAGAAACATCTAGAAAAGTTAAAATGCCTAAAAACCCATAAGTTTTTGTGGAATATTTGAAGTTTAGGGAATATACACCCATTCCCATTTCCTTTTAAAACTCTTAAATATTATTAGTTACTGATTATTTTTCAAAATGGGTGGAAGCTAAGGACACCAAAACTAATAGTGCTAATGTTATTTGTGCTTTTGTCAAGGCTAACATTTTTTATAGGTTTAGAATTCCAAGATCTGTCATCGATGATCAAGGGACTCATTTGTAACGCCCTGAACCCATTTACCCAGATTCGGTAAATTATTACATAACATTGGAATTATCACAAGGAAATCATGTCCTAAAAGACCGATCATTTCAGTATTATTGTAAACGAGATTCATACATAAGTTTAACATTACAACATAAAAAGAAATAAAACACTAATTTATTCCATTAGAAACATCCAAGCCTCATAGATTATGAATATAAGTCACTCATAACTAACTCCTTCATATCTTGGGAAAATGAAACATAAGAAAGGGGGGATCTCAAACGCTCAGTAACGTTAAGCATTACAGCGGAATATAACATAAATATTAAGCATGGTGAATAATTGAAAACACATACATTTAGAAATAATAAACATGACCACTTTTATGATAGGAATATGAGATGAGTAAATAATTCCATAATAAAACATAATCATGGGTATTATACTAGTCGAATTACCACATGAACACTCAATATTATTTTTATAATGAGGGAATATATAATTCCAGACATTCTGAAATATTTTGTCAAGGCTTCGGCCAAGACGTCTAAAAATGATTTAGGACTTGTCCAAAACCATATATAAAATTGGGAAAGGCCTCAGTCAATTCCACGTCTAGTTGTCTCATGATACCTAACAATTCACCGAGAAGCTAAAGAGGGCTCCACCCATCACTTACTAAGTCTAATACATTCCTCATATGAAAGGGTTGAAATATAACATAAACATTCATATTAAAACTAGCATAAAAATGTCAATACATTAACCATATACCATGAATGGTATATAAATAACACATCCACATTCAAACATATCACAAAACCTTCAATACAATATGTAAGATTTGTATCATAATAGATAAACTTCAAACTAGTTTAAAATCCATCAAAGGATGATGACATAGATGAAAGGAAAATTATTTAATAGGAATATATCTTTCTATTTTTAAATAATTTAAAATTCATGTAATTATAAAAGAAAACATTTATTTTGAAAATATTTTTATAAGATTATAATGGAAGCTTCGACGATGTTATAACGACGGAGAATAACTACACCCACCGTATAAGTTAAAAAAACATTCTTACCTTAATTTTGTCAAAAAGGTCGTAAAGTACCTTGTTCGGAAAACAACGGAAAGATTAATTTCAAAAAATATAAGGTCAAATAAGGATATAAATGAATTTAAATCATAGTCTAGTAAATAGTAATTTTTTTAAAAAAAAATTTTAAGAAAACACGGATGTGGATGATAAAGAGGTCTCAGTAGATACTTACGTAAAAACAATCTCGGATGATAAAGTGATTGTGAAATTAACCCTTAACTTGTAATTTTCCTTGGTCATGGGTAGGTTAACCTCAGGTATAATGGTGAAATAATTATTATTAAATTATAAAATAACCATATACATTAATATGATACCATATATTATCTTTTAATATTTCTTTGTTAATGATACTTCAGTAGTATCATCGTTTCGGTTGTTAACTGATTCGTTTTCCTTTATATTATTTGTTACCTAAGTAATGTTTGTTATGGATAGGATGAATTTTATTTATATACATAATTATATTATGTTCATAAACATTATTTTTAATCATAAAATGAAAATTATTCTTGAATGAATACGATGGGGAATGAATCTCATCGCATTCGTGGAGATGGTAATCCGTACATATGCACGAGTGACAATATCATTATTTTGATATTAAAATTGTATATAATTGGATGTTATGTCATATATAAATAATCATTATCACGTTATATTTATTATTTACATCATTTATACTCATTATTATACACATCCAAATGATGAAGTGTTTGAATAACAAACTATATCACGACGTGGAGACAGTAATCTGTATGTACGCACGTATGGTGACTTAGTCATTTATAGGATTGATAGAATAATTAATAGGATTGTACCATTTTTATAATAACATCATAGTATATAGAATATACTGGAGTTATTATTTTAGAATATAAACAACAAAGAAAGAGGAAGTGGAAGAAGAAAATAACTTGAAAGAGGTGATGAAATATTTACCTCTTCTTCGGGTGTTTCCTTTTGAGTTGATCAAAAGGGATCCTTAGGTTGGATTTCTGACAAAAGTAAGGCCTCTAAGTTTAAGTGAGGGAAGTTGGGAGTATATTTGGGCAGGTTTTGGGTGATCCAAATGGTTTTGAAGGTGTGAATTTGAGAGAAGGGGGAGTTCCCTTTTATAAGAGGGGTGAGGGGCACCTTAGAAAAAGTTAGAAATATTATTTTATAATAAAATTATTTTCGGTTTCTAATGGATACAAACTAATTTATTTAGAGGCTAAGGTGGGGATGGGTCGAAAACCACTCAAAAAATAGGTTTTAGACAGGTTTGGGTCACTACATTAACCTTATCTTTTAGATTTAACTCTTAGTTAATTAGTTTGACATTTACCATGTCTCTTTGTATTTTTATATTATATGGTTAATAAACTTACTATAACAAGCCAAGAGAACCCCAAGTGGTTCATTATTAATATATATAACCTTATCTAAGTCATTTTTCCAAACCTTATATTTTTAGGAATATTATATCAACTAATAATATAATATTTGTTTTAAAAACACTTTTATGTCAATTTTGACACTATTTGGTATTTTGTTTTTGTTAAATTCATAACAACATTATTACTTCAAAAAAAATCATTTAATCAACCCTAAAATGTTATATTAACCTATAAAATTAGTTTAATTCATAAAAAGTCTAAAATTACATTTATTTGGGTATTTATAATATCAATTATTTTAATATTTCATTAATAAGGTAATTACTACATGATCATTGTGTCATAAATAAATTAAATTATTTAATTTATAAAAATTATAAATAAAATACCATTATGTAGGAAATATTTTTATATTTCTAATTAATATTTATAGTCGAATTTATCTTATGTTTAACACTATATTAAAAATGGTTTAGTTATTAAACTTTGAATTTAACACTTTTAACTCTTCTTTGAATTAAATAATAATAAATGTCCTAATCTAATAAAAGTGGACATAAAGGATCATATTTTATTCCTATGGTTGTTTTTGGTCTAATTACACTTATCTAATAGAATTAGGACATTTTTTAGGGTAATAATAATATCATTTTTACCTTTAATAACCCTATTTACTTTTAATTGTGGTAAATAAAAGTTAAAAGTTACTATTCACAAAAAAATATTTTCATCTCATTGAACCACATTTTACTTAATTATATCAACCATGTCTCTTGTATTTTTGAAATTAAATTCACAGAAGTGGTAAAATTAAGTTTTATGCAAATTTGAAAATGCTCCTAGGAGATGGGTAAAAGACGGTAAAACGTTCAATAAATTTTTTATATATCTAAACTTATTATAAAATGAATACAATGAATTAAATTGAACTTATATAGGTATTATATATCTATTTTAACCTAAAATAAATTTAAATAAAATAAATAATTACTTAAATAAAAAGTCGGTTTTAAAAAAAGTAAAAACCATCAAAAAGATTGACATGTGTTTATGTCAAATTTAAATGTGAAATTAATTATAATGAACCAAATTGTGTTAAATGATAAAAATATAATCTAATTTTACTTACAGACCATTCAAATGTATAACTGAACACTATAAATTATTTTGATTTAAAAAAGTTATTTTCAGTTAAATTTTAGTAATTTCCACTATTCACCCAAATGTGAAAGTTATCAGAAAAACACCAAAAATTTATCAAAACTAAATTTTTATGTCCCAATTCTAAAGAAGAAGTTTATTTTTTCAAATTTAATATATAAAAGTGTCAAATATTTGATTTAAAAAAAGGTTCTCCATTAAAAGGCGGTAAAATTGCATTTTTGAAAAATACTTCTTTTATCTGAAAAAATTAATTTGTTCTTATATTATATCTAATAAAAACATAATATGGATTCTAAAATTTTATAGAGTATATAAAATTCAAAATTCAGTTAACACTATTCATAACTGCTTTTTGAACGGCTAGTTTGGTAAGTTGTTATGCGCTCAAACTCAGTGTTGTGTGTTGCGCAAGTTATTAAATTACTTGGAAGAGATAACGTACTATGAAATCTTGGGGGTGTCACATTATCCCCTCCTTCAATAAATTGTGTCCTCACAATTTGAAATTTTTCTTCGAAAATAAAAGGTTAAAAATAGAAAATACCTTTGTGGAAAACCCACATCGGAAATTGGGTTAATAAAATTTAGTCTTAATAAGAGGGAAAGGGAAATGAAAAAGCCAGCACCATATTATGATCTCGATTAGAAGAACATTGGTGGAAATTAGAGACACCTAATTGGAGGGAAAAAATTAAATATTTATAGGGAGTGATTGAGGTCATCAATCACAAACAATTGTAAAATTGAGGGCCTCAAAACCATCAATCTATGATAATTTAAAATATCATCGGTTAAACAAAATATAAGGTATTAGGATAACACATTTTTGGTTTTAATATACCTTCCCTAAAGTTTAAGAATTAATTTATTCAAAGAATAAGAGGAAGAAAAAAATATATACTTGACAAGTAGAGTTTCATCCTTTAACTAATTCTTACCACAAACTCATCTTTCACTCCAAAAGATAATATAATTCTAAAATATTCTATTTATTCTAATCGTATAGGGTTAAAAAAATTAATTTATATTCATTTGTCATACTATTTAAAAAAACTACATTATTAAAACCAGGACATCACATAGTCTAGTGGTAGGTGATGCACCCTTGTTGCCCTTCGGTTGTGGGTTCAAGTCTTGGGGCCTTTCCAGACGTGACGGGTTGTCGCTCGACCTCCGGGTTGTCCTTTTTATGACAATCCAAAAAAAATCTCAAGAAATGATTTAACCTTAACATTAGTATAAAATGTCAAACTTAATCGATTCCAACCTTTATAATTATCCAAAATACTTCTGTCCAAACTCACAGTTCAAAATTTATAAGGAAGGTAAAAACAATGAAGATCCTTTTTTCCACATAATAACATGTGAATAACTTCATCATGTATTCTTTTAAAACACGGTAGCACCCTAAATTATCATATAACCGTATTGATTGCATTCATTCTTTATTATTCCCTGTAGAATACTATATATACTCCTTATATCCAAAAATGTTGTAGACTCCAACAATGATGGAATATACAAATCATTAACCAGTTCCAAGGATGTCAATAAAATCCAATATAATTTATCCAAATCAATCATATCTTATTCCAAAATAAATACCTCGGTATCAAGACCATATTAAAGTTTTTTCTTTCCTTAAACCATGTATTTTCCAAAAAGTTTAACTTGCTATTGAGTCACTTTTCTTGGTTCCACACAATCTCAAGTCCTTAATGAAATAGTACTGAAGTACAATCCTTATATACTCTATAATTATTATAACATGTACATCATTAATAAAATACTCAAATGGCACAATACTTTAATAACAACATAAGAACTCTTAATCATTCCTCTTCATCTTCGGTAGTATCATAACATGATTATTATCCAATAGCAGCATTTGAGGTATACTCTGATGATTTGGACATTGATCCGTGTAGTGTCCCAACTCCTTGAAGATGAAGCATTGTATAATTGAAACCTTTTTCTTACCTTTGAAATCACGTACTTGATGTCCTTTTCTCCACACTTATATCAAACTCTCATTCCCTTCAAGAATTTACCAAGGTGATTCTTTCCATAGTTATCACATATGGGAAAATCCTTCTTTCCCTTATTCCCTATATCCATCTTTCTTTCTACCATCCTTTTCTTTTTTGGCTTCCATTCAAAGCCATAGGACTCAGAGAATTCTATACTTATCTTATTAACATGTGATATTATTTCTTCATAATATTATAATATGTGGGAGACTATTTCTTTTCTAAATTTTGGCTTAATACCATGAAAGAGATGATCCTTATTACTCTTTGGATCATACATATTACTGGAGTTCTCATTCCTTCTACTGGGCACCATTTCTAAAAAATGGAATACACTAGGTCAGTTTATGAGTCACAATTCATAATTCCAAACTTGTAAAAGAGTTAACATAAATTGAACAGTTTATGGATATAATCCATAATCATAAAAAAAATTTCTTTGAGGAAGTATATACTCATAAACCCTTCATAATGGTTTGTAAATAAAATGAGAATTGTCCTAAGCATATCCCCCGGGAGTGTCGTAACAAAGAGTGCATCAAGGCTCGTTGTCATGCACCAGATCCCATTCAAGTCTAGCTCAAAGCGGTGTTTTTGGGTTTTACCCCTAGGTACATCTGTGCTAGATCCACCTCTACCTGCTTGTATCTAGACAGGGATGTATTGCTTGGAAAACTCACAAAATCTCTACAGTACCAAAATTCTAGGAAGTTCTCTTATACTAATCCTCAAATTCTATCTTAGGGAAATGTTCTCTAATTAGAGTTTATCTAAATCTAGTTTCCATGGTTTTTACTAAACTTCCTCTGATACCAACAATAATGCCCCAACCCCAGTTACCCAGAGTCAGTGCATTATTACATAACATTGGCATGATCACAAGGAAATCATGTCTCGAAAGACCGATTAGTTTAGTATTATTGGAAACAAGATTCATACATAAGTTCAACTTTACAACTTGAAAAAAAACACTAATTTATTCTATTAGAAACATTCAAGACTCCTAGATTATGCCTGAAAGTCACTCATAACTAACTCCTCCATGTCCTGGTAAAATGAAACATAAGAAAGGGGTGAGCTCAATGCTCAGTAATGGTAAGCATGATAGTGGAAGATAACATAAATATTAAGCATGGTGAATAATTGAAAACACATGCCTTTACAAATAATAAACATGAAAACTTTTATGGCAGGAATATGAACTGAGTAAATAAGGACATAATAAAACATAATCATGGGAATTCTACTAGTTGAATGACCACATGAACCATAAATATTATTTTCATAAGTAGGGAATGTATAATGCCAGACATTCTGAAACATTTTTTCAAGGCCTCGGACAAGACGTCAAAAAATGATTTAGGTCTTTCCCAAAACCATATATCAAATTGGGAAAGGCCTCGGCCAATTCCATGTCTAGTTGTCTCATGAGACCTACCGATGCACTGAGGAGCTATAGCGGACTCCACCCATCACTTACTAAGTCCAATACATTCCTCATATGAAAGGGTTGAAATATAACATAAACATTCGTATTAAAACTAGAATACTAAATATAAATACATTAAACATAAACCATGAATGGTATAAAAATAACACATCCACATTCAAACATATCACAAAACCTTCAATACAATATGGAAGATTTTTATCATAATAGATCAACTTCAAACTAGTTTAAAATCCATCAAATGATGTTGACATAGATGAAAGGAAAATTATTTAATAGGAATATATCTTTCTATTTTTAAATTATTTAAAAGTAATGTAATTATAAAAGAAAACATTTATTTTGAAAATATTATTATAATCTTTTAAGGTAAGATTTTATGATGTTATAGCGGCAGAGAATAACCGCACCCTCCGTATAAATTAAAAAAACATTCTTACCTTAATTTTGTCAAAAAGGTCGTAAAGTACCTTGTTTGGAAAATGATGGAAAGATTCCTTTCAAAACATATAAGGTCAAATAAGGGTATAAATTAATTTTGACCATAGTCTAGTAAATAGTAAAAATGTTTTTAAAAATACATTTTTAATAAAACACTGATGTGGATGATAAAGAGGTCTCAGTAGATACTTAAGTAAAAACAACCTCGGATGATAAAGAGATTGTGAAATTAACCCTTACCTTGTAATTTTCCTTGGTCGAGGGTAGGTTAAACTTATGAATAATGGTGAAATAATTATTATTAAATTATAAAAGAACCATATACATTAATATGATATCATATATTATCTTCTAATATTGCTTTGTTCATGATATTTCAATAGTATCGTCGTTTCGGGTGTTAACTGATTCGTTTTCCTTTATATGATTTGTTACGTAAGTAAAGTTTATTATGGATAGGATGTATTTTATTCATATACAGAATTATATTATGTTCATAAAAATTATTTTTAATCATAAAATGAAAATTATTCTTGAATTAATACGATGCGGAATGAATCTCATCGCGTTCGTGGAGACGGTAATCCGTATGTACGCACGAGCGACAATATCATTCTTATGATATTAAAATCATATATAATTGGATGGTATATCATATATACATAATCATTATAATTTTATATTTATTATTTACATCATTTATACTCATTATTATACCCATCCAAATGATGAAGTGTTTGAATAACAAACTACACCATGACGTGGAGACGGTAATCCGTACGTACGCACATATGGTGAATTTGTCATTTATAGGATGGATATAATAATGAATAGGGTTGTAATATTTTTATAATAACACCAAATTATATAAAAGATACTGGAGTTATTATTTTAGAATATAAACAACAAAGAAATAGTAAGTGGAAGAAGAAAATAACTTGAAAGAGGTGATGAAATATTTACCTCTTCTTCAGGTTCTTCCTTTTGATTTGATCAAAAGGGCTCCTTAGGTTGGATTTATAAATAAAGTAATGCCTCTAGGATTAAGTTAGGATAGTTTAGAGGATATTTTTGCAGTGGTGGGCCGAGCCAAATGGCTTTGAAGGTGTGAATTTGATAGAAGGAGAAGTTCCCTTTTATAAGAGGGGTGAGGGGCACCTTAGGAAAAGATTGAAATATTATTTTATAATAAAATAATTTTTGGTTTCTAATGGCTCCAAAATAATTTATTTCTAGGATAAGGTGGGGATGGGTCAAAAAACACTCAACCAATAAGTTTTATATAGGTATGGTTCACTATATTAACCTTATCTTTTAGATTAAACTCTTAGCTAATTAGTTTGACATTTACCATGTCACTTTGTATTTTTATATTATATAGTTAATAAACTTACTATAACAAGCCAAGATAACCTCAAGTGGTTAATTATTAATATATATAACCTTATCTAATTCATTTGGATGATCCTTGGATTTTTAGGAATATTATATCATTTAATAATATAATATTTGTTTTAAAAACTCTTTTATGTCAATTTTGACACTATTTGGTATTTTGTTTTTGTTAAATTTATAACAGCATTATTAATTCGAAAAAAAATTCATTTAATCAACCCTAACATGTATTATTAACCTATAAAATTATTGTAATTCATAAAAAGTCTCAAATTACGTTTATTTGGGTATTTATAATATCAATTATTTTAATGTTTTATTAATAAGGTAATTACTACATCATCATTGTGTCATAAATAAATTAAATTATTTAATGTATAAAAATTATAAATAAAATACCGTTATGTAGGAATTATTTTTATATTTATAATGAATATTTATAGTTAAATTTATCTTATGTTTAACCCTATATTAAAAATGGTTTAGTTATTAAACTTTGAATTTAACACTTTTAACTCTACTTTGAATTAAATAATAATAAATGTCTTAATCTAATCCAAGTGGACCTAAAGGATCATATTTTATTCCTAAGGTTGTTTTTTATCAAATTATAATTATCCAATAGAATTAGGATATGTGTTAGGGTAATAATAATATCATTTTTACCTTTAATAACGCTTTTTACTTTTAACCGTGGTAAATAAAAGTCAAAAGTTACTATTCACCAAAAAATATTTTCATCTCATTGAACCACATTTTACTTAATAATATCAACCATGTCTCTCGGATTTTTGAAATTTAATTCATAGAAGCAGGAAAATTAAGTTTTATGCAAATTTGCAAATGCTCTTAGGAGGTGGGTAAAAGACGGTAAAAAGTTCAATAAAATTTGTATATATCTAAACTTATTATAAAATGACTTCAATGAATTAAATTGAACTTATATAGGTATTATTTATCTATTTTTACCTAAAATAAATTTAAATAAAAAGTCGGTTTTAAACAATAACTTAGTGTTTTTCACTATTCATCAAAAATTGAAAGTTTTTAGAAAAATATCAAAAAATCACCCTAAGATAATTTTGATATTATAAATTCAAAAATGAAGTATATTTTGAAAAATTCAAAACATATAAGTTGTATTTATTAATTTAAAATTAATTCCCGTTGTCAAAACCAAAAAGCGGGTTTTTTAAAAAAGTAAAAACTATCAAAATATTGACATGTGTTTATGTCAAATTTAAATGTAAAATTACTTATGATGACCAAAATTGTATTAAATGATAAAAATATAATCTAATTACACTTCAAAACCATTCAAATGTATAATTTAACACTATAAATTATTTTGATTAAAAAAAGTTGTTTTCAGTTAAAATTTAGTAATTTTCACTATTCACCCAAATATGAAAGTTATCAGAAAAACACCAAAAATCCATCGAAACAAAAATTTTATGTCCTGATTATAAATAAGAAGTTTATTTTGTCAAATTTAATATATAAAAGTGTCAAATATTGTATTTAAAAAAAGGTTCTCCATTACAAGGCAGTAAAATTGCATTTTTGAAAAATACTTCTTTTATCTGAAAAAATGAATTTGTTCTTATATTATGTCTAAGAAAAAAATAATATGGGTTCTAAAATTTTATAGAGTATATAAAATTCAAAATTCAGTTAACATTATTCATAATCTCTTTTTGAACGGCTAGTTTGGTAAGTTGTGATGCGCACAAACTTGGTATTGCGTGTTGCGCAAGTTATTGAATTACTTTGAAGAGATAACGTACTATGAAATCTTGGGGTGTTACATAATTTGTATAATAGGAACATAGAATCTTTGATGAGTAATTATGGATTACAACATAGGACATCAACACCTTACCATACACAAACAAATGTCCAAGATAATGTTTCCAACATAGAGATAAAAGTAATTCTAGAGAAAAATATTAAACCAAATAAAAAATATTAGAGAAAAATATTGGAAGACAACTTATGGTCTTACATCATTGTAACATCTCATATTTTACATGTATTAGTTTTAAATACTATATGGATTGCTTTTTATACCATTTGCTAAAACGGCATGTGATTCTGAAGCCCAGTGTGTCCGGAATGAATGTTTGAAATATATTAAATATAATAAATAGAACACACACAAAGTTTTCCTAAAAAAGTGGAATAACTTATAAAAAGTTGTCCGGATTAGAAATCTGAGGGAATCATTGAGTTCAAAATGGTATTTTTACCCTAGGTGTGACTCAACTTTAGTCGGTGTAGGTTTTTAGTCGAAAAGTTGTCACGGGCGTAAAATAAATAAAATTATTTTGACATGGTGATAGGGTTTTCTCTTTAAATACACACTTTTGAAAAATTCACAGGGTTATCCACAAAACCCTATGAATTTTATGTGTGGAATTGGAGCGTGAGAGGAGACCCCATTAGAAAACGATGACAGATTTTCAAATCAAAGATCGATGAAACTTGGATTCGACATATCTTGCCAACGAAAACGATGAAACAGTCGTTTCTCATCAGCGATCGATCCAAATTTATGTAGGATGTTTTTTTTATGTAGATTTTTTTATGTTCTTAACTCCTACAATGAATTAAAATCAATCAATGAACAGATTGATTTGTGGATTGATCGCCTTGCAGAATGGGATCATATTTGAAAGGTTTATTTGGGATATTTCTTATGATTTTTCAATTAATCTTCATTTATTGTTACAATGGAAACAAATTGAGGCCAACACGAACAACATTTGAGGTTTTTTCTCAAGGTTATTTTATGTTATTTTCTCCCTCCCTTCTCGTTCATTGTGGGTGACCCCTTGGTCCATGGTTTGACACCCTACTGATGGATCGATCATTGTGTGTGTGATTATTGGAGTAACAATATAAGATTGTAGATATGGACTTATTAAGGCACAATGAAGTTGTGATGGTGGTGGAAGTGAATGGATTGAACTTGTTTGTAAACCCCCATTATTCGAGCGAGATGTGTGGAAGATGATTTAGATAAACAAAATATAATTTCCGAGCAGATCGAAGGATGAATATTGTTGATTTGATGATGGATATGCTTGATGGGGCTCAATCTACATTTTTTTGGAAAGTCACAGTTGAAATCGGAGGCCAGAATGATGGAGGAGACGTGAAAAATCGGATATGGGATTTTGGAAAATCCCGCAGGACACAACGTGTAATCTGGGATTACATGGCGTGTGGGCCCCCCTTCAGCGGTGGCTAGGGTTTAGAGATAAATATAAGGATCGCATAGTTTGTGACCTATATCACACAATGTGCGACCCCCCCCCCCCTCAGTTGACTCGATGTGTAATCTGGAGAGTACACGGACACGGGTTGGAGTACACAGTCACAAGCACACCGTGTACTCACACACAGACACGGCTTGGCATACACAGACCTGTACAAAGACATGTCTTTGGTACATGAAAATTTATAGAATACATGGGTGGGATATTGTGTGTATATACATGTTATTTATATCCTTCTATGAATTTTATATATGGAGACTATATGTCGTGTGAGGCTCTTCCACACAAGAAAAACTTAGGATAGTCGTACACGCTATGTACCCCTTGGGACACACTGTATACTCCCTTAAAGTGTGCTCAAGGCTCTTTATTTTCTTATTTTGGATTATTATAGGTTTATTGTATTCCCTTAGTCATTTCCATCAAGGGTACAATGTGTCATTACATCCACATCATTGGGTTGTGATCCTCTCTAGAGACCGAGTCTCAAATAGATTTGTGGTGTCCCTCTGTGAGACTGGAGTGCAATCATCTATCATCCTTAGTTTTCTAGTTGGAGTTTGTGGAATTAGTGTGACCTCCCTGATCATAGAGTTGATCCTCCATCTAGTAGTTTGTATTAGTAGGGTTATTGGAATCATTGGCATACGATCCCCTACATAGCAGGTTGATCCAGATTGGGTTCGTGGTGTCGCCCATCAGTTTTGGGTGTGTCCCACTATCTATGTATCAAAGTCTTCTTAGACCAGAACATTCACGTTGGGTGGGTATCAATGAGATAAACCTCTTCATCGAGAGTCTCCAATGATATCATGGCTCGTGGAGTGAGTTCTTCTAGAATGAGTGTTACTTCAAGTAGAATCTTGTGGATAATAGTTGGTTATGACCACCTAATGGTGTGGTGTATTTCCTGATTATATCTAGTTGTTTCTATTATAAATTTATTGTTATATATTTTATTGATATTACTATACTTGGTTCTTCATTTTTAGTTTTTTAGGGGTGTCCTACAAAGTATTTTTATACTCACCCCTACATGGGATTTTCCCGCAATGTCATGTCTTATTCAGATGAAGACCCTTTTGATGGTGTCCTAGGAGGACAGGGAGTAGGTGGAGTGTATTTGAAGCTTGACAGACCAATGTGTTTACTGAGAGAATACTTTTGACTTAGTCCTCTCCCTTGGATCAGTTTGGACTCTTTACAGTTTTGGTTAGGCTTTTTTCCCATTTTCTGTTTTCAGTACTTTATTGTTTTACTCTATTGTGGGATCTTAGATTATGCATGAATTGTTTCAGTTTTTTTACATTTCATCATTGTGTGGGATTGTATATGTGTGTGTAGTTAATTTAAGATAATGCTTCCCATTTGTGGGATTTTTCTACTCGGCACTAGTCACCAACCCTTGGCCTATTGGAGGCGGTCTTGGTATAGTCACGGGTCATACCTCGGCAGGTTGGGTCATGATAGAGTAGTATTATAGGGAGGTTATACTTTAGGACTAGGAGTCTGTGATATTGGTTTGGGGAAATAGTGTTTAGTGTTTCAAGTTTGGATTTTAGTTTTGGGATTGCAGTATTGGTGTGGCGACCGACGTATCCATACACCAGGACTCTAACCACATGCCTTTCGACATGGTACATTTAAATATTTGGTTTCAGGGAAATTTTTTGGTACATGCATCATATAGGAATGGTTTTTGGTTTCCATGTCCTTCTTGATTGAGCTCCCTATATATAAACTTTTTCCATGGTACATCTTTTTTTTATTTCAGGATGCCTTCACATAGAGATTTATCCAAGATTCTATCATGTGATCACAAGGATGATCCACCAAGTGAAGAGGCATTGGTACAGGGGATTGTACCAGAGATAGAACCTTTGAGTGGTTTACCATATATACAACCACCCATTGAGAAGTATCTAGCACCATAAATACCAGATGAGGACGAACACATCCTGAGTGTATTGCACGAGTTTCAAAGGCAGCAACCTCCCAGGTTTCAGGGTGATCCAAACCCCCAAGTGGCTGAGGACTAGCTAGAGGTATTTTCCCACATTTTCCACCTTATGAGGATGTTTTTAGATTAGATGGAAGTCCTTGTAGTGAGTATTATTTAAGGATCTATAGGGTGATGGTGGATCTTGGTGACTCATTCACATGATGAGACAGCTCTCTCCTGGACAGACATTGAGTGTCTCTTCAAAGAAGAGTTATATTCAGCCACATTGTGATCGGTACGCATATATAAGATCTTTCATTTTCATCAAGGTAGTATGAACTTGGTGGAGTATTCATAAGGGTTTAGTGATCTCTAATGTTACTCCTTGGATATGGTATAGGACCAGTTCTTCAAGGCTCGGTCCATTGAGGAGGACTTGTGCCAGGACATTAGGGTGTTAGTGGTATCTCTTAGCATTTCCACCTATACTAGAGTGCTTGAGAGATCCTTGTTGGTAGAAAGTTTTCTAGAATATTAGTCACTAGTAGTGGGAGATAAAAGTGGGAACCCATTAGTTGAGACCTCGACATCAGGTATCTGACAGCAATCACGGGGATCTAATCGGTTCAAATGCTTCTAGAGGCAATCCTAGGACTTAGGGTTCGTGGTCCAGGGCTCTTAGGGTGTCTCAAATCAGCCAAGGGATAGGTGGTGTTTATCTTGAGATGGTTAGGGACAATAGTATGAGATTTCCTGACCCATCATTTAGCTAATCAGGATATGGTCGAGGGACCACCAAGACATAGATAGAGGGTGGATTATGGTGTTCTGCATGGTGGTGTACATGGAATAGAGGCTAATAGGGCAACAGAAGGTGGTCGAAGGTTTGACCTATTACCACCACCACCCCCAGGTGGTCCAATCCAGGATTAGGGAGCTGGTGGGAAGGGATGAGGACCGCTACAAGCTATGGATTCCTATAACCCTGAGACTCTAAGGATGATAAGAGGTATAATCTGTGTCTTTTTTACTTTAGTTGTAATATTGATAAACACATGTTTTATCCATTCCCTCCTTACCACTTCTCTGGATCAAGACTTAGAGAATCTTTTTGAGATTTTGACTTGACCCTTGTGGTTGGAGACTCTGATAGGCGATGACTCAGTGATTTCACAACTGTGCCGAAAATAAAACCTAATTATTTGAGGATAGAGTTTTGTATGGAATATCTTTATTTTAGAAATGAGACCTTACAATTTCATCTTAGGTATGGACTAGATATCTAAATTTCATTCCTAGATTTATTGTTTTAGGAAAAGGATGTTGTGTTTTCATAGTAACAGAATGAGGTTTTCCTTTGTGGGTGAAAAGAAAACCTTGGTGGAGCAGGACGACCTCAAGTGTAAAAGAGTACAGTCGATTACTCACCAGTTATTC
This sequence comes from Viscum album, assembly GCA_963277665.1. Lineage (NCBI taxonomy): Eukaryota > Viridiplantae > Streptophyta > Magnoliopsida > Santalales > Viscaceae > Viscum > Viscum album. Next base: position 1,941,678,983 of record OY728159.1, read on the forward strand.
AGCATGATCTGGGGGTAGTGGATTATTTGGGATATCAGTTTCCTACAGTGGTGGTGGAGTACAAAGACATATTTCATAAAGATTTATTAGGTTTACCTCCCAATCAAGTGGTATATTTCTGCATCAACTTGCATCTTCGGATGGAAGCGATATCTTCACCAGTATATCGGATGGTTCCCTTAGATCTTAGATATCTGAGGATGTAGTTAGAGGACTTGTAGTAAAATAGATTCATGAGTCCCAGTGTTTCCCCCTAGGAATCCCCAGTGTTGTTTTCCAAAAAGGCAGATGAGAGATTGAGGTTATGTGTGGATATCGATGCTTGAACTAGGTTAATGTGAAAAAAAAGTATTCCATGCCAATAATTGATGACCTCTTCAATCAATTGATAAGGGAGTGGTGGTTCTCAAAGATTGATCTCAGGTCATGCTATCACCAACTATGAGTATGGGACATGGATATATTAAAGATGACCTTTATATGTCACTATGAACACTATGCATACTTGGTGATTCCATTTGGTATGACAAATTCCCTAGGAGTTTTCATGGGACTCATGAACCAGATCCTTCATCCTTTCATGGATCAGTTTGTGGTAGTCTTCGTCGATGAAATCCTAGTGTATTCGGAATATTATGAGGAGTACACGAGACACTTGAGGATGGTCCTAGACACACTTTGAGAGCACTAGATTTACATGAATCTCTCTAAGTGTCAATTTTATATTCGATAGGTCCACTTTCAAGGATACATTATCTTATAGGTTGGAGTTGTAGTGGATCCAGCAAAGGTTTAGGCATACTTTATTAGGATCCACCCAAGAGTGTTATTGTGGTGAGAAGTTTCCTTGGATTTTCTAGGTACTATAAAAGGTTTTTAATTGAATTCTCTAGAGTGGAAACACCCTTGAAAGCCTTAACCAGGAAAGGGAGCATTTCGTGGGGATGGAAAAGTTTCAATAGTGCTTTTAGGAGTTGAGGAAGAGGTTGAAAAGAACTCCCATATTGAGGTTACTAGAGGAGGGTTTTGAGTACGTAGTGTTGTGTGATTCATGAGGGACCAGAATTGGTTATGTTTTGATATAGAGGTAAGTAGTCATTGCCTATGGTTCGCACTAGTTGAGACCACATGACCATAACAATTATTCCCATTTCCTTGAGTTAGCAGTAGTAGTTTTCTCATTGAAGATATGTAAACACTACCTGATGGGTGAGTGGTTTATCATATACTCTAACCACAATATTATGAAGTATATCTTCTCTCATAAGTATATTAACTTGAGATAGAGGTGATGTCTAGAGTTCCTCTATGAATATGACTTTGAGATTGTCTATAATCTTGGTAAGGGGAATGTAGTTGTGGACATGCTCAGTATGAGATCTTGTTCTCAGTTGTTGGATGAGGAATTAGAGTAGTTATCCTTCTTGCAGTTGTCCATTGTGGATAGGGATAGTGCTTCATATCTTTAGTCTATGGTTATTACACCACTACATCTAAAGCATGTCAAGGATTCTCAATGTGGAGATACTGGCTGTGAGACCTTACCTACTCAAATATTCATTACACATGCTCTTGATGGATATTCTGAAGGTGGGTAGCATGCTATCCTTTTCAGAGGATGGACATTGGTACAATTGGTGTCATGGGAGGAGGTGTTATAGTAGTTTCATATATCCCCTTTTTTGTTACATTCAGGTGTGGATAAGATGCACCAAGACCTCCGACATCGATTTCGGTGGCCAGGAATGAAGAAAGTATTTGAATATTTTTTTATCGATTCCTTACTTGTCAGCAAGTGAAGGCTGGCACCAAGTTCCAGTGGGTTTAACCCAACCCCTTTAGGTTCCATAGTGGAAGTGGGATGGAATATCCATGGAATTAGGATGGGATTACCATGTATATCTAGGGGAAACGATTCCAACTGGGTGATTGTAGACCGCCTCACCAAGTAATCCCACTTCTTAGAAATTCAGAAGCAGAGTTCAGTAGAGATCTTGAGATGTCTCTACGTTCAAGAGATAGTCTGCATCCATATAGTTATATCGATAATTGTTTCTGGTCATGATGTTCACTTTACATCCTAGTTATGGAATGGATCAAAAGAGGTGTTTGGGACTCAATTATTCTTAAACATAGCATTCCACCCACAATATGACAGCTAGACTAAGCAGACCATTCAGATTCTGGAGGATATGTGACAGGCTTACATGTTGGACTTTGGATGTAGTAGAGAGGACCACATAACCTTGGTGGAGTTTGTGTAAAAAAATAAATACCATTCCACCATTGGTATAGAACCATTCAAGGCATTATACGGGTGAACCTATAGGTCACCACTTTGTTGAACTAATTCAGGTGAGTTGACACTCATAGGCCCGGAGTTGGTGTGAGCTACTAAAAAGAAGGTTAAGATCATCTAGGAGTAGATGAAGACTTTACATATCTATCATAAGTATTATGCTGACAGGAGACAGAGGCCTTTAGAGTTCAAGGAAGGATACCATGTATTCCTACGGGTTTCACCTCGACATAGATTATGAAGATTTGGCTGAATTGGAAAGTTATCTTTGAGGTCCATCAGCCCTTTCTAGATACTGTGTAGAGTTGGAGAGGTGGTGTACCACTTATCTCTACCTCCATAGTTAGACCTGGTACATGATGTCTTCCACATGACATAGCTAAGGAGGTACATGCATGACCCATTGCAAATTATCGATGAGGGTGAGCTGGACATCGAGGATGGAGCGACCTTTTCTGAGTACCCAGTATAGATCGAGGATTGGTAGGAGAGGATCCCTCATGGGAGATCAACTCCTTTGGTGTGTGTCTACTGGAAACACAAGAATCTTCAGGAGAGAACATGCGAGTAGGAGGCTCAGATTCGTGCTTAGTACCCATATCATTTTGAGTATCTCTTATTTTGTATTTTTAGGGATGTAAAGGCCCAATGTGGGGAGAATGTAACATCTTTTATTTTCTATGTATTATTTTTAAATTTTATATGAATTGTTTTCGAGACCAGGTGATAAGAAAGTGTGCAATTTTGAGGCCCGGTGTTCCCGGAATAAAATGTTTGAAATATATTAAATATATTAAATTGCACATGCACACGGTTTTCTTAAAAAAGTGAAATAAATTCAAAATGAGTGTCTGGATCAGAAATTTGAGGGAACTGTTGAGTTTAGAATGACAGTTTTACCCTAGGCGCGACTTAACTTTAGTCGATGAGGGTCATTTGTAGAAAATTTATCAAGGGTGTAAAATAAATAAAATTATTTTGATTTAGTGTCCTAGTTTTCTATTTAAATACAAACTTATGGAAAATTCATGAGGTTAGCTTCATAACCCTATAAATTTGATGATTTCTATTGGAGCATTAGAGGATACCCCATTGGCAGACGATGATGGATTTTCTAATCAAGGATCGACGAACCTTGGATTCTAGAGATCTTGCCAACGAACGCGATGTAGCAATTGTTCTTTGTCAGTGATTGAACCAAATTGAAGTAGGATATTTTTTTATGTGTATTTTTCTTTGTTCTTAATTTCTATGATGAATGAAAATCAATTGATGAACGTATTAATTTTTAGATCGATTTCCTTGTGGGATGGGATCATTTTTTCAGGGTTTATTTGGATGATTCATTATGATTGTTTGATTCCTATTCATTTATCATTCTAATGAAAATGAATCTAGGATGAAATAAACAACATCTAAGGTTTGTTACTCAAGGTTTTTGTCTATTATTTTATCCATCCCCTCTCATTCATCGTGGGCGACCCCTTGGTCTACAGTTCGACACCCTGCTGATGGATCAATCTTTGAATGTGATACTATTGGTACAACAATCTAAGATAGTATATCCGGACTTGTTATAGCACAATGGAGATGAAACAGAGATGAAGGTGAATGGATCAGACCAATTTGGAAACCCCCATTCTTCGAGCGAGATGCATGGAAGATGATTCAGACAAACAAAATCTGATTTCTGAGCAAATAGAATGCCAAATAATGTTTATTTGGTGATTTCTAGGCTCAAAGAGGCTTGATATATGTTTTTTTGGCAAGGAATGACCAGAATTGGGGGCCGCAATGATGGAGGATATTTATGGAACCGGATTTGGGATTTTGGAAAATACTGCATGACACGACATGTAATCCAGGATTACATGGCATGTGGTCCCCCTTAAGAGGTGGATAGGGTTTTGGGAGAAATATAAGGATCACATAGCATGTGATCCCTATCACATGGTGTGACCCCCCCCCCCCAGTTGACTCAACATGTACTCTAGAGAGTACACAGACATGAGTTGGAGTACATAGGTACGGACACCTCGGGTACTCCCACACGAACTAGTACACGGACACGGCTTCAGTACATAGACATAGCCAAGAGACACTATTAGGATATTATGTGTCTCTACACACCATGTATATCCTTCTACACACTATGTTTATGGAGACTACATGTCATGTTAGGCACTTATACATGGGAAAAAATTAGGATAGCTGGACAAGATGTATACCCCTTGAGACATGCCATGTACTCCCTTCAAGAGTGATTGAGGCTCTTTGTTTTCTTAGTTTGTACTAATATAGGTTGAGTTCATTGATTTTTTTCTTTCCCCTGAGGTTACAGTGTGTAATTACATCCACATCACTGGGTTGTGATCCCCTCTAGAGGTCGAGTATTAGATAGAGTTGTGGTGTCCCTCCGTGGGACTGGAGTGTGATCATCTATCATCCTTAATTACATATTTAGAGTTTATGGAATCAATGTTACCTCCCTAAGTAGATAATTTATCCTCCATATATAAGTCTACATTATTATGGTTGGTGTAATTTTTGACGTACGATCCCCTACGTAGCAGGTTGATCCTGATTGGGTTTGTGGGGTCCCCTGGTGGTTCTGAGTGTCACCCCCTATCTATGTATCAAAGTCATCTTTTAACAGTGAGTTCTCTTTGGGAGGTGTCCAATGATCTATAACTCTCCTTCGATAGTCACTAATGATAGCATGGCTCGCAGAGTTAGTTCTCCCAGAACGATCGTTGCTTGGAGCAGAATCTTGTGGCTGAAAATTGGTTATGACCGCCTGATGTCATGGTGAATTTCCTGAGTATATCTAGTTGTTTATATTATACATTTATTTTTATATATTTTATTGATATAAATATACTTATTTCTACATGTTTAGTGTTTTGGGGGTATCCTACTGAGTATTTTTATACTCACCCCTTCACGGTCTTTGCCCGCAAATGTCGTGTCTTGTGCAGATGATGGCCCTTTTGATGGTGTCTTAGGAGGATAAAGAGAGGGTGGAGCATAGTTGGAGCATGAAAAACTGAGGTTTTTATTGGGAGTATAAATTTTAATTAGTCCTAACCCTTGGATCAGGTTGGAATCTTTATAGTTTTTTTGGGCTTGTTTTTTCCCCTTTTCTGTTTTTAGTACTTTACTGACATACTCTGTTATGGGATCTTAGATGTATGAATGGATTGTTTTATTTTATTTTTTACATTTCAGTACCATTTGGTATTTTTTCTGCCCAAATATACCCAATAAATATGGTAAAAGTGGTCACTTATAGTACATATTGGGTTATCGAATCCACATGGACCAAAGAAGTAACCTTTAGAAACACACATCCTATGGAGGTGGTTTGGCTATGAAGTTTCCAACTTGGTTTTTAATTGATTGGTTTATTAAGTGGTATTTTTAAATAATTATGTGAAATCAATTTAAAAAGAATGATTTTATCCTTGTTTATTTCATGGGGTGTATTGGATTAATTTCTTTTCAAATTATTTCAATTTCTTAAATTCGAGCGTTTCCTTCAAAAAAATATAAACTTCCCAAATCACTCCCATAATTTTGAGTCTTTACTATCCTTATGATAATCACCTATAAAATTGTATTATAATATTTATGATCACTCTAAGGTATATTATCTTTTTAGAACTTGATATGTATATTGGTAAAATTTGTGAGTTCAATGGAGAAGGTACATCATTGAATGAAAATCTAAAAAATAGAATTGATTAAGAATTATTAAACTAAGAAATAACATCCAATTCATACCATTGATACTCCATTGGATCAACCCATTAGAGTTTTATCCCTCCATTTATGTTATTATATCAATGTAAGTGGGTAGTAGACTCATGATGGTGGAATTGAAGAATAAGAAGAAAAAAAATTCAATTATGATCACTCCACCATTGTGTGATAAAATTCACAAGTGTTGGTGTGAATAAGTTCACACATTGATTCAATGGTATCAATGTGATTTTGAAACTAATAAAATAATATAATATGAATAATAAATTTTATTAATAAATTATGGTGAATGAAAAACTTACATGAGAAAAATTGACGATGCGATTACAAAATAAAAGTGGGAAATTACAATTGAAAGTAAAAAACATCGATAGAAAAGAAAAACATGGATTGAAAGAAAAACATTTATAATAATTCCCTTAACCACTAGATCCTTATATAGGAATATTATTATTCTTAAATACACCCTTAAATAATCAATTCCATCCCCTTTAATCTAGATATTCAAAATAAGGGTGAGAAAATCAAGGAAACTGGACGTTTCGAAGTTGACCAGGAAAATCATCCAAATTCATCTCCCTTGTTGATGTGTAATTTGGTAACTAAAGGTTACATAATAAAAAGGTGTCTTATAAGAAAAATATCTACTTCCATGTGTATTCTAAAATCTTTCAAAATATCAGGTCATTTTATTTATCTATTTAGAATTTACACTCGAAATGGTGGGCATACTTTATGGGTGTTCACATCTAGCCCACCATTTAAATGTCAAATTTGAATCCCTTTATCTCCATTAAAACTTCATAATTATCTCCCTAAATAGTTTAATAAAATTATACCCATATTTTTATATTTCTAAATTAAAAATTTTATCTTCATTGGTCTTGGTTTGTGGGTCCCACTTTTGTTTGATGGGCCTTAGGCCCATTATGATTTGTCCAGAAAATTTCTGCATTCATGCCCAAAAATATCCATCTTACCTTGGGATTCATCCATCAATCCTAAAATATAAAATGTTCCAAGAAAAGTGATCATTAATATTCCAAAATATCAAATTAAAAAAATGAATATAATGTTCTCCACAAACAGATGATTGATTGGGTCCATATTTTCATTTTAAACATGAATTGTACTTAAGATGAGAAATGAGGTTCAATTTCTATAATGAACTAAAAATTATGTTTATGGACTTTGGAAAACATGAATATTAAGATATAATCAATTAATATTAGCCTCTTTCAGTGGATAATCACACCACCCCAACTTGAGTTTTTCTAGTCCCGAGCAAAAAAAATCAAAAGTATGAAATTGAATTTCCTTTTCTAAAAATATTTTAACATAAATTGCTCACAAAAATACATCATTACAAACAACCCTAAAACCATTCAAAATCATTTCACACAATATACTTTCACAAGCATATCCCAAGACCAAGCCCATTTCTTTGCTCAAATTCATTGTCACATTTCATCCAATTTCAATTAATCATGATGATGTGTTGTGTATCTCAAAATACATGGGGCCCATTTTCTTGTTCAAGATGAAATAAATAGAAGCTCTATGTGATAATCACATTAAACCTTAATATCATTATCCTTTTTTTTGTTTTTTTTTGCACTTTTTTTTAACCACAAAAGATATGAAAAGACTAACTCTGGGCAAGACAACTATGGAGTCACAATCCCCAAGTTTCAAATGACACACATATTTTCAATTCCATAATCTAAAATAAAGATATAAAGCTTAAATCTGGTAAAGACAACTATAGAGTCTCAATATCCAAGTGGTGGACACCACACATTTGGAAAAAAAATTCTCTATTTGGTCATTTTTTATACACGAATTAAAATAAAAGTGTCCATAAACCCTATGATATGATGAAAGGGACCCAAGAACTCAAATTTACACCCAAGATCCAATAGACATGCATTGTGGAATTTTGATCAAGAGGATAAAAATGTAAACTTTGAAAAATCACATCAAACAACCACACTTTCCAAAAATGATTCTCATAAACTTAAACATGAATTAAAATAATAATCAAGGCATTAAAAATAATTTGAAAATCAGTTTCACGCTTCACAATGTACTTTAATACATTCAAGGATAATGAATTTATTTTTTTAAATTGAATTTTTTATCATAAAATATCACTTTTTTGGAATTATAGATTTTTACTCCCCCTAACTTAGAATGAAACTACCCACAGTTTTGAAAGAGAAGATAAGAGAGAAAAAAATAATTCCAAAGAAAGAGGGGGGATGTGATTTTAAATTAAATTATGGAATAAAAACACCTGGTTTTTAGTTGATGACCCATTAATAAGGAATTTATTACTTTGGATTCACATCACATGTAGACTCCTTGGGTAGGATTGATGGTTGGGTTTGAACTTTAGAAGTCAAGGGTTTTATTTTGAAATACTAAAATTCATCAACACCTAAATCTCACACACAAGATAAATTAGATCACATTAGAATCCCCAACTGGTTCCCTTAAAAAAACAAAAAAAAATACAAAAAATAAAAACATAAAAAAAATCATAAGTCGGGTTGCCTCCTGAAAAGAATTTAATTTAAAGTAGTTAACTCGACTTGGACCCCCAATATTATACAATACCAACTTTCAACATTTTCAGGACCCAATTATTATCAACATCTATATTATTGAGATTGAGTCTTTGTTTTGAATTTTTTTCATGTACAATACCATGTTCAACAATGAGTGTGAAAGTATAAGGAATATCAGAAAAGGTTGAACTTATTGCTTATGTGGTCTTGCCTAAGACATCAAGGATCAGTCCTTCTTTTTGGTTTTCAAGAGAAAAATGAATGAAAACTGAATGGTCTTGGTTATCACATATGGTAGGATTATTGAGTGGAGAAGGAAGGAAAATAATTTTTAGTTTTTCTTGATTGAATTTTCCTAAATAATATTAACAATTTAAATCAAAATCAGTTTCTTCTCTAAAAATTTAGAAATAATTGGTTCCGTTTGAAAATTTGATTCTTCCCAAAAAATTTACATTTAAATTTATAGAGCAGGTATGGACTCAATTTTTTTTATTCCTTCTAATTTTTTAGTGATTGGTGGTCCTAAAAAATCATCCTCAATTATATATTCATAATATTCAATCCAAGAAGACAAATTTCCCACCTATGAATCCAAAAAATCAATTTCCTCATTATTTAATGACCCTTCAATAATTTCTTAATCTTATTCAGTTATCCCATATACCAAGGTTGTTTATTTAGGAAATTCATGTGATGTTTTTGGTATACAAGATTCTTCACATAAGGTTATGGAAGGGTTATTAAATGTAGGGATGGGTTCCTCAAAAATTTTTTCTATTTTGTAGCACTGACCTCAAAGATGAAACCTCAGAATTCATTTTATCCATTTTTTCACACAATTTATCAGGAATTTGTTGGGGATCAGAATGGATAAGAGGTTTTAATTTATATACTTCCCTAATATTGACCTCATCTACCATCCTTAAGAGGTATATAAATTAATCCTTGAAACATTCATCATCAAAATGATTGTACATATCACTAGGTGTGGGGTAATCATTGAAGTTTTGATCAGATAAATTCCCTATGTTAAGTGATTCCCAATATTGATTTATCATTTGATTATATCATGGGTTGATTAATGGGTAATTTTTAAGATACTTAATTGGAGTAGGATGAAATGGGTATTTGATATTCATTGGGAACATAAAAATAAAAAGGGGGAAATATTAGAGAAAAGGGGAGAGAAAAGAGAATTTTGGGTGAGAAAAGAAGGTGAGTGTCTAAGATACTTACTTGGGTCCCCAAAAATAGCACCAAAAATTGTATGCACCCAAATTTACCCAATAAATATGGTCAAATAAGTCACTTTTAGTAAAACTTGGGTTATTAAATCCATAGGGACAGAAGAAGTAACCTTTAGAAACACGAGGTGATTTGGCTATGAAGTTTCCAACTTGGGTTTGAATTGATTGGATTATTAAGTGGTATTTTTAAATAATTAAGTGAATTAAATTTAAAAATAATGATTTTATCCTTGTTTATTTTATGGGTTGGATTGGATTTATTTCATTTTAAATTATTTCAATGTCTTAAATTCGAGTGTTTCCTTCAACAAAATATGAACTTCCCAAATCACTCCCATAATTTTGTGTCTTCGCTATCATAAGTATAATAACATATACACTTGGAGGATCATATTTATGATCACTCCAAGTTAGATTATATTTTTAGCACTCAGGATATATATCGGTAAAATTGGTGAGTTCAATGGATAGGGTATATCATTGAATGAAAATCTCAAAAATAGAATTGATTAAGAATTATTAAACTGAGAAATAACATCTAATACATACCATTTATACTCCCTTGGATCAACCCATTATATTATTATCATTAAATTGAAGTTATAATATCAATTTAAGTGGGTAGTATACTCATGAGGGTGGAATTGAAGAATAAGAAGAAAAACTAAATTACGATCACTCTACTATTGTGTGATAAAATTCACAAGTGTTGGTGTGAATAAGTTCACACATTGATTAAACAGTATCAAAATGATATTGAAAATAATAAAATAATATAATATTAAGAATAAATTTTATTAATAAATTATGTTGAATGAAAATCTTAAATGATAAAAATTTACGATGTGATTACAAAATGAAGTAGGAAATTACAATTGAAAGTAAAAAACATCGATAGAAAGGAAAAACATGGATTGAAAGAAAAAAATTGATGATAATTACCTTCACCACCAGATCCTCATATAGGCATATTAAAAGTATTAAATCCACCCCAAAATAATCAATTACATACCCTTTAATTTAGAGAGTCAAAAGGAGGGTGAGAAAATCAAGGGAATTGGACGTTTTGAATTTGACCAGAAAATCATCTAGATTCATCCCCCTTGTTGACATGTAAATTTGTAATAGAATGTTTCTAAATACAAAGGGGTCATAGAAGAATAATATCTTCTTCCATGTGGTCCCTAACATCTTTAAAAATATCAGGTCATTTTCGTTATCCATTTGGAATTTATACTCTAAATGGTGGAAAGACTTTATGGGCGTTTAGATATGGCCCACCATTTAAATGTCAACTTCGGATCCCTTTATCTCCATGAAAACTTCAGAATTATCTTTGTACATTGTTGAATAAAATTATCCTAATATTTTTATCTTTCTATAGAAAAAATTTAGATTCATTGGGCTTGGGTTTTGGGCCCCGCTTTTGTTTGATGGGCCTTAGGCCCATTATGCTTTGTCCAAAATATTTCTACATTCATGCCCAAAAATCTCAATCTTCTCTTGAGATTCACCCATCAATCCTAAAATATAAAATTTTAAAAAAACTTGATAAATAATATCCCAAAATATCAAATTAAAAAAATTAATATAATTTTCTTCACAAATAGATTATTGATTGGGACCAGATTTTCATTTTAAACATGAATTGCACTTAAGATAGAAATGAGGCTCAATTTCGATAATGCACTAAAAATGATGTTTATGGACTTTGGAACACATGAATATTAATATATAATCAATTAATATAAGCCTATTTTAGTGTCTAATCAGGTGTGGATATGTGTGTGTGTGTGTAAGTATTTTAGGCTAATGCCTCCCATTTGTGGGATATTCCTACTCGGTGTTGGTCGCTAGCCCTGGCCTATTAGAGGCGGGCTTGGGGTAGTCATGGGTCGAACCTCAGCAGGTCGGGTTATGAAACTTATAGTCTATAAAATACTCATTGGAATGATTTTATATAAGTTAACTTATGGGGATATTTTCCACTTACCTGTGGAGTTGGAGAACAAGGCATACTAGGAAGTAAGGGAAATGAATATAGATCTAAATAAGGATGTAATAGAAAGGAAACTGCAACTACAAGAGATTAATGAAATCAGGATATAATATTTTTTGAACTAGATAATTTATAAGTAAATAGTTAGAGTGGCTCATGAAAATTTGATCCAGAAAAAAGACATTCATTCAGGGGACTAAGTGTTATTTTACAATTATAGACTAAAACTAATGAAAGTTAAAGTTCATTCTATATGGAAAGGTCCATTTATTATCACTCATTGTACCATTTTGGTGTTTTGTGTGTTATTAAAGAAGGATACAAGAACCCATTTATTATTAATGGTAATAATCTGAATAAATTCTATAGAATTTTCCCCAAGCACCAATAGAGGAGATCACACTCCTCCAAACTATCTATCAATGAGAACCATCAGGTTATATCACTCCTTAAAAATTCATTTATTATTATGATTCAATTTAAATTTGTTTCATTTAATGAGTATATTTGGATACATTGAGGGTATTTCATCATTTAATTGTGGGGGAGGGAACCCTTATATTTTAGGATTCTTAAACAATTTTTTTCTCTTTCATTTGATTTATATATTTTTAAAACTTTTTGTGTTTTTATTTTTTTGAGTGTTTTAAAAATTTATGAGCTCAATTTAAAGACCCTTTCACTTTTAAACCTATATCAATGTTAGGAAAATTCTTTGACCCATTTACATGCCTTATAAAAATGCTAAAATGGACTTATTTTCAAATTATAAGTGAAGAAAATCAGGAAAAGACCACTAACTTTTTAATATTATGCCTTGATATACTGCCCAATATTTAAAACACTTAATTGAGAGGATTATAAACATACTTTTAAAGATATCAAAATTCCATCCATCTTGAGAGAACCAAGTCATATTTGAATAACCATAATTTACTAATTAAACTATTCAAACCCTAAGAGCATTGGGGACCTTGTGTTATACATGATTGAGGCATTTCTTTTATTTTAAAATCCCCTTTTACTATGAAACTATATTGTAGTTAGGGGCTTACTCAAGTGGTAATGACTCCTTGTAATTCTGTATGAAACCTGGGTTTAAAATCAGAATATAGAAAATTTCTATAGGTAACATAGAATTATAAAAGTGCATGGTACTATAGCAATTGTTGTGGTGGTAAACTATCACGACCCGTCCCAGTGGGGCCCATGCTGTGACTCCCCAAGACCACCTCCAATAGGCCATGGTATGGTGATTAGCACTGAGTAGTCATATCAATATCATGGGAGGCATTACCTATATACATGTATGTACGCACACATCTCCAAGCCCACAAAATTCTGAAATGTAAAAACCACTAAGAACCAAATGCATGCATACCACTATATTCCAACCAGAGTACGACAAGAAATTAAAGTGCATTAAAGTAAATTGGGCCATAATAAAAGACCACCAAAAATATTTTGTAAACCACAAATTCTAACCTATAAAAAAAGGTACCGGTACAACTATCTGTAGTCGTAGGAACTCATCGGCCTATCAGATCTGAAAAAGAATCATCTGGTTCTAGTCTGCCTTGGACTTCATCAAAAGGTATCTCATATACACAAGACATAACATTTTTAGGAAAATCTAGTGTAGGGGTGAGTATACAAATACTCATTAGGACACCCTGAAACCACAAATAAATACAAAAATTAAGATACAAACATCTCTATACAATATATTTCTATAGCACATATAATAAGAATGTTCAGATATACCCAATCCAAGACATGTAGTCTAGAGGTAAGTCACAACCACTATATACCAGCACTAGGAAATCAGTCTGAAGATTCCACGAAGCACTCATCTTGGAGAACGCACTCCTGATTCTGATAGCACTGATGGAATCCGTCCAAGAAGTACTATTTGTTAGGAACCATCATAATAGAGATACATTGATAGATCTGAAGATAATATGATACCATAGATGAGGATCACAGCCAGGGCCATGGGGTGATGCCAACAACTCCACGTTTATTAAGATTATAAGTAGAGGATTGATTCCTGGTGAAGTTGGTCATGTCAACACCAAGGACTCTACCTAGGGAATGAATAATGAAGATAGGATTCTTCTCCAAGACTCTCATGGGATTCTAACAACTCTATCCAGGAAGTCCTACTGAAGGGATCATAATCCTATGTGTATTAAATGATTGGTGCCTACCTTCAAGGAAGCGATAAGGGAATGAACCCTAACAAAACTTTCCCAATATACGGAGGAAAATAGAATCAACCCATTTATAAAGGGATAAATGGCATGTATTAGGGCTATATATCGTGTTCCTTGACCCCAGGAACTGCTTATTTACAACGGCCCATGTCATTCCATACTATGTCATGTAGAAGATGGTTACACAACGTGTAAAAGGTTTCACACACTATTTCCTTCCATATGGGTTCTGACCATGTACTCCGGATATGTTCCAGTACATGGTGTCAACCCATATGTCTCTACCCATGTACCAATACATGGGGTAGTCTGTGTACTTGGTCCAGGACAAGTCGTGTGGTGAGGTACACACCATGTAGGCAACTCATGTACTCCACCACATGTTTGTGTATCTACTAAGATATATGTTGAGTCTCTAGGAAGGTCTTACACATTGTGTGACATTTAACTATCTCCTGAAACCCTATCCTCCACTCAATGGGGGGAAAATTCCATGTAACCTTAGGTTACACGCCATGTTCATCAGGATTTTCCAGAAAGTCTAGTTCATCCTCCACACGCTTCATCCAATCTTCTAGATTCCGATTCTACAGTCTGTTCACCTCTAAAATCCCGATCTAGGCTCATTTTATCACCCTAACACTTAATCGATGTGTTCCAAGCCTTCAATCAGCTCGGAAAAACATTTAAATTCATTCTGATGCAAACCTCTCAAAGAAAGGTTTCTTCTAATTCACTCTTATTCATTTATCATCGTCACTACCACACCTCAGTTAGGTCTTGATGAGCTTGGATCTTCAATTTCAGATCATTATTCCAAGAAACAAAGTCACAATGATCGTTTGTTCATAAATTCACCAAATAACAAAGAACGCGTGTAAAAAAAGAGGGAGAGAAAACACAAGGAACAAATATAAGGAACAAAACTTGGTCATTGTTCATTCCATCCTTGATTCATTCCTATAAGAATGATCCAAAAAATAAATCAATTCTCAAACAATCAATCCCCAATAATCCTGCAGTTAAACCCATCCCACAAGGAATAATTGAACTGTGGATCAACTTGTTCGTTGGTTGGTCCACATTCATCATTGAATCTAAGAATAGGGAAATAAATCCAAAATAACACATCCTACCTTTGATTTGGAATTTCTCACTAATGAAGATTTTTCTCTACATTGTCATTGTTGGAGAGATCCATTAATAATGGCATTCTTCGATCGTCGGTCTGTGATTCCATCACCGTTGGCTTGGGAGGTTTCTCTAAATCCCTCCCTAGAGATTCTAAATCATTCCCAGGGTTATGAAACTAACCTCAAGATTTCTATATAAGGAAATTTTAAATGAAATTACTATGTCATCAAAAAAAATATTTTAATTATTTAATAATGATCATGTCCATTTCTATTTTTTTCATAGAAGACTTGTTCCGATTAAATTTATGTCACAACTAGGGTAAATCCACTACTCTGAACTCAATGGTGCCTTCAGGTTTCTGGTATGGGCATTCGTTTAAGAGTTATTCCACATTTTTAGGAAAATTGCATGCGCGTGATATTAAAAGTTTAATATTTTTCAGGCAATTGTTCCGGGTACATCGGGGCTCAGAATCGCATGTCATCTTAGCCTCTGGTCTCAAAATTAATCCATGTAATATTTAAAAATAATAAATAGAAAATCCATGACATTAAATTCTCCCCACCTTGGGTCTTTACGTCCCAAAAAAATCCAAAATAAAGGCTACTCAAAAAAGATAATGGTATTGAGCATGAATCTGAACCTCCCGCTCCCAAGTGATGTTTTGGAGATTCTCATGTTATCACCAGACACACACTAAAGGAATCACTTTCCCATGAAGGATCCTCTACTACTAATTATCGATCTCCACTAGGTACTCAAAAAAAAATTCCATCCTCAATGTCCATCTCACCCCTGTCAATGACGTGTGATGGGTGATGCATGTACCTCCTTAGTTGTGACATGTGGAAGACATCATGTAACCAATATAACTACAGATATAGTACTAAGCGATACTCAACCTCACCAAATCTACACAGAATATAAAAATGGTTGATAAACCTCATAGATAACTTGTAGCCCCAGAAAAATCTCTATTATCCTCATCAAGGTAAAACCTGTAGGAATACATGGTATCCTTCCTCGGACTCTAAAGGCCTCCGCTTCCTACCAGCATAAGACTTATAATGGATCTAGGAAGTCTTCATCTGATCCTCGATGATTTTCACCTTCTCTATAGTATCTCATACCAATTTTGGGACCATGAGTACTGACTCTCCTAGGTCATTCCAACAAAGTGGTGACCTGTAGGGTCTCTCATACAAAGCCTCGAATGGTGTCATACTAATAGTGTAATGTTAGTTGTTATTGTATGTGAGCTCCACCAGTGGTAGGTGATCCTCCCAACTATGGCCTAAGTCCAACATGTAAGATCATAGCATGTCCTCTAGAACCTAAATGGCTGACTCCATTTAGTCGTCCGTCTATGGGTGAAACACTGTGCTCAAGCGTAACTGGTTCCCAAATGCCTCCAACAATCCCTTCCACAACCAGGATGTAAAATGAGCATCATAGTATAAAACAATAATCGATGGAACTCCATGGATTATAACTATCTCCTAAAAATAGATTCATCCCAGTCTCTCTACTAAACTCTGCTCTTGGATATCTAGAAAGTGGGCTGACTTGGTGAGTCGGTCAACGATCACCCAGATGGAATCATGTACCCTGGATTCATGTGGTAAACTTATCATGAATTCCATCAATATCCCATCCCACTTCCATTATGTAACCTCAAGGGGTTGAGCTAAACATACTAGAACATGGTTCTAATCCTTCACTTACAAACAAGTCACCAAGAAAAAAACTCTAAAACTCCCTTCTTTATTCTTATCCACCAAAATTGACGTCGGAGGTCCTGGTACATCTTCACCACACCTGGATGTACTTCCAAATGGGTCATATTAAATTCCCTCATAAGATCCTCCCATAACACCACTAGTAATATTGTACTTCCTCTAAAAAGGAAGTCATTCTCCCCACCTTTCGAATGTCCATCAAGATCATACCTTGTGGATATTTGAGCACATAAATTCTTGGAGTCGGTATCCCCAAGATGTTCCTCCCTGACTCACTATAAGAGTGGAGAGGTAACAACCAATGACTGGAGGTAATATGCTCCGTCTCTATCCACTAAGGATAAGTATAACATGGCCAACTACTCTGATTCCTTATTCAGTAGATGTAAAGTAGATATCCTGCTGAGAGAATCTGGAACCACATTCCCCTTCCCAGGAGTATAGAAAATCTCAAATTCATAGTCCTAGAGGAAATCTAGTCATCACCTTTATATAAAGTTTAGATCCTTATTAGAGAAGGTATAGTTTATAATATTTTTATTAGAGTATATGATAAACCACTCGCTCATCAGGTAGCAAATCCATATCTTCAATGTGAATACTACCACTAATAACTCAAGATCATGGGTCATGTAGTTCTGCTCGTGTGGTATCAATTGGAAAGAACCATAGGAAATTGCCTCTTTCCTATGCATCAGGATACAAACAAGCCCATTCTCTGATGCATCACAGAACACTATGTACTCGACAGCCTCCTCTGAAAATATCAAGATCTGAGTGCTTGTTAAACTTTGTCTCAACTACTTAAAATCTTATTGTCACTTCTCAGTCCACACGAAATGATACCCCTTTTGATTCAAGATGTCATAGGTTCTGATATCCTAGAGAAATCTAGTATGAATCTCTGGTAATGGGATGTTATCCCAAGGAAGCTCCTCTCCTCCATAACTCTCCTAGGTGTCTCTCATGCTAACACCACCTTGACCTTGACCAGTTCCATAGTCACTCCATCCACTGAGATAACATATCCCAGAAAGTGGACCACCTGAATCTAGAACTAGAACTTTGAGATTTTACCATAAATTTGGTGCTCTCAAAGTACGTCCAGAACCATCCTTAAGTGTCTCACATGCTCCTCCTCAGAATATGACTACATAAGGATATCGTCGATGAAGACTACCATGAACCGGTATAAATAAAGTTGAAATATTTGGTTCATGAGTCTCATGAACACTATTGGGGAGTTTTCACTATAAAGGGAATCACCAAGTGCTCATAGTGACTATAATGACATCTAAAAGTATTTTTTATTATATCTTCACCCCGTACTCATAGTTGGTGATAGCCTAATTAAAGGTCAACCTTCAAGAACCACTATGCCCCTATCAACTAATCAAAGAGGTAATCTATTCTCAGTAGTGGATACTTGTTCTTCATGGTCACTTGATTCAAGCATCGGTAGTCCACACACAACCTCAATATCCCATCTTAATTTTTTGCAAACAAAACTAGGGAATCCCATGGTGAAACACTGGGTCTCAAAAATCCCTTCTTCTGCAAATCCTCTAACTACACCGTCATCTTTCTAAACACTATGGGAGACATATGATATACTGTTGTAGATATTGGTGTCATCCTGGGGTGTAAATCAATACATAAGTATATCTACCATTGGGGAGTTAATTCTGGTACATCTTCAGGGAAGATGTCCTTGTACTCCACCACCACTACAGGAAACTAGTAACTCCTAACATTAGTTGCACCGAGGCTCATTCTAGCTAACTTATGAGTAATCAGCTACACTCTCCTATGCATGAGTCCATCCTATGTTTTCTGGGTTTCCTTTTCACCATCAAAGGAAAATATCATTCCATTTATACGGGAACACCACACCCTTCACTTAAAATGGTCAATCTTGTCGTGTAATGTGGATAACCAATCCATAAGAAGAATGACATCATAAGGCATCAACGCTACCACCAAGAGGTTCCAACCAAAACTCTTTCCTCTAAGGGTCAGGTCACACTATCATCATAAATGTGTGATCACTAATTCTTCTTCAGTAGGTGTCTCTAAGTGTAAAGGTCGAGTCAATGGTTCAACCAGAATCTCTAGGCCTCAAAAAAGATATGTAGTAAGAAAGGAATTACTGGAGCCTATGTCTATTAGTACTGAAACTAAAGTAGAAAAGACACATATCGTACCTTGAATCATTCTCAGAGCCTCTGATTCATATACCCACATATGAGGATCATAGCCAGGGCTATGGGGTGATACCAATAACTTTATCTGAATTAACCTGCTAAGTAGAGGATCGACGCCTGGTAAAGTTGGTCATGTCAATACCAAGGAATCTGCCCAGGGAATGAATAATGAATAGAGGATCCTACTTTGGGCCTCTCAGGGGATTCCAAAAACTCTATCTAGGAAGTCTTACTAAAGGGATCATAGTCCTATGAGTAGGAAATGACTCATACCCACATTCAGGGAATAAATAAGGGAACAAACCCTAATGAAACTTGTCCAAGATATGGAGGACAAGAGAATCAATCCATGTAGAAAGGGATACATAGCATGTAGTAGGGTCACACATCGTGTTCCTTGACCCCAGGTATAGCCCGTGTACAATGGCTCGTGTCATTCCATACTATGTCATGTAGATTATGGGTACACAACATGTAGAAGGATTAACATGTCATGTCCTTCCATCTAGGGTCTTCCCATGTACTTCGGTCATGTGCCAGTACATAGTGTTAACTTGTGTGTCTCTTCCTGTGTACCGATACATTGGGTAGTCTATGTACTTAGTCTAGGACAAGTCGTGTGGTGGGGTACACGCCATGTAGGCATCCCATGTACTTCACCCCATGTCCGTGTATCTTCCTAGATACACATCTAGTCTCTAGGAAGGTCTTACACGCCGTGTGAAATTTAACTATCTTCTGAAACCCTAGTCGCCACTCAGTGGAGGCCACACGCCGTGTAAACCTGGGTCACATGCTATGTTCATTGGGATTTTCTAGAAATTTTGGTTCTCCCTATACATAATTTGGCAGATCTTTTGGATTCCAATTCTGAGGTCTGTTCTCCATGAAACTTGGGATCTAGGCCCATTTCATCACCCTAACACCAAATCGAGGTGTTTCAGGCCTTCAATCGGCTCGGAAAAATTTTTAAATTAATTATGATGCAAACCTCTATAAGAATAGTTTCTTCTTATTCACTCTAATTCATCTGTTTCCATCTCTTACAAACCTTCATTAGGTCGTCCTGAGGTCGGATCTTCAATTTCATATCATTGTGCCAAGAAACGAAGGTGTAACGATTGTTCGTTCATAAACGCACTGAAGAATAAAGAACACACGTAGAAAATGTGGGAGAGAAAACACAAGGAACAAATCCAAGGAATGAACCTTAGACATTGTTCATTACTACCTGGATTCGCCCTCGTAAAAATGATCAGAAAAACAAATCAATTCTCAATCAATCAATCCTCAATAATCCTGCAGTTAAACCCATCATGCATGGAACGATCGAATCGTGGATTAACCTATTTATTGGTTGGTCCATGTTTGTAATTGAATTTAATAATGGATAAATAAATCCAAAATAACACATCCTACCTTTCATTTGTATCACTCACTGACGAAGATTGATCACTGCATCACCATCATTTTCGAGATCCATCAAGAATGACATTCGTCGATCATTGATCTATGGTTCTATCACCATTGGATTGAGAGGTTTCTAAAAATCCCTCCCTAGAAATTCTCTAGCATTCCTAGGGTTATGCAGCTAACCCTAGGATTCCTGTATAAGGATATTTTTAAATGAAATTATTGCATCAACAAAATAATTTTTATTAAAAAAAATTAATGACGATCACGTCCTTTTCAAGTTTTTTCACAGAAGATCCACGTCAACTAAAGTTATGTCATACCTAGGGTAAATCCACTACTCCAAACTCAATGGTTCCCTTAGATTTCTAATCCGAGAATCTTTTTAAGATTTATTCCACTATTTTAGGAAAACTAAGCGCACATACTCTTAAAAGTTTAATATTTTTCATAAAATTGTTTCGGGCACATCGGGCCTCAAAATCACACGCCATCTTAGCATATGGTTTTGAAATTAATCCATATAATATTTAAAAATAATACATGAAAATATGATACATGAGATAAACTTTGGTAATAGTAATATTTACCCAAATTGGAATTTCATGTCGTTTATTAGTCATTTGGTTCCCTATTACTTTGATACATCAAAGTAGGGTGGTTTGACTATACTTGAGAATCCTTAGGAAGATATATTGGAGCGGTATAAGTCACCAAGATGAGATAACTAAACATGATCAAGGAGGGACAAGGTAGACACACCACTAGTTTTAGGCCCCACACAGATCTATATAGGGTAAGGAAAATATGATTCCATCATCAGGTGGTGATCTAGGAACATACATTAAAGAGTTTTTAAGAGAGTTTGTTTCAATGTAGTTAGGTCATTAAAAAATGTAAAAGGAATTTGTGCCTCTAGGCCTTTAGACCATATAATCTAGTCCTCCAATATATGTAAGTTTTCCCTCTCAACTTGGTTAAAAATGGGGTAATCTAATAAATAAAAATTCAAAGGTCTTCGGTCTAGGTAGAAATGAACCTGTATTTTGACCTACCTTGACATTTAACCCATATATCCCTTAAAAACCATGAATGGCCTTGTTATATAGACAAATTACAATCCATAAATACCTATATACCTTGCTCTAGAAGATGATTCATGATCTATCTTGAAATCAAGTATGGGGGAGGGAAAAGTGAGTTAAAACAAGTTGTGTTAAAGAATTGTATTGATCCCAAGTAAAGAAGTGTTGTATTATATGTGTTGTTTTTTTGTGAGGAAAATCATGATATAAATAATGTTTGTATAACCTAGATATCATTTAAAGTTGGGAAAGTAAGTTAACTACTAATTTAAAGTGAAAGATTCCCCTTTTTCTCTCAAAAATAAAAAACTATATTAAAGTTTAGATCTAAAAAAATTGGTAACTGTTGAAAAGGATCAAAGAGGGAAGAAAACTTTTGACCCTATTGAAGCTCTTTAAGTGTTTACTACCCAAGAAAATTAAAAGGAAAAAAGAGAATAATTTTTGAAATAATAAAAAAACAATAATCTCATTGATTTAAATAAATCTATATGGATGATGCAATCTATTAAGTTATCCAAAAGGTGCTGATGGGAAGAGTTTTTTTAAAGAAATAACCTGGGAAACATAAAAATATGGGGAAATATATTCTAATATTTAGAAAGTAAGATTACACACCTACTCAAAAATTA
This sequence comes from Viscum album, assembly GCA_963277665.1. Taxonomy (NCBI): domain Eukaryota; kingdom Viridiplantae; phylum Streptophyta; class Magnoliopsida; order Santalales; family Viscaceae; genus Viscum; species Viscum album. The sequence goes on from OY728159.1 coordinate 1,941,701,289, forward strand.
AAATTGTCTCTCTGCCTTCAAGAGAAGAACAAAGTAAAAAAATGATGAAATCTACTAAAGGAAACATAGAGAAGAGTTGATACTGCTATTGAAATACCAAAGGTGTGGACTATCCTATTAAAATTCAAAGGGATGGATCTGAATCAATGGAATATACATAGAAGGAGGATGTTATTATTTAATAAAACTAAAAAAACATGTATTATGATTAAATATAGATATGAACCCCCTATTCTACCTTAGATTTTTCTCAATAGAATCCACCAACACTTTATCCATAAAACAACCCTGAAAATTCCTTATGATATGCATAAATACTAGGATCTTAAGTTAGAGATTAATAAATTCATCAAGATTAGGGTGACACCTTCATGAAATTGGAATGAGAAAAACTTTGGTTTGATTTCATACTTGAGTTTTGAGTGAAATAATTTCAGGAAGGTAGGTATAAATGAGAATGGGATAATGAAATAAGTGGAATTTAATTGAATAAACACTACGGGAAAAACCGATTATTGCGACGGGGTATTTACGACGGGGATAAATCATGTCGCAAAAACTCCGACGAAAAGCGTATTTGCGACGGGGATATATTCCTGTCACAAATGGTCAGTTATTTGCGATGGTGATACAGGCCTCGTCGCAATAGATATGGCGCGGTTTTTGCACCAAAACGCGGGAAGCCTATTTGCGACGGTCGCCTTCAACCTGTCGCAACTACCCGGCGGTGTCAAATACTATTTGCGAAGGGATAATTGTCCCGTCGCAAAAAAATATTCAGCAGGTATTATTTGCGATGGGGCCCGTCGCCAATACCGGTGGCGGTAAATAGGAATTTGCGACGGGGTTATCCGCCCGTCGCTAATAGTATGTTGGCAGGAAGCTATTCGCAACAACCCTTTTACCCGTCGCCCGTAATTAATGCGGGTGAAGTTATTTGCAATGGGGCCCATCGCCAATACCGGCGGTGGTAAATAGGAATTTGCGATGGGGATACTCGCCCATCGCTAATAGTATGTCGGCAGGCAACTATTTGCAATGGGCCCGTCGCAAAAACCCTTTTAACCGCCGCCCGTAATTAATACGGGTGAAGGGATTTGCGATGGTATCCCATCGCAAATACTAGTATTTGCGACGCGATACCTTCGCAAATATTCTAACCTATATATACCCCCCATCCGTTTTTTTTCAAATCATTCAGATCTCTCTTCCTCTCTCTCTTTAACTTCTTGTTCTAAGTAGAAAATTTATTTCGTTTTAATTTTTTCTTACGAGAAGAGGAGAGAAGGAGTTAGGAGGCACAAACTGCTTCAAAATATTGAAGGTATTTATATTTTTTTAATTGTTAAATTATTTTTAATTGTTAATTTTATTTTTAATTGTTAATTTTAGTTGTTTTAATAGAATGTTTAGTAGCTATATAGTATAATTAGATTAAGTGGTTGTACCAAATAATCCTTGTCTGGATACGAACAAGTAGAGGCGGCTCTGGCACAGATGTACCTAGGAGTGAAAACTCTGACAAGGTGTTTCGAGTTTGACTCGGGGTAACCTGGTACACGACAACGGGCCTTGTTGCACTCTTGGTTCGACACTCCCATAGGATGTTTTGATAATAATTAGAAATAAATATATTTAATTAGAAATAATTAGAAATAGTTATATTTAATTAGGAATAATTATATAATTATCAAATAATTAATAAATAATTAGATTTAATTAAAATAATCATCAAATAATTAGGAAATAATTAGATTTAATTGATTCGAAATAATTAAAATAATTAAAATAATTAGGAAACAATTAAAATAATTAGGAAACAATTAAAATAATTAGAAAATAATTAAAAATAATTAAGAAATAATTAAAAATAATTAAGAAACAATTAAAAATAATTAGGAAACAATTAAAAATAATTAGGAAACAATTAAAAATAATTAGGAAACAATTAAAAAATAATTAGGAAACAATTAAAAATAATTTGAAAACAATTCAAAATAATTAGGAAACAATTAAAAATAATTAGGAAACAATTCAAAATAATTAAGAAACAATTCAAAATAATTAGGAAACAATTGAAAATAATTTGGAAACAATTGAAAATAATTTAGAAACAATTGAAAATAATTTCGAAACAATTGAAAATAATTAGGAAATAATTAAAAATAATTAAAAAACAATTAAAAATAATTAGGAAACAATTAAAAATATAATTAGGAAACAATTAAAAATATAATTAGGAAACAATTAGAAATTTAATTAGGAAACAATTAAAAATGTAATTAGGAAATAATTAAAAATATAATTAGGAAACAATTAAAAATATAATTAGGAAACAATTAAAAATATAATTAGGAAACAATTAAAAATATAATTAGGAAAAAATTAAAAATATAATTAGGAAATAATTAAAAATAATTTGGAAATAATTAAAAATAATTAGGAAATAATTAAAAGTAATTAGGAAATAATTAAAAATAATTAGGAAACAATTAAAAATAAAATAATTTGGAAACAATTAAAAATAAAATAATTAGGAAACAATTAAAAATAAAATAATTAGGAAAATTAGCAAGCGTGATTGACCACTCATCTACCTCAATTTTCTTTTCATTTGTGTGTTGAGGCTTGACAGGAAACTTCTGCCTCCATGTGTAATATTTGCTTTTACTGTCAAAATTATTAACCTCCTCGCCAGCATAGAGGTGAGGAGGTTTATAATTTTGACAATAAAAGTAAATAATACAGGTGGAGGTAGAAGTTTCTTGTCAACCTCAACACACAAATGAAAAGAAAATTGAGGTAGACGAGCGGTAAATCACGTTTGTTACTAATTAGTAACATAATTAGTAATATAATTAGTAACATAAATAGTAACATAATATAAAAAATTATATTACTCTAATAATAATAATTAAATAATACTAATAATATAATTATTTTATTATTATATGTTTAATATTTATAAAAAATATTAATATTATTAAAATTATAAAAAAATTATAAAATATTACAATTATCAATATTTTCAACAAGTTTTGTTTTATTCTTAACATGTTCAAATCTTAAAGGGTCACCAATTTTCAGGTCATGCCCAATAAAAAGTTTGCGTCAACCGTGTCCAATGTAAAATCTATAATTGTTCTTGCTTGGTTGATCACCTCGCAAGTAGCGTTGCAATAGGACAAACCAAGTCATGTCTTTCTCATCTATAAGAATCATATCACATGACTTTTTACATAGACCATTTTTTCTTGAAAAATTAAGGGAAAGATACTGAAGTTCTCTTAATTTTTCAAGGAAGAATGATCTATGTAAAGGGTCATGTGAAATGATTCTTAAAGACGAGAACGACATTACTTGTGTCGTCCTATTTCAACACTACTTGCGAGGTGATCAACCATGTAAGGACAATTATAGAGTTTAAATTGGACATGGTTGACGCAAACTTTTTATTAGGCATGACCTGAAAATTGACGACTCTTTAAGATTTGAACATGTTAATAATAGAGAAAAATATGTTGGAAATATTGAGATTTGTAATAATTAGTAATAATTAATCAAAAATCAAATAAATTCGAGTACATGGTTATAAATTGGCACAATTTCCAGCGGATTGGCTGCTACCTTTTGTTCAACGTCTCATATATTTGCTACTTTCTTCCAATGAAATCAGTATGAAAAATGTGCTCTAACGTATGTCAGAGAAAGTTTTTCATACTAATTTCAGTCGAGAGAAAGTTAAAAAGAGATGATCCTTTAGAAAAAAGAGGCTTTTTTCCCTGACGACTCATATCCTTGCAAGGAGATGAGTCGTCAGGAAAAAGAGCTGCAGCCAATCTGCTGGAAATAAATAAGAATAATTAGTAATATAATCTCCACAATGATGATTACAAAATTTTATTTCATTATTCAAGCATATTTCATTTTTCCAAGTATTTCTAAGTATTGCTAAATTAATAATAATTAGTGGGGATGATTACAAACTAACTGTGTCGCCTATAATTATTGGTAATTACTAAGAAATAATTGTAATTATGTATCTTCTCTTTTTAGGATATTGTTTTTCTTATATCAAATTATTTAACAACATTAATGGTTTTAAATTTTGTAGAAACATATATATGAATATGGAACAAGGAAATCGACATCAATCATTATTAGATGATCGTTCTTGGATAAATCAGCGCAGAAATCCAAACGGTTCTAGTTTAAATCCTGTATATGTTAATGGTGTTGAAGCTTTCTTATCATTTGCATCATCAAACCCAGAATTTGTTTCAGAAGGGACAATTAAGTGTCCTTGTAAAAAATGTGCTCTGAGAACGTTTGAGACATTTGACATCGTTGGGAATCATCTCTTGCGTTATGATTTTCAATCAGATTATATTTTTTGGTATCAACAAGGTGAACGCAGTTCCAGAGAAGATACTAATAATTTAATTCCGGATCTATCACGGTTTCAGAATTTAGTACATTATGTTGCAGGGCCATCCGTTCAACAAACTGAAATCGAGGATGATGTTGATTTACCTCCTGAGTTGGCACCATCTGAATTTTCTGAGTTGTTCAGATCTGCTGAGGATGCATTATATCTTGGTTGCAAGATAAAAAAATTAGAAGCAGTTGCAAATTTTATGGCTATTAAATCAGATAATGGAATGTCAAATAACTATTTTGATCAGATATTTTCTTTGGTTAAAGCACTATTACCTAATGGAAATGTGCTTCCTGCTAATTATTATGAGAGCAAGAGACTGGTTCGTAATCTTGACCTTAGTTATCAGAAGATTCATGCATGTTCAAACGATTGCATCTTATATTCTGGTGAAAATGAGTCATTGGATAGTTGTCCCACATGTGGAAAATCAAGGTATAAAGAAGCTCAATCAAGGAAGTCTGGATTTATTCCTGTAAAACAGTTGAGATATTTCCCACTTACACTCAGGTTGTAGCGTTTATTTATGTCTCAGAACACAGTGACAATGATGTCATGGCACAAAACCAATATTTCAAATGGTAAAATCTTGATTCATCCATCTGATGGTGATTCATAGAAACATTTTGATCAAGTGCATCCGTCTTTTTCTTTAGAATCCCAGAACGTGCGATTGGGTCTTTCTACTGACAGTTTTTGTCCATTTGGATCTTTTGGTAGTCAGTATTCCTATTGTCCTGTCTTTATAACTCCATACAATTTTCCTCCATGGATGTTGATGAAATAGCCTTATATATTTTTGACATTATTAATCCCAAGACATCCGAAAAAGAATATTGATGTTTATTTGAAACCATTTATTGATGAGTTAAATTTATTGTGGAGTCATGGTGTTGGTACATATGATGCTGCTGCGAAACAGAATTTTGTAATGAAATCTGCTTTGATGTGGACAATTAGTGACTTCCCGGCATATGGAATGTTATCTGGCTGGAGTACACATGGTCCAAAATCATGTCCTTACTGTATGGGAGACAACAAAGCATTTATGCTCGTGAATGGAAAAAACCCTTGCTATTTTGACTGTCATCGTAGATTTCTTCCAATAGATCATCCTTTTGAGAGGAATAAATCTCATTTCAGAAAAGGCGGAATTGAAAGAGATGAACCTCCAAAAATGATCTCAGGTACAGAGTTACAATCAGTTGTATTTTCATTACCTTCCATCACTTTTGGACCGACAATAAACCAACAGAAAATTCATAGCTTTGGGAAAGAACACAATTGGAAAAAACGGAGCATTTTTTGGAATCTGCCATATTGGTCTGATTTGTTGGTCCGACACATGTTGGATGTCATGAATATTGAGAAGAACTGTTTTGATAATTTATTTCATATAGTTTTGGATACACCAGGTAAAATTAAAGATAATGTAAAGGCACGATTAGATCTTGCCCAAATTTGCAGGCGACCAGAACTTGAATTGTTTGAAAATGTCAGATCACAGAGATTAATGAAGCCAAAAGAAGCTTATACACTGACCAAATAGAGTCGCTTATTATTTTGTCATTGTATTTCATATTTGAGACTTCCAGATGTCTATGCTTCCAACTTGGGAAGATGTGTTAAAAATGGTCATATTACCGGATTAGAAAGTCATGACTGTCATGTTATAATGGAAAGACTTATGCCTATTGGATTAAGAGGTTTTTTGAATTCTAATATTTGGGATTAGATAATAGATATATCATATTTTTTCTGAGACATGTGTGCGGCGACAACAGACTACGATACACTAAGAAAACTGGAAGAAGTTGTTGTTGTAATTATATGCAAACTGGAAAAAATCTTTCCGCCGACTTTCTTTGACTCAATGGAACATTTGATATTACATTTTCCACATGAAGCAAAATGTGGAGGTCTGGTTCAGTTTCGATGGATGTACCCATTTGAGATATGCATGCAGAAATTGAAGAAAAAAGTCTGTAACAAAGCATCAGTTGAAGGCTCAATTGCTGAAGCTTATTTTCAAGAGGAAATTGCTTTATTCTTCTCTCATTATTTTGAATCTGAATATCCCTCAAAATTTAACCGCATGGTCTGGAACGAGGGGAATGTTGATGATGATATGAACAATCAATTATCAATTGTCAATCAGCCCGAACTTGGATTTGGTGGAGTTCATGATAGATGGATTTCAGATGATGAACACCATAGAGCTCATACATATGTTCTACTCAACTGTGAAGAAATGTCACTAGTTGTATAGTGAGTGATCCTATCCCTTATTCTATAGATTCTATTACAGTAAATTAATCATATTGTGTTTGTAGGTTATATGATGATCATATCAAGAAACAATTTCCACAAATTACAACTGTTGGCTTATAAGAATGTCGGAAAAAAAATTGCCTGCTGGTTTCAAAAACTGGTAACGTACATTATTTTTTGGTTTTACATATAAAATCAATTTATTACTTGAAATAGTGATAAATGTTTTACAAATTTTCAAGTATCTATACATGCTGATAAGATTGATAGTCGATTACGTATATTGAGTAGCCCACCATCCAAAATGGTTAAATCTTATAATGCATATGTGGTGAATGGTTATCGCTTTCATAAACGTGCATATGGGGAATCAAAGAAAACAATGAATAGTGGTGTTTTTTTGAAGGGATCACATCATAGAGATATAGAAGTTGACTTTTACGGCATGCTTGAAGAAATTATTGAACTGTGTTATTTGGGACAGAATTATGTAACAATGTTTAATTTCAATGGATGGATACTGAGAGAGGCTTGCGTATTCATCCGACTCATGGAATTGTTGATATTAAACATAAAAGTCTTCTTGTAGTAAATGAACCATTTTTATTGGCTCATCAGGCACATCAAATTTATTATGCAAAATATTGTGTTACTGAAAAAGAGTTAGATGATTGGTGGAGTATAATAAAAGTTAAATCTCTAAGAAAATCAGTTTACTCAAACTAAATGTGGTTCCACTGAAGTGCAAGGAAATGAAATTTTTCAGGACACTCCTAAAAACACATCTTTTTTACAAAGAGACATGAATATCGATGATGACACCCCACAGTTAAGGGTCGATGGTGACGATGTTGTAAATGATATTACAACTGAATTTGAAATGACAAGATATGATGAAAGTGAAACTAATATGGAAATTAATGATGTTGATGAGGAAGATGAAGACATTGACATTGAAAACTATAAAGATAATGATGAAGATGAACATTGACATAGTAAAATGCTGGTTAGAATCATAACAAATATATATCTATGCATAATAGTTATTTTCAACTGTTTGCTAATAACAATCATTTCATGTTTCAGATGGACTCAGAAACGTATCGTCAGTTTCTGGAGGCTGATCTACCTATGGATGATGAGGTTCTTGAGTCATTTGACCCTCAGGCTATTGGAACTACAGGGAGCACTCAGAGGTGGCATGGTCTTGCCAGACTGATGACTCCAGATCCTATCCCGGAGTGACGTCCACCTCTTGGATTCGATGCGCACACGCGGTGGTATGGTAACCTTTGTATTTTAGTTATCTTTCATTATAATTTATTTATATTCTAATTGTTTTATTATTTTGTCTTTTTCCACAGTTTTACGCATATAGCTATTGGACAGGGGAGCGCTATCTTGCGCAATTATTTTTCTCAGCCCTGGCTCACATGGGATCAGATTCCCGCTGATGTGCAGGCCGCCATGTTCGATCATTGGCGGGTACGTAATTAAATATTATTTATTTTGAAATTTAATTCATTAATAACTTTATATTAGGGTTTATGGTATCTCATCGATGAGAGCATGCGTGCCATTATCCTCGCGGCATGGGTGGTGTCTATGCGTGACCGTTTCCGTCAGTTTTTACATAATTTGAGAAAGGCGACTGTGAGGAAAGCCAGAGTGACAGAATTTGATGAGTCCTATAGAGCCCACCAACTAGAGTACATTTCATCTCATGTTTGGGATGGATTATGTACACACTGGTTGGGTGGTGGGTTTCAGAGGAGATCTGTATTGGGTCGACAGAATCGGGGGAGACAAGAGGTGACGCATCGAGCCGGTAGTCGTACATTCAGTGCGCATAGAGAGAATATGTTAAGTACTTTTTTAAATATTTTATACAACTTTAAATATAAACAGTTTATTTTATATTAATATAGGAAGCCGAGAAGCCCGGTATTACGACGTACAGCATTTATCGGAGGATGTACACTGATCCGTCTACTGGAGAGATTAGAGGTGACCGCCAGCGTCAAATTGTGGTCAGTATTATTTTCTTTTCAGTTTGCAAATTAAATGCATATAATATTTTTATTATTTTAATTTCTAATTGAAACTTAAGGAGTCATATGAGGTCGCGACCTCTCAGACACAGGCTGAGAGTCAATACGAGACGGGTGATCAGACTAGTGTCCACCATTTTGATGAGATTGCATGGATGCAGGCGACCCAGTATGGCTTCGAAAAGGGCCGAGTAGTTGGTATCAGCTCTCATTTGACTCCTGCAGCTTATTATGGTACTGCTGCGATGTCGGCGTCTGGCTCGAGAGGAGATCGTAGAGAGACATCATCTTCTGCCTCACAGTATCAGGAGCAGCTGCGTGCTCAGAGTCAGCTTATAGAGGATTTGCGTCAGGGGAAGGAGCAGATGCGTCAGTAGCATGATGAGGAGATGTGTCGATGGCAGGAGCAGATGCGTCAGCAGCAGGATGAGGAGAGGCATCGAAATGAGGAGCAACATCAAGAGTAGATGGAGTATATGCGTCGTCTGACTCATAGTTTAGGGATGGAGTTTCCTCAACCACCTCCTCCAGGTCCTCCATATTATCCACCCCTAGTGATTTTTTTACATGTAATAAACATTTGAGTTCGTAGTTTATTTTCATATTAACTATTTACAATTCCTCTTTCATATTGGTATGAATATTACATGATTTAATTTGTTTTTATCTTTTTTAATATTTTATTACTTATTAGTATTATTTTTAATGTCTGTTTATTTTAGTAATATTACTTTTAATATTTTATATTTATTGTAAATATTGAGAATTTTATAATTTTATAATTTTATTAATATTAATATTATTAATATTATTTTTTCATAAATATGTATGTTTATTTTTATAATAATATTATTATATTAATTTTTTATATTATTAATATTAGTATTATTATTATATAATATTATATTATTTATATTCATATTATTATTATTTTTTGATATTAATATTTCATATTATTATTATTTTTTGATATTAATATTTCATAATTATATTATATATTTTTTTTATTAATATTATAATAATATAATTTATTTATATTATTAATATTAATATTATTATTATATACATAATTTAATAATATTATTATTATATTAATTTTTTAAATTATTAATATTTGTATTATTATATAATATTATATTATTTATATTCATATTATTATTATTTTATATTAATATTTGATAATTATATTATTTATATTTTTTATTTATATTTTAATAATAGAATTTTTTTATATTATTAATATTATTAATATTTTTATATAATATTATACAATTTGTATTAATTATTTTTTTATTTTATTTTTTTTTTAGTATTTGCGACGGGAGTATTTGCGACGGGGTGTCCCATCGTAAAAAAAAATTATTGTAACATTTGCGACGGGAAGAATACCTGTTGTAAAAACAATTTCTGCGACGGGCCGTCGCAAATACCTACGTCGCAAATATTATTTAAATTTCCCATTTGAGACGGTTCAGAAACCCGTTGCAACAAATATATCTACAGCAGCCCGTCGCAAATACCTTTTTCATATAAAAACGAAAACCAATTTGCGACGGGGGAAAAATACCGTTGCAAATACTATTTTTGCGACGGGACCACCGCAAAAACACCTATTTGCGATGTCGTTTTCGGCGAAGGATGATTTGCGAGGGTGCCCCGTCGCAAAAGACCTTTTGCGACGGGATCCCGTCCCAAATCGCCTGTTGCAAATAGTCCGTTTTCCTATAGTGAAACTTAATGAATAAAATGGGATTAAGAACATTAATTAAGTATGATAATATTGAGAAATTTGATGCTAATAAATTAAACTCACATCGGATAATACTTTGAATTTTTCTTGGGCAATATTTTTTCACTTGTTTGGGAGTCCAAGGATTAAGTATAGGGGGGTTTAAAAAGTAAATTTTCTCATTATATTTTTCTTATATTCAATTAATTTTATTCCCTTGTATTTATTAATTCCATAAGTTTTGGGGAATTTTGGTATTAAAGTTTCAATTCCTTTGGTTTTTAGAATATTTATTAAAATGTTCAAATTATTAATTTCATTAATTTATTTAAATTTTTGAATAAATTGATGGGTTTATTTTAATTATTTTTTTTATGTTTTTAATGGAGTTGTTGTAGTTCTTGGGAAATACTATAAGTGGTTGGTGTTAGAATAAAAAAACAAAAGTCTTGGGGACTTAGTAAGAGTGATTCTCAACTATGTATGAGTCAATATAGACTCCATATAAGTGATTTCATTTTGTGTATGAGTGTTTTTAAATTTTGTATGAGTCATTCAATCATATGATGATCTGTGTATGAGTCACTAGGAGATACATACAAGTAATCTGAACCTGTGCATGAGTATTCTAACCTATATATGAGTCATAACATCTCTGTGTGTGATTCATCTAACCTGTATATAATTCATTTCCACTACTGTGTATGATTCATCTGATCTACATATGATTCATTACTCTAAAAAATTATTTGTAGGAATAATAGTTCTAGGGAAACTCTGTAAGGATCATTTTATTTCAAACTAAGGCTCAATAGTGCCACATTAGCATGAATAAAAGAAAATCAAAAGAAACCACATGGATTATAATGAATATCAAAACATAATTCATGATATTTTGATCAAAAAAATAAGAAAAAACATGGATTTTGGTGAGGACTAAATCACATTTGTGAAGGAAAACCGCATGAAAAAAAGATTTTAAATATTAGAACATCATTATTTCAATGCTCACAAATCATGATTATTATGTTTCTAATTAATTTTATGTTTTATGATAGTTTATCATTTTATAAATAAATTTTGGCTAAGTATTGAAAAGAGCCCCCATTAGTTAACAATTTTCCACCTCTAGCCACGACTCACCATCAAAGATGACCCACCATCAGAAATGACTCACCATCAAAGATGACCCACCATCAGAAATGACTCACTATAAAAAATGACTCACCATCAAAGATAACCCACTGTCATAGATGACCTACTTACAACCATGAACTACTGTCAGAGATGAAATACCACCATCCATGACCTACCACCAAGATTTTTACTGTCATCTTTTCCAGTATTGTTGTTATGCCTAATTTGAATTTAATTCTTACAAAGGATATTTAATGGGAGTTAATTAAGTGGATTTATTTAATGATTATTTCTAAATAATTCCATGGATTCATTGAAGAAAAATTTATAATTTCAATACTAGGATTTGAGAAATCATTATTATTATTATTAAATGGATAATTCAAACCTACGGTGCTATTTATTTAAGAAGATCTCCCTCATATGCATGTGGTCAAAGGTTGAGAGTTATTGAATAATATAAGAGTGAGAAGTTACATGATGATATATTCAATTGTAAAATAGTGAAGTACATAGAAGATCAGGATTCATTCTTATAGAAAAAAACCATACTTCATGACACTTTATTTTATTGCACTTTTATAAAAATTAGTTCGATCTTCTCACATAGAAAAATCTAAGGACTCTCAAGCACCTTGAGCATTACAGACCAAGAAACACTAAATCTTCAATATATTATTACTTTATCTCTATATTTTTGTTTTAATTCTGATAAATGTGTTTGTTTTTTCCTTTTTATTTACACATGTTGACTCTTATGCCTAAACTATAGAATACTTGATATTATATCAAAATTTCTCTATCTGTTTACCCATAGAAACTATGGAAGAGGTCCTTGTGTGGAATGTGTTATATTTATTCCCACATATAATTGTGGAAGAGGATTCCATCCTGGATAGCTTATGATATTGTTTGTATACACTACCACAAAAATAGTTTTTCGCAGCTCCCCCCTTTATCAGCGCTGACGAAAAAGCGCTGATAAAGGGCCCCCCTTTATCAGCGCTTGTTTAGTAGCGCTGATAAAGGGTCTTCTTCAAAAAAAAATTAAAAATATATTAATATATTAATATATTAATATAGTTATATTGTTATATAAATATAATATATAATTTTTAAATATATTTTAGATAAGTATAAATGTACATTTACACTTATTATACTTAATATATAAGATATTTAGTGAAAATGACTTCTTAAAAAATTAAAAAAATATTTTTAATTAATAATTTGATAATAATTATGGAGTAATAGTCATTTAATAACAATTTGAGGACTAAAAAAATTAAAAAAAATAAAAAAAGATCCAAAATATGTTGAAAACGCAACTCAAACTTCAAACGGTCATAACTTTTGATCCGGGTGTCTGTTTGAGCTCTACCACATATCAAATCAAAGCCTGGGACGAGCTCTACGTCGCTGTGACCCGGGGGGGGCCGGTCAAGCGTTTTTCGAGGCCCATAAGGCCTCCAAAACTGAGTTTTTTGTCGGGGTACCCAGATTTTTTTAACATTTTGTGGATTTTCAAACTCGTTTAAGGGGGTATTATTGGATTTTTTTGGCGGGGACTGAATTTATTCCAAGTTATTACATTCATATTGATATTATGTCTTTAAAATTTCATCCTTTTTTATAATGTACTGCTATTTATAATCAAATATATAACTATATGTACATATTTTTTATATATTCGCACCTAAAAATTAAATTTTTTAAATAAATAATTAAACATATTTACATATAAAATATATTAGCTTTATCTAAATAATAACTAATATCCATTTTATTTAAAATACCAATATATGAATATTTATATACCTATATATTAATCTAACTATATATATATATTAATCTAACTATATATATATTAATCTAACTATATATATATATATTAATCTAACTATATATATATATATTACTCTAATAACTATATATATATTAATATAACTATATATATATATATTAGTATTACTATAAATATATATATTAATATCACTATATATATATTAATATAACTATATATATATATTCATATAACTATATATATGTTAATATAACTATATATATATATTAATATAAATATATATTACTATACGAATAAATATAACTAAATATATATATATATATAGATATAGATATATATTAATATCACTATATATATATATTAATATTACTATATATATATATTAATATAACTATATATATATATATTATAATATAACTATATATATATATTATAATATAACTATATTTATATATTATAATCTAATAACTATATATATATTAATATAAATATATATTACTATACGAATAAATATAACTAAATATATATATATATAGAGATATCATGAATTGGAAGACAAATCAAAATAGAGTAGTGGTAAAGGCTTAGGCGCGCAGGGGGGAGGTCTCGAGTTCAAATCCTGTGGGAGGCAGGGGCGCGCGCGCATGGGGGAATATAGCAGCAAGCGCTGTTAAAGGGTGAAGGGGGTGCGTGGGGTGCGTGGGGTGATGTACAGGGGCAGAAAAGCACTATAAAATGGGGGGCTCAAGCGCTATAAAAGCCCACCCGATTCGCAGTATTTTTTATTTTATTTTTAAATTTTTTTTAAATTTTTTTAAATTTTTTAAATTTTTTTAACTTTTATCAGTGCTTTTTTAAAAGAGCTGATAAAATGGTCCTTTATCAGCGCTAAAACGAAAGTGCTGATAAAGGAAGCACTGATATAGGACCCCTTTATCAGCGCTAAAAAAAGCGCTGATAAAAGACCCCTTTTATCAGCGCTTTTTTAGCGCTGATAAAGGGGTCCTATATCAGCGCTTTTCGGAGCGCTGATAAAGGGGACCCCCCTTTATCTACGCTGGCTTTATCAGCGCTTTTCTAGCACTTATAAAGGTCGTGTTTGTAGTAGTGATACCCAATCTACATTTTGGATCATATTATTTTTATAATAATCTACTTAGAAGTGGTTTATTTCCAAGTGGAGGTGATTGAGTCTCAACTTGAGACTGAACCAATTGTTTATTTCTTTGCATGTTTATCTTTTGTTTTTATATCTCAAATCTTAAAATTAATTTTTTTAAATATGTAAGCAAAAAAATTACTTAGATAATTATTCTTAATAAGTGTTTATGTAAGGATTTGTTTAATAAAATCAATTTCAAGAGTTAAAGTAATTTTTCATATTGTTTTAACACATCCCTAATCAAGCTTTTAGAAATATTTTAAAAGATTAAAATCATATTAAACTACTATTTTGATTAAATGAGTGATTTTAATTAAATTTGTGGATTTTATTTTAACTATTTTTTAACAAAAAACTTATTGGGAACTCAATTCACCCCCCCCCCCTCTTGAGTTACACACTCCGACCAACATTTAGTATCAAAGTATTTTCAAATATATTTCAACTATGATTTTAGTTATCTTTTAAAGATATTAAATTTATATTATTTATAAATTTAGTTCTTTATTGATATTATACAATAGGTTTCTACTACCAATATACCTCCTTATTTTAAAGGAACTAACTATGCTTTGTGGAAAATTAAAATGAAAATTCATCTTGAAAGTATGGGTTTTGATATCTAGATAGTAATTGAAGATCAATATAAAATACCTAAAAATACTAGATATACTCGTGATAATTCTACTAAAGTTTCATATAATTGTAACTAAAAATCCATGAATGCTCTTTATTATGATTTGGGTGATGAAGAATTTAATAGAATATCAGTATGCACAACTACTTTTGAAATTTGGGACACTTTAGCTATTTCTCACGAGGGGACATCTAATGTTAAAGAAATGAAATTAAATGCATATAATATTAAATATGATACTTTTAAAATGAAACTTGATGATATTATTTATGACATGTATCTCAGGTTCAATTAGATCATGAATATAATGAACTCACAAGGGAAACCTATTTCTGATAAAGACCAAATGATTCCTCTATTAAGTTGTCTTCTGGTTAGATAGAGAGGAACCATAGTATCTATCTGAGAATCATGTGATTTTATTAAGTTAACTATTAAGTAGATGATTGAAAAATTGATGATGTATAAGGAAGAACTAAAATTAAATTAAGAAGAGGATAATGAATCAAAAAGAAAATTTTCAGCCTGCAAATCTATTGCTTCAAAACAAAAGGATAAAATTCAAGATGATAGTTCAACTGATGATGAATCGTCTGCTGACAGTGACGAAGAGATGGCCCATCTGGATAAAAGATTCAAACAGTTTTATAAGGTGAATAATTTCTTTAGGAAACCTAGATACAGAGTTAATTATGATAATAGAGGAAAATAGATAAAGGATTAAAAGAAGGGTGATTCTTTAAATGAAATCATTTTCTATGAATTTAAAAGGAAAGTGAATGTTAAATATCACTATCCTAATATGGAATATAATAAGAAATATGATGATAAGGATAAGAGGTATAATAAAGCATTGAAAGAAACTTAGATTTCTTATGAAGATAGTTTGAGTGATTCAAACACAGCCCAAGAGGATAAGCATGAAAGAGCTAACATGTGTTTCATGAAAAACATATCTGAGGTATCCAATGTATTTCCTTTTTCTCTTGTTAATATTTATAATCATTATAGAGATTAAAAAAATGAGGATAACATGTAAAATGAATATATTTTCTAATATAGTAATATGATAGAAGATAAATTTGATGAGATTAAGGATAAGTATAAGACTTTGAAGAAACAGCATGCTCTGACTGCTAGTTTTAAGACTAAACTTACTATTGAAAAAGAGAAAAATTATCAAATGTTAAAAGAGAAGAATGAATTAAAATTATAAAATGAGAAATTGAATAAATATCTAGAGAGATTTACTAATGGGAGAAATAATATTACCTAAATTCTTGGAAACTAGACTACTCTCAAGTATACTACTGGTATTGTTTATCAACCTGGATGGAGGAGTAAGGTTAAAAATAATTTTATTCCTAGTTCCAGTTCTAGAAAATATTTTAATGATTATTATTCTTCTAGACCGAATAAATTATTTATTTATAATATTTTAAAATATGGTTATAGTAAACCTATTAAGTAATTATAGGATCTTAAATATTTAATTACTAACGTTTATAGACCCGTGAATATTTGGGTACCAAAATCAATTTTTGTGTTAAATTTTTTTATAGGAAAACTTCTTGGAAAGATATAATGAGAATTTATGGTACCTGGATAGTGGATATTCCAGAAACATGACTAAATTTTGTTCAATATTCAAGAATATGATAAAATTGGATGGTTGACATGTCACTTTTGGTGATAATTCCAAAGGGAAAATTATTGGTATAGGTCAAATTGATAATTATAACACTGTTTTAATTTATAAAATATTATTTATAGATAGTTTAAAGTATAATATGATTATAATATCACATATATGTGATGATGGTTTCATTTGAAGTTTGAAATAATTCTTTAAAAAAAATTATTCTAAAAATTCTTTAGTTTTTACTAACTTTATAAATGATAATGTTTATACTGTTAATTTTAATGATTTGTTTACTCAAAATATTTCCTATCTAAGTGACTTTCACAAAGAATCTTGGATTTGGAATAAGAGATTAGGACATTGAAATATTCACTCACTTATAAATATTACTAGGAAAGGGTTAATCAAAGATCTACCTAATCTAGAATTATCAAATGACAAAGTCTGTAACCCATGTCAAAAATGGAAATATCATAAAATCTCTTTAAAATCAAAGAAATAAGTTTCAAATTCTCAACCCCTGTAGTTGGTTCACATGTACTTGTTTATAACTTCTATAGTTTCTAGTATAAATGGGAATCACTATGTTTATATTCTTGTAGATAAATTTTCTAGGTATACTTGGGTATTCTTTCTTTCTCACAAAAGTGAAGTGTGATCCTATTTTACCAAGTATGTTAAATTTGTAAAAAAATATTAGTTTACTTAGGATTAAGACCTTAATAAGTGATCATGTACATGATTTGAAAATAAATACTTTGAATATTTTTACTAAAAAATGTCTATAATCATAAATTTTATACTCATTTGACCCCAAAATAGAATGGTGTTGTAGAAAGAAGAAATAGGACCCTTCAAGAAATTTCATGGACTATGATTAATGATTATGAACTTCCTATTTATTTTTGGGTAGAGACTGTGAAAACATATTGTTATATAATTAATAGAGTTTTAATCATACCACTCTTAAAGAAAACTATATATGAATTATGGAATGGTATAAATAAAAAGGTTAATTACTTGAGATTTTTTGGGTGCAAAGTCATTATTCTTAATACTAGGGATAAGTTTGAAAAAAAAATATTCCAAGAGTGATGAAGGAATATTCCTTGGTTATTAAACATCTAGTAAATCATATAGGGTACTTAATAAAAGAACCAAGATTGTGGAAGAGTTTGTTCATGTAAAATTTGATGAAAAAGATCCACATGATCCTAATACCCTTTTATAAAACCTTGAGGATGATTTATCAACTCTATATATTAATGAAAAACCTTTTTACAATTCTATGAAACAAGCTAAAAAATCATCCAGTTCTAAGGAACAACTTGTACCTAAACCATTAGATGATCCTAATATTTCCATCCATTATTTTCTAAGAGCTATTAGGACTCATAGATACCATTATCTAGATATTGTAGTTGAAGAACTAGATCTAGGTACGCAAACTAGAGATTCTCTTAGGAATTAGGTTGAACATCAAGAATTCTTGTCATATCCTGAACCTAAGAACATCAATGTTGCAATTAATGATAAATTTAAAGTGATGGAAATGTAAGAGTAACTTAATCAATTTTAAAGGAATAAAGTTTGGGAACATGTATTTATACCTAATGACACTTTTAATATTGTCACTAAGTGGTTGTTTACAAACAAAGTTGTCGATTTAGGAACTATAGTAAGAAATAAAGTTAGGTTGGTTTCATAAGGATATAGTCAAGAAGAAGGTATTGACTATAAGTAAACCTTTTCACCAATGTTTAGAATTGAATCCATTAGAATACTACTTACCCATGAATCACATTTGGATTTCAAACTATATCAAATGTATGTCAAAAGTGAATTCTTAAATTGTTATATAGTTTATGATGGTTCTGTTGAAAAATCCCTTGGATTTAAAAATCCTCATCTTCAAAATCATGTTTTCAAATTAACTAAAGATTTATATGATTTAAAATATGATCCTAGAGCTTGGTGTAATAGGATCAGCTCCTTCTGATTTCTAAAGGTTTTTCAAAAGGTATAGTTGATCCTACTCTTTTTATAAAAATAATTTCAAAATATGTTTTGGTAGTTCAAATTTATGTTGTTGATATTTTTTTGGTTTTTTAAAAATTATTTGTGTATTTATTTTTCAAAAATGATAAAAAATTAATTTAAAATGAGTTTTATGGGTGAACCTAAATTCTTTATTGGATTTCAAATATTCCAAAATAAAGATGGAAATATTTTAAATCAAATCAAGTACAATATAGATCTTCTAAAACATTTTGTTTTATATAGCACTAAAAGTAATGATACTCCCATGAGTACCACCTGTAAGTTGTATATTGATAAAGCTATAAAGTGAATGGATCAAACCAATTATATTGTTATGATTGAAATTTTGTTATACTTAATTGATAGATGGACTAATATTATGTTTATTGTGTGTACGTGTTCCCATTTTCAAGAAAATCCTAAAGAGTCTCATTTACTTTCTATTAAAAGGATTTTTCAAATACCTCAAATATACAACCAATTTAGGACTATTATATCCTATAAGACAAGCATTTTACTTAGTGATTTATTCATATGTGAATTTTGGTAGTTTCAATTTAGATAGAAAAAAAACCTCTAGAACAACTCATATTTTGGGAAAGTCTAGTATCTTAGTGTAGTAAAAAAAATTGTGTTGGATACTTCTTAAGATGAGTACATAGTTTAAGAGAGTTATTGTGCATAGATTTTGTGGATGAAACACACGTTGCTTGATTTTGGATATGAATTCAGACATATCCCTATAAATTGTGACAAAAAAAGTGTGATAAATATTTCTAATAATCCTTTGTCTCATTCTAGGACAAAGTATATTTATGTAAGACATCACTTTCTGATAGATAATTTCCAAAATGGTGATATAAATCTTGAATTTATAGGAACTAAACATCATCTTACTGATATCTTTACAAAGCCCTTGAATTATGAGAGATTAAACTACATCAAACATGAATTAGGAAGGATAAATTTTGGTTAGTCTTTAATCTTTGAGGAGCCTCCATTAGATAATCCACCATTGCACAAGACACCCTTGGACAAGCCACTATTGGAAAATCCACCATTGGAAAAGACACTATTAGAGAAGTCTTCATTGGACAATCCACCATTAGAATGATCCACTATTGGAATGATCCACCATTGGAAAGATCCACCATTAGGATGTTACCAGTCTCTATTTATTTTTTCTACCGGTCGAACCTTTGTATTGCTATAATTACTAATTTTTAGTGTTTAAAATTTTTATTCAATTTAATCATTTATGTTTTATTACATTTTTTGAATTCAAATCCCAAAATGATATTATTCATACTTAAATATAATTTCAAGTCACTTTATCACTCACGCCTTCTACCTTGAACCATTTATCATTACCTTCCTCTCCCGATATTCAACCTTCCCACTCCCTTGATTCAACCTTTGTTTCACTGCAATTGTGAGAGTCAACTATCCTAAAGTATCATTGATTAAAGAATCATTAACTTATAATAAGTCTAGAGGAGAACCGAGTTGAGTGGTTTTCGAGCCAACGAACCCCCACCATGTGAATCGCATAGTTGTTGAAAAAAAATAAGTGTATGTTGAATCGTCATTATCCAATAATCTGTTAGTGATTCAGGTTATTTGAGACTAAGGGTGTATAGACTAGTTCTCCATAAATGATATACCTTTCTATCCTAGGTTGGTTCATTAGTTCTTTCGGTACACTAAGTTTAGTTTTGGAGAAAATAAGGATTTCATTTGAAGCATGATTGATGGACAAGTTGTTACCTTTTATTCAAATGAATGGGAAAGGTGTAAAAATTCACCTCATCAAGGAGTTTTTGAAGACTATAAAAATTTTATTTTGAGTGATAGTGGGTTATTTTTTATGAGTATTCACTATTTGATTTGAATAGAGATGGTACTCTAACAAGTCCTACTTCTACTAAGTTAGATTGAGAATACAGAATTTTATTCAAGTTCATAAAACATATGTTATGTCCCATAAAAGGGTATTTCAGTACTATGAAATATGAGGATGTTTATCTTTTATTCCTTATGAAATTATGGGATGGGATTAATCTCTGCAGATACCTCATAGTGTACATGTAGGAGATGTTCAAGACATCATCCAGGTCAAATTATCTCATTGAATCTAATATAATTTCAGTTTTTCTAGAAGCTAAAGACTTGGTTGATGAGGAGGATGAAGCTGAAGTAAAGTGTGTTGATTTCTTCTTAAGAAAAGTTATCTGTAAAAGGATGAAAGTGAATTGTAATCCCTCAATGAAAAAGTTGGTTTAAGATAATGATAAACTCTATAAGAATTTTAATAATGTGGACAATCCTACCAGACCCAAGAACTTAGTGGGCCCTAGCTTAGAGATAGATGATATTTTGATTTATTATTTTTAAAAAGAATAATTTTATGTTGTTGTGGTTGATGAATAAGAGGAAGTGGATACTTATATTGGGGAAGGAAGTTATCCTAATATTCCTAAGATCCTAGATATGTATTATGGCCTTGTTATTCCTCATATCTCTTTTCCTACTAAATAGATCCCTTTAAGTGAAAGAATTTATGAAGAGACTGAAGTATCTGGAGATGAACAGATTAGGAGTTCTTATAAGTACTCTAAGGAAGTTCTGGAATTTTCAGATAATGAAAATGGTAATGGAGATAATGGTGATGATGGAGTTTATTATTAGGATGGTAGTAGTGATTGACATGATCATGATGCAGATGATGATGTTGAGGAAGGACAATCACATCATCCTTCTCTGGTTTCCTTAGTTCATTCTATGGATAGACCTAGTTCATCTAATTCTGTTATGTTTATATAGATCAGTTTTAGTTAATCCTGATGGTGATGATTCCCCTGTTAGAGGTGATTCAAGGTCACTTGTTAAGGGGGAGGAATCCCCAGGATCTGTCAGTCACGTTGTTGATCCTGTAGATCTTGATAAGATGAATTTTTTTAAAGTTTAAGTGGAAGCACATGATGAGTGGGAAAAGTTCCTAGGGTATGTCCAACTTGGAATAGACAACTTATAGTGCAAGTAAGTTAGAGAATAATATGAAGATCATTGAGATGCTCAGGTTTATTATTCCTTAGTAGAGGATGAGGCATCATTCAAGGGGTAGCCTTCATTAATTCCAAACTACTTGGACTATCCTGTCCAAACTCAGATGGATATGTTAGAAGTGTTGATGACCATAGTAGTCCACCAGAGCATGGTGGATCTATTGTCTTAGTTGGTATTGGGATAGATCCTAATGGATATTTAGTATAGTAGATTTATGTTTCTTGTGAGCTTTAGGACTTCCCTTCAGATGCACCTGTTGTTGGTTTAGATCTTGTAGAGGTTATTTTGACTAGTGATGAGACAGTTGTTACGCATCCACCTGATGTTTCCTTTGTGCATTCAAATTTTGTTTCTAGAGTTGAATTGGTTGTTTTCATAGTGGCAGTATATTTCAGACTTTAGTTTTATTTTGAGATCGTAGGAACCACCTATCACTCATCTTAGTGAAGCTAGTTCTATAAATTTGTTTTAGTTGTTTGTTTTCCATATTTATCCTAAAATGATTTTAAATATTCAAAAAGTTGAAGTTGAGAATCAAAGGATGGAAAGTGAAATGAAATTTATAATATTTGTGATGGAGGGGATGAGGACCTCCTTTACTTCTAGTTGGGATGATTTTTTGAGGATATTGGAGTCTTTATCCACTGTTTCTTCTTCATATAGTGCTCTACCTAATTTTTCCATAGTTTATGCCAATGTGATCATATCCATATTCATAGGGGATCTATAATCTATTTTGGGTGATGTCCATTCATCTCATTAGGATGATCTTCTCCAGATTCGACATCATGGTGAGCACATATATAAATTGGTAAGAGAATGTTTGAATGAAGCCCGAAGTGATAAGGAAACCATCACCAAGTCCATAAAATATTATTTTTTTAGTATATATAAAAACCATGAGTTGAATTCCTATTTTAAATTTTTTTCTAAAAACTTAAGGATTCCACCTGTTACTAGGTCATTCTAGGAATAGAGAGATCAGATCAAGGTTATGACCCCTCTTCTCAAGTTATTCATGGAGGAGGAGAAGGATTTATTCAGTGTTATGGAGATAAGTGGAAACATAATTATGGATTTTTCAAACCTCATAAATCCTTTCTTGTATGTATCTAGTATAGTAGTGGTTTCTCCAAATTCCATTCTGAAGTCATCCTTCACATATAGTCCTTCTTTTGATCCTCAACCTCTTAATTTCTAGCCATTTAGTATGTCTTTGGTTAAAGTGTTCAAACGTCTCAGACTAGTTGTGATCGGAGATCCTCCTTAGACTACCTCAACCCTCTCAGCTTCTACATCAGTACCTCCTAACTCTGGAAAAGTAAATGGACCTGTAGATCCTACCTCCTGAGCTCAGATAAATTCTGATTAGACTTAGTATTTTATAGAGACTATATTTTACTCTATATATGACTTTTGGGTAATGAAATTTATTAACTCATCTCTTTATTCTTATTAATATTTTCCAATTTCCAAAATTTTTATTTTTATTATCTTTTTTATAATCCTAAAATGGGGAGAAATTATTGGATGGAATTTACCTTCCAAGTTTCAAGTTTAAGTTTTAAAAATTTAAGTTTACAAATTTAATGTTTAAGTTTGTAATTATATAAATTTGTTTCAAGTATTTATATTTCAAACTTTACTTTCAACTCACATTTTTCATGTTGAAATTTTAATAAGACTATCAATTTTCAAATTCATCTATTTAGGCCTACTATTGTTTATACATGGTTTATTAAATTCCATGAATTTTGAACATCAAAAAGGGGGAGATTGTTGGAACCTCCTTGTTTTAATGCTCACAAATCATGATTATTATGTTTCTAATTAATTTTATGTTTTATGATAGTATATCATTTTATAAATCAAATTTATCTAAGTATTGAATAGAGACACCATTCATACAAATTATTCCACCTCTAGCCAAGACTCACCATCAGAGATGACCCACTGTCAGAGATGACCTTCCATCAGAAATGAGTCATCATCAAAAATGACTCACCATAAGAGATGACCCACCATTAGAGATGACCTACTTCCAGCCATGACCTACCACCAAGAGTGATACCATCAGCTTTTCTAATATTTTTTTTTCTTCCTAATTTAAATTTAATTATTCCAATTTCTATTTCATGGGATTTAATTCAGTGGATTTATTTAATGATCATTTCTAAATCATTCCATGGATGCATTAAAGAAAAATTTTTAGTTTTAGTATGAGGATTCATAAAATATTTATGATTATTATTTAGCAGATAATTATAACCTATAGTGATATTTATTTAAAAATATCTTCATCATGTGTGTGTGGTCAAAGGTTAAAAGTTATTGAATACTATAAGAGTTAGAACTCATATGTTGATACATTCGACTATGAAATATTGAAGTACACAAAAGATCAAGATCCTTTCCTATAGATAGAAAATGCATACTTCACGACACATTGTTTTCCAACACTTTCATAGAAATCAGTTTAAGCTCCTGACCTAGAATAATATGAGGACTCTCGAGCACCTGGAGAATTGAAAACTGATCAAAACTACATCTTCCATATCTTCTTATAGGTTCTGAGTGTAGTGGAAGTGTGCGATGGGCAGTGTCCAACTTAGCTTTTTCCATAATCGATGATCAATCTGAGATCTATACAACGATGAACGTCATGATCCATGAAATTGAATCAAAGAAATAGATAATGGATAATTACACTATAACTAGATAGAGGATCATCACATGTTATTTATAATTAATTAAATAAAATAAATAATTTCTTTTAAGGAATTCTTTCTTTATTGATGAATCTAGTGACATACCTATAATCCACCATTGTTTCTTTATATAAATCAAGTGTATATTTCCTCTAAAAGTGATCCACATGTGTTCCATGAATCTCTAGATGTCACTAAAGTAATCTATGGGTGATATCATGGAATATCCTTACACTTGTGTCGTCTACCTTTGATCGCTTCTAGAACCACTTCCAAAGTCTTCTCCTTGATCCAATGGAGGAGGATTTCTCTCCATTCTTGGGAGCATTCTTAGAGAAGGTAACTCTCTAGAATTGATAGAATTATCCAAATCCAATGTGCACAACCAAGACAAATGAATTGTTTCTTTTGATAAAATAACATAATTGGGTATTTATATTTCTAGGGTTAAAATAAAATAATTTCACAAGTGACCTTAATTATTTATTTAATCCTAGAAAAACCACATGTCAAATAATATTATTATAATTATTGTTTCTTGAAATGCACTTAACTTGAAAATTAAAATTAAATATTATTTAATTAAACAATATTTATTATTTATTATTTCTCACCAAACCATTAAATTTGGTATACCATTCCTCCAAAATATTTATCGGTCCTTGAATAATGTCTATTTATTTATTAAATAAATATCACTACATTATTCTCTAATAAATAAATAAATATTATATTCACTAAATAGTAAATAAATATTTATATGTGATCAAGAATACAGGAATAATTATTAAACCACATATGGGAATAATATTTATTCAACATATTAAATAATAAATAATAATATATTATTTAACTAAGATTTTGGACACACTTAATGTGTGACCCTCTAGGCCTCTTTCTCAGTAGAATTAGAAGAAGTGGCCGAAAAGTTCAAGGTTAGTGTATAAAAACACACCAAGGAACCAATATAGAAATAATTTAATGCCACAATGACATGTTACCACATACGGATGCTTACTATGTAATATAATCCCTTTGTCATGATATCTTCAATCAAGAAGATTTCATGTTGGTGCCATCAACCTATGTGCTCGATGTATCTTTATTTGACTTCCTGAAAAATGAACTTTCCTTGAGAACACCATTTACATATATTTATTTATTCTATATCATTTCCATAAAATGGCCTTAGATATCAACTTATGTTAATAAACAGAAGGTAAAAATCCTTTCTCACATTATTCATTAATTCAATATTACTCGTAACGCACCCAACATATCCTACTTCACTACAAACATATGTCGTTGTGGTTTTTGTCAATACATCTAAGTATGAAACTCATAATACTCATTAATAATAATATTAAAGTCTAAGTACCAATACAAAAATTCACAAATAGGAACATCCAATGACTCATATAAATGTGGATTTCCTACTGGAGGGTTTCATTCTCATAATATTCTACTGGATATTACCAAGAGCGTACTTCATGAGAATGTACCTCAAAGTTATATGAGTATCCAACCTTTATATCATGTATCATTTGTGTCCCTCAAATGATATCATTTAGATAAATAACATATATTGAAGAACAGTGTCATAGCACTTGCAAGTTCTCATCATAGCATGGAACTCATACGAACTTTTAGTGCGACAGCTACTCTTAGGAAATATCACATAATAAATTATATAGAATAACAATCATGATGTGATGAGGAGTTTATTAATATTCAAAACCATGAATAAAAGTTATCATAAAGTGCATATAAGTTGGTTATAGGGAACCAACTCCAATAGAATCCCACTTTCACTAGAGCCAGATGCTAAAAATCTTTAGTCCGCTGGCTATCACTTGATACTCATGCTTCTTCTATGATATGCCTTTAGTAAAGGGGTCCACCAAACTATATTCTATGGATACTCTACTTACTACAAATTCACCCCTCTAATAGAAATATCTCAAGTGGTGATACTTCTAGAGTATATGCTTTGTTTGTTGGTGTGACCTTGGCTCTTTTGCAAGAGCCACTGTTTTAGTATTATCACAATACAATGTGATGGGATCTTTACTACTAGGTACCACATCAAGATCTTGAACATAATTATGAATCAAAATGTCTTACTTGGCTATATTATAAGCCGCTATATACTCAAAATCCACTATAGAATCAGTGATAACTAGCTGCTTTGAATTCTTCCAGATCATAACTCCTCTGTTGAGACAAAAAACATATCCTTATTGTGACTTCAGATCATTCTAATATATCTAAAAATCATCATTGGTATAATCCCTAATGACCAGATCCTAATCTCCTCTATAAACTAGAAAAATATACTTATTTCTTATCATATACTTAAGGATATCCTTAACAGGAGTCCAATGTTGTTCTCTTTTATTTGCATGATATTTTTCTACCATGCTCAGTGCATAGCTAACATCAAGTCTAGTACATAACATGGAATACATGAATTATCCTATCACTAAAGTGTATAGGATCTTACTCATTCTCTCTTTCTCTTATTGTGTCTGAGGATATATTTTCTTAGAAATATATAAACCATGCGATGCTGGAACCAATCCCCTCTTGGATTGTTCCATACTAAATATCTGTAGTATCTGGTATACATATTTACTTTGACTTAGTCCAAGAAGCCTCTTGGATCTATCATGAATGATCTTGATCCCTATAATATAGGTTGTTTAACCTAAGTCCTTCATGGAGAAACACTTGTTTAACCAGTCCTTAACAGAATGTAATATTGGTATGTCATTTCCAATAAGTAATATGTCATTAACATATAATACTATGATATTAACTAAATTTCTACTAAACCACTTGTAAACACATGGATCACATTCATTATTAATGAAACCAAATTCTTTTATTCCTTTATCAAATCGAATGTTCCATGGCTTGGATTCTTTCTTTAATCCGTAAATAGATCTCTATAACTTGAAAATCCTTTTGGCATAACCTAGAGTCACAAACCCTTCTGGCTGTGTCATATAGAAATCTTCCTAAAGTTTCCCACAAAGGAATTAATTTTTGACATCCATATTCCAAATTTTATAGTCATGGTAAGATGTTATATCAAATAGAATTATAATAGATTTAAACATGGAAAATGGAAAAAAAGGTTTCATCATAGTAAATTAATTGAAACTATTTAAACTCTTTAGACACTAGCCTTGATTTATAGGTATTTAATTTACCTTTCATGTCTAGTTTCCTCTTGAATACCCATTTGCATCCAATAGGCTTTACATTAATTGGCACATCAACCAGAACCCAAACTTAGTTCTGATACTTGGAATCTATTTCAGAATTCATGGATTCTTACCATCTTGTAGATTTTGAGCTTTATACTACCTTCTTGTAGGATATTGGTTCATCACTATCAACCAATAATGCGCATCCATCCTCAGTGACTAGAAATACATATCTCTCTAGTTCTCTTTCCCCTCTTATAATCCTACGTAGTACTTGTGTTTCAAGAACTACTACTTCCACGGGGACATGTGGAGTCTATTCCTATTCCAAATATTATGTATCTTGGTCATAAAATTTTTTAAATTAAATCTTTCTGCCACTATCCTTTTGAGAGTGTTATCCCTCTCAAGAAAGATGAATTGTTTGGCGACAGTCACTTTCTTGTATGAGGTGTTGTATAGGTAGTATCCCCTTATTTTCTTGAAATACCCTATAAAATACACTGTTTTCCCCATGGTACTATTTTTTTCCCTAGATGTCCTTAAAAAATTCCTCACAACCCCGTATATGTGTATGTGACAAAATGGGTTTCTTTCCACTCCATAGCTCGAAGGGAATTCCATTTTCATCTTTAGTTAGAACTCAGTTTAATGTTTATGTTGTAGTTTTTAATGAATATCCCCAAAAGGATAATGGAAGATCCACATGACTCATCATTGACCTTAACATGTGTAACAATGTACGGTTCCTCCTTTCAATAAAATCATTCCACTATGGTTTATAAGGTGTAGTGAGTTGGGATAGAATCTTAAACTCTCATAAAAGGTCTATGAAATCTTTTTTAAGATATTCAACACCTCGATCAGATCGAATCTTATTTATATTCTTACCAATTTGATTATTTTCTTCATTCTTTAATTCCTTGAATTTTTCAAAGGAATCAGACTTATACCTCATCAAGTAGATATAGGAATAACCACTCAAGTCATCAATAAAAGTTAGGAAGTAAGAATATTCACCTCTAGCTTCTACTAGAAATGTTCCACACACATTAGTGTGTACCAATCCTAAAATATTTATGGCCCTTTCATCCTGTCCACCAAATGGTGGTTTGGTCATTTTTTCTTGTAAACAAGAATGACATCTTTCAATTGGTTTTATCTCAGAAGAGTCTAAATAGCCATCTTGATAGAGATTTTTCAAATGCTTCTCATTTACATGACCAAGATGGTGATTCCAAAGTTGGGTGTTGTATGATTTATGTTAACATGATTCTTTATCAATTGACAATACTTTTTTTCATAATTTAATACATAAATACCATTATTTAAATGTTTTATACCATAAAATATGTTTTTCTTATAAAATAAAAAACTTTCATTTCCAAATTTGAAAATAAACCCATCTAAATCTAGGAATGATAGAGAAATTATGTTTTTGGTAATTGTGGGTATATAATAACAATATTTTAAAACCAAAATCATTCTCGTTGTAAATGAGAGGTGGTTGTCACCAATGACCAGAGTATCCATCCTCGCACCATTAACATCTCTTAGATCCACCTATC
Organism: Viscum album; assembly: GCA_963277665.1. Lineage (NCBI taxonomy): Eukaryota > Viridiplantae > Streptophyta > Magnoliopsida > Santalales > Viscaceae > Viscum > Viscum album. Next base: position 1,941,730,754 of record OY728159.1, read on the forward strand.
CTCTAAAAATATTTTGGAATATACTTGGTTCCTATATTTGGATATAGATGTGATCCCCACAAGTTATATCCAATACACAATGTGTATATATTGAAATATTACACTTGATAATGCACACACCTTTAGCTTCCCCTTGCTTCTGGTTGTAGTTCCTCTTCTAGTGGCCTGACTTATCACATGCAAAATATAATACCTCATTTTCCTTTACCTACCTCTGGATCTTCTTCTTCTTGGAAGGACGGTTCTCAGGAGCTTTAGACTATTTATAAGTCTTTGTCCCCTTTTCCTTGTTCTTCCTTTTCTTATTCACTATAATGATTGTGGGTTTTTTATGCCCCATGTCTTAATCCACTTAGTGAATCAAATTAAGAAGTCCCAAATGACTCTTCTCATTATTTATCATATTGTAATTAACAATAAATCTAGAGAAGCTCTTGGGTAATGATGAAAGTATGAGATCTATATGAAACTCATCCAAGAATGTAATCCCTAAGATGTCTGAGTATTCAATGTATCCAATAAGCTTGACTAAATAAGTTCCAACTAGAACAGACTCTCCAAGATTTTTTGTAAACAAAGAATTGGATATCTCATACCTCTCTTGTATTGTCTTCTATTGATAGAGATATTGAAGTTGATACATAATGCTATAGAAATCCATATCCTCATCATCATCATCATCATAAAATTTTTATTTAGGAAGACAAAGGGAACAAACAAAGAAGACGAAAAAAACAAAACAAGAGACAAGCAACAAGCAACAAGCAACAAGGCACACGAGAACTAGGGGGTCTAAAGTAATGTAAACCAAGAGAATATCCTCTTATCAAATTAACCCCCTCATGTTTCAAGAGATTGGTCAAAGGGAGGCAAGTGATGTTGGAGCCCAGGCTCGTTATTGACGCAAGATGATCCGCAACTCAGTTCTCATCCCACCATGTGTGGGTCACTCTGACATTGTGGAGGAGGGTGTGGCATTTTCTAACCGTGTAGGATATTGACCAAGGTGTATGACCTTTTCCATTCAGATACTTATAAAGAATTAAAGAATTAGTCTCCTATTGTGTGATCAAAATTTCCCTCTGTTCGCAAAGGGATAGTCCGGTAAGCAGGGATTTGGCCTTTGTAGCATCATTCAGATGTTTCTCATAGAGAGATAATTCTTCATCACTTGCCTCATTACTAGGAACAACTGAAAAAGTTTCTTCCAACACATACAATTTTCTTTCATGGTAAAGGATGACACGTAGGTGCCTTTTCCATTCTTAGAAATTTTTTCTGGTGAGAAGGTTGACCTTATCAAGTATGGATTGAAATGATATGTTTGATGTCATTTTATTTTCGTTTCTACAAAATAAGGTAAGAAAAAATTTAGTACTTTATCTGATAAAATTTATAAAAATAAATAAATATTATATTTATTAGTCTTCCATTATTTTATTGAAATCCAATAGCCCTCACCATTGGCTTCAGAATATCTTGTTTCTTGTATATTCAAGTGTCAAGGATCCATATTACCCTTATCATTACCCCAACTTGGGTTATTCAAGAAACTTGAATGGTTTTAGGTAGGCATTCCAAATTCCAACTGCATTAACTCACAATTCCTTGATCCGCTGAGTGGACTCCCCAATCCTGAAATCCTTAATTATATTTATTCAACCTTTGCCTCTTATTTACACCAAGTACTACTTTGGTAATTAAATATTTATGTAAACTAAGTTAATTAAACCCAAAAATTCAAGTTAAAATTCCATGATAATTGAAATCACCCCAACTTGGGTTGGTCAAGTACTTTGAAATATGGTTTGATTTTATCTGAAGTAATGGAAGGCTACACCGACTTAATATATTTAATTGATGGATTTTATCCTTTTATGCATAAATTTAAAATAATTATCTTTATCACATGCTTGTGAATATTAAGTGGATTTTCTTAAGTGATTAACCATGTATTAGATAATATTTATGCATAAGCCAACTTATTTTAGTTTTATCTTGCATGATCATTAATTTCATTAAGTTATGTGATTGTAACAAAACATCCATAATGAAATAACTATGAAACTGACATAAATAAAATAATAAAGGGTATGATCATGATGTTATACTAATGGTTAGTTTATCTAGTGGTTGATAAACTAACCATTTACCCAGGGAAAAACACCTTGAAATAATTAAGGTTTATGTTTACAGCTTTCCACCTATCCACCTATATATCTCCTTATATTGGTTTCACCTCGGCTCCAAAATTGAACTGTCTCCACTAACTTGGGAGTTCCATCCATTACATATTCCTTTTACTCACACGTAGGTGAGGGGAAAATGGGATTAAATAAAAGAAACCATGGGCATGAAGTCCCTACATAATAAGAGGAGAAAAGGCATGCAAGACAACAATTTAATTTAATAATAAATTAAATGAATCCAATCACATACAAAGGTTTGGTATAGCTCATGATCATCCAAAATCTTGTAATGAATTACAAATTTAATAAAACTATCATTCAATTATTAATCATTATTATTTAAGATAAATTGCGCTCGAATAAATTAATTATTATCTTTAATTAATAGATTCTTTTATCTTAATTGTCATCCAAATTTCCTTGAGATTATAATCCATTATAATTTTAAAAAAAAATTATTTAAAATTAATTGTGTAAATAAATGTACCTTGGAGGAACCACGGTGAATACCCATCTGATTCTTCCCAATATATATTATACTCATATACTGTTTTACTCTTGTGACATATGGAATACATGACTTATCATGTACTTTCACAATATGTACTTCATGGATGATTATAGGAATTACATGATTTTTCAGTCATGTGTTATTCTTAAATTCATGTTAAGTAACAAATTGTAATATGACTCATGCATGATATGTAGATATGAACATTATGCAGATATTAATTAAAAATTTAAATATTTATGTATATTAAAACTTATCACATGGTGTGTCCTATATTTAAAACCACGTGAAAGTACATGTATCAAGGTTTACATAGTAAAATAAATAAATTTTAAATCTATGTATCTTGGTATAATTACATGGCATGTGCATCTGTGCTACACGGCGTGTACATCTCTCACCGTCTATCTGAGGGAGATGCCTAGGGACTCATCGTGTGGATAGTACCTTGGAAATTGGGGTATACAACGTGTCCAATGGGCTACATGTTGTGTGATCTCCAAATTACATTGTCACTAGTCAGGTAGGCCATGTATTGAAATACATGAACTACAAGAAAATCACCTAGTAGCGGTGGTTTTTTTAATATGGCGGTAGTTTAAAGCACCGCGATATGGTTCTGTGACGGTTTCATAAAACCGCCACTAAAACTAGTGTCGGCATCCAATACGCAGAAGTTTCTTCCATTTAGTGGTGATTTTTGGGAAGTGTCATAGACACCATATTTAGTGATGGTTTTAAGTAGGAAAATATGGTAAGGATTTAGTATCAGTTTTAACTACTACTAAATATTTTGCTTTTTTGCATGGAAACCGCCACTAAAACCAATAAAGCTTCCACTAAATAAACTTGCATCATTTTTTAGCACTAGTTTTAATCACCGTAGATAAAAATAATATAAAAATATATCAACGGTTTAAATCGCTGCTAAAAATGTACCATATTTAGCGGTGATTTAAATAGCCACTATATGTTTATTTACAAATAAAAAACTAGCTGCAGATTATGCAGCCCCAATACCCTAAAAACATATAAGAGAACATATATCCTAAGGTGTGCACACATCAAATATAATAATAACTAAATATGTCAATGGAAACTATATCTCATATTATAAAAACCACACCATGCCTCTAAAACAAGTAAAACACACAAAAAGGTAAACCTTCTATTAAAACCATATTTGCCTTAAAACCTAATGAATAAGCGTTTTTCTCGATGAAAAAAAACCCATGAAATTTTAGAAAACATGTAAAATTCATAAAAAATCATTTAAAAACAACCAAATTCCATTTATCTATGACATTTACCAACTTTTACAAGGTAAAAATCCAATCATGGTTCAGTGAAGATGTACCAAAAAAGGTTCGAACATATCATGGATCTAGTTGTGTTGAAAACTATAATTCCAATTTCGAGTGGATCTAATGAAATTTCTATATTTTTAAATCAAGATCCTCTCATAATAGATCTATGAAGCCATTTAACATCACCAATGGTGACTATAAGGTCTAATATGATCTAATGGTTTGAAAAGAATCAATATAAGTTTAGAAATGATTGAAAGAATTTGGAATCTTGAATTTTAATTCTAAATTCAAATTCAATTAAGAAGAAGGTATTAATACTAATGTGTAAGATTAATAATAATAAGGTATTGCATTTTAAAGTTTCAATGATGTATAGGACATAGAGGGAAGACAAATGATATTATTATGAGATGATTTGAAGAAACTTTTTGTTGTATGGAAGTAAGAGGAAGAAATAGGTTTTTTAGTTCAATTTTCACAAAAATTAGAATCTTGAATTTTTAAAATAATATAATAATAATAAGTGATTATAGAAACCCTTTCAGTTTTTTTTAAATAATAAGAAGAAGAAGAATTTTTGTTCATGTGTTGTGCATAATAAGTGAATAAGTTTATTTCTATTGTGAAAGTATATAATGAAAATAAGAATTTGGAATATCGATGGAAAGGAATAGTATATACTAGTGAAAGATTTATTATTATTATAAAACTCTATTTTAAAATATTATGATGGTAGTATAAAGAATGAGTGATATGTTGAAATATTGTGGGATACACTAAAACATAATCAGAAAGAATGTAATATAATTTTAAGGATAAAACTTACTCACTTGTATCGATAGGTTGATACTAGTGGGTTGTGTAATATCATAGGAATCCATATCACACAAAGGATTTTCCTTCTCATTTTGAGATATTAACCTTGTAAATATATTGTGACACTTATGTTTTTGTGTGTTTGAATTTTTTGTAAGAAAATATGGTGTTGAGAAGATAGAATGAGATATCAGTTCACCTTAATAAGTGAAGAGATAAAAGGATATGGTTTAAAATGTTTTCAATTGGATAAAAAGTCATCAACATTGAATCACCCCCCTCTGAGTGTTGAGAATATCCCTAATTGAACTATTATCAATTTATTGATTGTGGTTCATTATTATTATTCTTTTTTTCTTGAATAGTATAAAATCATTTATCCACTTTGTATGAACAAAACATGCACACAATCACTTATTCTCCTCTCTTATTTTTTTCCATTTTCTCCCATATGGATAATCTCTATGTATTGTCTATTAAATGTATATATAGTCTCTATCCTCTATTATATATAGTGTTTATCTATATCTTAAACAACAATAGAAAATTAAATAAGTTAATATTCACATTCAAATCTTCAAATTCCTTCAAGTTCTTTTAATCATTCCAAAACCCATGGAACAAACTTCAAATAAAATAAAAAACCATGAAACACATAATTTTACACATGATTTATATATTGAAAATAAAATAAAACACACCAATCATATCCATTTTATCTTATCCTCACTCTTTCCACCATGGGCCCAAAAATCTTCATTAAAGAACTTAGGCTCAAAAATTTACAAAAAAAATTATATAAGTATAATACAATATATTATATAATTCATAGATGTATATATAAGTATTAAAAAATATATGTACAAGTATAAATAGAACACAATATCTATATAAACAATTATAAATTTATATTGATTATGGTGTATATAATTTTGAAATTAATTATTCATATTAAAAAACCAAAAGAAAACCCAAATTAGAATCCAAAATAACACCCATTATCAAGAAAAGTACATTTACAAACCATGAATAATAAAAAAATATTATAAGTGAAAAATAAAACACTAATTAACACCCAAAAACTAGAAATAGATTTTATAATAGTTAAACTAATCAATAATCATATACCTTTGATCTAAAATTGAATAGATAAGGTGGGAGTTGGGTTTAAAATTTGTATTTTTTAAGGGATATTCAATGGTTGTATTGTAGGTTGATAGCTGGAATGATAATTTTTGGTGTATAAATAGTAGGTTGGTGGCACAAGGAGATATTATATGGGTGAAACCATTGAGTCCATGGGAATGTGAGATGCCATAGAAGGATTTGAGAGGAATAATGAATAAGGATATGCATCATTAATGATGATGTAAAGTGATTTATGTCAAATAGTGAGTTGATATAGCTTAAGGGTATGATGGAACATAAATGATGAAAGGGGTTTTGGGAATACAGGATATAAGGAACAAAAATGTGAATGAGAAATATGCACATGTATAGGCTTTAAGTAAAAAAATTATGCATGAAAATTTAAAAATGGGTAGACAATTTATAACCATAATGATTGAACTTTACCTTGTGGGATTATAAGAAGAAATAAATTCCACTTAGGTATTACTATACTAGATTAGGGAAAGGATGTTTTCTGATGTTAAAATAAAAGATAATATGGTTTTCACTAAATATCATGAAGACCATTGCAAGATAGTTATTTTAATCATATTCAATCCTATATTTCTATGAATGGATGATTATCACTATAACCTTAAAAGGTTTTTAGCCTCTTTAAACATGATAAATCATGAAAATGTTAGGTCATGAAAATTTTAAGTGAATACTTTATTCCACACATGATATATGAACATACCCTATCTTTCCATATTTTTCTAAAACATAAAAAACACCACTAATCATTGTCTGATGATGAACATTGCTCGTCACTCTCTCCATATTCGTATCTACTTCTGTTACTAGAAACTGTAATAAAATTATATTAAAAATTAAATAGTGTTGTATATTTACATTTAAACTTAAATACAATAAATTTTTGCAAAATAAATGATTTTAAAATGTTGTGATTTACTTACTCACCACCAGTCATCGATTCAATACCACCAGGGACAGATCCGGTCGTCTTCTGATATAAGGTCAATGTTGTCTGCAAAATGGATATCTAATCCCCTGTTCCTGAATTGTGTTTTGCATAGAAATAAACTCTCTATGAGCATATTGGGGTATGGAGTGACTACAACCAGGATTAGATGTATCTATAATCCCTGGTGTCCTACCAAAGACCTCAGATAGTAATGGTCCCAAACCCATCTCGTGCACTCGACCAGGATGCTCCTTCCTAAGGACTTTACCAACTGGGTCATCCTGGGAGACTGAGTAGTACTGCGCAGGATTGGAATCCTGTAGTTATTTAATTTTTACCTATAAATAAAATATCAGTCATATTATAAGTAATATATATTAATATAGTGATAACTAATAATAAGTTATTATAATGAAAAATTAATTCATACCCCAACTTCTTTGATAGGCTCATTAACAAAACTCCCACAAGATTTTTTATAAACATCCAACCACACTTCTATTTGGGATACTTGGTTCCATAAACTATGTTACTACATTAAACAAAGATAAATCATAGTATATTAAACATATAATATTTTCTTATAAATATTTAAACTAACGAAAAGATTATCATAGTCGATCAGCTTCTAGAAAAACTCTTTGACCCCACAATGTGAGGCATTATTTTCTTATCCCGACTCGATGCATTCTTCCTTGAAATATCTTGAAATAAATAAAATTTAATTTAATAGTAATGTATGCAATGTCACCTCCTTTTCATATACATTTATAAATGTAAAATGAGATTAATATAATAATATATATTTAAATACCATTTTCTTCTCATCACGATGTATATCAATAAAAACTTTCCATTTCTCTCTAGGTACCCCATTGGGTACCTTATTATACATTTTTTGTGTTCTCAACGAAGTATCGTTGACTTTATTCCATAATATCCAATTAAAATATTTCAATTTATTGCCTAAATTTTACAATGTATACTTTCATGATAGCATATCAACAATGTTAAAGTGGAAAAACATCTATACACAGAGATTCATTTTGAAAAAATAGTATTTAAAAACATAATGACATTCAATTACACCATAATGTATTAAAATTACCTTTATTTGTGAATCAAAAAACTTCATTTTTTTCAAGATTAAGGCATATGACTCCAATCATTATACTTAATGGGAAGGGTAACTGGATTCACCTATAGATGACTTGGAATCTATCCATGTAATCATGTGGTGCCATTCGTAGGGACCCCATAGGAATCAAATCGGGAAAATATCTTTAGTCCGATCAGATTTCATACATCTGAACTTTTCATACTTTTCCTCATGGTATCATTGTTTCCATATTTTATGAAAAAACAGTTAGTAGTATAAAAAAGTTCAATAAATTTATTCATATTAAAATTTGTACCTATAACAGTCACCCTCCAATATCCCCATGAATAACTAAGAGTGGTGCCCTGCTCTCTCATTATTGAGGCTGCTGAATGGGAAGTCATCGACTGAGGTGCTGATGGGACGTTGATGGAGGGTGTAAGAGACAATGCAGGGGGAAAGAAGATGGTGTCTCAGATACTGTAGGGAGGGAAACATATGGATCATCATCTATTGTTTTGGTCGATGGAATATTGACTGATAGTCGACTAGCATTAGTATGATGCTTACTCCTTGGAATTCTTGTCATTTAATCAAAAAAATTAAGTTCAAAACATATATTTCAAAAAAATCATGCATAAAAAAATAGAAATAATAACAGATGCACTGTACTAATAAAAAAATATACATAAAAATGATATTGAATGACTACACAAATGAAATAAATAGTTGGTAAATGAATGGATAACTACACATACAATCATTTTCTCCTTCAATCATGTCAGTTTCCTGCTCCATCATTACTTCATATACTTCATCAACCCTTTCAAGACTAATGTTATTAAGACCCAGATTTTTTCATGTAAATTTTTTTTAATTGAATGGAAATATTATGAGTCCATGAAAATTGACGGTGCATGATTTTGAGGCCCAGTGTGCTTGGAATGAATTTCTGAACTTTTTTTTGGTACGTTCAGTAAACACGCAAGTGGTGTTTTTTAACTTTTGAACCGGTGCTCGGAATTTAAATATGAGGACACTATTGAACTCGCAGTGGCGATATTTTCTTAAGGAGACCTTCACCTCGACCGTAGTAGGTCGAGTGTGGAAGTTAGTTTTTCAGTTTTTCGTGCGAGAAGAAAAATAAAATAACTTTTATTTTATTTTTCTTTGTGAAACATATTTTTTGAATTCAGTGGTGGGGACCACCCATGCTCGAAACCTACCACTTGAATTTAGTGGTGGGGACCACCCGACCCTTGAACTCCCTATTTAATGTGGGCGACCCTTGGAATCCTCCCAAATTAAATGTGCCAACTTAATTTAATTAATGTGACAACTTTAATTAAATTAATCCTTAATCTTATTAATTTGGAAACACACCTCTCATGGGGAAAAGGATTGGAAAAGGAGAATAGACTTGAGGAGAGCCTTGGAGATCAATCTTCAACGAAGAACACCCTCTCCAACGAAGAGAATCATTCAGATCAAGAATGAGGATGATGCACGAGCCCGACTTCGGAAGCATATTGTGGGAGAGATGAATGTTGGCGCCCTCATCATCTTCATCATCTTCGTCTTCTTCTTTACGTTGTCTCCAATGGATGATCGAGGTAGGGGTTTTAATTTCGAAATATGATTAAATTTATTTGTCGATTCTTCATATTATGGATTCACAATGATGATGGCCAAACAAACATGGCCATCGTTCCGCACTTATACCTTGCCTCTTCCCTTTTGATTCTACGCGCTTTCTACGTGCGTTCTATAATGCCAAATAATTAAGCGTGATGGAAACGCGATATTTTGTTGAGCATGATGTATGGAGGCAGAGCCCTCAACCCAAGGATCGCGAATATGTGGTCGTCATATTTTTCAGGCTTAGAACAAAGTTTTGGTTACCCACGGAAGAGGTGGGCGGCCGGCACACCGGTCGGCCGCATGGAGGTAGGGCGACGCACGTCCACACCACCGGATGAGCAGGAGGTTGCGGCCCATCAGCCGCGGCAGAGTAGGGTGTCCGCCGGCACGCCAGCCAGCCATGTGTCAAGGCGTCGGCATGCGTCCGCGCCGTCATAGTAGTAGATCGTGGTCGCTTGGCTGCAGTGGATACTGAAGGGTGGCCGACACCCAGCCGGCCATGGAGAACAGAGACGTCGTCGCGCCGCTGGGAGGAGGACCGGCCGGCGATCCGGCTGGTCGTGGCGCACTGAGTAGGACCCGCTCCAGCAGGTCCCACTTCTAAAGACCGAACGGACCTTTGGCGGTTCGAGTAACCTGGGAGGTGCCTTCCTCTCGGGTGTCGGCTAGGGTGGACCATGCCATGGTGGTCCACCCGACCACGGGCCGCGCCGCCGGGCCGCACTACCAGGCTGCGCCACGGGGCTGCCCCCAACTGGTCGTGCCACCAGGTTGTGCCACCATTCTGCGCCCAGTGTGGCCCAGGCCGGGTCGGACCACGGCCCAGCGAGTCGGGCCCACTGAGGCCCAGGCCAACCAAGACAGACCCGGACCAGATCGGGTCGGCCCGAACCAGGTCAGGTCGACCCGAACCAGGTCGGGTCAGCCCGAACCGGGTCGGACAAGGTCTGACTGGACTCGGGCCCATTTGGACTCAGTATTACCTTTTTGGCCATATCTTGAGAATCAGGCATCCATTTGAAGAATCGTCTACAACACTGAAATCCTTGGATCGAGATGGTACTTTTGGTATACTCCACTTGAGTTTTAGATAAAGTTGGAGTACGTCTAGGTTGGATCGATCTATGAATCCAATTGAGCCCTCAGAGCGGAAACGCTAATAACTTACAGACTGGGCATCTGATTGACGTGTTGTCTGTTGTGTTGGGTCCCTTATGACGTGAATTACCTTTGGGATACTTTTTCATGGAACTTTTTGGTAGTTGAGGTTCAACCAATGTCTTGAGGAGTGGTTCTCCCAAATGTGCTAATAGCGGGAATCCAGTGGCTGGCAGTGAGGTGGAGGTTGGAGACAGATCATACGGAGGTTAGTACCGAGCGATCCTATATGGGTTAGCACCGGGTCATTTTGGGGGTTAGTACATATCGATACTGTGTGGGTCAGACTCCTTATAATCAACATAAGTACATCTTGACAGAATAAGATTATCTAGCTTCGCGACTGATCATCTGTACTTCTATACTTCACTAATACCTGTGTGAGCTGAGTCTGTTACCTTCGTGGTGTTACCTGTGTGTTACTTTTACCTTCATGGTGTTACATGTGTGTTACTTTTACCTTTATGGTGTTACCTTTTTGATATTCTTCCCTTTTGTGTGAGATGAGTATATCTTGATAACTTAGGTATATTTATGGGAATATACCTAAGTAGAGTTGATGTCTATTGCTTTGTACTTTGTGGTTTTTTCTTTGGGGAACTCTAGGAGACCTACGAGGGTCTCAGGGTCCCTACTGGGTATGTTTATACTCACCCCTTCATGGGATATGCCCATACCTTTTTGTGTCTTGTGCAGACGACGGATAGCATTGATTGAGGTCGAGGGTACCAGACTGGAGGCTGATGGAAGGTGTACATTAGACGAGACGATCTACAGGGACGACCATTCGATATTTGTACCTAACCTTTAGGTAGGGTCCTTGGCGGGTGATCACAGGAGCTGTTCTATTCAGTTTTACTTGTATATTCTAGTTAGGCTTGTATTATGGCCCCTTTACTTACTGTACACACCCTATTTACTTTATAGTTTATCTTGTGCTTGTATCTTGTTGTGTTCTTGGTTTGGGTGAGTTTATAGGTTTAGAGGAAATTCATTCCTGGTTTTAGGGATATTCCTTTCCGGTGCTAGTCTCCAGCCCCTGGCCTATGGAAGGTGGGCTTGGGGTAGTCACGGCATGGGCCCTGGGGGATGGGTCGTCACAAATTGGTATCAGAGGAGTCGATTATACCAATGAACTTGGACTCTAATATTTTAATCGGCAATGGTGTTAAGTGTTATGAGTGTGGTTATGAGTTTGGGGAATCCAGTTTTGGTGTGGCGGCTGACGTATCCATACACCAGGACCCTGACTTCTGATTTCTGACTTTGTGCATGAAAACACTGATTGCATGTGCGTTTTCGAAAAGTTTTCTTTGTGATCACTTTGATTCAGCTCACCAGGTATAACTTAATGACTATGGTGCACCTGTTTTTTTTTTTCAGGATTCCTCCACGCAGACAGCCAGCCAAGGTTCCAGGTAGAATAAATAATGAAAGCCCACCAAGTGACGAGGCTTCGGTGCAGGGCCCCCTTACAGAAGTTGTATCATCGGGTGGTGTACCAGCAGCACCACTACCCATTGGTAAGTCAATTCCACCAGCCCCAGTAGCTGGGGGTGCATGCTGATTGAGAACATTACATGAGTTCCAGTTCCATAGTCCCCCGAGGTTCCAGGGCGAGATAGATCCACAGGCAGCTGAGGACTGTCTGGAGGCCGTGGTTAGAGTTTTTCGACTGGTAGGGACACCATCTTATCTCACGGTGATCTTTGCTGCCAGTCTACTTTAGGCAGCAGCGGGAAGATGGTGGAGCTTGATGCTCCAATTTCACGATGATGTGACTCTCATCTGGGCGGACTTTGAGAGCCTTTTCAGGGAAGAGTTCATCCCAGTGACTCTATGCTCAATGCATATACAGGAGCTTCTCCACTTGAAGCAGGGTAGCATGACTGTGGCTTAGTATTCAGTGAGGTTCACTGACCTCTCACGCTACTCCACTAACATGGTTTGGGAACCTTTCTTCAGGGCCCGGACCTTCGATCAGGGGATCATATGGGAGATTGGATCTTCGAAAGTTTCTCTCAGCATCCCGACACTGGCAGGGGTGTTAGAGCGTGCACTCTTAGTGGAGAGATTCCTTGATGAGTAGTCACTGGCAGTGAGACCCACCACCGAATGACACGTAGTATATTCATTGGAAACTGACAGAAGACAGATGACACAGAGGTCCAATAGGACCAGACCTATAGGTAGAGGACTGCAGGATACAGGTTCGGTGGTATGAGGCTCTTGGGACAGAGTAGGATATGTGAGGGACAGGAAGTGTTACTCATGCGGCGGGTAGGGTCACATGGATTTCGTCTGCCCGACCCACTATACAGATGACCATCAGACGATCGAAGGACCTCCTAGGCAGAGGTGAAGATTCGATCGGGGATGTCCACAAGAAGGAGGCAGACATGGCATGGGAGCAGGCCGTGCAGCAGGCGGTGGGCGGCGATTCGAGGTTCTATCGCCACCACCACTAGGTGGTCCACCCCAACCATAGGGAGCAAGTGGACAGGGTGAGCTCAGCTCTAGGAAGTTGAGTCCTACGACCACGGAGCTCAGGAGATGATTCAAGATGCGATCTTTGTCTACTCCACCTTATCTGCAGTACTTATAGACACAGGTTCCAGTCATTACTTTATTTCCACGGCCCTCGTTTGGAGCTTAGATATTACGATGGAGTTGTTGGCTCGACCTTTACGTCTAGAGACTCTTACGGGAGAGGATTTTACAATTACACACTGGTGTCGGTGGTGTGAGCTTACTCTAGGAGGCGATAGTTTTGGCTGGGATCTTCTAGTAGCAGCGTCGAGACCTTACAACTTCATCTTGGGTATGGACTAGTTATCCATGGTCCATGCTCAAATTGACTGTATTAGGCACAAAGTACAGTGTGTCCGCACAGATGGGACTAGGTTTCCCTTCACTGGTGAGAAGGGAACCTTTGCAGCATAGGATGGACTTACCCAGAGGAGGGTGCAGCCAATCACACATCAGTTGGCTAGCCTTACCCTCAAAGCGGTTGATGTTGAGAGTCTGATCTATCCTGTAGTGGTGGGCCAGTATGCCGATGTCTTTCCTGATGATGTTCCCAGTCTACCTCCTCATAGAGAGGTGGACTTTTACATCGACTTGTACCCCGAGATGGCATCGATATCTACTCCATCATATCGGATGGATCCCGCAGAGCTTCGAGAGCTGCAGGTACAACTATAGGACTTACAGGGCAAGGTTTTCATTAGGCCCAGTGTTTCTCCTTGGGCATCCCTAATTTTGTTCGCCAAGAAGACAGATGAGAGTTTGAGACTCTGTGTGGACTATCGGCGCTTGAACTAGGTGAATATAAAGAAAAAGTACCCACTCCCAAGTATTTACGATCTCTTTGACCAGCTGAAGGGAGCACGGTGGTTTTCGAAGATAGACCTCAAATCAAGCTATCTCCAGCTCAGGTTACGAGACGAGGATGTGCAGAAGACGACCTTCATATGTCAGTATGGACATTATGAGTTCCTAGTTATGTCATTCGGTGTGACCAATTCCCCAGCAGTGTTCATGGGACTCATGAATAGGATCTTCCATCCATACCTCGATCTCTTTGTAGTAGTCTTCATCAATGACATTCTGATATATTTAGCGATGTAGGAGGAGCATGCCTATCATCTACATATAGTTCTAGATACACTACGATAGCACCAGCTTTATGTTAATCTCTTGAAGTTCCAGCTCTAGATACAAGAGGTCCACTTTCTAGGACACGTCATCTCGGAGGCTGGAGTTACGGTGGATCCAGCAAAGATTGAGGTTGTACTTGCTTGGGAGCCACCCAAGAGTGTGACGGAAGTGTAGATTTTTGTAGGTTTGGCTGGTTACTACCGGATGTATGTGCCTGACTTTTCCAGAGTTTCAAAACCCTTATCAGTGTTGATGAAGAAGGGGAAAACCTTCATATGGTTGGAGAGATGCCAGCAGAGTTTCTAGGAGATGAGGAAGAGACTGACGAGTGATCCCATCTTGAGGCTATCGGAGGTGGGAGTTGGGTACGTAGTCTACTACGACACATTAGGGACCAAACTTGGATGTGTCCTGATATAGGAGTAAGCAGTGATCACGTATGGTTCTCGATAGTTGAGGTAGCATGAGCAGAACTACACTACCCATGACCTGTAGTTAGCAGTAGTGGTCTTCGCCTTGAAGATATGGAAGAATTACTTGATGGGAGAACATTATATAGTCTAATCTGATCACAAGAGTCTCAGGTATATCTTCTCTCAGAAGGACCTGAACCTGAGACAGTGGTGTTGGCTTGAGTTACTCTAGGTCTATGACTTCGAGATAGTCTATACACCTGGGAAGGGGAACATAGTAGCAGATGCACTCAGTAGGAGATTTGGTATATAGTTACTGAGTGAGGTGACGGAGCAGCTAGCCGCTTTGCGGATATCCTATGTGAATCGAGATGGAGAAGCTTATCTTCAATCTCTGACAGTCACTCTCCCACTCCTTCAGTGAATCAGGGAGGTGCATCTTGGGGTTACTGACTGTGAGGCTTGACGTGCTCAGATATCCACAGGGAATTCACCTGATGGGTTTTTTTAAGGTAAGGAGCACATCATCCTCTTTAGAGGGCGTACTATGGTACCGGTGGTGCCTAGGGAGGAAGTGTTTAGTGATTTCCATACATCCACTCTGGTGGTACATCCAGAAGTGGAAAATATGTACCAGGACCTTCGACATCAGCACTAGTGGCTGGGAATAAAGAAAGATATAGTAAATTTTGTCTCTCAATGCCTCACTTGTCAGCAAGTGAAGGAAAAGCATTAGGTTCCATTGGGCTTAGTTCAGACAATAGAGGTGCCAGAGTGGAAGTGGGATGGAATATCCATGGACTTTGTGACAGGACTTCTATGCACATCCAAGGGGCATGATTCCATCTGGGTGATCATTGACCGACTCACCAAGTCAGCCCACTTCCTACCTATTAGAGAGAATGGATCAGTAGAGAGCTTCAGATACCTCTATGTGCAAGAGATTATACGGCTTCATGGAGTTCCATCTACGATTGTCTCCGATCATGATGCACATTTCACTTCCCGTATATGGAATGGGTTGCAGGAGGCGTTTGGGACACAGCTTTGGTTAAGCATCGCCTTCCATCCTCAGATGGATGGTCAAACAGAGCGGACCATTCAGACCCTCGAGGACATGCTACGTGCTTGCGTCCCAGATTTTGGCCATAGCTGGGAGGATCACTTGTCTTTGGTGGAGTTTTCATACAACAATAGCTATCACTCCACTATCGAAATGGCACCGTTCGAGGAGTTGTACGGTCGACCTTGTAGATCACCTCTGTGTTGGACTGACCCAGGGGAGTCAGCACTCGTGGGACCAGAGATGGTACGGGCTACCACGGAGAAGGTTCAGATCATCTAGGAGTGGATGAAGACTGTACAGAGCAAGAAGAAGTCCTATGCTGATAGGAGACGGAGACCTCTTGATTTCAAGGATGGTGACCATGTCTTTCTATGGGTCTCACCTCGACAAGGTTTGCGGAGATTTGGCTGGGGCGAAAAGTTATCTCTGAGGTTCATCGGACCCTTTTAGGTCCTCAGTAGAGTTGGTGAGCTTACTGCTTAGCTCTTCCACCTTAGTTGCACCGGGTTCACGACGTTTTCCGCGTATCCCAGTTGCGGAGATACGTATATGATCCTTTACACATCATTGATTGGGGTGATGTGGATATCAATGATGGGGCGATGTTTACGAAGGTTCTAGTGGATATTGAGGATTGACAGGAGCGGGTCCAATGTGGGCGGATGATACCTCTGGTGCGCATTCGATGGTAGCACGGGAACCTCCAGGAGAGTACATGGGAGCGGGAGGCTCATATTCGGGCTCAGTACCCCCACTTGTTTCCCTAGTTTGTGTTGTGTATTTCGGGTACGTAAATCCCTGAGGTAGGGAGAATGTAAAGACCCAAATTTTTTCATGTAATTTTTTTTAATTAAATAGAAATATTACGAGTCCATGAAAATTGACAGCGCGTGATTCTGAGGCCCGGTGTGCCGGAATGAATTTCTAAAAAAAAATTGGGTACGTTCATCAAAGTCATGAGTGGCATTTTGTAACTTTTGAACTGGTGCTCAGAATTGAAATATGAGGACATCGTTGAACTCACAGCAGCGATATTTTCTTAAGGAGACCTTCACCTCGATCGTAGTAGGTCGAGGGTGGAAGTTAGTTTTTCAGTTTTTCATGGGAGAAGAAAAATAAAATAACTTTTTTTGTGAAACCTCTTTTTTGAATTTAGTGGTGGGGACCACCTGAGCATGAAACCTCCAACTTGAATTTACTAGTGGGGACCACCCGACCCTTGAACTCACTCTTTAATGTGGGAGACCCTTATAATCCTACCAAATTAAATTTTTCAACTTAATTTAATTAATGTGCCAACTTTAATTAAATTAATCCTTAATCTTATTAATTTGGCACCACACCTCTCATGGGGAAAAGGATTGGAAAAGGAGAGGAGACTTTAGGAGAGCCTTGGAGATCAATCTTCAATGAAGAACACCCTCTCCAACGAAGAGCATCCTTCAGATCAAGAACAAGTACAATGCACGAGCCTGACTTCAGAAGCGTGTTGCGAGAGTGACGAACGTTGGAACCCTCATTGTCTTCATCGTCTGCATCTTCTTCCTCACGCCATCTTCAACAGACGATCGAGGTAGGGGTTTTAATTTTGAAATATGATTGAATTTATTTGTTGATTCTTCATATTATGGATTCACAATGATTATGTCCAAACAAACATTTCCATTATTCCACACTTATACGTTTCCCCTTCCCTTTTGATTCTACGTGCGTTCTTCATGCGTTCTATAACACCAAATAATTAAGCGCGCTGGAAATGAAATATTTTGTTGAGCACGATGTATGGATGCAGATCCCTCGACCCGAGGATCGTGAATATGTGGTCGTCATATTTTTCAAGCTTAGAACAAAGTTGAGGTGACCCGTGGAAGAGGTGGGTGGATGGCACACTGGTCGGCCGCATGGAGGTAGGGTGGCGCGCGTCTGCGCCACCAGATGAGCAGGAGGCCGCAGCCCATCGGTCGTGGCGGAGAAGGGTGGCGGCCGACACGCCAGCTGGCCACGTGGTGAGGTGGTGGCACACGTCCGCACCGCCGTAGTAGGATAATATGGCCGCTTGACCGCAGTGGAGACCGAAAGGTGGCCGACACCCAGCCGGCTGCGGAGGACAGCGGCGCTGGCGCGCTGCTAAGAGGAGGATCGGCTGGCGATCCGGCCGGTCGTGGTGCACTGAGCAGAACTCACTCTGGAGGGTCCCAATTCCAAAGACTGGACGTCCCTTTGGCCTTTTGGGTGACCTGGGAGGTGCCTTCCTACCGGGCGTCGGCTAGGGTGGACCCCGCCACAATGGTCCACTCAACCGCAGGCCGCGCCACCGGGCCGTGCCCAATGGGCTGCGCCACTGGGCCGCACCCAACGGTCCGCACCACTGGGCCATGCCCAGCGGGCCATGCAACCGGGTCGCACCCTTCAGGCAGCGCCACCAAGCCTCACCCAGCGGAACGTGCCCGGCGCGGGCTGAGCCGCGCCCCGCGGGTCGGGTCGGACCATGGCCCAACGAGCCAGGCCTGTCAAGGCCCGGGCCAACCAGGACAGACCCGGACCAGGTCGGTTCGACTCAAACCGGGTCGTCCCAGGCCGGGTCGGACCGGGTCGGACCGGACCCGGGCCCATCTGGACCCAGTATTACCTTTTTGGGCATATCTTGAGAATCGGACATCCGTTTGACGAACCGTCTATGGCAATAAAATCCTTGGATAAAGATGGTCCTTTTGGTATACTCCACTTGAGCTTTGGATAAAGTTGGAGTACGTCTGGGTTGGATCGAACCCCGAATCTAACCGGACCCTCGGAGCGGAAACGCTAATAACATACAGACCGGGTGTCCGATTGATGTGTCGTCTGTTGTGTTGGGTCCCTTAAGACGTGATGGACCTTTGGGATACTTCTTAATGGAACTTCATGGTAGTTGAGGTTTAACTGATGGATTGAGGAAAAGTTATCCCGAACATGCTAATAGCGGGAATCCAGTGGCTGGCAGTGAGGCGGAGGTTGGAGACAGATCATACGGAGGTTTGTACCGAGGGATCCTGTGTGGGTTAGCACCGATCATGTGTGGGTCAGATCCTATGTGGGTCAGTTCTCAGTGATCCTTTGTGGGTCAGTGCATACCGATCATGTGTGGGTCAGATCCTATGTGGGTCATTGCGGGGGTTAGTACATATCAATCTTGTGTGGGCCAGACTCTGTATAATCAGCAGCAGTACCTCTTGATAGAATAATATGATCTAGCTTCGCGACTAATCATTTGTACTTATATAATTTACTAATACCTATGTGAGCTAAGTTTTTTACCTTCGTGTTGTTACATGTGTGGTACTTCTACCTTCTTGGTGTTACCTGTGTGGTAATTCTACCTCTGTGGTGTTACCTTTGTGGTATTCTTCCTTTTTGTGTGAGATGAGTATATTTTGATAACTTAGGTATATGTATGGGCATATACCTAAGTAGAGTTGATGTCTATTGCTTCGTGATTTGTGGTTTTACTTTGAAGAACTCTAGGAGACCTACGAGGGTCTCGGGGTCCCTATTGGGTATGGTTATACTCACCCCTGTACGGGCTATGCCCGCACCTTACTGTGTCTTATACAGACGACAGACAGCGTTGATCGAGTTCGAGGGTACCAAACTAGAGGCTGATCGGAGGTGGACATTAGACAAGACGATCTACAGGGATGACCATTTGAGATCTGTACCTACCCTTCAAATATGGTCCTTGGCGGGTGATCACAGGAGCTGTTCTGTTTAGTTTTACTTGTACTTTCCAGTTGGGCTTGTATTCAGGCCCCTTTACTTACTCTACACACCCTATTTACTTTATAGTTTATCTTGTGCTTGTATCTTTCTATGTGCTTGGTTTGGATGATTTTACAGTTTTAGAGGCTATGTTTTCCCGATTTCAAGGATATGCCCTTTCGGTGCTAGTCGCCAGCCCCTGGCCTATGGAAGGCAGGCTTGGGGTAGTCATGGCATGGGCCCCGGGGGACGGGTCATGACAAATGTTTTCAATATCATGATGGAAAAATAGGTATGCTTCTTTCTGTTGATGGGATTCAATTTCAAAATTCAAATATTCCACTTCATCACCCATATCATACAAGTCTCTTTGTTTTGAATGAGAAACTACACTCCACCATTTATCCATGACATCTTTCACATAATATACCATTTTTGTTTGTGATGATAAGATATACGGATCATGTAGTTCATTGTCACCAACATCCATCAAGCGAGACAAGTTCACAAAAGTAAATTACAAGTAATCTCTTTTAACACCCCTAATAATATCCAACCAATTTCATTTGAATAAAATAACTAAAAAATTCCTATGGTAGTTTAATTCGATAATATCAGTCAATTTTTCATAGTATCTCACTTTAGAAAATGTAAATATTCCATTATTCTGTGTTTTCAAACCCTCCTCCTGATCGACTTTACAGAATCTAAATCCATTCACGTTGTATGTGTAAAACTTTATAGTTTTTTTTAGTGGACCTCGAGAAAGAAACTTAAAATATTCTGAAAAATCTTCTTGAATATTAGTATTCATGATCTAAAAAAAGTTATATACATTATTATATTTACAAAAAATATATATCAACCTAATATCCATATTGATTTCAATATTTATGAACTTTCACATTGTGTATACCATTCTACAAACTCTTTATTAACATCTTTCGTTATATCTTTATCATTTCATGCTATTCCTATCATTCGTCTCTTTTTTTATCCTCAACTATTCAATAAATGGATCTATAATTTCACTATTCAGCAGCACATATCTATGTTCCTATATAATTCCATTTATGTTAGTGTAACATTTGATCTCCTCACAACTGATCATCCAATAGCCTGAAATATTTTTAATTTCCCATGTATTTGAGATTGATTCGATGTGTTTTCAACATGTCCAACTCGATTTAATCTTGTCTCAATATCATCCAAGCATCTATAACAAAAGGTAAGACACTTCTCTTCCAAATATCCTTCAGAAATAGAGCCTTCAGTTTGAGATTTATTTTTCAGGTATGATTTCAAATGCCCAAGATATCTGTGAAATAAAATAAAAAACATAATTATGTATTTAATAAAGTGTCAATAACTATTTACTAAAATTAAAAACATATAAATAAAGTACCTCTCAATTGGATACATCCATCAATAATGTATGGGGCCTCCTAATTTATCTTCCTCAACCAAATTCACGGTTAAATGCATTATGACAGTAAAAACTATAGAGGAAAGATCATCTCCAATGCACAAAGTGTCAATAAAAATCTATCCTAAAGATTTCAAGCTCAAATGGATGTAGAGTTTTCTCACATAGTTTCCTAAAAAATGTGCATAATTGGAGTACAATAACAGTAACCTTTTCAGTTAATAATGTATGCAATGCCGATGGTAGTAACTATTGTAACAAAATATGTGAATTGTGGATTTTTAATCCATGTAACCTATGATGATTTAAGTCAACACACCTTGATATGTTACTTAAATACCCATCAAATACCTTCACATGTTTTAAAATTCTAGGTAATGTATCTTTATCACTATTTTTCATTGAAAAAATTTCCGAAGCATACTTTCTATTCTCATCTAGCCAGAGATCACACTTTATGTTCATTACTTGTAAGTATTTATGAGAATTGATATGATCCTTAAATTTTCCATGCTCGTTAATCAATGTGAAGATCAAATTTTTACAAACATTCTTCTCAATATGCATCACATAAATATTATGACGCAACAAATCAAATTCCCAATACATAAGTTTGAAGAATATACTTTTTTATTCCATTGTTGCGTTCTAATTTCACTTGACGATGCACTTTGAACTCATTTCCCACTATCATTCAAATGATGCACCTTCCCAAATTCTATTTCAACATTTCCAAGTTATTCCAATATTTCAGAACCTATCAACAACTTTGTAGGTGGTCTACGATTAATGAAACCATTGAATTTTGACTTGTTCAGCTGAAATATATGAGTTGCATTGAGAAATATTCGATGACACAAGAAGAACCATTTTATACTGTGAGGTAGCTGTTCAGGCTCAAAATTAAAGTCACAAACAAGACAATCCAAACCTATGTAATTGTTCCAACCATCTAAATTCCCAAGTCTAGGGAATTCACTAATGATCCACATTAGAGAAACTTGCATTTTGAACATTGTTCTAGAAGATGTATCATATGTATCAACACCATTGCTCCATAACTCTTGTAATTATTCAATTAAAGGATGTAAGTATACATCAATATCATTTACAGGAATTTTTTTCTAGTAATAATCATCAAAATGATAAAATACTTTTGTTTCATACACATCCACAGAGGCAGATTATAAGGGATCAAAACAACTGATCAAATTCTATAACTGGTACTCAAAGTCCCAAATGGTTGAATCCATCGGTAGCCAATCCCAATTGAACATTCCTAAGATAAAATGATAAATATGGTTTTAATGAATCAAATGTCTTATACGATTTTGAATCTCTTTGATATCGCATTAACCCATCATTGTTATTATCAACATAATTCCACTTCATGTGTTCGGCAGTTTTCTATGACATGAATAATCTTTGAAATTTAGGATTTAAAGGAAAGTAACAGAAAACCTTTACAAGTGTGTTCATTTTCTTCTTCTTCATGGTAGTATGTTGATTCAAACTTCCAATATCACCCATTGACTACCATCTAGAAGAAGATAATTTTTTCAATCCTGTCTGCTTGAATCCTCTCCCCAATAAAGCATACAATCATTAAGACATGAATGTATTTTTGTATAATTCATACCAATCTTGTTAAAAAAATTCATATAATAAAAAAACTTAGGGATCTTTGATTTAGGAAATGGATCACGCAACAATTCCAATATCGTGGACATTACCTTATTTGTAATTCCACATAGTCATTTGATATGGTACAACTTCAGCAGAAAAGAAAGTTTTGAATATTTTAAACATCCAATATACAAATCTTGATTTCCATAGTCAACTAAACCATGAAACATATCTGTCTTATCAGTGAAGTTTTCTCTTACATTAGTCTCCACATAATCAAGAGGAGGATCCAATGATATGTTACAATATTGATCTGGTTGTCCTACAGTTGCAAAAACATCACTTGTCACATTGCTATTTGTAACACCATAAACTGGTTGTTCTGATATGTTTTGATGGTGATGTTGGTGTCTTTCAATGTTAAATTCATCATTTATAAGGTTTTTCATTTCATTATCTATTTTCAATGAAGTTGGGATCTCATTCTGTGGATTGACATTAGTGATCAACCTTTCTATAATGTTCAATTATCCATGCCAAATCCAACACAAATATTTAGCAGGGAATTGCTTCAATATCAAGTGTTCATAAACTTCATCTCTCTTCAACCATCTTCTAAATTTACATTTAGGACATAGATATCTTATTCTCACATCAATGGATCGATTATAAATTGAAAAATCTAAAAAATCCTCCAAAACCTTAGTATACTGAGGTGTGTTCCTCGATAATGTGATCCAGCTTTTATCTATATATATCACAATGTGCCTACACATTATTAAAAAAATTAAAAAACATAACTATTACTAAATAGAAAAAGAGATTCACACATACTAGTTAAAAAATATGAATATGCTAAATATGTTTTTCCTATATAAATACATATGATAAATAATAAATCATTTTAAAAGGGATAATTGAAATCCATAAAGTCTAGTTGTGAGTAAAATGATGTGTAAAAGAGCTACATTTTTTATTTAAAACCCATTAATAAACCCAGTAGTAAAAATACATGTTGAAATCCATTTTTAATAAAAATATTATTTTAATAAATCATTAAAAAAATTTCACAATCCAATGTCAATAATTTATTAGAGGACTAGTACGATTCTCAAAACTATTAATCTACTATCATAATACTCTTTTTTATTTAATGGATACATTTTGTAACATTTTTTCATTAAGTGAATTGGTGGATTGATGATGATAAAGGAGGGAACTCTGCGCAGATTCTCCTCAAAACCCTAGATGGAGGCAGCAGCCGATCTAGATCCCCCTCCCCCAATGACGAGGGTGGGGTACTCACCGCCCTCATAGGGAATCCTCAACCAATTCCTTCCCTTCTCAAACCCTGACTATCTCCTGTCGTTTCCCAAAATTATGATTGGCCCTAAGGTGTTTGATCTTTTCCAAGGGTAACGGAAGCTCCCCCTTTCTCTTTAAGAGTTCAATGAGGCCTC
Organism: Viscum album; assembly: GCA_963277665.1. Classification (NCBI taxonomy): domain Eukaryota; kingdom Viridiplantae; phylum Streptophyta; class Magnoliopsida; order Santalales; family Viscaceae; genus Viscum; species Viscum album. The sequence continues at coordinate 1,941,754,959 of OY728159.1, forward strand.
CTCTCTTATTTGATGGTCTTTGATCATGATATTCAAGGACCAATGCCCCTCGGTGGATGAGCTTGATAGGTTTGTTTTCGGGTTATGGAACCTTCAAGATTGAGTGATGGTGGGGCTCCTGGATGGTCCACACTTCATGATATTCTTCGCCTCAGAAGAGTATATGATTCGTGCTTGGTCTTCTTCACCTCACAATTTCAATAGAATCAGGTTCTTTCTTCATCAATGGAACTATAACTTTCACATGAAACGAGATTCTTCTGTGACAACCATCTGGGTAAGATTCCCAGAACTTCCCCTCCCCTTCCAAAACCCCTCCATTATTTTCATGCTAAGAAATATGGTAGGAATATTTCTCTTCTTGGATAGTAAAACTAGATTGGTGTGCCAACCGGTTGCCCCCAAGTTGTGTATAAAAGTTGATGTTTCATGTAGACCGGTTTATTTTATATGGATTTCAATTGATGAAGAATTATCTATGAATTGTGGGTAATTTTTTGTGTTTCTTATAATAATATAGGACATGAATTGGTTAAATATAGGTGTGGAGGTATGAGTAAGGCCGGTGAGTTGAAGTATCAGGTGAAGGATCTTACTCCAAGGTTGAAGGATGTGACATCTAAAGATGAGGAACACCTTCGAAGTAATTTCAGCAGGGCTACTAGCAGTGGTATTTTAGATGTTTCAATGGTTCAGAAATAGGAAATGGTGACACTTTCTAATATGATGGTCACTGAAATTTTTTACATACTGAAGCAAGATTTGTAAAGTCCTTTAGGGGACACTAAGATTGCAGGGTATGATTCCTTAGAGAATAGGAATGTGGAGGAGGAGAAGGAAACTAGAGGTTTGGATACTTCTGTTGTGGTGGTGTGTTCTTGGAATGTTATCAATGATAAAGATCAGGCAGATGCTATTAAGGAACCATGGGAGGACACCAAATAGGGTTCTTCAGTGGAGTTGGAGGGGAAACAGAAAGCTGATTCCAGACATCTTTAGGTTCAGGAAGAGATCATGAATTATACAAGAAAAATGTTGGATGATGAGAATATAACCAAGGGTGGAATTTGGAAGGTTCCTAAGAATGGTCTAGCGCAGGGGCTGGTTGGTCACTAGGTTGAAGGTCAGAGACACAATCAAGAGAACATCCAGACTAGTAATCATTTTTCAGGTCCATAGGGTTTGAATCAAGATCAATAGATTGATAGTGAAGTTGAAATAACAGGTGGTACCAAGACTGAAGTCTTGTCAACATGGAAGAAAAGAAAAGGGCGTAAGGATTACTCATACCTACTAAAACCAATGGAGACCAGGTCAAGTAAAATGATGAAATACAAGGATAAAAATGAATGTTTTTATCTAGTGTTAACCTATAGGGGAATCCTGAAGAAGTGGTGGTTGATGTTGTTGAGGCTGGTGAGGTAAAAAATGGTGTGGAGGAAGTAGCTAAATAGAAACCAATGGAATTACTTTTCTAATCTAATTAAGAAATGGTGGAGGAATTTCTTTATATCAATGTTATACAAGAAGAGAAAGATAAGATGATGGGTAGGACACTTCGTGTGGATTTCAATAGTGAGTAAGCAGCATGGATCAACAAGAAGGATATTATACTGAAAAGGGGTTTTAATGAAGGGAATATAAATAAGGAAAAGTACTCTCAAACTTGGGAAAAGCTGGCGGATTGCTTTGAAGACTTCATCCTTGACAAGATAGATCCATAAGTGCACTCTATCTCCTAGAAAATATTTAGGTAGGAAACTTATAATAGGCTTAAGTTTTGCTTCAATAACTTTGTGACATCTTTTGAGGGCTACCCTCCTGGTTGAACCTATGTGGTTTCTCACTTTTCCTTAAAAGTGTTTGCTAATAAAAAAATTAATTTTTTCAGATGATGATAAAGGATGTGTTATTAAAATTTATCTCTTTTATGTATATCTATGATTTTATTTATCTTATTTCTTTTAATTTCCTAAATTTCATTTTCATGTATGGATAAAGACATCATTGGCCTTATTAGTGGCTAGTGGTAGTGAACAGAGAGATAGTGAATGGTCAAGTATTATGTGGGAAATGTTTTGACTCTGATGAGTATTAGAAAATGATCAATGATGTGTATTATAAATCAATTAACATCATTAATGACAACATTAAAAATTATGTTGATAATGATCATGACTTCATGGGACATGCTAATGAGGTGTTCAGCTGAGAAATGAACTGCTCTAAAGATGACGACATGATTTCATGAAATCAAAGTAATTCTAATAATTTGGTAACTATAATGAGGTACCAGGTACCACTAACATAATTTTCCTTAGACAAAGTGAAGTAATTTTTTTGACTAGATCCATTTCTCACTCACTACTTAAGGAAATTGAAACTCTTTCACAAAAGATATATTCAACCAATACAAAAATGAACTAGCGTAATTGAGGAGGATCAATGTTGAATGTCTAATTAGATATATTATTATTGAGTATATTTTTTAGGTAAAACCAATTTCTCTCCTCTAATATACATTTAAATATTCAGAACCACATTACCCATACGATTTGATATTACTCATGCAACCAGGTTCTTCTTAGTTAATGATTTATGGAAACTGAATAACATAAGAATACTAATAATCTATATATTTGGACAACAATAATAATGTAATTAATTATACCCCATTTCGTCTAATAAAATATATTATAAATAAGAATCGGTAGGATGAACATATCAAGATCCACCCCAACTCCTTCGAGAACAAACCTACAATGTATAAATTAATGTATAACAAATCCAAATAGTACCTCGGCAGGAGGGGGTATCAGTGGCTCGGATCGGGATAGGCGGCGAGGGGCTAGGTTAGGACCGGTGGTGAGGGGAGGAGATGTTCTAGGTCGGGAATGTCAGAGAGGTGCGATAAACAACTAGGTCAGGACCAACAGCAAGGAGCAGCGAGGGTCAGGGGTGGGGAGCGAGGGTCGGGACCGGCGGTGAGGGTCGGGACTGGCGGGGAGGGTCGGGACTAGTAGGGCTTCGGGGGGTCGCGGGGGTCACAAGGTTCATGGGTTGGGGGGTAAGCAGGGGCTTTGGGGGAGAATTGTTGTGTGTGCAAAAAAAATAAAAGATTTAGCGGTGGTTTTTAATAAACCACTGCAAAAATATTTAAAAAAAATAGCAGTGGTTTAAAAAACTGTTGCTGAAGACTATTTTTGGTGTAGTGATGGCCCGTCTTTGACTCAAAGGGACTACACACTATGTATAGTATACAAGGTGTGTAATCTAGATGATTTTGTGCCATTATATTCGGTTCAACACGTGGTTCAATTAAAGCATGTAATTAATGAAAAATCTTGAATTAATTTTCGAATCAATTTTGATGCATTGAACATGACTACATGGAATGTAACTTTGGTTACATGGAACGTAGTATTGTGTTGTCTGAAAAGAAACCTTGGCACCTCCATATGAGTTTATCAATTTTATTTTAATTATAACATTAATTGTTTTTATTAGATCTATGAGAAATGAAAGAGGAATAAGAAAATATCACAATTCAGATTGAAAGAATGATTAAACTTGAACTAAAAAATAAATTATAAATTCATAAATCACCAATGATATTTAAATAATTATAAATAATTATGTGACCACTCTTATACCACTTTTATGTTCTGGGCATAGTAAAAGTGTGCGATGGTCAATTCCTAACTTAGATTTTTTCTATAATCGATGATCAATCTGAGATCTATACAATGTTGAATGTCGTGATCCATGGAATTGAATCAAAGAAATAGATAATGGATAATTATGCTAGAACCAGAGATAGGATCATAACATGTTATTTATAATTATTTAATTTAATAAATAATTACCTTTAATGAATTCTTTCTTCATTGATGAATCCAGTGATAGATCTATGGTCCACCGTAGTTATGTTGTAGAAACCAAGTGTAGATTTCCTCTAGTGGTGATCCACACATGTTCCAAGAATATCTAGATGTCACCGAAGTAATCTATGGTTACTATCACAACAAATCTTTTTTCTTGTATCATCCACCTTTAATTTCTTTGAGAAACGCTTCCAAAGCATTCTCTTTGATCTGGTGGAGGAGAATTGCTCTCTGTTCTTGGGAGTGTTCTTGGAGAAGGAAGCTCCCTAAGCTTGAGAGTATTCTCCAAATCTATTCTGCACAACCAATAAAAATGAATTTTCTCTTTTTATAAAATAACATAATTAGGTATTCATATTTCTATGGTTAAAATAAAATAATTTTACAAGTTTCCTTAATTATTTATTTAATCCTATAAAAACCCATGTCAAATATTAATAACAATATTATCATTTCTCGACATGCTCTTAACTTGTGAAATAAAATTAAATATTATTTAATTAAATAATATTCAATAGTTTTTATTTCTCACCGGACCAATAAACTCAGTCCGTCATTCCTCTACAATATTTATCAAGACTCAAATAATGTATATTTATTTATTAAATAAATATCACTTCATTGTTCCCCAATAAATAAATAAATATTATATTCACTAAATAGGAAATAAATATTTATATAAAATTAATCATACATGAATAATTATTAAACCATGTACAGGAATAATATTTATTCAACTTGTTAAATAATAAATAATAATATATTATTTAACTAAGATTCTAGACACACTTAGTGTGTGGCCCTATAGGACTCTTTATCAGTGGCATTAGGTGAAGTAACCTAAAGTCCAAGTTTAGCGTCTAGAAACATGCCAAGGAAACCATAGATAAATAAGTTAATCTCATAAATACATTTTACCTCATATGGATGCTTACTATGTAATATAATCCCTTTATCATGATATCTCCAATAAAGCAGGTTTCATACTGGTGCCATCAACCTATGTGCTCGATGTCTCCTTCTTTGGATTCCCATAAAATGAACTTGCCTTTAGAACACCATGGCCATGGATTTATTTAAGATATATCATTTCCATCAAAGGGCCTGAGATATCAACTTTTATTAATGAACATAATGGATAAATCCTTTCTCACATTATTCATTAATGCAATATTACTCATGACGCACCTAACATATCCTACTTCACCACAAACATCTATCATCACAGTTTTCATCAATACATCTTAGTGCACGGCTCATAATACTCATTAATAATAATATTAAATTATATAAACCAATACACATGTTCATAGATAGGAACATCCAATGACACATATAAATGTGGATTTCCTAATGGATAGTCTCATTCTCATAATATCCTACTAGATATTACCAAGGGCGTACATCATGATAAGGTGCCTCAAAATCCTATGAGTCTACACCCCTAATATACTATATCATTTTTTCCCTCAAATGATATCATCTAGTTATAGAACATATATTCAAGAATAGTGTCGTAGCAATTCCAAGTTCTCATCATAACGGGGAACTTCTATGACCTTTTAGTGAAACAACTAATCTTAGGACATTATCACATACTATTATGCAGAAGAATAATCATGATATGATAAAGATTTTATTAATATTCAAAACCATGAATACAAGTTATCATAAAGTACATAGAAGTTGGTTCTAGGGAACCCACTCCAACACTTCTTATGTATTCTCTCTAAAAAAATTAATTTTGAGATGTGTGTTTATTTTGATTTGTTTATTTACACACACTAACTCTTATTCCTAAAATGGAGAATAATTGATATTATCTCAAACTTTATTTATTTTTCTACCCATGGAAACTATATAAGAGTTCCATGTATGGACTGTGTTTTATTTCTTCCCACGTATAATTGTGGAAGAGGCTTTGAGCCTAGACAGTTTGTTTTATTGTTTGTATACCCAATTCAGGGTGTGGATCAGATTATTTGTTATAATAATATTCTTGGAAATGGGTGATTATCAAGTGAATGGGATTATGTTTTAGATTGATATTGAACTCCTTATTTATTCCATTGTGTGTTTTTGTTTTTGTTTTATATTTAAAGGATTAAATTACATTTGTTTTAAATATGTAAACAAAACATTTACTTTGATAGTTATTCTTAACAAGTGGTTATATAAGGATTTTTTTAAGTAAATAAATTTAAAAATTTAAATTAATTTTTCATATTATTTTAATTGATCCATAATCAAGATTTGATAAATATTTTAAAAGATAAAACTTATATTAAAATATTGTTTTGATTAAATGGGTGATTTTAATTAAATTTAGGGATTTTATTTCAACTTGTTTTTAACATAAATTTTATTGGGGACTCAATTCACCCCTATTGTGTTACTCATTCCAACCAACATTAAATTTTAAGGAAGTAGGGATTTCAGGGGGATTTGACCAGCCAAAGAAGGAGGATCCTACAAGAATGAAATGATACTAATGGAGAAAGGGATTATGAGTGTATCAATGTTGTAGTTTTCCAATTTCATTATTGTTATACTTTCTATATTCATCAGTTTTTTAATGATTTATTATCCACTTATCACCATTATTATCCATTATATAGAGGGGTAAAACCTTGAGTGGTTAGGGAAGGTAATAGAGTTTAATTTTAATGTTTTATTTTCATATTTAATTTAATAAATATCTTTTTATATTAACTAATTTTAGTGTTTAGTAGTGTTTTATATTTTTTGAATGCAATTGTATTTTAATTTTAATTTGTTATTGTATACTAAATTTTTCAGTGATTATTCATATTCCTCCACTCAGTTTAGCTAATATATGATGAAATGGACTAGGTTGAGTGGTGAAGTGCTTAGAGATTATCAGCACGTGTGAAAGGATCCATGGTCACTCTTGGATTACTTGGTAAGCACAAGACCCGATTAATAATTTCCTAAGTAAACTAGAAGTGATTTAATGTATCACTTACACACAAAGGATGGAGGATGGAGTAGGTGGAGATCTCTACCAAATCTAGCCTCACTAAATCCATTCAACTAAAGGTGAGTGTTGAAGTTATTTTGGAACCTCTCATTTATTATTTAATAATAATTAGAGTCAACCTTTGAATATTATGATATAATTATCATTGGAAAACAAACCCTGACCCAATAACTTCTCATAAACTTGATTCCCAATCACTTTTAATCATAATATTTTTTTTAATCTCTTAGTTTCTTCTGTTTTTACTTCACTTTCAAAACCAACCAAATAAAAACACCATTTTTTCTTACTAAAAGTGGAAATTAATTTGATCACCCCTATCTGAATACAATTCTAGGTTTCTACTAATATTACATTCTTAATCTAGGATTAAATAGATTTTTTCCCTAACTCATGACAGGTGAGTCATGTGACTTTTTTTTCTTTGTGTATGGATGAGAATTCACTTCCAATGAATATGGGAGTGTGTGAATTCATTTGAGAGGTGACATGTAGTTTTCACTTGATGGGATAAAGGAATATACATCATCTTGAATTCTTATTAAGGGATTCAAGTTATGGTTGAATGGGGTGATGAACACCTTTTTTAAATTTAAAAGGTGTATGGGTTAGATCCATCCTTATGTCAACTAAAGGAGGGTCTTGTTAAGCATTCAATTATTTCCATAGTCTTTCTACAAGGGTGTCGGTGATGTAGTAACCTCTCATGGTGTGAGATCTAGATTCATGGGGTAATAATTGGCCTTTATGATGTTTCTATCACGGTGGTTGATGAAATTTTTTTGGAATGGTAGTGGTGTATAGGTAATGCCTCTATTAGAGGACTCTATGTTAGGATGATGAAGGAGGCACATGATCATTTAACTTTGAAGTAGTAATTATTAAATAAAAAGAGAGAAATGTGTTCACCTTAGGTCTATGTTGGTGTCTCAACACTCATTCCTTACGTGAGAGAGTCCCAAGATAGTGATATTGATTTAGTAATATTGTGTGACTGGATATTCTTGAGCAACAGGACCAAAGGGTTTTTTAGAAGGTTGGGATCATGTTTCCCACTTTCCTAGGTGGGTAGTGGTATTCTCTTAGTGTTCATGTTAAATGTAGGGTTGTATATCCTAAGTGGATACTACCTTGGTGTAGTGAAACCATTAGTTTTGAATGTCCAATGGATCTTTATGGGTGTAACCATCACATAGAAACTCTTGTTATGTAGTGCAGGAGGAGTTATTCTTAGGAGGTTATAGATTTCAGTCACTTAGGATAGTGTTATATTGAGTTCTGGAGCTGATAGAGTTGGTTCATAAAAATGGTTGGGTTCATATACTTATAATTTTAGTGGATTGTGCCACCCAATGGGTAGTGGTGTGTTTTTTAGAAGTTTTTTAAGGTTTTTTTTATTCCTGATGTGCACATTGGTAACTTTTGGGAAAGACTGATGACAACACAACCAGGATATATTTGAAATTAAATGTGAAATATATTAGAGATTGGGTTGTAGATGGAGTATTATCACAGATTTTGAGATTTTTAAAGGCCTATGTCACCTTTTTTTCATGAGTTAGTGGTGTAGGTGCCTACTCCATGAGGGTAGGAGTTGTTGGAGAAACTGATATCAGACCAAAGAATCTTGTTGTTTTGAAACTCTTTTGGTGTATGTGTGGAATTTTGAGTATCACTTAGTGGTAGAGTGTGACCTAGATGGGTTTCTATCATATTAAAACCATTTATAATGATCTTTAAAGGTGAGTAATTATATTCCCCCACCATTGATAAACTTGGTAAAGAACCTTTATGTGTTTGATGTTGATGTTTTTTGGCTTTGTTGAGTCTCATGGGACATGATGACCTTTCCAATGAGAAAAGGTTTTGGAAACAGAAGATGGGTGAGAATCATAAAGATTGGATGTGTGTTCTATTAAATTTTTTATTAAATATTAATTTAATTTGATATATTTTGTGATGAAAGAAATTTTTTCTTTCCTATATGATTATTCACTAAGTTTTTTAAAATCACAGACCTCTATGGGAGAAGAAGGTGTGTGAAACCATGGTGTTTTTTACAGGATTATTTTGTAAACTTTATTGTTTCATGACTCCATTTATTTCCTTTTTTAGGTATGAAAAGGTTTAAGGTGATAAGGACTTAGTTATATGGATTTTTTTCTAGTTGATACTTAACTCGATTTTTTAGTTTCGAGACCCCCAAGGGTAAAACAATAAATTTAACCTAGTAGATGTTCTCAAAAAAATTATTTGATGTTTCCATTGATTCTAGGGTGTGGTGTTTACCCCTGAGATGAGCCTCCATGGAATTAAAGGTGTGGTAGAGCATCAATAAAAATATATAAATTATAAAAATATTATTTTTAACTCACGTGTTCATTCTATAGAATTATTATTTTCCTTCTACATGGAACATTAGATGGGAAAACCAATACCAAGGTTGTATCTAGAACATGTATTTAACCTTCTAGATATATTAATCTCCATTTGGGAGATATAATTGAGATTAGAAACCTCCTTATCATATGAATAGTTATCTATCTATGAGTTTAGTTTAAGTTTTGGTGGTACATGAGTATTTGGAGATGGGTGTTGCATCGATCCTATCCCATTGACACCACCATGGGTTGGTTTTTTTCATCCATAAAGTGTTGATATAAAAGCTATGGGGTGATGAAAATAATGGATATATATGATCTAGAATCAACATATGTTGTTTGAAGAATGACTCATGTCCTCTCTTTGGGGACCCTTGTACTAGATGACACATGGGTATGTTATTTTCCCTACACTAGGGTTTAGGAGTTGGAGATTCTAGTGAAACTCATAGCTATACCCTTATCATATGGTGATACTTTTCACTGATGGAACCCTTATTTCACACACCCCTTCCTAGTGGATTGATTTAATCATATTTAGGGATGGGGTTATTGAGTCGTGGTTTAGTAAAGTTTTTAATTTCTAACTTGATCAGATTATAGAAGTCATCAAGTTATTTGATAAGGAGTGGTTGATAAAGTTTTTGGTGAGAATTCTCTACCTATGGGTATAGAAAGTGTATCCAAAACTATTGAGTATAAAATTGGATACCCATCATATCATATAGATTTATTTTTTTATTGTGATAATGGATGATATATTCACTCTCTTTGAATGTTGAGAAGTGTCCATATACTCTTGAAGGGTTACCCATAGTTAACCATTAATGAGAGGTTGATGTTTGCATTTAATTTCATTTTAGAGATAGTTCTGGGATTTTTTTTAGTGGAATGATGAGTTATCATATGATTTTTATGAGCATGTGGACCAAACCCTTCTAGGAGTTGGTTCAGATAGGATCATGTTGGGTGTTTGTGGAATTGTTTCCATTATCTTTCCATGAGAGTTATAATTATAAAATAAAATATCATAGTATGGGATCTTGATTCGTGGATTAGAGTTGGTATTAATGATGTTTAGGATATGGTGGTTGATGAAATATTATTGGGTCAGTAGTGGTGTGGTTAACTCTTATAGTAAAGGGATTTACGTTCAACCAACAGAGAAGGCACATTAGTAGCTAGTTTTGAAGCAGTGATTCTTACATTGAAAGATAGATACATGCTCACCTTTGGTCAATAAAGGTGGCCTCACAAAAATCCCTTGTGTGAGATAATACCATGTTAGTGATAGAAATTTATTATCCCTTTGTGTATAGAAATTATTAGGTGGTAGACCTGAAGGGTTTTTCTGAAGGTGGGGAACACATAACCAACTTTTCTTCATGGATAGTGGTCTTTACTTGGTGTTTATATTAAATATAATAGTGGATGTATTGAATGGATAACTCATTATTGGAGCATGGAACTCAGTTTTTAATTTTCATTGGATCTTTTTGGGTGTACCAATTATATAGAAACTCATGTTATGGGATGTCGGGGGAGTTTTTTTCGTGAGGTTGTGTATTTTTTCCACTAGTAAAGGTGTTTTCTTAGGGTCTGAAGCCAATAGAGAAAAGTAATTTTTATGCTTTTTATTGTGGTTGATTAGGCCACCCTACAGTAATTGGTTTAATTTTTTATAGTTTGATGAGGTTTTGAGGTTATTAATATTCCCATCAGTATATTTTGTGAAAGGGAGATGATAACACATACATGTTATCTTCAATTATGGGTGAAATCTTGATGGATTTCGAGTTATGGATGGAGGGTTCCCATGAAATTTTTTGAAGATGTTGGGGTATAAGGCTTGTGTTTCAATCAATGATAAAGTTGGGGACATTTTTTCTAGCTTCTTGATAGCATTAAATGGTAGAAAAGTTGATGTGGATCCTATAGAACATGCATCTCGGTGACTCTTATGATGTTAATGTACAATATAGTGAGGTACTCAGTGTTTTAGTATAGTGTGGATGGGTTTTTCTCATGAAAAACCCATATATAATTCTCTTTAAAAGGTGGGAAGTTGATCGCTCCCTCCATGGATGACTTTGGTAATGAACTATTCTGAGACGGATGTTAGTGGTTTATAGATTAATTATTTCTAATGTATTAGGATGACCTCTATCTAAGGAAAGAATATTTTGGTTTGAAAGGATTATAAATAAACTCATATAATATATGAATATTCCTATTAATATATTTATTCAATATGAGTTAAAGTTAATGACTTTGGTGGTGGAAGAGGATGATCCCTTCTCGGACTATGGTATACTGAGTTCTCTTAGATCTCGGAACTTTAGGGATAATGGAAGTGTGTGCGAAGGTGGGATGCTTTACATGTAAGGTTATTTTGTGAACTTCCTTATTTAAAAACTCTATTTGGTTCCTTTTTTGAGGATATAAAGGGATTAAAGTGTTAAGGATGTAGTGACTTGGGTTTTTCCTGGTTTAGGATTAACTTGATTTTGAGTTTCAGAGACTTAGGACCTCCCTAGGGATAAAATGGTAAATTTAATCAAGTATACAACCCTGTAAAAAATATTTGGTGGTAATATTGATTCTAGAGCATATTATTTCCCCCAGTATGAGCAGGCTAATAATTTTAAGTTTGGTGAAGCCTTGATAAAAATATATTTATTATAAAAATATCATTTTTAGCCACTTTGTGTAAATTCTTGAGAATCATCCTCTTCCTTATAAATAGTGAAACAAATGATAATTCGAACATCATTATGGCATTCATAATAGGGATATTTTATTAGGATAGGTATACTTTTCATGGAAATTATCTAAACCACGGGACTGGGTATTTTTACTTTTTAAATTAAATAAAAATAAGTTTTTATTTTTATTTATTGTGCACGACAACAAGGTAATGATTTAAGGACCCAGTCTTAAAAATTACATAATATTGAGTTTTAAGTAAATACTTTATTTTATTACATCCCAAATACCTTTTAGATTTATAATTTTAGATAATAATTTCATTACCCTTACATAAATAAATATTACATCACAAAGTGGACACTTCCTTTTATTATCCATTTTTTCACAAAACAAAACTTTTATGTTATAACCAGCTTTATTTTCTTGACATATCTTTACAATTTTCATCTTGACCTCTTATTTTTCTCTTATCATCCTAAAAACCCTTTGAAAAATATTTTTAAAATGCAGGATAAGCACAAAAATCTCAGTAAGGTACATATAAAAAGAAAAAAAGAAACATGTTAGTTCATGAATAATTATACAAGATTTTCCTTTTTCAAAACTAAAATTTGGGCTTAAAATAAACATTTTATTACTCTAGAAATCAACTTTTCTTCCAAAATATTTTCATAAAACATTTAATAAGAAATATTAAAGGAAAAATAAAACTCATAATGGTTCCTTTTCAATCATGAAAACTTTTGAATACTTTTGAAAAAAAAAGTTATACATTTTACGCTTGCAAAGTAGCATATAATTTCGTTAAATATAATCTCATGAGTATTCGCATGGGGGGATAAAATAAAAAACATGGTATCACAAGATAAATGGAATATAGGAAATGTGGGATCAACATAAAACAAGACATAAACATAATTAAAGTCAAACTACCAAGTAAATATCACATGGTTTAAAGAGTCCCATAGTGGATTAGGTTTACTCCCTAATCCCATACATAATTTCTCATGAGACAAAATATTTACCCAATGAATTGGAGCACTTTTTTGGAGAACCCATCATAACATGTTCATGATTATGTGTTAAAAAAGGAAATAAATCAAAAGGCATAATCATAAGAATTACCCATGGAAAGAAATGAGTTGCATATTTTTTCCTCAAATCGTAATCAAAATAAATTTCATAAATAATTCATTTGAGAAATGAACAAAAGGCATGTATTACCCCATCAAATAAAGGTATAATAAGCTAATTATATATATAAGAGACATATATACAAAATTTAGGATAATTACATAAAATTAAAGAGATAGATAAGGTGATTTATCTAGAAAATTTTCATAACCCAAAGAAAAAGGGTGGTTTAGAGAGATCCCTCACACCCATAAGAAAAACATTTCCAGATATCAAAATATACATTCCATTTAAAACCCTTTTTGAAAATAATTATAAAAAAGGTAAAGAGAGTTTTTATTTGAATAAAAAAATTAATATTATAATTAAATTAAATATCAATTAATAGTTATAGTGGTGGTAAAATCCATTGATGTTGTATACGTTAAAATAAAACATTCCTTTTATCATTTGTAAAAAAATTAAAAAATTATGTATAAAATATATAAAAATATTACTTTTGAAAACCTTTGAAAGAAATTTAAAAAAGAGACATAAAATTTCTTTTATAATTGATTTATATTCATATAAATACATCAACAAAATAATTTTAAGAATATGTACATGGAAGATAAATATTTATAAAATAAATCTTTAAAACATTTAAAATGAGGTTTTTAAAGTAAAGTGTCCCTTATGTAAAACCTTAAAAAGATTCATTTTTAAAAAAATTAAATAAATTAAAATATTGTAAAAATTAACTTCAATAACCATTTAATAATAAATATGAATTTTCTTGGAAATTTTATAAGAACATTTACATGGAAGAAAATAGTTGGAAGGGAAACTTTAAAAGATGATTTTTTTAAAAGAAGGTCCCTTACCTTGAGTATGACTTGTTTTTTATATTATTTATATTCCTAAATAATAAAATTATGTTAATTATTCATTTTTTTAAGAAAATTTTTCAATTTAATTATCTCTTTTATTTTATTTATTATAATTTTTTACTTAATTACTTAATCATTTAAGTTCACATCAGACATTTTGATGATATTCACCTCATAAGTCCAAAATGACTTCGATAGATTTACTATGATCAATGATGTCATTATTTTATCATACATAAAATAATAATAATTAAATAATTATAATTTTTATACATCAATTGTACTATTAAAACCAACCATGAAATGTGGTTATGAAAAAGGAACTATGTTACAATCATGGAGATAGTAAGACATATGTACGCATGAGTAATGTTTCTATTTTTCAATGATCATGAGGGAAAGAAGGTAAGTATTATTTTATATTTATATAATTATCATTATATTATAAATATAAAATTATTTCTTTAAATAAACTTATATATATCATCCATGTGATGTGGTGATGAAAAACAAATCACATCGCTTCAGGGAGGTGGTAATCCACACGTACACAAGAATGATGTTATCATTTTTTAGTGAATGGAAATGATAGAAAAATATGATATATTAATTTAAAATAATTATAAATATTTTATGAATATAATATAAATAAATAAAATCCATCACAATAAACATCCATGAGAGGTGATGATGGAAAACGGATTACATCAATTCATGAGGCGGTAGTCCAACATACACACAAGCGACAGTTTTGTTTCTCAATTGATGTAAGAGGAGATGGATTTAGGCTATGAAATTAACATAATAACATCTTAGTATATGGTAGATATTTATTTTATTATATAATTATGGGTGAATAATATTTTGAATATTTGGAATAAGAAATAAAATAAAACACCCTTTTAAGAAGGATACCTCTTCTTCGGATAGCCTCTTTAGGTTTACACCAAAAGCCTTCATAGGAGGGTTTTATAATCATACCAAGACCTCAAGGAAATGGTAATTCAAGTAAGGAATGTATTTGGTCAGGTTTTTTCTAAACCAAAATTATTTTTAAGTGTTAAGAAAATATGAGAGCGGATTCCCTTTTATAAGTGAGGGGAGGGGCACCTTTGGAATTTCATAAAAGACTAAAATATAAAAATTTCATTATCTATAAAAAATTATTTAAAATGGATAGAGATTCAAATATATGGTAGTATATTTTTTAAATACCATCAACCAATAATATTTTTACAAGTTTTATTTGTGTTTTAAACCTTATCTTTTGGTTTAACTCCTTAGTTAACCTATTTTAACCTTAATTGTGGTAACATATTTTTCACTCTTAAAGGGTTATTATTTTACATGTGAGGTCATAATTTGATCATAAATTGAAAGGGGATGAATTTTTATTCCATATATTATCCTATTTGTCCCCTATAAATATTTTTATGATTTTTAAATAATTTAATAAAATATAATTTTCATAAATAAAATATTATTTTCATAAAATATCAATAATGTTATTTTTGACACTATTCCTTTAATTTGACTTTAAAGGAACAAATATACATATTGGATTCAAATATAACCTTTAAAATATCCCTAATATGTCATATGTATCCAAAAAAATCATCAAACACAATAATTTACTCAAATTATATTACTTTTAATATTTTTAATATCATTTATTTAATTTTTTTATTAATTGAAGAAATATCGTGTCGGTGTTGTATAAGCGTTTAATGTAATTATTAAATCACTAAAAATTATAAATAAATTAGCATAATGAAAATAATTTCATTATTCCAGAAATGAATATTTATATTTTTTCAAAACTTTCTTTATTCCCTATGTGAATACATAGGATATATTTAAAAGTGAGAGAGTGACATTTTATCTTTTTCATTTCTTAAAATATTATAGAGGTAAATTTTATATAAAAATGTCCCATAAATAATTTAATCTCAATAATTAGGTGATACTGGTCTAAATAAATTTATAAAATAAGAATTAATATGAAAAAATGTGGACTTATCACTTACTTTTAACCTAAGTTAACCCAATTTACCCTTTTATTATGGTGACAATTTTTTTACAGTTTTACTATTCATTATGACAAAAAATTCAATTCAATTTATTAAATAATATAAATTATTATGATTAAAAATATTTAATCTATTTTACCAATTTAAATCCCTATAAGTAGCATAAATCCATTTTATAATAATTCTGAAAAACGTGATAAAAAGCAGTTTTTTAAGGAAAATGCATTTTTCAATAAATAAATGATATTATATTAACTCTAGGAATAGTAATCGTCATTATATGAATTTAAATTAATAAAAATATATATATATAATATATACATTTCATTTAAATAATTCCTTATTAGTTTTTATTTTAATTAATTAAAATGGATAAACTTTATTCACTTAAAAACATTTTTTAGGAAACTGTATTTTTATGAATAAAAATAAACTTATACCAAAATCATGAATATTGGAGATGAAAATGAAATTAATTAGATTATTATAAATAAAATGGTTTATTTTTTACTTTAATATTAAATAAAAAAATAATGTGACTTTTAAATTACTTGATTTAATGAAATGAAATGACAATATTTGAAAAATCGGTATTTTCACCATTCCTTAAAAAAATCAATCATTTCAAAAAAATCCAAAAATTTCACCCTAATATAATTTTAATATTATTATTTCAAAAATATATCATTTTTATAAAATACCATTACTAAAATTTTTATAACTAATTATATTATCTAGACACAAAAGTAATATAAATCATTTTTTAAGAAAATGTATTTTTGAAGTATTAAATGACTACTGAAAATTGAGTACTTATTTATTATAAATTAATAAATAAATTTATATTACATAAAAACTTTAGATATATTTTTCATAATATGGTTATTCCTATTCATACCACCAATTTTAATGGTCATTCTTAAATAATAATATTTTAATAGTATATTGTGGTTTGTTTTAGCTCGGTGTTACATGTCATATACGCTATAGAACATGTTGTTCTTTTAAAATATTAGGGTGTTAAATTATCACCCACACCATTTAATAAATTCCATCCTTTTAAATTTAATTTTATCTCGGTAATGAGAGGTTTCACATTTGAAAATACTTTTATTTAAATCCCATATCATAAAAAGGGTTAATAAATCTATCTTTTGAAAAGAGAGAAAAGGGAAGTACGAAGGTCATCAAGAATAACATATAAATATTTTTCCAAATATGATAAAAGTAATGTTAAGTAAAATTATAGATATGGAGGAGAAAAATAATGACCAAGGCTAATAGGAAGTGATAGAGAACATGGTCATTAGAAAGTTAATGACCATAAAGCCATAAATCTATAATGGGTAAAAAGACCATTGATTCATTTGAAATGAAGGTAAATGTATAACATTTTTATTTCAAGATAATTTTCATATATTTTAGGAATTAATATACCATATATATTAATAACATAAAGAAATATACTTACTTGACAAGTTTATTTTTATCGTTTAATCAATTTCCACCACAATATCATCTTTTTCTCCAAACTATGAGTATTCAAGATGATTTTTATTTTATGCCTGAAGTAATAAAATCAAATTATAATAGATCACATAATCTAAAAAAGTATAATAAACTCTTCTACTTGTCTTTAGACATTAACCAAATCCAAAATGGTTAGCACAAGATAATTCTCAAAATGAATAAACCTTCATATGAAGAAATAAAATATAAATATGAAAAGCCTTAATAGTCACACCCAAATTTAAACTTATATAATTTGATAAAGGAACAACCTTAAAATTCTTAAAAATATTCCCAACCAAGTTTTAATCTCTAAAAAATTAGAGTAATTTGATCACATATTCTTTTGATATTAATTTTACATTTATCTTCGATCAACATAAAGTCATATACCCAAAAATGTATATGATCCAATAATGTAATCACCAAAATATATTAATCATTTATATAAATAACTTGAATCACTATTAATCAAAATTAAAATCATATATACTTCCAAAATATAACTTAACTTTTATTCTTAAAATAAAGTCCCAAAATATTGTATTTACCTTAATCATATGATGTTTCCTAAATAACCTTAATCACTTAATCACCTTAAAATCCCATCACTTAAAACCTAAAAAGGGTGTATAATACATTTTAAATGTTAATCAATATTAAAATTATAAACTCATGATGGTATCTATATCTATTAATTCAACCTCTCATAAAAACATCATAATCTCTAACCGGTTTTCTTTTCATGACTTATCTTCAAAATTTTCTTATTGACCTCATCTTTGTCCCTACTCATCCTTAAAACCCTATGGAAAACATTTTAAAACATGGTATGAGAAAAAAAATCTTGTTAAGGGGCATATAAAAATAAATAAAGAAACATGTTAGTTCATGAATACTTATGAAATATTTTACTTTTTTAAAACTAAAATTTGGGCCCAAAATAAACATTTTATTACTCAAGAAATAAAATTTTATGCCCAAATATTTTCATAAAACATTTCATAAGATATCTTAAAGGTAAAATAAAATTCGTAATGTTCCCTTTGAAATAATGAAAAACTTATGAAAACTTTTTAAAAAAAATTACACATTTCACCCTTACAAAGTAACATATACTTTCCTTTAAATATAAGTTTATGAGTATTCACATAGGAGCATAACATAAAAAAACATATTATCATAAGATCAATGAAATATTGGAAATGTGGAAGTAACACAAAATATTACATAATAATAATTCAAGGATAACTATCAAGAAAATATCACATAGTGGATATAGTCCCATTATTGATTAAGTTCACTTCATAATCCCATACATAACGTCTCATGAGACAAAATATTTACCCAATGAATTAGAGAGATATCTAGACACACACATCATAACATGTTCATGATTATTTGATAAAAAAATAGAAATCAATCATAAGTCATAATCATATGAATTACCCATGGAAACAAATGGTTTGCATAATTTTTACGCATATCATAATCAAAGGAAAGTTTATAAAGAAGGTATTTGATAAATGAATACAATTAATGTATTAACCCCTCAAAGAAAGGGAGAATAATCTAGGTATATATGTGAGAGACATATATATAGAATTTAAAAGAATTACATAACATTAAAGAGAGATATAAGGTGATTCATATATAGAAATTTTATAACCCAAAGAAAAGGAGTGGTTTGGAGAGATCCCTTACACCCATAAGCAAAACATTTCTTGATATCAAAATATCCATTCCATTGAAAACCATTTTTAAAAATACATAGAAAAAAGTTAAAGGGTGTTTTCTTTAAATAAATAAAGAAATATTATAAATAAATACAAATTTAAAATAATGGTTGCATCAACGGTAAAATCCATTGATGCGGTATACATTAAAATAAAACATTCATTTTTTATTTTGTAAAAAAATCAAAACATTCCATATAAAATACATAAAAAGATTATATTTGAAAACCATTAGAATAAAGTAAAAAGAGAAATAAAATTTAATTTATAATTAATTTATGTTTATATAAATATATCAACAAAATCATTTTAATAATATTCACATGTAAGAGAAAGATTTAGAAAATAAATCCTTAAAACATTTAAAATGATGTTTTTAAAGTAAAGTGTCCCTCGCGTAAAATCTTAAAAAGATTCATTTTTTTTAAACATTATAAAGGAATTCATATATGATAAAAATTAAATTTAAAAACCATTTAATCATAAATATGAATTTTCTTGTAACATTTATACAAACTTGTACATGGAAGAAAATAGTTGAAAGGTAAACTTTAAAAGATGATTTTTTAAAAAGAAAATCCCTTACCTTGAGTTCAACTCATCACATACGTTATTTATCTTCATGAATAATAAAATAATGCTAATTATTTACTTAATTAATAAAATTTTTAAATTATATTATCCATTTTATTTTTTTTATTTTCATTTTATATTCAAATACTTAATCATTTAAGTTCACATCGGACGTTTTGATGATATTCATCTCATAAGTCTAAAATGAATTTAGAAGGTTGACTATGGTGAACTATGTCATTATTTTATCATCACTAGAATAATAATCTTGAAATAATTATCATTTTTATACATCAATTATACTTTTAAAACCAACCCTGAAATATGGTTATGAAAAATGAACTACATTTCAATAATTAAAATGGTAGGTCGTACGTACGTATGAGTAACATTTCCATTTTTCAACGATCGTGATGGAAAGAAGGTAAGTACTATTTTATATTTACATAATTATAATTATATAATAAATATATTATTATTTATTTAAATAAACATATATATGTCATCCATTGATTCGCAATCAAATTTTCCCAAGAGATGAAGGTAGAACGGTCCTTGTAGTCTAGCTTGGGTTATCGAACCACTGAGACCTAAGAAGATACATAAGATGTGCAACCTATGAGATGAATTTTTGGATATAAAGTGGCCGACTTGTTTTTGATTTTCTATGGTTTTAAATAATACTAAGAAACCTAAGTGAATTCAATTCAATAAAAATGGGTTAATCTTGGGATTATGCTTGGGGTGGATTGAAGGAATTTTACTACTTTAGACAATTTTGGTTTTATTAATTCTTGATGAATCCATTATTCAAAATAACACTACCTTCATAATTTTCTGGTTTGATGCCAACTAAACTAAATTACTAATCCCTTAAACACTTATATAACCAAATTCATGATCTCTCCAAGGTATATGCTCATTTTAGTACTTGGATTTAGCTTCCTTAAACACAGTGAAGATGAAGAGTGGAAATAACTGAAGAAAGGAATTCTTAAATTAGTTAGCCAATTAACATCAATTCATTCATAAAATAACATTCAATCCAGCCTTTTAATCTTCCTATGATCAACCCATTAAAGTTTTATCCCTCCATTGATGGTATACTCTCAATGGTGGGTAGAAGATGGCTTACAAGAATTGGATTGAAGAAATTAAAACTGTAGAAATAACGAGCACTCCTCTGTGTGTGTGAATGAAATTCACACCTATGTGTGAAATAATTCACCAAAACATATATATATCATTGTGATTTTTTATTATAGAGTTTTATTTAAAGAAAATTAGAATAATATAAGAGAAATATGTTTATTAAGAACATATAAATACAAAAAATAAACTTACATGGAAATTGAAAACATTACAAATGAACTTTGGCATAATAACATTACATCTAAAAAAAGAGATCACTTCCCCCTCAATGACACTGCCTTAAATAGGAAATTGTTAAGCCTTAAGACGAGCCTAAATCAATTTATTCCCAATTATTAAATTAATTTAGGCCTTAGGGTGGTGGAAAGTAGTGGAGAAATTGATTCCCTCCTTGACTTTTTATCCTCCTTGTCTCCCATGGAAATATTTTCCCATATGGGAAAGCATATCACTGAATCTCGGTGGTCCATAGAAGATTATTTTTTGTCCCTATATTTATTCTAGACGTCTATAAACTTTGGTCCCATTTGAAGTTGTGGATTGGGATTTATGGCCGATTTAGTGGGCTAACATTCTAGGCCGCATATTTTGGCCCAGATTTTGATATTCTATCTGGGACGCCTTAATAACCACCACGGAGGCCAAATTAGCACTGGATCCTGAATAATTCTTTTTTAATATATATGTATTCTAGAATCCCACAAAATTTTGAATTCATTGGGCCTATATTGTGGGCCCCACATTCTCATCAGTGGGCTGGTGTCCAATCTGCCTTCTCCAAAATTGTTTCCTTTCATCGCCAAATATCACCATCATCATTTATGAATCCTCCATTTATACCTGAATGGAAAATGTTCATATTGAAGTTTAGATCCATTTCCCAAAATATAAAATTAAAATATAGATAATTAAATTCCTTAAAATCAGATGAATCATTGGGCCTAAATTGGTGTACATTAGGCATGAAGTGCACAAATGATGAGAATGGATGTTCAAAATTAAAATCCACTAACTCAGGACCATAAGATCAAAAATAAACATTTAATACCATTAAAATTTAATTAAAATATGTGTTTTTATTGGATAATTGCACCCCCCAACTTGATATTTTCTAGTCCCGAGCAAATAATTAAGAGATTATATTTGAATTCTTTTTTCCAAACACATTATAAAAAAAAGTGATCACAATGTAAACTACACGCAAATATATCTTTATAACCTATCAAAATAATTTAAAACAAGATAAATTTAAAATAATATCCCAATAAAAATCTCTTTACTTTGATCAAATCCATCATCATACTTCATCCAAATCAATTAGGTGAAATGATGGGTTGTGAATCACAATTGATATGGGGGTTCATTTTCATTCAAGGGGGAAATCATGGAAGCGCTAGGTGGAATCACATTTAATCCTAATATGAGTATTCATTTTTTTTTCAATGTTTCCATAGTAATTGATATTGCAATTAATCAAATTAACCCATGTATCAAGACTTTGCCGATGACTCCTAGGCTCAAAGGCCTTAGGGAACCAAGTGAAGCCCACATACTCGGGCATCATCTCAAGTTAACTTGATCAAAAACAAAGTCATATTACCATAAATAGAGATATAGTGAAAAACTCAGGTCTAGAAAACTCTGTATTCATGATCCCCAAGTGTCAAAATCCTCACATTTTATCAATCCATTACTCTACACACAAATTTTTATTTTATTTTTTTGAATACTCGTATTATTCATAAAAATCAAACCAGCCTATGCTATTTATTATGGGACCCCGAGAATTCAAATTAGTACCCCACAGTCTAGAGGACGTGCATTTTAGAATTTTGATTTAATAGATGAAAATAAAAATGATGAAAATTCTCATTGGACAACCAAACTTCCAAAATCAATTCTTGTAAACTTAATCATGAATTAAATTAAGATTCAAGGAAATAAAAATTATTTGCTATGTATTTTTAATGTGAGAAAAGATGTTATTATATTAATGATAAAGGAATTTTACTTCTTTTTTTATCATTGTTTTTTTTAACAAACATTTGGTTTCCACACCCCCAAACTTAGAATGAAACTGTCCCTAGATTCTTAAAAATAGAAGAGAGGAGAAAGAGGGTGGGGGCATGAGTTGGAATGGGCATGGAACAAGTTCACCTAGTGGCTTCATAATGATGATTGTGGTGCTCCCAAATCACTCTTTGTTCTCATGGGAGATGTAGGCACCTCTTTTATTGAATATATATCACCCAAAATAATCTATGAACCATACAAACAAGAACAAACTAGACAAAACAAACAACACAATAATTTATTTAATACCAAGTATCATCATTTTTATGGTTTTCCTTTTTTAAAATAAAACTGATGATACATTGTCTTCTTTTTAATTTATGGGTAAGGTAGTACTCAGGGGTGCGGTTTTCAATTTTTGTGGTTTGAAATGGTGATGTTATGATGTGGCAGCGAGGTCCGATAGTTTCTCGCCGGTGGTTTTTCGTAGGCGATTCATATGGTGTGGATTATGCAGTGATGTCGGGGGCATGGATCGAGGTGGATCATCATTCGAGATACCTTGGTCTTCATAACTGTGATGATGGTTTCAGATATTTTGAATTTTGAATCCAGATGGTTTGTTGGGTCAGGTTCTATATGGTTATCAGTAACCCATAAACCGGTCTTTTAGAAAATGAAAAAATGTATTGGGTAAGGTAGTACTCAGGGATCACACCGTATGACATGGATGAATATGGTGCTCCCCTTTCGTACCCATCCATACTCATTAGATAATAACAGGTCAAAAATATGAGGTAGAATAAAATTATATCAAAATGATCCACTAATCCTATATAAAGTTGATTAAAACAATAAAATGATTGGAAACTTGAAAACCACAGGTTTCCTCCCATGGAACACTTTGTTTAATGTCGTTATCTCTACTTGGACCCCTAAATAATTAATTATTTTCATCATATAAGGCAGGTTCACACAATTCTTCATCAACTTCATGTTTTTGTAATGGTTCTATGAATGGTTTGACTCTATTACCATTAACTTTAAATGTTTGACCATTGGTGGGATCTTGAATTTCAACAGCTCCATGGGGGTACACCTTATACACTATGTATGGACCTGACTATCTAGACCTCAACTTTCCTGGATGTAAATGAAGTTTAGAACTATACAAAAGAATAGGTTTACTTGATACAATGTTTTTGGTTTTAATATTTCGATATTGGTAGGCTTTTACTTTAGCTTTATTGATCCTTGAATTTTCATAAGCATCCATCCTAAGTTCCTTAAGTTCATTGAGATCTAATTTCCTTTTTGTTTCGGCCAATGAGAGTTCATAATTTGTTTTCTTAATTTCCCAAAAGTCTCTATGTTCAATATCCACTGGCAAATGGCATGCTTTACCATAAACCAACCTATATGGGTATATTTCTAAAGTGGTTTTAAATGAAGTTTGATAGGCCCAAAGGGAATATAAGATTTTTTTTGAACAAAATTTCCTAGATGGATTAACATTTTTCTCAAGAATTTATTTAATTTCTCGATTGTCTAGCTCAGCTTGACCATTTTTTTGTGGGTGGTAAGCGGTGGAAACTTTGTGAGAAATTACATACTTTTCCATGAGTAATGATAATTGATGATTGCAAATATGAGTTCCAAGATCACTAATGATAGCCCTAGGAATTCTAAATCTAGAGAAGATGTTTTCTTTTAGGAATCTAATCACAGTTTGATGATCATTGGATTTTGTGGGAATGTCATCAACCCATTTTGAGACATAATCAATATCTAAGATAATGTAAAGATATCCCCTAGAGTTTGGGAAGGGACCCATGAAATCAATTCCCCAACAGTCAAAGATTTCAACCACTAAGATGGGAGTGAGTGGAATTTGATTCCTTTTTGTGATGGACCCTACTTGTTGACACTTAGTACAGCTTTGACAAAATGTGTAGGAGTACCTTGATAGGGTGGTCCAAAAGAGACCACACTGAAGAATCTTAGCATATGTTTTCTCAAAGGAAAAGTGACCCCCAGATGCCTCGCTATGATAGAATTTAAGGATGGAATCTTGTTCAAATTCTGGGAAACACCTCCTAATGACTTGGTCAGAACAAAACTTATAGAGGTATGGATCATAAATCACATAGTTCTTGACATCATAAAGTAATTTACTTCGATCTTGAGTCCCTAATAATTTTTTAATGACTCTTTTAACTAAGAATTTGGATATGTCAGCATACCATGGAAAATCACTCACTGAATAGAGGTGCTCATTAGGAAATGAATCAAACACAGAAAGATGATTTGAGTTATCTTTGAATTCCATAATAAAGAGATGATCAACTACAATATTTTCAATACCCTTTTTATCCTTGATTGTGAGGTCAAATTCTTGTAATAGAAGGACCCACCTAATCAGTCTAGCCTTAGCATCTCTTTTTTGGAAGAGGTATTTTAGTGCAGAATGGTTAGTGAACACAGTGATTGGGGATCCTAAGAGGTAGGACCTAAACTTTTCTAAGGCAAACACAATATAAATTAACTCCTTATCAATGGTGGTGTAGTTTATTTGTGCATCATTTAAAAATTTTCTTGCATAAGCAATGACACATGGATTTTTCTCACACCTTTGACCTAATACTGCTCCAACAGCTAAGTCACTCGCATCGCACGTGAGTTTGAATGGAAGTTTCCAATTTGGAGCTTGCATGATAGGTGGAGAGATAAGATCTGACTTAAGTGTGGAGAATGATTCCTCACAGATTTTTGTCCATAAAAATGGAGCATCTTTCACCAAAAGAGCACAAAGTGGTCGAGAAATAGAGATAAAATTCCTAATGAACCTTTTATAGAATCTTGAATGTCCTAAGAAGGACCTAACTTCCTTAAAATTTTTGGGTGATGGAAGGTGACGAATGATGTCAACCTTGGATTTATCGAATTCAATCCCCCTACCTAAGACTATATGGAAAAGTAATAGTCCCTCTTTAACCATGAAATTTCATTTTTTCCAGTTTAGGACCAGATTCTTTTCTTTACATCTTGATAAAACTCTCTCCATATTCCTTAAACATCCCTCTAATTTATCCCTAAACACAGAGAAGTCATCCATGAAGACCTCTAGAAAATACCCTAACATGTCTGATAAGATTCCCATCATGCACCACTAGAAGGTTCCAGGGGAATTGCATAACCCGAAGGGCATGCATTTGAAGTCAAAGGTACTGAATGGACAGGTGAATGTATTCTTCCCTTGATCCTCTAGGGATACCTAAATTTGATTGTACCCTAAGTACCCATATAAGAAATAGTAGAAGGCATGACCTGCGACTCTCTCAAGGACTTGGTCAATGAATGGTAAGGGGAAATATTCCTTCTTGGTAAATGAGTTTATCTTCCTATAGTCGATACAGACTCTCCAACCACTACTCATCCTAGTTGGAAGAATATCTCCATCCTTATTGGTTATCATTGTGATTCCGGCCTTCTTTGGAACCACTTGGATTGGTCTGACCCACTCACTCTCAGCTATTGGATATATTGTTGGACTCCTCATGTATTAATCATGTTTTAATAATCACAAATATCATTAATGATCAAAAATCCCATCAATGATCAAAAATATTATTCAACCTAGTTAACTCCTAAATTATATCCAATCATGTGTATTTATGTTTCAAGTTCACTCATGCTTTATAATGGTTAAGCTCAATCCATTTCATGCATATTACTGTTTAAGTCTGAATACTGATTTTTGCCTAAGTATAAGACACCGTGAAGCAAGAAACAGTAAGCCAGACACCGTGAGCAAGACACCGTGAGCAAGACACCGTAAGCCAAACACCGTAATCAAGACGTCGTGAAGAAATACACAGTAAGACAAACACTATGAGAAAGACACTATAAGCAATACACCATGAAGAAAGACACAGTAAGCAAGACACCGTGAAGCAAGACACAGTAAGACAGACACCGTGATCAAGACACCATAAGCCAGACATCGTAAGAAAGACACCGTGAGCAAGACACTGTAAGCCAGACATCGTAATCCAGACACCGTAAGCAAGACAACATGAAGAAGACACCGTGACACTCAGACCGTGACACTCAGACGCCGTGTGAAGGATACACCGTTTGCATAACATACTGTGACACTGTTTCTTAAACTATTTTTTTGTCTTTCAATTTAATGTTTAACGGTCATATTTGATGCCTTTAATTCACTGACATAATTAATGTTTCTTTGTATACATAGTATGAGGTACGAGGTACAAAACACATGGAACCTATCAGCTAAAATGCATGCATTCGAAGATAAAGAGTGGAGAGTGCCCAACAACCATAGAGCGCGATACTGAATAGAAAACAAGCGTGTGAGCACGACCACGAAGAACACTTTGCAAGATTTTCAAAGAAAGAATTTTTCACATGCATGAAATCTGACTCTCCTGAAGAACATACGAAGTAAACTGGAATCCAGAGAACATCTTCACATTATCAAAGCTCGTGGAGAACACAAGCTGAATCGCGACACTCTGTTTTTCAAGACAAAAACCATAGAAGGACTCAGAAGAATTTCTGCTTAATCAAAGGAGTCCAGAGCTGCACTTCAAATCACTAGAGCTTTCTAAACTCATATCTACTCTCTCTTAGTGATTCTTTTACTTACCTTTTGAGCAGTGTGTGTACTATATATATTCCACACACACACTGACTCCTGTGCTAAACTGAAGGATTTCTAAATCCTTACACCAAACTCCTTATACTTTTGTTTACCCATGACAACTATGTAAGTGGTCCCTGTGTGGCCTGGTTATTGTTTTTGTCTACCCATGAAAAATGTGGAAGAGGTCCATGTGTGACCTGGACAGTCTATGTACTGTTGTTAACCCCGATCCAGGGTGTGGATCAAAGTTTATTTATATAAACTGATTGGTGGCAGGTGATCACCAAGTGGAGTGGATTAGGTCTTGTCTTGAGACTAAACCACTTGTTTCATATCCGCTATGCTATTTAAATTTAGTCTTCTATGTTTTAATGCTTTACTGCATAATAAAGAAAACTCTAATTTCACTTTGATAGTTAGTCTTGGAAATAAGTTATAACTGATTTTCCTTAGTAGTATAACTTCAAAAGTAATATTAATAATACATATTAAGATTACTGAGAATTAATCAATCTTATAAGAAGTTGTTTAAACAGTCAAACTCTTATAACTGTATAACCTTGATTAACTGGGTTATATCTATTTTTGGGGAAAACCATTTCTTTTAAAACAATATATTTGTAACATAAATTTATATAGTTACTCAATTAACCCATCTCCTCTTGAGTAAACTACTCCGACCAACATTTGGTATCAAAGGTTTCTTTATTAGGACTATGTGTACTCTTACTCAACTGTGATTGTAGTTGTAATTTAAAGATCTGTAAATTTTTGTTAATTCTAAATTTCTATCTCTTTTAAAGTAATTTTTTAGTATGGATAATAGATTGGAAGGTGCTTCAACCAACATACCACCATTCTTTAATGGAACCAATTATTCTCAATTGAAAATTAAGATGAAAATTCATCTAGAGAGTATGAGCTTTGAAATTTGGTCATCCATTATATATGAATACAAACTCCCTATGACTAATTGAATTACATGGGATGAACCTACAAAACTTGCTTATAATAACAATTACAAATCCAAGAATGCTCTAAACTGTTCCTTATGAGATGAATAATTTAATAGGATTTCTGCCTGTAAAACTTTCCATGAAATTTGGGATACCTTGTATATCTCACATGAAGGCACATATAGTGTAAAGTAAATGAGACTTAATACTTATACTATAAAATATGATAATTTTAAGATGAAACCCGATGAGCCTATTTCTGAAATGTATCTCAGGTTCAACGAGATTGTCAACACAATGATTTCTCTAGGAAGAGAAGTCACTACCAAAGAACAGATCATGAGAATCCTTAGATGTCTACCTGACAGATGGAGGGGAA
Organism: Viscum album; assembly: GCA_963277665.1. Classification (NCBI taxonomy): domain Eukaryota; kingdom Viridiplantae; phylum Streptophyta; class Magnoliopsida; order Santalales; family Viscaceae; genus Viscum; species Viscum album. Next base: position 1,941,783,954 of record OY728159.1, read on the forward strand.
CCTCTATCTCTATTAGATAATCATGAGACATCAGCAAGCTACCTGTAAAAGAACTCATTGGGAAACTGATGATGTATGAGGAATATATGAAAGTCAACAAAGAAGAGGAGGATGAACTAGAGAGGAAATCTGTAGGATTCAAGACCACCTTCTCGAAGCACAAAGACAAAGGGAAACTGGAAGCTTCTGTAGAAAGGTCCACCACTGAACAATCATCACCTGACAGTGATGAGGAGATGGCTCAACTGGCTAGAAGATTCAAAAAAATTTACAAAAAGAAGAACTTTTTCAGAAAGCCTAACTTCAAGGGCAAGTATGATCAAAAAGGAAACTGGAAAAAGGACTAGAAAAGAAGTGACAAAACTAATGAAATTGTATGTTATGAATGTAAGCACAAAGGAAATATAAAGGCTAACTATCCAAAGCTCAAGTATAAGAAGAAGTATGAGGATAAGGACAGGAAGTACAAAAAGGCAATGAAGGCAACCTGGAGTGCCTCTGAGGATAGTTCAAGCGACTCAGAGACATCACATGATGAACAGTATAACAAAGCCAATATGTGTTTTATGAAAAATACATCTGAGGTAACACTGAACTCTTCTGTACATAATTCATACTACTCTGAAGAGGAAAGTGACTCTGAAAATATGACTAATGAAGAAATGTCTGAATACTGCAACATGCTTGAAGATACATGCAATAAATTAAAATATAAATATAAAGCATTGAAGAAACAGCATACTCTCACTATAAATGTTAAATCTGAACTTACTACTAAAAAGGAGAAAATTTCTCAACTACTAAAAGAAAAAAATGAATTAAAAATGTCTAATGAGCAATTAAAAAGTGACTTAGAAAATTTTACCAATGGTAAAAATACCCTTACCCAAATTCTAGGAAAACAAATTGCCCCTAAATATAATACTGGAATTGGTTATCAACCTGGTAAAAGAAACCTTGGTAGAACGAATTTTATTTCCAAATCTTGGACATATATTTTTTTTCCCAGTTATGGACACAACTCAACTAGATCAAGTCATGATACATACTCTACTGTTTCAAGTGTTTGTGGACCAAATACAGTTTATTTTTCAAACACTTTACATAATGCTTATAGGAAATAAATGAGACAAATATGGGTTCCTAAATCACTTATTACTAATGTTACTGGACCCAAACAAGTATGGGTAACAAAATCTGTATTTTCTTGATCATGTTATAGGAAAGCTGCTTAAAGAGCTCCTGCAAGAATCTATGGTACTTGGATAGTGAGTGTTCAAGGCACATGATAGGATACTACTCATGCTTCAAGAATCTGATAAAAGTATATGGAGTACATGTCACATTTGGTGACAATGACAAAGGGAAGATCATTTTCTTAGGCAAGATTGGTAACTCTGATTAGATTTTAATTTCTAAAGTATTTTTTGTTAATGGGTTAAAATATAATCTTCTTAGTATCTCATAATTATGTGATGATGGATATCATGTTAAATTTGAAAATGATGCATGTAATGTCTTTAATTCTAAAGATGAATTAGTATTTTCTACATCAAGTAATGAGAACGTTTATTATATTAATTTAGATTCCTTAGCTTCTCAAAATGTTTCATGCTTAAGTGTATTTCATAAAGAATCTTAGCTCTGGCATAGGAGACTAGGACACTGTAATGTTCACTCCCTTAGAAAGATAACTAGAAAATGCCTAGTTAAAGACTTACCCAAACTTGAGTTTCCAAATGACAAAGTGTGCAATCCTTGTCAAAAGGGAAAACAACAAAAAATCTCTTTCAAATCAAAGAAAGAAGTTTATACTTATCAACCTATTGAATTGGTTCACATGGATTCGTTTGGACCATCTAGAGTTTCTAGTTTAAATGGGAAGCACTATGTTTATGTTCTGATAGATGATTTTTCTAGATATACCTGGACCTTCTTCATGGCTCACAAAAGTGAAGCCTGCTCTTATTTTACTAAGTATGCCAAGTTTATAGAAAAACTTAGTGGCCTTAAAATTAAATCTTTAAGAAGTGATCATGACCGTGAGTTTGAAAATCAAGAGTTTGAATCCTTTTTCTCACAAAATTGTTATAGTCACAATTTATCTTCCCCTAGAACACCTCAGCAGAATGGTGTTGTAGAAAGAAGAAATAGAACCCTGCAAGAAATTGCTAGAACAGTGCTTAGTGAATATGACTTACCTATTTACTTTTGGGCTGAAGCTGTTAATATAGCATGCTACATAATCAATAGAGTCTTGATTAGACCAATTCTCAAAAAGAACCCATATGAACTTTGGAACAATAGGAAGCCTAAGGTTAATTACTTTAGAGTTTTTGGTTGAAAAGTCTTTATTCTCAACACTAAGGATAATCTTGACAAATTTTCATCCAAAAGTGATGAAGGAATTTTACTAGGTTACTCAATATTAAGTAAATATTATAGAGTATTCAATAAGAGAACTAAATGTGTGGATGAATCTGTTCATATCAAGTTTGATGAAACAGATCCACATGAGCCTAGAACCATCCTTGAAAATATGGAGGATGGTGTATCAAATCTGAACATCAACTCAAAATCCTTAAATTCCTCTGTGAAAGAATCTGTGAAAACTTCCAATTCTGAAAATTCTCTACAATCGATTCATAATGAACCAAAATCTGTTAATGAACCTGAAATCACAAGTCCCTCTTTTTCTAGAAACGTTAGAACCCTTAAAAACCATCCCTTAGATGTTGTTGTAGGAGACTTAGAGAAAGTAACACAAACTAGAGCTTCTCTTAGAAATCAGGTTGAACATCAAGCCTTATTGTCACAAATTGAACCTAAAAACATCGATGATGCCATCAATGATGAATTTTGGGTAATGGCTATGCAAGAAGAACTTAATCAGTTTGAAAGAAATAAAGTTTGGAAACTTGTTTAAAGACTAAAGGACACTTTCATCATAGACACTAAATGGGTGTTTAGAAATAAGGTAGATGAAGCTGGAAATATAGTTAGGAATAAGGCTAGATTAGTTTCACAAGGCTATAGTCAAGAAGAAGGAATTTACTATGAGGAGACCTTTGCTCCAGTAGCCAGAATTGAAGCCATCAGAATCCTACTTGCCTATGCTGGACATCTGAATTTCAAAATATATCAAATGGATGTTAAGAGTGCATTCTTAAATGGGTATATATTTGAGGATGTCTTTGTTGAACAACCCCCTGGATTTACAAATCCTCATTTTCCCAATCATATTTTCAAACTATCAAAAGCTTTATATGGTTTAAAACAAGCTCCAAGATCTTGGTATGACAGACTGAGTACTTTTCTTATTTCCAAAGGTTTTACAAAAGGAATAGTTGATCCTACCATCTTTATAAAATGAATTTCTAATGATGTTTTAGTTGCTCAAATCTATGTAGATGATATTATTTTTGGATCTTCAAAAAATTCATTATGTATTTATTTTTCTAAAATTATGCAAAACGAATTTGAAATGATTTTAATGGGTGAACTAAAATTCTTTCTTAGATTTCAAATCTTTCAAAATAATGATGGAATTGTTTTAAATCAATGTAAATACACTAGAGAACTTCTAAAACGTTTTGGATTGGATAGCACTAAAAGTAGTGACACTCCCATGAGTACCACTTGTAAGTTGGATCTTGATGAATATGGAAAATCTATTGATCAAACAAATTATAGAGGGATGATTAGAAGTTTACTTTACTTAACTACTATCCGTATGAACATTATGTTTAGTGTGTGTATGTGTGATCGTTTTCAAGAAAATCCTAAAGAATCTCATTTAAATGTTGTAAAGATAATTTTTAAATACCTCAAGCATACACCCAATCTAGGACTATTCTATCCTAAAGGACAATCATTTGAACTAGTTAGTTATTCTGATGCTGACTTCGATGGATGTAAGTTAGATAGAAAGAGTACCTTTGGAACATGTCACCTTTTAGGCAAGTCACTAGTATCATGGTGTAGTAAGAAACAAAATTCTATTGCACTATCTACTGTAGAGGGTGAATATATAGCTGCTGGCAGTTGTTGTGCACAAATTTTTTGAATGAAACACACATTAATAGACTATGGATATAAATTCAGACATGTACCAATAAATTGTGACAACACAAGTGCTATTAACATCTCAAAAAATCATGTTTCACATTCTAGGAAAAAACATATTGATGCAAGACATCACTTTTTGAGAGATCATTATCAAAAAGGTGATATCACCTTGGAATTCATTGGTACTGAATATCAAATTGCTGATATATTCACTAAACCATTAAATTATAAGAGAATAGACTACATCATACATGAACTTGGCATGATAAATCTCAAATAGATATCTTACTTGTCTTACTGTTCAATATTTTACTATGTTTTACTTTACTGTTTCATGATTACGGTTTCTCTATTACTGTCTCACCATAACACGCAATAAAACGTTCACTCACTGTCTCACCGTGGCGTTCACTCATTATCTCACCATAATGACCACTTACTGTCTCATCGTGAAGACCGATCACGGTCTCACCGTAACAACCATTCACTGTCTCACCGTGAAAATTCTTTATGATTTTCTTTAAACCCGCATCACGGTAATTATTATTTCACCTCTTTTACTTTCCCAAGTTTTTACTTTTGTGACGTTAGATATTCCTAAATGATAAAACTAAGAGTTTCACTTGGTTCTTCACCCAGACTTTCTCCTACTCACTTGTTTAGAACCCTTTCAACCTTGAAACTCTCTCTCTCTCTCTCAACCTTCGGTGAATGCCAAGAATTAAGTGACCATCTTCATCCACACCTGAAAAGTGCAGCTCAAAGAAAAATAAGATAGCACCTAAGCTGACACCCAAAGGACCGTTGAATCCAAACCTGGTAAATTGAAGTGTTGTTCCGGAGAAAGAAATCTGCCCTGAATGGATTTTGTCTAGAAAATATCTAGTCTTAAAAGTGTTAAAGGAATAAGGCTGGTTAGAATGGTTCTCAAGGGAAAACAGACCTATCTATCCGAGGTTGGTAGCTCAGTTCTACCAGTACGCACAGTTTTCTTTTGAATTTGGTGAAAGCTATGTTGTGAGGAGCTAGATTAATGGCCAAAGATGATCCTTCTCGTCAAGGTTATGGGTTACATGCCTTAGGATAACTCATGAAGGAATTTGTGATGATTATCAAAGAGAACCTCCACCTAAAACTGATTTATTTGACCTTGAAGATGCTCTGAAAACCCTAACCAGAAATGGTACCAAGAGAAGGGCCATAGCTGCTGAACTTGATGGGGAAACAAGGTTGTTGTTTAAATTTGTTCAAAATATGGTTAGTCCAAGGAAATGTGACTTTGCTATATTAAAGTATCAAGATGTTTTCTTGATTCGTCTTATGAAGAATGGACTCAAAATCAACCTTTGCAAGTACATCATTCACTATATGTGTGAGTTGATCAAGGTTACATCCAAATCCACCTCTTTATTCTACTCTCGGCTAATATCAGTCATGCTTGTTGCAAAAGGAGTATTTGGACCTAATGAAGAAGTGTTTATGGACTGTGAGTGTTGTCTCTCTAAATCCATCATCAGGAGAATGAAGATAAACTAGAATCCTTGGAAAAAGGAGTGGGTGGAAGACAATGATAAGGTTTGTGAGAATTTTAATCCTATGGATTATCCATCAAGGCTGAAAGACATTGTTGATCCTGGTTTGGAACCAGATGAACTTGGGGAGTATTCAGAAGAATAGTAAGAAGAAGATGAAGTACCTCATAGGGAATAAGTTATTGTTGAAGAAGAAAGGACTATTGTTCCTCCTGTTGTTCTTGAAGAATAACCCCTAGTGAAGATGTTAATCTGGAAATCCAACCTGAGGCTGAAAAAGAATTAGTGGTCCCAGAATCTGAGAAGCAAGCCATGGAAGATCCTATTATAGAAGAACTCCCTGTTATGGAAGAAGAAAATCTGGAAGAACTCCCTGATGTACAAGAAGTAAATCTAGAAGAACTCTCTGTTATGGAAGAAGCAAATCTGGAAGAACTACCTGGTGTACAAGAAGTAAATCTAGAAGAACTCCCTATTATGGAAGAAGAAAATTCGGAAGAACTCCCTGAGGAACGACCTATTCATGAAATAATACCCTCTACTGAAGAGAGGATGGAGATAGTCTTTTAGTTGGCTAGACAGGAGATGAATGAGGAACTTAGAGATGAACCTGTGGATTTAGACCAAGCTCCTAAGCCTCTGAATCTTGAAAAGAAAGCACCTGTTGAGGGGGAGGAAACCCAAAATCTTGAGACTGATGAAGCATCACATCTGGATGAGTCCATCCCTGTGGCCACTCAGTACAAATTCCCTAGCTTCTATGATGTGAGTGAGTCTCAGCAGGTTACTGCAACTGGGCTTGATCTCTCCTCACTATGTCAGTTGAAGTCGGTTTCTAACTTTGCCCCTGAGAAAGAACCAGAACCTAAACCTGCCCCTGTCCCAACTCCTGCACCTGAACAGCTGTCTTTTGTTAGTAAGGATGATTTGAAGGATTTTAGAGATACTATTCTATCTGGAGTTGAGAATCTTATGAACTCCCAACCTAGTGCTGTGACAAATCTGAGTGAGAGAGATGCCTCACTACTTTTGGAGAAGATCATTTGGCAGATACAAACCAAAATGCTCCATGAGATTCAAGAAGTTTGAGTTGAAAATAAGTTGCTGATTAATGAATTCACAACCCTGAGAAGCATGATTGAAGATATGCAGAAAGAGATTCATTCCAGTTCAGAACCTATTGTTGCTTCTCTAGAACCTACTATTTCTCAAATTTCTCAAGATGTTGTGTCTCAGATTCACCCTTACCTGTTATCCTTTGATGAAAAGATTACAAAAGGGCATAAATAGTTGTTGAAGGAAATGAGAGAGCTTGTGGTGAACCTGAATAAACTCATTGATGAGTACACTGGTTGTCTTAAAAAGGTATTTAATCAGCTCAAATCTATGACCAATACCGTCAAAGCCTCTAATACCTCTATTGAATCGTCTAAACCTTCTTTGGAAAGTACTTTTCTCAGATATATAGTCAAAGAAGAGCTTCAGACTACTTTCAGTGGCTTCAATGTGACTTCCTTATCTGAAGTTTTCAAGAACAGTGATAGAGTTCTTGACCTTGTGCAAATTCATTCCAAGATTGCAAATGATGCCCAACAGGAGATCTCTAAGAAAGTGGATTTATATTTCAACCAAATTTTATCCAAGATTGATATGACCAACCACTTCAAATACCTTGTAGAGAATCTGCGAATTCCTCCTATAACTCAAGCCTTCAAAAACCAAGTACAGAAGCTAACTGAGTTTACCATATTGTTGGAAAAGTTCATGGAAAACAAATATGACTTTGAAAAAGCCATGCAGTATGGTGGAGAAATTATTACAGACTTCATAAAACTCCTGAGACCTTATCTTCATGTCTAGAGTACAGCAATTGTTGCTCCAGCAGCTGCACCTCTCAGACCTGGACTGCCTACATTCACCTCTTACTTAGCCTCAACTTCCATGTCTGTTGTCCAAGCTCTCAGTCAGATCCGGCCTATCATTCTTGATCAGAAACTACTTCGATCTTCTACTGCTCCTACCTTGGCTCCCTCAGTCTTTGAAGGTCTCCCTTTACCCTCAATATCTACCACGTCTCTGCCTTCTTCTATATCAACCACTTCCCCTATGGCTTCCTATTATACTGCTGATAAAGGAAAAGAGAAGGAAAATCCCTGAAGAAGACCATTTCTTACTACTTTTTGATGGGGATGTCATTCATTTTTGTCTTTCTATTTTATTTTGTATAGAACTGTTTACTCTTAATGGAATGTGAACCATTTACCCTCTCTTATTTCAACTTTTTGATAATCCAAAAAGGGGGAGAAGTTTCTGCATAAAGTTTCTATAAGATATTTTCTCTATAGTTGCATCAAATTTACACCTTAACTGTGCATGATTTGTTATCATAAAAAGGGGGGAGATTGTTGGACTCCTCATGTATTAATCATGTTTTAATGATCACAAATCTCATTAATGATCACAAATCTCATTAATGATCACAAATATTATTCAACCTAGTTAACTCCTAAATTATATCCAACCATGTGTATTTATGTTTCAAGTTCACTCATGTTTTATAATGGTTAAGCTCAATCCATTTCATGCATGTTATTGTTTAAGTCTGAATACTGATTTTTGCCAAAGTACAAGACACTGTGAAGCAAAACACAGTAAGCCAGACATCGTGATCAAGACACCGTAAGCTAGACACCGTAATCAATACACCGTGAAGCAAGACACAGTAATCCAGACACTATGAGAAAGACACCATAAGCAAGACACTGTGAAGCAAGACACAGTAAGCAAGACACCGTGAATCAAGACACAGTAAGACAGACATCGTGAGCAAGACACCGTAAGCCAGACACCATAAGCAAGACACCGTGATCAAGACACTGTAAGCTAGACATTGTAATCCAGACACCGTAATAAAGACACCGTGAAGAAGACATTGTGACACTCAGACCATGACACTCAGACACCGTGTGAAGGAGACACCATTTGCATAACATGTTGTGACACCATTTATTAAACTATTTTTTTGTCTTTCAATTTAATGTTTAACGGTCATATTTGATGCCTTTAATGCACTGACATAATTAATGTTTCTTTGTATACATAGTACGAGGTACGAGGTACAAAACACATAGAACATGTAGGCTAAAACACATTCATTCGAAGATAAAGAGTGGAGAGTGCCCAACAACCATAGAGCGCGACACTGAACAGAAAACAATCATTTAAACACGACCATGAAGAACACTTTGCAAGATTTTCAAAAAAATAATTTTTCACATGCATGCAATCCGACTCTCCTGAAGAACATACGAAGTACACTAGAATCCAGAGAACATCTTCACATTATCAAAGATCGTGGAGAACAAAAGCTGAATCGTGACACTCTTTTTTTCAAGACAAAAACCAGAGAAGGACTCAGAAGTTTTTTTTCTTAATCAAAGGAGTCCAGAGCTGCACTTCAAATCACTAGATCTTTCTAAAATAATATATACTCTCTCTTAGTGATTATTTTACTTAACTTTTGAGCAGTGTGTGTACTCTGTATATTCCACACACACAAACTGACTCCTGTGCTAAACTGAAGGATTTTTAAATCCTTACACCAAACTCATTATACTTTTTTTTACCCATTAAAACTGTGGAAGAGTTCTCTGTGTGGCCTGGTTATTGTTTTTTTCTACCCACAAAAACTGTGGAAGAGGTCCCTGTGTGACCTGGACAGTCTGTGTATTGTTTTTAACCCCGATCTAGGGTGTGGATCAAATTGTATTTATATAAACTGCTTGGTGGAAGGTGATCACCAAGTGGAGTGGATTAGGTCTCATCTTGAGACTGAACCACTTGTTTCATATCCGTTGTTCTATTTAAATTTAGTCTTCTCTGTTTTACTGCTTTACTACATAATCCAGAAAACTCTAATTTCACTTTGATAGTTAGTCTTGGAATGAAGTTATATCTTATTTGTCTTAGTAGGATAACTTCAAAAGTAATATTAATAATACATATTATGATTACTGAGAATTAATCATTATTCTAAGAATTTGTTTAAATAGTCAAACTCTTATAACATTATAACCTTGATTAAATGGGTTGTATCTATTTTTGGGGAAAACCATTTCTTTTAAAACAATATATTTGTAACAGAAATTTTTATAGTTACTCAATTCACCCCTCCCCTCTTGAGTAAACTACTCCGACCAACATATATGATACCAGCTTTTAACAATTTCAGAAGTTATTTTCACACTACTTACATGAGATTAGGATTTAGTCTCCATTGAGTTTGACAACATGGATTTGAATCATATTCCAGAATAATCTTATGAGTCCTGATAAGTGGGATAATCCCAGGAATATCAGACAGGATCCATACAATGTATTTCTTGTGTTTCTTAAGGACATATAGAAGCATCCTCTCAGGATCGTCTTGAAGAGAAGAAGAAATGAAAATAGGATGTATTCCATTTTATCCTAGGAAGGCATACTTAAGTGTATAAGTAAGTTCTTTCAATTCAAGATCAGGTTGGTTCAAAATTTCAGTAGAAGATTGGGACATTGGCTCAAGATAAATTTCTTTTTTTTTTTGAGTTTCATATAGGATTGATTCCCAATGTGTAGAAGTTTAAGCTACTATATTGGTTTGATCGGTGTTAGGGAAGGGAGTTGGAGTGGTCTCCATGAATGTGGTTTTCTGAAAGATTTCACTGATTTTTGGCCTTAATATTTCATTATAGGAGCAATCTGAAAGTTATTATATCCAAGGAGATAAGCTTCCTTCATGTGAATAAAGGAAATTAATCTCATCCTGACTTAAACATTCCTCAAATATTCCTTGATGTTCTATGGATTTATTATCAATGCTTCATATAATGTTTACTTCATGAATATACTCATCATCCCCTATTTGTGAGATTTCATTATAGATGTTCAAGTCTGGACTCATGTTTCCAAAGGTGATGGTCATGTTCCCATTTCGGACTCAGATAACAGAGTTGATTGTTGCAAGGAAGGGATGGCCAAAGATTATTGGGGTTTGTTCCTTGTTTCCTAAGTTTGGATTGTTGTAAAGGATAATGAAATCAGTAGGGTAGATGAATCTTTATACTTTTACCATAACATACTGTAAAATCCCATTTGGAAACCTAATGTTATGGTCAGCAAGTTGAAGTGTGACAGATGTGGGTTGGAGATCTTCTAGGCCTAACTGGAAGTACACAACATAGGGGATGAGATTGACTCTAGCACCAAGGTCACACAAGGCCTTGACAACTTTTCTCTCTCCTAGTTCAACATTGATATAAGGGAAACCCGGATCTTTAAACTTATGAGTAATGGTCCCTTGAATGGTGGTACTCACATTATCAGCCAAAAGGACTTGGTTTTTATGTGAAAAAAATCTTTTAAAAGTGCACAAGTCCTTAAGTTACTTTGAGTAGGAAGGTATGGTTTGGATTTCATCAAGAAGGGGAATGTTCAATTTGACTTGTGAGAAGATTTAACTTAATGTTTCACTAAATTAAGGCTTGGTTTTCCCCCTCATGCATTGAGGAAATGGTGCAGGTTGTGGGGTTGTTTTGTTGAAGAGTTTTTTTCTTTGACAATGTTATCATGATTTTTAGTTTGATCATTTGGTTCATTTGAATTTTAATCCAATTTTGAATCTTTAGATGGGTTCTGAATTAGTTGTTCAGGTTTCTCAATTGATTTCCCACTTCTTAAAATGGTCACAGACTTTATTTTTTCATGAGTTGTTTGAGTGAAACTTGACTCTCCCCTTACTGTTTGTTGTGGAATGGCTTGTGTAGGCATGGGTGCCTTTTCATTTTTTATGGTTTGAAATTCTTGTTTTAGGGAAGATAATTATAAGTTCATTTTGTCCATTTGTTTTCACTATTGTTCTAGTAGGATTTTTGGAACAGTTTGGGTTGGTGCTTGAGAATATTGGTTTATCCCAGGGGGATATTTTAGAGGTGGTATGGTTTGTTGAAAATGGACCGGTGGCTATTGGTATTGAATAGGTTGGGTTTGGAACTGGTTATGGGTTTGGTAGTTCTGATGGGGGTAAGGATTTTGTCCCTATGATTGGATAGGTTGTTGGTTATCTTTCTAGTGGAAGCCTGGGTGGTCATTATACCTTGGGTTGAAGGTGTTTTGGTATTGAGGATTTTTAAAGTTCAAAGCATTTACTTTCACTAAGGGTCCTCGTAAAATAACATCTTTGATGGATAGAATGGTTGGGAAGTTGTCTTTCTTATGGTCATGTTTGTCACAAATTGTGAAAACAGGGTCTACAGTTTGGATTTCATGGACTTTCCTAAGGTCTATCTATTTAACCTTCCTAGAGAGTTCTGTAAGTTTAGCCCTAAGGCTTTCCTCTTCTCCAAGTATATGAATTCTAGTAGTTCTTTGTGGATTTTCAGAATAAGGTTAAGTTCTCTATGTTTGGTTTTGTTCAGGAAGGCTTTCCAGATACTCGTAAGCATTGTTTGGGGCTTTGTTTTTAAAGGTTCCATTACACATCATGTCAATGAATTGTTTGTTCCCCAGGCCCAACCCTTCATAAAAAATTCTCACTTGTTCAGGTATAGAAAAACCATGATGTGGAACCATGTTTAGGGTGTCTTTGAACCTCTCCCATGTTTCGTAGAATGAATCTCCCTCTTTTTCAAAAAAGTTTTTAATGCACTTTTTAAGTGAAATTGTTTTGTGATGAGGGAAGTATTTTTTGTAGAATTCACTTTTAAATTGGTCTCATGAGTGTATTGATGTAGGTCTCAATTTGTTTAGACAATTTTTAGATTGATCCTTCAATGAAAAAGGAAAGAGCCTCATCTTATATGATTCTAGTTGATGTGGGGGACACATGCTTTCTACAATGTTAATGAACTCCTTAATAGGGTATCTCAGACTCCATCTCGTGAAAGGATGGAAAGTGGTTTAGGAAATGGGGTTTAAATATGTAATTGGTATCTCCTAGGGAATTGTGTATAATACATGAGGCGTCATTGGTCCAAGCTGGAGTGAGGTAGTCATTCATGGTTTGATCGACTACATTCCCTAGGTTTGGAGCTTCTTGATTTTGGTTTCCCATTTGATTTCCCCCAGGATTTAAAATTTGATATCTTGGAAGACCCTCCATTATAATTGATTCAATTTTTGATTATGGAGTATCAAAAAGATTATGATATAATGGAAATAATCCCCTAGGTTAACTTGACTCCCCTATCCTAGGACTTTCCACCCTAACTAGTTTTTTTGAATTATCGCAGGTGTAGGCAGACATGCGCCAAAAGGAAAAAAAGCAAGAAAGGGACAAGATAAGAGATATTGGGTGAGAATAGAATAATAGTGGTGAGTAAAGATGGTTTTGGTCTAAGTTACTTACTTGGTCCCCAGAAATGGAACCAAAATTTTATTCATACTCAAATTTACCCAAGAGATGAAGGTGGAACGGTCCTTGTATTTTAGCTTGGGTTGTCGAATCCACTGAGACCTAAGAAGATACCTAAGATACACAACCTATGAGATGGATTTTTGGATATGAAGTGTCCAAATTGGTTTTTATTTTAGATTATTTTAAAGAACACTAAGAACCCTAAGTGAATTAAATTCAATGAAAATTGGTTGATCTTAGGATTATGCTTGGGGTGGATTGAATGAATTTTACTTCTTTAGACGATTTTGGTTTTATTAATTCTTGATGAATCCATTCTTCAAAATGACACTACCTTCTTCATTTTCTGGTTTGATGCCAAATAAACTCAATTAATAATATCATACACACTTAGAGAACAAAATTCATGATCTCTCCAAGTTATATGGTCATTTTATTACTTGGATTTAGCTTCCTCAAACACAGTGATGATGAAGAGTAGAAATAACTGAAGAAAGGAAGTCTTAAATTAGTTATCCAATTAACAAAAATTAGTTCATAAAATAACATTCAATCCAGACTTTGAATATTCCTATGATCAACCCATTAAATGGTCATCCCTATATTGATGTTATACTCTCAATGGTGGGCAGAAGATGGATTATAATAATTGGATTGAAGAAATTAAAAACGCAGAAATAACGAGCACTCCTCCGTGTGTGTGAATGAAATTCACACTTATGTGTGAAATAATTCACCACAACATATAGATACCACTATGATTTGTGATTATACAGTTTTAATGAAATAACATCGGAATAATATAAGATAATGATGTTTATTAAGAACATAGAAATACAAAAAATAAACTTACATGGCAATTGAAAACATTACAAAGGAACTTTGGAATAATAAAATTACATCCAAAAACAAAATATTCCTTCCCCCTCACCACCACTACCTTAAATAGAAAATTGGTAATCCTTATACCTATCCTCAATCAATGTATTCCCAATTATTAAATTAATTTAGGACTTAGGGTGGTGGAAAGTAGTGGAGAAATTGATTCTCTCCTTGACTTTTTATCCTCCTTGTCTCCCCTGGAAATATTGTCCCGTATGGGCAAGAATATCGCCAAATCTCGGTGGTCCATAGAAGAGTCTTTTGTGTCCCTAGATTTATTATATAATTCTGTAAAATTTGGTCCCATTTGGAGTTGTGGATTGGGAGTTATGGACAATTTAGTGGGATAACATTCTGGGCCACAGATTCTGGCCTATATTTTGATATTTTATTTAGGCCGCCTTAATAACCACCATGGAGGCCGAATTATCACTGGATCCTAAAAAATTATTTGTTACTATATATTTCTTCTATAATCCCACAAAATTTGGGCTTTATTGGTCTTGTATCGGGGTCCCCAAATTTTCATCAGTGGGATGGTGTCCAATCTGCCTTCTCCATAATTATTTCCTTTCATCGCCAAATATTCCCATCATACTTTATAAATCCTCCATTGATCCCTGAATGAAAAATGTTCATATTTAAGTTTAGATACATTTAAAAAAATATATAATTAAAATATTGATAATTACATTCCTTGAAATCAGATGAATCATAGGGCCTAAATTGATGTACATTAGGCATGAAGTGCACAAATGATGAGAATGGATGTTCAAAATTAAAATCCACTAACTCAGGACCATAATATCAAAAATAAACATTTAATACCATTAAAATTTAATTAAAATATGTTTTTTTGTTGTCTAATCATCCATTTGATGCGGTGATGGAAAAAAATCACATCGCTTCATGGAGGAGATAGACCACACGTACTCACAAACGATGTTATCATTTTTCAAAGAATGGAAATGCAAGAAAATATATGATATATTAATTTTAAAAAATGATAAATATGTAATTAATAAAATATATATATATATATATATATTAAATACATCATCATAAATATCTATGAGATACTGTGATTCAAAATGAATTACATCGGTTCGTGAGGTGATAGTCTACCATACACATAAACGATGGTTTTATTTCCCATTTAATGGAAGAATAGATGGATGCAAGATATTAAATTAACATAATAAAATATAATTATATGGTAGATATTTATTTTATTATATCATTATGGTTTAATAAGATTTTAAGGATGTGGAAGAAGAAATAAAATAAAATGCTCGGTTAAGAACGATACCTCTTCCTCGAACAGTCTCTTTAGGTTTACACCAAAATCATTCCTAGGAGGATTTTCTATTCAAACCAAGGACTCTAGTGCATAGTAAGGGAATTAATTAATGGTTTTGGTTAGGTATTTTTAGAACCAAAAGTCTTTTAAGTGTGAATAAAATAGGGGATTTGGTTCCCTTTTGTAAATGAGGGGAGGGGCACTCTTGGAATTTCTTAAAAGACTAAAATCTAAAAATGTAATTCTCTATAAAAATGATTCAAAATGGATATATATTAAAATAAATGGTATTATTTGGTTTAAATACCATCAAAAAATAAAATTTTATTAAGTTTGAGCAGTTTTTTAAACCTTATCTTTTGTTTAACCTCTTAGTTAACCTATTTTAACCTTAATCGTAATAACGTCTTTTTCACTCTTAAAGGGTTATTATTTTATATATAAGGTGGAAATTGGATAATAAATGGAAATGGTATTAAATTATAGACCATATATTATAAAAAAACCTTTAAATATTTTTTTATGATTTTTAAATAGTTAAATAAAATATTATTTTCATAAAATGTCAATAATGTCATTTTTGACATTATCCATTTAATTTGACTTTAAATCCACAAATAAAAAAATATAATTTGAATATAATATTTTAAAACAACCATAATATATCATATGTATCTAAAATATTCATGTAACACAATAATTCACTCAAGTTATATTACTTTTAATATTTTTAATATTATTTATTTTATTTTTTTATTAATTGAATAAATATTATGTTGGAGCTGCATAAGCATTTAATGTAATTATTAAATCACTAAAAATTATAAAGAAGTCACCATAATAAAAATAATTTCATTATACTCAAAATAAAAATTTATATTCATTCACTTCTTTCTTTTTTCCTTATGTGAACACATAGTAGATATTCAAAAATGGGAGAGTGACATTTTATCTTTTTCATTACTTAAAATATTATATAGGTTATTTTCCATAGACAAGTGTCCCATAAATAATTTAACCTCAATAATAAGTTGATAAGGGTAAAAATAAATTCATCAAATAAGAATTAAGATAAAAAAAATTGTGGCTTATCACTTAGTTTTAACTTAGGTTAACCCGATTTACCTTTTTACTATGGTCATTTTTTTACTGTTTTTACTATTCATTATGATCAAAAATTAAGTTGACATAATTAAATAATATAAATTATTATAATTATAAATATTTATTCCATTTTAATAAATTAAAAATCTATAATTTGAAGAATTTTATTTTATAATAATTCTACAAAACATGATGGAAATCGGTTTTTTCAAGAAAATGTATTTTTCAAGCAATAGATGATATTATATTAACTCTATGAATGGTAATCATAATTATATAAATTTTAATTCATATAAATATATATATATAATATATAAATTTCATTTAAATCATTCCTTATTATGGTTTATTTTAATTAATTAAAATAAATAAACTTTATGCACTTAAAAATAGTTTTCAGATAACTACGTTTTAATAATAAAAATAAATCTATAACAAAATCGTGAAAATTGAAGATTAAAATGAAATTAATAAGATTATTATAAATAAAATATTTCATATGTCACTTTAATATTAAATATAAAATATAAAAGGACTTTTAAATTAATTGAGTTGGTGAAAATAAATGACAGTATTTGAAATATCAGAATTTTTCACTATTCACTGAAAAATCAATCATTTAAAAAAAAACTGAATATTTCACTCTAAGATAATTTTGATATTATAATTTTTAAAATTATATAATTTTTATAAAATATAATTACTAAAATTTTTATAAATTAATTATATTATCCACGCATAAAATCAATAGAATTTATTTTTGAAGAAAACATATTTTTGAAACATAAAATGACTTTACTTAAAATTGAGTTTTTATTTGTTATGAATTAATCAATAAATTTAAATTATATAAAACCTTTAGAGATATTTTTCATGAAACGGTTATTCCTATTCACACATGTTTGAGTTGGTTCCCTAGAACTAACTTGTTTAGTACTTGATTACATGTTTTTTTGTTAAATAAGTTTTTTTATCACATAATGATTATTATTCTATATAATATTTGTGTGTGATAATTCCCTTAGAATATATATTACACTAAAAATTCATATAATTTATCTACTATTATGAGAACCTAGTGGTTCCACTATATTATTCTTAAACCTTTTTATATGGATTGATGATATTTTTTGAAGGGACACAGATAACACAAGATATTAGGGGTAGGAGGGTCATAAGACATTGAGATTCCTTCTCATGGTATTCAACCTTGGTAATATACAATATATAAGGTTATGGTAACATACCCATTAATATTAAATCCACGTTTCTATGTGTCATTGGATATTCTTATTTGTGGATGTGTGTATCGATCCTTAGAAATTAAGATTATCATTAATAGATATCATGACTCATGTACTTTGTTGTATTGATGAAAACCATGATTACATATATCCATGGTGAATTAGGATTATTTGGGTGTGTCATGAGTGATATTTCATTAATTTATAATGAGATAAAGGATTTATCCCTTGTGCCCCTAGATGGAATTTGATATCTCATGCCCTTTGATAGGAATGGAACTGCGTGCATAAATCAATGGACATGATGTTTGGTGGGTGAGCTCATTTCAGAAATTCAAAGAAAGAGACATAAAACATATATCTTGATGGCACCATAATTTAACCTACTTGATTAGAGATATTGCGATAATGGGATTATATTACATGGTAAACATTCATAGGATTTTGGACGTCATTGTGGTGTTAACTTCTTTCTCTATGGATACCTTAGTGTGTTATTAGTCGTTAAACTTGGACATTATGAGGTTATTCTTAATTAAACTAAGAAGTGGGGCTAGAGGGTCACACACTAAGTGTATCCACAATCTCAGTTAGATTCTAATATTGATTTTAAAAAGTTGGAATAAATAATATTTATTTAGGTTTGGTTTATTATTATATTTTAATCACAAGCTATTTGAAATAATAAGTAAGTTAAATAATAATAATAAATTTTTATTTTAAAGTTTGGAGAATATAATATTTATTATATTTATCATAGAATAATTCAGTTACATTTCTTTATTAAATAGTCATTATTCAATGATTGGTAAATATCGATGAGGGAAAGCGAACCGAGTTTAATGGTCGATTGGAAATGGTATAATTGATATTTATTTACATTAATTATGTGTTTTACATGTAAATAATTTAATAATAATATTTATATTATTATTATTGTACATGGTTTCAACTAATAATTATGGAATTTGTAAAGGGTTTAGGGTGCAATTTTCCAACTCTAAAACTACCATAATAAATATCTAATTATATCTCTTTCTTAAAACAGAATTGGTGTGCACAATGGATAAAGTGAGAATATCTCAAAGATTATAAAATGATAAAGATATATATAGTGTTATCCTACCATCCTCTCTCAATCCAAATATATATTATCAATAGTTCTTCCACTCTTAAGAAGAATTCTATTAAGATCAACCGTGGATAATGCAAGCGATCAGGATCGACTATGCTAGCACCCAGTGATTCTACGACGTCGTTCAGAGATTGTGGTGCATGTGTGGATCACTATTATAGGGATTATGAACTTATATCATGTATTTAAATGATGTTATGACAAGGTATTATTAATTGGATCATCAATGAAATCGGAATTACAAGTTGAGTTAATTTTATATCTGCATATAAATTAATTATAAATTACATGTGAAGATCCTACACTTTTGGTTTTGGAATTTTAATCTAGTAAATTAATCTACTATTTTCATTATACATGGACTTTTTATCATTTAAATCAATGATTACATGTGATTTATGAATAAAAACTAGGATGATCATTCCATCAAAGGATGCTTTCATTGTGTTCGGAACCTATAAGTGGTGTCATAGGGGTCACATGTTTAATTTATAATTATTTATTATTATTTGATTATTTACATGTTTTTGTTATTTTATTTTACTTAAAATTATTCATTTTAATATCCAACATCATCTTCACTTCTCTTTCTTCATTCTCTATAACATAACTAGTAATCGGTTAATGATTAATAACTACAAAACATTCTATTCACACCATCTGGAGGTGCCAAAGGTTTTGCCTAGAAAAAACCAGAGTACACGAAGTGTACATCCAATATAAAGTCCATTTACTTTTTTTCACATGAATATGACACAAAAAAGTAGGATAGATATGATCCAATCATATCTAAGATCCAACAATAGTGGATCGGCGTGTAGATCCAGACGGACTGACACATGACATGTCGAACTACACATTGTGTAAGTAGCTTATATGCCACGTAGTCCCTATCTTCTCATGGATGAGAACATGGGGTGTACTAGTGATTCATGTATAAGATACATGACATGGTAATAGACATTTTATACAACTCTAAGGATACATGTCGTGTATTCTCAATACACATCATGTATCTTGAACACGTCTATGACTAGAAACACGGTCAGACCCAAGGCGTGTGCTATGGATATGGGCATAAGACAAGTACATGTCATGTAGTCTAATATCAATAGTGTTCTCAAAATTCCATAGAAAGAATAATTAAATGTATAATTAAACCTATTGATTATGTTTTTTTTTTGTTCATTCGACAATACATTCCATATCATCGGATAAAAAATTATATATTAAATTAATTTTCATATTAAAAATTTGAAGAACACATAAGGTTTCCTCTATGTAAACTTGTGTACTAAATTAATTTTAAATGAAAATAATTTTTTTAAATTATAGATGATGGTGAGTTAAGTATGTTTAGATTTAATTAAGATAAATTGAATTAATTATATTAATTCAAAGGTGTGTTATCTTAATTAAAGAATGAATCGAATTAATTGATAAAGAAGATTGAAATGGTATGCTCGTTGCTTGATATATAGATGATCATGAGATTATACCATCTCTTATGTATGATTATTTTATTTTATTTTATTATGGTTAAATTAAATTTGATGGACTGCGATTCATCCCCTCCTTATTATGTAAGGGCATGCATTCTTATGGTTTCTTTTATGTAAACCTCATTTATCTAATTCATTAGACCCCCTCACCTATGTGTGAGTAAAATCTTATGTAAGTATGGATCTATCAAGTGATAGGAGGCGGTCTGAGTCAAGGATCTGAAGCGAAATCAAGTCAATGTATAGAATCCAAGGTGGAATACTGTAACACAAACTATGTTATGGTTCAAGGTGTTTTTACTTAGGGTTTAGGGTTAATTTATCATCTGATAGATAAACTAACCATTAGAGAATCTCATAATCATGAAACTTATATTTTATCTCTGTCAGTTTCATGGTTAATTATATATTATTTTGAATGTTGTGTGATCACCTGATAAATGAATTAACAAGAATGCAAGATAGAATAAAATATAATTGGATTATGGGTAAATTTTTTTATCAAACATGGTCAATAAATTAAGTAAAATCCACTTGATATTAACAGGACATGTAAAAGGATAAAATGATCCTTACATGTAAGGATAAAAATCCCTTAATTAAAATATTAATTTGACTTAGCCTTCCACAAGTTAAGTTAGAATCAACCTCGTAGTTCAAAGTATGTGACCAAACCAAGTTTATGTGCTTTTAATTATCATGGAAATTTTATCTTTAATTTTTGGGTTCACTTAACTTAGTTTACATCAATGGTTGACTGCCCAAGAAAAACTTGGTGTAACTAAGAGGAAAAGGTTGAGGAAATATGATTTCGGGATTGGGGAGTCCACTCAATAGATCGTGGGACTATGATTTAATGTAGTTGGAAATTTATTCCTATCTAAAACCCTTCAAATAGTTTTTCAGGACCAAGTCTGGATAATAAGAAGAGGAATATGGATCCTTGCCACTAGAATATCTAAACGATAATATATTTTGAAACTGATTGTGAGGGATATTGGGTTTTAAAAAATATTGGGAGATTAATGAGAATTTAATTAATTTTAAATTTATTAATCTATTTTTTAATCAAAACAATTACTAATTATCTACTCTTAATTTGTATAAAATGGAAAATCAAACAACTTCAACAATATCTTTGAAATCCATACTAGATAAGGATAACCTTCTCACCGATGTGAATTTTACAATAATGGTATAGGTTCTTTCATGTTATACTACACCATGAATGTAAATCATACTTGATCAAAACCCTACTTCCTAAGTAACTTTCCAAAGAGACTAGTGAGGAAGAAGTATCTCTCTATGTAAAGCATATGGACGACATGATGGATGTATAATTTTTTATGTTATACTCCATGTACAATGATCTTTTAAATCAATATAATGATATGGATGCATATAACCTAGTTTATTACCTTTGGGATCCCTTTCAAGAGAAGGTAAGATCCGAGAGATATGAGATCTCCAATGAACTTTTCACGTGTAAGTTTGGAGATTCTGCACTAATTGGTCCACATGTAATCAATATGATTGGCTACATTGAGCACCTGGATATATTGGTTTTTAATATTCCTAATGAGTTGTGCACAGATCTCATTCTGTCCTCTCTACCCAAAAACTTCTCCAGTTTTATTATGAATTATAATGTGAGAAATAGTAAGAAGACACTATCAGAACATATTACTCTTATCCACCAAATTGATAAATACATGGGTCATGAAAAACCCATTTTCCTTATAGTGAATAAGAATAATAGGAACAAGTAAAAGGGGTTTAAGACTCATTCCAAGTATAAGGATCTAGAACATCATCCCTCTAAGAATAAGAATATCTAGGGGCAATGAAAGGAATAAGATTTTGTATGTTTTTTATGCGGAAAGTAGGGCCACTGGAAGAAAAATTTCACTCATCCAATGAAGAAAAGAGAAGATTCATGTGTTTTCAGTATTGAGTGTAATATTTCCATATCTATAAGTTGGGTATTAGATATTTCTTGTGGTGTACACATTTTTATCAAAATATAGGAACCAAGTATATTTTGTAAGACAACTAGGGATGAGGTGGATCTATGGGTTGCCAGTGGAGCAAGGTTGGATACTCTATCCATTAGAGACTACCATATCACATTGTTGATAGGATTGATTTTAGTTTTAAATAACTTTTATTATGTTAGTAGTGTTACTAAGAACATTATTATTATTTCTAGTTTAGATATAAATGGATTTGTTTTCAGTTTTGAAAATAAAGGTTAATAATTTTATAAAATAGCATATATTATGGTATAACACAATTTAATAATGATATTTATGTATTAAATTATGAAAAATAAATATTAGTAATAGATAATAATACAAACATGCACGACTCATATAACACTCAACTATGGCATTACCGTCTTGATCATGTAAACAATAATCATTTGATAAATCTCTATCAATATGGATACTTATACTCTTTTTATATTAAGCCACTTGAAATATGTCAGAATTATTTATAAGGTAAAATTATCAAACAACTATTTGGTGGTCAAGGTGAAAGGGATAAATATCTTTTATAATTCATACACAACAATGTGTGTGGACCTCTTCAAGTAGAATATAGAGGTTGATTCTCATACTTTATTACTTTTATCAATGACTTGAGAAGGTTTGGTTATATCTACTTGATGAGTTATGAGTCTAAATCCTTTTAGAAATTTAAAGAATTTAAGAATTAGGTTAATAATCATCTTGGTGAGAAGATAAAGAATCTTTTATCAGGTCTATGTGGTGAATATCTTAACTAAGACTTTATTTACTTTCTATGGGAGTATTATATTTTATCTCAACTCACTCCACCTTATACACCATAGTGGAATGGTGTTAATGAAAGGAGAAACCATACCTTGTTGGACATAGTAAATTTGCTGATGATTCAATCAATCCTTACATTATCTTTTTGGGGATATACATTATAGGTAGCATTATACTTACTAAACCAAGTTCCAACTGAAGTGAAAATGGTATTCCCTTCAAGTTATGGAGTGGAAATAAACATTTTTTTTCACATATTCATGCATGGGGTTGTAAGTTTTTTTTTAAGGATGGATCAAGAAAAAACCTAGTACCCTAAGGCATGAAGTGTATCTTTATATGATATCCTAAGAAAAAAATGGGATACTATTTATACAACCCTTTAGATAAAAAAGTAACTATCGTAAGACGCGTAATATTTCTTGAGAGGAAGAACATCCTCAAGGAGGATAGTGGGAGAAATATTAACTTCTATGAAGTTGATGCACAAGATACATAATAGTTGGTATAGGAATTGATTCCACATTCCCCATGGAATATGTTACTCATGAAACATAAGTACTATGTAGGAGTAATAGATAGGTAAGAGAACCATAGAGATATGGTTTTATATTCACTGATGAAAATGAATCATTATTGGTTTAAAATAATGATCATCTCTCCTTTAAGGAGGTAGTAGAGAGCTCATAAGTTTAAAGGTGTCAAGAAGACATGAATTATGAGTTGTATTCCATGCATCAAAACCAAGTTTTTGTTTTGATTAGTCTTCCAATTTATGTAAAACCTGTTAGGTGTGAATGGGTATTCAAGAGAAATATAGATATGTAAGGTAAATTAAATACCTATAAAGCACATCTAGTGGATAAATAGTTTATACAACATCAAGGCATTGACTATAATGAAACCTTCTCTCTAGTTGTTAAGTTTTATTCCATCAGAATTTTACTTTCCATAGTATCTTACCATGAATATGATATTTGGAAAATGGATTTCAAAACTTAATTCCTTAATGGGAACCTTCAAGAGTGTGTATATGACACAACCAATAGGTTTTGTGACTCTGGTAAATTTCAAAAAGGTATACAAGTTATAGAGATACATGTATGGATTAAATAAAACATTTAGGTCATGGAACTTTTGATTCAATGAATCCATAAAATAATTTTGTTTTATTAAGAATGAATGTGAGCCATGTGATTATAATTATTTTAGTGGGAATATAGTTATTTTAATAGTGGTATATATTGATGACATATTACTAATTGAAAATGATATATCATACTTACAAGAGGTTAAGGCATGGTTGAGCAAGTGCTTCTCCATGAAGGAATTAGGTTAAGCATCCAACATTATAGGGGTTAAGATCATACATGATATATCCAAGATACTTCTTGGAATAATTCAAGGTATATAAATTTACTAGATACTAAATAGGTTCAGTATGGAACAATCCAATAGGGTATTGGTTTTAGTGTCACATGGTATACATCTTTCCAAGAAAATGCGTCCTCAAACACATGAGGAAAGTGAGATAATGTGTAAGATACTATAAACTTATGTGATAGGATCTATGATGTGTTTCATGTTATGTATGAGGCTCGATGTTTCCTATGATTTGAGAATGGTAGGAAGATATCAAGTGGATCTAGGTGAATATAATTGGACTGTTGTTAATAATATCCTTAAGTATCATAGGAATATTGGGGATATGATCCTAGTGTGTGGAGGAGATGAAGAAATAGTCATAAGGGGTTATAAAAATTATAGTTTTTAGATATATCATAATTATTTGAAGTCATGTTATGGATATGTATTTGGTCTCAATAGAAGAGTTATGAATTGGAAGAGTTCAAATCATCAAGTTGTCACCAAATCTACAGTAGATTATGGGTATATTGTGTCTTTCGATGTATCCAAAGAAGTAGTTTGGATTCATAACTTTGTCCAAGAGTTTTATTTCATACCTAGAAGTAAATATCCTATCACAATTTACTGAAATAACACTGTAGTAGTGGATCTCTCCAAAGATCTAAAGTCACATAAAAGGACAAAGAACATACTGTAAAAGTTTCATCTCTTAAGGGATTTTTATTAATAAGGTGAAGTTGTGGTGAGAAAATTATCCATAGAGGAAAACATTGTGGACCCCTTAAAGAAGTATTTATCTTAGTAGAAGCATGAGTATCCTGTGAGAAATATTAGACTGAAAGCTTTTTTCATTTGGATCTAGTGAAAGTGAGGGTCTATTGGAGTTGGTGTTGTAGAATAAACTTGTTTAGTAATTTATTACATGTTTTTCATATTAAATAAGTTTTCTTATGAAATCATTATTATTCTTATATATAATATTTTTGTGTGATAATTTCCTTAGAATATATGTTATGTTGAAAGGTTATAGTAGTTACCTGCTGTGATGAGAACCTAGAGGTGCCATGACATTATTATTGAACCTTGTTCTATAGTTAGATAATATTATCTCACAGAACACATACAATATAGGATATCATGGGTATAAGTTTCATAAGACATTGAGACAAATTCTCATGGTGTTATCCTTTGGTAATATCCAATATAGTAGGTTATGCGACTAGGCCCGTTAATAGTAAATCTACATTTCTATATGTCATTGGATATTTCTTTTTGCGGTCATGTGTATTTATCCTTATATTTTAAGATTATAATTAATGTATATCATGACTCACTTACTTTTATGTATTAATGAAAATAATGATGACATATATTCATGGAGAAGTAGAATGAATTTGGTGAGTCACGAGTGGTATTGCATTAATGGATAATGTGAGAAAGGATTTGTCTCTTCTGTCCCTATATAGAAGTTGACATATCAATCCCTTTAATGGGAATAGAACTGCTTGCATAAATACATAGACATGGTTTTTTTTGGTTGAGTTCATTTATGGAAAGTTAAATAAAGATACATTGAGCATATAGGTTGATGGTACCAGCATGAAACCTACTTTATTAGATATGTCTCAATAAAGTGATTGTATTGCATGATAAACATTTATAAGAGGTTGGATGTTATTGTGGAATTAACTTCTGTCTATATAGATTCCTTGATGTGTTTTCATATGTTAACCTTGTACTTTAGGTGGTTATGCCTAATGCTGCAAAGAAGGAGCCTTGGAAGGTCACACACTAAGTGTACCCGTAATCTCAGCTAGATTCTAGTATTGAATTTAACAAGTTAGAATAAATAATATTTATTCAAGTTTGGTTGATCACCATAACTTAATCACAAGTTATTTGAAATAATAATTGAGTTAAATAATAATAATAAATGTTTATTTTCAAGTTTGGTGAATGAAATATTTATTATATTTATCATACAATAATACAGTGACATTTATTTATTAAATAGTCATTATTTGACGATTGGTAAATATGGACGAGGGAAAGTGGAACAAGTTTAATGGTCCAATTGAAAATGGTATAAATGATATTTATTTATATTATTTATGTTTTTCACATGTCAATCATTTAATAATAATATTTATATTATTATTTGGACATGGGTTCAACTAATAATTATAGAATTTTTAAAGTTTTTAATGTGCAATTTTCCAAACCTAAACATTCCATAATAAATATCTAATTATATTTATTTTCTAAAACACAATTAGTGTTCATAATGGATAGAGTGAGACTCTCTAAAGATTTATAGATATATAAAGATATCTAGAGTGATCTCTTCCACTCCTCTCTCAAGAAAATAATAGATCATCAAGAGTTCTTCCTATCTTGAGAAGAATTCTGCTGCGATCAAAAACAAACAACTAAAGTGATAAAGATTGGTTGTTCTATCACTCAATGATTATACAACATTATTCAGAGATTTTTGTGCATGTTTGTATTACCACTAGAGTTATTTTTTACTTGGATCCCGCAACACAGCGATAGTATAATAAGGTCTTGTTAACCGGATTATCAATGAAAGAAGAATTACAAGTTTAGGTAATTCTATAATTACTCATAAATTAATTATAAATTAGATGTGTAAATAATTTAATTTTGGTTATGTCATTTTAATATGATCAAGTAATATACTATTTTCATTATAAATTACATTTTTATCATGTGAAGCAATGATTACATGTGATTTATGACTAAAAGATAAGATGATTATTCCAACAAATGATCCTTATGTTGCACCCAGAACCTACAATACCACCAATTTTAGTGGTCATGTTTAAATAATAATATTTAACAGTATATTTAAATTAATTTAAGCTCGGTGTTTCATGTCTTATATATTATCAAATATAGTGTTCTTCTTTTAAAATATCAAGGTGTTACAAATAACGTGAAAAAATGACATGGAAAATGATGTGTGATGTGGAGATGAAATATAAAATAATGTATCATGTAGCAATGATGTGGTAGATAGATACCAACGAGCCCATACCCAAGTGGTAAGGGCTCTTGATTGGCATCCAAGAGACCCAGGTTCAAAACCGGGTGGAGACAAATTTCTGAGTACTGTAGCAGTACTGTAGTAGTAATATAGCAGGTATTGTTAGGTACTGTAGCATCCAGAAATATTCACCTGATTTGGGATTTCAGGCCACTGGTTTGGGCCTATAGGTCACAAGGGCCTTCGGGTAATCAAGGGTCTTCGGGTCATCAAAGGCCTTCAGGCCACAAGGCCTTCGGGCCAGAGGGCCTTTGGGCCACAGAGACCATAGAGTAGTCGAGTTCACATAGATCAGGCCCTAGAAGAGGATCAGAGCAATAAGAGTAGCAGTCACCAAAAGTAGAGCTAACCGGATTAGAATAATGAGAGGGTATGGAAGTCGCCATCGGGACCGGGTACCATACAGCTTTGTACGGGGCAATACTAGCTGATTAGAAATTAAAGGTGGGGAGCTAGGTGATCAATGATACAAAATCTAAGGAGTGGAAAATCTAGTGGGTTGGGCCTACAGGTCATTTAATGGGCATATATACCTTTGGGCCTTCGGGTCATATATTTCGGGTCATGTCTGGCTTTGTGCCTTGGTCATACGGGTCATGTACGGGTTCCCCTTCAACCCTTAAAAGAGGGATTATCCATAATAAAATAAAATAAAAGAAGGCCTTCAGGACATTTGGGCTAGTAGATAGATATTATTAATAGAGGATTTTAAAACTTATTAATTTTGGCATGAAAAATCCACATTGGGAGGTTTTAATTCATGCTAAATAGTGGAAATTAATTGAGCATAGTCATGGAAATAACTCTTCCCTTTCTCTAACTATTTATACCTCATTTGGGAAAAGGGTAATGGATGCAATTAATCTTACATTTTTATAAGCTCCTAAAGAGGAAAAAATCCCCATTTCCTCTCTTTACATAATGAAAGTAGTTTGTTTTCTTGGTGTTTGCAGTGTAAGTGATAATGAAGGTCCAAGAATATAGTGAGATCATCTAGCATTGACAACATACCATCAAGTTAGGACTATGTTATTTATATCATGCTCCTTTCTATATGAAACTTCTATTGGAATTATTTATAATAATTGGTTTTTCCTCCCTCATGTATTTTTATAATCGAATTTATAGAAAAAAAATATTTGTTTTTTTTGAATTCTTCGTTGCATCTATGATATTTATCTCTTTTCATAATTATTTACTTTTCAACCCAATAGTTTGATTATTATTATAAATTTTTCAAGAAAATATAAATTAGTTCTTTTGGTGGTTATGAATGATGTATAATCAAGAAAATTATTCTCCTTTCTCTCTATTTTATCTCTATTATTCTCTATTTTTACTCTTTATTTCCTTTAACATGTAGTTGATGGCCACTGGATCTAACATTTTTAAGTATTGGGGTCTCATGATGGATCTAAAATGGAGGTTACATCAAGGAACAATGGGGAGTGGTAGGGATGGTGTGATGATGGTGAGACTATAAGAATATGGGAGAAGGAGGATACCAACCATCATCATAGTTGATGGTGCGTGTGAGGAGACTAGCTTCCATCACAGCCAATAATGCATGTGAGGTGACTGGACATTATCACAACAAGTGGTTCATGTGAGGAGGTTCATCCATAAATGTGCATGGGGTAGTATGGTTGGCGCTAAGATTAGGGTGATGGAATGCTCAAGCTGCCACGATCATGGGGTGGCGATACCCTGATGAGCATTATAGATCAGTCCCCATCAATGGGGTTAGTCCCACTAGTACAAGCTAAGAGGCACACCTGGGATAGCCACCTAGGTCAATACCCAGTTTGTGGGTCTATAAAATCTGTCCCAACTAATAGTTGACCGACCAATTCAGTGGAGTCCACCCAACTCAACCCAGCATACAGTGCATGGACACACACACCAGCATCGAAGGGAACATGTGAGGTGTATGTGCACTCATCCCACTATTTTTTTCCATGTGGAATTCCCTAGGGTATTCCATGTGGCTAAGAATCCACATTTGTGTCATCTCTATGACTTCTTCATTGGGTTTCTATTTTTGAAAAATAAATATTCTATCCTGGTTATTTTTCCACATATATCACAATGGTGTGGTCTATTCATCCATTTGAGTCCATTTTTAAGGTAATATATTTAAACATTGAATTTAGGCTTGTGTAACTAACAACTAGGCTTTGAGTGTGATTATTAGAGTGTTCTCAAGGATGGTACTCCCCTATAGGAATGCTTGTTATGGAAAAATATTTCATACCATCCTCAAATGGGGATGGTATTACCCCAATGTACTTGGGGTATGAGATCCTATACTTAAGGATTTGATAGGTTTAGTATCCCCCAAGAACACTTTGGGAGAGTGATCCTCTAACTATGGAGTCTATATCCCCCTATCTAAAGATCTTAGACAAGGCACATGATCCTCCACTAGATTTGGTATCCCCTCCACTTACTTGAGGAATCGTATTCTCCACCATAGTTCTAGTGATTTCATATATTTTTCTTCACAATAATAGTTTGGATAATTGTTTGGTGGTTCAATATTGAAATAATGGTGGGTATGGTACTCCCTTAGCTAACTAACATACTTCAGCAATGAGTAGGCTCCCATTCATGGATTTTAGTGGTTTGGGGAATTTAGAAAGGTATATTATATCAAATTCTTTGAGATTTGGGACTCATCAACACCCTGTGTGTTCCTTCAAGATGAATTATATTACTGGTTATCGATTTCAAACTATGGGATTCCCACTTTTCTGAGTAACCTTAAATGATTATGAGGTACGATCTTTGAGGATTGGAGCTGAGATAACCAGGACCTCTCTATGTCCCTGAGACTTCTAGTGGATGATAATATCTAGATTATTATTTCCTTTTCTTCCTCTTAGTTTCTCTCTAGTGCTGGGAGCTTTGAGTAGAAAATTTGTTTTTTTTTTACTTTTAATTGTTTAGGTTTTCCTACTGGGTATTTTTATACTCACCTTTGCATAGGATTTGTTCCCACATGTGTTGTGTCTATGAAGATGATGCATAGGTTTAGATATATTATTGGAGATGTGGAGATAGTGTAGATTTTTCAGATCTGATGCTTGGTGATGTTGGTCAATGCATAATAGATCATGGTGGTCCTTGATTATGGAGATGACCATTGTGGCTAGTGATCATTCTATTAGTACACATAGTGAGGGGGGTTTCTTGTGTCATGTATCTTTTAGATTCCATAGGCTTGTTGGATATACGGTTCCTTTGTATTTTTATTTATGGTGATGTATTTTACCTATTGTAACATGCATGTGTTGAATAAAATTTAGTTTATTATTTATATATACATCCTATTGGTTATGTTTTTTGTTTTATGAATTAGTGATATATATTTATTACAAGTTTATATAGGATAAGGTATCCCATATTGTGATATATTCCTACTCAATGTTAGTCATTAGCCCTTATCCTATTATAGGTGGGCTTGGGGTGATGGTTTCAGTTTACAGCTGGTTCGGGTAGGGCCTTGGTGGGTTGGGTTATGTTAAAGGTAAAGCCATGATATGTTAGTCCATATAATATAAAAATTTATACCTTACAAATTTTGTGGTAGTGTCACCATACGACATGATCTGTCATATTTTACAACTGAAGAAGGTAGCTTTATGAAAACACATTCCATGCATTATGACTTAACCCAATCATAAATAATGATAGATAAAGGGAGTGACATGAATCCTTATTTCATAAATTTATGATATACCTTAGTTATAGGATAATATGTGCATGGGTACTAGCATGAAACCATTATTTACAACATCTCTCAATATTATCTTATGATATATCCATATGCATCTTATACATTAATGGATTTGGGTCATATATCTCCTTCAAAAAATTTATCATATGGACACATAGATATGTGATAAGAATTACATATAAATATAATTAGTTTAAAAAAACCTTGAAAGTATAGAAAACATAAGGATAGTATCATATTTTATCATATGTGATACAATAGACATACACTTATGTGTGGTTTTTTTTAAATTATTAAAATATTTTCAGAATATAAAATGTATCTTGTTATACAATTGGAAATATTCACATTATCATTATTCTATATTGGATTCTTATACTAATGAAGTGAAATTATGATTGAACTCTCAAATATATTAATCATGGATTATTATAGGTTATGATATAATGTTAAGTTTAGCATGAGTAGGGTTCTTGTATTAGGATAAAGAATATTCTCATAATGTACAAAATGAGTTTTGTGCACTGGATGAACCATGAGGTATACCACATGGAGTTTCATACACCATGTATCTAGTATACTTGGGATGCATGGTTCGTATTTATATTTCCCTATACCCAAGGTTAGAAAGAAACCTATCATGAGAACCATAATACTTTGATATATTTCTTACACAAGCCTTGATGCATAACTAATCTGGGGGTAGTTGGGTATGTAATTGGTTAGAGATTAACCAGAATAGGATTTTTCCTCTCATATAATGATTATAACATCTGAGACCTCAATTGAGATACACTGAGTAAGTTTATGGTCATACTTATATAGTATATATGATGTGATTATATATTTGGATAAAGGGCATGAGATGTTCTCATCCACTAAGGTGAATAATATGTGATGTATTCATCAACCTAGTCATTCTATATTCATAGAATTGAGAATATATAATTTGACTATATAAATTGGAATATTCTATGTCTCATTTCCACTCAATGTCTTGGAAAAATTTATCATATGAAAATTTATAATTTTATATGATTCAGTTGGTGTGCATGAGTATAAAGATGCATGTGCTTGATGAATATCATGCCAAATCCATTTGTAGCTTGAGTTATACTGGTGATTTTCTTGAGGCCACTATTTTATTATATTTATGAATTTCAGAATTCATATTTGTTGTAAAACACTATAAAGTCTCATGGGGTCATGATTTTTGGTTGACTATATGGGAATTGGGTTTTATCTCAAGGAATTTCTCTAAAATATTTTTAGATTTTATCCAAAATTAATTTGGATAAATATTCACGAGGTATTGTAAATTATGTGATATAAGGTGGAGTTTTTGATAGCTTTTCAAAAGTGTTTTGGAAGATATTCAAAAGATTATTGGATATGGTTTCTCAAATTATTGTTAATGACATAATAGAAGGTGAAATGACACAAAATCTAGGAGAGTTTAGTGAAAGTGGGAGATTGAAAGATATATTCATTAAAGATATTTACATATGTTGTATACATGACTATATCATATGGTATAATATAAGTAAAATAGTGAATATATTATGCCTTGTTAAGGGTGTATTATAAAACATGGTTGTATGATGATGTTTCCAATTGAATATTAATCAATTAATATCCATATCATTATTCCATGTAGGTTATCATTAAAACATGGATAATTAATTCACATAAGAGTTAAGTGCATGTTCGAAGGGTTACAAACCATTGTAATTGTATGAAATTTATTCATGTGTTATGTAACACATGAGAAAATGCATGGGGATCGATAATATCCATGAATCCTATATAAATAGATTAAATCCATGGATATGGGTTGCTCGTTTCATTATATATATTATATATATAAGATCTATTCCTCCTCTATTTTCCCTGAGAGGCATTGATATATTGTGGGAAGGAGGATTGTGCCCATGTAATGGGTGATTCATATCAACCTATGGATACACCATGGAAAGGGGAGTCTGATGATTACCCTTTATGGATATTTATCATACACAATTTAAGATGGATGAAACATTGATCAGTGATGTAAGGTGCACATGAAGATATTCATATTTTCTATATATTTATTCATATTTTATTCATGGTTAAAATTTGAAAATGATCTTTCTTGTTGTTTCCACTACATTGTTTAAGTGTTGAATGACCCTAAGAAACCCAATAATTTTATCAATGTCCATTTCATTTAGTCCCATAAAAACTCTCAAATAAAAATTTATTATTTTAATATAACTCATTTAAAATATATAAAACAAGATAATAATGAAATTTTTAAATATTTCATTATAAATATGATCACTTGACTACCTATAATAAAATTAATTTTATAAGGATGTACATGGATTCACTTTTTAAATCGGTGATTCTCAGTATTAGGGTTTAAATGTATTACAAATGTTTTGGGGTATCATAAGAATCGTCAAATAAAATGGAACTAAGGTTTTGTTGAATGTTCTGATTGAATATAAACCACACCAAACCAAAATCTCTAGAATGATGAAAAATATTAAGTAATGAATTCATATGATATTTAATATTAGAATTAATTAATATAAACAATAATGTATGCATATACACATCAATCACTTTCTGATTATAATATAAGGTGAGATATCATCTTTTAACAAAGTTAATTACAATTGATTTAAATTTGAATATTCATTTTATTACATTTAAAAAAAAGAAAAGAAAAATTGTTGATAAATTCATTTTATTTTTCCAATACAATATCAAGTATAAAATTTGATATTAGTTGATAAATTCATTTTTCAATGTGATTAAATCAAAAAATGGATTTTATTTTAAGATAATTTGTTGAAATAAATTTGATTTAATTTTGGGATATTTAAGGACCAAAAATGGAAATTTATTTTAGTTAAAGACCATTGTAGTTATAAAATCACTTGTAAAATCAGCTATAGAGGTCCCTAACAAAAATAAATTTCCATTTTTTTATCTCCACATTTAATTTTACTTTTGATTCTCATAAATTCATTTATTTATAATCAAATTTGATAATAAAAAAATAGACTGTTAAACGGTACTAAACACTACCCGACTCAATTAAATCAGATTGGAATAGGTGTGAATCAGGTTTTAACAAGATTAGGGTAATAAAATTATTATCCAAATTTAGGTGGGACTCATATTCCCATTATAGGTTAATCTAAACCCAAATACTCCAATTTTATCTCATTATAATCCCTGACAATCCTTTATAATCTCTTGATCATGTCTAATTGACACACTTTGATAATCCAATTTTTTTACTTTTTCATATTTCATTTCCATTTCCGGATTTTATTTTTGTGGAACATTTTATCATATATAATTCCACATTTTATATTAATATTTAGTGTGTTCCTTGGATGTTGATGTGTCGTCATTTTTATAGGTGTTGATATCCCGATGCAGTGGTTTACTAGAGGTAATTTTGGTCTCATGGGAAATGAAACACATGAATGGTCAGGAATTTTGAATGTGGTGTGACAAGAAATTCCATATAGAAATTTTTTCAATTGTCATAGGGAACTTTCACAGGGTTGAACCATAACTTTTCATGTAATTTTTGATTGATATATAGCACTTTCGATTATTGGTTGTGGGGTAAGTATCCTACAATCGTCTTGAGGGAATTTTCAAATGATGGTTGTGCCATGATTGTCAAATTATGAAATATTTTTCTACTAGGTTGTGAAAAAATGTGAAGTTTTATTTGGGAATGTTGGTGTTTTTTATAGGTGTGTTCAGTTGATTATTATTGTTTATAGTAGACTTGATTCTACTTATAATGGCCATAGATGAAGGTAATCTAGGTTATTATTTGAAGTTTTTCATGTTTAAATGGAAATATGTATTGCACATGTTTTATTTGTGGTTAAACTTGAAATGTTTTTTGCCCAATGGAGTATACTGAATTTTAGTGAAGCTATGTCTTTCAATGGAATTTTTATAAAAAAAATCAATGAATCTTTCATAAAATTTCTATAAAAATTTTACTAAAATAAATAAATGAAACCTAAGATAAAACTTACTTTCAAATTCTCACTGAAACTTTAAATAAAATTAACTAAAAAATTTGATCAAACATTCACTGAAACTTACAATGAAACTTTCACTAAAACTAAAAAATTTATAGAAACTTTCATGGAAATTTTAAATATATTTATAATTATTTAAAGGAACAATCAAGATTTATGCAGACATTGAGGGGTGGATCAATTATATTTCTCCTTTGTAAGTTTTCTTAATTAATAAACAACCTTCTCCTCCATTCAGTGAGAAATTACCCTACTGGAAAACAATAAAACAAGCACAACCATAGGAATATAGGTATTTACATGGTTTGCTACTCAATAAGAGTATATATTCCTTGGAATGGTTTAGCAGTAATAAAATACAACACAAACCACTATAAAATAATCCTTTTGGTGGTTATAGCAAGTAGGGAATGTCCTTTCACTTTCATAGCACTATAGTCAATCGACAGTGCATGTTCTCATCACAAAAATAAATGATATAATAATGTTTTGTAACAACTGTAAGAACCTTCACCAATAGGATTTTATATATTTTCATTGTTTCACTTAAACTTTCATTACTCTTGTCTTTCTTTTAAGTAATTATTCTTCCTCTTAACTTTCTTACACAACAGTGAGCAATAACCTTCTTCACTCTGATAGTAGTGTGTCTGATAATTTCATCAGGTATAATCCATTTGGTGTGTCCATATGGTATACTTCATTCAATGCCTTTTATATACCGATACCAATATGATGCATTGTTTGACTAATTTCCTCAGCACATTGTTCATCTAATACTTATTCAACTTATTTGACAGATCACATATTCACATCATTTTTCCAATATAAATAGATAGGAAACTTTTTATGGTATCCTTTTGGCTGATACCTATTCACCCTATTTGTATGAATAACTTCTAAATTCAGAATCTCTTTGCCCAACTTCAATAAAAACTACACTTTCTCCTTGGTTCACTAACCCCCTTTATATAGTTAGCATTCCTCTGAGTTTTTAAGGTGAGGAAAAAACTTTAAATTCAAACTCCCACTCAAAAATTTGAACGTATTTCTTGAAAACTTACTTCTTTTAACCGCATTCAAACCTCCTAAAAGATAGGATCTTTCATTAATACTCAGCATCAAAGATATTCAAACCTTACTTATATTTCAGTTTGAATCAAAAAATTCCTTCATGATATTTGTAACTTTAAATGATCATATTTTCATCATCACTTTTAGTATTTTATGAAAATTTCATAAATCCCTTCAAACCTTCCATCTAATACATCTTCATGACATCCTTCTAACTGATGAACCTGCATCTGGTGTTCCTATAAAACTTTGTAGTATAATATTTTAAGACTTTTACTATAATATTCATCCATCTAATGATATGCATCAGAAACCTTCATCTGTTTACTTCACTTGGAAACCTTTATCAATGAAATTAATATGGATACTTATTTATAATGACATGGAAACTTCTTTTTTATCAATCTACAACATCTTTAGTTCACATTTTAAGCTCTGTATAATTCCATCCAATAGAATTCATACACAAGAAAAAATTCTTTAATTTTATGATCATATAAAAAAATTCATTGGACTCACAACTTTTTTTGTATCCAATGAACCTTATAACATTGGTTCATCTAGTGAACTTAGACTAATGACATTATAAGGTTCATCTGATGGACCTCATATGATGAAACCTCACATATACTCTTGTTAAACACTTCTTTAAACTTCCTATGATTGATAAAATTTATAAAATTTATGGTCGATAATACTTTTTAATAAATACTTGATTTAGTAACCTCAATCAAACATACTTCATACAACTTCATACCACAGTCTTGGTACTACTTCACCTCAAACTCCCCTTTTCAATTTAAGCTTGGATCATGAAAATTTTTAAATAGTAATGATTCTTGGAACTATGAATAATAATAAAGCATCACCTGGTTTAACTTCACTCAAAAATCTATCTAATGGAACTTATGATCACATTAAGATAATATTTTGGTTTGTGTTCTAACTGATAACATCGTACTGATATAGTATGTCTGATGAACTCAAGCTGATGGTCTCCATCTGATCACCTTTGTAACTCAACGATGTTAATTGATTTATGTTCTCAATAATGTTAAGTGTTTTACATTGATCAAAAAAATAAAACATATAATCCATTCTTATTTATTCATAATGATCCTAAACAACATCTTTTTATCACAGCATCTCCTCTAAGCATCTTGGTCCCTACAATCTCCCCCTTTGGATTTTATTGTCAACCAAGGACCATAAATTGCTAAAACTTTATAACTCAAGCAATGGATCACTTATCCAATAATTCTAAGCATACATGATCTAAGTAGATGTGGTAAATAATAATCATTAAACAACAATGCCATGTTGTCCATAAGTAGTAATTTAAGTAACTTTTCTTACAAGATTTTTTGAACTTATTATTTCACGTCAAAACTTCATCATCAAAAACAAATTAAACTTATAAGAAAAAAATTCCTACATCCACATCAACAAACTATTAAAATGGTGTACACATGTTTAAATTGTAACCTACCCCTTTTAAAAACTCCCCATAAATACATTCTCTTCCTTAAAAAAGTAAATAACATACTAATGGATAGATTTATGTTGCATTATCCCCCCCCTAAGAAAAAACTATCCAAATAGAAGGTGGGAGAGGGGGAAAAATACCACATATCTTATCCTTGAATAGAGTGAGGTTGTACAGCCATGATCAACCTTAATTTATGAAATTTTCCCTTCGGCGGTGGTTTAGTGAAGATATCAGCAACTTTCTCTATTATAAAAAAAACTCCAACATTAGTTCATTTATTTCCACGTAATATTTGATGAATTGATGTTTAATATTAATGTTCTTGGATTGAGAATGTTTCACTAGATTATTAGTGATATATATAACACTTTTATTATCACAACTCAAGAGAAGGGGAAAGTTCATATCAAATGAAAAATATTTCAGTCATGTCTTCATCCACATTAATTGTGTAATAGCTTAAGTGTAATCTATATAATTAAATTTAGTAATGTTGAGAGTTACTAAATATTTATTCTTTGTATGTCAATTCACACATTTTATCCCAAGATGAAAACTCTACCAGATGTGAATATTCTTTCATCAACACAGTCTGCCCAATCTATATCTCTGTAAACAAACAAATCAATATTTCCTGGGTTGTCATATTTTATTTTGAAATTAAATATACCTTGTATATATTTGAGAATTATTTTTCCTACCATAAGATGAGATTCCTTAGGTTCACTTTGATACCTAGAAAACAATTTAATGACATACACTATATCTTAACTTGAAGTTGTTAGATATAATAGACTTCAAACCAACTTTCTAAACTCATTATGATCAACCTACTTTCCTTCCCTATATTTTGACAACATTGTTCCCACTGAAATAGGTTTGGAAACTGGATTTTATTTTTTCATTCCAAACTTATTCATAATTTACTTGGTATACTTCTCTTGAGATAGGAAAATTTATTTCTTATTTTGATAGATTTTTAATCTAAGAACATATTTTATTTCTCCTAACATGAACATTTAAAATAACTTTTTCATCTCTTAAAAAGCATTTCACACATCTTCATCATTCCATAAAAATATAACATATCAATATAAATAATTACAATGAGGGAAACCTCATGATTTTATTTTATTTTGAGGTTACTATCAACTCTTAATTTCTTTAAATTCAACTTCCTTAATCAGGTATAAAATTTAGAATACCAAGATCTCAAAGCTTTCTTCAACTCATACAAAGCCTTCTTCAACTTGAACACATGGATTACATATTTCCCAAGAATTAATCCACACTATTTTTCAATATAAAATTCTTTATCAAACTCTCCATTAAGAAAATATTACTTTAAATCCATTTAAAATATCTTATATCTTTATTGTGTAGTGATAATAGGAAAGATTCTGATATTTTCTAGTCTTTACACTGGGATAAAGGTCTCATAAAAATCAATGTATTATATTTTTTAGTATTTTTTATAAACTATTTGTTCCTTATTTAATATCACTTCACCTTTTTCATTCAACTTGTTTTGAAAAACCCATTTTGTACCAATAATGTTATTATTGTATGGTTTGGGTTTAATTTATCATGTCACATTCTTATCAATCTGAACTAACTCTTAATTAATGGAATAAATCTACTCTTGATGCTCCAAATCTTATTCAACATCTCCTAGATCAACCTATTAATACAAGGAAGTATGTGAAACTGACCTTTATGTTCTTCTAGTTTGAACTTATTTCCCTTGGTCTCCAATGATGTTTTGGACTTCCGCCTATTTCCTCATCCTAGGATGAGATGAATGTAATTGTTCCTTATCAATTGAGATAGTCGATTTATAATATTCATTATGAATAACTTCAACATTATTACTCTTATTAAGAACTTTTTCATGTTTTTTAACTATTACCACTTCATCTTCCCTTTCTTCCATATCTACAATTGCCTATTAAACATTATTATCATATTATTATATAACTTTCACATCTTCAAAGTTGATAATATTTCATATTTCTTTATTATAACACATGTATCCTCTACTATTATGAGGGTATCCAAGAAAGATTTCATCAACACCTCTCTGGTCAAACTTCCCATGATTCTCACCCTTGACTTTAATAGTGCAAATACTTCCAAACACCATTAGGTATTTTAAACTTGGGTTTTATTTATAAAACATATCATAAGGGGACATGTCAGAGTTTTTTCTATAGAAACATCAATTCTTAATATGAAATACTAATCCAATATCTTTCCTCCAAAATAATTTATATGTATCATGTTCAATCAATATCATTCGAGCCATCTCAACCAAACTTATGTTTCTTATTTCAGCAACACTATTTTTTTGTGATGTGTATGATACACTAAATTCATGATGAATGTCATGATTTTTGAGGTTGTCTTTAAACTCCTCATTTTCATATTCACCACCATTATTAGTTTGAATCTTCTTCACATAACATATACATTATTTTTCAGCACTTCTCCTAAAACTCTTAAACATTTTGAGATCCTTTCTCTTATGTTTCAAAAAGATAAGACATGTAATGTGATTAAAATCATTAATAAAGGAAATAAAGTACTTATCTTTATTTTTTGATTGTTTTCTCATGGCATCATATATATATAAATGTATAAGCTCTAAGGGATGAGTTTAATGTATTTAAACTTTCTTATGTACAATGTTTTTAATCCTCCCTTTCTGACATATTTAACAACACCAATCTCTTCTTCTTATCATGTTAAGAATATCAAAAATATCACAACTAGAAAAAAGGGCTTTTGACACGGTTCAAAACCATGCCAATAGGCCCCAAAACCATGGCCATGGGCTACAGCCATGATTTTGGCCAACTGTGGCCGCTATCGTCATGGCAGTAGGTATAGGCCTATTGCCACAGTTTTAACCGTGGTAATAGCCACCTATTGCCACGATTTTGAAAACCATGGAAATAGGCCTCCAAAATAGCCATCGTAGTAGTTTACCTATAAACACGGTTTAAACCATGGCTATATATGGCTATTTCTATGGGTTTTAACCATGTCTATAGCATAGGAAAATCGTGGAAATAGCCTAAATCAAAAATTTCACTGGCGGGTTTTGATCCCTGCACCTCCACTTTGCAATCCAGCGCACTTACCACTACACCATGCCATGATTCGGGTATATATATATATATATATATATTATGATATATATATTAATAAAAATCATGGGAATAACATCAAAACTGTGGTGGCAGGGCTTCCCGCCAAATTTTTTGCGGGAATTTTTGTTCCTGTGGAAGCGCAGGAACCCTATAGCCACGGTATTGGAGAACTATGGCTATAGGGATTCAAAAAAAATAGTACTATGTCCATGGTTCTGAAAAACATGGCTATAGGCCACGAAAAATAGGCCTATAACCATGATTTTAAAATTGTGGCTATAGGCCACAGAACCGTGGCTATAGGTCCGTGGCAGTAGCTCCATTTTCTAGTTGTGTATGTTATCTATTTATTAGATTGATTATATTCCTTCATCACATATGTTCAATCCTTTCATTCCATAACTTATTTTATTCCATCATGCTCATATATCATGAACCTTGTGCATCTCAAACTTGAAACAAGTTTCCTTTGGTTTATTTTCCTCTCACAAAAAAATTCTCATCATCAATTATTTTCACACAAAAAACATCTATTCTAAAAAATATTTCATTTCCTCCATCAAAAATTTGTGAAACACTTAACAAATTGTGCTTTGTCTCATTAACAAACAAAGAACTTATATATTTCAATATTTATTTTCTAGTGATAGAAAATCCAATGACTTTTGTTCAAAGAGACTCATCATTTATAAACATCACTATCCCTTCTTTATAATCTTTTACATTATTCAACAACTTTAAATATATTTTCATATGTAAAAAATACTTAAAATATAATATCCAAGGTTGTTCACTTTTTGTAGATTTTAGGGTAGTTTCAACAATTATAGATTTTTTTCCTTACCTCTATCTTCCTTCACAAATAGATTTTTGAGATTTTTCATATAAATTTTTTTGACCAAGTAACGTAATAAGTCATTCTTTAGCAAGGATTAAAAGGTGATTGCATATTATTTAAATAGTTTCGAGATGTTGAAATATATTTTTCAGTTTTCAAACTGGATTCCTCGGGTTTTCTTCTTTGAGTGGGTTGACTCCCCCTCAAAATCTGCATCTAAGCCCTCCTAGATTTTTTGTAATGTTGATGATTAGACCATTACATTTTCATCATATGCCTAAAGCTTCTACAATACTAGAAATATCCATAAAAACATATTTTCCTTTATAACTTACATGCTTTCAAGAAATATTTACCAACTTTCCATTATCTTTCTTACCATCCACCTTGGCACTTTGTTATAAACCAAAGTTTTGGTAACATCATAACATATTATTCTTAAACTTATATTTCTTCTCATCCTTAATAGAATCTATAGTAGTATAAGTTTTTTATTTAGACTTTGAAACCATGGAAAATTTAGGTTTTTAACACCACTTGTTTTTTTTTTGTATACATAGTCTTTTTAGATTTCTTTTTATTTTAAACATATCAAACCTTATTATTAAACTTTTAGGATAATTTTTACTGATCCTTATGAGTTTTAT
Organism: Viscum album; assembly: GCA_963277665.1. Classification (NCBI taxonomy): domain Eukaryota; kingdom Viridiplantae; phylum Streptophyta; class Magnoliopsida; order Santalales; family Viscaceae; genus Viscum; species Viscum album. The sequence goes on from OY728159.1 coordinate 1,941,826,344, forward strand.
AATTCTTATAAATTTCACCAACTTCTTTAACTGGGTTTTGTGAATTTTTAATTTCTTTCATAATTTTAATAAGTTTTTATTGAAAAAGATCTAATTCTTTCTCCTTAAGTTGTACCTTTTCTTCAAACATGATGTTTAGGTTATTCTATTCATAAATTAACTTCATAAAATCATCAATGTCATTTATAAACTTTGATTTTTCTTGAATAAAATACTCTTCCTTATTTTCTAAAATATTTTATTTCTTAAACTTATTGTTCTCCTTCTCAAGTCTAAAAATATTTTGAAGACATTATTTCAACTCTATCTTAAGAATAAACTTCATCTGGGTATCTTATTATTATTCTTAATATATACTACTTCCATCACTAATGAACTTTTCATCATTCACTTTTTCAATAAGAAATTTGTCAACAACATCATCACTTGAGTTTTCATCCTCCACTTCACTGTCACTATCTTCCTCACATTTGAACAAAAAAAATATCTTATTATATTTAGATAACTTCTTATACTTTATTTTAGAAAAGAACTTTGATTTTTATGACTTATTATTCAAATATATTCTTGAATTTTTATCTTCTTCATCACTATCTTCACCTTACTTTAGTATTGGAAAATTTTTAGTAAAGTGTACAATGGATCTATAGACAAAGTAATTTAGTGGTAACTTTCCTTTGTACGTCTTTATGTCTCTTTTCACATTTTAAAAAAAAAGGACATAAATTCATCAAATTTTTTACTAAACTCATCTTATATGTTAGATTCACTGACTTATTCTTAAATAGAAGATTTATTATATTTTCTTTTTTTGATGTCCTAGAAAGATATTTCTCGATCATCTTTCTCCTTATTCACAATGGTCTTTTATCTTTTCATTTGATATGTGATTATAATGCTATATATATCATACAAAGAAATATTTTCAATATCTCTATCTTCTAGAGATGAAAATTTTAGTGTCAAGTTTATCATTAAGAATACATAATGTTTTTTCAACAATAGTTGAATCTTATAAATTCTCACCAAGACATATAATGGTGTTTACAATGTCGTTAACTCTTGTAAAAAAGTCACTGATGGATTCAACATCACCCATCTTAAGATCTTTTTACTTCAATATCTAGATTTTTAACTCAACTTTCTTCACTTTTTTATTTCCTTTATATATTTTTTTAATTTGTGTGAATTCCTTTATTCATCCTAATTCCTTTAAATCTCACAAACTTACTTTTATATAATGATGAAAGTATAACATTTTTTGATTTCCCATCATTCTCTAAATTCTTCTTATTATCATATTTTATGGGATCATTCTTGGAATGAGGATGGAAGCCATCTATAGCAGTCATAAGAACTTCATAGACAATGGATATATGATAAGTTAACATTATATCCATCCATATATGATAGTTATTCCCAACTAAGATAGGAATACCCTTACTATTAATAGATTTTTGAACATTCATGGAAACCTTCCTTATCTTTAAACTTCAGCAAAGAGTCAACTAAGGTTACCTAGATTTGATACCACTTGAAAGGACCAATCAGTATTTGTATGACCATTGATAGGGGGTTGAATTAGTGATATTTCTCCATTTTAAGTTTTCTAAATTAAGAAAAAAAACTTCACCTCTGTTTAGTGAGAAATTACTCTACTATAAAACAAGATAACAATCATAACCATGGTAATACATGTATTTACAAGGTTCAATACTTAATAAGAGTTATTGGTCCTTATAAATATTTGTAATTAATCCAAGACCATTCAAACCACTAGAAAATAGTAATTTTGGTGGTTACAATAAGTAGGGAATATCCTTTTACTTGCATAATCTATAGTGCATGTTCTCCTCGAACAGATAAATTATATAGAAATGTTTTGTAACAACTATATGAACTTTCACTGATAGTATTTGATAATTTAAAAATATGCTGCTTGAAATTTCTTCACTCTTGAATTTCTTGTAATCACTTCTTTTTCCTCTTCACTTTCTTACAAAGTGGCTAGCATGAACCTTATTTAGTTTGATAACATTTCATCTAATAATTGTATTTGGTATACTTTTCCTAGTGCATCCATCTAGTATACTTAGTCTAGTGAATTTTGTATACTGATACCAATCTAACGCATTTTTCAACCGATCACCTTGGTATATTGTTCATCTATTACTTCTTCAACCTGTTTGATTGATCTCTTGTTCATTCCATTCATATGATACCAACATATAGGAATTTTTTTTGGAATCCTTCTAACTAAAGCCTCTTCACCCTGTTCATCTAACCAACTCTTAACTTTTGTAATGCTTCACCCAACTTCACCAAAAACTATAATTTCTTCTTAGTGCACCAACCCCCTTTATATTGGTAGTGTTCCTCTAAGTTTTTAGGATGTGGTACAAACATTAAATTCAAACTCCCACTCAAAACTCTAAATGACCCACTCAGAAATTGCCTTCCTTTGACTGCATTTAAACCTCCAAAACGATATGATATTTTCTTAAGACTCAGTGTAAAATGTCTTTAAACCTTACTTATATTTTTTTTAATCACATTTTTTCTCTATAATTTTTATAATTTTTAATGATCAACTTCTCATTATCGCTTTTAGTATCTTTATGAAAATTTAATAAAGTCATTTGAACCTTTCATCTGGAGAATCTTCAAATATTATTCTGATAGATGAAACTATTTTGGTGTTCCTTCACTACTTCATAGGAACATATTAGAAGTATTTCTCTAGATTCTTCATCCATATGATGATAAACAATAAAAACCTTTGAATATTGCCTTCACTTGGAAACCTCTGACCAATGAACTTCATATGGAGATTTTTTCTAATAACACAAAAAAAATTATCTTATCAATCTACAACATATTTACTTCACATTATAAGATTTTTGTAAGTCTATATAATATAATTTGTACACAAATCTACATTATTTCATATGATTACCATATAAAATATCTTTTAGTGGACTCATAATAATTTCTCTATCTAATGAACTTTACAAAATTGGTTTGTCTGGTGAACTTGGACCAATGACATCATAAAGGTTCACCCAATGGGCCTCATATGATGAAACTTCTTGGAGACTCATGTTTAAAACTTCTTCAAACTTCCTATGTTATAAATAATTTAAAAATGTATGACTGATAAAATAATGTAATAAAAACTTAATTCAGTAACCTCAATCCATCATACTTCATACAACTCCATGGCATGACATTTGTACTACCACACCTCAAACTCTCCTTTGTACTTAAAGCTTGGATCACAAAAACTTTTAGTGGTCATGATGTTTAGAACTATGAAGAACAATAAAGAATAACCTGGTTTAACTTCACCAAACATCTATCTGATGAAACATATGAGTACATTAAGATAAATATTCTATTTCATACTCCAACTAATGACATCATAATGATAGAGTTTGTCTGATGAAATCAAGACAATGGACTCCATCGGGTCACTTTTTTAACTCAATGATGTAAATTGATTTATGTTCTTAATTATGTTAAGTTTTTTACATCGATCAACAAAATAATAAAAAACACAATCCATTCTTCTTTCTTCATAAAAAGTATAACCAATATCTTATTATCGCATAATCTCCTCAAAGCATCTTGGTCCCAACAAATTTCTTGTAAAAATAAATTAAAAATATTTTATAAGTGAATTTATTATAAATTTAATTTTAGTTGTAACTTCTTCTTGGACTAGGTTCTTTTGATATGATTGGTTTGTTTCCATATTCTTCATAAGATAGATAACTATTATTTCATAGTCCAAGATTGTGTCACCCTGTTGAGGGGTATCTTCCACAATGAACATGGGGAAAGTATTGTCCAAATAATCAGGGCTATATTTTTTTATGATTTCTTAAATATATTCTTTTTACAAGGGTGTAAAATTTTATAAATTTAATCATCTATGTTGGTTGATTTAAAAATTTATTTAATTTCAAAGAGTAGAAAATATATCATTACTAATTCGTCCTTCTGATAAATATCATTTTTACCACCATCGAATTGAGGTTGCATCAATTTGTAGTGGTTGAAATATTTTCTCTCCACATTAAAAACAAGAAATGTCCAATAAACATTTGTGGTCTTGATGGGGATGAAAAATTTTCCATTTAACTAGAGTGTATCTTTAACTAGTTTATCTATCAACATCTATATCAAATTTTAATTTTTCCCTACAAATATTAATAAATTTAGAAAAAAATTGAACGATTACATTTTTAACTTAAATAATGTAGACAATAGTATAATTACCATGGTAGCCCTGGTAATAAATGTTAATTAATCTGGAAAATTTCCAATTTTGTTCCCCATTTTACACTTGTTTTTTATTATTTTATCATATTCTTATGTTACCCAATATCATTGAAAATTAGTGGAGTATGTGATACTAAGTGGAAATTATTTTAAAATAATCTTGGATAACTTAAATATTCACCATACTAATCATCATTTATTTTTTCTAAAGAGATAAAATGTCATCCATTTCAACTGAATGGAACCTTTTTTTTCAGAATTCTATATGTATTCTCTACATAAAAATAATAGTTATGTATAAGAAAACATGTACTGTGAAGGTGAATTTAATAGAAAATTTTAAATTAAGGGTGCTCATACCCTTTTTCCTAACAATATACCAGGTAGGCTCACCTCTAGAATCTTTTAAAGACACTCATAGTTTGATTTCTAGAATCAATGACTTTTCCTCACCCATTTTAGTATGAAAAACTACCCAAAAATATCCTTTATCTATTTTGGTTTCCCTAAAATATTGTATATGTCAACGATTTTTATGGCTTAGTTAGCTTTGTTGTTGATTTTTACTGTATTATTGATATTTTTCTTCTTCTTATTTTTGTTTCATAAACAAATATCAAGTACAACTTATTTTCTTTTCTTATTCTTTATTTTACATTTTTAATTAGTGATCAGGTTTGGTGTGTTCCTATTCTAGTGTTTTCAACTATGTTTCTATTTGTGGGGGTGTACACTATTCTTAATATTCTTCCTTACTTTATATCGCTTTATCATCTATATGGATAGCTGGCTGACATTATATTGTAGTCAAGGTCCCAATTTTCTTCTCTATGATCCTTGTTTCCTTGGGATGTTCTATCTAAATTTGTTTCTTAACTTTAATACTAACTATATCTTAATATTTTGGTGTTTAACATTCAGCTATCCTTATTTATTTTCTATACATTACAATGATTCTCATCTATTGTTTATCTTCTTTGTTACTAACCCACTCCCTTTTAAGGTTCATTCTACTTACCTATTTATTGTTATTTCCAGCTATAAACTACTTCAGTATTTTAATTTTTTTTATCATTTTTACTCATCTTTGATTGCATATTCTCTATTTTTCTTTTCAAAATTTCATTTTTATTCAAGATCTTATAGTCTCTCTTTATCATCATTTGTATCCTCTTGTACTGATACACTACATCCAATAGTGGATGTCATTTTTTTCACCCTATTCATGTTTATCAACTTTGGGTAGCTATTTTACATAACAATGTTTATTAAGGGAATCATTAAAATAACACATAAATTTTAAGACTTCCCCCACTAGCTTGAACTTGTTGACCCTTAAGTTTCTTCTTGATAGATGCATCCAAATCTTCCAAGATCCATTTTATAAAAGGTGGATTTCTACTTTTCTAAAAAAATTATGAGGTTTCTAATTTCACAATACCAATACTATAGTAATAACTGTGTATTAAGAAAAATTATAGATATAAAAAAAATTAAATTTCAAACCATACCGACAATGACACAATAGACCTCAAAATATTATAACAGTGTTTGCAGAATTCATTAATAGAATTCATCAGTTGTTGGTGTATTGTGAAAGACCACTTAGAATTTCGCATACCTATAAAACTATCCATGAACATGATAAACCCCAAATTTAAAAAAGCATGTGTAGTTGAAAAAAATAGTAGCACATGTGTACAAACAGATGAGTATTTTTATGTCAACATGGTCCTCTAGTATATCCTCCATAACAGCTTTTATAATTTCTATTTATATTGCCTTTTTGTAATAAATCTTACACCATTTCCAAATATATGAATATATAAAGGTGTATTTGAAGGTTTAAATGAATAGTAGTCATTAATTTTAGTTTCCTCTTTGATAATCCTGAACATCATTCTAATATCGCCTTCACAAAACTTTGCTTCTATACTACTAATCCAGAATGTATCTTTTGATAAATCATACCTATCAAGCACATAGACAACTTAGATATTAGATTTATTACAATCTGATGTTGAGAAAATGTTAGATATAAAATCATTAAAAATATTCCAAAAATAAGTGTCTCACAAAGCATTTGTATGAACCTCTTTCAAGTTTGGTTGAATTTTTTGTATAAGTCACAATAAGTCCATCATATTTGATCTAAAATTTACACTTTGAGATTTAATATGGAATGTGTCAGTGAAAATTTATAGAAATTATAATGATAGGACTAGAAGTTCTAGTGGAATTTCATAGAAGTTCTAGATGGGAAAAACCTATCAATTACCCCTCTCAAGCTTTCAAAATTTCATTGGAAAGTGTTAATGGGGATTCCATAAATTTCAATGGAACTTTCAATCATACCTTAAGGTGGTTTCCCACTATAACTTCCAAGAATATAAGGGATGGAAGTTCCACTAGAAATTCTAGTGGAATTTCATAGAGGTTACAATAAGGAAGAAACTTATCAATCCCTCTCTCAAGACTATAAAATGTTAGTGGAAATTTTTGGTGGGGATTACCTAAATTTCAATGGAAATTTTAATCAAACCTTGAGGTGGGTTCCCATTAGAACTTCCAAGAACAGGAGGACTCGAAGTTCCATTATAAGTTCTAATGGAATTTCATATAATTTATAGTGGGGAAGCAACTTATCTATTACCACTCTTAAACCTATAAAATTTTAATGGAAATTGTTGGTGGGGATTCCGTAAATTTCAGTGGAACTTTTAATCATCCCTTGAGGTGGATTCTATAACAACTCTGACTTTTATAAATGAAATTACATTTTTAAATGAATAAATCCCTTACTAAGTAATGTAGTTATAGAAAATACATGCAATACTTTGGTTATTTTGGATAGTTATATCTTTTCATATTTAAAAGACCATTAAGTATCATAACTGGTAATAATATAGTCATTATATAATGACTGTTAAGATTAGTATGCATTAAGGGTTATGATAAAATACAATTGACATAGATAAAAGAAGCGATGTCCTTGACTAGTAGGATTGTACCCTATAAATCTCATTTATCATAGCTTCTGAGGGAGATGACATCACTGGGATTTTCCCTTGACATGATCAAGTTGAGATTCAATAACTAAAGCATGAATGAAATTGTATATGGTAAAAGTTTAAGCTTATCGATATCAAGGCTCAAACCATTTTCATCGAACCACCCCAATAAAGTGTCACCATCACACACCATACCCTTAGGGCATACACTGGTGTAATAAGGGGTTATGTATCCAGATCATAATAGTATGAATTTTTAGATTTTCATTTAAATAAAATAATGACTATATTTACCCCTTTTATTATTACATTATAAATGATTAGTGAGTTTGATAAAAATTAGATTTTGATTTGAAGAAATCAAAATTATATTTTTAGGATATATATATATAATTAAAACACTCTTTTTGATAAATTCAAAAAAATGAAATAAATTTTATTTTAATAAAATATTCGTATTAAATAATATTTATTTAAATATAAATAATAATATAATTTACTGACATCCAATGTAATTTTTATAAGGGGTGGAAAGTGGTTAGTGTCGTAAAAAATAGTATTTTCCATTAAATAAGAATATTTATTTAAAAGTGTAAATTATTTTATTTATAAAATTATTTTGGTAAAATAAATATCATTTTTGAAATTGGCATGTTAAAATTATCCAATGGTGAATTTTTCATAATTTTCAGAGACATCTGAATATTTTTGTAAAAATTAAATACGGTATAAATATATGGTATGTATTATGACATCATAAAATCCCAAAGGTGATGTAATAAATAATATAATGAGAATAAATGACCAAAATTATGTTTCCAATTTAAAATAATGTGTTTTTAAAGTTATTTTATTAATTTTATAATCCTTTAATGAATCCTTCAAAACCTATATTATATTTTAAGGTTTTAAAATCAATTCTTTATGAACATGACTCACTTTCACATCACCAATGATATTGTTTTAATGATTTAATTTCTTATAATTAAAAAATATTTAAAACCACTTCTATTTGGTAGAAAACATGGTCAAAAACCATGGTAAGTTTTGTGGTTTTGATTATTTTATTACATAGATTCCAAATCCTAAGTTTAAAAATTAATAAAGAAATCCCCTCTCTTTTTCTATAAATACCCACCCAACCTCTCACTCCTCTTCACTCAAAAACCATTGATATTGAATTTAATATCTGTATCCCTCTCTAAATCCCTCCCAAGGTTCTCCCAATCTCTTAATAAGCTCCCCCCCAATATTTTAGAAGTTCCCACTCAAGGTAAGGGATTCTATCCTCCTCTTTATTAAAGAACTTTATTTATATCATTCCATTTGATTTCTAATTTTTCATGTTGAAATATGCTTTTACACATCCCTTTTAATTTCCTTATGATTTCCAAGTAATTAGATACCACCTTTTACTCTCATTAAACCCTTCTATGAGTATTTATATACACTTTTTATGTTGTCAAAATTATCCTGTGATTTCCCATGCCAAACATTTGTGTAATGAATACTCATACCCATTTCCACTCATGGGTATTCAACTATATTTACCTATCCTTTATTGTTTAGTTAATTCCATGTTTATAATCTGAACTCCTTAATTGTGGGATTAAATGTGATTAAATGTGTTCTTATGTTGTATGATCTACATGGCACACAAATGCATGTACATGATATAAATGTGATGGTTGGGCCCAAAATTATATAACCCTCTAATGCATTGGGTAATTTTTTTATCTTAGGATATATTATGTATGGTGTATGGGAGGTTTTATCAAGCACGCCATGTTATTATGTCTCGATGTTTATCCTTGAATTATGTTTATGATTTCATGTTTTATGTTGTTTCTACGTTCCTTATGTTGCCTTGATGTCGTTATCTTATACCATGATTTAATGTTCATGATTATAATTCTCACATTTCTATGTCATCATATTATTCCTCATGACTCACGTTTACTACTTTACCTTATGTTATTCTTTGATTATTCTATTATAGGGATTTATAGTTCACCCCTTTCTTATGTATTCCCCCAGGTTATCCCGTGTAGTTTTAGAAGTTTGGTGGAATGTAATGGAATATTTTGGAGTTTTTAAATAATATTGTTGTACCTATGTTCAAGTTATTATTCTATGTACCTAATTTCCCAAAGATAGTAGGCCTAACTATCTTCTTGGATTGTATTAAGTGTGTTTATTATATATAATAAATATTGAATTAAAGTGTATAAAATATATGGGAATTGGGATTAGAAAACCATAATTAAAGCCTCGGGAATAATAATAAACATAGGAAAAAATACCTAAATTTTGGTAGAGTATTGATTAAGTGGTTTCCAAGAAACAAAAATCCATGTCTGGATACTACAAGTAGATGTGACTCTAACACAGTTGTACCTAGGGGTAATAACCTCAAATGGGTGAACTGGTCAATGACTCGACCATCACCCAGTGCACGATAAAGAGGCCTTGCTGCACATGTGATTTGAAAATCTTAGAGGATATGCTTTGGTAAATTCATAATCTCTTTATGAACCATTATTAAGGGAAAAAAATGTCCATAAAATTTTATAATAGGAAATAGACCATGGATAACTTATATTGAAAAATAGAAATTCATAGGTTAAGTAATATATGTTGTAACAACCCAAACTTTTATCAATGGAATTTCTCTCTTCTTATAGTAATTACATATAGTATAAAGCATGTAAAATCACTTAGATACCATAATAAAATATTTATAAGTGATTCATTAATTAAATAATAAGTGTTTCTAGATGTTAAGGAACCTATACTGATGTAATAGTAACTTTACCTTAGGAATAGTAATATGACCCTTACGAATAGTAAACCAACAAATGAATAGTAACCACACCCATTAAATTATAAATAAAATTTAGACATCTTATATATTAAATTATGATATAATTATATCACAGTATAAGTAAACAAATGTTTTTAAAACTATTAATTAAGTGTTGGTATTTTTTGTACGTCATAAATATTTAATTACAATTTTATGATTAATTGAATAATTTAAAAGAAAATTTATTTTCATAAAATGTATTCATAAATTAATATTTTGATGTATTATTATTTTAATATAACTTTATGAGACCTTAAATAATATTTCAAAGTGTTATAAAATCGGTTATAATTTTAAAATCAGTATTTTTTTAAATAAATGATTATTTTAATTAAAAATTAAATTTATCATATTTAGAAAATTATTTTCATAAAATCTTTTCCATTTTTAAAACCAGCACATCAAAATTTTCCAAATGTGATTTTAATGTAATTTTCTAAAATACTTCAATTTTCAGGTGAATAATAAAAATATTGTTTTTCACATAACCAGCATACCTTAAATTATATCATTCATGATGTAATGGTGGTGTAATATTTTATAGAACTTTAGGTTCGACCATGTTTTATTTAATTTATTAAATGGTTCCTTAAAATACAATAAACTCATTTTATAAACCTAAAAATAACTTTCTAAAACCTAAAGTCAAAAGTGATTCCTTAAAATATCATTTTCTATTTCTTTTCACTTTCCATTTAATAAATTAATGAATTCAAATTATAAAGATGATTTAAATTCTAAAATTAATTATATTATATTAATATATGATTTATATTTTAAAAAAAATACTATTACAATTCTAAACTTTGATATATTATTTTATTTAATATTTTATTATAAAAATGCCCCCTCCTCAAGTATAAATAACCCCTCTCCCTCCCCTTGGATAAACAATCCTCCCATCCATTAATAAGACTAATCTATACCCAAATACTCTCTATAAATTCCCTTAGAATACCTGGGGACGTTCTTTAGTCCTCCAACTCTAATCATAGAGGGAGTTATAGTTTCGTACAAGAGAAGATACACCGAGGAGAGAGTGAGTCTCTATTAAATATTCTCTCTTTTCTTCTTCTATTTTATTTTTACCCTCTCCCTTTCAAAACCATATGCTAAAAAATTTATTATATAGTAATTTAACATTATATAAATGATGTTTACCTACTTTAATTATCATATTAATGAAAAATATAAATGTCATACTTCCCTCTCCCACTCTTTCGGCAATGTTCCGTTAAAGGTCGGTTAACCAACTACAGAGATGTTGAAAAGAAACTCATTATAACCACATTAATGAGTGGACAATATAAATTATATATAATATATTAATATAAAATTACATTTATTCTATTATTCTATAACTAATTATACTAATTGATAATTACATTTAATAAAATAGTGAAATCGTTGTAAGACGGGAAATTTTTAAGTAAAATATGATATCAAAACGCTTCAATTTCATCAATGGAAATTAAGAAATATAATCAAATGAATATAATTAATAAATATTTTTTTATAAAATTACTATAATTAAATTCTTGATCATTATTTTAATAAACATAAGTTTATTATTTAGGAGTCGTAAAAGACACAAAATTAAGTAGGAATTAAGGTAAGGGGATTTCTCGAACCCAGCTCTCTTTCTTTAGGTTTTCCCTTTTTTACCCCATTTTCAGTATGGATATTCCTTAAAAATAATTTATTCATCATTATATTATCTTTTTTCAGATATACATGTTTTCCAAAAGAACTCTTCTTTCAAAACACACCTTTTGCTTCTAACTCAAGGTTGATGATTCTTATATCAAGTATGTTATTCCTCCTTTCATTTGGGAACCCAAAGTTTATAAATGTATGATTATGAGATGAAACCCATTACTTTACATGGGTTATTTATTTTTATTATTTATATATGTTATATATGGCATGCATGATAATGAAAATGTTATGATGTGACGGGAGCCCCCGGAATTATATAGCGCAATGTTAATGTTATGATGTGATGGGTGCACCCGGAATTATATAGCACTCAAAAGCATTAGGTCATGTGAATAACCTCATGAGTAAAATGAAATATGAATTAAAATGATTCTATCTTTGTTCACAACTATGTGTGGTAGTTGACTACTAAGACATTATGTTTCATTTTTATGCATTGCCACATTCCAAGCCTTCTCTTAATGGTTCCTATCATAAATATGATTCCATGCCTATGTTATGATAATTATTATTCTCACCCCATTTTATATCATTTCATGTTATTATATATCCTCTTACTAAGATTTTAGTTCACCCCTTGTTGATGTATATCCTCAGGTGACTACTTGTACTAAGTAGAATTCAAGAGCCAATAAGAAGCTAGAGAAGAAGGAATTAAATGAATGTTTATGTTTTATGTTGTAAATGTTATGTATGATACTATTTTTACCAAGACACTAAACCTTTGAATACTGGTCATGTAATGATTTTATGTTGTTTATCATTAAAATGATGTAACAGTAATGGAAGAAAATCAGGGTCACTACAGTTAGCATCAGAGCAAGGTTTAGTTAATTTGGGAATTAAGATTAGAGAACCTAGGTGAAAACCCTTAGTGTGAGACTAAGTATATGTAAGCACATAAGAATATTTTCTAAAAATAGGTATCCCATAAGATATTATTTTAGTTTTTTTTACAAAGGAATAAATAATTTATTCATGACTTGTTGACTTATGTTTTGTTCTAACCTTTTCTATTTTAGAAAATGGTGGGAACCAGGAGAAACCAGACCAACAACTCGTGTGAGGGACAATGAAGTGATTGCTTGAATGACATCCCAAATGCTTTATGAGGTGGAGTTTAAAACTTCATGGTGATTCTTACACAACCATCTTAGGTTATGAACAATAACCCGAATAATGTGTAACGTCCTCCTTCACCTAAGAGGGAGAAAATGACTATCGAATGTTTTATGCGGCAACAACCACCGATGTTTAGTGGATATTCTGATCCACTAGTAATAGAATATTGGGTAAACTCAATGGAGAATATATTTTATGTGCTTCACTGTTCTGAGATGGATAAGGTGACTATGGTTGTTTATCATCTAGACATAGAGGCTGGTCAATAGTGAGTGTTGATTAAGAACACCAAGACGAAGGAAAAAATTGAAGAGATGGAGTGGGAAGACTTTAAGATAATGTTTCTTAATAATTATTTCCCTCTAACTCTTAAAACTAAGATGGAGAGAGAATTTATAGATCTTAAACAAAATAAAGGATAATCTATCATAGCCTATGAAGCAAATTTTACAAGTCATTCAAGGTACGCTTCATGTTTTGTTATCAATAATGATAGAAAAATTGATAGATTCTTTAGTGGTTTAAAACCACACCTACGAAAGGATCTATAAATTTGAGAATTTGGGAGTTATGAATAATTCGTTCTATGTAATCTAAAAGTTGAGATGGAGTTTGTAGAATGGTCCCATGGCTATGGTGATAAGAAAAAAAAGATGGAGTTTCAAGCCGTAGAATCTAATGAGAAAGGTGGAAAGAAAACTAAACCACCCACATGCCAAAATTGTGGGAAGAAGCACCATGGTAACTTCCTCAAAGGGATGGGGAAATGCTTTAAGTGTGGTATAGAAGGACACCAAGCTCATGAATATCTAAAATACATGATAAGGTAGGAGAATGTGGTGGAGGAAAGGAGAGCACCACCCATGGTCCAATGCTAAACATGTAGGGAGCAAGGTAACTATGCAAGAAAGTGCACTAAACATCAAGTACTCAAGGGTAATCAATATCATCAGCCACCAAATCCAAAGGAGAAAGGTAAGTCTTATGAAATCACTACTGTAGAAGTGGAGCAAAAAAATGATGTCGTACAAGGTACACTTCCTATTCACTCAAGAATGGAAAAAGTCTTATTTGATTCTAGTTATGCGCATTCCTTTATATCTTGAAAGTTTTCTAGAACTATAGAATATAAGCCCTGAAACCTTGAAGTAGATATATTTGTAAAAACACCAAGTGATGAAATAATTACAAACCAAGTGTTGGAATCTTCCTCTATTGGCATATGTAGGAAGATTCTTCCAGAAAATCTTGTGATACTTCCCTTGATGGAATTCGACGCTATAATGGGAATGGATTGGATCTCATTATATAGAGCACATATCAACTTTTTGCAAAAGGAAATATATTTTCATATTCTAAACCATCCCATGATCCTCTAAAAATTCAAGAAGATCATGAATCTCCTTTATAAAATCCTTCAATGGTGTGGGTGTTGATTCCCTGTGAAGAAGCATACCTCTCTCAAATGGTTGAGTCAAAGGAAAGTGTCAACCTAGCAGAAATTCCCATCATGAGGGAATATAGTGATGTATTTTCCAAAGATTTATCCAGACTTCCCATGGATCGTGAGGTAGAGTTATCAATGGAACTCATACCCGGATCGTGAGGTAGAGTACTCAATGGAAAAAGGGTTCATACGCCCTAGTGCATCACCTTGGGGTGCGTCGGTGCTCTTTGTCAAGAAGAAGGATGGATCAATGCGAGTGTGTATTGATAATCAGGAACTCAACAAGATCACCATAAAGAACAAGTATCCTCTTCTGAGTATTTAAGACTTGTCTTATCAGTTGCGAGGTGATCAATACTTCTTAAAGGTGGATCTTTGTTCTGGATATCATCAGCTTAAGGTGAATAAGGAAGATATTCAAAAGATTTCCTTCCGTACAAGGTATGAGCACTATGATATTTTATTGATTATCTTAGGATTTACTAATTCACCTGAAATCTTCACATATTTGATGAATAGATTCTTTAGAATTACCTTGACAAATTTGTGGTACTTTTTATTGATGACATTCTCATCTACTCCAAGAGCAAGGAGGAAAATGAAGAACGCCTAAGACTTGTGTTGGTGACATTGAGGAAGGAACATTTGTACACAAATTTTAGAAAGTGTGACATTTAGATGAAACAAGTCATGTTCTTAGGATATGTGATCATAAATGAGGAAATTTCTATGGGCCCTTCAAAAACAAAGGTAATCGAGGAATGGACCAGGCCCTCTAGTGTCATGGAAATCTGCAGTTTTCTTGGATTAGTTGGGTAATACCAACATTTTGTGAAAAAATTACCATGATTGTAAAGATAGCTAACTAAGTTAACAAGGAAAGGGGTGAATTATGTCTTTACGGATTAATGTGAGGAAAGATTCAAAGAGCTAAATAGAAAGTTAATCACTACACTTGTACTTACATTACCAAAAAGTGGAGAAAGTTTTGTGATATACAATGATGCTTCAAAGAAAGGATTGGGTTGTGTACTCATGAAAAATGATAATCTGATAGTCTATGCCTCATGACAGTTGAACATCCATGAGTAGAACTACCCGATGCATGATCTAGAGATAGTGGTTGTGATTTTTGCCTTGAAAATCTGGCGGCACTACCTCTATGGTGAGAAGAGTGATATATATACTGATCACAAGAGCCTAAAGTATATATTCATACAAAAGGATCTTAACATGCATCAAAGTATATGGTTAGAGATAATCAAATACTATGATTGATCTATTCACTATCATCCTAGCAAGGTGAACAAAGTAGCTGATGCTCTAAGTAGAAAATATCCTACTACTCTATCCATGTTGTGGATTAAGAAAACCCTATATTCATGGATATTCAAAGGATGGATTTGGAAATCATAATGATAGGAAATACATCCTACCTTTTTTAAATTATTGTACAACCATATATCTAAGAAAAGATTAAGGAGGACCAAAGGGATGATCTGGAGTTACAAAAGAAGGTGAATGAAGTAAAGGAATGGAAGATTCAAGAGTTCCATATCAACTATGATGGTGTGATTCGGTTTGGAACGAGGCTTTGTGTGCCTTCATCACCTGGGATAAAGAATGAGTTATTGGATAATTCACATAGGTCAAATTTCTCTATCCATCCTAGGAGTACCAAGATGTACCATGATCTCCGAGAACACTTCTAGCAGGATAACATGAATAGGGATATTTCTAAGTATATCTCAAGGTGCTTGATATGTCAGCAAGTTAAAGTAGAGTGACAAAAGTATAAATGGATGATGCAACCATTTCCTATACCCATGTGAAAATAGGAGAATGTCACTATGGACTTTGTCACAGGACTCCCAAAGATAGCTAAAGAAAATAATGTGATATGGGTTGTGGTGGACCGACTCACCAACACTGTCCACTTTATCACTATTCAGTAAGACCTCTCACTTGAACAACTTGCAAATATATATGTGAAGGAAGTGGTGAGATTGCATGGAGTTACACTCTCGATTGTATCTAATTGTGATCCAAGGTTCACATCTAAATTCTAGAGGACTCTTCAACATGGTTTGAGTACTGAATTAAATTCCAGCATGACCTATCACCCTCAAACTAATGTCCAATCTGAAAGGACTATTCAGAAGCTTGAAGAAATTCTAAGAGAATGCTCTTTAGAATTAAAAGGTGGATGGGATCAGTATCTCCCATTGGTTGATTTCTCATAGAAAAATAGCTTCCACTCAAGTATTCAGATGGCTCCATATGAAGCTATGTATGGAAAGCGATGTATAACTCCAAATTGTTGAGATGAAGTTGGTGAAATAAAGATACTTGGACCATATCTTGTGAAAGAGATTACAGAGAATTTTTAAGTCATCCAGAAACATATCAAAGCTGCTCAGAGTCAAAAAAAGAGCTATGTTGAAAACCCTCGAAGGGACTTGGAGTTTGAGGTTGGAGATAAAGTCTTCCTTTGAATATCACCATGGAAGAGATTTATGTAGTTTGGAAAGAAAGGAAAGTTAATCCCAAGGTACTTTGGCCCCTTTTAAATCCTTGACCGCATAGGATCAATGACATATCATCTTTCACTTCCACCAAATATGGTTTAAGTTCATGATTTTTTTCACGTATCACTTCTGAGGAAGTACATACCAGATCTCTCACATGTACTAGATTAAGAGGTGGTAAATTTGGAAGACGATCACTCTTATGAGGAGCAACCAGTAAAAATTCTGGACCTGAGAGATGCGGTTCTATGCAACAAGACAACCCACCTTGTCAAAGTGTTATGGAGGAACCATAAGTATGAAGAAGAAACATGGGAATCAAAGGAGGTGATGAAGGAGAAGTACCCTTACCTGTTTATGTAAAATGAAATTTCAAGGGTGAAATTTCAAAAGGGGGGAAGAATGTAACGACCCAAACTTTTATCAATGTAATTTCTCCATTATAATAATTTCATATAGTATAAAGCACATAAAATCACTTAGATACCATAATAAAATCTTTATAAATGATTAATTAATGAAATAATAAGTGTTTCTAGATGTTAAAGAACCTATATTGATGAAATCGCATCTTTACATTAGGAATAGTAATAAGACCCTTATAAATAGTAAACTAACAAAATGAATAGTAACCACACCCATTAAAGTATAAATAAAATTTAGGAATCTTATAAATGAAATTATGATATAATTATATCATTGTATAAGTAAACAAATGCTTAAAAATTATTAATTAAGTGTTGGTATTTTTTGTAATTCATAAATATTTAATTAAAATTTTATGATTAATTGAATAATTTAAAAGAAAATTTATTTTCATAAAATGTATTCATAAATTAATATTTTTATGTCTTATAATTTTAATATAATTTTATGATACCTTAAATAATATTTCAAAGTGTTATAAAATCGGTTATAATTTTAAAATTAGTATTTCTTTCAAATAAATGATTACTTTAAATAAAAATTAAATTTATCATATTTAGAAAATTATTTACATAAAATTGTGTCCATTTTTGAAATCATCATGTAGAAATTTTCCAAGGGTGATTTTTGGTAATTTTCTGAAATACTTCAATTTTCAGGTGAATAGTAAAAATATTGTTTTTCACATAACTAATATACCTTAAATTACATCATTCATGATGTAATGGTGACATAATACTTTATAAAACTTTATATTCAGTCATGGTTTATTTAATCTCTTAAATGTTTCCTTAAAATACAATAAATTTATTTTATAAACCTAAAAAGAACTTTCCAAAACCTAAAGTCAAAAGTGATTCCTTAAAATATTATTTTTTATTTCTTTTCACTTTCCTTTTAATAAATTAATGAATTTTAATTATAAAGTTGATTTAAAGTCTAAAACGAATTATATTTTATTAATATATAATTTATATTTTCAAAAAACTACTATTACAATTCTAACCTTTGATATATTATTTTATTTAATATTTTATTCTAAAAATACCCTCCTCCTCAAGTATAAATAACCCCTCTCCCTGCCCTTAGAAAACCACTCCTACCATCTATTCCTAAGAATAATATCTGGCCAAATCCTCTCTCTCATTCCCATTAAAATACCTAGGGATTTTCTGGAATCCTCCAACTCCAATCACCGAGGGAGTTACAGTTTCGTGTAAAAGAAGCTACACTGAGGAGAGAGCGAGCATCTATTAAATCTTCTCTCTTTTCTTCTTCTCTTTTATTTTTACCCTATCCCTTTCAAAACCACATGCTAAAAAATTTATTATATAGTAATTTAACATTATATCAATGATGTTAACCTACTGTAATTATCATATTAATGAAAAATATAAATTTCATACTTCCCCTTCCCAATCTTTCGACAACGTTCTGTTAAAGGTCGGTTAACCACTTACGGAGACGTTGTCAAGACAATTATTATAACTACCTTTATGAGTGAATAGTATAAATTATATATAATATATTAATATCAAATTAAATGTATTATATTTTTATGGAACTAATTAAACTAATTTATAAATTATATTTAATAAAATAATGAAATCGTTGTGAGATGGGAAATTTTAAGTAAAATATGATATCAAAACACTTCAATTTCATCAACAGAAATTAAGAAATATAATCCAATGAGTATAATTAATAAATATTTTTATAAAATGACTATAATTCACTTCTGGATCATTTTTTTAATAAACATAATTTTATTATTCAGGAGGCGCAAAAGAGAAAAAATTAAGCGGGAATTAAGGTAAGTGGATTTCTCTAACCCAACTCTCTTTCTTTGGATTTTCCCTCTTTCACCCCATTTTCAATATGGATGTTACTTAAAAATCATTTATTCATAATTATCTTATCTTTTTTGGGATATACATGTTTTCTACTAGAGTTTATGACAAACATAATGTTTTCTAAAAGAACTATTCTTTCAAAACACACCTTTTACTTATAACTCAAGGTTGATGATTCTTATATCAAGTATGTTATTCCCCATTTAATTTGGGAACCCAAATTTTATTAAATTATACTTATGAGATAAAACCCATTCATTTCCATGGTTTATTTATGTTCATGATTGATATATGTTCTATGTGGAATGCATGATAATATAAATGTTATGACGTTAAGGGAGCGCCCGGAATTATATAGCATAATGTTAATGTTATGATGTGATGGGTGTGACCAGAATTATATTTCACTCTAATTCATTGGGTAATGTGAATAAACTCATGAGTAAAGTGAAATATGCGTGAACATGATGTTATATTTGTTCACAACTATGTGTGGTAGTTGACCACTAAGACATGATGTTTCATTTTCATGCGTTGTCGCAATCTAAGCCTTATCTTAATGCTTCCTATAATGATTATGATCCTATGATTATTTTATGATAATGATTATTCTCACCCCATGTTATATTGTTTCATTTTCTTATTTATCCTCTTACTAGGATTTTAGCTCACTCCTTTTTATATATATCCTCAGGTGACTACTTATACTAAAGAGAATTCAAGAGCCAATAAGAAGCTAGAGAAGAAGGGATTAAATGAATTTTTATGCCTTATGTTGTAAATGTTATGTATGATCCTAGTTTTCCCAAGACACTAAACCTTTGTATCCTGGTCATGTAATTCTTTTATGTTTTTATCATTAAAATGATGTAATAGTAATGTAAGAAAAGCAGGGTCACTACATATGTAATTTATTAGTTATCCCTTAAAATGTTTATATTTTCCCTTTTTATGTTTAATAGTTTTAAAATTCTCATCCCCAATTTCCCCTTTATTTTATTCAATGGATGGAAATGGGAGGAACTAAGTCAGTAACTAATGTGAAGGGTAATGTGATAACTATCCAGATGAGATTCCAAACTCTATAGGAGTAAGATTTAGTAACTTTATGACAATAATTTCTCAATTAACTCAAGTTCTGGATAGAAACTTGAATTAGTGGGAATTCCCACATCTCCCTAAGAAATAGAAAGTTCTAATTGAGACATTTATGTGATAAATTCCACTGACATTTAGTGTATCTTTTGATCCCTTAATCATGGAACAATGGATCAAATCCATTGAAAATATCTTCATCCTTAAATTCGTTAAGCAAGATAAGGTCGTACTGGTTGTTTATTGTATGGAGGGAGAAGACGACTAATGGTGAATGATGATAAAAAATACAAATCCCGAGGAATAGATCTAAGCGATAGAGTGGAAAGAATTTAGAAAAATATTTTTTGATGAATATTTTCCTTACACTCTCCAACTTAAAATGGAGAAGAATTTTCTTTTATTAAAGTAAAAGGATGACAAATCCAATGGGGTGTATGACGAAAACTTCACAATACTTTCATGACATGCGTCTGACTTTTTCATTGACCTCAAAAGTAAAGTTGACCACTTATTTGGTGGGATAAAGATGAGTTTATAAAAATATTTGGCAATTCAAGACTTTGATAGCTATGATGAAATTGTTTGATGTTCCCTAAAAATAAAAATAGTGATAGGTGAATCTAAAGGGTCGTGTGGTTTAGGAGATAGGAAGTGGAGACTATATTTTAATTTTGGCAGAGTGATGGATAAATCTTATGGGGTCAAGAAAGTCCAATATCCCACTTGTCAAAAGTGTGGGAAGAAACATCCCATAAATTTCCTGAATGGGATAAGGAAATTATTTAGGGGTGGGTAGGAAGAGAACCTAGCTATGTAATGCTAATTGGAAAAACCCACCAATGTGATGGAAGAAAGGAATGCTTCATTCAACCCTCAACCCATTTTCCAATGTTTCAATTGCAAGGAATAAGGAAACTATGAAAATTAATGCACTGAGCTAAGGGTTATCAATGACAACTAACAAAAATAACCTCCAAGGCCTAGAGATAAAGGATGATCTTATTCCATCACAACTACTAAGGTGGATCCTGACAAAAAAGTGGTGATAGGTACGCTAGTTATTCATTAAAGGATAGAAAATGTACTAATTGATTTTGGTTCTATGTATTATTTCATATAATAAAAGTTTATTATAACTATTCAAACACAACCTAAAAACATGGAAGTCGAGTTATCATTGAAGATGGAAAATGGGTCAATTATTGCATCCCAAGCATATAACTCACCCCCTATCAAAATTTATGGACTTAATTTACCAATGAAACTTGTGAAACTCACTTTAGTGGAATTTAATTCAATATTGGGTATGGATTGGATTTCATTATATAAATCCAACATAAATTTCAGAGATAAGGAAATCACTCTACATATCACAGGTCACCCTTTGATTCTATACAAGTTCAAGGATGAGGATGAATCTCCTTTAGAAACATCATATCAAGAATGGATATTATTGCATTATTAGAAAGCGTATATAGCTTAAGTGATTGAGACTAAGGAAAAGATCATCACTGATGACATTCCCATTGTGAGGGAATACGCTAATGTGTTTCCCAAAGAATTTCCTAGTCCCCCTCCTAGCTAATAGGTTGATTTCTCGATCGAACTTATACCTAGATTTTTTCCAATATCTAAGATTCTATATAGAATGACCGCTATTGAAATTGAATAGTTGAAGAAGAAACTACAATATAATCTAGATAAAGGGTTTATACACCCAAGTGCTTCACTGTAGGGTACACTGGTCCTTTTCATCAAGAAGAAGGAGAGTCAATGCACCTATGCATTGATTATCATGATTTAAATAAGATTGTGATAAATAAAAATTATCCTCTACCATGGATTGATGGCTTGTTAGATTAGCTATGCAGAGCCCAATACTTATCCAAGGTGGATCTTCAGTTGAGATATTATTAAGTAAAGGCAAAGGATAAGGATATCCCTATGACATTTTTCATACAAGGTATGAGCACTATAAGTTCATAGTGATTTCATTTAGACTCACTAATTATATATTTATATTCATGGAATTAATGAATAGAGTCTTTAGGGAGTACCTTGATAAATTTTTGGTAGTCTTTATAGATGATATTCTTATCTACTCTAAAATAAAGAAGGGTCATGAGAAGCATTTGTATGTTGTACTGAAGACCTTGTGAAAGGAAAATTTATATTAGAAGTACAGTAAATGTGAGTTTTGGATTAAGTAAGTAAAATTCCTAGGGAATTTTATCACCATTATAAGGATGTCAGTGGATCCTTAAAAAATAGAGGCAATTAAAGGGTGTCCCAGACCAACATTTGTGACAAAGATCTATAGTTTCCTTAGATTATTTGGTTACGATCATTGATTTGTGAGAAAAATATCATGATTTTCAAGCTCACTAACCAAGCTAACTTGTAAGGGAGTAAATTTTTTCTAGAATAATGAATATAAAGAGAGATTTAAAGAGTTAAATTAGAGGTTAATCACTACAACTATTCTCAAATTACCTACCAGTGGGGAAGTATTTATGATCTACAGTGATGTGTCCAAAAAGGTATTGAGTTGTGTACTCATGAAAGATGAAAAAGTGATAGCTTATGTATCCCTTAAATTAAATATCCATGAGAAAAACTACCCAACACATGATCTATAATTGTCTGTAATGTCTTTGCACTAAATATTTTGTGACATTATCTATATGGGGAGAAGTGTGACAAATATATGGGTCATAAAAGCCTCAAATATATATTCACACAAAAGGAGATCAATATGAACCAACAAAGGTAGTTAGATTTGATCAAGGATTATGATTGTTAATTAATTACCATCCTAGGAAGGCAAACAAAGTAGTAGATGCCCTGAGTATAAAGGATATCGTAACCCTATCCATGATGAGGATTGAAAAGGATCCAATATTTTTTGATGTGAAAATGATGGACATGATAATAATAAAAGGATATTCATACTACCTTGCTCAAATAACTGATCAACCATCCGCTATTGAGAGTATCAAGGAGTCCTGAAAAGATGATGATGTGCTGTAGAAAAAGGTAGTGAATAATATAAAGTTCAACCTTTCTAAAGATGGAGTTATAAGGTTTGTAACCCAGATATGTGTCCCATAAAAACCATGGTTAAAGATGGAACTTATGGATGATGTGCATATATCATTATTATCTATTCATCCAAGAATCACTGAGATGTATAGATATATGAAGCAAAATTTATAGTGGGATAACATGAAGAGGTAGATTGAAGAATGTGTATTTTGATGCTTAGTATTTCAATAATTCTAAGGGTATGATGCAACTATTGCCCATACTAGTATGGAAATTATAAAAAATAACCATGGATTTCATAATAGGACTCCATAGGATATCAAAAGTCAATAATTCCATATGAGTGATAGTTGATCATCATACAAAGTTGGTGCATTTCATTGCTATCAAGAAAGATTTATCTCTTGGCCAGCTCAACAAGTTATACATAAGGGAAGTGGTAAGACTTCATGGAGTGGCACTATACATTATTTCTGGTTGATATTGAGTTTTATCTCAAGGTTCTAGAGAATCTTTCAACAATCATTGGATATAGAGCTTAGTTTTAGTACTAATTATCACCCTTATATGGATAGTTAGTCTGAAGGAACCATTCAAACCCTAAAGGATGTGTTGAGAACTTTTTCAATGGATTTACAAGGATATTGAGATCATCACATTCCCCTATTTGAGTTCTCATATAACAATAGTTTCCATTCTAGAATTCAATTGACACCTTATGAGGATTTATATGGGAAAAGGTGTTAGACTTTAACATGCTGGGGTGGAGTTAGAGAGTGAAAGCTTATGGGACCTGATCTTATCCAAGATATGATAGAGAAGGTTCAAACTATTCAGTGTCATATGAAATCCATACAAAGTTGAAAGAAAATCTATGCATGAAATCATCGACATGACCTAGATTTTGAGGTCATAGATAAAGTGTTCCTTCATATATCTCTAAGCAATAAATTCATGAGGCTTGGGAAGAGGGGAAAGTTTAGTCCAAGATATATTAGTCCATTTGATATTCTTGATCGCATCAAATTTTTGTCCTATAGACTATCACTCCCACATAACCTATATCAAGTACAGAATGTGTTCCATGTATCCCTCTTGAGAAAGTACATACCAGACCCCTCACATGTACTGAATCCAAATGTAGTACCATTGTAGAATTATCTTTCAAATTAAGAGTATATAGTGAAGATCTTAGATCATATAGACAATGTTATATGAAACAATACAACTCACATGGTCAAAGTACTATGACAAAACCACAAGTTTGAGGAAATAACTTGGGAACTAGAGTTGGAAATGAAACAGAAGTATTCTCATCTATTTTAGTGTACAAAATGAAATTTAAAGGGTAAAATTTCTTGAAGTGGGGAATAATGTAATGAACCAAACTTTTATATATTAAATTCCCTTTTAAATTAATAAATTTATTATTAAGTAATGTAGTTATAGAAAACACATGCACTACTTTAGTTATTTTGGACCATTATAGCTTACCTAATTTAAAAGACCATTTAGCAACATAACTGATGATAATATAGTATGTGTACAGTTACCATTATGATTAGTATATATTAAGGGTTGTGATAAAATCCAATTGACATGGATGAAAGAAATGATGACCTCGACCAGTAAGACGGTACCCTATGAGGCCCATTTATCAGAGCTTCTATGGGATATGGAATCACTTGGATTTTCCCTTGATCAATCCCAAGTCAAGATTCAACAACTAAAGCACGAGAGAAACCATTTATAGGAAAAGTTCAAGATTATCGAGATCATGACCCAAACCATGTTCACCAAACCACCCTAAGAAAGTGTCATTATCACACACCTTACTTTTAGGGAATACACTGGTGCAATAAGAGGTTGTGTATCTATACCCTTGCAGTATGAATATGTATATTTTCATTCAAATAAAATAATTAATATATTTACCCCTTTATTATTACTTTATAAATGATTAATGAGTTTGATAAAAATTATATTTTGATACAAAGAAATCAAAGTTTTGTTTTTGGGAAATGTATATTTAGATTTAATTAATACACTCTTTTTGATAAATTCAAGAATTTTTATAATAAATTTTATTTTAATAAAATATTCTTATTAAATAATATTTATTTATATATAAATGATGATATAATCTAATTAAGTCTAATGTAATTTTTATAAGGATCATAAAGTTGTTAGTGTCGTAAAAATTAGTATTTTCCATTAAATGAGGATTTTTATTTAAAAGTAAAAAATTATTATATTTAGAAAATTATTTTGGTAAAATAAATATCATTTTTTTAAATCAGCACATTGAAATTATCCAATGGTGAATTTTTCATAATTTTCAGAGATATACAAATTTTTTAGTAAAAATTAAATACGGTATAAATATATGGTATGTATTATGACATCATAAAAGACAAAAGGTGGTGTAATAAATACTAAAATGAGTATCCATGGACAAAATTATGTTTCCCCTTTAAAATAATGTGTTTTTGAAGTTATTTTATTGATTTTATAATCCTTTAATGAATCCTCCAAAACTTATATTATATTTTAAGGTTTTTAAAATAAATTCTTTAAAAACATGACTCACTTCCACATCACCAATGATATTGTTTTAATGAGTTCATTTATTATCCTTTTAACATATTAAAAACACTTATCTTTGATAAAAATCATGGTAAAAATCATGTGAAGGTTTTTAGTTTTGATTATTTTATTATGTAGAGCCTAAAACCTAAGTTTAGAAATTGATAAAGAATTTTCCTCTCTTTTGATATAAATACTCACCCAACCTATCACTTATCTTCACTCAAAACCCATTTATTATAAATTCAATCTCCCTATTACTCTATAAATCCCTACAAAGGTGTTCCCATGATCTTAATAAGATCCTATCAAGCTTTTAGAAGTGCCCCCTCAAGGTAAGGGATTATCTCCTCCTCTTTATTTAAGAACTTTCTTTGTATTATGCCATTTGATTTCAAATTTTTCATGTTAGAATATGTTTTTACACATCCATTTTACTATCCTTATGATTTCTAAGTAACTAGAGACCAAATTTCACTCTCATTAAACCCTTAAATTAATCTTTATGTACACTCGTTATGTTGTTGAAATTATCCTATTATTTTTCATGCCAAACATTTGTATAGTGAATTCCCATCCTCATTTATACTCAATGGAATTCACCTATATTTACCTATACTTCATTGATTAGGTAATTCCATGTTTTTAACTCATAATCATTAATTTTGGGATTAAAATTTATGAAAGGAGTTCTTATTTTGTGTGATCTATGTGGTACACAAATGCATGTACATGATATGAATGTGATGGGTGGGATCGAAATTATATAGTCCACCAATGCATTGGGTAATTTTTTTATCTCATGATATTTCATGTATAGTGAATGAGAAGTTATCCTAAGCACTCTATGTTATTATGTCTCGGTAGTTATCCTTGAATTATGTTTATGATGTCATGTTTTATGTTGTTGACACATTCCTTATGTTTCCTTAATGTTATCATCTTATACCATGCTTCGATGTTCATGATTGTGATTATCACCTTTATATGTCATCGTGTTATGCCTATTGAATCACATGTACTACTTTACCTTATTATATGTTTTGATTATTCCTTTACTAGAATTTATTTCTCACGCCTTTCTTATGTACGTCCCTAGGTTATCCGATGCAGTTTTAGAAGATCTATGGAATATAATGGTGTGTTTTGAAATTTTAAATAATGTTGTTGTACCCATATTCAAGTTATTATGCTATGTACCTAATTTACCAAAGACACTTGGTATCACAATCTTCTAGGATTTTATTAACTGTGTTTTTATATAATAAATCATGAATTAAGGTGCATAACAGATATGGGTTGTCATATCTTCCCACTGGAACTTCCAAGAATAAGAGGAATGGAAGTTACACTAAAAGATTTAATGGAATTTCAAGGAAATTACAATGGTGAAGAAACATATCCATTCCCTTATCAGGCCTAAAAATTTGTAGTGGAAAGTGTTTGTGGAGATTTCATAAATTTCAATGTAACTTCCAATCATCCTTTGAGGTAACTTCCCACCGGAACTTCCAATAATAGGAGAACTAGAAGTTATAGTGGAATTTCATAGAATCTCTAGTGGGGAAGCAACCTATCCATTACCTATCTCAAGCCTTCAAAATTTCAGTGGAATTTCTTGAACATGTATTTATGGATATTCCACAAATCATAGTCTAGGTTTTAGTCATTACTATATGTAGCTTTTATATGAACATGCATGGAAGTTCCAATGAAATTTTAGCTACATTATTCAATGAATACATAAGTTGGAAATATTGGTGATAGTTTCTAATGACACTAACTTCTACTGATAATGAAAATACTAATTACTATTGCAATTTCACTCAAAGTTTTATTATAAAAAGATAATTCACCATCTTCTTCCATTAGTCTGTTTTTCTAAAATGATATAGGGTCGTGTGGGAGAAACACAATAGTGAATTAATGAATATTTGACTACTGTCAGAAGAAAAAAATAAATCCTTTATTTTGAGGAAAATGTAGTAGTGCCTTCATTATGAAGTACCAAAGGATGAATCGCCTGAATCTACAAAAAGAGGAATAACACCCTTGTGTTTAGAAGTTAGGGGAATCATGGTAGTTTTTCAATCTACCAGAGGGATAATAATTTCTTTCATAGTATCATATGAATAATATTTGGAATTTCTGTGGATAGGAATCATGCATTTTGTGAGGGTGACGATGTGAGAAAGGAAAACTTTTCCTCAAATTCAAATATTCATCATACCCCACCACCCCTATGTTGAACCAATGTTTAGGAATAACCCTAAACACATGTACCCAATTATAAAAACTCTGATTTTTCTATGTGTTCTTTTGGAATATTATATGGATTATTTTTGAAGCTAGGAATTGAGACAACATGAGATTCTGAGACTCAATGTGACCATAATTAATTTTTGAAATATATTAAATATATTAAATATCACACATGCATAGTTTTCTTGAAAAAGTGGAATAAGTCTTAAATGTAGGCTTAGATTAGAAATTTTAGGTTGTTTTGAGTTCAGAGTGTGGGTTTCACCCTAGGCGTGACTTAAACTTGGAGCACATTGGACGTTCGGGTCGAGTGTCATCGCAGTCAAATTAATAAAATAAATAAATTAAGTTATTTATTTTATTAAGTGAGGTAATGACCTAATTTATTTCTCTATAAATACACTATTAAGAACAAATTCCAAGGTTAGCTGCATAACCTTGGAGATTTTTGAGAGGGCATTGGAGGATATTCTGTTGGAGAGCAATGACCGAATCATGGATCATCAATCGATGTGTGACAAAACAAAAGGATCCCATCGATGATAGTGAAACAAATTTGTTATTCATTAGTGATCGATTCATATCAAGGTAGAATATTGTTTTATTTGGATTTATCCCTGTTTTATTTTTATTATGATGAATGAAAATCAATCGACCAACAGATTGATTCATGGATCGGTCATATTGTAGGTATGGGTTTATCTACAGGGAATTTAGGAGAATTTTTTATTTATTTTGGATCTTCATTCATTATTATAACAACAATGGATTGATGCCAACTGAACACAGCTGTGGTTTATTCCTATTTTTTGTGTTTCTTGGTTTTCTCTCACCATTCTTTGTTCATTAATCATCGGTATTCTTTTTGATCTGTGGTTCGAAAAAATGTCGGATAATCAATCGTTGCACACCCGTTTCTTAGCACAATGAATTTATATCACATATATGAGTTTGGTTTGGCAAAGGGATCAAGTTGAAATGATGATTATGATAGATTGAGGATGAATTTGAGACCCCTAGTTTGAGTGGGGCGTGTGATGGCAATAGGTACCAACAACGACTATTTTTTCATGTGTTTTTTGTGGCTAGATTCTAGCGAACAATGACAGAAAGGTTTGGTCAGATTAGATTCATGACATATGGGCGAGATTGGTGGTGGAATCAGAGGTGACAGTGGTGTAGTGTATGAAAAGGAAGAAACCATAGGTGATGTGAAATCCTGCATCACACGGTGTTTATTATGGAGTTACATGCCATGTGTGACCCTCCTGGTGTGGCATTGGGGTTTTCGTGAGAGGATAAATGTCGCATGGTGTGTGACATCTATCACATGGCATGTAGCCCTTACCTGGTGGCTTGACATGTACCTTAGAGAGTAAGAAGACACGACCAGGAGTACATGGTCTCAAACACACTGTGTACTCAGACACGGACACAGGCACGAGTCATGATACACAGGTAGGACCCGATGCTGAGGTGACACATTGTGTACTACCAGTACAAATCATGTACTCCTTAAAAAATGGATTAGATCCATTTTACTCTTTATCCTAGACAAGTTTCATTATGCTGTGTTCCCTTTATTCATTCCATGGGTGTTTATTCTAAAATCACATCCTATACATAGGATGGTGATCCCTTCATAGGAACTTAAATCTTGGATAGAGTTGTTGGAATCCTTCTGTGAGGCCTGGAATGAGATCCTCTATCATCATCATTTCCCTAGGTGGGGTTCTTAGTATCCTCATGAACAAAATTTCATGGTCGTCAATGTCTTACGTAGCGATTTAATATGGATTGTGTTGTTGGTATACCCCATGGCCTTGGGTGTGATCCCCGTCTATGTATTGTTATCTTCAAACTTTTAGTGTGTACTTCTTATAGTGAGAACCAGTGATCATGACATCTCTGATGGACACCATCAGTGCTATCTGGCTCATGGATTGTGTTTTCCTAGATGAGAGTTATTATAGAACCTTCAAGTAGGAATCCTAGGATGGAATTACGGTTGTGACTTCACCTTTATACTGTGTGTATTTGTTGATTATATCTGGATATTCTTGTTATATGTGTTATTGACATGTACTAGTGATGAGATGACTATTATTATTGATGTTATATTCTTAGTGATTTTGGTGTGCCTAATTGGGTATTGTTATACTCACCCCTAAATGGGATTTTCCCATACATTTTATGTCTTATGTAGAAAATAGACCTTTTGATGGAGTCCTATAGGGACTAGGAATAGGAAGATCTTAATGATACAGATAGACCGAGGTGTGTTTCTATGGTTTCATTGATAATAGTCCCCACCCGCTTTAAAGGTTGGACTTGTTTTTAATTTCTTTGCGGTGGGATTGTATTTGGCCTTTTTTCTTTCTAGTACTTTTTTCATACTCTGATAGTGTGATTTTAAATGTATTCATGCATGGTTATCAGTTGTTTTACATTTCAAAATTATATGGGCTTGGATGTGTGTGTGTGTGTGTAGGTATATTAAGATAAGATTTCTCATGTGTGTGATATGTCTACTCGGCATTAGTCTCTATCCCATGGCCTATTAGAGGTGTTCTTAGAGTAGTCGTGGCATGGGGCTATCGGGACGGGTCATGATAGAGTGGTATCAGAAGAGTAGGTTTTATCTTAGGACCAGTGTCTATGATATTGGCTTGGGGAAATAGTGTTAAGTGTTTCGAGTTTGGATTTTAGGACAGGGACTCCAGTGTTGGTGCAATGACTAACATATCTGTACACTAGGACTTTGATAACTTGTCTTTCGAATCAGTTCATGTAGACACTAGTTTCAAGGAAAACATTGGTACATGCATCATATAGGAATGGGTTGTGGTTTTCATATCCTTCTTGAGTCATCTATCTAGATATACTCATTGACTGTGGTACATCTTGTCCATTTCAGGATAACTCTGTGACATTTTCCAGCTAGGATTCAGCATCAAGACCATGAGGATGATCCCCTCAATGATGAGGCTTTGATACAGGGACCTGTTCAAGAGGTGTTACCTCCAAGTGGTGCACTAATCATAACACCACATGCTGAGTAGCATATAGTATCGGCAGTACCAGTGGATAAGGTGTACAGTATGAGTGATCTTTGGGAGTTTTAGCGATATCAACCCCTCATGTTCTGAGTTGATCCTAACCCATAGGTTGTTGAGCATTGGATTGAGGCAATAATGGGGGTTTTCGTCTTGTCAGGATACCTACAGACCAGATGGTGGTCCTAATAGTGAGTCATCTTTATGGATCTGTAGGACAATTGTGAGGCTTAGTGACCCAGTCATACGATGAGGTGACTCATGCATAGTAAAATTTCAAGTGCCTTTTTATAGAGGAGTTTTACCTGGATATTTTGAGGTTTTTTCACATAAAAGAGCTTCTACAACTTCAGCAGGGCAATATGATTGTGGTTGAGTATTCACTGAGATTCACCAACCTCTCTTGATACTCGATGGATATGGTACATGATCACTTCTTTTAGGATCAGAACTTTGAGTGAGGATTATATAGAGACATATGGTCTAGAATGATACCTCTATGAATTCCTACCTATGCTAGGGTGATAGAGTATGCTTTGGTAGTTGAGAGTTTCCTAACTAAGCTGACACAGGCAGTTGGTTCTGGTAGTGAGCACATAGGAGAAGAGACTTCGATGGAAGGGAGATGACATATGACATAGGGATCTAGACATGCAATATGTTTTAGGAGACAGTCTCATGATAGAGGTTCTGTGGTTTAGGGATCAAAGTATGGATCGAGTCAGCCTAGGGAGAGGTGGTTATACTCTTCTGACGGTAGGGAACATATCGCATGGGATTGTGCGACCCGTTATACGAATGATAGAGAGATAGTGTATGGTCCACCTAGGTAGAGAAATATCATTATTGGGTAGGTCTTTAGGGTGATGGATGTGGAAGAGGAGTTGAGAGAGAGGCTAGAGGTGGCAGACGTTATGACTTGTTTCCACCACCACCCCCATGTGGTTCATGTTAGGCTTAGAGAGATGGGGGATATGGGTGATGGCGGCTGCAGGCGATCGAGGCTTATGAACCAGAGGTTCTAGGGATGATATGAGGTATGATATGTGTCTTTTTTACCTTATCTTTAGTACTGATAGACATAGGTATGATTCATTTATTTATTTCCACTTATTTAGTTTGAGGCTTAGAGATTTTGTTTGAGACTTTGTCTCTACCCTTGAACTTGGAGACTCCAACTGGAAGTGACTTAGTGATCACACACTTTTTTAAATAGTGTGACTTTACTCTTGAAGGTGAGAGTTTTTTTTTTTGGATCTATTTATAACAGAAATGAGGCCTTATGATGTCATCTTAGGTATGTACTAGTTATCTACAATTCATACCCAAGTAGACTATTTCACGTGGAGGATGCGGTGTGTCTGTAGTAATAGGATGAGATTTTCCTTTCTGGGTGAAAAGTAAAACTAGAAAGAGCAGGATAGACTCATTCATAGGAGGGTGTATTCGATTACTCATCAATTGGATAGCATGATCCTTGGTGTAGTGGATGCTATGAGTTTTTAGTTTCTTGTAGTGTTGGTGGAGTATGATAATGTATTCCTTGAGGATGTGTCGGGCCTACCTCCCTGCTAGGATATATACTAATGCATTTATCAACACCTTGTAATGGATTTAATATATATGTCAGCATATCGGATGGCTCCTAAAGAGCTTCATGAGTTGAGGGTGCAGTTAGAGGACTTGCAAAGAAGGGCTTTGTCAGACTCAGTGTCTCACCCTAGCAGCCCTAGTTCTTTTCGCCAAGAAGGCAGATAGAATATTGAGTTTGTGTGTGGATTATTATCACCTAAACCAAGTGATTGTAAAGAACAATTATCCTCTACCAAGGACTGGTGACCTCTTTGATCAGTTGAGAGGGGCATGATGGTTCTCAAAGATTGGCCTTAGATCAGGCTATCACTAGTTGAGAGTATAGAATAAGGATATACTGAAGAAGGATTTTTGATTTCTTTAAAGTCACTAAGATTGCTTGGTGATTCCATTTGGCATGATGAACACCCCAACAGTGTTAATGGAACCCATGAATCGGATATTTCAGCCTTTCTTAGGCTGATTTGTGGTAGTCTTCACTGATGATATACTAGTGTACTTGACATCCGAGGAGGAGCACGCAAGAAACTTGAGGATGGTTTTGGACATATCTGAGAGAGATCTTTATGGGAATATCTCAAAGTGTTGGTGTCACAACCCATCCTAGTGGGATCCGTGTCGTGACTCCCAAATCCTACCTCTAATAGGCTAGGGGCTGGTGACTAGAATTGGGAGGCATTACCTAAATACCTACACACACACACACATCCAAGACCACAAAATGATGAAATATAAAAACAACTGAACAGTCAATGCATACATATATCTATATACCACAACTAGAGTATGACAGAAAGTAAAGAAAATAAACAGGGCCAAATACAAGCCCACCACAAAGAAGTATGTAACACAAGTCCAACCTGAAAGTAAAGGTATTGGGACTGCTATCTGAAAGTCGTAGGAACACACCTCGGTCTATTCGGTCTCACTAAAAACTATCTGGTCCTAGTCCACATAGGACTCCGTCAAAAGGTTGATCGTCTACACAAGACATGACGCGTGTGGGAAAATCCTGTGTAGGGGTGAGTATAACAATACTCAGTAAGATACCCCAAAACCACAAAGCATATAACAAGGTAAATACAATTAGCTCTACACAGGAATATGTCTACAGCACATATAACAAGAATATCCTGATATACTTAATACAAGACACATAGTCAAGAGTTAATCCACAAAAATAGTATAACAACCTATGATTCCATCTCTAAGATTCCATGAAGCACTCATCCAGGAGTACACACTCCTAAGTATAATAGCATTGATGATGTATGTCTGAGAGGAACTACTCTTTGGGTCTCATCATGAGAAAAATTTTGTTGATAGACCCAAAGATAATACGATACATAGATGAGGATCACTGCCAAGGCCATGGGTTGATACTAATAAACTTGATCTGGATTAACCTTTCTAAGTAGAGGATCGGTTCCCAGGTAGTGTTGGTCACATTGATACCAATAACTCCACTTAGGGCACAAATAGGAATAGAGGATCTCACTTTGGGCCTCTCATAGGGATTCCAATGACTTTATATAGGAAGTCATGCTGATAGGATCGTAGTCCTAGGAGTAGGAAATGATTCATACCTACATTCAAAGAAAGGATAAGGGAAACAAACCCTAATGAAACTTGTCCAGGATATAGGGAAAAGATACTAAGCCATGTGTGAAAGAGTACACGGCATGTACAAGGGTTACATGTTGTGTCCCTTTACCCTGGTTTATGCCCATGTAAACGAATCGTGCCATTCAAACCGTGATCATGTAGAAGAAGAGTATACAATGTGTAGAGGGGTCACACGACGTGTCCCTGTGTCTGAGGTCCCTTCTATGTACCCCGGCCATGTTCTAGTACATGGTGTCATCCTGTGTATCCATGCTTGTGTACCAGTACATGGGGTAGCCCATGTACATGGTCCAGGTCGTGCCGTGCGGGGGAGTACACACTGTGTAAGTAAACCATGTACTCCACCTCATGTTCGTGTACTTACCAAAATACACACCTAGTATTCGGGGAGGGACCACACGTCGTGTAGGTCGGGCCACACACCGTGTGATACCTATATCCTACCTGAAACCCTAGTCACTGCTAAGGGGGGGACAGATGTCATGTAATTATAGATTACATGCCATGTAATGCGGGATTTTTCAGAATTCCTTGTTCACTGTCCATCCATCTCCTCTATCACTCTAACCACAATTTTGATCGTTCTTCGATAGAAAAATCAAGGGGGGGCTCGCCTAAGCCTTACCATCAACGATCTACCACTTCTGGGTCCTAGATCTGCTCATAAAACAAGATCAGCACTGTTCTTTGTTGTGCACCAAAGAATGAAAAATCAGCACCAACCATCATTAAATTCACTGTTGTAGCCACCATCTCACCTCTATTGAGTTGTACCGATTCTAGATCTATGATTTTGGATGGTTTTTTCATGAATCAGATGTGCGAAAATCGATCGTTCAAATAAACATTGAACCGTAGGGGAAAATGAAGAACATCATGAAGAACAGTGAAACGGAGGAGAAAAGCACAAATCTGAATAAGAGGAATGAACCTTAATAGATGTTCATGTCAATATCGGTTAATTTTTGTTAGAATAAAAAATGAATAATCAATATCCATGAAGAAATCTCCCGATAATCCCCACAAATAAACCCATCCTCCATAACAATCGATCCATGAATCAATCTATTCGTCCAATGATTCATGTTCATCATAGAAATAAAGAACGGGGAAGAAATCCAAATAAAACACACTCCCTGCCTCGATTTGGATCGCCTACTAATTAAGAGAGATTATTGTGTCATTTTCATAGGCAAGATCCATTGAAATTGATGCACGTCGATCATCGATCCAAGATTCTGTCATCGTTCACCTTAGAGGATTCTCCAAGGATCTCTCCAACAATCCTCCAAAGGTTCCAGGGTTATGTGGATAACCCTAAGATTATGAAAAAAAGATCTATTTAAATATCCATGAAACTCTTCATCAACTCAAATGAAATGAAATAATTTTCTTAAATTATTTTATTCAATTAAGTGGTCGTGATGATTTTTCTACAAAGGACCCATGCAAACTAATGTTAAGTCACGCCTAGGGTAAAAACATTATTCTGAACTCAATGGTGCCCTCATATTTTTAATTTGGGAACTCGTTTAGGTGTTATTCTATTTTTTTAGGAAAACCATGCGCATGGTCTATTTAATATATTTAATATATTTCAAACATGTATTTCGGGCACACTGGGCCTCAGAATCTTATGTTGTCTCAACACTTAGTCTTTAAAATAATTCATATAATACTTAAAAATAATACACAGAAAAATCTAATTTATTATATTCTCCCCACCTTGGGGTTGTACTTCCCAGAAATCCAAAACAAGGTCTACTCAAAAATATGTTAATATTGAGCACGAATCTAAACCTCCTGCTCCCATGTGATCTCCTGAAGATTCTCATGATTCCACTAGAAACTCACTAAAGGAATTAATCTACCATAAAGGATCCTCTCTTTTTGATCCTCAATATCCAATGGTTACTCAGAAAAAGTCACTTCATCCTCGATGTCTATATTACCCTAGTTGATAACATGTGATGGGTCATGCATGTACCTCCTCAGTTGTGACACGTGGAAGATATTGTGTACCCGGTCTAACTATGGTTAAGCAATAATCCACCTTTCTAACTCTACACAATATCTGTAAAGGGCTAATGAATCTCAGAGATATCATGTCGTCTCATCTAAATCTTTGTAATCCATGTCGATGTGAAATCCATAGGAACACATGGTATCCTTACTTGAACTACAAAGGCCTTCTTAGCTTGTAAACATAAGACTTATGATGGCTACATGTAGTCTTAATTCACTCTTGGATGATCTACACCTTCTCTATTGTAGCTCACACCAACTTTGGGCCCATGAGTGTCAACTTTCCTAGATCAGTCCAACAAAGTGGTGACCTGCAGGGTCACCCGTACAAAGTCTCGAATGATGTCATTCTGATGGTGGAATGGTAACTATTGTTATAAACAAACTCCACCAGTGGTAGGTGATCCTCCCAACTACAGAAAAAATTTAACATGTAAGGTCGCATCATGTCCTCCAGAACCTGAATTGTCCACTCAGTCTAGTCATCAATTTGTGGGTGAAATGTTGTGCTCAAGCATAACTAAGTCCTAAATGCCTCATGTAATCCCTTCCATAATAGAGATTTAAAGTGATCATCGTGA
Organism: Viscum album; assembly: GCA_963277665.1. Lineage (NCBI taxonomy): Eukaryota > Viridiplantae > Streptophyta > Magnoliopsida > Santalales > Viscaceae > Viscum > Viscum album. The sequence continues at coordinate 1,941,863,472 of OY728159.1, forward strand.
TCAGAAAAAATCTTCAATGGAACTCCAGGGAGTCAGACTATCTCCTGAACGTAGAGGCATCTCAATCTCTCTACCGAACTCTGCTCTCAAATAGCTAGGAAGTGGGCCAAATTGGTGAGTCAGTCTATGATTACCCAGATGAAATCTTGTTACGTGGATGTATATGGTAATCCCATCATGAAGTTTATAGATATCTCATCCCACTTCCATTTTGTCACCTCAAGGGGTTGATCCAAACCCGCTAGAACTTGGTGCTTAGCCTTTACTTGATGACAAGTAAGGAATTTAGAGACAAACTCTGCAACTCCTTTCTTCATCTTTGTCCACCAAAACTAACATCAAAGGTATTGGTATATCTTTTTCACACCTAGATGTACCTCCAAAGAAGATATGTGAAACTCTCTTAGAACCTCCACCTGCAATGTCACTCATACTAGCATGAGTCCTATGAAAATAACAACATGCTCTCCACCTTTAGAATATCCATCAAGAGCATGCCCTATGGATATCTGATCATGTAGGGTATCATAGTAGATATCCCCAAGTCATGCCTCTATGAATTGATGTAATAGTGGAGGGGTGACAACCATTAGCTGGAGGTAAGTTTCTCTATCTCCATCCACAAAGGATAATTGCAATGAGGCCAACTACTCTAACGCCTCATTCAGAAACTGCAAACTAGATCTCTTATTGAGAGAATTTTCTACCACGTTCCCCTTCCCAGGAGTATAGAAAATATCAAAGTCACAGTCTTGGAGGAACTCTAGTCATCACCTCTGCCTCAAGTTAAGATCTTTCTGTGAGAAGATATACTTGAGACTCTTGTGATCAGAGTAGATGATAAACCTCTTTCCCATCAGGTTGTGTTTCCACATCTTCAAAGTGAAGACTACCACTGCTAACTCAAGATCATGGGTTACATAGTTTTTCTCATGTGGACTCAATTAGCATGAACCATAGGCAATCACCGTTTTCCTATGCATCAGGACACAACTAAGCTCGGTTCCTGATGCATTGTAGAACACTACGTACTCAACACCCTCCTCTATAAATCTCAATATTGAAGTGTTCATCAAAATCTGACTCAACTGCTGAAAATCCTACTAGAACTTATATATCCACATGAAATGCTTCCCCTTTAGAGTCAAAGTTTTCATGGGTGCTGATATCTTGGAGAAATCATATATGAATCTCTAATAATAGTCTTCCAACCCAAGGAAGCTTCTCACCTTTTTCACTCTCTTAGGTGGCTCCCAAGCTAGCACTGTCTTGATCTTGTCTAGGTCCACTGCCACTCCATCTACTGAGATAAAATTTCCCAAAAAGTGGATTGCCTAAATCCATAGCTGGAACTTCGAGAACTTTCCATAAATTTGGTGCTCTAAGAGTACATCCAGAACTATCCTTAAGTGTATTGTGTTCTCCTCTTTGGATGATGAGTACATAAGGATATCATTGATGAAAACTACCACAAACTGGTCTAAAAAAGGATGGAATATCTTTTTCATGTGTCCTATGAACACTGTTGGGGCGTTTTTCATGCCAAAGGGCATCACTAAGTAGTCATGGTGACTATAGCGACATATTAATGTCGTCTTCGGTATATCCCAATCCCGTACATAAACTTGGTGATAGCCTGATCTAAGGTCAACCTTCGAGAACCATTGTTCCCCTATCAACTGATCAAAGAGTTCATTGATCCCTGATAGTGGATAATTGGTCTTCACAGTCACCTGATTCAAGTTGTGGTAGTCCAAACACAACCTCAAGATCCCATATGCCTTCTTGGAAAACAAAATTGGGGCTGCCCAAAGTGAAACACTAGGTATCATTAATCCCTTACTCTATAAGTCCTCCAACTATACCCTCAAATCACGAAGCTCCATGGGAGCCATCCGATATGCTGGAAAAAATATCAGTGTCATCCCAGGGTGTAGATCAATGCAGAAGTCTATCTATCAGTGGGGAGGTAAACCTAGAACATCTTCGAGGAAGATGTCCTCATACTCCTCCACCACTGTAGAAAACTAGAAACTCATAACATCCACTACACCAAGGGTAAGTCTGGCCAACTAATGAGTGATCAACTGCCCTCTCTTATGCATGAGTCTATCATGTGCTTTCTAGGTTTCTTTTTCGCCAAAAAAGAAGAATCGGGTTCTATAACTCTAGACACACCACACCCTTTGACTAAAATAGTCAATATGATCATGAACTATGGATAACCAGTCCATACCAATAATGAAGTCGTAAGGCCTCGACGTTTCTATCAAGGGGTTCCAACTGAAACTCTCACCTCCAAGAGTCAGGTCACACCGTCAACATAAGTTTGTGATCACTGAGTCTTCTCCAGTAGGTGTCTCTAAGTATAAGGTTTGATTCAATGATTCAACCAGAATCTATAGGTATCAAAAAAAGATATGTGGTGAGAAAATAATGACTAGAACCTATGACTATTAGTATTGCAGCTAAGGTAGAAAAGATATAGATCATACCTCAAATCTGTTGGAACCATGACAGTTCTATGCAGGAAATGGATTTTGGTTTGTGTTTGTTTTCAATCCTCATTGCAAGTTCAGAATGTTTTACAGGAAAGGGATCATACAGTTCAAGTGGACAACAGTACTAAAGGTGGCATCATTTTCCAGTGTTTGCCAAATTTTTGGGCATGAAAATTGGAAAATGGAGAAAAGTGTGTTTGGAAAATGAAGTTGCACATAAAATGGTAGGTATTATGGAAACTTTCACACAAGTCATGTTTCGGGATCATAACGTTGAAAATGGAAAAGGCATGAGTTGCACGAAAAATCTGGATTTGTGCACGAAAAACAGTTCCTGCGTGAAAAGCATTGTGCGCAGAATGAGAGTTTTTGCGCAACATGGTGGGTTTTTCATGTGGGGTTCAGTGACGCCTATAAATAAGAGGTGACCCCCCTCATTCAGTACGGCTGAAGACTTAGAGAAGATCTGAGTTCTGATGTGTGTAAAAGTTGCATGAAAAGGGAGTTGCGTGGAAAAGTTAAGTTTGCGCGGAAAAGTTAATGTTGCGCGGAAAAGTTAAAGTTGGGCGGAAAAGATAAGGTTGCATGAAAAAGTCAAAGTTTCACATAAAGGGTGTAGTTGTGCAAAAGATTTTCCATGTGAAAAGTTAATCTTGTGCACAAAAGTGAGATCTTGCGTGCAAAGAGTAGGTGTTTCATGAAATTTTCAGTATAAGATAAATGCATGTTCTGAATATCTAGTTCAGTGGTTCAGTGCTCTCAAGTGCATCGATTCAGGACTTTGATGAAAGCAGTGTCTCATTATTAATAGAGACAAAAACTTCAATGCAAATCTATTTAACCAACCTTCAAGTCGATAAACTGGGTTTGACTTCTCTCAAGGCAGTGAGCTAGGGGGAGTCGAGGGAAGTGATATGAGGGATGCAGTGAGCTATCCCTGAACCTTTTTAAAGACAGTGTGCTTGGGATAGAGTGATTGTACCCAAACCTTGTAATCCACAGCTAGTGAAGTTTAGTGAAATTAGGTATAACTGGAAACCTATTGGCGTATGCTCCTTGGATGTATCCCTTAGTGGTGAACCAAGTAAAAGTGTTGTGTGGTCTCTTTTCTTGTGGTTTTGTGCTTTCTATTCCCTTCATTATTGCGGGTTTAATGAGTTCCTACCACCATGGGAATAAGATCCTTGTTTTAAAAGAAAAAGTTGACACCCTGATTCACCCCTCCTCTCTCAGGGTGTCCTGGGGTCCTACAGAATCATTCCTGGAGCTCCTGGGTCGTAAGCCTAGATCATCTTCAGTTTTCCCCTCCCCTGTCCTCCAGCTCCCTGAGCCTGGCGTGGACCACCTGGGGGTGGTGGTGGTAAAAATTCAAAATGTTGACCACCTCCTACTACTATCCATATCCTATACCATGTCTGCCGACCTACAAACCTACCATCTACTTCTATTGTCTCTGCCTCAACCACTCATATATAGTTTCTTTGTCAGTTGTACGACAGGTTGGACAATATTGGGTGAGATGTCCCCAACCGTCACATGAGTATTACCACCTCTCTCTAGGATAACTGAACCCAACCTGTGATCCATATATCACATATACTCTATTCTGAGACCTCCTCTTAAAACTTCTCCCACGTCTAAGTCTCTGAGACTAATTTTATCCCCCTATTGTCGAGGTCTCTGCTCCTGTTTTCCCACTACTAACAACCATCGGTTGTATCTACTCATCTAAGAAACTCTCGACCACCAAATCCTGCTCTAGCACCCCAGTATAAGTAGGAATGCATATAGGAATAATTTTGTCTTGAATGTCTCTAAAAATACCTCACTCGAAGGTTAAATCCCTTAAAAATGATATTCAACCATATCAATTGAGTACCTCTAAAGGTTGGTAAACCTCGATGAATACTCATCTACTATCATGTTGCCCTACTGGAGTTGTAGAAGCTCCTGGATATGAACATCTCTTAGTATAAATGGTGATAAATCCTCTCTAAAGATATGATCAAACTCAGTCCATGAAAGAGTCGCCTCGTCATAAGACATGGTAACTAAACCCCACCATCGCCCTGCTGAGCCATGAAGAAGGATTGCATCTAGGACCACAATATGATCTACCGGTTTCCTGACTAGATGGAAAACTTGGGTCACCACCTCAAGCTAGTCCTTAGTCGCCTATGGGTTGGGATCACCTCGGAACCTAAGGGTCTCTATCTCTAGAACTCATGAAGCGTACTCAGCTTGTGCTCCTCATCCGATGGTATTGCAGGTAAGTGGTGGTATGGTTGGTGCACCACCTGAGCTAACATCTCAAGAACCGGTCCATGTATCAAAGCTTGATCACTAAGGGGGCCATCTGTGTGATCGTCATACTGAATCCTAGATAGTATACATCGTGGAGGCATCTTGAAAGTAAACAAGATGTACCATGGTTAATAAGTATATCTGGAGATCTAACTCAAGAAGGACATGGAAACACAACTCATTCCTATATGATGCATGTACCATTGTTTTACCTGCAACCAGTGTTTTCATGTACCGAATTGAAAAGCAGGTGATTATATTCATGGTGTATGGATACGTCAGTCGTCACACCAATACTGAAGTCCCTGACCTGAAATCCTAACTCAAAACACTTAGCAATGTTTCCCCAAACCAATATCACAGACTCTCGATCCTAAAGTAGAACCGAACACCTCTGATACCACTCTATCACAACCCATCTTAGTGGGGCCCATGTCATGACTCCCCAAGCCCACCTCTAATAGGTCAGGGGCTGGTAGCTAGTACCGAATAGGCATATCAATAACATGGGAGGCATTTCCTAAGTATCTGTACACACACACACCTCCAAGCCCACAAAATAATGAAATGTAAAAACAATTGATCAACCAATGCATGTATACATATATATCCCACAACCAGAGTGTGACTGGAAGTAAATAAAGTAAACAGATCCAAATACAAACTCGTTGCAAATAATTCTATAACACAAGTCAAACCTGAAAAGGTACTAGGACTACTTTTTGAAAGCCACAAGAACACACCTCATACTTTTCGGTCTCACTAAGAACTATCTGGTCCTGGTATTCCTAGGACTCCATCAAAAGGTCGATCGTCTGCACAAGACACGACATGTGTGAGTAAATCCCATGCAGGGGTGAGTATAAAAATACTCGGTAGGACACCCTGAAACCAAAAAACATATAACAATGGAAATATAGTCATATCTACATAGGTATATGTCTACAACACATATAATAAGAATATATAGATATATTCAATCCAAGACACACAGTATAGAGGTAATCCACAACCATATTATAATAACCTAGCATTCTAGCTCGAAGATTATACAAAGAACTCATCTGAGAGTACACACTCATAAGTTCAATAGCACTGATGGAATACGTTTGAGAGGTACTAATCTTCAGGTCTCATCATGAGAAATAATACGCTGATAGATTCAAATAGAATATGATATACAGATGAGGATCACTACCAAGGCCATGGGGTAATACCAACAAACTCGATCTGGATTAACCCTGCTAAGTAGAGGGTCAATTCTCAGGTAGTGTTGGTCACATAAATACTAATAAATCCACCCAGGGCATGAAGAGGAATAGAGGATCTCACTCCGGGACTCTTGGAGGGATTCCAACAACTCTATTCAAGAAGTCCCACTGAAGGGATCATAGTCCTAGGAGTAGGAAATGATTCATACCTACCTTCAAGGAAATGATAATAGGAACAAACCTTAATGAAACTTTTCCAAGATATGGGGGGTAAGAGATCTAATCCATGTATGAAATATTACATGACATATAGAAGGGTTACACACTGTGTCCCTTGACCCCAGGTTCTGCTCATGTAAACGACCCGTGTCATTCAAACTGTGTCCATGTAGAAGGAGAGTACACAGTGTGTGGAGGGGTCACACATCGTGTCCCTATATCTAGGGTCTCACCCATGTACCCCAGTCGTGTGCCAGTACATGGTGCCATCCTTTGTATCCATTCATGTGTACCAGTACACGGGGCAACCTGTGTACATGGTCTAGGTCATGCCGTGTTGGGTAGTACATGTTGTGTAGGCAACCCATGTACTCCACCATGTGTCTGAGTACTTCCCAAAGTACACACTAAGTATTCAGGGAGGTTCCACACACCGTGTAGGTCGTACCACACACCGTGCAATACCTATCTCCTACCCAAAACCCTATTCGCCACTCAGGGGGTCCCACATGTCATGTAATCCGGGATTACATGTCGTGTAATGTGGTATTTTCTAGAATCCCTAGTTCGTAGTCCATTTATCTCCTCCAGCACTCCAGCCACCGTTTCAGATTCTCTTTGTCGAGAAAATAAAGGTGAGACTCAACTGAGCCTTACCATCACCAGTCTACCACTTCTGAGTCCTCGGTCCACTCAGAAAACAAGATTGTCTTCATTCTTTGTTGTGCGCCGAAGAACATGAAATCGGCACAAATCGTCGTTCGATCTACTGTCGCAACCACCATTACACCTCTGTTGAGTCATACCAATGACATATCTATGATTTCATATTGTTGTGCTATGAATCGAATGCATAATGATCGATCATTCAAAGAAATGTCAAACCATGGAGAAAATCGAAGAACATCGCGAATAATGGTGAAACAGGAGAGAAAAGCACAAATCCGAACAAGAGGAACGAACCTCGATCGATGTTCAGGTAAATCTAAGATTGTTTCCATTATAAAGACAAATGAATAATCAACATCTACAAATAAATCTCCCAATAAACCCCCCAAATAAACCCATATCGCATAACAATCGATCTGTGAATCAATCCATTCATTGATTGATTCACGTTCATCATAGAAATAAATAATGGGGAATAAATACAAATAAAACAGACGCCCTACCTTGATTTGGATAACTTGTTTATGAAGATCTATTGTTGTGTCATTTTCATAGGCAAGATTCGTTTAAATCGATGCGTGTCAATCTTCAATATGTGATTCTATCATCGTTTTCCTTAGAGGATTCTCTAAGGATCTCTTCAACAATAATCCAGAGGTTATAGGGTTATGCAATTAACCCTGGTATTCTGAAAAAAATATCTATTTAAATATCCACCAACCTCTAAGTCAACACAAATGAAATAAAACAATTTTCTTAAATTATTTTATTCATTTAAGCGCCTGTGATGACTTTTCTAAAAACGACAAATGATGACTAATGTTAAGTCGCGACTTGGGTAAAACCATTATTCTCAACTCAATGGTGACCTCATATTTCTAATCTAGGCACCCATTTAGAAGTTATTCCACTTTTTCAGAGAAACCATGTGCATGTGCTATTTAATATATTTAATATATTTCAAACATTTATTTCGGGCACACCAAGCCTCAAAATCACATGTTGTCTCAGTGTCTGGTCTCAAAAATAATCCATATAATATTTAAAAATAAAACATGAAAAAATATGAGTCATTATAGTCAGTTTTATATTCAGGAGGTCTACTTCTAGGAGATGTCATCTCAGTAGACGGTGTGGCAGTGATCCCGACAAAGGTTGAGACAGTGTTATCTTGGGATCCACCCAAGAGCATGGAGGTGTGGAGCTTCCTTGTGTTGGTAGGATACTATCAAAGATTTGTACATGATTTTACCAAGATATCATCTCCCTTGGTAGCTTTGACTCGATAGGGGAAGTATTTCGTATGAACTGAGAGGTGCTGATAGGATTTCCAAGAGTTTAGGTAGAGATTGAAGGCACTCCCATCTTGAGATTGATATAGGAGGGTGTCAAGTATGTAGTGTTCTGTGATGTATCAGGGACCGATCTTGGTTGCATTTTGATGTAGATTTAGGCAATGATTTCATATGGTTCATGTAAGTTGAGACCATATAAGAAGAATTATATGACCTGCAATCTTGAGTTAGTAGAAGTAGTATTCGCATTGAAGATGTGACGACACTACCTAATGGGAAAATAGTTTATCAACTATTATGACCACAAGAGTCTAAAGTATGTCTTCTCTCAAAAGTTTCATAACTTGATACATAGAGGATGGATAGAGTTCCTCTAGGATTATGACTTCAATATTTTATATACTCCTGTAAATGTGAGTGTGTTAGAAGATGCTCTTAATAGGAGATCTTTTTTGCAGTTTCTAAGTGAGGTGTTAGAGCAGTGGGCCTCATTATAGATATCCTTTTTGGATGGTGATGGAGTGGTTTATCTCAAGTTGATGATTTTTACCCCTATGCTTTTACAACGAGTCAGGAAGGCGCAGCTTGGGGATACTGATTGCGAGACCCTATGTACTCATATATCCATTGTACATGCTCTTGATGGATTTTCTGAAGGTGGGGAGCATGTCGTTATTTTTAGAGGACGCGTGATGGTACCAGTGATGTTATAGGAGGACATTCTAAGGTATTTTCATACATCTCCATTGGTGGTACATCCAGGTGTGGTGAAGATGTATCAGGACCTCTCATGCCTGTTTTGGTGGCCAGGGATGAAGAAGGGAGTTGAAATTTTTATCTCTCGATGCCTTACCTGTCAGCAAGTGAAGGCTGAGCATCAGGTTTCGGTGGGTTTAGATCAACCCCTTGAGGTTTCAGAGTATAAGTGGAATGGAATATTTATATACTTCATGAGGGGGTTACCATGTACATCCAGGGGACACAATGACATATGGGTGATCATAGAATGACTCACCATGTTGTCCCGCTTCCTAGAAATTTAAGAGAAGAGTTCAGTATAGAGCTTGGGACGCCTCTACATGCAGGAGATAATCTGACTCCATGGAGTTCCCTTGATGATCATTTCAGGACGTGATGATCGCTTTACATCTCGATTATGGATGGTATTGTAGGAGGTATTTGAGACTTAGTTGCATTTGAGTATATCTTTCCACCCTCAAATTGATGGTCATACAGAGCAAACCATTCAGGACTTAGAGGACATGTTGTGAGATTTCATGTTAGAATTTGGCCATAGTTGGGAGAATTACCTACCATTGGTGGATTTTGCATACAATAATAATTATCATTCCACAATCAGTATGGCACTATTCAAGGCCTTATATGGGTGACCCTATAAGTCACCACTATATTGGAATGACCCAGGAGAGTCAACACTTATGAGTCTAGAGTTGGTGTGAGCCACTAAAGAGAAAGTGAAAATCTTATAGGAGCAGATGAGGACTGCATAGAGCCATCATAATTCCTATACGGACCGACGATGGAGGCCTTTAGAGTTCGAGGAGGGAGACTATGTGTTCCTAAGGGTCTCAACTCAACGTATATTGTAGAGATTTGGTCGGGGTGACAATATATCTCTGAGATTCATTAGCCCTTTCTAGAAATTGTGTAGAGTTGGTAAGGTGGAATACCACTTAGATCTACTACCACAGTTATACTAGGTACGTACGTCTTCCACATGTCACACCTGGTGAGGTACATACATGACCCATCATATGTTATTGACTTGGGAGAGTTGGACATCAAGGATGAAGCTACCTTTGTTGAGTACCCAATAGAGATTGAAGATCGATGGGATAGGATCCTCTCTGGGAAAGAGATTCCTTTATTGTGCGTCTGGTGGAAGCATGAGAATCTTCAGGAGAGCACCTGGGATCAAGAGACTCATATGTGTGCTCGGTACCCACATCTCTTTGTGTAGCCTTTTGTTTTGGCTTCCCGAGATGTAAATCCCCAGAGTGGGGAGAATTTAATGACTATTTTTTTCATGTATTTTTTTGGAATAGTATATGGATTATTTTTAGAGCTAGGCGCTGAGACGATATGAGATGTTGAGGATCAATGTGACCAGAATTAATTTTTGAAATATATTAAATATCACAAGTGAATAGTTTTCCTGAAAAAGTGGAATAAATCTGAAAAAGAGGCTTAAATTAGAATTTTAAGGTCTCTTTTGTGTTCAGAGCATGATTTTTACCTTAGGTGAGACTTAACCTTAGAGCACACTGGATGTTCAGGTTGAGTGTCATCGTGGGAGAATTAATAAAATAAAATAAATTTTTTATTTATTTTATTAAGTGACGTAACAACCTAATTTATTTCTCTATAAATATGTTATTAAGAACAAATTCCAAGGTTAGCCGTATAACCCTGGAGAATTGTGAGAGATCATTGTAGGAGCTTCCGTTGGTGAGCAACGATCGGATTGTGGATCATCGATCGGTGTACGACACAACTCAAGGATCTCATCGACGATAGTGATGCAGATTTGTTCTTCATCAGTGATTGATCCATCTTAAGGTAGGGTGTTATTTTATTTGGATTTATCCCTATTTTATTTTTCCTAATATGAAAAAAAATCAATTGAACAACAGATTGATTCACGGATCAGTCGTATTGTGGGTACGGGTTAATCTATAAGGAATTTGGGAGAATTATTTATTTAATTTGGATCTTCGTTCATCATTCTAACGACAATGGATAGAGTTCAATTGAACACAGCCAAGGTTCATTCCTATTTTGCGTGTTTCTTGGTTTTCTCACACCGTTCTTCATCCGTTCATCGTCATTATTCATTTTGACCGGTGGTTCGACAAAATACTGAATAATCAATTGTTGTGAACCTATTTCTTGGTGAAATAAATTGATATCGTAGATTCGAGTTTGGATCAATGATGGGATCGATTTGTGACAATGATGATTTCATATTGAGGAAAGATTTGATACCCCTAGTTCAAGCAGAGTGTGCGACGATGACAATAACCAACGAAAATTGTTTTCTCGTGCATTTTTGGTGGATGAATTATGGCTAATGGTGACGACAAGGTCTGGTTAGACTAGATTCATGACCTCTAGGTGATATTGGGGGTAGAATCAGAGATGATGATGGTGTGACATACGCAGAGGAAGAACTTGCAGGTTCTATGAAATCTCACATCACATGAAGTGTATTCCAGAGTTACACGTCATGTGGGATTCCCTAGTGCAGCGTTAAGGTTTCCATGATAAGATAAATATCCCATGGAATGTGACCCTTAATTGGTGTCTCGATGTATAACTCAGAAAGTAAACAGGCATGACCAGGAGTGCACAAGCTCAGACACATCGTGTACTCAGAAATGGACATGGGAACGGGTCGTAATACATGAGTAGGACTCGATGTTGAAGGGACACATTGTGTATTGAAAATACACATCATGTAATCCTTCAAATATGGCTTGGATCCCTTTTCCTCTTCATCCTGGACAAGTTTCATTAGGGTGTGTTCCCGTGATTCATTCCCTGAGGGTTTAGTATGGAATCACATCATATACATGGTATGGTGATCCCTTCAGAGGAACTTCAGTCTTGGATAGAGTTGTTGGAATTCTTCTGTGAGTCCCAGAGTGAGATCCACTATCATCGTCATTTCCCTATATGGGGTTCTTGGTATTTTCATGACTAACACTACGCAAGTGTTGATCCCTTACTTAGCGGGTTAATCCAGATTGGGTTGTTGGTATACCCCATGGACTTGGATGTGATCCTCATATGTATATCATTCTCTTCAAACTTCCAATGTGTACTTATTATGGAGATACCCGATGAGATTGAAATCTTAGATGGACTCCATCAGTGTTATCTAACTCATGGAGTGTGTTTTCTTAGATGAGAGCTACTGTGGAACCTTTGAGCAAGAATCCTAGTGTGACATTATGGTCATCACTTCACCTTGATATTGTGTGTCTTTGTTGAGTATATCTAGATATTTTTGTTATATGTGTTTTTGACATATACCTATGATTATATGACTATTATTCATTATGTTATATTCTTAGTGATTTTGGGATGTCCTTTTTGATATTTCTATACTCACCCCTGCATGGGATTTTCTAGTATATGTCATGTCTTATAAAAATGATCAACCTTTTGACGGGGTCTTAAAAGGACCAGGACCAGGTAAAGCTTAGTGAGATGGATAGGCTGAGTGTGTTCCTGTGGTTTCATTGATAGTAGTACCCACCCACTTTACAGGTTAGACTTGTTTTCAGTTTTGTTGTGGTGGGATTCTATTTAAACCTTTTACTTTCCAATACTTATTGTCATACTCTGATGGTGGTATTTATGCATGGTTATCATCTGTTTTATATTTCAGCATTGTATGAGCCAAAAGATGTGTTTGAGTGTGTAGGTAAATTAGGCCAAATCCACCAATATGTGTTATATTCCTACTCGATACTAGTCCCCAGCCCCTGGCCAATTGGAGGTGGCCTCGGGTTAGTCACAACACAGGCCCTGTTGGGATGGTTCACGACACCTATCCCAAGCTTGTATTTAAATATATAGTGAAAATTATAATAAGAGATGATTCTTATCTTTTTCGGTGGATGCAATGAGAAAAAAAATTGAGTAAGGAAATGTTAGACCAACTAGGTTAAATATCCTAAGAGTGAGGGGATGAATCAGGGTATGAAAAATTAAAACAACTATTTTTTGAATCTTGTTTTTTCATTAAACAAAACTCCCTTCTCTCTTATTCTCGTATCACAAAATAAATGAGAATTAAAACATGAACATGATGAAATAATTTTACTTGTTTCATCTTCATTGGGATACGTACAAAGAGAATACAAAGGTAATGCGCCAATGTACCAAATCCACTAAATTTCACCATTGTTACAAGGTTCGGAATAGACTCATTGTTCCTTCTGGTTTACAACCAATCACTATTTGAAAGCTTGTTTCTCTCTCAACTGAAGTGTGTGCACTACTCCTTCAGAAAATTAATCTATTGATATAATTCACCTCATAATAGTTTGAAACATATATGAGTGTGTCATGAAGCCCCTTTTTCACTTAGTAGGTGAAATCCACTTCACCACGTAGCAATTTCTCTATGTAGAGTCATTTCGCATATTGCTTTTCTTCTTCTGTAAACTACTTTAAACCTTTCACGAAACCCCTTACACCACATAGCATGGGTGCACCATGAATTGATTTTACATTTCATATGAATTATTCCTCACAAACTCCCAAAACTTTGTGAGCTACAGTGAACCACAAACTAAGATCCTTAACAGACCGAACTTCCTTTACAAACTCAAATCTATTGCAAAACACCTATTTCATGAACCACTTTCAGCCTCAGCTAAATTCTCACAATGATGATTCTATTTGATCAACTTCACTCTACTTAATGAAGTGATTGTGGGTCCTTTATATAGGTGGAGAAACCCATAAAACTCACTAATCACAGTTACGGTTAACATCTTTGAGGTGACCTCAAACTCATCGCCTTCAACCGCAAACGATGAGCTCCCTTATGGTGACCTCAAAATCACCTACTTCAGCCACAAACGATGAGAATCCTTTGTGGTATGCATAACATAGGTATTATATGGAATCCATGCCTTTACTGATTTTACTTTGTGATTTTCGCATACTTGTTATGTGGTTCGCATATTAAATCTCCTATGGGGTTAAGTTGGCTTTGATGAAAGCGCACCATAAACTCCTTTAGGCACTATGAAGTCCACCATTTTTGTTATACATGAATCCTTCCTTTGCCAAACACTGAGAAACTATGCTACCTTTAAAACTCCTACTTTGACAACAAATCTATTTGAACATTGTCAACTGACTTTATAAACAAACACAATCAACCCAAAAACCTTAACTCACCACCATAAGAGAATTTTTTTCCAATAGGAAACAATCATATCGCCAAGTGTGGCACAATAACTTTTACCCCCAAGAGCATCTTCAATGTATTACACAATTTTAGAGTAAGGTTACTCCATAATGGTGCATGAATAGTAAAAAATGGACCATGTATTGTATCATTTTTTACACCAAATGGAATGTTTTGTGAATATTTTTATTTTTTAATGAAATATAACCATTATTATGTAGAGAAAAAAATAAATATTAAAAAAACAGGGATGAGACATATATAATGAAATGCTAAATTTGACACACCACTATAGAAAAGCGTCATTTTGGTGGTGAGGATAACATCCATTGGAGCACCTATCACACACCAAAATAAAGTTTTCATACTAAAATTATGTACATTTAATATAATCTAAGCTCATACCAACTACATATCACTCTTTCAATGTCATCATCATTCGAAAGATTATAAAAAAATATTAACCAGGGTTAGGTACCTTCATTCTGATGGGTATCAACCGTTGTCATCCTATCGATAAATGTATCATTATTACATTGGTGTGGGGAGGGAGAATAAACTAAAAATACTTATATGAGTGTGGGGAGGCTCAAAACAGATACCTTCCAAACACCTCCATAGAGACACAACCATTAATGTGTGCCTGTGGGGCATCCATAAATGCATCTTTAATGTATTCTTATGTAAATGTTTAGAAATTATTGAAAACTAATTTTTAAATTTTGGAATTATTAGTAAATATATTTATATATTACAAACGTTTGGGAAGGAGTTTTTTTAATATGTTTTCTGGAAAAAATATTTTTCAAAAAATGTTTAGGTTAAAAATACTTTTAAAAATATGTACTAAAGGCAGCAACTGCAATGCCGCCTTTCTGCTAAAATCAAAAAAATATTGTCTTTGTATTTTTAAATTTTTTATTTTGTTTTTTTTTTGTTTATATATATATATATAAAAAAATCAAAAAAAAATTATCTGTTATTTAATATCTAGTAGTACTGCAATTACAGTAGTTTGGATTCTGACAAAAGCTCTCACCCAAAGCTCTTTTTTATAAGAGGGTTTGCCCTAGAAATCATTCTTCATTTTCAATGTGAGATTCTAGTTCTCTATTTCATGTGCAGAACATTCTGCATTTCCAATGTGGGATTTAGAACTATTTCAAGTACGTGGCTTTGAAAGACTATAAAATATAAACTATAAGACCAATATAAATGAAACTGAAAACATGGATTAAACATATAAGAAATAGTTGAAAATAAAAAAATCATAAAAAATGTTGATGGAAAATAATTTATAAGATTTCAAATCCACCTACTTGAAACTTAAAAATGTTTCAAGTATGTGACTTTGAAAGCTTATAAAATATAAACTATAAGAAAAATATAAATGAAACTTAAAACAAGGATTAAAAATATAAGAAATATTTGAAAATAAAAAAAATTTCATAACAAATAAGCGCCAACTGCCAAAACGGTTGCAGCCAGAAGCCAAAGCTCATGACCATTTATTAAAAATAAAGAAAATATAATAAGTGATTGATGAGAAGAATGATAACAGATAAGGGAAAGCCTCAAAACATCATGGAAACATCAAATAATGCTATAATCATGATATAAACCATGATCAGAGTCTTCAGCATCAGCAGATTCCCAATCTGACTGTGTGGTCTAATGACTGAAAAGCGTGGTGTACTTATCCTTAAGCGCAAACTGCTCCGGTGTAATTCTGGAAGATCTAGAATAAACACCTCATCCACATCCTAAAGTACCCTCCTCTTTTCAACGCCTACGTCCATGACCCTTTGGGTGTCTACCCCTTCTCCATGTTTATTGATGCATGGTCACATCATGATCACCCTTTTTAGCAGCAGGCATCTCCTTAGACTTATCATCATTAAGAGAAGCGAGAACCTTGAAATTTTTAACCTCATTAATAGTTTCCCAATCAATATCATGTTCATCCACTTTAGATTCATATGGAGAACTCATTTTCCTTGAAATCATTTGAAACCCTTCATCATCCACAATTTTCTTCCCTTTGCTTTGCATACCAGCTTCCCTATCAATCAATTCCATCTTTTCTGACAGTGAAGATGCATTCATGGCATTGGTACTAACTTTATGAACCTTATGAATTTGTCTCAAAGACTCCTCACTAGATTTGAGCTCTGTATCAGCAACTATTTCTGACTATAATTTCTTCTTATCATATCACAGTGCAAGCGTTGGGCTAGCATCAGGAGGACCTACCTCTATCTCTTCAGAACACTGCACATTGGTATTGTTTAGCGCATCACCAACAAAAATGTTCTGCTTAGTCATATGTTCATCATGTATTTCCTTAGAAATATCAAGCACACTAACTAGTTGTGCAGGGGTCATGTCCAAACCAATGACCTATAATACTTCATCAATAGGACTCTGACCAGACACATTGGATTCATGTGCAACAATAGGCTCACAAACACTATATACAGATTTCCCTTCTCCTAGACCAGGTCGAGATGGCTCTAAACTTTTCTTCTGGAAAAGGCTTTTGTCATGCCCATGAGCAAAACAAAATTCAAAAACCAAAAGTCTCCTACTGCAATCCCTTTCATGGCCAATAATCCCACATTATATATAGAATTTTGGCAAACGTTCATAGACATTTTTTAACTCATATTTTTTGTCATCAGTAGATAAGAAAACTCTATCAACTTTTGTTGAACTTAGATCAATCTCAACCAAAAACCTAGAAAAATTCCCATACCTTGCATATATTGTTGCTTTATCCATCTTTATGGGTAATCCAAGCGGCATCGCCACATCATGAAGGATTCTTGGATGCCAAAGCATCCAATGTAATCCATAAACTCAAACCCAAACCTGTGTAGAAGAATTGTTTGTATTCAACAGATAAAAACAACGATCTCATTCCTTAACATGAAGAACTCGTGGCTTTAAGGAGACGGATCCAAAGCCCCAAGCATGTGATTTCAAATCCTCTGAGGGAAACATGATGTGGAAAAAAAACTCGACCTAGTGATACACAACACCAATTGGAAAAACCCGAAACTTTCACTAGTCGATCAACCAATTCTTAAATATTCAAAGGAACAAAGCCACAGGGCAAGATGAGTCGAGTGACAATCCAAAGCTTACCAGCCTCAAAATGTTTAGAAACTGTGGCCGGATTCACCTTGACATGAACAATGACACCTTTGCGATAGATGCTAAAAGCGGGTGCACCCTTGAAAACACGCAGATCACGCATGCCATCAACACCCATAGCAGGCTTCAAGCCAACACCGTCAGCAATCGTACCCCTCTTCAAGCCCACGCTGGATGCAAGAACCGGACCCTACTGATTCACTGGAGGACCAGTATCGATCCCCACTGGAAGAGACGAAGTCCGATCTGCATCAAGCAGACCCTACCAAAGCACTAAGGATCTTGCACCATTTAGATAGGGAGAAGCCCGATCTGCATCTGCCATGGCCTTATGCAAGTCAAAATGACCATGATTGAGAAAAGCTTTTACCATTGAATATCAAACTAGTCGCAAGGTAGGATAGAAGCATGCATAATAAACCCCCGGACCGAAATCGCGGTGTTTAAACCGCTGATCGGAAGACCCGCACAGGTGACTGTGACTCCACAGACCACCCATTGTCGACTATAAAATCAATATAAATAAAACTTAAAACATGGATTAAACATATAAGAAATAGTCAAAAATAATTAGAATTTCATAATAAATGTTGATAAAAAATAATTTATAAGCTTTCAAAGCCACCTACTTGAAACTTAAAAATGTTTCAAGTATGTGACTTTGAAAGCCTATAAAATATAAACTATAAAACCAATATAAATGAAACTTAAAACACGGATTAAACATATAAGAAATAGTTGAAAATAAAAAGGATTTCATAACAAATATTGATGAAAAATAATTTATAAGCTTTCAAATCCACCAGCTTGAAACTTAAAAATGTTTCAAGTATGTGACTTTGAAAGCCTATAAAATATAAACTATAAGACCAATATAAATAAAAATTAAAACATGGATTAAACATAAAAGAAATAGTCTAAAATAAAAATAATTTCATAAAAAATGTTGATGAAAATAATTTATAAGCTTTCAAAACCACCTATTTGAAACTTAAAAATGTTTCAAGTGTGTGACTTTGAAAAACTATAAAATATAAACCGTAAGATGAATATAAATAAAACTTAAAACATTAATTAAACATATAAGAAATAGTTAAAAATTAATTAGTTAATTAGTAATATAACTATTAATTATACATTTATTAATTATATAATAATTAATTAGTTAATCAGTAATATAATTATTAATTATTAATTATTGATTATATAATTAATTAGTTAATTAGTAATATCATTATTAATTATATAATAATTAATTAGTTAATTAGTAATATAATTATTAATTATAAAATATTTAATTAGATAATTAGTAATATAATTATTAATTATGTAATAATTAATTGGTTAATTAGTAATATAATTAATAATTAATAATTAATTAGTTACTTAGTAATATAATTATTAATTATATAATAATTAATTATTTATTTAGTAATATAATTATTAATTATATAATAATCAATTAGTTAATTAGTAATATAATTATTAATTATATAATTGTTAATGAGTTAATTGGTAATAAAATTATTAATTATAATTATTCATTATAATTATTGATTATTAATTATAATTAATAATAAATAGTTATTAATTATAATTAATAATTATATTATTAATTAATTAATTAATTTTTATATAATTAATAATTAATAATTATTAATTAATTGTTATATAATTAATAATTAATAATTATTAATTATTAGTTATGTTTTATAATTAATAATTATATTACTAATTAATTATTATATAATTTATAATGATGTTACTAATTAACTAATTAATTAATAATTAATAATTAATAATTATATTACTGATTGATTAATTAATTATTATATAATTAATAATTATATAATTAATAATTATATAATTAATAATTATATAATTAATAATTATATTACTAATTAACTAATTAATTTTTATCTATTTATTATATGTTTAATCCATGTTTTGATTTTCATTTATATTGGTCTTGTAGTTTATATTTTATAGGGTTTCAAAGGCACATACTTGAAGCATTTTTAAGTTTCAAGTTGGTGGCTTTAAAAGCTTATAAATTATTTTTCATCAATATTTGTTATGAAATTATTTTTTATTTCCGACTATTTATTATATGTTTAATCCATGTTTTAAGTTTCATTTATATTGGTCTTATAGTTTATATTTTATAGGCTTTCAAAATCACATACTTGAAACATTTTTAAGTTTCAAGTTGGTGGCTTTGAAAGCTTATAAATTATTTTTCATCAATATTTGTTACGAAATTATTTTTATTTTCAACTATTTCTTATATGTTTAATTCGTGTTTTAAGTTTCATTTATATTGGTCTTATAGTTTATATTTTATAGGCTTTCAAAGTCACATACTTGAAACATTTTTAAGTTTCAAGTAGGTGGCTTTGAAATCTTATAAATTTTTCTTCATCAACATTTGTTATGAAATTCTTTTTATTTTCGACTATTTATTATATGTTTAATCCATGTTTTAAGTTTCATTTATATTGGTCTTATAGTTTATATTTTATAGGCTTTCAAAGACACGTACTTGAAACATTTTTAAGTTTCAAGTGGGTGGCTTTGAAAGCTTATAAATTATTTTTCATCAACATTTTTTATGATTTTTTTATTTTCAACTATTTCTTATATTTTTAATCAATGTTTTGAGTTTTATTTATATTGGTCTTATAGTTTATATTTTATAGTCTTTCAAAGCCATGAATCTCATATCAGAAATGCAGAATGTTTTGTGTAGGAAAGGGAGAACTGGAATCCCACATCGAAAATACTGAATGATTTTCAGGGTAAGCCCTCTTATAAAAGGGAACCTTGGGTAAGGGTTTCTGTTAGAATCCAGATTGGTGTAATGACGGTACTGTTGGATATTAAATACTAGATAAATTCTGCTGAAATTTTTTGTTATATATATATATATATATATATATATAAACAAAACAAAACAAAACAAAATAAAAAATTTAAAAATACAAAAAAAAAAGTTTTTTTAGCAGAAAGGCGACATCGCGGTTGTCATCTTTAGTACATATTTTTAAAAATATTTCTAACCTATACATTTTTAAAAAAAATATTTTTTCCACAAAACATATTAAAAAAACTCATCGAGAAGTGAATCTACACCTCGGACCTTTCTGTACGACCACCCTCCCGTTTCAGGCGATCGCGCTGCAATTTCGCATACGTTGACTGTGTGTTATCCCAAACATAGGGCATGGTAAGCGCATTCGAATCTTTTCTTGTTTCTGAATGTCATGCCGAAACAGGAGAGGGACAAAAACTAAGAAACATTAAGCCAATTGATGGGAAATTTCAGATCACATCAATGTTTATATTTTTTGAAATAAATGTGTGGTTTCATTATATAAACGGGGGGAAATAAAGTTCGAGTTTGTACTCATTTGAGTTGCCAAAATCCCTTGAATATAATCATGCTAATCGTAGACTAAGTTGAAATTATGCACAAACATCAACGAATTTACAGTTTCATTGTAGGTGCATGCCGATCAGCGAGGTTGTTTGTTAAAGGTAACTCCAATCCAAAACGCCATTTTGTAGTAGATTTACTTCATTTTGAAGTATCAACAGTAAAATTCACTCCAACCCACTTACTTCATTTTCCACTTCAAAAAAAATATTCTTTGAATATTCCTCTTTATATATTTTTTATTATTACTTTTATTCAACACATTATATTAAAATTAATATGTTTCATAAAATTAACTAATGTGATATATTATGATATTTAATAAGTGTAATAATAAAAAAATGATATTTATTAATAATTAAATTAAATTAAATTTGATATCATTATTTAACAATATCAATTTAAATATGATAAATTATGCTTTATTTTCATTATACATTAATATAATGTATTTTGTTTTTTAATTTTTCTTCATTACGTATCATTATTTTTTATTAATTTATCTACAATATAATTTTAATTTATGACATGTGTATTGTGAACTAATTATATGATTATAATTTTAACTATAATTACATGTGTGTGATTTGATTAATTAAATGGAAACTTTTTAAAATAGTTATATAATAATTATTTATTTATATACATTAAAAAAACAAGTTTAATATGATAATAAAATTAACTACGTAATTAATTAATGATTAACCGTTATTTAATAATATAAAATAAAATAAAATTGTATGCTATTTAAAACGATATTCATTTAAAAATGGAGAAGATTACAATGTATAGTCGATTACAATTAATTTTCTAAATCAGTATATCGCTATCATAGATGCTCGATTAATGCATTGCAAAGTGCGATATGAGAATCCTTATCCTTGATTATTCTATACTGACTGAGTAAGTGTTGAAATCGAATACTTTCATCTGTCGTTATCTCAATAGTTGGAGTTGGCACTTCCATCGTGTCAATAATTGGAGCATTCAAATCACACTCATCCTCAATTATCATGTTGTGCATGATGATGCATGTAGTCATTATATCATGAAATACATGTTTTCTCCAAAAATGTGCAGGTCCTGCGATGATTGCAAAGTGTGTCTGTAAATCTACGGATGCTCGTTCCACGTCTTTTCTACATGCTTCTTGCCTCATTGAAAAACATCTCTTCTTCGCACTAAATAATATCCCATATCATATTCTTTTCCTTGAATGACATAATGAGCAGGAGGAGCAATACCTTGAGCGAGATTAGAAAACAAATGAGATGATTCAATCACATTGATGTCGTTATTGGTATCCGACATACCAAAATATGTGTGTCATATACAAAGATCATAATCAACCACTGCTTTTAGAATAATAGTTGGGGATCCAAAATGTCCTGTATATTGTCCAGCCCATGTCGTAGGGCAATTTTTCCAATTACAATGCATACAATACAAACTACCTAACATTCCTGGAAAACCATGTTCTTAACCAATATAAAGCAATCTTGAAATATCATTTTCATTAGGCGGTCGAAGGTATCGCTCTACAAAAATCCCAATAATAGCACGACAATATCTTTTTAAACATTCAATTATAGTAGACTCACCAATTTTAACATGTTCATCAGTAGCATTAGCTGGGAGGCCATATGCCAACATCTGAAACACGACTGTTAATTTATGCAGAGTTGACAATCCAAGTCTACCAAACACATCACTTCCTTGTTGAAAGTTATGATCATGTGCTTTAACTGAATCAGCGATATGAAGAAAAAGACTTTGAAACATTCTATATCGTCGATGGAATAATGTCGCATTATATCGTGGATTTCTAGAAAAAATAATCATCATACAAATTACGATCTGCACCATCGCAATGACGACTGATAACTACGTGCCCCGGGATGGATCCAGCGTGAGCAGACTGATCATTGTATTTTTTATAATAATGTGTCATCATCATATTGTTCTTCTACACTACTCGATGTACTGCTTCTTGCATCTCTTCAAATTCATTTTTTGTCGCATCATTGGATGAAGATGAAGAAGAAGATGACAACGATGATGATGAAATTTCAAAATGAATATCAGAAGGATCTCCAGTATTGTAATTCATTTTGGTACTCTTATCGAGCATCTATTCTCAAGAAGTAATATAATGATACTTATATATTGATAAATCCAACAGAATAAATATAAAATCATGATAAGGTTGGATGGAGATGAAATTTATCCAACGATTGAGATCAATATGAAATCCATCCAACAGTCGGGATGGATATGCAATCATGATAAGGTTCAATAAAGCTAAAACTCATCTGACGGCTGTGATCAAAATGAAATCCAACAGATGGTTGAGATCGTAGTGATATCATGATAAGGTTGACAGAGATAAAACTCATCTGACAGTTCATTTCAAAATGAAATCCATCTAACGGTTGTGATGGAGGTGCGGTCACGGTAAGGTTGGATGTGAAAGAAATTCATCCAACAATTGAGATTAATATGAAATCCATTTTTTATACTCTGAATGTTAAAAATGAGTGAAATTTAATTAAAATATGAATATATCAAAAAAAAGAATGAAGAAGAGTTATTAGTTATAGAAATTTTAAAAAATTAAAAATGAATACTTAAAATGAAAATGAATACATATATTAATTATGAAAATTAAAACTATATTAAAAACATGAAATGTTAATCAATAAATATGTATAAATAAATATTAAAAATAGATATGTGATCATGATAAGGTTCGATAAAGCTAAAACTCATCTGATGACTGTGATCAGAATGAAATCTAATAAATAGCTGAGATCGTAGTGATATCATGATAAGGTTGACGTGAAGATAAAACTCAACCAATGATTCATTTCAAAATGAAATTTTTCCAGCGGTTGGGATGTAGGTGCAATCATGATAAGGTTGGATGATGAAAAAATTCATCCAACGATTGAGATTAATATGAAATTCATCTGACGATCCATTTTTTCTACTTTGAATGTTAAAAACGAATGAAATTTAATTAAAATATGAATATATCAAAAAAAATATTAGAAAAACGAATAGGAGTTGTTAATTATATAAATTTGAAAAAGTTAAAAATGAATACTTAAAATGAAAATGAATACATATATTATTTATGAAAATTAAAGTTGTATTAAAAACATGAAATGTTAATCAATAAATATTTATAAATAAATATTAAAATGTATATGAGATCATGTTAGGGTTGGAAGAGGACAAAATCCATCCAACGATCGAGATCAAAATGAAATCCATCCAATGGTCGGGATGAATATGCGATCATTATAAGGTTAGATAAATTTATAACCCATATGACAGTTGCGATCAAAATGAAATCCATTTGTATGGTTGAGATTGCAGTGAAATCACGATAAGCTTGACACAAAGATAAAATTCATCCGACGGTTCATATCAAAATGAAACCCATCCAATGGCTAAATGGAAGTACATTCATGATAAGGTTGGATGATGACGAAATTCATCCAACGATTGAGATCAATATGAAATTCATCCAACAGTCTGTTTTTTATACTTAAGATATGCATTATCTATCATACTCCCTATAAATAACTATCAGTTTCATTCCACCCAAATGCTCATTCCCTTCGTTTCACCAATACCTTCCTAAAACTATTTTGTTTTAGAAAGAGATGATTTCTCGGTCTTCTAGATACTCTGTTGGTGAAGATATACACTTATGCGAGGTGTACATGAGCATTTCTCAAGATCCTATTACTGGTGTTTACCTGTCATCTGATTGTTTTTGGTCTCGCATCGAAAATGCATACAACAAAGGTAAGAACGAGAGTTGAAAACTTCGAAGCAAAAGATCGTTGCAGTGTCGGATACAAGCTATCGAGAATGCTGTGAAGAAATTAAATGGATGCATCATATAAGTTGAAAATATGAATCTCAATGATGCATCAGAACAAGATATTGCGAGTAGTTTATTATTTTTATCTTTTATGTTTATATATATAAATACATAGCATTAACATTGAATTTTTTCCAGCTAGATCGAGCAAAAATCATATTAATGCAAGATCTCGCATGCAAGAAAGGATTTAGGTTTGATCATGTATAGAGCACACTATTTTTTTTAAAAAAATTCAAAGACGGTGCAAGTACTGTAAGACAAAAACCTCGAAAGCAGAACTATGTATCATGAGAATCAGATAATCCAACTCCTGAGTCTTATCCATCCGACTATCCTGGCTTGTTATCATCTTTGTTGAACATAAAATGCTGACGATGTTGGTGACTCTTTTTCTACACGACCCATCGGAGCAAGGAAAGCTAGATTAAAAAGAAAAAACGATGAAAAATCTAAAGCGATCATTGAGACTTTGAAAGAAGAAAATCAGCACCTTTTAGAGATGGTGGAGAGGTCAAGGAAATAACATATGAAAATTGAAGAAAAGAGAATGACTTTGAAAGAGTTTAAAGAGGAAAATAAAATTTTGTCACGTGATCCGAATAAAATCAGTGATCCGAATGTTCGTGCTTTTATTCAAGATGAACAAGCACAAATTATACAGAAAAGAGGAGGGCAACTTCATCAACCACCGGAGGCTCCTTTGCAATCACATTCAACATCCAATTTTTTTGAATATTTTAACATCAGTGGAAACGATGCCAATTTACCGAATTATTAGATTGTCATTTTCTACCTTTTTTTTAATTGTTCGCAAGGCAGTTGAGCGGTGTTGTTGTAATGTTAAATTCGTGTTATCTACTGTGTTCAGCGTGTTATGTTCTGATTATTGCACATCATTATGCTTTCTGTTTAATATTGCACTTGTTCGTGTAAACATGTATGTTTGTATCTTGTTTCGTTTTTGCAAAATATACTTACTATAAACACACACACACATGTATTAATAGGTTCAATTCTAATGTACACATTTTTTTATAAACCAATATCATACAGTATTTCAATTTTCAATTTACCATATATTATTAATTTAAATTAACATAAATACAATATTTATTTTATTATATTATATATGTATTTTGCACTAAATATATGATTATTATTATATAAATTTTATTATGTATATATATTTGAACAAACAATTAAATAAAATAACTATGAATAAAAAATTTATTTATTTGATTAAAAATTGCAAAAAAATAAGATGAATAATAATAAATTTTTTCATATATTAAAAAAATATTAATAATATTGTTGAAAAAAATTTAACAATTGAACATTCAAATATAAAAATTAATTAAATATAGTAATTAAAATATGTAGTATTCAAATATAATGAATAAAATAAATATAAACTATTTAATTCTGTTACATGAAGGGAAAATAAATATAAACTATTTATTATAATGATAAAACTAGTTGAAATTAAAAAAAAAAAAAGGGATAGCGCAGCTACAGTAGAGCGACAAATATGGCGCTGCAAATCTGCATTTTGACGCGGGAAGGGTTGGAGCCCTATTTTACTCCAAAACGCCGTTTTGGCCGCTGCGTTGGAGATGGTCTAATGCAGCAGGATCCTGGTTCTAGAAATGGCTGCAAATTTCTGGACATCTTCGCACCAGTAAGTTTTCAACTTCCATTCACCTGGAGGCTAAGGGTAGTTTTATTTATTTATTATCCCATCCGATTCTCTTGGATTTTATTTCTTTTTTCACGCAGCAAGCAACTCCTGGACAAGGAGCAAGTAGACTTGGTCAGATTTCCTGACAAAGAGAAGGGTATCACTCCAGAAGATTTCAAACTCATCAAGATGCACATGGCTAATTGTACACCCTAATCCCCTTCCTGAGTTTTTATAAATTTCATGATTGCGTTTTGCAGTTGTTTTTTTGCCTTCCTTTTCTGTCATACGGATTAACTTACTCTTCCAATTTCCACGTAGTTATGATTGTTAGATTTTGTTCAACCATGGCTACCACAGGGGAAAAAGCAAAAGAAAAACTAAGGAGAAGGAAAACACTTTACCATGGCTTTGTCATTGTATTCTATACAAATGTTTCACCAAGTAACGTAACAACCTGTGAAACAACTCTACCTAGTTTTGTGTACCAATCATGGAAGGGTATTGTTTGATAATCAATGATGTCGTGTTCTATATCCTTGACTGTGGAGGGGATCAGAGCTTTGTGTGATACGGTATTCCACATGATTTGCATAGAAAATTCTTAGACCACATTTTTAGGGTGAAGTAGATAAAAAAGTAAGGTATATCTTGATTGCGACTTAGACTTAGGCTGTGTTAAAAATAGAGAAAATTAGCCGCACACACAGAAATCAGATTTACGTGGTTCACTTTCAAAGTTGGTAATTACATCGAAGACTTTCAAAGTTGGTAATTACATCCAAGAGCTATTGTATACGATGATACTATGCCCATACTATGCCCATACTATGCCCATACTATGCCCACTACCTTGCGTTACTCCATTTATGAATTGGTTCATTACCAATTTAAATGCTCATTGCCTCTTCGTGTCAAGACTCACTCTCTATGACACAATTATAATAAGAATGCACAAAAGATCTATGTAAAATAATGGTCATTGATTAGGAACACCAAATCGGGTGGTGATGTTAGGAAATGTGAAGCTTGTTTTCAAGTCTCGATTCAAACGTTCAAAAGGAGAAACTCTGGAATTTATGTTTCAGCCTATGCTCAAACTAGCAGCCGCGGAAGTCCAGCGAAGACAGTGATTTGGAAGTTATTTTTCAGAACCTGGTATAGTGATTGTCACTGTTTTGGATGACAGAAGCGCAGAAGTTACGACATACGTAAAGGTTCTTTGATGATGATACGTAAGGGTCTTCCAGGTGGTTTTGTGGCAAAGGGGATACGTAAAGAGTCATCATAATGATACATAAGAGTAACCGTTCATCGGATTTTGGTGGTTGTGGTTGGGTGAACTACAAGCAATAAGAGGTTATCGTGACAAAAGGTAGGTCCTCTGCATGTTTTGGAAGGCGATGGAGCCGGTTGACCGGTTAGGTCCCACTATAAAGGTGGGGTGAGACCACTTGCACACATGTCTCGTGACTATTGATTAGTAATATGAGAATTGGATGACTTGTCAATTAAGCTTGTAATCATTGTAACTTTTGTGAAATGAAAAGTGAAACAGTGCTCTCTCGTGGATGTAAGACTAACACCTGAACCACGTAAATTTTTGTTGTCTATTTCTTGTATGCTTTATTTATCTTGAATGTTTTGTTTTCCCGAGCTATGTTTATTTCAAGTGTGCATGAGAGGATCATTTCGGTGCGGTTTGTCTTCCCGAGTTTTGGTACATCGGCGCGCAGGGTTCCTTCTGGTCTTGGATGTTTTTCGGAGCTTTGTTTTCACTCGTATAAGTTCTGGTGGTTTAACTTCTGGTGATCGGTAGTTCGTAAATCCCAACCAGTGGTATCAGAGCTTTGTGGTTCAACAAGGCTCGATAATAAACTCCCAAGGAACTTTCTTATCTTGACGTTTTTTGATTCATTGGGAGTTAATTGTTTTAGAAGGTATGGCATCGAAAGAAGGCAAGGTTCGAATAGACTATTGGGTCGGAACAAACGAGGAAAAGATGGCAAGAGGGGGGGTGAATTGCCTTTTAAAAAATTGATTAACAAATTAAAAATCAAAGTAAAGTGCAGCGGAAATAAAGAGGCAATCACACAAGAAATTGATAACGGAGTTCGGCCAAAAACCCGGCCTACGTCTCCGCTCCCAACTCAACCGTTGAGAGATTCCTACCGCTTGCTTTTCAATGGTTTTAGCAAGAAACCCACTAGGCTTTGAGGTAGCACTAGGACCTATTACAACTTGCTTTTTGTGGTTTAGCAAGAACCCACTTGCTTTTGATGGTTTAGCAAGAACCCACTAGCCTTTTTAATGGGTGAAGGCTAGCTCACCGGAACACAAGCCTTTTAAAAGGAAAGGCTTGAAGAAACCTCTTCACACCTTAATGGTGGTGTGAAACCCAAAAGAGAGAGGGGATTAGAAAAGGTTGGGGTTTGTAGGCACAAACCCAATTTTAAAGCTCAAAAAGAGATAAATAATAAAACCCGTATTTGGAGAAGTCTTGGGCGCCTTTGATTGATTGGAGATGTTGAAGGCTGCTTCCAAGCTTCTTTGAAGGGGCTCCTTGGATGTGGAAGTTGTTGGAGCTATTGGGGTTCCCTTGGAGGAAGTCGCCGGAGATTGGCCAATTGATGCAAAATATGTCCGTGGGCTTCCGTATAGTTCTAGTTGGTGTCCGGGGCTTCCTTGGCCTTTATTTATAGGCATGGAACCCTTGGGGAGGCTTCGGAGCCGTTGGAGAAGTCCTCGGAGCCGTTGGAGGCCAAAAGAAGGTTGACTGGTCAAACCCAATGGCTAGTTTGACTGGGCTACCGGCTGGCCGGTACATCTCCACCGGCTGGCCGGTGCCTTGCAAAAAGGAAACTTGTTCTGCCCAGGAGCCACCGGCTGGCCGGTGCTGAGGCCACCGGCTGGCCGGTGGTGAGACAGTAGGTCTCACTGTTGGGGCTGGATGCCACCGGCTGGCCGGTGACAGAGCCACCGGCTGACCGGTGGAGCCTGGCAGTGGGCAATGCCTCTGCCAGGTCCACCGGCTGGCCGGTGCCATCACACCGGTTGGCCGGTGGACTGAATTTCAGTCCACTTGAGATGCTTTCTTGGGCCATTCCTTTGGCAATCTCTTGCCTATCATCCACAACACTTAAAACACAATATTAGATAAATAAGAAGGTGATTGTGATCATGAAAATCAAACAACGAGGGGAACGAGATGTACAACAATCTCCCCCTATTTTGATGATCACAATCACCAAAACAATTAAAGTAAAAACATAAATGAAAGGCATGCTTTTAAATGATAAATTGAAAATAAATACTAAGCATGAGAGAAAAGATTCTCCCCCAATCAATCAAGAAATTTCTCCCCCTTTGTGATTATCAAAATAGAATGGGGCATAAAACTTGATTGAGGGAATAGATTTGAAAAACAAGATTGAGATTTGAAAATCAATTGAAATTTTTGAAATTGAAATGAGAATTTGAATAACAGTTTGAATTGAAAGTTTTGAATCAAAAACCAATTGAATTTTGAAATTTGAAACCAAGAGTTGAAATTGAAAGTTTGAATCGAAAAATTTTGAAATTGAAAAGGGCTTAAACGATCCTAACTCCTCCTAAATAAAAACAACAAATCACCGGGGAAAGGAAACTATTTTTGGCCCGGAGAGACTCGCCAAAAGGGATTTTTCAATCCAAATTTGTTTCATGGCGGGTATTCTCTTATAGAATTCGTCCGAAAAGAAAAAACTTTTGGGTTGACCATACCGGGCGTTTTTGCAATTACATTCATATATCATGTGCCCGAGTTTTTTACAATAATTACAAAATTTATAACTAGAGCTCCCCCTTACAAAAACAGTGGGTGCATGGGAGGAGGAAGCTATATTGGTGTAGCCAAGTCCATTGGTGGTTCTAGATACTTGTTGAGAACCTAGGAGATTGTTCAAATTTTGTTCACCTTGGGTGAACTTGGCTAGGGTCTCCCTTAGGTCTTTGATGGTTGATTCCATGGAATCAACATTTGGAAAATTTTGGATTTTGAGGGAGAGTTTCTCC
Source organism: Viscum album (assembly GCA_963277665.1). NCBI lineage: Eukaryota > Viridiplantae > Streptophyta > Magnoliopsida > Santalales > Viscaceae > Viscum > Viscum album. The sequence continues at coordinate 1,941,893,842 of OY728159.1, forward strand.
TTCTCTTTGAGAAGTTGGTCTTTTTCGGAGGAAAGTTTTTTGAAAGACTTTTTTAAAGCAACAAATTTTGACGATAAAGTATGAAAACCTTTTTCTAATTGGTCTCTAGCATGTGAGAGTTCTTCATAAGAAAGATGATTTAAAGAATTTGAATTTGAAGAACATGAGGAAGAGGAGTCGGAAGAAGTTACCTCATGAAATGCCATTAGGCATTTTGTACCTTGGTCGCTCGAGGAGGAGGATGATGAGGAGGTGTCACTCCATGTCGCCTTGAGGACCTTTTTCTTTCCTTTCTCCTTAGCCCGTTTCTTGTTGAGTGGGCAATCGGGCTTGTAATGGCCCTTTTCGCCGCACCCGTAGCATTTTACCTTGGGCTCGGATCTTGCGGTGGGTTCTTGCTTTCGATGCTTGCGGGATTTCTTCTTCTTGTGCTTCTTCATAAATTTATGCATTTGGCGGGCGAGATTCTCCATTTCCGAGTCGCCGCTTGATGATGAGGAAGGAGATGAGGAAGAGGATGAGGAGGAGCTTACTTCCTTTTGTACCTTGAGGGCAATGTTCTTTGGTGTCTTGATTGGTGTGCCCTCCTTTTGTGCTTGCCTCCTCATCGTGATCTCATAAGTCATGAGAGATCCGATGAGCTCCTTTACCGGCATATTTTTGACGTCCTTAGCTTCTTGGATTGCCGTCACCTTTGGTGCCCATGAGCTCGGAAGGACCCATAGGATCTTTTTAACCATCGTTTCTGCGGAAACATCATCACCAAGGGACTTTCTCCCATTGCACACGTCAGTAAATCTAGTAAACATTTCAGAAATAGATTCATTTGGGTGCATAGAAAAAGACTCAAAATCCTGACGGTACATGTCCAATCGAGTATCCTTTACTTTGTTGGTCCCCTCATGGGTAACCTCCAAAAGTTTCCAGATTTCATGTGCGGAGGTGCATGTGGAAACTCGATTGAACTCGTTTCGGTCAATGCCGCAATGAAGAGCATTCATGGCTTTGCCATCAAGCTCAAAATTTCTAATGTCGGCTTGGGTCCATTTGGATTCATCGGGAGAGGAGAGGGTGTAACCTTGCATGACAATTTTATATATGGGATATCCTATGCTTCTTAAAAAAGTGGTCATGCGGGTTTTCCAATAATTATAGTCGGACCCATCAAAAAATGGAGCCCGACCCAAAGAGTAGCCCTCGGGGGCGAAAGAGGTAGATGCCATAAAAAAAAATAGGATCTTTAATTTGAAACCGTTTAAGGATTTATTCAAATACGTCCTCTGATACCAATTATTGGGTCGGAACAAACGAGGAAAAGATGGCAAGAGGGGGGGTGAATTGCCTTTTAAAAAATTGATTAACAAATTAAAAATCAAAGTAAAGTGCAGCGGAAATAAAGAGGCAATCACACAAGAAATTGATAACGGAGTTCGGCAAAAAACCCGGCCTACGTCTCCGCTCCCAACTCAACCGTTGAGAGATTCCTACCGCTTGCTTTTCAATGGTTTTAGCAAGAAACCCACTAGGCTTTGAGGTAGCACTAGGACCTATTACAGCTTGCTTTTTGTGGTTTAGCAAGAACCCACTTGCTTTTGATGGTTTAGCAAGAACCCACTAGCCTTTTTAACGGGTGAAGGCTAGCTCACCGGAACACAAGCCTTTTAAAAGGAAAGGCTTGAAGAAACCTCTTCACACCTTAATGGTGGTGTGAAACCCAAAAGAGAGAGGGGATGAGAAAAGGTTGGGGTTTGTAGGCACAAACCCAATTTTAAAGCTCAAAAAGAGATAAACAATAAAACCCGTATTTGGAGAAGTCTTGGGCGCCTTTGATTGATTGGAGATGTTGAAGGCTGCTTCCAAGCTTCTTTGAAGGGGCTCCTTGGATGTGGAAGTTGTTGGAGCTATTGGGGTTCCCTTGGAGGAAGTCGCCGGAGATTGGCCAATTGATGCAAAATATGTCCGTGGGCTTCCGTATAGTTCTAGTTGGTGTCCGGGGCTTCCTTGGCCTTTATTTATAGGCATGGAACCCTTGGGGAGGCTTCGGAGCCGTTGGAGAAGTCCTCGGAGCCGTTGGAGGCCAAAAGAAGGTTGACTGGTCAAACCCAACGGCTAGTTTGACTGGGCTACCGGCTGGCCGGTACATCTCCACCGGCTGGCCGGTGCCTTGCAAAAAGGAAACTTGTTCTGCCCAGGAGCCACCGGCTGGCCGGTGCTGAGGCCACCGGCTGGCCGGTGGTGAGACAGTAGGTCTCACTGTTGGGGCTGGATGCCACCGGCTGGCCGGTGACAGAGCCACCGGCTGACCGGTGGAGCCTGGCAGTGGGCAATGCCTCTGCCAGGTCCACCGGCTGGCCGGTGCCATCACACCGGTTGGCCGGTGGACTGAATTTCAGTCCACTTGAGATGCTTTCTTGGGCCATTCCTTTGGCAATCTCTTGCCTATCATCCACAACACTTAAAACACAATATTAGATAAATAAGAAGGTGATTGTGATCATGAAAATCAAACAACGAGGGGAACGAGATGTACAACATAGACAAATTCGTCGGGGCAAGTTTTGGCTTCTAAAGGATGCAGATGGAGGACTATCTGATTTAGAAGGGCCTTGAGGTTCTTTTGAAAGGGGTTAAACTAAAAGCAGTGGAAAAAGTGAAATGGGAAAGGTTGGATAGAAAGACACTTGAATTGATTGAGATGTCATTGCCATGAAATGTTGCTTATAACATCTAGGAAGTGAAGATCATAGGACGAGGTGTTCATGATGAGGAGGCTATTCGGCATGAGGATGTCGAAAGGAAGACCAACGACTGGTCATGTGAATGACTTCAACATGATTTAGAGTCATCTTGAATAAGTTAAAGTTCGCAGAAGATGTGTGGGCTCTGTTGCTGCTATCGTCGCTATCAGAATCATGGGACACAATGGTAACTACCGTAAGTAATTATTGTGGGAAATTGGACCTAGTGTTTTGTTGCGGAAACGTCGGGAGTCACAACGACAAAAAAAGTTTTCAGATAAAGAAAAGGCGGAAAAACAAAAGAATGAAAAAAAGGTCGTAAAACACAGAGATTTACGTGGTTTGGGAAATGATCCCTTCGTCCATGGAGAGGAAGAATACTTCACTAATTTCGGGAGCATAAATTTTCACATATAGAATCCCTAGCTCGAATGAGCTAATAAAGAAGACAATGCACTGTTTTACCAATCGCATAGTATGTCCACTATGCTACAGTGCTGCAACCACCCAAACCCACATTGCTACAGTACCACAACCATCCAAGTTCAAGCTGCTACAGTGTTGGTGACAAGAATAGTAATGAGAAACGGGTGGGCCTGGACTGGGGCGGGACAAGCTAGCCTGCGTGGGTTTGAGCATGCGCGGGTTTGTTCGCAATAGCCCGCATAAGCCTGCTGGTAGCCCGCAGACTTGCCCACATTTAAAAAAAATATACTATTTATAATCATTTAAATATTGTATTTTTTTTCTCATTCTTAATGGTAGTTGTGGACAGAAGTATGAATTGACAATAACTAAAGTTTTAAGGGATGTGATGAAATATTTTTCTATGGGTTAATAGTGGCATGCGATAACGCCGATGTGGTGGGGAACTGTTGCAATGCAAAGCAGGTAAGTGATCGGTGAGGGGTGATGAATGATAATGTTGGTTGTGGTGATGCGAATGACTGGACCTGTGAATGAACGATGACTCTCCAGGTAACGACTAGTTTCAGAGGAGGTCATTAGGGTTCTCATCAGGTCCTTTTCTATTTTTTTAATAACAAAATAAAATTAAATAATAACAAAATTAAATTGACCCAAAAAATATTATGATTATAATAACTCTTTTAAAATTGAAACCATATGTAGGGGAGATAAGTTCCATTTTTCGAGAGGCGGGATGACACGATGTGGATATGGTTAATAATTACTAAATAAATATTATAATATCATATTAAAACAATAAATATAGACCTATTTAAAATTCACATGTGAATGAATGGTGAATTAGTATGCCCATTATGGTGAGAAATCATATGTCATGGTTTAATCATGATTTTTTATTAAAAAAACTAAAATGTTAAAGAATCATATATTGTAATAATAATATATTTTTTTAAGTCAAGCTCGCGGGTAACCCCACAACTGCGCGGGCTCAACCCGCCTTTGCTCGCACCCTCTCGGGCTCAACCCGCATTGGCCCACTCCTTTAACGGTCAAAATTTTTAGGCCCACCCCGCCCCGCATCCGCCCCATACCTGCAAAGCCCACGGGCCGCGAGCCCGTTTTGCATCACTAGGCAAGAAGTCCGTGGAGCTACAATGATCGCTGCCTCCAAAGTACGAGATGCTACAGTATCCTGTTGCATACTTCTACAGCGAGTTTGCACTGCTATAGTGCCCTGTCGGTGTCGCTGGTTGGACTTGCTACATTGAGTCAACATTGCTGCAGTTCCCAAAATTTGGGTTAGGGGCCAAAGACTCCCAGACCCCCGAAGCATGGACGTGTTGCCCCCTGCAACCCCGAACGATTTCTCCGCAGAGGTCGAACCACAGAGTTGCGGTCTGGTGTGGAGTCTTGACCGCTAGCATTCAACCCAACTTCATCCAAAACAGATCGGAATACACCATTCCTACAGTGAGTCAACATTGATGCTGTTCCCAAAATTTGGGTTAGGGGTTTAATATCCCCGAACCCCCGGAGCAGGGACGCGTTGTCCCTTGCAACCCCGAACGACCTCACCGCAGAGGTCGAACCACGGAGTTGCGGTCCGGTGTGGAGTCTTGACCGCTAGCATTCGGCCCAACCTCATCCAAAACGGATAAGATTACATCATTCCAACATGTTTGAGGATGTTAGAGATCTCATTTTGAATGAAGAACTCAGACGGAGGGAAGTCCAAACACCTGCTGGAACTGCATTCAACGTGGAAGGTAGAGGATGGTTTCCTTAATGAAAAGGTTGGAAAAAACCTAAAGATAGATCAAGGGAGAGAAGTTGAGGTAAATCGACTGGATCCGAACTTGTATGTTAACATCGCGGGAAGAGGGGACACTTGAAGAAAGATTGAAGGGACCACCAAGTGAATTCTGGAAGGGGTGCTTTTGTAAGTTCTAGTTCCGTTAATTTTGTAGTTGGAGGTAATAACATTCTATTGCTGAGTGTAAATATTCCGTTGGAATCATGGCTCATTGATTTCGGGACTTCATTTCATTCCACGATCAAGAAGGGATGCATGGTGAATTATGTATCCAAAAGATTCGACAATGTTCACTTAGGATGATGAAGCTCTCGAGGCCGCGGGGAAGGGCGATGTTAAAGTTCGAATGACAAACGAAAGCTACCTTGAGTTGAAGGGAGTTTGACAAATACGAGATTTATGGAATACCTTAACTTCTGTTGATCAATTGGATGAAGTATGTTTGGGAACGAGCTTTGCAAATGGAGTATGAAAGATTACTCGGGGTTCTATGGTCGTGGCCAGAGGTGTAAAGGACAGGACGTTGTATCTGACGAGAAGTTCAGATGGAGCAACAATTGCCGAAATGATTATTTTTGAGAGTCCAGAGTTGTGGCATTGTCGTTTTGGACATCTTAGTGAGAAAAATATGGCAACTAAGGGTATACTGAAGCCTCAATCACATGGATTTTGGATCTTGTGAGAGTTATATGCTTAAAAAGCAGAAAAAGGTGTCGGTTAATTTAAACGAAAGGACACATAAGTCTCAGAAGTCCAAACTCGTGCACATGGATGTTTGGGGGCCTACACCCTCATGGTGGGTCTTTGTATTTTGTTATATTCATCGATGATTCGATAAGAAAAATATGAGTTTACTTCATTAAGCACAAATCCGAGTTGTTTAGAGTGTTTGTTTGATGGAGGGCCATGGTTGAAAAAGAGACCGAAAGAAATCTTAAATGCTTAAGGTTCGATAATGGTAATAGGGTTTCCGGAGATTCTTTTGGAGAAAAGGAATCGGGTTTGAGAAGATTGTATTTGGAACATCAGAGCAGAATGGTGCAACGGAGCGGATGAATTATACGTTAACTGAAAAGGCTCAGAGCATGAAACTACATTCCAGAATGTCCATGGAAATTTGGGCAGAAGCTGTCAATTGCGTAACGTACATTGTGAACAGGAGTCCTTCTGCACTGTTGGGGTTGGAGATTCCGAAACAGCTTTGGTCCGGAAAATCAGCGGAAGTTACCCACCTCAAAGTTTTCAGAAGTTTAGCCCCATGTTGATGTCAAGGATCGGGATAAACTCGAAGCAAAGTCCCAAACATGTTTCTTTGTGGGATATGACAATGAAAACTTTGATTTCCAGCTTTTGGGGTAATGACAACCTGAAAGTCATTAGAAGCTGGTATGTTTTCTTCAATGAGAAGGTCTCGTGGAATTACCAGAATTTGATGGAAAATGGAGTTGAGAACAAAGAATCAACTGACTATATCATCTGCCCATTTCAACACTTTGATGTATTCCATTTCCTGTCCTAGAAGGCTCCAATTGTTATGCAACATGCATACATCATCTCCTTTGAGACTTCGTTAAAACCCTCTTAACTTATTGAGGATGCTTCAACTGACATCATCTGCATTGTTATTCTGCCAACAACTGCCAACCTCTTACTAATGAAGTTTTGCCTTTTCTTCTGGGAACGCAGTCTGTTTCTGTACTTTATAGATTCTTCTATCCACTCCTCAATTCAAATACAAAGTTCTCCAACAGAAACTTTAATTTGATTACAGTCCATTGAATATCAGATAAGTCAAATTTACCAACAAATACAAGCAGCATATCCAAACCATGGACTCATTGCACTCTAGTAAGAGGTTGGCGCTCTTATTTCAAAATTACCTTCTCATCATGCACATGGTAATGTGAGAGGATTAGTTTTTCACCACTGATTTCTTAGCTAATCTGCTGCGTTTTCATTTCTCAGATATATCAAAATTGGCTCAACATGTTAAAGTAAGGCAAAGGTTTGGTCTGTTATTCATTTTAATTTTTTTCTGGTGTAGTAGCTTCAAAATTGAAATTGGATTCATTTTTTTTTGAGGAATGAAATTGGATGCATTTGTCTACATGCAATATGCAAGTATTTCTTTCCTTGTTGGAAAATAATTTTATTGTTAAATTCTAATCACGTGGAGAAAGTTGTGTTACCAATGTTGGCCACCATGTGAAAGTCAAGGTATTTATCTAGCTAGATGAAATGCAAGCGGACAACTTATTTTCATCATGAGAATAAACCTAACTGGAAGTACTCTGAAGATGAAATTGTTGGACCCCATTTTAGTATAATGGGTATTTCCGAGTTCCACATCGGAATATCTTTCCTTGTAATTATTTTTACTCATCTATAAAAGAATATATCCGCCTCACATTGAGGTAAGGAGAATTCGCCATCTACATGGTATTAGAGGGTGCTTTCTAACCCGATCCCTCCCTCTTTTTTTTTCTCTTCCATCTAGGGTTTCGAGAAATCCCCTACGGATTTTCGGTTCTGTCCGGCCCCGCCTCTGCCCTAACCCTACTGGTTCCGGCGGTCCTTGCGCCCCTTTGTTTTTCCTCGACACGACTTTCCTCGACGCAGGCTCCTCCTTCCCCACGCAGGCTCCTTCCTCGACGCGAGCTCCCCCTTCCCCGACGCGGGCTCCTCCTCCCGACGACGCTCCCTGCGCCCCTCCCGCGCGACGAAGCTCTGCGACCCTCGACGGCGTCCCGCCCTCCCTCTCGCGACTCCCCGTCGAGAACCCCGCGCGACAACCCTCCCTACCAGCGGGTGCGCTCTCTGCGACCCTCTGCGGATCTCCGTCACAACGAAGGCACGCGACCCCCGACGGCTTCGCTCCGCCCCGACGACATTCCGCCCTTCCCGTGGCCCCTCTTTATTTTTCCAGGGGTCCCTCCCGACGTCATCAGCAACTCCCGGAGATCTCCCTCCGATGGCTGCCCTGGTCTTGCCTCCACTTATCACCGCCTCCACCTGCTTGATCGATGAGCGGCTCGACTCCAAAAATTTCTCCGTCTGGCAGAAGACTGTGCTGATGTCACTAACTGACATGGACCTCGATTCCCATCTCGAGGATCCACCACCACCACCTACCGACCTGAAATATCGTCCGTGGAAACTTGCAGACATCAAAATCTTTGCCTTACTGGTTAATTCTATGGACCGCTCTGTCAAAGACGTCACCCGTACAGTCAACACAATCAAGGAACTCTTGGATTCCTTGACTCTCATGTACTCCGAGACCAATAGTTTGGCTCGGGTATCCGATCTTCTTTAGCGGTTGTCCCTCCTCCGCCAACAAGCCTGTCTATTTCCAACATACTTCATGGAATGGAAGGCTCTATGGGATGAACTGCTTGAGCTTTGACCCATTCCACAGACACCTGCAGAAGCATTAACCCAGCGGGACTAGTTATGTCTTTTCAGCCTCCTCCATGGCCTCGACCCAGAATATGCGACGACGGCTACGGAGATGCTAGCCAACCCCTCGTCCCTAGAGATTCCACAGGTCTATCATCGCCTTGGGAAAGCTCATCGGGCCCTTGCCCCACCCATTCGTAGCCTTGATCACACTGCTCTCTTGGGTCGTGGCAGTAGCCGCTCTACCGGACATCGTGGACGCGGACGTGGAGAGAGCCGACCTCGTCCACTCTGTTAGCACTGTGGCAAGCTCGGCCACCTGGTTGACCATTGCTGGGTCCTTCATGTCCGTCCCGCTCAGCACCCACGATAGGGCCAGACTGCGGTCCAAGATGCATCCCTGTCTGCTGCCGCTCTTCCTTCATCTTTGGATCTCTCCATGGCTGAAATCTAGATGATTCACGATCATAGGACCACCTCCCTACCGGGCTCTTCATCAGCATCTCTTGCCCACTCGGGTGGTTTCATTGCATTTGTCAATCATCGCTCTCCTGCCTGGATGCTTGACTCAGGTGCGTCCGACCATCTTACCTGTGATGCACGTATGCTCTCCAACTACAGTCCCTATATTGGTTCCTCAGCCATCACTGTCGCTGATGGTTCCACTATCCCCATTGCCGGCTTCGGTACATGCTCTCTGACCTCATCTCTTCACCTATCATCGGTGGCCCATGTACCACGCAGTTCTTTTAACCTTCTCTCCATTAGTAAGCTGACCAAGGATTTCAATTGTAATGCTATCTTTACATCGTCTACTGTTATGTTTCAGGAGTGGACGACGAACCGGGAATTTGGTAGAGGCCAGCTTCGAGATGGGGTGTACATGTTCGATGGCCCGACATCCGTCGCCTGCACGTCTGTCTCTCCTCGTGCTTTGGACCTCCATTCTCGGTTGGGCCACCCCTCCGCCTCCGCCCTTTATCAGCTCTATCCAGATATTAGTCAGCATTTATCTTTTCATTGGGAGTCTTGTACCTTTGCGAAACACCATCGCACTTAATATATTCCCCGAGTAGATACACGGGTTGCTAAACCCTTTGATTTGGTTCATTCTGATGTATGGGGTCCCTGTGCCACCTCGAGTCGATCAGGGTATAAATACCATATCTCTTTCATTGATGATTTTTCACGTATGACGTGGCTGTACCTTATTCACGATTGAACATAAGTTTTTTCCACCTTTCAGACATTTTACCATGAGATCCAGACACAGTTTTCCATCTCTGTAAAATGTCTACGCTCCGACAATGGGCGAGAGTACTTGTCCACTCCCTTTCAGTAGTTTCTCCAGGCACACGACATCATCCATCAAACCTCATGTCCTGATACCCCTCAGCAGAATGGAGTGGTCGAGCGAAAACACCGGCATATTCTAGAGACTGCTCGTGCCCTCCTCTTCCACCGCAAGGTGTATTTTCTCTTCCGGGGGGATGCCATTCTCACTGCTACTTACCTCCTCAACCGCCTTTCTTCTTCCATCCTTCTGGGGGAGACTTCTTTTCATACTCTGTTCCCCTCTCTCCCTCCTCACTCACTTCCACTTCGAGTCTTCGAATGTCTCTGCTATGTTCGGGACACTCGCCCCAACCTCTCTAAACTTTCTCCCAAATCCTTCCGGTGTATTTTTTTCGGATATTCCCGCACTCAGCGTGGATACCGGTGTTTCTCTCCAGAATTACGACGCTATATTATCTCTGCCGATGTGTCGTTTGTTGAGAGCTTTCCTTTCACTCCACCCTCTCCTCATCCAGACACTACCATCGATGAGTGCCTTCCTCTCATCATTCACCCTCCTCTAGTATCTTCCCCTATTGGTCATCGCTTTGGAACTGTACCCCTCATCCAGGCCGAGGACAACATCGTTCCCACCTCGTCCGATGCTCCTGTCACAGCACCAGACGACTTGCCTATTGCACTTTGGAAGTTACTCGCTCTTGTCAGACTACTTTTTTTTACATCTTCATACAACGGTTTGCCAGCACTGGAGACAATATCTATCCCCCGCACGGTTGGTGATGCCAAATCACACCCGGGGTGGCTACAGGCTATGCGGGATGAACTGCAGGCTCTGGATGACAACCATACATGGGATTTGGTCCCCCTCCCTGCAGGCAAACAAGCAGTCGGCTGCAAATGGATTTATACGATCCGTCTCAATGCCGATGACACTCTTCATCGCCTCAAAGCCCGTCTTGTGGCGAAGGGATTTGCTTAGACATATGACATCGACTACTTTGAGACCTTCTCTCCGGTTGCCAAGACGACTTTTGTACGTCTATCCATATCTCTGACCGCTTATCATCACTGGCCGCTTCATCAGCTGGATGTCAAGAATGCTTTTCTCCATGACTTTCTTGACGAAAAAGTCTACCTGCAGCAACCCCCTGGATTTCGTGCCTCTGGAGTTGACTCTCATGTCTGCCGCCTCTGTCAATCCCTTTATGGCCTCAAGCAGTCTTCTTGTGCTTGGTTTGGCCGCTTCAGCACTGTCGTCACAACCTTTGGCCTCTCTCGCAGTATGAAGGATCACACTGTCTTCTTCCGTATGACGTCAAACGGTTGTATTTTGCTGGTGGTATATGTTGATGATATTATCATGACAAGGAGTGACTCCACTAGAATTGCCAAACTCAAGGCGCACCTTCACCACCACTTCCACATCAAGGATCTTGGACCTCTCACCTACTTTTTTGGCATCAAGGTCTCCCATTCTGAGCACACCATCTCTCTCTGCCAACGAAAGTATGCCCTTGATATCTTACAGGATGCAGGGTTGAGCCAGACGACTGCAGTGGACACTCCTCTTGAGCTTGGAGAACGCTCTCTCCATACCGACTCGACACCCTTTCCTCACCCAGAGAGCCATCGTTGTCTGGTGGGCAAACTTAACCACCTCACCATGACACGACCAGATATTGCCTGCGCTGTTAGCAAAGTGAGCCAGTTTATGGAGTATCCAACCAGGTCTCAGTGAGATGCTGTCCTCCGCATTGCCAAATACGTAAAGAAAGACCCTGCACGTGGCCTTCAATACTCCCATCATGCTCATTTGGATGTTGATGCATTCTGTGATGCAGACTATGCAGGTTGCCTTCCTACCCGCAAGTCTAATTCTAGATTTGACGCGTTTTTGGCCGGTAACCTCATGGCGCAACAAGAAGCAGACTGTCGTCTACAGATCTAGTGCAGAGGCAGAATACCGCGCCATGACCACAGTCACCACTGAGATCCTCTGACTTCGTCATCTCCTCCATGAGTTTGGTTTCCCAGCGCAGGCATCTGCTCATATTTGGTGTGACAATCAAGCAGCCACGAAGATTGCATTGAATCCCGTCTTCCATGAACGAATGAAGCATATCGAGGTTGACTGCCACTTTCTTTGCCACCATCTAGAGTAACATCATATCAGTTTTGGCCATATTCCGACGGCGGATCAGCTTGCCGACATCTTCACAAAAGGTCTCCCAGGAGTTCGACTAGACTCCCTCACTACCAAGTTGGGTATTCACAGCCTCCACGGCCCAGCTTGAGGGGGAGTATGAATGACCTTGTTCGATATCGTCTTTTTTCTTTGTGGGACTCTCAGTTCAAGTTGGGCATGTTCAGCTTGAGGGGGAGTGTTGGACCCCATTTTAGTATAATGAGTATTTCCGAGTCCCACATCGGAATATCCCTCGTAATTATTTTTACTCATCTATAAAAGAATATCTCCGCCTCACATTGAGGTAAGGGGAATTCGCCATCTACAGAAATAAACAAATATTCTTTCGTTCTTTTGATCCCTTTTGGCTTTGTGGCATGATCTACAATTTGGTTATATCAAGGACATTGGTTTTCTTAATGAATTTGATGACAGTATTTTCTTTCCATTTAATTATTACAATGAATGTTTTTTCTAAAACAGTTGTTCAATCTTTCAGAGTGGTGGCAACTGCTGTTACTTATATGAGACGCGTTTATGCAAGGTATGCTATTATTTTCTTATATGACTTGTTTTTTTAATGTTAGTACTGATTAATCCCAGCAATCTAAACTCTACTATCAAGGTTTAAATTTGGCATGTGTTGTCTAAGATGGAGAATGGAAGCACATGTTTTAATGTGCTTTTTATGTGGCCTTTTTGATATGCTGCTTCTCGATGAAGTAAAATTCAGGAATAGTTGAGAACTTGATGGTTTCTCTTTGTATGCTTCACCCTTTTGTTGTGTTTTCAGGAAGAGTATGACTGAATATGATCCTCGTCTAGTGGCTCCAACCTGCTTGTACTTGGCATCAAAAGCAGAAGAAACCACCATACAAGCAAAATTTCTGTCATTCCAAATAAAAAAACAATGTAATCAGTTGCTTCTTTGTGTTTTCAGGCTGATTGTGCTTCATTTGGTTTTGAAAATGCTCTCATTTGCATTTTGATTTCTACAAATATGGAACCAAGGTTTGTTACACTTTAGAAAACACTGGCTAGAATTTTAGTGTGTTATACATGTAAATATTTCAGGAAAATGTAAAACTTTGAAAGCAGAAGATGTGAGAAACGTTTTCAAACTAAATGTTATGCACTTAAACTGAGGTGAGGCATCTTGATGTTGCAGATTCAGATGAGAAGTACAAGTGTGAGGTTAAGGATATACTTGAAATGGAAATGAAGATATTGGAAGCTCTCAACTATTTCTTGCTTGTATTTCACCCGTACCGTTCATTATTACAGTAAGCATATTCAAATTTTCTGTTTGGTTTGTATGGATTCATGTCGTTCTTTTAGTGCTTTCATGTTTGGATGGGTTAATAATTAACCGTGTAATTTGTGGTTCATTTTTTTCATCTTTGGCATCTTCTCGTTGTTTCACTGCTTTCCTTAACAAGATAAAAAAAAAAAAAAATCAGGGATCTTGTGTGGCCTGTTGAAGGTTTCTTAGTTTGGTTAATCTATTGTTAGGGTATTTTAAGTAATTTGGATATGGGTCCATCTTACCCCATTTTCCACTTCTTTGAATCTGATATTTTGTATCAATCTCGAGTCTTGTATTTCATGTCTCTGTAAATAGTGTTTTGTCCTTATTCAAGTGGGATGATTTTTGGCTGTACACTTTTGACATAGTATTAGAATCCTGATAAAACCCTAGAGTCTCTCTCTCCTCGGTGCCCAGGCGTCCTAGGTGCCTGACTCTTGTCCAGTATCTTCTTGAGTGCACAGGCCCCTCTATTGGGCCTCTCTACTTAAAAGCACTTCTGCTGTGCACTCTAGGCAGCATCCCAGGCATAACAACACCAAGCGTGCAACCTCCTTCCGGATGCTTCCTCCAGACGTGGCAACTCCAGGCGATGCATATGTGTTGTGTCTATTCCTCCAACGGTGCACCGCTGAGGCATGCTAACCCCAAGCCACACCACTGTGCAGATCTGTTGCATCCAGGCGCTGGTCTGGGCACTTATGGTGTCGTGTCCTCTTGCCCGATCTACACTAGGGCCCCACCTCCTTCAGGCTCCAACTCCTTTTTCTAGGCTTGTCTAGGCAACTTTTGATGTTGCTGCTTCCTTAGCAAAACCCTGCGTCCTTCTGCCCACGTGCAGGCCACCTCTGATGTTGCATCCAGGAGCTGGTCTGGGCACTTATGGTGTTGTGTCCTCTTGCACAATCTACACCAGGGCCCCGCCTCCTTCAGGTTTGACTCCTTTTTCTAGGCTTGTCTAGGCCACCTTTGATGTTGCTGCTTTCTAGGCAAAAGCCTGCGTCCTCCTGCTCACATGCCAGCCCTTTTGCGCACTTGCGCTGCTTCCAGGCTTGACTCTGATAAACACCCCACCCCAAACAAAGATGAATCAGACAGTATGGTCTGTATTCAATTGGTATAGAATAGCATTTACAGAAGAAAGTAGTCTGATAGTGGAAGAATACACGAGAGTCCTTGATACTCCCCTGCCCAAGCCAGATGGCCGAATCCTCAGTACAGAAAACATTCCTCCGTACCCCCTTCATCAACCGGTTCCCCCCTCATGATACAAACTCCCCTTATCCTTGATTTCCCCAGCAACTGATTTCCCCAGTAATGACTTTTCCACCCCTTCTAGAATACACTAGCCAATCCTTAGGCTTGTCTCGGGCTCTATCACTTGCCATCCCTTGAAGAACAGTCTTGTCCTCAAGACTGAAGGAGGAAAATTGGTTTCGGATGATGAATTCATCCCCTCAAGTTGCTTCCGCCACAGGTTGTCCCCGCCATTTGATCAATGATTGGGGAAGTTACATGCCATCCTGCTGCTTGAGGCGCCGTGTCGGGACCTCCTTTGGTTTTGGCCAGTCTTTAGCGTCTCCCGCTAAGTAGCGGCACATGAGCCTCAACTCAGTTGGTGAGGTCTCTCTAAGTGCATCCAAGAGACCCAAGTTCAAAACCAGGCGAAGTCATAATTCTGGGTCACTGTAGCAGTACTATAACAGTACTGTGTGGGTACTGTAGCAGTCACTGTTCGGTACTGTAGCAGACGTAACTATTCACCTTGAGCCACCGATTTGGGCTTGGACTCCTCAAGGCCTTCGGGTCAGTAAGGCTTTCGGGCCACCTTGAAGGCATTCGGGCCACCTCAAGGCCTTCGGGCCACCTCAAGGCCTTCGGGCCACCTCAAGGCCTTCGGACCACCTCAAGGCCTTCGGGCCACATGATCAGTGCAGTTGCCCCAGACAGACTCTACAAAAAAGGAGCAACCCCAAAGGAGGATTCAGAGCAGGTGCACTCACTAAGAGCAGAACCAATGGATTTGGAAGAATGAGAGGGTATGACTATGCCATCAGGGCCAACCTGTGCTTGCACGAGAAACTTAGCCAGACGACCATGCGAAGGTGGAGAGCAACCATCATGATGCAAATGCTGGGGAGGGACAGTTTCTTGTAGTTATAGTCTGGTTGAATTCCCTAAGACCTTTGAGTCATGTAATGTCTCTTAATCTTACGGGCCATGTAATCTCTAAGCCTACGGGCCTTGTAAGAGTTCCCCCTCATCCCTTGTGTAAAATCAGAAATCCCCCACTTACTCAAGGTGAGGAGAGGACCCTCATTTATAGAAAAGAAAGGGAAGTTACAAAGAGAAGTTACAAAGGAAGTGGGGCAGGAAGTTACAAAGGAAGTGGGGCAGGAAGTTACACATACTCCAACACTCCCCCTCGAGCTAGGTGTACCTAGCTTGGACACAATGAAAAAAAAACAACGCAAGCAACAAGCTGCAAACACTCCCCCTCAAGCTGGACATACCCAGCGTGATGACAAAACAAGACGAAAACAGAAGAAACAGAAATAATAAAATCGTTGATGATGCCGCTCCCCCTCAAGATTGTAATGTGATGCCGCTGAAAATGATGGGTCATCGCCGGAAAAGTGCGGGGTCGGACAACAGAGCGCCGGGAAATCCACACTGGCGGGTGTCGGTCGTCAGAGCGTCGGGAAAATCCGCACTACGGGCCGGTCGTCAGAGCGCCGAAAAATCCGTAATGTCGGGCCGATCGTCAAAGCGCCGAAAAATCCGCTCAGGAGGTCTGGTTGTCAAAGTGCCAAGGAAATCCGCAATGGCGGGTGCCGGTCGTCGAAGTGCCGGGAAATCCGCAAGAGGAGGCCGGCGATGAGATGCGGTGCTTCCGCAGGAGATGCCGGGCAGAGAGGCGGGGATTCTGCAGGAGGCACCGGGCAGAGAGGCGGGGATTCCGCAGGATGCAGGAGGAGGTCGACATGGAGGGAGCAGTTGAGCAGAGGTGGCACGGGAGGCCGACAGGGCTGTTGGCCGACTGCTGGAGGAGCCGGCAAGAATGGAGGCCGGCAGGGCTGTGGGCCGACTGCTGGAGGAGCCGGCAGGAATGGAGGCCGGCAGGGCTGTTGGCCGACTGCTGGAGGAGCCGGCAGGAATGGAGGCCAGCTGCTGGAGGAGCCGACAGGAGTGGAGGTCGGCAGGGGTGGAGGTCGGTCGTCAACAGAGCCGGCGGGAGACTCGCACAGGAGGCGGGCTGCCGGAAAGAGCCGCAAGCCGGGGAAGGGAGGCCGCCGACGCGGGGAGTCGTCCGGCAGGGAGCAGCCGTGGAAGGGAGGTCCGCCGGGAAGAACAAGGCGGGAAAGGCGCAGCCGGCCAGCCGGAAGGGTCGCCGGGAAATCCGCAGGAGAGCTGCCGGGTGAGCCGCGGGTGATCCGCGGGAGGCGCTGGGTGATCCGTGGCTCGCAAAGGAGGAGGGCCGCCGGGGGGGAAGGCCGCAGGGATGAGCGGGCGCCGGGATGAGCGCGCAGCGGGACCGCGAGGGGCGACGGGAGGCGTCACAGGCAGCAGTGGGAGGCGCGTCGCGACGGGATGCTGCCGCGTCGGTAGGGAGAGCTGTCGGGAGAGAGGACCGCCATGGAGGGAGCCGCGGAGTCGGGCCGCCGGGGAAAGCCACTGGGGGCGGACGGGAGAAAAAAAAACTAAGGCTCGTAGGCCATGGAAGCCGCCACCCCCTGTGGGGGTGAAAAAAAAATATTAAACCCTAGAGCGAAATAGAAAAAAAATAGATGGGAGGGGGGATCGGGATTAAGTTCCCTCTGATACCATGTAAAATCAGAAATCCCCCACTTACTCAAGGTGAGGAGAGGACCCTCATTTATAGAAAAGAAAGGGAAGTTACAAAGAGAAGTTACAAAGGAAGTGGGGCAGGAAGTTACAAAGGAAGTGAGGCAGGAAGTTACACATACTCCAACACCTTGAAATGGGGGTTATAAAAAAATTACTAAAAATGAAAGCCTTCGGGCCATTCGGGAGTAAAACAAGTAGCAAAATTATAGAGGGGGAAAGAAAAAAGGAGGAGAGGAAGACTCTAGAGGGGACACCGCACTCCCGCCCAAGCCTAATTGTCGTAGTCCCAAGCCATTGGCCGTCTCCTTTCAACAAAATTCCCTCCTTATCTCTCATCCACCCCTCTTTTATAACAACCTTATTCCATCCCTCACACGGCCAACCTTTCCCCTTTTAGAATATTCAATTGTCGCCAACTGTAATCTCTTCATTTCTCTTGCAGTAATATGCTCCGGTCTCTATCACTCGCACCACATTGACATTCAGTCTTGTCCTCAAGATTGAAGAAAAATGTCCTGTCTATGCAAGCGAGCCAAGTGATCTTCCAAATTCTCCTCTGTATGTTTGGGCTCCGAGCAGAACCAAGGCACATGGATGCCAAGCACGACTGACTGAGGACTCTGCTGTTGAAGTCCTTTAAGGAGCGTCTTTTCTACACATGGATGCCAAATAATCTCCCATATTCACCTCCCTTCTTCCCGGATTGGATTTGGGGGAATGAAAGCAGGAGTTCCTCCTTGAACATGTCCCATCCGGCTACCGGATAGGGCCCGTGTGAATTGGTGTAAACTGAGCCGTGAGGGCTGCTACCACGAACCCCCATCCTGTGCAGAAAAATTGTGTGGGCCTCCTCTATGAACCTCCTCTCGTAACTTCACGTGTAGCTTGGTCCACAACGGTGCAAGAATCTTGCCGATCGCGGAAGCCCCTGAAGTTAACTTAGCTTCTTGTGGTGCCCTCGACTCCCAGTTGCACATTCTTGCTGCTACAAGTTTACAAGACGTCGTTGATTTCGTTGCAAGCAATGTGGGCATTCTCCCTGCCCAGTCTGTGACGCGAGTCTGCTCCATCCTCCTTTGTAACCGGTGACTGTGCATTGTTCACTATGTTGCCAGCCTCCCTTGCCAGCACCTTGACAGTCACAACTGTGAGTGGCGGATGGTACGCATGTTGTTGTTGCGTCGTCGTCTCCTCTAGGAATACTGACAGCCCCCCGTTGGCTTGTGGTGAACAAGGGGTAAATGGCGCCTTGTCCTCGTTTGCACCTGCACTTGCCGCCAGAGTCGCGTCTAGGTCGGACGTGTCTGTCCTAATTGCATCGCCACCAGCCGCATGAGCAATTGTGTGTTGCTCCGGCGTCTCCTAATTATCGACCCCTCTAAAACGCTCGCCTGAGTTCTTTATAGTCTCCAACGGCCACTCCGCATTCGGTAGTGGCGTCTGCCTCAGTCGGCGCACCCAAGTAGTGAAGAATTTCCGGAATTCAACTTCCTCTTGTCAGTGCCGTCCCCATTTTAGCTCCCACGTTTGTTGGTTTTGTAGCAGCTCAACGTTGAGTCACTGGAGTTTCTGTAGCGTTTCGTCCATCTCCGTGGGCCCGCAACAAGTGTACTGTCGCATTGTTTTCAGCTACACTTCTTGTCGCGCATATGCAAACCATGCAGAGAGTGACGAATCGGGCAACACTCTGCTTTGCTCGTGTCTAGCTGTGCGTTCCTCTAGTTTGAAACTCAGCTTGCCCTCTCCTGTTTTTTAGTGTGCTACCTCACATGCAAGGAAGGCGCCCAAATTTGTTTTTTGGGCACCGCCCTCCCTTGCATTGTTGCCGACGTAAACCAGCAGTGCGTCCTCTGTGGAACGCGAATTAGCCTCTGCCGAACATTAGCTCGAGCGTCGGGCGCAACGCGGCTGTGAGTGTCCTCCGAATGCAAGGCTAGCTGAGTGCGCCTCCATCCAGCGATGAAGCCGCGATGTGCGTTTCCGTTAAGAGAGAGGAAGCTGATCGAGCGTAGGTTGGCGGAGACGAAGCGAGCGGTTCGTCATTGTGGGGGAGTCGGCAGTGTGCGTCGTCAGTGTGAGCCTCGTTCAAGCGAACTCGCCCCACGTGTGAAGATCCAGCAGTGTGCCTCCTAGGAGCAACAAGGCAGATCCGACTAACAGAAAGGAGGGAGATCCGACAGTGCGCTTTCGTTGAGAAATGAGGAGGCAACGACAGGTTGGATCAAATGATAGATACCGCACCAGCAGTAACACTTGAACAGACGACTTGTATATAATATGAGTATAACAAGTAGCAGAATTACAGAGGGGGAAAGAAGAGAAAGAGAGGAGAAGAAAACCCGAGAGGCGACACCGCACTCCCGCCCAAGCCTAACCGTCATAGTCCCAAGCCAATGGCGACTCCTTTTAACAAAATTCTCTCATTTTCTCTCCTCTGCTTCCCTTTTTATAACAACATTATTCCATCCCTCACGTGGCCAACTTGCCCCCTTCTAGAATATTCAATTGTGGCCAACTGTAATCTCTTTATTCCCCTTGTAGTAATATGCTCAGGTCTCTTTCAGAGATATGGCACACCAGGTGGAAGCGGGCGGTTAGTCCAAATGATTGGCGACTGGCCCGATATGTTTGAGTATCATGAAAGACCCATAAAATCGGGGAGACAACTTTTGCTTAATTCATTGGGCGAGCGTTTGTTGTTTATGGGGGCGAAGCTTCAAGTACACTTGATCTCCCTCTTGAAAAGATACTTCATGTATGCGATTGTTAGCCCCGTTGTTTCATATAATGTTGGGATCAGGCGAGATGATGCTTAAGTTGTCTTAAAGCCTAGCCTCTTTACTTATTGGGACAAAGCGGGAATGACCAACAGATCCTTGTATTTGATAATACCTTTTGTGAGCATAAAACTTGGGCAGGCAGTTCCTCCATCTGGAAGTGCATGTATTACGCGGTGAAGAGACGGATTATCCTGAACTCTTTGGTCAAAGCGTGCCCCTCCTCCCACACGGGACAAGACTGGATCGACTGCATTTCTGGTTCATCGTCTCGTCGAGATAAAGCACCAACAATCGCATTTTCCGTGCTTTGTTTGAATTTGATATCAAACAGGTATCCCAAGTGTTTAACAATCCAACACTGCTAGTCTGCAATAGCTTTGAGACTTCGATGATCCGAGAAAATGGTGAAAGGTCTTCCCAAAAGATACGACCACTAATGTTCATGGCCAAAACTAAGACCATCACTTCTTTTTCATAAGTTGACTTCAGTAAAATCTTCTCTGTGAGTGCCTTGTTGAAAAAGGCAATGGGTCATCATTCTTGTATTAAGACAACCCCGACTCCCTTGCTCCATACATTGCATTCAACTTCAAAATCTTTTGAAAAGTTTGGGAGAGCCAGGATTGGAGCAGTGGTGATCCGATGCTTTAGTTGATCAAATGTTTGTTTAGTTGTTGTCGACCAATGGAACCCGTTTTTGTGAGTGGCTGAGTGATTTTTCCATACCCTTGAATAAACTTACGGTAATAACCGGTAAGGCCAAGAAATCCCCCGACCCCCTTTACCGTTAATGGAGTAGACTGGTTAAGGACTACTTGAGTCTTGACTGGTCCATGGAGACCCCACGTTTGAAATGACATGCCCCAAATATTCCACTTCTTGTTGAGTGAAAAGACACTTCTTTTGGTTAGTGAAGAATTGGGGTCTCCGAGGACCCGTAACACTGTTCTCAAATGCCCCATATGGGACTTCCAGTTGTTGCTATAAATCAAAATATCATTGAAGAAGATCAAAACATACATTCAATGTAGGGGTTGAAACAAATCATTAATGGTTTCGTGGAATGTTGATGAGGTATTGGTCAATCCGAAAGACATCACCAAGAATTCACAGTGTCCATTATGAGTTTGGAAGATGGCTTTCTCAACATTCTCTCCCCACATCTGAATTTGGTGGTTTCCAGACTTAAGATACAGTTTGGAAAAATATGTCGAACCACCAAACTCGTCCAACAACTCATCCACCACTAGAATAAGGAATTTGTTTGGAACGATCACTTTGTTGAGAGACCGGTAATTTATAGTCTCCACGTCCCATCTTTTTTTTGACCAAGAAAACGGGGTTGGAAAAAGCATTTAAGTCGGGTCAGATGAGCTTTTCCTGTAGCATTTCAGTTACTTGGCGTTCAATCTCGTTTTTTTGGAAATATGGGTACCGATAGGGTCTCACATTTACCGGCCCCTATCCCTCTACTGACCTAATTGTATGAACCCACTATCAAACAAGGGTGGACCCTTGAGGTCCACAGACACTTTTTTGAGCTCTTGTAATGAAGTTTGCAGACACTGTCGTCCTTCGGTTAAAAGAGTCCAACCGACCAAATTTATCACCTTGTATTGAATGTTGTCTGCCACTACCAGTCTTTAGAACACGATCATACAAAGAGGAGATTGTGTGGTTGGCGTGTCCAGCTCCCTTTAGGATATATTCTTGGTCCCTGGCCCAAAAACTCATGGTCGTGGCCCACCAATTGATTTTCGCTTCCCCAAGTGTTCGCAACTAAGGGATGTTAGGAACGTGGGGTGTTAGGGTTGACTTTGAATAAAGGCAGAGCAGTTGTAACTGTCTAAGGGTAGTATGTGCTTTCTTTGTGTGGGTATGAGCAGTTGTAACTTCCTAGGGGCAGTATGGTATTTTTGATTAGGGGTTTGTTAGCTGGGTGGTGGGGAAAGAAATAGGGGAGAGAGTAGGGGGAAGGGGGATACGAACAGTTTGGATTTCGGCAAGGCTGCTGGGGCTGTGACGTAGGGACGTACCGACTGTAACTCAGAGAAGTGGTCTTCTCCCAGGTTATTTCTTTCTCTTCTCCTATCTTCTCCTTCCTCCACTCTTATATTCTTCTCTCCCATCCTGCTGCATATATTCCATGGATTTAATAATATAATTCTGATTCACTTCCCGTTCACTCCCTCTCATTTTTTACAGAACAACTTGGCGACTTTGTTGGGGAGTGCTGTGTGAGAGGGAAGATCATGCTCATTGGTGGAGGATTGCAGTAGGGGAGTGCCGCGCAAATTTATTTTTTGTTCGTTGCTAGATAAGAATCAGAAGCCGACGTTGGGGAGAACCGCGATCGCAATTGGGAGGCTCGGACGCTGCTGGAGAACCGTGGCTCAGACTGAACCAGTGTGCCGCGACTGTTGAGGAAGAGTAGATCGCTGTTTCAGCAGGGAGACGCGTACCGCTGAAGAGTCGGACTCGAGCCACGAATGCAACCGAGCGTCGCAGGAGCTGGTTGAATTTTTTGCTGGAGCCACGTGAGTGCAGTGGAAGCCGTGCACGCTGCTGGTCGAACGTATTGCTAGGGAGATCACTAGAGGGAAGACGATCCGAGCTTGCCGGACGCTGTAGAGAGAAGTCGCAGTTGAGGAGGAAAACACCGGTGTGTTGCACCGCTGGAGAACGTATGACCGGAACGCGCGACTGCAGTGGAGAAAAAGCGCGAATGTTAAGAAGGCGCGTTCGCTGCTGATGACGCATCGCAGTGGATGGTGGATAGCGTGCTTGCTATTGTTGAGGACACATCGAGCTGTGAGGGAACAAACACAGTTGAGGAACAGTCGTTGGAGAAGCCCGATCGTTCTTTACAGGCTGGATGTGAAGAAGTAAAACGCACACTGTGAGCAGGTTTACTCTTTCCAATACCTTTTCTCCTTCTGTGTGATCAACTGTGACGAGTACGTTGTTGGGAGACGTGCAAGCTGAGTGGAAGAACGTCGTTAGTGCGTTCATATTTAGTGCGTTCGGGGTGTCAAATTTTGATTATTGTGAGATTGTTTTGTGCTGACGACTGGATAGAGGAGGTCGAGAGCACCTTTCTACTTGGGTTGGCCAAAGAGAATGACAAGAGTTTCATTGCTAGATTTTTCAGGTGACAAACCACTTAGTTGGATCACGATAGTTGAGGCGTATTTTAAAGAGAATCAGATATTGGAAGAAATGAAGCTGCACTACGCCCAGTTTTATATGGAAGGTACTGCTCTATGATTTTTGTCCTGGCACAGTGCTACACCGAACTCATCATGGGAAATTTTTAAACCGGCGCTGTTGGAGAAATACGGGAACGATGAGCAGGAGCCTGGAACCAAATTGAAGCAACTTGAGGAGGTCTTGTTTGCTCCCAGTACATGCGTGGATGAGCAGGAAGGGTGTGCCGAGGAGGAACCGTACGCCCTTGGTTCGCCATCGAAGCTATTTGTTGAAGCAACTGCGAGTCCGAAGCAGGAAACACATAATTGCCGAGGAATGGAGCAACAACCGATGATTTGTGTGGAATCTGAGAGACTAAGTGTGGCAACCACGCCAACTTCTTTTAGTAGTGACGACAAAATGGTGGCCAACAACTGTAAACAGGAAAGGGGATTGGCTCTTGGCTCGACGTTGGATGATGGTATGAGAGGCACGTTGGAGCTAGGCGAGGATTGCAGTGCCAACAGAACTAGTGCTCACAAGCTGTCCAAAGATTGGAAACTTACAGCGAGAGGAGAAGCGTTGGGTCTACAACCACTTAATGCGCTGTCCTCTAGCAGGTATATGGAAAATGACGGGGCAATGGCTCTTATATGGAATGTGGAAGTGAGGGGTGTCGGTGTGAAAAAAAACCTTGAGTGTCATGAACCACCACATCGGATGGAGCTGCATCGAATTCCAAGTACTGTCGCTAAGTATGGAATGCAGGCCGCTGAGTGCACAACAAAATTATGCCCTATTGGATTGGATTCTATCTTCGGCTTGGGGCTGGATGAAGTGCGCAATGGAGGAGGACAACCAGCTTGTGCTCTATATAACTCCTCTGGTTTAGGTCAAGAAGGTGCTGCAGCCTGGGCATCACATTTTTATTAGTTTGAACTAGAGGAATGGCTCTCTAATGTGGGAGAGGAAGAGGACAACCATCTAGTGCTCTCTTATGTGGTAGGACTACCTGGGACAAATGATGATTTGCATTTAACCGCGGTGGTCCCGAGATTTTATCATCTAACCTGAAAATATTTGCGGGGGAATGCTTGTTTTGCTTGGCATGTGATGATTCCAAAGCGATGCGCAAAGGTTTCTCGAACATTTATTTGCATCAACCGCCAAATCTCATTTGGAATGTGCTGTTGGATTATTTACCAGGATGATTGGAAAGCTTCCCAAAGTGGTGTTTGGAAATGAGGAGTCACTTGTGCTTGGTCATGCTCAACAGTTATTACCAGTCATGTTTTTTTCTGGTTCTATCGAGAAGCTTGTTATAACTAGGCCATTGTCAACAAGAGATAACCCGGTTGGTGAGGAGGCTTATGAGCTTCTGCAAATGCCCCCTTGGTTAGTCCATGTTGGCACCCAGGAGTTATATCAGGCACTTGCTGCAGTTCTTCGACTTGTTGGATTATCGATAATGTCAGATCAGGCAGTTAATAACCCAAATTGGTTTCAGTCCACTCGTCTATCTGCTTGCCTGCGGGATTCAATGGCTACAATGGGCTATTTTGCATGGGGTTATAGCCAACGCTACCAGCATGGGTTGTTCCGTCGGATTTTATTGGATGAGTTTCAACATAAACAACCTGATTACTGGTTGAATCTTGGGAATCTATGGGAGATAGAGCTGTTGATTGGTTCACCTTGGGGATAAGGTGGTTTTTAGGTGGGAGGGAATTGTTAGGAACGTGGGTTGTTGGGGCTGACTGTGAATAAAGGCAGAGCAGTTGTAACTGCTTAAGGGTAGTATGGGCTTTCTTTGTGTGGGTATGAGCAGTTGTAACTGTCTAGGGGCAGTAATGTATTTTTGATTAGGGGTTTGTTAGCTGGTTGGTAGGGAAATAAATAGGGGAGAGTAGGGGGAAGGGGGATACAAACAATTTGGATTTCGGTAAGGCTGTTGGGGCCGTGACGTAGGGATGTACCGGGGGATACTTATAATGAGGCCCCTTCCTCCAAGTTCTAGAGTGTGTGCATCGATCACTTCAGAATATTGTCCCACTGCAAGCTTCGGATCGCGACACAGACCTTGCGGGCATACTTTGTGCCCATTCATCACCCTTGAGTCCTGTACTGCTAAGCCCAAAAGCCTCGTAACTTGGGTGAAATGAAATTGTGTGACTCTATTATCGAGCAACATGAGGATGAGAGTGTCCTCCACACGACCCTTCACTTTGATGGCTGTGACTTCCTCATTCTTCTGACCATGAGTTTGATAGAAATGGCTCAAGTCTGAGTACTCTATTTTACATTTAACATGGTTTGGGGATTTTGGGTTGGCTTGTACCAGTTTCGTTTCCTCTTAGTGTCGACATCATCTTCCCCAAGCAGCACCACCCATAACTTTGGGTCAGCATACTTGTGCATGAGATGGAAAGTCAATCCACATCATAAACATAACCCTTTTCTTCGTCGATCCTCTCATTTTTGGGTCGTTAGGTGTCGAACACCTCGCCCCAAAAAGGAAATTTGTTTGGGAGTCTCCCGTTGTCCGCTACCCCCAGCTCCTTCCCCGTGTCCGATGAGTCAGGATGTAGCCCCATTTTAGGTATGCGATCCAATACAACTTGACCGCGGCCAGACATCTTGCTACACCCTTGGTTTGAGATAATTCTTTGTTTTATTCTGTATTTTAAGCAATGGAATAGTTGGACCAAGTGTTGAGAAGTTTCTCGATGATTTTGGAATGTTTTTAAAGCGTTTTTTAGGGTGTACGGTTTGACCACACGATTAAGCAAATTGTGCGCCTGCCCAAAGCTCCCGTACTCACCCCGAACAGTTTCTTGTATAAGCTGCACGGTTTCTCCCTGAAGGCTCCATACGCAGCGGAAGCGTGGTTGGGCCGATAGCCAACTATGATTTTTACCATGATCAATGATTATTCCGGGATCAATATGATGATGAACGCCAGTCTCCACGGAATAGAATCAAAGATTTAGATAAAGAAAGAAGAGGCCCGAAACCTTTAGAGAGGATCTTGCAGATCATGTTTATAATTAATTTAATTAATTTCATAAAGAAAAGAATACCTGGATCGTCGGTATTTTCTTCGTTGATGATGTTGATCGTTCAGAATGACCCTTCCAGATTATCTTGTTGCGCTTGCAAGGATCTAAACTTGAATCCCTCCAGCGGTGATCCACACGTGCTCTGATGGCCTTCGATCGACACCGCTCGTTCTCCAAGTGCTAGCACAGCGAAATAAGTGTCTTGTGTCAGTTGTTCTTGATCGCTTGTTCTTCGGCCTTGAAGAACGTCTCTCGTTCTTGAGAGGGGCGGGAAGAGGATTCGAGAGAAATTATTTAGCTCAACAATTCTCAATTTACCGGGTGTGCGGTTCGGTACATGACACAATAGACATATGCGTCTATTTGTTGACATGGAGATTCAGTTACAATATTTAATTGCGTAACAACAATTAAATACATTCATAACCTTAAAGAAAACCCATGCTATTAATAATAATACCGCGTCATTATTTACGGTGCACCAACTTACGCAAAATGGAATTATAAATAAAATTCCGCATCACAAAATAATAGCAGTGTTATTTTAATTTGTGCCAACTAGTTAACTAGTTATTTATCGTTTTGCAAATAATTATTTTACTACCGGACCGGCCTTGGTCCGCTCGAACTCCACTTCCATTTATTGAACACCCGAATAAATAAATAAATAATTTATTCTCTTAAATAAATATTTTATTTCCAAACTAGTAAATAAATATTTATTAAATGTTCAATAAAATAAATAAATATATTTTACCCACAATACGGTGAGTAAATATTTATTTAATTTATGCAATCATTTTAAGAATAAAATTATTCCACTGTCTTGAGAATAATATTTATTAATTAAATTCAAATAGAATTTAACCGAGACCACCAGAAACACTTAGTGTGTGACCCTTTATGATTTTTTCTCGTTGACATTAGGCGGTTTTGCTTAGAGTCCAAGAGTACTGTCTAGCAACGGGTCAAGGCACCCAAGAGAAAGAACTTAAAGTCGCAACAACGACATCCACATACGAACGCTCACTATGTAATATAATCCCTTTGTCACAATATCTCATCAAACATGTTTCATGATGGTGTCTTCAACCTTTGTGCTTGATACGTCGTTCTTTGACTGCCTGAAATAAACTCGTGACGCACCCAACGTATCCTACTTCCCGCCAACTGTCTTTGTGATAGTTTTCGTCAGTAAATCAAAGTGCGCGAGTCGTGACACGTATTAATGATAATCTTAAAGTTTAAGGATCATTACAAATGCTCGCAGATAAGAATATCCGATGACACCAAAACATGTGGAATTCCTACTGGCGGGTCTGTTCTCATAATCTTCTGTCTTGGAGATTACCAAGTGCGGACTTCATGAGAGGAAGTCTCATCTGCTTATGAGTACTCGCACCTGACGGTCTGTATGATATGTGTTCTATCATAGTATATCATCCAATCGTAGAATTATATTTAAGAATATTGTTATAGAATTTCAAGGTTCTCATCATAGCGGGGAACTGCCAGGACCTTATCAATGCAACAAATACTCTAGGACATTATTATATCATAGTTATGCAGAACAATGAACAATATGTAATACATTAAATATCCATGTAATCAAAGTACAAATAGTTGGTTCTAGGACACCAACTTTAACACTCCCAATTGTGCTAAAATCACGCACTCTTTAAGACCCTTCAAAAACATTCCAAAACCATCCAGAAACTTCCTGAGACTTAGCCTAACTATTCCATAACTTAAAATACAAAATAAACATAGAATTATCTCAAACCGGGAGTGTTATATTCTCTCTACCATTGGACTTTCTGTCCTCGGAAAATCAGAGATTGGTGCTGTCTTTGAAGAGTTCCGACCATTGCTCTTGCATATGAATAACTCTTGTTCCCAAGTTTCTTCTTGAATATGATCATGTTGTCATAGTACTCGTACCAAGGAAATAGTTCTCCCTTGCGAGGTCTTTTCTTGTCTATCCAAAAGTCGAATTGGTTCATGGATAAACGTCAAATCTGGCTCAAGAGTAACATAGCCCCAGCTAATCACATGATTAGGATCCAGCTGATACTTCTTCAATTGAGAGACATGAAAAACATTACGGACAATACTAAATGTTGGCGGTAAAGCTAATCGATATGCAACTTCGTCGATACATTCCATAATCTCAATGGGTCCCACATATTGAGGAGCTCGTTTTCCTTCCTTTCCCAATCGACAATGATCCAATCACGATGATACTTTCAGAAATACGTGGTCACCAACATCAAAAGATAATGGGCGATGATGATGTTCTGCATATGATTTCTGTCGGCTCTGGGCCGTAGCCATCCGCTTCCTGATCATCTAAATCTTTTCTGTAGTCTCCTGGATAAGACTGGGTCCGATTAGTGATGTTTCTCCCATTTCCACTCAACAAAGTAGAGAACGACAACAATAACTATACAATGCCCCAAACGAAGCCATATGTATCGTGGTCTGATTATTGTTATTATATGAGAACTCCACTAAAGACATATAATCTATCATGGAAAACGTCTGCATACGCACCAAAGTGCATATGCCAGGGGTTAGTAATCATACCTAGTAGGCAAACCCCAATAGGCTCTTTCCACATGCCACTAAAACAAAGATTGAGTTGGCTCACAGTTTTTATGAAACAATTTTACAAACTACCAAAGCAATTTAAGCAGTTTCACAAATATCATATAAAAACAGAAGGAATCATATCAAGCAATTTATCAAAAGTACGATTTTTATTAACATTAGCCTAAATTTTTAAAACCCACTTTGCGTCCACAGTTCAAGTTCACACACACACATGCATATCCAATGACAATCCCAATACTTGTGGGCGGTGATTCATCCTTCACCAAGTCATCACTTGGTGATATACCTTCCTGTGCCTCCAGTCTGACACCGAGTGCCAAGTCTGTACCAACAAGGCCCTGTACAATGCAAATATGTCTTGGAGTTGGTGTCCTAGAACCAACTTGTTTAGTACTTAGATTACATGTT
This sequence comes from Viscum album, assembly GCA_963277665.1. Taxonomy (NCBI): domain Eukaryota; kingdom Viridiplantae; phylum Streptophyta; class Magnoliopsida; order Santalales; family Viscaceae; genus Viscum; species Viscum album. The sequence goes on from OY728159.1 coordinate 1,941,922,906, forward strand.
TTTCTTATTAAAGAAGTTTTCTTATCACATCATGATTGTTCTTCCGCATAATATTTGTATTTGATAATGTCCTCATAATATACGTTGCGCTGAAAAATCATATCATTTCCCCGCTATGATGAGAATTTAGAGATGCCATGTCATTATTCTTGAACCTTGTTTTATGGTCGAATGATATTATTTGATGGGACACAAACAATATGACTACCAAGGGTAGGAGGCTCATAAGACATCGAAACACCTTCTCATGGTGTTCGCCCTTGGTAATATTCAAGATAAGAGGTTACACGAACAAACCTATTAATAGGAAATCCTCATTTCCATGTGTCATTTGATGTTCCTATCTGTGGACGTGTGTATTGATTCTTAAACTTTAAGATTATCATTAATAGATATCATGACTCGCATGCTTTGATGTATTGACGAAAATTGTGATAACATATGCTCACAACGAAGTAGGATACGTTGGGTGTGTCACGAGTGATAATTGCATTGATGGATAATGCGAGAAAAGATTTATTCCCTTTGTCTCTCGACGAAAGTTGATATCTCAGGCCGTTTGATGAGAATGAAATTGCCTGACTAAATCCATGATCATGGTGTTCGATGAGCAAGTTCATTTCTGGAAAGCTAAAGAAAGAGGCATCGAACATATAGGTTGATGACACCGGCATGCAACATACTTGATTTGAGATGTTGTGATAAAAAGATTATATTACACGGTAAACGTTCGTGGGAGGTTGGATGTCGTTGCGACGTTGACTGTTTTCTCTATAGATGCCTTGATGTGTTGTTTGATGGTAACCTTGGTCTTTAGGCGGTTATGTCTAATGCCACTGAGAAAGTGGTCTAGAGGGCCACACACTGTAATCTTAGTTAAATTCTAGTATTGAATTTAACAAGTTAGAATAAATAATATTTATTCGGGTTTAGTTGATCGCCATAATTTAATCATAAGTATTCGAAAGAATAAGTTAGTTAAATAATAATAATAAATATTTGTTTGCAAGTTTGACGAATATAATATTTATTATATTTATCGGCGCATAATGGATTGATATTTATTTATTAAATAAATAGTAATTGTTTGAGGATTGATAAATGTCGATGAGAGAAAGTGGACCGGTTTTAATGGTCCAATTGGAAATAATATAAATAGTATTTATTTATATTTCTTAAAGGTGTTGCATAAGTCAAACGATTAATAATAATAATAATATTATTATTATTGGAAATGAGGTCAATTAAGAATTATAAAGATGGAAAGGGTTTAATGTGCAATTTGCAACTCTAAACCTGTCATAATAAATATCTAATTATATCATTTTCTAAAAACACGATTGATGTACACAACGGATAGAGCGAGACTCTCTCCTCCCTCTCTCAAGCCAACGAGAGAACATCAATAGCTTTTACTCTCTCGAGAAGAACTCCGCTGCGATCAATCACGAACAACGCAAGCGATCAGGATTGGTTGGCTAACACCTAATGATTATACAATGTCGTTAAGAGATTGTGGTGTACGTGTGAATCACCGTTAGAGGTATTCTACACTTGCATCTTGCAACACAACGACGATTTGTCAAGATCTTGTTAACCAGATCATCAATGGAAGTGAAATTTCAAGTTGAGGTAATTCTATATCTGCTAATAAATTAATTATAAATTAAATGTGAATTTCCTCTGTTTCTGATTCTGGTGTTTTAATTTAATAATCTATTGTTTTCGTTGGATATGATGTTTTGATCATGTGAAGTAACGATTACACGTGATTTATGATTAAAAGCCGGGATGTTCATTCCATCAAAGGTTCTGCCTCGACAAAACTAGAGTACACGATGTGTACTTCGCTTATACACGCCGTGTATTATGTTTTCTCACCTGTATCTCGTTTTGTCGGGGCAGATTTGACAAAATTGGATCTAAGATCCGAATAAGACGGATCTACATGTAGATCTGGACAGACTGACACACGACGTGTAGTCCCTGTCTTCTCACGACTGAGAACATGGTGTGTCCCAGCGTGCCGTGTATCGGATACACGACACAGGAACAAACATGCTGTGCAACTCTGAGGTTACACGCCGTGTACCTTAGGGTTGTTCATAGGCAAGGAACACGCCCAGTCCCAAGGTGTGTGCTGTGGACACAGGTAGAAGACAAGTACACGTCGTGTACTTTTGTACATGCCATGTAGTCTGCTGTAAGCAGTGTTCTCAAATTTTTGTGGAAAGAAGAATTAAATATATAATTAAACCTATTGATTATGTTTCATGTGTCGTTCATTTGACAGTACACGCCATGTCATAGGATTAACAATTATATATTTAATCAATTTTCGTGTTAAAATTTTCTACGAACACACAAGGTTTTCTCCAAAGTACACTTGTGTACCACATTAATTTTTGTAGAAGGAAAAATAGGAGACCCGACCCCCCCAAGGTGTTTTCTCTAAAGGAGCCCTTGGGGTTAATTTATAATGAATACTAAATATCACACCGGACCTCAAGTCCGATGTGGGATGCAAACTCCAACACTCCCCCTCAAGCTAGGTGTACCTAGCTTGGACACATAATGAAAAGAAAGCAACAAAAAACAGATGCTAACACTCCCCCTCAAGCTGGACATGCCCAGCTTGATGACAAATACAAGACAAAAACAGAAGAAAACGGAAATACTAAAATTGTTGTTGATGCTGCTCCCCCTCAAGATGGTAATGTGATGCCGCTGATAAAAACAGGATGGGTCATCGCCGGAAAAGTGCGGGGTCGGACAACAGAGCGCCGGGAAATCCACACTGGCGGGTCGGTCGTCAGAGCGTCGGGAAAATCCGCACTACAGGCCGGTCGTCAGAGCGCCGGGAAAACCGTAATGTCGGGCCGATTGTCAGAGCGCCGAGAAATCCGCTCGGGAGGGCCGGTCGTCAAAGTGCCGAGAAAGCCGCAATGGCGATGCCGGTCGTCGAAGCGCCGGGAAATCCGTAGGTGGAGGCCGACGATTGAGGCGGGAATGCCGCAGGAAGCAGGAAGAGGCCGGCATGGAGGGAGCAGTCTGGACCAGTTCGCCTGGAGGGAGCCGGTTCTGGAAGGGAAGTAACCGGACGGGCGGGTGCCGGCGTGAATGATCTGCCGTGAAGGGAGCAGCCGGACGGAGAGGGGCAGACGTCGGAGAGCCGCTCTGACGGAGGCGGGCCGGACAGAACCAGAAACCGCAGGAAAGGCGCAGGGAGATGCCGGCATGGGGAGATCCGCCGGAAGAGAGGCGTGCGGGAGTGCGGAAGGAGCCGCCAGACAGCAGCAGACCGCCGGGGAAGGGAGGCCGCTGGTGAAGGGAGGCCGCTGGGCGAGGGCGCTGCTGGGCGAGGGCGCCGGGGCGAGGCGCAGCCAGGCACAGTCGGGAGGGAGGGCCGTCGGGAAGGGAAAAGTCGCCGGGCACAGGAGGGAGGGCCTCCGGGAAGGGGGCTGTCTGGGCTGGCGCACCAGATCTGGATGGGAGGCGCGCGCATGGAGGATGGGAGCCGATCCGCCGGGAGGAGCGCGCATGGAAGGAGATCCGCGCTGGATCTGGACGCCGCCGGGAAGATCCGCGGAGGGCAGACGACGGGAAGCCGTGGGAGAGACCCGCTGAGGGGACCCGCGGCCGAAGGAGACCCCGGGATGTGGTCGGCCGCGCGGGAGGAGGAAGCCGCCTGGCGCCGGGCTGTGCTGCGCGCACAGGAGGAAGCCGCGATGGGGAGCGGCGCTGGAGAGCCGCCGGACAGAGCCGCCGGGATGGGAAATCCGTCGGGAAGGGATCGCCGGCAGGGCGAGCCGCGGGCTGCCGCGAAAAAAAACCATAGGGAAGGAGCCGGCGTTGGGAGGCTTGTGGGCAGGAGGAGCGTGCGCCGGGAGGGAAGGCGCAGGGGAGCCGCACCGGGCAGGAGGTGCCGGGGATGGGGCCTGGTTGAGCCGGGAATTCGGAGACCGGCCAGGGAGGGATCCGCTGGGAAAAAAAGAGCCCCGAGGGGCGGCGACAGACAATAAACCCAACCCTACATTAGGGTGGCCGCCGCCCCCCACGGGGGAGAGTTATGAGAAACCCTAGACGGGGAAAATAAAATGGGAGGAGGGTTCGGGATTAATTGCCCTCTGATACCATGTAGAAGGAAAAATAGGAGACCCGAACCCCCAAGGTGTTTTCTCTAAAGGAGTCATTGGGGTTAATTTATAATGAATACTAAATACCACACCGGACCTCAAGTCCGATGTGGGATGCAGACTCCAACAATTTTAAATGAAATTAATTTTGTTTAAAATTATAGATAATGCTGAGTTAAAAATGCTTGGATGAAATTAAGATAAATTGAATTAATTGGATTAATTCGTGGCGCGTTATCTTAATTAAAAAAAATGAATCGAAGTAATTGATAACTGAATTGCAAATGTATGCTCGTTGCTTGATGTGTGGATGATCATGAGATTAGATCAGCTCTTGTATGTGATTGATTTCTTTTAATTTGTTATGGTTAAATTATTATTGATGGTGTGTGTGTCCTCCCCTCTTTATTATGTAAGGGCCTGCGTGTCCGCAGTTTCTTTTATGTAAACCCCCTTTATCCAATCCATTGGATCCCCTCACCTGCGTGTGAGTGAAAGCTTATGTAATGATGAAGCTCTCAGGCGAGGGGAGACTGTCCAAGTCAAGGAGCTGAGGTGAAACCAATCAAGGTGATACATAGGAACCAATGTAGAATACTACAACAAGAACCAAACTACGGTTCAAGGTGTTTTCCCTTAGTGTCGAGTGTTAGTTTATCATCCGCTAGATAAACTAATCATTAGAGAATCTTATGATCATGCTACTTATATTTTATATCTGTCAGTTGCATAGTTAATTATTTATGTTTGTGATCGTGCAATAAGATAGAATAAAATATAATCAGATTATGTGTAAATGTTTTATCAAACATGATTAATCACAAGTAAAATCCACTTAATATTAACAATACGTGTAAAAGGATTAAACGGGCTTTACGCGTAAGGATAAAACCCCCTAAACTAAAATATTAAGTTGGTGTAGCCTTCCACCACTAAAGTTAGAAACGACCTTATAGTTCAAGGCGCTTGACCAACCCAAGTTGGGGTGCTTTCAATTATCGTGGAACTTTTAACTTCAAGTTTTGGGTTAACTTAACTTAGTATACATAACGGGCTGACTACCCAAGCAGGACTTGGTGTAACTAAGAATCAAAGGTTAAAAAAATCTTAAAACAAGATTTCAGAATTGGGGAGTTCACTCAACGGATTAAGGAACTGTGAGTTAATATAGTTGCCAAGGTACGCCTACCTAAAACCTTTCAAATAACTTCTCAGACCCTAGTTTGGGTTATGAGAAATGAAATATGAATCTTTACTACTAGAATATCTAAACGATAAGATATTCCGAAACTGATGGTGAGGACTATTGAATTTAATTAAATTTAAATTTATTAATATGTTTTTGTAATCAAAACAAGTACTAATTATTTGCTCTTAATTTGTAGAAATGAAAAATCAAACGACTTCGACTATATCACTGCGATCCATACTTGAGAAGGATAACCTTCTCATCGGTCCAAATTTCCAGGAATGGTATAGGCACTTACGCGTCATACTACGCCTCAAACGAAAATTGTACGTGCTAGAAACCTCCACTTCCTGAGTTCATTTCCAAAGAGGCTAATGAGAAAGATATCTCTCTCTATTTGAAACATGTGGATGACGCTATGAATGTCCAATGTTTTATGTTATCCTCCATGTCCAATGAGCTTCATAAAGCAATACAAAGATATGGATGTACATAACATCATTTCTCACCTTAAGGATCTCTATCAAGAGAAGACGATATAAGAGAGAGATGAGATCTCCAATGCACTGTTCATGCGAAAGCTTGGAGAGATGGCGCCAGCTGGGGCACATGTAGTCAAGATGATTGGCTACATTGAGCGTATGAACATCTTGGGTTTCAAGATCCCTGATGAGCTATGCACATATCTCATTCTGTCCTCATCGTCCAAAAACTTTTCCGGTTTTATTGTGAATTATAATATGAGCAATAGTGAGAAGTCATTGTTGGAACTTCTTATACTCATTCGCTAAGTTGATAAAGACATGTGGCGTGACAAACCCGCTGTCCATATGGTGAATAAGAAGAACAAGAACAAGGCAAAGGGGTCGAAAACCCATTCCAAGTCTAAGGCTTTGGAGCACTGTCCTCCCAAGAAGAAGAAGATCTAGAGGCAATGAAATGAATAGGATGCTGTATGTTTTGCATGTGACAAACATGACCATTGGAAGAGGAATTGCACCCAGCCAAAGCAGCAAAGGGAAACTTAAGATGCCTTCGTTATTGAGTGTAATCTTTCCATATCTGCAAGTTGAGTATTAGATACTGTCTGTGGTGCTTATATTCCTATCCAAATATAGGAACCAAGTAGATTTTGAAAGATTATTAGAGATAAGGTGGATCTACGAGCGACCAATGGAGTGAGGTTGACTGCTCTAGCCATTGGCGACTATTATCTGAGATTGCCGACATGATTGATTTTGTTTTTAAAGAATTGTTATTATGTGCATATTGTTACTAAGAACATTATTTCCGTTTCTTGTTTAGATATGAATGGATTTGTTTTCAGCTTTGGAAATAAATGTTGTTACTTTTATAAGGGTAGCATATGTTATGGTATGAAAAAATTGAATAACGATATTTATGTATTAAATTACGAAAACCAAATATTGACAATAGATAATGAAACGAACATGCGCGACTCATATAACACCCAACTGTGATATCACCGTCTTGGTCACGTAAACGAGAAGCGTTTGACAAAGCTTTATCAAGATGGTTACTTAGACTCTTTTGAGTTTAAGTCATTTGAAAGATGTCACACTTGTTTACAAGGTAATATAACCAGATCACCATTCAGTGGTCAAGGTGAGAGAGCCACAGAGCATCTAGATTTGGTACGCACCGATGTGTGCGAACCTTTTCAAGTAGAGGCTTGAGGTGGATTCTCATACTTTATTACTTTTACCGACGACTTGAGTAGGTGTGGTTATATTTACTTAATGAGGTATAAGTCTGAATCATTTGAGAAGTTCAAAGACTTCAAGAATGAGGTTGAGAATCAATTTGGTAAGAAAAAGAGATCAAATCGAAGTGGTGAATATCTTAACCAAGACTTTATTGACTTTCTATGAAATACGAGATTTTATCTCAACTTACTCCACCTTATACACCACAGTGGAATGATATTAGTGAAAGAAGGAACCATACCTTGTTGCATATAGTAAGGTCGATGACAAGTCGCAAGCCTTCCATTATTCTTTTGGGGATATGTATTACAGACGACATCATACTCACTAAACCGAGTACCAACTAAAGTGTCAAACGGTATTCCCTTCGAGTTATGGAGTGGAAAGAAACTCGTTTTGTCACATGTTCATGCATGGGGTTTCCAGACGTTTGTTAAGCTCAAACAACAAACTGGCACTCCGAGACAGGAAGTTTATCTTTATAGGGTATCTCAAGGAAATAAGAGGATACTATTTATACAACCTTTCATACAAAAAAGTGACTGTCGCAATACGTGCCGTTTTTTTTGAGGACACATCCTTAAGGAGGATGATGTGAGCAAGATTGACTTTGATGAAGTTGATGCTCAAGATACACAAGAGTTGGTACATTAACCGTTTTCATATGTCCTCATGAAAAATGTTGTTCTTGAAACACAAGTATTGCTTAGGAGCGCTAGAGAGGTAAGAAAACCAAAGAGATGGTTTTCTAGTCACTAATGACGACGACTCATTATTGGTTGAGAATGACAACCCTCTCCTAGAGGGAGACTATAGAGAGCTCAGAAGCTGTAAGATGGCAAAAAGCCATGAATTCCGAGATGGATTCTATGTATTAAAACCATGTTTGAGTTTTGATTTATGATGTAAAACCCATTGGGTGTAAATGAGTATTCAAGAGAAAACTGGACATTAAAGATGAAGTAAATGTCTATAAAGCACGACTAATGGCTAAAGGGTTTAGACAACGTCAAGACATTGACTGCGACGAAACCTTTTCTCCAGTTGCAATGTTTAAGTCCATCGGAATTTTAATTTCCATACCATGACTATGAGATTTGAAAAAAGAATGTCAAAACAACTTTCCTTAACGGGAACCTTCGAGAGGATATGTATATGACACAACCAAAAGAGTTTGTGATTTCAGAAAATGCTAAAAAGGTATGCAAGTTTGCATAAATCCATTTATGGATTAAAACAAGTATCCAGATCATGGAACATTCATTCTAGGGATAAAGATCGCGCGTGATAGATCTAAAAGACGATTGGTTTCAATGTCACATGATATATATCTTTCCAAGAAAATGTGTCTTCAAACACAAGAGGAATGAGAGAGAATGAGTAAGATCCCATATGCTTTTGCGATGAGATCTATCATGTATGTCATGTTATGTGAGAGATTTAATGTTGCCTATGCTTTGAGCATGGTAGACAGATATCAAACAGATCCAGGTGAACAACATTAGACTGCTATTAAGTCCGTTCTTAAGTATCTAAGGCGTACTAAGGATATGTTCCTGAAGTATGGAGGAGATGATGAACTAGTCATCAGAGGTTATACATGTTACGGAATCGTTGGGAGTCACAACGACAGAAACGAGAAAAACGAAAGAAAGAAAGCAACAAGAACACAACGATTTACGTGGTTCGAGAATAATCTCTACGTCCACGGGAGAGACAGAATTTCACTATTTGGGAGCACAAAATTACAGATGATTTTTTCAGTAGTAACCCTAGCCCGAAAAAGGGCTATAAAATAGAGAAAACGATCACTATTTGAAAAGTAACCCAACGAGCTCACCGCGGAGCTCGACCCACGACAGTTGCGGGCCACAAGTATTCGGCCCAATCGGATCGGGCTACATCAATCCAACAATACAGATGCTAGTTTTTAGATAGATCAGAATGATATGAACTCGTAGTCTGGATATGTCTTTTGTCTCAATGGAGGAGTTGTGAGCTAAGAGTTCAAAGAAACTAGTTCTCGTCGATTTTACATCAGAGTTCGAGTATATTGCAGCTTTCGATGCAGCCAAGGAAGCATTGTGGATTCACAACTTTGTCCAAGAGCTTGATGTGGTGCCTAGCAGTAAAGATCCTTTCATAGCTTACCGTGATATCACTGCAGCGGTGACTCTATCCCAAGAGCCAATGTTACACCAAAGGACAAAGCACATATTTCGGAAGTTTTATCTCTTGAGGGATTTTTCTCAACGATGTGAAGTTGTGGTGAGCAGAGTACCACTGAGGAAAACGTGGCAGACCCCTTGTTGAGGACTTTATCTTTGCAGAGACATTAGTATCATGTGAGAGTTAGTGGACTAAAAGTTGTTGTCAATTGACTCTAGTGCAAGTGAGTCTGTTGGAGTTGGTTCTCTAAAATCAACTTGTTTAGTACTTGATTACATGTTTTTCTTATTAAAAAAGTTTCCTTATCACATCATGATTATTTTTCTGCATAATATTTGTATGTGATAATGTCCTTAGAATATATGCAAAGGTCATAACAGTTTCTCGTTATAATGAGAATCTAGAGATCCCGTGACATTATTCTTGAACCTTGTTCTCTGGTCGGATGATATTGTTTGATGTGACACGGACAATACAAACTATCAGGGGTAGGAGGCTCATAAGACATTGAGACACATTCTCATGATGTTTGCCCTTAGTAATTTCTAAGATAGGAGGTTATTAGAACATACCTGTTGGGAAATTCACATTTTCCTGTGTCATTTGATGTGTGTATTGATTTTTAGACTTTAAGATTATCATTAATGGATCTCATGACTCGCGTGCTTTGATGTACTGACGAAAATCGTGATGACATATGATCGCGACGATGTAGGATAAATTGAGTGCGTCGTGAGTATAAGGCCCCAGCCTTAAACCTTACTTAATCTTGAGTTATTACAAGATTACACATTGAGGATCTTTTCGGGTTTAGAGTTTTAGAGAATTAGATCATAAAACTTGCATTACATTCCACATATAAACAAAGTGGTTACATAAAGATAGTATTCTTCTTTCCCATCAATGGAAACATATTTAAAATAAAACATGGATTCTTTCTTGACACTTCCTTGACACTATCATCATATCATGTACCTTTCCCTTAACCTGTGAAAAACATTTTAAAAATCTTGGGATGAGCACAAAAAGCTCAGTAAGGGATATAAAAATACGGAAAGGAAACATGAGTACATATATACATAAGAATGAAATCATACTTTACCCATAAAACATAAGCACTTTAACATACCTCATCAAATCATGAATAAATCATAGAAATCATAAGACATAAAGGTAACTTGAGGCATTCATAACATTCTTACGTAGGGAGTAACCCTCTTGGTTACGTTTGGAATACCCATCACAGTATATTCCCTAAATCTCTTCGGAGAAACCTTAACGTTTCACTCCTTCGCGTTACCCAATGCATTGGAGAGCTATATCGGGCTCATCCGCCCTTAGTCTATCACGGAACCACCCGTCTTCATAATAATGCCCAAGAACCTCAACATAATCGCATCACATAAAACATGCATAAACGAAACATAACATTTCCACCTTTCAATCACAAGATATCAATACAACACATTGATATAAAAACATTATGAAAACAATTTTCAATACCAAAATAAAAGAAAAGTACAACATGGTATTTATTTTTTCTTTTTTTAAAAAAAAAGTATGGCCTGTAGAGGAAGCCGAAACTCAAATAATGGTCACGGCGGCGGAGAAGTCGTTGTCGCCGCATACGTACGACAAAAACATTCCCTTTTGTCGTTTAGTAAACGATTTGTATAAAAAAGATTCCTTTTGAATAAACGTAAAAGTCAAAGGGGTTTATACACCGTATAAAAGAAGGTTGTGTATAAAACAAAATACGCCTCAATGAAAGGAGATTGAGACGAAGTCCCATACCTCAGGTCCGACTTGACTCGGTCGTTCTTTAATGTCCTGAATAATAAACTTGAGTTAATTTCTACTTGTTTAAGAACCTTTTTCAAGTTCATTATCCCTTTTATATCACTTATTGCCATGTCATGAACACTATGTAATTATTTAAGTTAATAATGGTCGTTTTAACGATCATTGGTACTTGAGTAAAAAATAAGCCCTTTATAATTACAAGTTGTTCATGCATCCATTATATCCAGAATGGTATTCATGATGTAGATATCATATATGTCATATATATCCAGTACATGCATGCATTTATAATATTACATAATCATTTAGAGGTAAGAAATGAAATGCACCGTTCATGGAGATGGTAAGCCGTACGTACGCATGAACGCTACTTTCATTTCTATTTCGTATTTTATAGAATGGAATCATAATGATATAAAGTTATATTATAATTCCAGTATAATATCATATATAATATCATAGTTCCATCCTTTATACGTCCCACATATGGTATTTAACGAATCAAATCACTTTGAGGGGGCGGTAGTCCGCACTTCCTTAAATGAAGATATCGCGTTTACCCATAATGGAAACCATAAAGGTATGCCCAAAATGAAAAATACAGAAGCTTAAGGAAAACATAAACATATTATATATCATATATAAATATAGTGACATCTTAATGACCACCTTTGAAGTTGTTAAAAGAATGTTGAACAATCATCGTTTCGGGAGGCATAAATTCACCATCCACGGAAACAGTATGTCCTTTAACCATTAGATGTAGGTGTGTGTAAGTGTAGCTCGGATCCTTCTTATAACAACATCCTAGTATATTGAAGATACTGGAGTTGTTACAAAAGAAATGAATAAAAAGAGTTTAGGGGGTTGGAGAAGCAAAATAAAACAAAAGGACTCAAGTGACATTACCTTAAAATTGGGTAACTCCTTTTGGTTTGAGCTCAAAGGCTTCCTTGGGAAGACTTCTGCCCAAAGTGAGGCTTCAAGGAGTAAGAGAGGAATGTGGAGAGACAAAATGGGCAGGGGTTGGCCGAGCCAAAGGCTTTGGAAGTGTGGGTAAGGAGGTAGTGTTGGGGGGCTTTTATAAGAAGAGAGGAGGGACACTCTTGGAAAGTAAAGAAATGTTACTTTATTTTAAAATGATTTTCGGATTCAAAAGGTCCCACATTGATATAATTCGAGGGTAAGGTGATAAGGGTTCGAAATCCACCCATCCAATAGGTTTTGGACATGTGTAGGTCATAGAGGTTACATTATCATTTCATTTTATTTAAATCCTTTATTAATGAGGTAATCGCTACATCATCATGATTTCATAAATAATTTAATTTATTTAAAGTCTAAAAATTATAAAAAAAATACTATGATGTAGGAAATCTTTTTAGCTTTCCAATGACTATTTATAATCAAATATCTGACTTGTATAACCCCATGTAAAAATTGTTTTAGTAAAACATCTCATGTTTGTGTTATTTTTACTTTTACATTAAATAAAAAGTTATTTATGTCATTTTCCAACCAAAGTGGCTCAATGAGGTCCCCAAGTTGACCCATGGATTGTCTTGGTCGGCCATGACACATCCAATGAGGTTATGACATGTGTCAAGCTCATCTCATATTATTAGAACATTATTTTTACCTTAAACTACACTAATTACCACAAATCACGATTAAGAACTTAAAAGTTACTATTCACCAAAAAATTATTTTAATCTCATTGAACCACATTTTACTTCTTAATGACAACCATGTATGTCGGATTTTTGAAAATCAAATCACAGAAGTGACAAAGTTTCATTTAAACGAAAAATCAGTTTCTTTAACTACCATTTAGTGGTTTCACTATTCATCAAAAATTGAAGTTTTTCAGAAAGATACCAAAACTTCACCCTAAGCTATATTTGATATTCCGAATTCAAAAATGATGTCTATTTTACAAAATTCAAAACATGTAAGTTGCATTAATTAATTTAATAACTAATTCCCGCTGTCATGACAAATAGCGTGTTTTTATGAAACAATAAGTATCAAAAGATTGACACTAGTTTAAGTCCAATTTCAAAGTGAAATTGATTCCAATGACCACCATTGGATAAAATGGTAAAAATATATTCTAATTTCACTTCAAAACCAATTCAAAAGATAATCTAATCATATAAATAAATTAGATTAAAAAGAGGTTTTGAATTAAAATACAACGTTTTTCACTATTCATTAAAAAATGAACTTTATCGGAAAAATACCAAAAATTCACACAAAGTAAATTTTGATGTCCCAATCATAAAGAATAAGTTCATTTTGACAAAAATAGCTTATAAAATTGTCAAAAGATAGATTTAAAAATGGTTTGCCATTAAAAGGCAGTAAGACAATCTTTTAAAAATATTAGTGTATTCCATGCTTAAGATTGGATTTATTTTCATTTTAAGCCTCTAAAACACTATCTAATTCATTAATAGGCATAGATAAAAATATCTATTATTCATTACTTACTTGGGATGTTACAGTGAGTGATATTGCATTGCTGGATAATGCGAGAACCCATTTTGTCTTTTGATGAAAGTTGATATCTCATGCTCTTTGTTGAGAATGAAATTGCCTGAGTAAATTTATAACTATGACGTTCGATGAGCGAGTTTATTTCCGGAAAGTCAAAGAAAGAGACATTGAACATATAGGTTGATGACACTGGCATGCAACCTGCTTGATTTGAGATATTGTGAGAAAAAGATTATATTACACAATAAACGTTCGTGGTAGGTTGGATGTTGTCGCGACATTAACTTTCTCTATGGATGCCTTAACATGATGTTAGACGCTAACCTTGGACTTTAAGCGGTTATGCCTAATGCCACTGAGAAAAAGGCTTAGAAGGTCACATATTAATTGTATCTGCAATCTCAGTTAAATTCTCGTATTGAATTTAACAAGCTAGAATAAGTAATATTTATCTGGGATTGGTTGATTGCCATAATTTAATCACATGTTATCCGAAAGAATAAGTGAGTTAAATAATAATAATAATAAATATTTGTTCGCAAGTTTGAAGAATATAATATTTATTATATTTATCGGGGAATAATGATGTGATTTATTTATTAAATAAATAGCTATTATTCGAGGATCAATAAATGTTGACAAGGAAAAACAGACTGGGTTTAATGGTCCAATTGGAAATAATATAAATGATATTCATTTATATATTCTTAGAAGTGTTGCACATGTCCAACGATTAATAATAATAATAATATTATTATTATTGGACATGGGGTCAATTAGAATTATAAATATGGAAAGAGTTTAATGTGCAATTTGCCAACTCCAAACCTGTCATAATAAATATCTAATTATATTACTTTCCAAAAACACAATTGGTATGCATAATGGATTCAGTGAGACTCTCTCCCGAAAGAGAGATCAAGAGATCTAGAGCGCTCTCCTCCCTTTCTCATGCCAATGAGAGAACATCAAGAACTTTTCCTCTCTCGAGAACTCTGTTGCGATCAATCACGAACAATGCAAGCGATAAGGATCGGTTGAGCTAGCACCTGATGATTCTACGACGTCGTTCAAAGATTGTGGTGCACGTGTGGATTACCGCTAGAAAGATTTTGCATTTGGATCTTGGAGCGCAACAACAGTATGACAAAAGCTTGTTAACCAGATCATCAATGAAAGCGGAATTTCAAGTTGGAGTAATTCTTTATCTGCTCATAAATTAATTATAAATTACATGTGAAAGATTCTTCTCTTATGGTTCCGGCGTTTTGATCTAGTCAAGTAATCTACTATTTTCGTTGAATATGACGTTTTGATCATGTGAAACAATGATTACACGTGATTTACAACTAAAATCCGAGATGATCATTCCATCAAAGGATGTTTTCACTGTGCCTGGAACCTACAATTTGAAAATATGCCACATCAATGATTTTGCCAAGTTATCACACCCAAAATCCATTTTTGTTTTAAGGAAAATCATTAAATGTTCATGTTGTGGGCATCACCCATGACCCAAGATTCCAAGATCAGCCAACAAGAGAAATTTTCAGCAACGTGAGTTTCTTTATCCCAAAACAAAAGGAATTTATTTAGAAACATGAAAGCCTTCGCATTCCAGATACTGGAAAAAGGGAAAAACCACCTAACTCAAAAATGATCGACATGAGGAATCTTCGCACAATCTCACAGATCTGAACTCTTTTTTCTGTTCCTCTAATGAATCACCAGAAAGTTTGATCAAAACTTGTCTGATTCCATAGATCTGACCATAAAAAACCCGATCTAGGGTTCTGTTCAAGAGGAAACGGGCAGTTATAGCATAAAAGGGAAGAATAGAGCTCGTACCTTTCGTTTTCAAGATCCAACGCTCGAAGAATCGTTGAGAACGGAGTCTGGAAGTCAAAGATTGCCAGGAAATCACCTAGAGGAAGTTCGAGAGTCGAGAGCTAGGTCAGAGAAAGAATGGGGGTTTTCATGCGAGTTTCGGGTTTTGGATCTAATTTTTGGAATTGTTTAATGAGATTGCACGGTTTGACAAACTGTGCGCTAACCTTGCGATCACTACTGTCCAATTTTTTTTAAGTTGCACGATTGTGCCGCACGATTATGCAAATAGTGCGTGTGACGTCTCGGATCCGGTTCACTCATAATTAATCGAACTTGCTTGGCCACATGGCCTCAAGCATGCCTCTTTGTCAGCTAGAGATTGTCGACTTGCAGCGAGTGTCTATGATGGTTTAGTGGAGAGATTATATCATCATAATCAGAGTAACACAATGACGTAATAAATTAATAAATAGAGGAATCAGAATAATAACTCACAAAGAAATTAATGTAAATCATCCAAACAACAGTAATAAACAAGCCACAAGTGGCGTCATATACAAACTGATAAGTATGTCATGGAGCGATACAAAAAGGCAGACATACATGGTAGCAGATACACACACATGTAATCAAAAGAACCAAAAAGACCAAAAGGCGATCTCCAATAGCATCACAAGCCAAGGCTCGGTCCCGTGCTCCCAAGCTTCAATGCTACGCACAAATCAAGCATCCATGACCGGGCGCTTGTCCTTATCCCTACTTGCATCCATGAAATTTGTCCGGGTACCAAATGGTGGCCCGAACTAGGTGCGAGATAAACTCAGTAGGCCACCACCAACGGTGTTTATAACAAATTTGCCTGTGTCTAGAAACTACAACCGTGTGCTGGTAGAACAGGTAAAGCTGTAAAATTATAGAAAAATATAAACAAGTCCATGAACAGAATCTGCAACTGTGGGTAGGCTATAAATGATGTATATCAGTACATAAAGGTAAGGTATGCAAGTAACTACTAGCTTCGGCATACGCTGCTTACATATAAAGTGTCAGACCTACATGAGCTAGGTTCCTAGGCTGAAGACCAAGGCGACCTCCTCGAGTCCAAGGAACTTGTCCAAGGTGAGCTCGAAATAGTGTATACCTACATTGGATGGAACCCATGGCCCATGGCTGAGGTGTCATAATATTTGAAGATATAAATGTATATCGGGGTTGTAGGTGCCATAGCTCGATCCCCCTCATCGGTGCCATACCGTAATCAAGATTGGTGCCATACCGTAAATCAATGATCAGTGCCACACTGAAATATCCAAAATAAAGCAGGTAATATTAAAGTCAAGGGCTAGGCTAGTGTCCATGCCCAAGCACGATCATCCATATCAAGGGCACGAGCCAAGACAAAATCCATTTCATTAACTCATTTAATTTACTCAAGGCTTTCACAAACAGGTGTCAAGCTCTCATTTCCTAAAGGACGGTTTTATTTTAGGGCAGTTGGACGAACCCACCTTGGAGGAGGTTCGGGTTGAGGTTGACTACCTCCAACCAAGTCAAGGTACTATGGGGGCATCACATTTAAGGTTCAAACAATTAATTTAAGACATTGATTGATTTTATGAGCAACGTCCAGAATGTTTGGCGTGCAGCACAACGACGGATAATTATTAAATGACATGACTTAGGAAAAAGGTATAAACCATTTATGTGATGGTGTTAGACGAACACTCGTCCAGTATCAACTTTCGATTTGGATTGGAATGGAAGAAATTGGCTAAATAGATGAATACCTTGAAAATAGGGCAAAATAGCCTGCTTGAAGATCGTACAACGGACGACGAGATGAACAGAGAAACGGAGACTACGGATTGAAGCTCTTACCAAGAGGAATCCAACGAGACAAATGACGGTCCGATTAGAGTTCAGTCGATGGAGAAACTTCAAAGCCTAGTGGTGAGTTTGAGAGCTCTCCAACGGGAGGGGTAGCTCCTAGAGAAAGGAGGAAAAGAGGGTTTAAGTTTTTAAAGAACGGAGGCAGAAAGGTATTTTTACCCAACTTTAAAGAGACACGGTTTGGCCGCACGGTCGGCCAAACCGTGCGCCCACACCGTCCAAGGGAGACACCTCCTCGCACGGTTAGACAAATTGTGCGCTAACTGTGCATTTTAGCTTTGTTAAAAGTTCACAATTTTCTGCATAATCGTGCGGCTGGGGTGCACGATTTGACAAACCGTGCAACGCCCTCCAGGGCCTGCACGGTTGAGGGGCACGATTATCACTAACTGTGCGCCTCAAATGTTCTTTCAAAAAACCGTGGCTTCGGGCTCCGAACAAACCTCAGACGCCCCCAAACCCTGTCACGAACCAAATCTGGCCGCTATCAAAACCGACGCCAAACTTGGCCCGCGACAAGACCTAGAGAGTGTTCTCGATCCCCACGGGCTGGCACAAGTGCACGAGTATCATAAAATGAGAATTGAGAACAATTTACCTGAGTTTATAAACATACAACGACAAACAAATCCAATAAAACAAATCTGGATTTTTCAAACAAAACCATCTTTTACAAAATTTCAGAACTGAATTACATAATTTAAAACAATGATTAAAGACCATTACGAAGGAATAAAACCAAAAAGGACACCCCAAGAACCTCCACATGGCAAGAGGCACCGCCCTCAAGCCATCTCTACAACACCACATCACAAAAGACCGCTAAAAACCCGAATCATTGGCACAAAAGCTGTACCCAAACCTGCGACAAAAATAACCAAGTCTACTTACACCCAAAGGTGTAAGTAGGGTGTGAGCCAAAACTCAGTAGGATACCACCACTAAGAGATTCCATGTGATAAACATTCAAAAACGAAAAGCTTGCAAGTTTTCGTAAACATGAAATGCTAGTTACAATTTCTAAAAGATGCAACTTAAAATAAAAGCAGTTTCAAGTGGGTTATTTTAAAGAATCAACACCTTTAAATAAAATACCAAAACTACTGAATTTTCCATCCAAACATACCGTATGCTGACGGTAAGTATAAAGTATCTAATGAGCATAAGAAACGTGAAATAACCCCTAGACACTAGCTCGTTGTGGGTCCCAAATACCTCTTATCTCGGTGAAAGTAACCATCACAATATCCGTTCTCGTGCACACGAGCCACTAGTAGGGATTATACCCATAACCTAGTGGTCCCCCAACATCATCATCATCATAGTTTAGTTAGTGTTGTCATCGTTAATCTTGCTACGTGAAACTGAGGCCAAACCCCACAGGATCACTAGCATATTAGTACACGTTCACCCACCTAGATACCCGAGTTTCCCTCTTGTGCTCAAACAAGTTCAAAAACCCATGAAATATAATTTGCACATGCAAATACCACTTCCACATCACACATTCACCAAACATCCCACATGTGTATCACACAAGTCACATATTCCACTTTTTCATTCAAATGCATTTTGAAATCATACTCACCAAAATAGGACACAACACTTTTCGAATCCCTTTAACACTTCAACAAATCCTTTAAACATTTTTTCTAAAACCTTTCCAAGATAGTCCAAATCACATAACATTCCACACACATTTCACATAATACCCTTTTCACCTTCAAATTCATTTTATCATCAAACTCACACGAAACAGCCCACAAACATGTTCCGCACCCACATCACAATTTAATGAAACACTTCATCAATTTATAAAACATTCTAAAAATGATTGACATCTTAAATCACCTCTTTACCTTTCAAAAACCCATCTTAAGTGAATACAATCACCAAAACAGTACATGTACATCATTTGCCCACTTTGTTTAACTCACTAAATCATTTTCAATTTTCATAAAGCAAACCCAAGGGGTATAACCATGTTTTGTACACAAAACCCATTTCAAAACCCTCTTTCAAGGCTAAAATCACACCATTATCACTCCAAAACAGAATTGGCAGCCCTTGCAACATTTATTAGATCATTCTCAAGTGTTATAAAATTACCTCAAATAATACCACAAAAGATACACATGAAAAGCACACATTTCCATAAGCACTTTCAAGAAGTATAACAGGGTTTTACACATAAAACCCATTCAAAAACCCCATTTCGAGGCCCACATGACACTAAAACATTACCAAACCAGAATTGGCAGCCCCTTTCAACAACAATAAATCACTTTCATATTTTATAAAACTATCACAAAAGATATCATATGAGTTACATTTGAAAAACACACAACTTCAAACAAAAATGTAACTTTAATACTAAATGCTTTACTAATGCTACCAAAATTGGTTTTCGCACCACACACAGCAGATTAGGAACATGATAAATTAATAAACCAAGCAAGCTAACTCATCAATAATTGCCTACATATGGAATCACCCACGGAAAGTGTTGAAACCCTCAAATCTTGGTGCGAAACATCAACTGCACCACCGTCGCACTACAAGGAAGATAAATCCAGCCCTAGACCACAAGATTTGACAAAAATGACACCAAATCAAACCCTAGGTTCGAACCCTAACTTCTGGACATGAGGAATTTCAAGAAAGAGGAAATAGAACTAAAGGAAGATGGAAGAAACCAAGAAGGAATTCACTTACTTGAAAGATCTTGAGGTTTCTCCACCAAATCCTCCATAAAAATTGAGTTCCATGGGAGGGAGAGAGAGCTTGGAGGCTGTCCATGGAGGTAGGGCACAAAATGGGGTGGATTTGGGTTTATTCCGGAAGGGCAAAGTTGGAATTACAAAATGTTTTTAATGGCCTGGACACTCCAGCACGGTTTCGTAAACCGTGCGGCCTGTTCTGGCCACCCAAAACCAAGTCATTCTCCTCCAATTTTAGGGGGGTCCAAGGGGGAAACCAAAGGGGAAAGATAGGCCAAGGATAGGGGAGAAAAAGTCCCAAAAGAAAACCATCCTTTTCACCCCAAAACTCATCCAACTCAAGGGTACAAACCACCTCAACAACTTACCCCACAAGTGGTGCCATTAGGAGTGTCACAAAACCAAATTCAAAACACCACAACCTAGTAGCATCATTTTGACAAAAGAGGAGTCCAAGTATCATAAAATACCCCCAAGACCAAGGTGATAGATCAAGAACACATGAGACACCAAAATTTTAAACCCGAAACACTCGAAAACCAAAAGAAAACTAAGAACCGAAAGAGGATTTGAATCAAAGCATGGAATTGAAAATCCGGGTGTGACAAACCCTCTGTAACCTCGTTAGGCATTTCCATTAAAAGAAAACTAAAGATTAACACTGAAATTTAAGGGTTCGTACCTCGAGAGAAAGGTCGGGATCTTACAGTGCGCCAACCATGCATGAGTGTGTGTGAGAGAGATCTGGAGGCATGGGAAGTTATATCATGTTAAAACCCTTTTTTATTCTTCTGGGTATTTTTTGAGCCCCACATCGGAATACCTCTTTATGTATTCCATTTTCTCATTCTATAAAAGAGAGCCTCCACCTCACCTTGAGGTAAGGAGATTTCCTCCTACATGGTATCAGAGGGAAATTAATCCCAAACCCTCCCTCCCCTGCGAATTCCTGGTTCTGTTCGGCCCCGCCTCGCCCCTCCTTCCCGGCGAAGCTCGACCCAACTCCAGCAGGCCTCCCTCCGGCAACTCCTTCCCTCCCGGCGGATCGCTCCAGCGCGACGACCCCATCCAGGCGGATCCCTCCCGATCGCCCCTCGGCCTGCCGCAGTCCCATCGGCCTTCTTCCCGGTGTTCCCCCCTGCTGGCATCGTCTTAGGCCGCCTCCCTCCCGCGACGTTCCTCCCGTGGCTGCCCTCCGGCTCCCGGCTCCCTACGCCGTCGCGACAAATCCTGGCGCCCACGTTCTGGCGCTCTCAACCCGTGGCCCACCTTCTCCCTAAGGTTGAGAATTGAGTATGAATCTCATTATAGAAGGTCTGAAAGGTAGAAAACACTTCAGACCGAGCACGAAGAAGGTTAGGTCATGCGGGAGTAGTCATCGATAAAGGTAATATAATACTGGAACCCGGGCTGGCTAGGAACCCTGCAAGGACCCCAAACATCGGAATGAACAAGGTCGAAATGATTCGCTGCACGCGGATCCAATCGAGGAACATATGTCACCCGATGATGTTTTGCAAACTTGCAGGGTTCACAATGGAAGGAAAAATTAGGATAAACTTGGGGGCAAAGCTTATGGAGGACGGAAGCGGGCGGATGACCAAAGCGAGAATGAAGGTCAAGGGCATGGGTGGAGGTGGATGAGCAAGCAAAAGGAGGTGGGAGATCGAGTATGTACACCCCGACCCGCAGATGACCTCGACCAAGTTCCCGATTCGTCGATCGCTCCTGAAAAACAACACCCGAGGATGTAAAAATAACAACACAATTTAAATCTTTGGTGAGTTTGCTGATGGAGAGAAGATTAAACTGGCTGTGAGGAACGTGAGCTATTGAATGCAGGCTAATAGTCGGGGTCACATGGCATGTGCCAAATCCCGCAACGGGGATTGTTGATCCATTGGCAATAGTGATTGGAGAAGCACTAGCAGATGGATGGTAGGTAGTAAACATACCAAAATCTCCCGTGAGATGTTCAGACGCACTGATGTCGAGCATCCGGGTGGGTGCTTGATGAGATAAGGACGGGTGCTGAGACAAGGGTCGGGAAACCGCGAGAGGCGGGCTGAGAGACCGCTGAGGAGGGTGGGGGCTGCGAGACCACATCGGATCCAGTAGCCGGGAAGAGGCGGGATCGCCAGGAGTCGAAAGCACCTCTGGGAGCCGACGTAGGAACTGGGAGGATGCGCAGGGAGCTGCCGGTGAATCAAGTAGCCGGTGGAGGGCTTTGGGATGCCGTTCGGAAGGGAGATCCGGTTACACCAGGAGGCCGCTTGGAAGGGAGAGCAGGCCGTTGGGGCGGAGGGCACCTGCTAGGAAGGGCGGACGCGGTCGGGAAGAGAGCCCACGACCTTCGTCAGGGCGGAGCGAAGCCGCAGGGAGGTAGTGGCCGATCGCGCTGGGAAGGGCGGGAGTCGGGAGGCTGCGACGGGAGGAGGACCCGCGGCGGGAGCTGCGGAGGCGGGGGATCCCGTCTGGAGATGGTGGTGGGGGGGGGGGGGTGAGATCCAGGGGCGTCGGCGTGGAAGGCAGGGGACCGGGAGATGCGACGGACAACAGGAAGGGCGCTGGGATGCCGACGACGTCGCGCGCAAGGAGCAGTAGGGAGGACCACACAATGTTCTACGGGACGACATCCACTGACTGCATCCTGCTGGTTGTCTATGTGGATGATATCATCATCACCGACAGCGACTCTGATGGCATCACCCACCTCAAGGGGCATCTCCACCAGCACTTCCACACCAAGGACCTCGACCCTCTCACATATTTCCTCGGCATCGAGGTCTCCTATTCTCCAAACACCATCTTCATATGTCAACGAAAATATGCGTTGGATATTCTGCAAGATGCTGGGCTGACCCAGACCACCGCTGTGGACACTCCTCTGGAGCCTAGGGAGCGATCTCTTTATGACTCCTCAGAACTATTTTCACACCCGGAGCGGAACCGTCGACTGGTATGCAAACTCAATTATCTCACTATGATTCGTCCTGACATTGCCTGCGTTGTTGGCAAAATGAGCCAATTTATGGAGCACCTGACCACCTCTCAGTGGGATGCTGTTCTCCGCATCGCCGAATACATCAAGCGGGACCCTGCCTGTGGCCTTTGCTACTCCCAGCATGCTCATCTGAATATTGAGGCTTTCTGTGATGCTGATTATGCTGGTTGTCTTGCGACCCAAAAATCTACTTCTGGGTTTGCCGTGTTGTTAGCTGGCAACCTCATCTCCTGACGTAGCAAGAAACAGACGGTCGTCTCTCGCTTCAGTGCGGAGTCCGAGTACCGTGCCATGACCACCATCACTACTGAGATCATGTGGCTTCGACATCTCCTCCAGGAGCTTGGTTTTCCTCCGCATCGATCTGCTCACATCTGGGTTTCCCGTCTTCCATGAACGCACGAAGCATATTGAGGTGGATTGCCACTTTTTTCGCCACCACCGAGAACACGATCATGTCAGTTTTTGCCACATCCTGACGACGGACCAGCTAGCCGACCTCTTCACCAAAGGCCTCCTGACGACTCGCCTAGCCTCGCTCAGTTCCAAGCTGGGTATCCACAGCATCTACGACCCAGCTTGAGGGGGAGTGTACATGGTCTTGTTAACCTGGTCTGATGTCTTCCTTCTTTTTTGTGGGACTTGTGATCCAAGTTGGGCATGCCCAGCTTGAGGGGGAGTGTTAAAACCATTTTTTATTCTTCTCGGTATTTTCTGAGTCCCACATCGGAATACCTCTTTATGTATTCCATTTTCTCATTCTATAAAAGAGAGCCTCCGCCTTACCTTGAGGTAAGGAGATTTCCTCCTACATATCACAAAGTGACGACTTGGTGTGCGTATGCAGACGCTGTTTTCCATGATACAAGAAAGGAGAAGATTTCGTATTTCTCTGCTTCTTGATGTTGCAGTCATAGAGGTTGGAGATGGAGCCTAGGAGCTGGATGTGTTCTGGGTGTTAGGAGCGGTGCCACCTTGGTGTCTGAGTCTTTATTTTGGAGTCCTAATTCTGTTTTTTTTTC
Source organism: Viscum album (assembly GCA_963277665.1). Taxonomy (NCBI): domain Eukaryota; kingdom Viridiplantae; phylum Streptophyta; class Magnoliopsida; order Santalales; family Viscaceae; genus Viscum; species Viscum album. The sequence goes on from OY728159.1 coordinate 1,941,946,895, forward strand.
CTGATGTTTCTTTGATATTGTTTAGTTAATGGATTTGGAATTGTATTGGTTATCTTTCATGCATCATATAGTTTTGGTTTGTTTTTATTTTTATTTTTGTCTTGACAGGTTGAGCATGTTTAAAGGGAAAATCAAGTTCAATATGCCGAGCCAACCTCATCGCCTGCAAATGAGTCTCTAGGTTGTGGATGCGTACCTAGTTTCAAATTTGTTCGCGCAAGCCCTGCAAAAAATACCCCACATACTGCTGTTCCAGCTGCTGTAGAATCAATGAAGCCAGACACTCGAATTGTTCCACATATTCCTTAACTGATTCCCTCTGCTGAAGGGCTGCTAGCTCTTTGTATGGATTTTGAATGTCTAGTTCACTAAAACGCTCCATTAGCTCTTCTTTGAATACTTGCCGGGTGACTTTCAGATGCACTTCGAGCAGTGTGGTAAACCAATGAACGACAGCTCCATCCATACTTGATCTAGGGATAGCTTCGCATCCTCAGACGTTTGATGAACTCGAAAATAAATTTCAGTGCGAGTGATTTATCCTCTTGGATCCGTCCCATAAAAAATGAGCAGTTCAACTCGTCGGGCCACTGTAAGCGATTCACCTGTTGGTGTTGTTGTGACTGCTTCCCTGATCGCTCCTATACTCGGTCTCTCTTTGTCTTCAGCGGCACATGGGTGTGTGTCAGACCCTTCTGTCGTTATTGTCAGCTGCACTTCATCCTACAGGGGCTTATTCTCCAACTGGCGCACTATGCTGGTGACATATTTGCAAAATTCCGCCTATTATTTCATCTCAAGCTCCCATCTCTGTTGGCCTTGCGTGTGACTGTCAACTGTCGACTGTCGATGCCAAATCCAAGAGAGCTGTCTCTACGCATCCAATGCATTGCTTCGTACCTTCACGCCGCGCATGATTCCTCGTCTCCATTGTCGGCGTCGTACTGCGCACAACTCGGGGTTGGTGGAAACGAGTTGGGAGGTGGGGGTTGAAATATTCCAGAAGGTTGGACCAAGTGATACACCCTGCCCCAGACAAAGATGAATCAGGCAGTATGATTTGTATTCAATTGGTATGGAATAACACTTACAAAAGAAAGTAGATCGACAAAGGAAGAATACACGAGTCCCTGATACTCCGCTGCCCAAGCTAGATGGCCAAATCCCCAAAGCAGAAAATATTCCTCTGTACCCCCTTCATCAACCAGTTCCCCCCTTATAAAACAGACTCCCTTCACCCCTGCACGTGGTACCAACTACCTGATTTCCCTAGGAATGACTTTTCTACCCCTTTAGAATACAGTAGCCAATCCCCTGACCTGTCTTGGGCTTCTATCAGACTCTGTGCAGCCTATTGAGGCGTGGATTCAGTTTCTCGATTCAAGCATTGTTTAGAGGGCGTCGATGGGTTTAGCTGGAGTGGTGGTGGAGCAATCACGAATGGTGACTTGTTCATACCGAAAGATCAACGGCGTGGTACGTGGTTGAGCGGTGAAAGGAGATCCGATCAACAACTACAATTGGGTGGTGGAGTTTTGGTGACCAAGGTATCTGCTGGAAAGTTGGTGCAACTGGTTGAAGCAACAACCAGTGATGAAGGAATATTCAGAGAATATTTGATCCACATGCAAAACAGTGATTGGCCAGAGGGTCTGAGTTTTTGCCTATAAATATGTGGTTCCAAATTCCAACACATTCCTTGACCCTCCAGCCTACCACAACCCAAATAACAAAACAAGACTCACTTGGTATCATTTTATCGTAACATGCTTTGATACCCACGTTGTGATGCCTTGATCCGACTCATTGTGCAGTAATCGGATCAGAGTCACTTGATTTTAGGCGCACCTCCCTGTACGTCAAAGACTGCCGACTAGTAGCGAGGGTGATAGGATTGTAGGTTCAAGTAAGAGGACAACAAAGAATTCTATCGATAATCTTTATAATAATAGCAGTGTGCGAACATGAAGATTACAAGGATTAAGTAGGAGAATAAGGAATGTTGGAACCAAGGTGATCCAGGCTGGAGTTTGATGGTGTGTTGTGTTTGTTGTCAATCCTTTCTGGATTGCTCAAGGAATTTGATCATTAAGGGAACTTAGTTGCAAGAATATGGAAGCCCAAAAGATGTTTGTTAATGGTGACGTGTTCGGTGTTTGCTAAATCTTTGGGAGAAAAAACTTGAGGTTTTGGTGAAGTTCCACAAACTTTTTAAGGTGAAAGAAGGCTCCCACGCGTCCAAGCACGCGGCCCGTGCGTCCAAGCACGCGGCCCGCGCGGTCAAGCACAATACCCCTGCAGTCTAGCACATGGCTTGCTCAGTTGAAGTTTGCAGTTTCCTTTGGGAGTCCGCATTATGAAAAGGGGAGTACGCTGTGCCGTAGGTATTTTTTGGTCGTTCGTGAAGTCAAGTATGCGGTTCATCGATGAACCACGTGGTCGAATGACGTTGTTTTTGGGATGATTGTGAAGTTAGTATACGGTTTGTATGGTGAGTACGCATCAAGGGGTGAACAGTAATTCCAAAGGATTAGCTAGTGTCATGGAGAGCTTTGCCTATAAATACTTTCCTAAATTTTTCATTAAGTATCGATCATAACTTAAGGTAAATCCGAAGAGTTTTGTTGAAGATCGACAAAGGTAAGCTTTGTCCGCGAAGTTGGAACCGCGCAGTGAGTACGCGGTCAGTGAGGTTGTGTACGTGGTCCACAAGGCGAGTATGCGGTGGAGGAAGGTGGCTTTTGGCAGGCAGGGGTTTGCTTAGTGGAGTACGTGGTCCGCTGAGTTTTTGTACGTGGAAGAGGAAGGCAGGTCACGGTGAACAGGGTTCTGCGTGGTTACTTTGCGTGAGGCAGAATCAGGCATGTATTTTCACACGAAGACCAGAGACAAGTATTTATAGAGACTGAGGAACTCATTGGAGCATCATACTCTGACTTTCATGATGCAATTCAAAGTGTACATTTATGATGATATGAATGCGACCTTCAAGTCGTGAAATTGAAGATCCAACGCAGTGAATAAGGAGTCGACGAGGGTGATCTGAGGGAGGCAGTGCGTTATCCCTGAATCCCTTTTAAAGGGACCACGCCTAGCACGGAGTGACCATGACTGAACATTTGTAATCCAGAAAACTAGTGAAAGTAGATTCTGGTACGACCTACACATTGTCGGCGTATGCTCCTTAGATTAGCCATTTGTGGTGAACCAAATAAAAATTTCCGTGTTTTGTGTCTTATTTTCTGCATACGCGTTTGTGGTGGATGTGTGATTGAATGCAATAGGTTTAACGTGTTCCTACAAACACGGGGACAAGATCTTAAAGAATCGAAAGAAAAAGTGTATTTCTAAATCTTTGTAATCGGTGTGATTAGTGATTCGGGTAAGTTGACAAGCCGTTCTTCCTCGGATTAACCTCTGCATTAGAGGTGAACGAAGTAAAACCGGTGTGTGCTCTGTTTTTTTCTTGATTGCATACGTCTGATAAGGCTGAGAGAATGCAAGAGGGAAACAAAGTTTGAAGGAATTAACTTTATTATATCTTGATTCATCCCTCTCAAGGTATTTTCCTTTTGGGCAGTATACAAAAAAAAAAAAAAAAAAAACTGCAAAGCATGGCAGAGTGTTAATTGAACGAAACTTCTGAGAAAAGAAAACGTGCCAAAATGCAAGTTGAAATAGAGAGGTTATCCATATCCTTTAGGGCTATGGTTTATAAATTCCCCAGATCAATGCTATGTTTTTTTTTACTTCCTAATTTGGTTGGATCTTATTGTTTCACGCTAAAATTCAAATGTTTATTGGTTTTCTGATAACCCGTTAGCGAAAAATGTTATAGAAAACAAACAAGCTTGAGCTGGTTGCTATTCAACTGCCACAAATTGATGTTTTTCTTTATCCTCTTTCCCTTTGAATTTGTATATTTTATTGTAATATGGTTTTGAATCCATTTATTTGACACTAATTTTCTTATGGTCTCTTTTCCTCGTAAGATTGCTTCAGGATGCGGGGGTGAATGATACAATTATGATTCAGACAACCTGGTAAGATTTTACAGACATGTTGACCAATTTTTATTTATCTTCCACTCTTCAAATCTTTCTCTTAACAGATTTTTTTGTAAAATGAAAACAGAAGATGTTTGCGATGTACTGGATTTACCTTGAATTTCTTCTCTTTGATGATGGTGTGGTGCCCTAAATGTTCTGTTTTACTTCCTGTAAACGATGGTATGTTGATAATAGGGGAATTGTCAATGATACCTACAAGACGGACCTCGGCCTCGTACATTCCCCTCATTTGATTGCACTGGCCTGCATTTACATCGCAAGCATTGTGAAAGACAAGGACACCACCGCATGGTTCGAAGAGCTTCGAGTTGACATGACTGTGGTGGGCCTCTAATCTCATCATCTTTTTGTAGTTTTATCCTGCACTGAAATTTAAATGTATTCTTTAATGTCAGGTGAAAAACATATCGATGGAGATACTGGATTTCTATGACAGTCTCAAGCTGATCACCGACGACAGGATTAATTCCGCCTTCAACAAGCTTACGCCAAAGCCAAAAAATGTTTGAATCGGGTTGAGAAACTGGAGTGAACATTCTGGTAAACTGGAGTGAACATTCTAGATGAAACCTATTTTATACTATTATTTCCATTCAAAGCATGTGTTGCATGTTTGACGTATGTTAGTACTGTGTTAGCCCATCTACCAAACAATGATAATGATGTTGTAAATGATCTGAAGATTAGCCCACAACATAAACATGGAGTCAATGGCAACCATTGATGTTATCATGGAGACCATGCCATAAAGCCATACCATATTCCTCTTCCGCTATCATTAGGGTATCTGCCACGTTTTACTCAATTTTTAGAGCCCTACCATTAATTATTTTTAGAGCCCTACCATTCATGCACCGATGTTCTGTCAATAAAAAAAGAAATAAGAACAAGAATGGGAGATGTCATGCTTCAATGCTCGTGTCAATAAATAATAATAATAATAATAATAATAATAATAATAAGACGAAACAAGAAGAATAATAATAAGAATAATATTAATAAGAATAAAAAACAACAATAACAATAATAATAATAACAATAATAAAGAGAATAATAAGAAGAATAATAATATGAAGGAAGAAGAAGAAGAAAAAAGAAGATTAGTAAGAGTAAGAGTAAGAGGAAGACTAGAGGAAGAGCGAGACTAAGAGGGAGAGGGAGAGTGAGTGAGAAGGGAGAGGGGGTTGTTGGATTGGTGTTGCCCGATCCGGTTGGGCCGACTGCTTGTGGCTCGCAACTGTAGCAATGCTGACCACCGTAGCGGAGTTGACCGACCGACACCGACTGGCACTGTAGCGGTGCGGACTTCGGGGTCAACTTTACTGTAGCGCTTTTGACAAAGCCAACCGCCGTTCACTGTAGCGACGTGGACCACTTTTTGAACAGTGATCGTCTTCTCCATTGTTTTATAGCCCATTTTCGGGCTAGAGTTTCTATTGAAAAAACCCTCTGTAATTTGTGCTCCCGAAGTAGTGAAATTCTGCCTCTCCTGTGGACGTAGGGATTATTCCCGAACCACGTAAATCGCTGTGTCATTTGCTTTCTTTTCTTTTCGTTTTTTCTCGTTTATGTCGTTGTGACTCACGAAAATTCCGCAACAGGGGTGGTGTTGACAATTTTTTTAATTACAGGACAACATCGCCCCCCCCCCCCCCAATTTTGTCAAAGGGGGCTAGCTATAGTAGGTGGGTGATGGGTGGCCAAACCCCACCAAACTTCCAGTGGGAGAATGCAGTAGGAGGGCTGGACAGGTCTGACAGAAGCCTATAAAAGGCAGGAAGCCTCCACCCATTTCTTCATCAAAGTCATTTCTCATCATCGGTTCTTTCTTAGTTTGTGCGGTATTTAGTGAGGCGGTTTCTTCACTTATTCAAGAGAGATATTTATGAGGGTTTTATCTTTGTAATAGTTAGGGAGTGTGTGCCCATTTTTACCCATAGCAAGATCCTTCTATTTGTCTGTGTTTTTTTACCCCTTTCATTTGAGAGTTTTTCCACGTTACATCTGGTGTCCATTTATTTTCGTATTTTTTCACTTTGATTATCGTTGCATCGGTGGACCAATCAATTACGATCCCAATAAGTGGTATCAGAGGCAGGTTCTGGTATGGTGTTCACGTTTTTGGGTATTAATAATTCTTGTAAATTTAAGTATGTTCTGTGATTGCGACTCCGGTTGATCTTTTACATCAGAAAAAATTTATTGAGATTATTAAATACACTGTTGTGAAATGGAGGTTTTGGACTGACGATATGTTCAGATGGCGGCGAAATTCGAGATTGAAAAATTCAACAATAATAATTTTTCATTGTGGAAAATGAAGATGCAGACAGTGCTGTGGAAGGATAATTACCTATTGCCAATTGTCAAAAAGGTGACGGGTGTGACAGAGGAGAAACATAACAACATGAACGAGAATGCTATTGCCAACATCCATTTGTCTTTGGCAGACATTGTCCTATCGAGCATTGCAGAGAAAAAGACGGCAAAGGAAATATGAGATACCCTGACGAAGCTATACGAGACTAAGTCACTACACAACAAAATTTTCCTGAAAAGAAAATGACACACTCTTCGAATGATGAAGTCATCATCAGTGACCGACCACATCAACAACCTCAATACCCTGTTTGCTCAACTCACGATGTTGAGCTATAAAATTATGGATACTGAACGTGCAGAGATTCTGCTCCAAAGTTTGCTAGATTTGTATGACCAATTCATTACCAACCTCACCAACAATATCCTAACGGATATGTTTCCCTTCAATGATGTTACAACCCTAGTTCTTGAAGAAGAAAGTCGACGCAAGAACAAGGAGGACAAACATACAGCTTCGCACCAAGCAGAGATTATGTCAATGGAGAGATAAAGGATGATAGAGCGTGGTTCCAGTGGGAGCCAAAATCATGACAGATCCAAATCAAGGAGTAAAAAGAAGAATATCACATGTTTCAATTATGGTAAGAAGAGGCACGTCAAGAAGGATTGTTGGAATAAGAAAAGTAGTGAACATAGCTCTGAGGGGAATGTGACAAATACTTCTGGAAATGGAGACATTCTTATTAGTGAAGCAGCAACGACTGCTAGAGGCAGAAATCATCTCAAAGATGCATGGATAATCAATTCAGGAGCAACATGACACATGAGGGAGCGCTTGAATCTGGAAAGAAAATCAAGTGTTTAAGGGCCGACAATAGTGGAGAATATATAAGCGAGGAGTTTGATACTTTTTGTCAACAAAAAGACATCAAGAGATAGTTCATGGTGGCATACACTCCTCAATAGAATGGAGTGACAAAGTGGATGAAAAAACCTTGTTGGATAGAATAAGGGTGATGTTGAAGATTGCAGGGATTGCCAAAACATTTTGGGTAGAAGCAGTGAATACCACCTCTTATGTGATCAACAGATCTCCTTCAATGACGATTGATCTGAAGACATCGATGGAGATGTGGACTGGCAAACCCGCTGACTATTCTCAGTTGCATATTTTTGGAAGTTCTGTATATGCATTGTTTGATGACCAGGAAAGTTCGAACTTGGATTCAAGATCCAGGAAATGTATTTTCTTGGGGTATGCTGATGGTGTAAAGGGGTATCGTTTGTGGAACCCCACTGTCTGCAAACTTATCATCAATAGAGATATCATTTTTGCAGAAGACAAGCTGTAAATGACAACTGATCGAGACACGGAGAAGGAGAATATAGAAATCACAACAGTCGAAGTGGAGGACAAATCCAAGGAAGAACCGGTTTCCTTTGAGGCATTATCAAAACACGAAGATCAAGTACCAGTTGAGTTTTGACCACAACGGTCAACTCGGGAGAAAAGAGCACTAATATGACACTCATACTATGTGATTGAGAGTAATATTGCGTACTGCTTATTGATAGAGGATGAAGAACCGTTTTATTTTGTGGAGGCGATTGTAACATCCCGGTTTCGGAAGCCGCCCAGAGGTGCCCCGTACCCGGTTGGTCACATGGGCTCAAGCGCATTTCTCCAAACGCCAGAGGCTGCTGGCTAGCAACGAGGGCCTTGGGTGTGATAGTGGGGAAACTATGCCCTCATTGGCAGAGTAACGCATCAGAAATAACAGATAACAATAGCAGAAGCAATAATAATACCATACAACAGTAACCAACATAAGATTGAAAGAAATAAATAACTGGAGCACATATATAAATGATGCATGTTACATATGTCTAGGAAAGCATCCAAACAAGTCACAATGCTGGAATACAGTACTAAACCAAAGTACAAGAAAAATAAGTAAACAACTCCTCAGCATCACAAGCCTCAGCTTGATCCCATGCTCTCCAGCTCCACAACAATCAAGTACCTGAAGTAGAAGAGCGCTTGCCCTTATCTATACCCGCAACAATATAATCTGTTTGGGCCCAAAAGCATGACCCAAACAGGGTGTGAGACTAATCCTAGTAGGCAACCACCCAAAGATCCGTGCCTAACAGTCAATGAATATATATGGAAGACAATAAGCAAAAAAGAAGCAGTAAACAAGGAAGTACTCAAAAGTAAACAATCCCATAGTTCAATTGCATTCAATTTCACATATTATGTAAGCAGCTAATCACAAACAGACAACCCTCTAGGAAGTACTCACAGCCTAACCCCTCTGGTTCAACTAAAACAACCACAAACAACCCCCTGGAAAGTACTCACAGTCTAACCCCTATGGTTCAGCTTTAGCAAAGACTCTATGAGGAATCACTCACCGTCAATTCCCCCAATGGTCTTTTATCGGTAAACTACAGACACTCTAGGGAAACACTCAATGTCCAATTCCCCCTATGGTCTCGTAACGAGGAACTACAGACACTCTGAGGGAGCACTTACGTCTATCCCCCCTATGGTCTCGCAACGTAAAGTAAACAAACACTCTGGAGAAGCCCTCAACGTCTATTCTCACTATGGTCTACTATACCAGGTTCTCACGACCCTGTGTAAGTCAATCGTGCACAACGATATAGGGTAGCCAAAGTAAACCTCAAGAACTATTTAGCTAAACAGTCTACAACATATCACAACATGTCAGATAAAACCACTCCATCCTAACAATACTAGGCATGGAAAACAAAGCAGCCTAACATGCAAGCTAGAACAAACGGTCAAAACAAGCAATCATGAGAAAAATATTCATACCATGAAAAAGTTAACCCTATTCACAAACAATTAACCTCTATCCAAACAAACAAGGCATAACAAGCAATAACATGACTAAAAACCATAAACACGCAATACCCCATTCTTGGGTATTGGGCACTTTTGCACATAAAATTCAAAGACTATCTACGGAAAGACACAAACCACCTACATCGGCGTTGTACGGACGATATACGTGAACCTCAGGCATTGAATCGCTCTAGAACGCCGTAGATCTATAAAAATGCTAAAAACGTTCAACTGAGGATATCTCGCGGAAGAGGAGAATTCAAAAGATGAAGTTTAAGAAGAAATGAGAACTCATCGATGCGATTCCAACGCAACCGATAGAGGTCGAATCGGAGAACGGACGGTGAGTCGGGGGCTCGGTGAAGATTCGCGCCGTACGGTTGCTCCCGAACGAGACTGGTGAAGAAGAAGATGGTTCTGTCGATTAGACGCGACCCCAACCCGTTTAATGAAAAAAAGTACACGACACATACTTTAGAAGTACACGACGCATACTTTAGAAGTACATGACATGTACTTGCCTTAACCGGCCCCTGCTTTAGGCGGTCTCCAGGTCACCACACACGGCCATGTGCTTGGCCGTTACACAGCCAGCACACGGGTACCCGCAGCAACCAAGTACATAGTGTGTACTTATAAGTACACGACGTGTACTCCTGAAATTTCTAGAAACTCCTCTTTTTCTAAAAAACAAACAGAAAAGAAAAACATACCTGAAAAGAAGACCCGAGTTCTTACAAACTTCCCCCCTTAAAGAAATTTGTCTCCGAATTTTCCCTAGCAAGGCGGCGTCGAAGAAGGATCCTCGAACAACTCCGACCATTGCGATCGTACATCGGCCTCCTTCTCCCAAGTCTCGTCCTGTACTCGCCCATGCTGCCATAACACTCGTACCAGATGAACATACCGACTATGAAGAAATTTCGCACTTCGATCAACAATCCAGATAGGATGCTCCTCGAACGATGCGTCCACCTCCAGCTCAACCTCCTCGGGTTGAAAAACATGAGACGAGTCTGAGAAGTAACGTCGAAGCTGAGAAATGTGGAAGACGTCGTGCATAGCCCGATACCTCTGAGGTAACTGCAGCCGATAGGCAACCGGTCCGACTCTCTCCAAAACCTCAAACGGCCTGACGTATCTCAGTGAAAGCTGACCCTGTCTCCTAATCCTCCTATGTCCCAACCTCAGTGTGACACATAGAAAAACTTGATCTCCAACCTCGAACTCCAGAGGTCGTCTCCGTCGATTAGCATAAGACTTCTGTTGTGATTATGCAGTTTCCATCCTCTTTCGAATCAACTCTATGTGTTCTGTGGTCTCCTGGACAAGACGAGGTCCTAGCATAACTGCCTCTCCTGCCTCCAGCCAGCATAAGGGTGATCGGCATGACCTACCGTACAAAGCCTCAAAAGGGGCCATCTGAATAGTTTCTTGAAAACTATTATTGTAGGCAAACTCCACAAGAGATATGTGCTTCTCCCACGAACCTCCAAAATCCAGGATGCATGCTCGAAGCATGTCCTCAAGCACCTGAATCGTACGCTCGAACTGACCATCTTTCTGGGGATGGTATGCTGTACTCAGAAGTACCTGTATACCCAAAGCCCTCTGTAGTCCCTGCCAGAACTGAGAAGTAAAATGTGCGTCCCTGTTTGAAACAATAGAGTGTGAAACCCCATGTAAACGTACAATCTCTCGTATGTACAACCTTCCCAACTCATCAACACTGAAGGTCTCCTTGATCGATAAGAAGTGAGCAACCTTTGTGAATCTGTCAATGACAACCCAAACTACATCATTCTCTCGAGGCGACCTCGACAAACCTGTCATGAAGTCCATCATGACATCATTCCACTTCCATCTGGGAATGAGTAACTGCTGCAAAAGCCCTGCTGGTCGCTGATGCTCCACCTTCACCTGCTGACAGGTGGAACACCTCATGACAAAACCAGCAGCATTTCCCTTCATACCTGGCCACCAATACTGATAGTGCAGATCTCGATACATCTTGGTGACACCAGGATGAACTGCCCAAAACGAGGAATGAAAGTCCCGCATCAGCTCCTCGCGTATGTCTGCTGGCACCTACACGCGCCCATGAAAACGCAAGATCTCATCCTCGGCTACTATCCATCCAGGAATAGGGTCCTCTCCTGACAACTCTCCCGTAGGACTAGGCCTTCAGAATCTAATAGCTGCCTCATCCGCACTCGATCGAGTAGAGTAGAGGTAATATCTATAGAAGAAGGAAACGTCTGCCCCTGTCTGTCGTGCACCTCCAAATGCATCTCAGAGAACAGAGCCATAAGCTGCCACTCACCGTTGGCCTCCTAAACTGCCTGTATCTGAGTTCTTCTGCTCAACGCATCAGCCACTGCGTTGCCTTTCCTAGGCGTGTAGGCAAGTTCAAGGTCAAAGGACTGAAGGTACTCGACCCACCTTCACCGTCTCAGATTTAGATCGCGCCGAGTGAAGATATACTTGAGACTTTTGTGGTCGGTGACAACCACAAAATGCTCTCCCATAAGATAATGTCTCCAACAACGTAAAGCATGAACAACTGAAGCCAACACGAGATCGTGCGTCGAGTGGTTCCTCTCATGTGGCCTCAACTACTGAGACCCGTACATAATAGATCCTTCTCCCTGCATAAGCACAACTCCCAGCCTGATACCTGACACATCACAGTACACAGTATAGCTCTTGCCCAGCTCTGACAATACCAATATCAGTGCTGAAGTCAACCTCCCTTTCAGCTCTTGAAAGGCTGACTCGCAATAATCTGACCACAAGTACTTCACACCCTTCTTAGTCAGGCCCGTCAGTGGCGCTGCTAAGTGTGAGAAGTCCTGTATGAAATGTCTGTAGTAACCAGCCAGCCCTAGAAAACTCCGCACCTCAAAGACGTTCTTCGGATGCTCCCAGGAAACTAATGCTCTCACTTTCTCTAGGTCTACTGATACTCCTGTCTCTGAGATAACATGACCCAAGAAGTGAATCTGGTCCATCCAAAAATGGCATTTTGAGAGCTTAACATATAACTGATACTCTCTCAGTGTACTCAAAACGATCTCAAGATGTGTGGCATGGTCGTGTCGAGTGTGAGAGTACACCAAGATATCGTCCACGAAGTCCCCCACGAAAGAATCCAAGTATGGATGGAACACTCGGTTCATCAGTACCATGAAAACTGCAGGCGCGTTCGTGAGACCGAACGACATAACTACATACTCGTATAGACCATACCTGCTCCGAAAGGCTGTAAGAGGTATATCTGATGGTCTAACACGCAAATGATGATAACCAGATCTCAAGTCAATCTTCGAGAACACCCGAACTCCTCGAAGCTGATCAAAGAGATCATCAATCCTCAACAAGGGATATCGGTTCTTGACCGTCAACTGGTTCAACTTCTGATAATCCACAAAAAGTCTGAGGGTACCGTTCGCCTTCTTCGCAAACAGGACAGGTGAACCCCAAGGAGAAGTACTGGGTTGGATGAAACCCTTTACCTGCAACTCCTCCAACTGCTTCTTGAGCTCTTGTAACTTTGATGTAGCCATCCTATAAGGAGAAATGGACACCGGTGTCGCTCCTGGAATAAACTCAATCGAAAATTCTACCTCTCGCTCTAGAGGCAAACCTGAAAATTCCTCTGGAGAGACATCCCTGTAACGATCCACCACTGAAGGAAAGTCCATCTGTGAAGTCCCCTGGTCATCCAGATATAGACTAGCAATCTGGGATGTAACTCCTCCCAACCCATGATGTTCAGGTCCCACCCTGCTCGCCTGGACATCCCATTTTCCCTTATGTAGCAACGATTCGCCCTCTGGAGACGTCAAACTCACCCTACGACGATAGCAATCGACAACATCCTGGAAGGGAACTAACCGGTCCATTCTGAGAATGACATCATAACCTATCATCTATAGGACATAAAGGTCCCATAAAAAGTGACACCCACCAATCTTGAGAGGGCACTCCTTGCACTGACGTACACTACCCGTTCTAATCCTCAACAGAGTGTTTATCGTCAAGATATCAGCAGAAGAAAAGATACAGAACCGAAGGCTCTCCACAACAACAACAGATATAAAGCTATGAGAATCCCATGTATCGAAAAACACAGAAGCTAAAACTAAGGCAACTAGGATTGTACCTCGAACTGTAGAGGGTTCGAGATCCTGCTCCTGTTGGGTCTGCTCCACCGCAAAAGCCTGTCCTGCACCGCGACCCTGTGAAGCTGACTGAGATCCCTGAGCTGATCCACCCGATGGCTGCCGAAAAATCTACGTATGACCACCGCGGCCACGACCTCCATCTTGGCCTAAACGGACGGAAGAACTCCAGTTCCCAGGCTGATAAGAAACTGGTGGTACTACTCCTGAACATGGAGTCATAGCAGAACTCCCATCACCAGCTGCTGGTGAGAATAATTGACAGAAGCACTGAAGATGACCCATTTTGCCGCAAGACCGACAGTCCACTGAGTCTCTTGGGCAATGTGGCCTCGTATGCCCGCTCTTCCCGCACTGGTAGCACACCACCTGACTATCAGAATAAGTATCACACTTCCTCAGGTCTCTGCGCGTAGACTCCCTATGACGCTTCCTGCTGTCAGTAGGAGGGATACCAACTCCGTATGTTGAGCCGCCCTGGCTCACAACCCTAGAGTCCCTCAGATTACGCTCCGTGATCAGCGCCTAGTTGACTATAGAAGTGATGGAAGTTAACCTGAAGATGTTCACCTGAGATCGGATGTCGTTCCTAAGACCATCCTCAAATTTCCTTGCCAGAAATAACTCATCACCTCCTGGAATAGGCGTGAAGCGTTGTAACTCTGTGAAGCGAGAAGAGTACTCCATAACTGAAAGAGTACCCTGCTCCAGACTCATGAACTCCCGAGTTCGATCAGCCCTCAAAGGATTCAGGTAGAAGTAGTCATAGAAGGCACACTGGAACTCATACCAAGTCATAACCTGCTGGCGTCTCTCCTGTGAGATCACATCCCATCATCTCTTGGAAGAATCCTGAAGCATATACGTAGCGAGCTTCACCCTCCTCTCTGGAGGCGTCTCCAGATGCTCGAAGATAGATAACAGAGCTTTTAACCACGACTCTGCAGCCTGCGGTCCTCCTTCCCCTGTGAAGGTGGGAGGATGGTGCTGCTAGAAAACCCACATCAACTCTTCCATAGAAGGTCAGGATGTGTTACTCCTCCGAAGGTCTGCATGAACCTCATGAAGCCCTCTCAGAACTGTGCATCAACATCTGTATCCAGGATAACAGATGGTGCCAAGACGGGCACGACTGGAGGATTTGCCGGCAGTTCCTGATCTTCCATGTCCGGTGTCTGATCACTGCCCTGCAACTGGCGTACAACTAGAGGACGTCGCGGTGACATGACTCTGCAAGGTCAAACGCACACCTTAAAAGAAGATTAATAAGGCCTGAAACTTAGAAGTGCAAGAAGGGAATATGAGAAGGAAAACATTCAAGTTCTTCAAAACATGGATACATGGTGTGTATGTTCCCTACACAGCGTGTTCCTTTAAGCCTTCACATGGGTGTGTACTCCTACCAAAACTGGCCGTGTAACACCCCATACACACGACGTGTTCTCCCAAGACACGACGTGTACTTGATTCGTTTTCCTTTGCCCAAGTTCTTCTACATGACTAACCCACACGGTTCCCCTATAACAAGACTACACAGCCTGTTTGTTCCAGACACGGCGTGTACCACTTAGGTTTCCACCGTCCGTGTTGTTAGTCACACGGGTGGACACACGACTGACTCTACACGACATGTTTATGCCAAACACAGCGTGTACTAGAAGGATTCCACCACTCCGTGTTGTTTGTTACACGACCAGATACAAGGGTTATACTACACGGCGTGTTCAAGCTTGACACGACATGTATAACCTAAGTTTTATCCATCCGTGTCGTTAGTCACATGGGTGGACACATGCTTTACACAACACAACATGTACATCCGATACACGGCGTGTCCCACCAAAGATTTCCCAACCCCATGTCTCTGCCCACACAACCATTAACATGGTTAGATACTACACGACATGTACATAAGTACACAACGTGTACTTAAGAAAAACAGTTCCTTCCCGAACAGGACACATGGCGTGTATTCATCATTATATGTCGTGTATTCTGGGTTTTTCCGAACAGTAAGGCTCAGAAACTACTCTGGAACCCTAGAAAAATACCGAAACAACATTAAAGTGCCAAATTCCGATTCGTGAGGGCCCATACTCCCCGCGAATCAAATCTTGGCATCTTATACATGTTATATACAAGCATAAAAGTTTAATGATCCACCAAATTCTGATCCATGAGAGCCCATAACACCTCAAGAACCAAAGTTTGACGTTTATTCAAACAAAACCTTACACAATTTAATACCATATCAAACATCAGGTATTTTATCAAAGCATCTATCACAACAACATGCATATCTAGCACAAAATCTATCACAACAACATGCAATCACTAATGCACCCTAAATGGCATGATAAGAATCCATGACATGTGATCTCTAGCAAGTGCCTATATGATGCATGAGATGACATACCCTCATCTCATTGGGTTGCAACAAAAATAGAACCTTAATGACATCAACAATAACAACACAATACATGTGAATCACCCAATGGTGAAATCAAATACAGTGTAATAATTGCAAAATCCAAAAAATTGCAATATACGGGGTAAATTGGATTTTCCCTGTACACAGGTTAGCTACTCCCGAGCATAGCTTATTACCAAGTACTTATTCCTTCCTACCCCTGACTATAGGCTTCAAATAGTAATTCAAGAAGAAAAAAATTCCTCTGATACCAATTTGTAACGTCTCGGTTCCGGAAGCCGCCCAGAGGTGCCCCATACCCGGTTGGTCACATGGCCTCAAGCGCATTTCCCCAAACACCAGAGGCTGCCGACTAGCAGCGAGGGCTTTGGGGTGTGATAATGGGGAAACTATGCCCTCATTGGCAGAGTAACACAGTGAAAATAACATATAACAATAGCGGGAACAATAATAATACCATACAACAGTAAACAACAGAAGATTGAAAGAAATAAATAACTTGAGCACATATATAAATGATACATGATACATATGTCTAGGAAAGCAGCCAAACAAGTCACAATGATGAAATACAGTACTAAACCAAAGTACAAGAAAAACAAGTAAACTCCTCAGCATCGCAAGCCTCGGCTTGGTCCCATGCTCTCCATCTCCACAACAATCAAGTACCTGAAGTAGAAGGACGCTTTCCCTTATCTATACCTGCATCAATATAATCTGTTTGGGCCCAAAAGCATGACCCAAACAGGGTGTGAGACTAATCCCAGCAGGTAACTACCCAAAGATCTGTGCCTAACAGTCAGTGAATATATATGGCAGACAATAAACAAAAAGAAGCAGTAAACAAGGAAGTAATCAAAAGTAAACAATCTCACAGTTCAATTGCATTCAATTTCACATATCAAGTAAGCATCTAATCACAAACAGGTAATCCTATGGGAAGTACTCACAACTTAAAACAACCACAAGAAACCCCCTGAGAAGTACTCACAGTCTAACCCCTTTAGTTCAGCTTTAGCAAGGACTCTGAGAAAACACTCACCGTCAATTCCCCTTGTGATATTTTATCGGTAAACTACATACACCCTGGGGAAGCAATCAACGTCCAATTCCCCCTATGGTCTCGCAACGAGGAACTACAGACACTCTGAGGGAGCACTTATGTCCATCCCCCATACGGTCTCGCAATGTAAAGTAAACACACACTCTGGAGAATCCCTCAACGTCCATTCTCCCTATGGTCTACTACACCAGGTTCTCACGACCCTGTGTAAGTCAATCATGCACAACGATATAGGGCATCCAAATTAAAACTCAAGAACTATTTGGATAAATAGTCTACAACATATCACAACATGTCAGATAAAACCACTCCATCCTAACAATACTAGGCATGGAAAACAAAGCAACATAACAGGCAAGCTAGACCAAACGGTCAAAACAAGCAATCATGGGCAAAACATCTATAGCATGACAAAGTTAACCCTATTCACAAACAATTAACCTCTATCCAAACAAATAAGGCATAACATGCATTAACAGGGCTAAAAACCATAAACACGTAATACCCCGTTCTTGGGTATTGGGAACTTTTGCACATAAAATTCAAAGACTATCCACAAAAAGGAACAAACCACATACCTCGGCGTTGTACGGACGATATACGTGAACCTCAGGCCTATAATCACCTTAGAACTCTGTAGATCTACAAAAATGCTAAAAAAGTTCAACCGAGGATATCTAGTGGAAGAGGAGAAATCAAGAGATGAAGTTCAAGAAGAAAGGAGAACTCACCGATGTGATTCCAATGCAACCGACGGAGGTCAAATTGGAGAACGGACGATGAGTTGGGGGCTCGGTGAAGATTCGCACCGTACGATCGCTCCTGGACGATACGGGAGAAGAAGAAGATGGTTTTTTCGATTAGACGCGAACCTGATCCGTTTAATGAAAAAAAGAAAGTACACGGTGTGTACTTTAGAAGTACATGGTGTGTATTTTCCTTAACCGGCCCCCTATTTAGGCGGTCTCCAGGTCACCACACACGGCTATATGCTTGGCCGTTACACGGCCAACACACGACTACCCACAACAACCAAGTACACGACATGTACTTATAAGTACACGACGTGTACTCCTAAAATTTCCAGAAACTCTTCTTTTTCTCAAAAACAACCAGAAAAGAAAAACATACGTGAAAAGAAGATCCGGGTTCTTACAACGACCCAGAGTCTAGATGTATCCTCATAAATGGCGGCGATGTAGGAGGAACTTAAAGCCCTGCACAAGAACAAGACTTGGGATCTTGTTTCATTACCTTATAGAAGGAAGTCTATTAGAAATAAATGAGTCTTTAAGATCAACCGATATGGAAAGGACTATGTGGAAAGATATCGTGCATGAATACTGGTCAAAGGATATGCTCAGAAGGAATGTATTGATTTCAATGAAATATTTTCTCCTGTTGTTAGATTGACGACTGTTCGGACAGTTCTGGAGATGTGTGCTACATACAGTTCACATCTAGAGGAACTGGATGTGAAGACTGCTTTTCTCCATGATGATCTTGATGAAGAGATTTTTATACTCCAATCAGAAGGTTTTTCAGAAGAAGGCAAAGAGAACTTGGTTTGCAGGTTGAAAAAATCTCTGTACGGTCTCAAGCAGACATCGAGATGTTGGTACAAGAGACTTGATTCCTATATCATGAGCCATGGATGCAATAGACTTCATTCGGATCCTTGTGCATATTTTAGGGGTTCAGATGGTAATGATTTCATCATTCTTCTGTTGCATGTGGATGACATGTTGGTTGCAGGCCCCAACAAAAATTAGATCCAGGAGACGAAGACACAATTGTCTAGGGAGTTTGATATGAAGGAATTGAGACCAACATAAAAGATTCTTGGGATGCAGATTTACCGAGATAGAAATAACAGGAAGATTTGGCTATCACGGAAGAATTACTTACAGAGAGTCTTGAAACACTTCAACTTTCAAGACTGTAATCCAATATCTACCCCTTTTCCTATTAATTTCAATTTATCCTCAACGATGAGTCCTAGCAGTGAAGTAGAGAGGATGAAAATGTCTTAAGTACCGTATGCATTAGTAGTGGGTAGTCTGATGTTCGTTATGATTTGTACTAGAACAGACATTACACATGCAGTGAGAGCAGTTAGTCGGTACATGAAGAATCCAAGACATGAGCATCAGAGCATAATGAAAACGATCCTGAGACACATCAAGGAGGCCTCAGATGTTGCATTATGTTATGGAGGATCAAATTTTACTATTAGAAGCTATGTTGATTATGATTTTACAGGTGATTTTGACCGGAATAAATCCACTACTAGTTATATGTTTACTCTTGCAGGAAGAGATGTGAGCTGGATTTCAAAGTTACAGTCAATTGTGACGTTATTCATGACGGAGGCAGTGTACATGACAACTACACAGGCTTACAAAGAGGCGATTTAGACGAGAGGTTGTTGGAGGAGCTTGAGCATAGATAGGAGCAGATTTCATTATTTTGTGATAGTCAGAGCGCCTTGCATTTGGGGGTTTACCCATAATGAGATCATTCTATTTGACCGTGGTTTTTTACCCCTTTCATTTGAGGGTTTTTTTTCACATTACATCTGATGTCCATTTATTTCTGCATTTTTTCACTTTATTTTATTTCGTAATTATCATTGCATCGGTGGACCAATCGTTTCCGGTCCTAATAGGCGGGTGTGAGGGTAAGAGAATGAGGACAGGCAGGGGGGAGGGGGGAGGGGAAGGGGAAGGGGGAGGGTTAGGGAAAGGGCAAGGGTAAAGGTAAGGGTAAGGGAGGGGGGGGGGCAAGGGGGGAGGGGGGCAACAAAAGGGGAATGGCAAGGGGACGACAAGGGGCAAGGGTGGAGGGAAGGGAGGGGGGGGGGTAAGGGAAGGGGGGGGGGATGGGAAGGGCAACAACCAGGGGATGGGCAGGGGAAGGGGAAGGGAAAGGGGATGGCCAGGGGCAAGGGCATGGGGAGGGAGGGGAGGGGTAGGGGATAAGGGTGAGGGGATGGGCAGGGCAAGGGCGAGGGGGGGGGGGGCAAGGGCGGGGGGGGGGAGGGAAAGGGGGGAGGGCAGGGGAAAGGGTGGGGAGGGGGAGGGAAAGGGTAAGGTGGGGGGAAGAGGGCGGGGGGGATGGGAAGGGCAGGGGGGAAGGGGAAGGGCAAGGGGATGGCCAGGGGAATGGGGAGGGGGGGGGGCAAGGGGACCGACAAGGGGAAGGGAAAGGGCAGGGGCAAGGGGGGGAGGGCAGGGGAAAGGGGGGAAGGGTGAGGAGAATGGAGGGGGGGGGGACGGGGAAGGGAAGGACATGTGCAGGGGGGGGGGGGGTAAGGGGGAAGGGCATACGTAGGGGGAGGGCAAGGGGGAAGGGCAAGGGGACAGGTAGGGGGGAGGGCAGGGGCAAGGGGGTGGTAGGGGCAATGGGGGGGGGGGGGAGGGGGGGGGACATACATGGGGGAGGGAAGGGGGAGGGGGGGTGGACGAGCAGGGGTAGGGGGTCAGGGTAGGGGTAGGGGCAGGGGGGATGGGGAGGTGAAGGGGGGAGTGGGAGGGAAATGGCAAGGGCACACGTAATGGGGGGAGGGGGAGGGCACGAGCAATGGAAAGGGGGGGAGGGGAAGGGGAAGGGGAAGTGGGGAGGGGGAGGGCAATGGTAAGGGCAATGGGGGGGGGGAGGGGAGGGGCACGAACAAGGGGATGGGCAGGGGTAGGGTGGAGGGGACAAGCATGGGGGCAGAGGGAGGGGGCAAACATGGGGGGTGGGGGAGGGGGCAGGGGCACAAACACGGGGCATGGGCAAGGGCAAGGGAACAGGTAAGGGCAAGGGGGGAGTGGGGGAGGGCCATGGCAAGGGGGGAGGGGAGGGGAAGGGGGGATGGGGAGGGAAATGGCAAGGGCAAGGGCAATGTGGGGAGGGGGAGAGCAAGGGAAAGGGAAAGGGAAAGGGCAATGGGGATGAGCAGGGGCAAGGGCCAGGGCAAGGGCAATGGGGATAAGCAAGGGTAGGGGCAAGGGGGGAGGGGGATGGGGAGGGCAAGGGGAGGGGCAAGGGGCAAGGGCATAAGCAAGGGGGGAGTGGGGGAGGGCCAGGGCAAGGGGGGAGGGGGAGGGGAAGGGTAAGGGAAATGGGGGTAGGGGGAGGGCAATGGGGATGAGTAGAAGCAGGGGTAAGGGAAATGGGGGGAGGGGGAGGGCAATGGAAAGGGAAAGGGCAATGGGGGGAGGGGGAGGGAAATGGGGACGAGTAGAAGCTGGGGTAATGGAAAGGGGGGGAAAGGGCAAGGGCAAGGGCAAGGGGGGGTGGGGAAGGGTGCGGGGGCACAAGCAAGGGGAAAGGGGCAGGGGTAGGGGCACGGGGAAGGGGAAGGGAAAGGGCAAGGGGAAGGGGGAGGGGGGAGGGCAAGGGCAAAGGGGGTGGAGGTGGGGGGGGGGGGACAGGCACGGGCCGAGCACAAGCTCGAGAAGGGGAAGGGAATGAGCATGGAAAATGGGAAGTGGGGTGGGGAAGGGGGAGGGAAAGGGAAGGGGGGGAGTGGAAAAGCACGAGCACATGCACAAGCAAGAGAAGGGGAAGGGCATGAGCATGGGCATGAGAAGTGGAAGGGGAATGGGAAGGGAAAGGGAAAGGGCATGGGCATGGCACATGGAAGGGGCAGGGGATGGGGGCAGGGGATGGAAAGGGCAAGGGCAAGGGGGGAGAAGGGGACGAGCACGGGTACAAGCACATGCAAGAGAAGGGGAAGGGCACGAACATGGGCATGGGAAGGGCACAAGCAGGGGCACATGCAAGGGGCAAGGGTGATGGTAAGGACAAGGGGGGGAGGGGAAGGGGACGAGCACGAGCACATGCACATGAAAGAGAAGGGGAAGGGCACGGACATGGTCATGGGAAGGGGAAGGGAAAGGGGAAGGGGAAGGGAAAAGGGAAGGGCAAGGGGAAGGGGAGGGGGAAGTGCAAGAGGAAGAGGAAGCGCAAGGGCAAGAGGTAAGGGCAAGGGTAAGGGCAAGGGCAAGGGGAAGGGGAAGGGGAAGGGGAAGGGGAAGGGGAAGGGGAAGGGCGAGGGCAAGAGGAAGACCAAGAGGAAGAGAAAGAATAATAATAAGAATAATAAGAATAATAATAAGAGCAAGAGTAGGAGGAAGACCAAGTGGAAGAGTAAGAGTAAGAGGAAGAGGATGAATAATAATAATAATAATAAAAATAATAATGAGAATAATAAGAATAATAAGAACAATAAGAAGAAGAATTAGAATAATAAGAATAATAAGAATAATAAGAATAAGAATAATAATAAGAATAATAATAACAAGAATAATAATAAATTTCCAGATGACTTCTTAATTGGGAATTGATTCCTTAGAAGATATCAGCCTATAAGGATATTTTCAGAAGGAATTATCGTTAACAATTATTTGATTCCAACTACTTTTGGAAACACAAGAATGATTCTGGAAAATAATGTATATACTGTCAAAGTGGATAACTATCCAGATGAGGATAAAGAATACCGTAGAAAGATTGAGCAGTGGAAAGAACTGATTGGATTAAAAGTTCTGAGGATAAATGAAGAAGATGCATTGACCAAGATAAGAGATTATTTATCATAAAATTGGTCAGAAAACCCTATAAAATTATGACAAAAGGCAATTCTAGAAGCTATAATCACCCTTAAAGATCCCAACATAGTTATCAGAAGCAAGATAATTTCCTCTCCTGATGGAATGGTCAAGGAATTTGAGAAACATATTCCATAACTAATTAATCTTGGATTAATCAGGCATAGTGAAAGTCCTCATAGGAGTGCGACATTTCATGGTAATGAATCATGCTGAGAAGCAGCGTGGTAAATCTAGGATGGTTATTGATTACCACGATCTCAATTGTTCCACAAAGGATGATGATTACAATCTTTCTAATCAGGAGGCTTTAAGAAGCATGATTAAGAACGAAAGGCCAATGGTATATTCCAAGCTTGATCTTAAGTCTGGATATTGACATATTAAGATCAAAGAAGAGACTATACCATTGACAGCATTTACAGCACCAGTTGGATTGTTTGAATGGTTAGTTATGCCATTTGTACTCAAGAATGCCCTAGGAATATTCCAGAGGAGAATGGTCAGTAGATTACTACAGTTCATGGCAGTTTATATTGATGATGTGCTCATATTTAGTAAAAATACAGAAGAGCACATTGAACATTTGCAACAGTTGCTGAAGTATTCAAAAAAGAAGGGGGGATGATACTCTCAGAAAGAAAAACCATTTGGATCAACCAAAGATAGAATTCTTAGGATTGTAGATCCAAGTAGAGAAAATCTTCAACTGCATATTGTAGAAAAGCTAGAAACATTCCCCGATAAACTTACATATCGTAAGAATATGCATGCGATTTTTGATATATTAAGCTACGCCAAAACATACATAAGATATTTAGCAAAAATCTTAGTTCCTATTCAAAGAAATGTTTCCAGCAAGGTACCCTAGAATTTGACAAAAGAATATTATGAAGTAATCATAATTCTAAATTAAAAAGCTCAAAACCTCTTAGAATTGGAGTATCCAGACGAGAGTGAAGATAAATTTATCTTAGAAACAGACGCATTAGATTCATCATGGGGTTGTATCCTAAAGATAAGGAAAAACCATGATAAAAGTATCAGTAGATACTAGATTGAATGTTTTAATGGGATAAAAAAGAATTATCCTGTCCATGAACGAGAATTGCTTATAGTTCTTAAAGGAATTAGAGCTAATGAACTTTTCTTGGGAAAACCATTTACCATAAGAACGTATAGTTTTTATATAAATAATTTCATGTGAATTAAATTAAAAAGGTTTACCCAGACAAAATTAATATGATGGAGGAATGAATTACAATAGTATAAATTTAATATAGAAAATATTAAAGTAAAATATACTTTCATTCCAGATTCACTAACATTATACTTTAACTCTTGCAGGTGAAATGACAGAAGGTAATAAATCAAGGAGATGTCCAGTTTGCATTGATAATCATTTTGTGGTAGAATGCTCAGTTATCAAAGAAATGAATGAAAGATGCCAGGAAAGAAAAGAGATTCTAGTAGAGAATCTCCTTCAGAAGCAGAGATCTTTATCTAGTAAGGTTGAAATATCAGAAAGCACAGTTTCCTCAACCAAGAAGGATGAAAAACTAGGAAATACTTCAAAAAGACCCATAGACAGCAATTCTAAGGATAAAAGTCATATTGAATGCTTTATATGTGGTCAAAAAGACCATTACAACACTTAATGTGCAGAAAAGATGAGAAACAAGAAGGCTCGAAAGAACCAGAAGGTAGAAACAGATGAGAACTCCAAAGAGAAGACTGTTTCTAAAAGCTAGGTTGATCAAGTAGAATCAGAACTTGAAAAGAAGCAAAAGTTTTAGAAAGAACTTCATCGAAAGAATGTTCAGTAGGAACAAGATTGAGAGAGTCCGTATGATGAGCTAAATGAGGAGCCTAATCTAGTAAAGGAAATATGGAAATATTTGCAAAGGATTCTAAATATTTCAAGGAATAAATCCATACCTGTTTATAATCTGATCCAGAAAAAAATGATCAGGTATTCAAGAGAGGTATGAACTATGTTTTAGATATGCTCTAAGAATCTGTAGACATTATGAAGGATTATAAAAATATTGATCGGGATATGATCAGTATGATCATCACTGAAGAGATCCACCTAAAGGTCCAAGTTTCTGGTCTTCTTGACAAAATTAAAAAGATCAAAGAAATGGGTGTGGAAGAATATCCAGTCCTGAAATAGTTTTGAAGAATGTCACAAACAGGGATTCCGAATCTACATATACTAGATATGACATTAGAACCAGAAAAGTTCACTGAATGCCAAAAAGCTTTCAGAATGAGAGTAGTTCAATTATTGGGATTTAAGAAAATAAATTCCACCTTTAATTGGGCTTCACAGATGGTAAGGACGGTTCTAAACAATGAATATAAAAGTTTTCTATGGTGGGTTGCACATATCGAATCTATCAGATTAGTAGATAGATTGATCATGTTATGGAACCTGTACCCAGAGCCCTGGACCAAAGGACCTGCCCAAAAAGCATTTGAAGAATCACAGTTTAGTGATGAAGATTTCCTGAAATTAAGTTTGAATAAAATCCATTATGAGCACATCCAGATTGTATGGAGTGTTTATCTAATCGAGTCAAAATCAAAGAGTAAAGATTGTATATTCTTACAGGTG
Source organism: Viscum album (assembly GCA_963277665.1). NCBI lineage: Eukaryota > Viridiplantae > Streptophyta > Magnoliopsida > Santalales > Viscaceae > Viscum > Viscum album. Next base: position 1,941,972,060 of record OY728159.1, read on the forward strand.
ATAATGTTGATGCGGAAATGTCTGGAGTTGTAACAACAGAAACAAACGATTCACAGAAGAGTAAAAAGGAAAAAACAAAAGAAGAGTTTGGACACAGAGATTTATGTGGTTCGGGAAATGATCCCTACGTCGACAAAGAGGCAGAAGTTTCACTATACGTTAGGAGCACAATTACAAGGAGAGAATTAGAGTTTCTAACACCATAGAAACCCAAGCCCAAAATGGGCTACAAAAGGAGGAAGATGATCCACTGTTCCACCAACTGCATAGGAAGTTTGTATTGCTACATACAATAAAAGGTGGCTGAAAGTCCGTGTCGCTACAGCGTCACAGACACCCAAGTCAAAAGTGCTACAATGTTCGGAAGCTAGAAGTCCAAGGAGCTACAATATTATTAACTCCAAAGTCTACTTTTCTGCAGTGCCCCTATTGGTGTTGGTTGGTCAGCTCTGCTATATTGTTAGAGATGCTACAATGCCCCCCAAATTTGGACCGAAGACCTTCGGCCTCTGGATCCCCAGAGCAGGAGCACATTGCCCCCCCAACTCCAACGAGCTCACCGCGAAGCTCAGCCTGCGAAGGTTGCGACCTGGTGCGTAGTACGAGCCGCAAACATTCGGCCCAAACATTATCCAAAACGGTTCAGGATACACTAATCCAATAAATGTGTTAATCTCTATCAACTCCAGCGACATACTAAATGTAGAAAATGACATATATGACAGACTTCGCAGTAGAGACAAACACGATTCTTGAAGAACTCAAGATATGGAAGGACATAAAGAATATGTCTTTATTGTCAGAGACCAAATCCAATGTGCCATCAAAGAATTGATAGAAATGAAATAGTCCGAAAAAAGGTCTCATTTGGTGAAATGATCGATGCTCTGTACGATTTGGAGGGATTCTCAGCACTGATCAAGACACACGTCATATCCAGCATGGATGATCGGATCAAATCAGACATGTCAATTATGCAGTTTGTTTTTTAGTGAGAAGTGTGTAGTGGAAGTTTCACGGTTGTGCACTCCACCATTTGCTTTTTCTTTTGGTTTTTCCTTGTCGGATGTGTGCGTTGTAAGTAAAGGTCGAGTCAGCTTCTTGAGAAAACTAATCCCAGAGGCCTATATAAGGGAGCTCCAACCCATTTGTCTGGAGAGATGATTTTGAATAGAAATCAGAACAATTTCAGACACTCTCTCTCTTTATGTTCTCTTTAAATCCTTTGTGTTCTTTGTGCGAAGGTATTCCAAGAAACGATCATGTGAGTTAGCGAAATGTAATCCCCTTATCCTTTTCATGGATATTTTTTTGCTGCCGTGCTTATGATCATTTTTGCAGCCTTTCTGAATTCCCATAGTGGAATTTCCAGGGAAACCTTATCGGAGACTCGCCCACTATATGATTTCTCTGTTTTTTTGAAGTACAAGTCCTAAATAAGCTATGTCCGGAATTCCTCTAAGTGTTGGGATTTTATGTATTGTTGGACTCACCTATTTTGATAATCTCAATTATGTTTAGATATGCTTTGATAATCCCAAATAATGTCTATCTATATATTAACTATACTTTCAAATTATGACATCATGAAAATTGAGTTGATATGAATATCAAAATGATCATATCATTGGAATATGTTACTCAATGTTTATTTATGTTTATAAATGTTTAACAATGATTAATCTTGATACTAACTCAATCTAGAAATGATATGCATAGAACAGATTCTTTATAAGCATTCGAGTTTTTGAGTCACTGATACAAACAGAGCTACCGATAAATAAAGGTCACTGATAGACCAAGCCTTCTGTTATACAAAAGGTCACCGATACATAGTCTACCGATACAGACAAACAACTATCGATACAATATTACCGCTACACAAGCAGCCACCGATAGAAGGAGCGGTACCAATAGAAGAATTTACCAGTACGTGGAGCTACTGATATAAGGAGATACCGATACAAGAAAGCTACCAATAAAAGGAGCCACTGCTATACAGAGTCACCTATACATAGAGCTACCGATACAAGCAAGCTACCAATAAAAGAAGCTACTGCAATACAGAGTCACTGATACATAAAGCTACCGTTACAGAGAGTGACAGCTACCGATACAAGACCTACCGATGGAAACCAGTCAATGTTTCTTTAAACTCTATTTCTTTTTTTATTAGCAACGATCATATTTGGTGCTTTTAATGCAACTGTTATTAATTAATGATATCTGTTGGATGTTAGGGAACCGTACCTCGTACCTGCAGAAGTAATCATGCCTTATGTCGGACCGCATGAACTATAAAAGGAATAGATGCACGAAGAGACGAAGTGTGTAGAAAAAGGAATAAATACACGAGAGATTCAAAAAATAACTTTACTGAGAATTGAAGGACATTGCTGTGCTACAAAGACTACTACAATTTCAAGCAAAACACCCATACCTAGAAGTCAAGAAACAGAACCACGATACTCTGTTTTCTAGAAAAATTCCAGAGAAGGACTCAAAACAACATCTGCTCAATCCAAAAGGAGCCCAGAGCTGCATTTCCATCACATAAAGCTTTCTAAACTCATCTCAATCTTATCAGCTCTATTTTGATTTGTTTATTTACATTTCAAGCAGTGTGACACACACTGTCTCCTAAGAATAACTGGAGGATATCTAAAATCCTCACTCAAACTTTCTAAACCTTCTTGTATCCCACTGTGAATTGTGGTAGAGGTCAAGTGTGACCTGGATAGCCTGTGTACTATTGTTAGAGTTTTTCTCACGTAGAACTGTGGTATAGGTCTTAGTACCTGGACAATCTCAGTACTATTGTTTACCTCGATCTAGGGTGTGGATCAAAGTTTTATATAAACTGTTTGAGAGGACTAAGTCTCAAATTGAGACCGAACCTCTTGGTTAAAACCGCTGTGCATCTTATTTCAGTTTAAACTATTTTCACTTTTTCGCTGCTAATTACTTTTAAATACAAATATATTTTGAAGTAACTCTGATAGTTGAACTAGAAAGTGTTTGTAATTATTGTTAGCCAGTAAGTTAGTTTCAAAAGCTAACTTAATCTTCAGATTAAGTTAACTGAGAAATAATCAATCTTTGAGAAACTAATTGTACACTTACAATCTTTGTAAATTCACTATAGTTTAACTTTTTATTAAATTGGGGGATATTAATAGAAATCTTTTTAAACACAAATTTTTAATAGGAACTCAATTCACCCCCTCTTGAGTATCCTCTGGGACAACATTTGGCATGAGAGCCTTATCAATAAAAGTTTTCAAAACACTCTGTTTTTCAACTGTGATTCTTGTTGTATCTTAAAGATATTAAAATTTCTGTTATTTCTAAATTTTATCTCTTTAAATATATTTGCTAAAATCTAATTATGGATAATAGATTATAATGTGCAGCTACTAACAGGACACCTTTCTTTAATGGTGTTAATTATGCCCAATGAAAAATCAAAATGAAAATTCATTTAGAAAGTATGGGTTTGACATTTGGACTGCTATAGAGTCTGAGTATGAGATTCCAAAGACCGCTAGAACTACTTGGGATGATCCTACAAAATCTGATTACAACAATAATTTTAATGCAATGAATTCTCTTTTCTTCTCTCTAGGAGATGAAGAGTTTAACAGAATTTCTTCTTGTAAAACATCACACAAAATCTGGGATACTTTGGCTGTTTCTCATGAAGGAACAACCAATGTGAAAGAGATGATATTAAACACTTACACTATTAAATATGATAATTTTAAAATGAGGCTTGATGAACCTATTTCTGACATGTATCTCAGGTTCAATGAAATTGTTAACACTATGAGCTCACTGGGAAAAGCTGTTCCAACAAAGAAGCAAATCACGAGAATACTCAAATGTCTTCTAGAAAGATGGAGAGACACATCAGTTTAAATAAGAGAATCATATGATATAATTTCACTACCTGTTAAGGATCTAATTGGTAAGTTGATGATGTATGAAGAAGAGCTAAAGGTAATCAAAGAGGAAGATGATGAACCTAAGAATAAGTCAGTGGAATTTAAGACTACTACCTCAAAGAGCAGGGATAAGGAGAAAGTTCACACACCTGTCGAAAGCTCAACAAGTGAAGGTTTAGATTATGATAGTGATGAAGAGATGGCTCAGATAGCCAGGAGATTCAAGAAATTCTATAGGAAGAAGAATTTTTTCATAAAATCAAATTATAAGGGTAAATATGACCAATGAGGTAATTGGAAGAAAGAATGGAAGAAAGATGATAAATATGACGAGATATTCTATTATGAATGTAAAAGGAAAGGAAATGTTAAGGCTGACTATACAAAATTGAAGTTTAAGAAGAAATATGATTATAATGACAAAAAATATAAGAAAGATATGAAGGCAACATGGAGTGCTTTGAAATACAACACGAGTGAGTCTGAGGCTTCTGATTCTGAAAAGAATCATACCAACATGTGTTTCATGACTGAAACATATGTGGTAACTGTCTCCCCTATGCTGAATGATTACTATTCTGGGAATGAAAGTGATTCAAATAATGATGATAATATATCTAAAGTTGAATTATTTGAATACTGTAATATGTTAGAAGATACGTGTAATGAGTTGAAAGATAAGTAAAAATCATTAAAAAAATAGTATGCCTTGACTATACTGTTAAATCTAATCTTAGTATAGAAAAGGAAAAGAATGCTCAACTGTTAAAGGAGAACACTGAACTTAAATTGTCCAATGAGCAACTTAGAAAATACTTAGAGAAGTTCACAAATGGAAAGAATAATCTAACTCAAATGCTTGAAAAACAAGTTGCACCAAAGTATGCTACTGGTTTAGGATACCAACCTGGACAGAGACAGTTTGTTAAGAATGAATTTATTAAAAAAACTGGACAGTTTGATGCTAGTTCTAGTTCTGGAAATTCTGTAGATTCATCTAGATATTCATATTCTACTAGACCAAACAGAATACATTATTCAAAATCTTTTGAACCTGTTAATTATAGGAAACATGTTAGAAAAATATGGGTGCCTAAGGTTTTACTTGCTAACCTGTCTGGACCCAAGAAAATATGGGTACCAAAATCATTTTCTGTTTAAACCTATTTTGTAGGAGACCTGCTTGAAGAGTTCCTGTAAGAAGATGTGGTACTTGGACAGTGGATGTTCACGACATATGATTAGAGACTACTCATGTTTTAAGAGTTTAATCAAGGTTGATGGAGGGCATGTCACCTTTGGTGATAATTCAAAAGGAAAAATCATCAGCTTAGGAAAAATTGGTAACAATGATTCAATTTCAATTTCTAAAGTATTATTAGTTGATGGACTAAAATACAACCTGTTAAGCATTTATCAGTTGTGTGATGATGGTTTCAATGTTAAATTTGAAAATGATGCTTGCAATGTATTTGATTCTAAAAATATTTTGGTATTTACTGCTTTAAGAAATGAAAATGTATATGCTGTAGATTTAAATTCTTTATCTAAACAAAAGGTTACTTGTTTAAATGATTTTCATAAAGAATCTTGGCTATGACACAGAGGATTAGGACACTGCAATGTTCATCCACTTAGAAAACTGACTAAGAAAAATTTAGTTAGAGACCTACCCAAACTAAAATTCCCAACAGACAAAGTTTGTAATCCCTGTCAAAAGGGAAAGCAACATAAAGTTTCGTTCAAATTAAAGAAATAAGTTTCAACTTCTCAACCTCTCGAGTTGGTTCACATGGATTTGTTTGTTTCTAGTTTTAATGAGAAGCACTATGTCTATGTTCTAGTGGATGACTTTTCTATATAAACATGAGTATACTTTATTGATAAAAAAGTGAAGCCTGTTCCTATTTCATTAAACACTCCAAGTCTGTAGAGAACCTTAGTGGACTTAAGATTAAGACCATGAGAAGTGATCATGACTGTGAGTTTGAAAATCATGATTTTGAAACCTATTGCTCACATAATGGCTACAGTCACAATTTCTCTGCCCCTAGGACACCTCAACAGAATGGTGTAGTAGAAAGAAGGAATAGAACCCTTCAAGAGATTGCAAGAACTATGCTTAATGAGCATCACTTACCTGTTTACTTTTTGGCAGAAGCTGTAAATAAAGCTTGTTATATTATAAATAGAGTCTTGATTAGACATGTTCTTAAAAAGACCCCTTATGAACTGTGGAATAATAGGAAGCCTAAAGTTGGTTACTTTAGATTTTTTGGTTGCAAAGTATTTATTCTCAATATTAAAGATAATATTGACAAATTTGCTTCTAAAAGTGATGAGAGAATCTTTCTAGGTTACTCTATAACCAATAAATCTTATAGAGTCTTTAACAAAAGAACCAAATGTGTGGAAGAATCAGTACATGTCAAATTTGATGAAACTGATCCACATGAACCTAAGTCTTCTCTTGAAAATCTTGAAGAAGACCTGTCTATTCTGGACCTTAACAATAGAAGCAGTGAACCTGCTGTAAAAAACAAGTAATTCTGGAAATTTTCCAGAACCTGATTCTATTGGAACCAAACCTATAGAAGAACCTGAATTCTCTAGTCCTACCTTGACCAAACCAACTAGGATTCTAAAGAACCATCCTTTAGATGCTGTTGTAGGAGATTTAGATAGAGGAACACAAACTAGAGCTTCTCTAAGAAATCAGGTTGAACATCAAGACTTCCTTTCACAGTTAGAACCTAACAATATCAATGATGCTATCAATAATGAATTTTGGGTAATGGCTATGCAAGAAGAATTAAATCAATTTGAAAGAAACAAAGTATGGGAATTAGTTGAAAGACCTAAGGACACTTTGACCATAGGCACTAAATGGGTTTTTAGAAATAAAATTGATGAATCTGGAAATATCATTAGAATCAAAGCAAGACTAGTTACACAAGGATATAGTTAAGAAGAAGGAATAGACTATGAGGAAACCTTTTCACCTGTAGCTAGGTTAGAAGCTATTAGGATTCTACTTGCTTATGCTGCTAATATGAATTTCAAGTTATATCAAATGGATGTTAAAAGTGATTTTCTAAATGGTTTTATAATTGAAGATGTTTTTGTTGAACAACCACCTATATTTACTAATCATCATTTTCCAAATCGAGTTTTTAATCTTTCTAAAGATTTATATGGTTTAAAACAAGCTCCACGAGCTTGGTATGATAGACTTAGTAATTTTATTATTTAAAAAGGTTTTAATAAAGATATTGTTGATCCAACTCTTTTTATCAAAAGGATTTCCAAAGATGTTTTGATAGTACAAATCTATGTTGATGATATTATTTTCAGATCTTTTAAAAATGCTTTGTGTATTGATTTTTCAAAGAGTATGCAAAATGAATTTGAAATGAGTTTAATGGGAGAACTCAAATATTTTCTTGGATTTCAAGTTTTTCAAAATGAAAATGGTATTATTTTAAATCAAAGTAAATATACAAAGGATCCTTTAAACCATTTTGGTTTGGATAGTAATAAGGGAAGTGATACACCTATGAGTACCACTTATAAATTGGATGCAGATGAAACTGGGAAACCAGTGGATCAAACCAATTATAGAGGTATGATTGAGAGTTTACTTTATCTTACTACTAGTTGACCAAATATTATGTTTAGTGTGTGTATGTGTACAAGATTTCAGGATAATTCAAAAGAGTCACACTTGCTTGTTGTTAAAAGGATTTTCAAATATCTTAAACATACTACTAATTTAGGATTATTTTATCCAAAGGGACAATCATTCGATTTAATAATTTATCCAAATGATTACTTTTCTGGTTGCAAGTTAGATAGGAAGAGCACTTCTGGAACATGTCATATTCTAGGTAAGTCCTTAGTATCTTGGTGTAGAAAAAAACATGATTCTGTTGCATTGTCTACTACTGAAGTAGAATATATTGCTGTTGGTAGTTATTGTGCACAAATTCTGTGGATGAAACATACTTTATTGGACTATGGATATCAATTTTAGCATGTATCTATAAACTATGATAACACTAGTGCGATCAATATCTCTAAAAATCCTATATCTCACTCTAGGACTAAACATATTGATGTAAGACATCACTTTTTGAGAGATCATTATCAAAAGGGTGATATTACTCTTGAATTTATAGGCACTGAACATCAATTAGCTGACATATTCACCAAGACTTTAAGTTTAGAAAGGTTAAATTACATTAGACATGAGTTAGGAATGATAAAATTTCCATAAACCTCACCGTTAGAGAAACCTCACCGTTAGTGAAACCTCACTGTTAGAGAAACCTCACCGTTAGTGAAACCTCACCGTTAGTGAAACCTCACCGTTAGAGAGACCTCACCGTTAGTGAGACCTCAACGATAGAGAGACCTCACCTTTAGAGAGACCTCACTGTTAGAGAGACCTCACCGTTAGGATTCTCACCGGTAGTTGTCACCGATATGTTCTGCGTTGTCTGAATTTCATGTTTTTAGTCGAAACCTTTATTGTTTTTAATATATTTCTTTTTATTACATCTTGATTCTTAAATGATAAAAATTAAGTCTAAGTCACATTTCAATCCACCGCGAACTCTCTTCACTTCAAACCTTACTTCTCGAACCCCCGTATTTCTTGCGAACCCTAAGTTCTTCGAATTAGAAATGGAAAGAGTAAAGAGGCCGGTAGTTAGAGATGAAGGTGATGCGCCAAGTGCAAAGAGGCAGAAAGTAGGATATGGAGGCAGTGGCAGTGGAACAAGTCGTGAGAAGAGTGCAGTGAACCCGCACTTACTGAACAAAAATATCGTAATCGAGAAAGAACTCTGTGCAGAATGGATCCCGCCTAGCAAATCTTTGATTCTAAGGATATTGGAGGAACAAGGGTGGCTCGAATGTTTCACAAATAATAATGGTCCTTATTATCCGAAACTGGCGAAGGAATTCTATGAGTTTGTTCTTTTTGAGAAATCTGAAGGTGAGAACAGAATGGTATCAATAGTGAATGGTAAGATAATATCTTTTTCTTCTATTGAATGGGCTGAGTGCTTGAAAGTTCCGCACAAGGGTGTGTTTGGATATTCCTCAAAGTCATTACCTCCTACTAGTGACATTTTTGAGTATGAAATTGCTTTGTAAGATCTCACTGGAAATGACACACCAAGAAAAGTAGTTGCTACAGAAATGGATGGAGAAAAACAGTTGCTGTTCAAATTTATCCAGCATGTGTTAAGTCCAAGAAGAGGGGATTTTTCAAACCTTAGATTCCAAGATATATTCTTGATGTATCTACTGAGGCACAATATCAAAGTGAATCTTTGTAGGATTCTGATGATTCAAATAGAATATATGACCAGACCAAAGTAAAAAAAATGCTATATTCTTTGTAAAGATGATTTCTTTGATGATCAAGGTAAAATGTGTGGCTGAGTCTCAGGATGAGACAATGGTTGTGAGAGACAAATTTTGTATTACAAAAACAGTTTTCAAGTACATGAAGATTGGCTGGAACCCATGGAAAAGGGAATGGGTAAATGATGATGAGAAAGTTTATGATAAATTTAACCCTATTGAGCATCCCAATCGGCCAAGAGATAGGAGAGATCTAGGTCTAGGACCTGGTGGGGAGGAACCTCAATACAGTGATGATGATGCTGAGGAGGATACCTCTATAGAAGATGGAGGGGATCCTGATTTGCCTCCAAGCCCAGCTACTGAAAATGTATCATATGGAAAGGCAAGTCCACCTTTGACCCTACCTAGAAGGGAAACAGTTTTGGGAGAGAGTGATGAAGAAACCTCTGAGGATGAGGAAGAACTGCCTAGATCAGATCATGAGGAAACTACTCCAGATTTCAGTAGTAGTGATGATGAAGAGGAAAAAGTATCTAAAAATGGAGAACCTATTTCTGTTAGCTATGATGGAAGTACCTGTTTGAGTCTCAGTCCTCTGACTGAGTGCTCTATTATGCCTGTTGAGGAGGTTTTTGAAGTTGATAGACCAGTACCTATTGCTAATATACCCTAGTATGTGCCACCTTTTTTGGATATAAATATGGTTGTAGATGACTCCTTTGAAGAGGAGATGACTGCAGTTGGTACTGAAGAGGAGGAAGCTCCACTTGAGGGGGAGCAATCTTCTAAATATGGTTCTGTCTTAGTTTTTCATGAGGTAGAGGATTGGTCAGAGGATCCAAGATTTGTGGTACTTGGAATTGATTATTCAGTATCTGATGAAGAACAACCCAATAGAAATTTTGTAGCTTTAGTTGATGTTTTGTCTGAGAGAGCCTCAATAGTTTTCCTGAAAATCTTGTAACTAAGGCTGATCTTGATTCTTTAAAGGATGAGTTAAAAGAGACTATGACTACATATGTTTCAGATTTGAAAAGTTTCTTTGTTGAAGAGCTAATTAAAACAGAAAAATCATTGGAATTCTCTCTTGAAAGTGTTGTGTCAAGTGCTATGACAGATGTGATGAGTGAAGTGAAAGTGTGTCAAAATGAGATTAAGATTTTGACAAAGGCTGTTGATTCTTTGAAGCAAACTATTGCTTCATTTGATATCTTTTTTAGTTACCAATCTCAAGTTTATGCTGACATCAATTACATCAAAAGTGTAGTGAAACAGTTTGTGGATGTTTTTGAGAGTTTTAAGAAGACCCCAAAAGAGAATGTCAGTACTCAAGATTTGGTTGTGAAGAAACTGATAAGTAATTTGACCCAATCTTTCAAAGAAAACAGTAGCTTTTACTGTAAAACCTCTTGGTACCTCCAGAGTTTCAGTTGATGTTGAAAATTTTAGATCTGTGCTGAAGGAAGAACTTGGTCAAGTTGGTGGCAGTAGCTCATCTGATTCTCAGGTGATATCTACCACAAGGGATATCATAAAGATCGTTCAGGATTATATGAGAGATTCTACTTCTGGCCAGAAGGAAATAAAAGACAAGATTGATCTTTATTTTCAGAAGGTATATACCAAGAATCAGCTCAACAATCATTTCAAGCTTCTGTTAGAAAACTTGAAACTGCCCCCAATCACTCAAGATTTCAGAGATCAAGTAAGTAAGCTCAGGGAGTTGACTCCTGGTTTGGACAAGTTTCTAGAGAACAAGGATGATTTTATATCTGCTATGGAGAGAGGAGGAGGAATCATCATGTATTTTAGGAACCTTTTACTATCCTTTCTGCATGTGGACAATACCCCTATTATTATACCTCCAGCCCTGCCTGCCTCTGGTCAGTCTGCTTCCACATCTCAGTTGACTCCAGTTCAATCTATCAGAAGTCTTACTCCTATGATCACACAAAGGAGTACCCATTATATGCCCAACAGTGTTTCTGTATCTCACCCACCTTTGATCATCACTGGTGTTCCCAAGCCTCCACCTACGCCTACCGAGCCTGAATCCACTTCTGATCCCAAGGGAAAATCCAAATTATATATTGGGTAGGTGGATTGATTAGTGGCCAGGACATTTGATAGGGATCACTTGTATTCTTCAAAGTATCATTTATGTTTTTCTATGTATTTTTTCCTGAAGTCATATCTACAGAATCTCATTCTCTTTTACTTTTTGTTGTTTCTGTTCCTTCTTTTTTCTAATCATAAAGGGGGAGAAATAATGATATGGAGAAGTGTGGGAGAATAATATGTCTAAGGATATGGATACTGAGTCTATTAAATACACTTTTTATATATAATTCACACATTTTTTTATATATAATTCTACCTCTGATACATTTTCATTTAATACTATATTCTCTGATACATTTGAAATATTTCATTTATAGTTACAAGGTATGCTATTTTGACATCATTTGAAAATTTCATTGAACACACTGAGAAGTGAGGACAAATGTATTTTATCCTCATACATTAATGATTATTTTGGATTATAATGCCATAATTTGTGATTATCAAAAAGGGGGAGATTGTTGGACTCACCTATTTTGATAATCTCAATTATGTTTAGATATGCTTTGATAATCCCAAATAATGTCTATCTATATATTAACTATACTTTCAAATTATGACATCATGAAAATTGAGTTGATATGAATATCAAAATGATAATATCATTGGAATATGTTACTCAATGTTTATTTATGTTTATAAATGTTTAACAATGATTAATCTTGATACTAAATCAATCTGGAAATGATATGCATAGAACAGATTCTTTATAAGCATTCGAGTTTTTGAGTCACTGATACAAACAGAGCTACCGATAAACAAAGGTCACTGATAGACCAAGCCTTATGTTATACAAAAGTTCACCGATATATAGTTTACCGATACAGACAAACAGCTACCGATACAAAATTACCGCTACACAATCAGCCACCGATAGAAGGAGAGGTACCAATAGAAGAAGTTACCAGTACGTGGAGCTACCGATAGAAGGAGCTACCGATACAAGAAAGCTACCAATAAAAGGAGCCACCGCTATACAGAGTCACCTATACATAGAGCTACCGATACAAGAAAGCTACCAATAAAAGGAGCTACTGCTATACATAGTCCTTGATACATAAAGCTACCATTACAGAGAGTGAAAACTACCGATACAAGACCTACCGACGGAAACCGGTCTGTAACGACTCGAAATTTTGAATAAATCTTGTTTCCTAATTTTATGTGTTATTTTATTTTATTTTTATACTCAAAAAAAATGTTTCATTTGATAACATGAGTATATTAAAATGAGACCGTTGGGTTTTGACTATTGTATGACCATTGGTCAATATGACCACTGGAAACTAAACATTTTGATTATTGTCTCTAAATACAAGTAATCTTGGTTAATTATTATCGAAAGAAGATTCGATGGCCTCACCTAGTAGTCTTGGACCGATCGAAGCCCATCTAACAGAACTTGGGAAGGAGGTAGCACTATTGAGCTTTGCTCTGGACCAAACCCAGGCCGAACTTCATCATGTGAAGCTAGAACGGAATCGCCTTCGCAAGAAGTTCAAACTGATAGAAATTACTACTCGGGCAATGTTGACCGAGCCGCCCCAAGATTCTATCACCCTATCACACCTTACTCTTAGGTCCTATGCTGGTATTATAAGGGGATATGTAATGAGACCGTAACTGCCTTGTGTAATCCTTGTTTTAAATAAAAATTGGGATTTCTTCTTATGATGAAGTTTATGAATTTCCAAATGACCGAATAAAAATAGTATGCATATTTTTGATGAAGTTTAAAAAAGGATATTTTAAAAAATGTTTATGTAAACCTTAAATAATTAAAAACGTGTAATGATTTTCAAAAAATGGTCTTCTACAATTATGTTCAGTACGAAATTTAGAGTCTAATAAGATCAACTTGATTTTTGATGAATAGTAAATTATGAATAGTGATTTTACGCTTAGGATTAGTAATGTGACCAAATGGATTAGTAATCTCACTTAAAGAAAGTTTTAAAATAATCTACGCACCTTGATTAAGTAATGTGATTCAATAAAATGGTTAAATAACAGTTTCATGAATTATTATTCAAGTATTAGTTTTTTTTGGTGAATAGTGTTTTTTAATTAAAAATATTTAGAAAATTATTTTTATAAGATGGATTCCATTTTTGAACTCAGAGCATCGATATTAGGTTAAGGTAATTTTTGAGGTTTTTTCTGAAAAAAATGAATTTTCGGTGAATAGTGTATTTATTTAAAAATAAAATTTAAAATATTTAGAAAATTATTTTTATAAAATGGAGTTCATTTTTGAAATCAGAGCATTGATATTTGGTTAATGTGAAATTTTGGGATTTTTCTGAGAAAGTTGAATTTTCAGTGAATAGTAAAAATACAGTTTTAGGGTTTCGGTATGTTTAATGACATCATAACTGTGTCATGATGATGTCATGAGATATTTTAAGGGATGGTCGACTAAAGGGGTTGAATTATTATGTGAGGTGTCCCAAGTGTCCAATACCATGGGAAATACCATGGGCAAGCCCATGGTTTTGCCAAAACCACTAATGAGGTGTCCCTTGGCCATTAATGCATTGTCCCCTCACTTTTCCTATAAATACCAAGCCATCCTCTCATCCATTTCGACTCCCCACTCTCCCCCAATGAATTTCTGGTCTCATTACCTCCTAAGGAGTCCTCCCAAGGTTCCCCAAAACCCTTAAGGTCCCATCCTTTGAGTTTTAAGTGTTACGTTTTAAGGTAAGGGATCTGATCTCTCTCTTTCTTTTCAAGAAATATCTTTTATGTAATTTATTTTATGCTTCATGTTCTTATGTTAAAGGGTGTTCTTTTATACTCCTCTTACTTCCCTTTTCATGTTCACATAATGAGAGATCCCCTCTTACTCTCATTATATCGTTTTATGAAGTTTTAAGTGGCGCCGTTAGGCTGCCGAAATTTTTGTAACGGATTCTTTCTCCCTTCCCATTTTTCAAGATCTATTTTCATGTAAAGTATTTCAAGTTCCTTTTTATTATGTTGGGGTATGATCTCTAAATTTATCATACTGATCTTTTATGATCATATGATGAGAGACCCCATTTGATCTCTTCAATTAAGTATTTTGAAGTTTTAAGTGGCGCCATTAGGCTGTCGATTTTTTAAGTGGTTCTTCACCTTTCTCGTTTTGAAGTTCTGCTTTCATGTCAATTTTTTCAAGTTCCTTTTTGTTATGTTGGGGTATGATCTCTATACCTATTATACTGATCTTTTATGACCATATGATGAGAGACTCCATTTGATCTCTTCAATTCAGTATTTTGAAGTTTTAAGTGGCGCCGTTAGGCTGCCGAATTTTTAAGTGGTTCTTCACCTTTCTCGTTTTGAAGTTCTACTTTCATGTCAATTCTTTCAAGTTCCTTTTTGTTATGTTGGGGTATGATCTCTATATCTATCATACTGATATTTTATGATAATATGATGAGATACCCCATTTGATCTCTTCAATTTAGTATTTTGAAGTTTTAAGTGGCGCCGTTAGGCTGCCGAATTTTTAAGTGGTTCTTCACCCTTCTCGTTTTGAAGTTCTACTTTCATGTCAATTTTTTCAAGTTCCTTTTTGTTATGTTGGGGTATGATCTCTATACCTATCATACTGATCTTGTATGACCATATGATGAGAGACCCAATTTGATCTCTTCAATTCAGTATTTTGAAGTTTTAAGTGGCGCCGTTAGGCTGCCGAATTTTTAAGTGGTTCTTTCACCTTTCTCCTTTTTCAAAGTTCTAATTTCATATCAAGTCTTGAAAGTTCCTTTTTATTATGTTGGGGTATGATCTCTAAATCTATCATACTGATCATTTATGTTCATATGATGAGAGACCCTATTTGATCTTATCAATTCATTTTTGTTGAAGTTTAAGTGACGCCGTTAGGCTGTCGAATTTCTAAGGGGTTCTTTCACCCTTTTCATTTTCAAGATCTATTTTCAGGTCAAGTCTTTCAAGTTCCTTTTTATTATGTTGGGGTATGATCTCTATATCTATCATACTGATCATTTATGTTCATATGATGAGAGACCCTATTTGATCTCATCAATTCATTTTTGGTTGAAGTTTTATGTAACGCTGTTAGGCTTCCGAATTTTCATAAGAGAAATATTATTTTTGTCTTCCTTTCATGTTCTTCATTTCATATGGTATATTTTTAAATTTCATTACCATGTTCTTAAATCCCTTATATTCTGTCCCTCTACTGTTTTATGGGTCATTTATGAATGTTTGACCCATGTCCCCTCTCTTTTCAATGTCTTCTAAAAATCTTGTAACATAGCCGTTATGCTGCAGAATTTTCGTCTCAAAATGTCTCTCTCTTTTTTTATAAAGATATTTTATTTTATTAAGTGAATACTTAAAGATCTACCTTCTATATGGGTATTCGAATATATACCAAGATGTTATATTTTAAATTCTGGGATTTACATACATGAAACCCGCTTTCCATTTCCGTGGGTTTAAAGTGACATAAAGATCATGTATTTAAAGCAGTTTTAAAACGTTATGATTAAGAAATGAAACACATTTCTTTTATGCTATATGGGTTGTTTATGAAATGATTGATGATGATATATGTGGCTCACATGATAATAAAAACATGTCAATGGTGCGTCCAGATAGCGCTCCAATGCATTGGGTAAAGACTTAATCTCTAGAGATGACTTTTTAGACTGATACCTTGGTGAATAACCTTGGTAAATTTTAATGACACCTTGGGAATGGACCTTGGTGAAACAAAATGACTGTCAATATTAAATGTTGCAGCCACATCTTCAAGTTATGAAAAATGTTATTTTTATTATGATATGCCTCATGATTTCATTCTCATTCCTTAAAGTTCTTTTCATGACTATATTGATGTATCTCAAGTTCACATGTTAAATGTTTCCCTTGTTTCCCTTACTGGGCCTTCTGCTCACCATTTCTTTTGATGTATGTCCCCAGGTTATGAGATGCAGTAATGAACCTAGGGTGAATATGAGGAGAAGCCTTTCAAGTGTTTAAGAAGAATGTTTTTTTGTTTCATGTTTTAAGTTCCTGGTTTCCAAGACACTAAACCTTAAAGATCCTCGGTTTTGTAAAATGTAATGAAAGTTTATGTGATAAAAAGGCAGGATGCTATAGTTGGTATCAAAGGATGGTTTAGTTATTTGTGGAAATTAGGATATGAAAACTTTAGGAAGAAGCCTATAGAAAAGTTTATATATAGGAAATCTTCCTGGTATTTTGGTGAGTATTGAGTAATGGGTTGCTAAGAAAATACATCCCTGTCTAGATATGAGCAGGTAGAGGTGGCTCTGGAACATATGTACATAGGGGTAAAACCCGAAAATACCGCTTTGATCTAGACTCAAATGGGAACTGGTACACGACAACGCGTCTTGCTGTACTCTTGGTTACGACACTCCCAGGGGATATGCTTTGGTAAATTCATAAGCTTAGTATGAACCATTATTAAAGGAACAAGGATAAAACAAAATAAAGATTCACATAAGAATATATGATCATGGATAACCTAGTTTGAAATCTAGGGGATCACAAGTTAGGGTATACTTTTCTTCTACAAGTTATCCTTATATGCTTTATGCTCCTTTTCATGATTATTGGTTAAGTATTTAAGGCTCTAATTATAATTTCTCTTCTTAGTTAATGGTGGGAAATGGAAGAACATGCCCCAATAACCAATGTGATAGGAAATGCAACGATTGCCATATTAATATGAAAGAGATGATTAGGGGATTAAAATATGATTATTATTTTGGAAGATGTTCACTATTTTGGGGACCCTATATGATTGAGGTAAATAGATTACTATGGTATTTTCATTGAGGAGTAAGGTTGACTTATATTTTGAAGAATCGATGAATTTAAGTTGGACTTATAGTAATTTAGGTTACTTATGGGAATGATTAACCTATCATGGGTAAAATATGTTTAGGTTAGCTACTTTTGTTATAAGATGTTAGGAGTGGTTGATGTTGTTTGGAGATGAACAATGAAGTTTATTTTGGAAGACTATGTTATCAAATCCTTCTTGTATTTGGGTTTCAATCTTAGTTTGGTTTATTTTGAGGAATCTTAAGGACCATTATTTATGGAATGGTCTATGATGAACTTTGGGTAGTACCATGGAACATTGAAGATTTAAAAGTATTTTCCATTCCTATGGGATTCTTTCTTTTGAAGAGTTGTTTTACCTTACCCTTTCTGTTTTTGATAATGTTTAAAGATAGAAGAAATAGATATTTAATCTTTTATGGATTATGTGATTCTCTAGAAGATGATTCTTGTGCTTTTGATGAGAACAAGTAGTTTTGAATGCTCATCATTTGGAGAAAAGATTAGTTTTGGTAGAAACTTATTAAAGGATGAAACTCTACATCAAGGTAGATATATTTCTTTATGTTTTTGTTCTATGTTGTAAATGAATTCCTCAAAATTATGAAAAGGAATTTAAAACAAAAATGTTGTTGGTTTACGTCTCCTACTAGGTAATCAAAGACTGCTTACACACATCATAATTTTGGGATTTTCTGGTGGTTAACTTCCTCCTAATCATGTTTTCTATCACTCTCCTTTAGAACGTGACCCTTTGTTTTCTCCTCCATGTCCATGTTTCTTACATGGAATTCTAGTATGAGTAAACTCGGGTGGTTTTTTTACTTCCTTTACTTTCTTTTAAAGTAATAGTGTTACTGACTCTTTTTCCGATGTGGGACTTTCAATGAAATTTAAAAACCCAATTTTAAAAATTGCGAGGACGCAATTTCTTAAGGGGGGAAGATTGTAACGACCCGAAATTTTGAATAAATCTTGTTTCCTAATTTTATGTGTTATTTTATTTTATTTTTATACTCAACAAAAATGTTTCATTTGATAACATGAGTATATTTAAAATGAAACCGTTGGGTTTTGACTATTGTATGACCATTGGTCAATATGACCACTGGAAACTAAACATTTTGATTATTGTCTCTAAATACAAGTAATCTTGGTTAATTATTATCAAAAGAAGATTCGATGGCCTCACCCAGTAGTCTTGGACCGATCGAAGCTCATCTAACAGAACTTGGGAAGGAGGTAGCACCATTGGGCTTTGCTCTGGACCAAACCCAAGCTGAACTTCATCATGTGAAGCTAGAATGGAATCGCCTTCGCAAGAAGTTCAAACTGATAGAAATTACTACTCGGGCAATGTTGACCGAGCCGCCCCAAGATTTTATCACCCTAGCACACCTTACTCTTAGGTCCTATGCTGGTATTATAAGGGGATATGTAACGAGACCGTAACTGCCTTGTGTAATCCTTGTTTTGAATAAAAATTGGGATTTCTTCTTATGATGAACTTTATGAATTTCCAAATGACCGAATAAAAATAGTATGCATATTTTTGATGAATTTTTAAAAAGGATATTTTAAAAAATGTTTATGTAAACCTTAAATAATTAAAAATGTGTAATGATTTTCAAAAAATGGTCTTCTACAATTATGTTCAGTACAAAATTTAGAGTCTAATAAGATCAAATTGATTTTTGATGAATAGTAAATTATGAATAGTGATTTTACGCTTAGGATTAGTAATGTGACCAAATGGATTAGTAATCTCACTTAAAGAAAGTTTTAAAATAATCTAGGCACCTTGATTAAGTAATGTGATTCAATAAAATGGTTAAATAACAGTTTCATAAATTATTATTCAAGTATTAGTTTTTTTGGGTGAATAGTGTTTTTTAATTAAAAATTAAATTAAAAATATTTAGAAAATTATTTTTATAATATGGATTTCATTTTTGAACTCAGAGAATCGATATTAGGTTAAGGTAATTTTTGGGGGTTTTTCTGAAAAAAATGAATTTTCGGTGAATAGTGTATTTATTTAAAAATAAAATTTAAAATATTTAGAAAATTATTTTTATAAAATGGAGTTCATTTTTGAAATCAGAGCATTGATATTTGGTTAATGTGAAATTTTGGGATTTTTCTGAGAAAGTTGAATTTTCAGTGAATAATAAAAATACAGTTTTAGGGTTTCGGTATGTTTAATGACATCATAATTGTGTCATGATGATTTCATGAGATATTTTAAGGGATGGTCGACTAAATGGGTTGAATTATTGTGTTAGGTTTCCCAACTGGCCAATACCATGGGCAAATACCACGGGCAAGCCCATGGTTTTGCCAAAACCACTAATGAGGTGTCCCTTGGCCATTAATGCATTGTCCCCTCACTTTCCCTATAAATACCAAGCCATCCTCTCATCCATTTCGACTCCCCACTCTCCCCCAATGAATTTCTGGTCTCATTTCCTCCTAATAAGTCCTCCCAAGGTGCCCCTAAGCCCTCAAGGTCCCATCCTTTGAGTTTTAAGAGTTACGTTTTAAGGTAAGAGATCTGATCTCTCTCTTTCTTTTCAAGAAATCTCTTTTATGTAATTTCTTTTATGCTTCATGTTCTTATGTTAAAGGGTGTTCTTTTATACTCCTCTTACTTCCCTTTTCATGTTCACATAATGAGAGATCCCCTCTTACTCTCATTATATCGTTTTATGAAGTTTTAAGTGGTGCCGTTAGGCTGCCGAAATTTTTGTAACAGATTCTTTCTCCCTTCTCATTTTTCAAGATCTATTTTCATGTAAAGTATTTCAAGTTACTTTTTATTATGTTGGGGTATGATCTCTAAATTTATCATACTGATCTTTTATGATCATATGATGAGAGACCCCATTTGATCTCTTCAATTCAGTATTTTGAAGTTTTAAGTGGCGCCGTTAGGCTGCCGAATTTTTAAGTGGTTTTTCACCTTTCTCGTTTTGAAGTTCTACTTTCATGTCAATTTTTTCAAGTTACTTTTTGTTATGTTGGGGTATGATCTCTATACCTATTATACTGATCTTTTATGAACATATGATGAGAGACCCCATTTGATCTCTTCAATTCAGTATTTTGAAGTTTTAAGTGGCGCCGTTAGGCTGCCGAATTTTTAAGTGGTTCTTCACCTTTCTCGTTTTGAAGTTCTACTTTCATGTCAATTATTTCAAGTTCCTTTTTGTTATGTTGGGGTATGATCTCTATATCTATCATACTGATATTTTATGATCATATGATGAGAGACCCCATTTGATCTCTTCAATTCAGTATTTTAAAGTTTTAAGTGGCGCCGTTAGGCTGCCGAATTTTTAAGTGGTTCTTCACCCTTCTCGTTTTGAAGTTCTACTTTCATGTCAATTTTTTCAAGTTCCTTTTTTTTATGTTGGGGTATGATCTCTATACCTATCATACTGATCTTTTAT
Organism: Viscum album; assembly: GCA_963277665.1. Lineage (NCBI taxonomy): Eukaryota > Viridiplantae > Streptophyta > Magnoliopsida > Santalales > Viscaceae > Viscum > Viscum album. The sequence continues at coordinate 1,941,992,791 of OY728159.1, forward strand.
GACCATATGATGAGAGACCCCATTTGATCTCTTCAATTTAGTATTTTGAAGTTTTAAGTGGCGCTGTTAGGCTGCCGAATTTTTAAGTGGTTCTTTCACCTTTCTCCTTTTTCAAAGTTCTAATTTCATGTCAAGTCTTGAAAGTTATTTTTTATTATTTTGGGGTATGATCTCTAAATCTATCATAATGATCATTTATGTTCATATGATGAGAGACCCTATTTGATCTTATCAATTCATTTTTGTTGAAGTTTAAGTGACGCCGTTAGACTGTCGAATTTCTAAGGGGTTCTTTCACCCTTCTCATTTTCAAGATCTATTTTCAGGTCAAGTCTTTCAAGTTCCTTTTTATTATGTTGGGGTATGATCTCTATATCTATCATACTGATCATTTATGCTCATATGATGAGAGACCCTATTTCATCTCATCAATTCATTTTTGGTTGAAGTTTTATGTAACGCTGTTAGGCTGCCGAATTTTCATAAGAGAAATCTTATTTTTGTCTTCCTTTCATGTTCTTCATTTCATATGTTATATTTTCAAATTTCATTACCATGTTCTTAAATCCCTTATATTCTGTCCCTCTACTGTTTTATGGGTCATTTATGAATGTTTGACCCATGTCCCCTCTCTTTTCAATGTTTTCTAAAAACCTTGTAACATAGCCGTTATACTGCAGAATTTTCATCTCAAAATGTCTCTCTCTTTTTTATAAAGATGTTTTATTTTATTAAGTGAATACTCAAAGATCTACCTTCTATATGGGTATTCACATATATACCAAGATGTTATATTTTAAATTCTGGGATTTACATACATGAAACCCGCTTTCCATTTCCGTGGGTTTAAAGTGACATAAAGATCATGTCTTTAAAGCAGTTTTAAAACGTTATGATTAATAAATGAAACACATTTCTTTTATTCTATATGGGTTGTTTATGAAATGATTGATGATGATATATGTGGCTCACATGATAATAAAGACATGTCAAGGGTGCGCCCAGATAGCGCTCCAATGCATTGGGTAAAGACTTAATCTCTAGAGATGACTTTTTAGACTGATACCTTGGTGAATAACCTTGGTAATTTTTAATGACACCTTGGGGATGAACCTTGGTGAAACGAAATGATTGTCAATATTAAATGTTGCAGCCACATCTTCAAGTTATGAAAAATGTTATTTTTATTATGATATGCCTCATGATTTCATTCTCATTCCTTAAAGTTATTTTCATGACTATATTGATGTATCTCAAGTTCACATGTTAAATGTTTCCCTTGTTTCCCTTACTGGGCCTTCTGCTCACCCTTTCTTTTGATGTATGTCCCCAGGTTATGAGATGCAGTAATGAACCTAGGGTGAACATGAGGAGAAGCCTTTCAAGTTTTTAAGAAGAATGTTTTTTTTTGTTTCATGTTTTAAGTTCCTGGTTTCCAAGACACTAAACCTTAAATATCCTCAGTTTTGTAAAATTTAATGAAAGTTTATGTGATAAAAAGGCGAGATGCTATACGGTCAATGTTTCTTTAAACTCTATTTCTGTTTTTTTATTAGCAACGGTCATATTTGGTGCTTTTAATGCAACTGTTATTAATTAATGATATCTGTTGGATGTCAGGGAACCGTACCTCGTACCTGTAGAAGTAATCATGCCTTATGTCGGACCACATGAACTATAAAAGGAATAGATGCACGAAGATACAAAGTGTGTAGAAAAAGGAATAAATACACGAGAGATTCAAAGAAGAACTTTATTGATAATTAAAGGACATTGCTGTGCTACAAAGACTACTGCGATTTCAAGAAAAAAACCCATACCTGGAAGTCAAGAAACAGAACCACAATACTCCATTTTCCAGACAAATTCCAGAGAAGGACTCAAAAAAACATCTGCTCAATCCAAAAGGAGTCCAGAGCTGCATTGCCATAACATAGATCTTTCTAAACCCATCTCAATCTTATCAACTCTATTGGGATTTGTTTATTTACATTTCGAGCAGTGTGTGTGCTTCTATTTATCTTAAATGCACACTGTCTCCTAAGTATAATTGGAGGATATATAAAATCCTCACTCAAACTTTTTAAACCTTCTTGTATCCCACTGTGAATTGTGGTAGAGGTCAAGTGTGAACTGAATAGCCTGTGTGCTATTGTTATAGTTTTTCCCACGTAGAACTGTGGTAGAGGTCTTAGTACCTGGACAATCTTAGTACTATTGTTTACCTCAATCCAGGGTGTGAATCAAAGTTTTATATAAACTATTTGAGAGGACTAAGTCTCAGCTTGAGACTGAACCTCTTGGTTAAAACCGCTATGCATCTTATTTCAGTTTAAACTATTTTCACTTTTCCGCTGCTAATTACTTTGAAATACAAATCTGTTTTAAAGTAACTATGATAGTTGAAATAGAAAGTGTTTGTAATTATTGATAGCTAGTAAGTTAGTTTCAAAAGCTAACTTAATCTTCAGATTAAGTTAACTGAGAAATAATTAATCTTTGAGAAACTAATTGAACACTTACAATCTTTGTAAATTCACTACAGTTTAACTTTTTATTAAATTGGGGGATATTAATAGAAATATTTTTAAACAAAATTTTTTAATAGGAACTCAATTAAACCCCCTCTTGAGTATCCTCTGGGACAACACGTATTCTAGGGGATTGGTAGAATGATCCATATGCATTGTAATGCCCTGGATCTAGGCCACTCGATAGTGCTCAGACTGGTTGCATCACGAGACGTCAGACATGCCTCCCCACCTACCAGAAACTACCTACAAGCAGTTGGGGTCTAGGGTATTACCATGAGGTGACTATACCCTCACATGAGTGTAAAATAATAGAAAATAAATAAACACCATTTATCACAAACAAATCATGTGGAATCAATAAAACATAACATGCTATATCAAATGAAATGCACTAACATAGTCATAAATCATGATTGGTCTCCCTCACAATCTCACATATAATCATATATAACTGGGGACCAACATCTACACAATACCATCTCATATATAATAATGATGAGGGTTGGCCATCTGTCCAAAACCATTACATGTAAACAAGGTTGGATTCATAAGTGCACGACATATCTCTATCCCTGCAACCATATCAAACCCATACTAATGATTTCAGGTTATGAGGTTACTCGAAATAAACGATACCCACTTCCTGGCACAAACCCTCCATAGGCTCAACATGATATTAGGGCATCCAAGATGTCCCCTTATGTCACAACATATCTCATACACCCTACCTAGATCCCTCTATTTCATTCTCATCTCTTGGGACAAACCTATCACTTCGAGGGCATAACATCCATCATTAATATCATAATCATAATGCAGACCCACTAGCCTCCTAGGAAAAGCCATATTGGCATCACACTAGAGAGATGACATAATGCAGATCTCACTTCTCGAGTCATCCTAGGTCGGTCCTCTAACTCAATCTATATACATTCTACCCATGACATACCCACCAGGGTGATCATATACTAGTGGGGAAGCGACTCTCTCCCCACACCCATATCAACTTCCCTAAAGGCTCTAAGACATCTCAAGGTCCCACCATGACCTAATTGGGCCAATCGTCTCAGTCCAACACTCTCCCCCACAAGGAGGTGTCTAAGGCCTCCTACATTAGGGTCACCACTTTATTTCATTTTTTAATTCATACCCCTTAGGGTTCATTCATCTCAAGACATATTTTTATAATCAAGACCTCGACCATTGGTGGCTGATGCACCAAGCCGGTGCTCAAGGGTCCTTCGTGGCCCTTGACACTTGTGTCCATCCATGACATTTTATTTTAAAGGAACAATTAAATTAATTAAAGGTCAATCACCTAGAGTGGCGAGACTGCACATCACATTTATACAAATAGAATGCATTTACCACATGGCATGTTTAGTAACCAACCACCTCATACGAAGTTATTAACTTTATTTGGAGTTCATCCACCATATCCCAAGATCATCCAGGTCTCGTTCAAGCTCATATAAACTTTTGAGTCCCTATCCCATGATATACCATCTAATTTAATTTATTATAACAATTTATAATTAATTTTATAATTTAATTTAATTTATTTTAAATAGGAACAAATGCCTAAAATCTCACCCAGTGGCATAACAATGTCGTAACCACATTCAACCACATGAGGAAGGTCCATAACACACACTTGACACCATCACAGGTAAAATCCCTATCATTCATCACCTGATCAATAACCAATTTCATCTAATTTAATCAAAAACCTTAAATAAATTCATTGAGCAACGTACCTTCAACAAAACGACGAGAAACAACATGCCATTATCCTACCCAGATGTCCTCCATCCATGTTGGGAAAAAAATCCCCATAACTCTCACCCGATTCCACCATGCCTTAGTGGAATCGACACCAAATCCCTAGTAGAATCGCATCAAAATCAGAGGTGATGAAGGGGAATCCAAAACATAAGGAAGTGAATGGAAGAACTGTAGCTCAAATTTCTATTGAAATGCACTCAAAACCACCTCACACCATGGGGAATGAAAGAAGTAAGGTGGAGAGGAGAGGCCAACCGAAACAACCTCCTCTTGTTGCCCTTGTCCCCCCAAACCCGAAGACCCTAACAGTAAAAGATAGGACTATCCCCGCTTAAGAAAACATTAGGCATCGGGCGTGACACTACTAGGATGGTCGTGATGTGACACAACTTTTTTCTCGAAAAATTCACAGCATGAACAGGGAGGTCATGACGCAACCACCCCAAGCAGAGGGCCTAGCCCTCAGCTGAACACCATCATGACATGACACATACTTCATAGTGAAACCATTTTATATGGTTATTTGACCTATTTCTTAAGGATATTTCCTTTACCAGAATCCGCAAAACTTGTCACATCGCGAATCCCTTGGTCGCAGCATGACCACCCGTCGCTCAAAATTTCCCATGCTTGCATACATGCCCATCATAATGCGGCCTATGGGTCATGACATGATCTGCATTAGCTGTTGAAATTTCATCAAAGGGCTCACCCTGGTCCTGCTCTTCCATTCATCCGACAGCCAAAGCACCACCTGTGCCTTGATCCACATCCCAAAACATCCCATTGAGATGCTCCTAACCTGAAAATTTCAAGTCAAATCCTAGTTTTTAAAAAAAACTCTACTCTGAGATCAAAAATTCAAATTCCTTCTAAAATTCAAAACTCGTAGAAGACAAGAGGTTTTACAATCTCCCCACCATAGCACTTCTCATCCTCGAGAAGCCTTAGCGGCCTTCAAATACAAATCTTGAGCTATCTCGATCGTCAATTCATGATTAAAAGGGACGATTCCAAGTCATGGTGCTCTCCACAATCAGAATTGCCTACTAAAAATGCATTCTTAGCAGTTGGTTATCCTCTATTCGATTCTAATACTGCACTCAATCACACACAAAACACTGGTCGATCCTCCTCTGACCGATCATTCCCGAAAATGATTATCCACACCCACCAATGCACTATCATATCTCTCGGTGCCGATGAATTGACTCTTGAAGGCGTCCCGTGACTGTCCAAACATCCACACCAAAGTCCATACCCAACTCATTGTAATTCCATGGTTGGTTCCTCAACCAACCAAATCCATCGTCGTACTTCACCTGAGATTAATGACCCATCTCTAATCCAACTCACTCTTGGATCACGTCAACTCACCCCTGAGCCCGATGGAAACACACGAGCTTTGCCCAATATCTCATCCAAATCCTAAAGTTGGTATTCACTAAAGAACCAAACATAATTATATTTACCCACACATCGATCTCCTGATGTCATCTTGACTGTCCAATAACTGTTCTCATCATACCCACAAACATACCCACACGAGGGTTGTACCTCCTCAACCCATGCTCCTTTCATTACTGCACGTAATGACCGGATGTGACTGTCCCACTCACATCTAAGAGACAACATGAAATATCAATCTCCACTCGTTCTTGGCTCACCAACGTCACCCTCAACATCCACCGAATTTCTATTCACAGTGAGGGTAATATCCTACAAAGGTTGATGGTGCACTCCCCACCATATGACTCCCCTTATACCGCTCCTCGAGCATCAACCCAACTGGATCCCATCATCACATGCATGTTTCTCCTCTAGAGCCATGCTCACCCATATTTCCAACCCCTGACACCATCCATCCATGACGTCACAATCCATCAAAGAGGAAACACCTCCCATTCCCATCCAACACCTTGGGTTTCCATGCCCGCAAATGTTTCATCAAAACCATTAGTCCTCAACTCACACACAACTGTTCACCGATCCAAAACTAAACAGGTACTATGCTTAACTGGCGCGTACTACCTCAATCTCATCCAAACCAACAGGTGTACACTTCCATACAATCTGTCCGCACACTCCCACAAGTTGCGTGTCATCGAATCTAGGCTAACTCACCTTAACAACTGACCATGCTCCTTTGCATGCCAATCCCATCATCACACTCATGTCGCTCCTCCCGATCCATGCTCACCCATATTTCCAACCCCTGACACCATCCATCCATGACGTCATCATTCATCATAAAGGCGATACCTCCCATTCCCATCCAACACCTTGGGTTTCCATGCCCACAAACATTTCATCAAAATCACTGGTCCTCTGCTCACACATGGCCGTTCACTGATCCAAAAATAAACATGTGCCACACTTAACTAGTGCGTAATACTTCGATCTCATCCAACCAACGGGTGTACGATTTCGTACAACCCGATCACACACTCCCATGAGTCGCACACCATCAAATAGTCTCACACACCTTAAGAACTGTCCACGCTCCTCTACATGCTAATGTCATATGTCCAGAAGCACCTTCATGATTTTTCTAGCAAGCCTAAGATATATCACTTTTTCCATGGAATACCACATGATCACCCACCACATAGACATCGTTCCAATATCTCAAGTGTCTACCCACACTCTCACCGCCCCACCAAAAGCGTATCCATAATCAATAGGGTCAAACAACCTGTCGATCTTTCCCTCGAAATCTAGTTTTGATACCAAAATCACCAGCACTCAGAGTGATTACATCATGAAATCCCAAAGAATTTCTACACCTTCACCACATATCTAATAGAACATCCAATGCATCAATATCAAACCCAAAACATCTACCTATGTTTCTCATCTCCAAGGCATTCATAGGGATAGCTAACCCTCTCTCAGGTTACCCTCATACATACATCACCCGAATCACCAATATCCCGATCCACATATCAAGGAACCAGGCTCTCCCACCTAACCCATAAATAATGCCTCACATAGGTCACAGCTTGCAAGAAATCTCTCTGTTCCCCTCTCAAATATCACAAGGAAAATCAAGTGCTGAAATACTCACTATAGGGTTCTCACATATACATATCAGGCATCACATGCCAAGTCATCAACCCAATTTAGGGCACTGATCCTCACTGGGAATTCACATACATGAATTCCCCCATGAGGACCCGTGTTGAGTAAGCCATTTCCACACGGTTCAGTTCAGTAGAATGCCACCATTGTAAGTTTTAGGCGCAACAGAAGCATCAGATAGGGCATGCCCAACTCATCTTTTGTCGTGATCGATGATTAATCTGAGATTTACATGACGATAAACTCCATGATCAACAGAATTAAATCAAAGAATATAGACAATAGAAAAACACTATAACCAAAGTACAAGATCATTACATATTATTTATAATTAATTTAAGTAATTAAGAATTACCTTGCAAGGAATTCCTTCTTCGTTGATGGATCTAACAACATATCTACGTCGTACCATCATTGTATTGTAGGAATCAAGAATAGATTCCCTCTAGCGGTGATCCACATGTATTTCACAAACCACTGAACACTGCCATAGGAATCTCCAAGTGCTATTACAACATATCCTGATGCTTGCGTTGTTCGCCTTTGATCGCCCCTAGAATCACTTCAAGGAAGAGTTCTCTTCAATCTTTCTAGACTTGAGAGTAGTGGTGGAGGAGGATCGCTCTCTATTCTTGAGAGCATTCTGGGAGAGGGAGCTCTCTAGGGATTGAGTGGATTCTCTCCATATCTCATTTTTCACAACAAAAAATGAATTGGCTCACTTAAGAAAATAATATAATTAGGTTTATATACCGCTAGAGTTAGAAAATAATAATTGCACATGCACCCTTGTTATTTAAGTAATCCCTATGGAACTCTATGTCTATATTAATAATAATAATAATAATATTATTTCTTAACATGCACTAAACTCGCGAATTAAATTAAATATTATTTATTCAAATAATATTCAATATATATTATTTCTCAACAGACCATTAAACTCGGTTCGTTATTCCTCCACAATACTTATCGGGCCTTGAATAAAGACTATTTATTTAATAAATAAATATCACTGTATTATTTTCCAATAAATAATTAAATATTACATTCACTAAATAAAAAATAAATATTTATTAAATATTTCACTCACATGAATAACTAGTGATAAAATATATGTGATCAAGAAAACATGAATAATTATTAAACCATGTATTAGAATAATATTTATTTAACTTGTTAAATAATAAATAATAATATTATTTTAACTAAGATTCTGGATACAATTAGTGTTTGACCCTCTAGGCCTCTTTCTTAGTGACATTAGGCGAAACACCCCAAAGTCCAACGTTAGCATCTAACATCACACCAAGACACCCATAGAGGAATAATTTAATGCCTCAATGAAATAATACCTCATATGGATGCTTACTATGTAATATAATCCATTTATCATGATATCTCTAATCAAGCAGGCTTCATGCTGGTGCCACCAACGTATGTGCTCAATATATATTTCTTTGAATTTTTGGAAATTGAAATTGCCTATAGAACACAATGACCATGAATTTATTTAGGCTATATCATTTCAATCAAATGGTTTGAGATATCAACTTATGTTAAATAACAGAAGGGACAAATCATTTCTCGCATTATTTATTAATGAAATATTACTCGTGACACACCCAACGTAGCCTATCTCGTCATGAACATATTTCATTACAGTTTTCATCAATAAATCAAAGTATGTAACTTATAATAATCATTAATAATAATATTAAAGTCTAAGAATGAATACATGTTTGCAGATATGAACATTCAATGACACTTATAAATGTAGATTTCCTACTAGCGGGTCTCATTCTCATAATATCCTACACTGGATATTATCAAGGATGTACACCATGAGAAGGTGCCTCAAAGTCCTATGAGTCTCCAACCTTAACATCCCGTATAATTTATGTCCTTCAAATTATTTCATCAGGATATATAACATATATTTAAGAATACTATCCTGACACTTCTGGGTTCTCATCATATCGAGGAATTTCTATGACCTTTTAGTGAGAGAACTACCCTTAGGACATTATCACATACTATATTATGCAGAAGAAAAATCATGATGTGATAATGTGTTTATTAATATTCAAAATAATGAATACATGGTATCATAAAGTACACAGAAGCTGGTTCTAGGGCACCAAATCCAACAGACTCTTACTTGCATTAGTGCCAACTGCTAACAACCTTCATCCCTCTAGCTGTCACATGATAATCATGATTTTTATGAGATATATGCCTTTAGTCAATGGGTCTACCATGTTTTCTTCAGTGGGAACTCCTCTTACGCAACTTCACCCCTCTGAGAAAAATCACTCAAGAGGTGATATTTCTTGAGTATGTTCTTTGTCCGTTGGTGTAACCGTAAATCTTTTGCAAGAACCACCGCTATAGTATTATCACAATATAATGTGATATATTATTTACTACTAGGTTCCACATCAAGCTCTTGGATAAATTTTCATATCCAAATGACTTTCTTGGCTGCATAAAAAGCTGCTATATATTCAGACTCCACTGTAGAATCGGCGACAAATGACTATTTTAAATTCTTCCAACTCATAGCTCCTCCACTGAGACTGAAAACATATCCTGACTGTGACTTCATATCATTATAATTTGTTTGAAAAATGATATCTGTATAACCCCCAATGACTAGCTTCTCATTTTCTCCATATGCTAGGAACATATATTTAGCTCTTCTCAGATACTTATAGCCTTAACACATAACCAATGCTATTCTCTTAAATCAGCTCGATAGTGCCTACTGTAGTACCCTCGGTTTCTGAAGTTTCATCTTCTGCATGACTTCTCAGGGATGAAAAGACGTTGGTGAGGAGGTTGTAATATTCTGATACCTTGATCGAGTAAGTTTCCCCTTCTACTAAGACCCTTTTGGTAAAAAATCCTTATATGCAGTTTTCTGGGGTTTATTGTAGGTTTTTGGACAGGTACACGTTGTGTACTTGAAGTACACGATGTGTACTTGGAAAACAATTCATGTCATGATGTGGGGGTCACGTCGGGAGCTGGTGAACATCGTTTACCTAAGGTACACATCGTTTAGGGTTTAAATAATGGATTTTGAGCCCGAGGTGATGGATTTTTCGACGTACTTATCCAGCATGGCCTACACGTCGTGTACTTGAGGTGCACATCATGAGCCAGCACGTGCCCAGTTTAAAGTCACACTTGTAGCTATTTTGTCGCATTCTTTTTCTTGTATCTTCATGGATCTCTACTCTAGGTGTCCCTAGGCGACTTTTAGAGGCGTTCCACCATCCGAGTAAGGGATTTTCATCCGTTTCTTTGTTTCGGTTCACCGTTCTTCTTCCGTCTACTTAGATCTATTCTCCTATCCCATTAGTTTCTCAGATCTACACCCATTATGGGTATATCTAGGTTGGTTAATTCCAAATAAGTTGAGTTTTGGATTTTTTGTTGATAGAAGAAGAGATCTGAGGCCGTTTGGTGGAGAATCAACCCGGTTTTTGTGAGCGTTCTTCATTTGTTGTTGAGTTCCATAAAAACCTTTGAGGTAGGTGGATTCAATCTAAAATCCTCTTGTTAGAATTGATTTTCTTAGTTTCAAATTGGTTTATTTGAATGGAATTGATTTTTAAAATCATGGAATAAATCTTCTTTAGTGATGACTTATGGTTTTAGTGAAATTGTGAAATCTTGGTGAATTGTTGTGAAAAGTGATTTAGGTTCTTGAATTTAAAATGATGATTTTAAATTATTGATTTGATAGAATTTCTAAATGGTTTGAATTAAAATGGTATTTTAATAAAAATGGTGTTTTATTGAAATGGTTGAGCATCAAAATGATTTTGATGGAAAATGATTTTCAATAAAAAGATGTTTTTATTGAAAAGGTGTTTTGGCATGATCCTTGGGCATGTTGGTGTGTGTGTTCATATTTCATAAATGAGGATTGGTTGAAATATGACCTTGTTCTTGGTGCCAAAGGGTTAATGGAACATGGGATATAATTACCTTATGACGACTTGGTAGATCGATGAGAAACCGCTCATGAGTATGGAACTGTCATAACGTAGCATGCATGGTTGGTTGCATGGGTTTGTGGAATGGTTGGATATACCAAAAAGGGATATTTTGAGATGGCTTTAAAACTTGTTTAGTTATTTTTTTGGAAAAATAAGTTTCTAGAAAAATTGGTTTCAATCGCACTTGTATGCTTTTGGTTATAAATGGTTTTTGGAACTTGTTTATATTTAGTTATAAATTGTTTTGAGAAATTGTTTTATATAAACTATTTTATATAAATGTTGCTAAATATTCTATCATAATGGAATGAATAAGGAAGTCATTGGGGGAAAATCTACTGAGTTTTATACTCACTCCTGCTTTGGCACTTTGGTGCTTTTGCAGATGCTATCTTTCGGGACAGGGGAAAAGGTAACGTGTCTCACATTTTTAGTACCACTTCATGAGACTTGGGATGTTTGGTGATGTTGGAGCTTGGAGATGGTGGAGCATGGAGTCTTGTGATCTTCCTGGATTCTATAGTTGTTTTCCACTGTGCACTTTGATGTTTGATTATCTTCTGCTATTGTGCACTTTGGATGACTTGTTTTAATAATGCGGTTGAATTGCATTATTTTTCATCATGCATTATATAGTGGTTGTTTGGTTGTGGTTGCGTGTTTTGTGGTTTGTTTCTTAAAGGGTAATTCGTCCCCCACTTGATTTTTGAAACCCTTTAGCATTTATTTCCATCCTTTGGCATCTTGGGGATGTTGCTTAAGTCCAAGTAATGACTCATTGTGATCTCAAGCCAATGAGAATGAGCAGGTCATTACACCTACCATGCTCAATGAGTAGGCAACTTCAAGTTTAGTACATAACATGACATACAAGATTAATCCTATATTTGAAGCATATGAGATCTTACCCATTCTCTCTTTCTCCTATTGTGTCTGAGGATACATTTTCATAGAAAAATATATACCATGTGACACTAGAACCAATCCCCTCTTGGATTATTCCATACTAAATCTCTTTAGTATTTGGTCAATGTATATAATTTGACTTAGTCCAAGAAGCCTCTTGGATCTATCACGAATGATATTGATCCCTAGAATATAGGGTGCTTCGCACAAGTCTTTTATTGAGAAACACTTGTTTAACTAGTCCTTAACAGACTGTAAGACTGGTATGTCATTTCCAATAAGTAATATGCCATCAATATATACTACTAAGATAACGACCACATTCCCACCAAACCTCTTGTAAACACATGAATCACATTTTTTCTTAATGAAACCAAATTATTTTATAGCTTTATTGAATTGAATAATCCATGGACTTGAAGATACTTTGGGATGTTTTTTTAATAAAGTTTTATTTTTATTGAAAACCGACCTTTTGTAAAGGAATGTTTTTATAAATCAGGTGAAAGAAGTGTTGCTAAAAGTTTTAACTTGTTTGCTGAGAAGTTGTTGAAATATGAATGAATAAAGTGTTTTTGAAAATTTTGAAAATCAGATGCTCAATTAGATGATCCATTGGACCCATTCCATCAGATTGAGTTGTTTTTGAAAAGTCATAAGTTTAAATGAAGAAAGTTGTAAAGTGAGAATGTCAGAAAGTTGGAAAGTTGTAAATTTTTTTAAAATAAACCAGACATTGCTTTTCTGTTCTTTCAACTTCCTAAACATCATGAAGAAATTTTGATACAAGAAAGAGTTTTTATAATAAAAGAGATGTGTGAGTTTTTGGAATTTCCAAAGTTTAAGTTTTTCGGATGCAGATCATCAAATTCAGACGCACCAGACACAGAAGTTGTCAAAAGGATTGAAATTTTGTTTTTGCTGAAATTCAAATAGTTTTCAAAGTTGTTAATAAGATTACATGAAGACACAAATCCACCAGAGGATATGCAGATACCAATCCATAAGACAAATATTTGTTATGAAATTTGAAGATGATCAGTTGAAGAAGTGCGATGACTCAAGAAATTTGAAGTTGTTTCACCACAAAAGTTGATCAGATGCAGAAGTTGTTAAAATAATTTAAGTTTTATATCAGAAAGGAGGCAGGTGTTGAGTTCTTAAAAAGATAAGTTTTGATCCAAGGATTTAGGCACCAATTTTTTCAGAATAACTGATGGAACCGATTCATTGAATGTGCTATTGACACTGATCCATCAGATGATCATTTGACACCGATAATGTATCAGTTGTATAGTTCCATCAGAACCTATATGACTGGATTGAAGAACTGATGAATAGATGAAGAATGAGAATAAAAATGTGAGACATATATAAGTTGTTACTGAAAAGTCGTTTTAGATAACTGAAGTATTTAGAAATTGAAACAATGTTGTAAATCATTTTCAATTGTCTTGAGGCATCATAGTGAATAATGATACTTTTTTTCTAGTAGTTCAACTTATTTTGTTATAATTGGTTCAAGATCATTGGAGTGTGCAATTATATTTTTATATTTCAATTGGATCAAGTTAATTGAAATGAGGAAAAAAGTTCTGAATTGAGATTTTTTGGATCATCATTTCCGAACTGAAGTTTTATTCTTTAAAATGGTTTTCTATCTTGTTTAAAGATAGTAAATTTGAGAAGTGTTGTGAAGAATCAAAAATATTTGATAAGTCACTAGAAGATTTGAGGAGATTTCAAATAGTCAAAATGAATCTCAAATAAACGTGAAATTCAAAGTTTTGGAATTTGGGTGAGTAGAAAAAATATTTCAGTTTCTCGCTATTACTATTATAGGAGCACCTATAAATAGAGGTGTAAAGTAAAATGGAACTTAACACTGTTCACCAGTGCATAAAAGATGAATCTATGCAGAATTGGTGTCAGAAGTGAGTTTGGAAACTGAATTTGTTTTGCGTTGAAGAAGAGTTTCTGGACAAAGGGTTCTGATCAGAAGATCAGACTGGAGATAGTTCAGATTACTGGACAGAGGGTTATCGGTTTGAGAAAAATTGGATTGAGTATTTGAATATAAGTTTTAGAATTTAAAATTTATTGAATTAGGTAGATCATGAAGTTTTTTAATAGGTACAGATTGAGAAAAGGTGATTCAAACAAAGTCTATCGGACTAAGTTCATCAGACCGAGGCAATTAGACCCAGACACACCAGACTGAGGTTCTGAATGGATTCTTGTGGAGTAGAAAATATTTTTCATTTTATTTTATGTCTCAAAATTTTTGTAAGAATTTTTTTTATAAACTTATGGGAGTCAGTATAATCATTCCTATTGGGAGATAGAAGGTGTATAATGGGAGTTGACACAAGTTGTATTCACTTCTTGATAATAGTGAATTTCTATAGACCCATAGGAGTGGCTTTGACAAGGATGTAGGTTCTGAAACTGAGGTCGAACCATGTAAATTTTGTGTTCCTTGTTTATATTTATATTTCTTCATGCACCTGAGTTTATAAAAAGTTGATGAGAAAATAACCCTAACAAGTTTTAGGGGTTAAATTTACTAAATTTAAAATTTTTAAAAAGGTAACAACTGATTCAACCCCCCTTCTTTGCTGTTTTATGATCATTTGGAACTTCAATTGGTATCAAAGGGAAGATGTTGAATCCTTATCATGAATAATCTCAATTTTTTCAACAGTAGATGAATTATTACATTTGATGGAAAAATTATTATGGTTGAAAAAACAAGATGATTACATATCTCCTATCTCTTGTCTTAGAAGTTATTGATGTTGCTATAATTGGGTTTTCACCCATTGAGAAATATTCCCTAAATACTTTTTCTGGCAAGAAATATATTGAAGTTGATGGAAAAACTAGAAATGTTATTCTTATGTCTTTGTCAGAAAATGTTTATATAAAGGCGATGAGTCTCAAAACAAAAAAGATTATATGGGACAAGATCGAGAGTATTTTTTTAAGGAAATACTAAAGTGAAGGAAACAAAGCTACAAATCTGGCATAGAAAATTTTAAGACATAAGAATAAGAGATGAAAAAACTATTTATGCTTACTTAATCAGAGTAAATACAGTTTTTTATATCATAATAGGTTTCGAAGATGTCTTGAAAGATTCTACAATTGTGAAAAAACTCATGAGAAACTTTCCAGATAGGTTTGATTCTAAAATTTCTGCTTTAGAAGATAAAGATGATTTATCTCTTGATAAACTGCATAACTTTCTTGTTTCTTATGAAATGAGAAAAGCTCTAGTGGTCAAAAAGAAGATGAAATATGAAATGATTTTTGAAGATATAAGAAATGAAATTAATTTTGAAGCTATGAGAAAGATGAAAATTCAAGATGTTCAATATGTCGATCTTTGTGATTCTAAAGGTTAGGAGGATGATGAGTTAAATAAAAAAAAATCATGTCTCTTATATTCAAGAATTATTAGAGAGGAATAGGAAAGTATGAATAAAAAATTCCTCTCAAATTTTTTGAGTGTGGTGGAATTAAACATTTTTCTATGAATTGCCCCAAAAATAAAGTTGGTAAATTTGAAGATCATTTTGAAGAAAAACCTTGATGGAAGAAGTTTGAAAAAGCTTCCAAGAAAGAAAACAAGCACTTTGGTGAAAAGAAGAAGTTCACTAGAAAAAAAAGAAGTATGATGATTAAGAAAGTTGAATCGAACTCAATTGACAACAATTATTTATAAGATTAAAGTTTATAAAAGTTCACAACATTCATTGAAAAAGTTGAGAAAAAATATATTCCTCAGATAGTGAAGAAGAAGGAGGCAAAGAATCTTATAGAGAGTATTAGTTCATATCAGAACTTGTTGCATGTCTTGAGAAAAATATAAATCTCAAGAAAGAAATTAGAGTGATAAAGAAAGATAGCGGAAAAGTTTTTTAAGGTGGAAAATATGTTTTCAAGAAGGAAGAAGACATCCAAGAGATCTTAAGTTACAAACTAAGAATTGTCGAACATGGAAAGATGATTGAAGATCATAGTAAGAAGTTGGTAGCTAAGGAAGGTGAAGTTAACAAGTCTCAGTCAAAACTTCTTGAGGCTGAAAGTAATTTAAGAAAGTTGAATGAAAACTTCATAAAGGCTTTGGAAGTAAAAGATGAATCATCTAATGATGTCAAAAAACCTCACTCCAAAAATTAGGTTAAATCTACACCCACTAAACTAAAATGTTTGCCTTATTTTTCTAACATTTCAGGTGTGAATAAAAGTGTGGAGAAATATTGGTTTGATAAGGGATGTGAAAAACCTCTCACATCTATAAAAGTTGAAAATTACTCCTAGAGGAAAGTTATCACACACACAGAGGTAACTACTTCTTCAATGAGGAACTATGGAATCTATTCATATACCAAATCTTGTGTATCATGAGCACTAACTCATCGAAGTAAATATTTATCCCACTATCCTTTTTGAGGATGTGGTCCCTCTCAAGAATGACAGCTTGTCTGGCGACAATCACTTTCTTGTCTGAGGGGTTGTGTAGGTAGTATCCCCTTGTTTCCTTAGGATACCCTATAAAGATATATTTTGTGTCCCATGGTGCTAGTTTGTTTCCTAAAAAGACCTTAACAAATTCCTCACAACCCCATACATGTGTATGTGATAGAGGCGAGTTTCTTTCCACTCCATTACTCAAAGGGAATTCTATTTTCCACTTTAGTTGGTACCTGATTTAATGTATATGTCGTAGTTTGTAATTCATATACCCAAAGTGATAATTGAAAATATTTATGACTCATCATTGACCTTATCACGTCTAATAAGGTCAAATTCCTCCTTTCACTAACACCATTCCATTGTGGCGTGTAAGGTGAATTGATTTGAGATAAAATCCAGAACTCTAGTTGAATGTCGATAAACTCTTGGTTAAGATATTCACCACCTCGATCTAATTGAAGATTCTTTATCTTATTTCCAAGTTGATTATATACTTCATTCTTAAATTTTTTGAATTTCTCAAAGGACTCAAACTTATACCTCATCAAGTAGATATAACCATATCTACTCAAGTCATCAGTAAAAGTTATGAAATAAGAATACCCACGTATAGCTTCTACTAGAAATGGTATATACACATCAGTGTGTACCAATCCTAGAAGCTCTATTCCCTTTAACCTTTTCCACTGAATGGTGGTTTGGTTATTTTTCCTTGTAAATAAGCATAACATATTTCAGTTGGTTTTATCTCAAAAGATTCTAAATAACTATCTTGATAGGACCTTGTCCACCGAATGGTGGTTTGGTAATTTTTCCTTGTAAACAAGCATAACATTTTTAAGTGGTTTTAGCTCAAAAGAGTCTATTTTTTTAAAAGGTTGGGGACGAAGCCTCAATTTATTATTTTAAAGAAAAGACCTCTTAAGACAAGGTAGAGGGAGACCCATAACATAGCCTGAAGGCCCAAGGCCAAGTGGCCTGGATACAAGGCTTGAAAGCCCATTTTTTGGCCCAAATGACCCCTCAGTGAATAGTACTGCTATAGTACCCGTGCTGCTACAGTTCCTGCTACAGTACAGCCACCGTTACAGTACCTGCAACTGTCCCTCCGCTGCTACAGTGCCGCCGCTACTACAGTTCCACCGCTGCTACAGTACTGCTACAGTGCTCTGCTATAGTACTGCTACAGTACGGAAAATCGCCCCTGCCCGGATTTGATCCTGGGTCTTTTGGATGCCAAACAGGAGCCTGTACTACTAGTTTACAGGCTCGTTGGAACTCAAAAGAGTCTAAATAACTATCTTGAAAGATATTTATTAAACACTTATTGTATACACGACTAAGATGATGATGTCATAGCTAGGTGTTATATGAGTCACTTGAACATGATTTTTTATCTATTGTCAATAATTTTTTTAATTTAATACATAAAGACCGTTATTTAAATCTTCTATACCATAACATATGTTGTGTTTATAAAAGAAACAACTATTATTTCCAAATTTTAAAATAAAACCATCTATACCTAAGCATGATATATAAATTATGTTCTTGGTAGTAGTTTTTATATAATAATAATCTCTTAAAACAAATATAATTCTTATTGGAAATGAAATGTGGTAGTCTCTAATGGCCATAAAAACCAACCTCTCACCATTGACAACTCAAAAATCCATATCTCTTCTAGAAATCTTTTAGAATCTAATTGGTTACTGCATTTGGATAAAAATGCGATCACCACAAGCTATATCTAATACCCGATGTGTAGATATTGAAAGATTACACTCTATAACGAACACACCTTTATCTTCTTCTTTCTTATCGATGTTATTTCTCTTTCAGTGACCTTGATTTCCAAATGAAAAGTATAATCCTTACTTTTCATTACCCTACCTATGGATCTTCCTCTTCTTAGAAGGATGGTGCTCGTGAGATTTAGACTTGTTATGAGTCTTGAGCCCCTTCACTTTGTTCTTCCTTTTTTAATTAACCATAATGATTACAGATTTGTCATGCCCCATATCCTTATCCACTTGATGAATCAGAGTAAGAAGTTTCGAAAGAATATTCTCATTATTGTTCATGTTATAATTAACAATAAAACTAGGGAAAGACTTGGGTAGTGGGGAAACTATGAGATCTGTGCGCAACTCATCTGAGAATTTAATCCTTAAGACGTCTAAGCGTTCAATTTAGCTAATAATATTGACTATATGAGGCCCAAATGACACTAAATCTCCAAGCTTAGTTGTAAACAGAGAATTTGAGATCTCATATCTCTCTTATCTCACCTTCTATTGATAGAGACTCCAAAGGTGAGACATCATGCTATACGTATCCATGTCCTCATGTTTCTTTGGAAGCTCATTGGTGATGGATGATAGCATGAAACACTAAATATCTATAGCATCGTTCAAATTTTTCTCATAGAGAGATGAATCTTCTCCACTAGCCTCTTTACCAGGTTCTTTAGGAATAAGTTTTTCCATAACATACAATTTCCTTTCATGGCGTAGGATAATACATAAGCACCTTTGCCACTCTTGATTTTTTTATCAGTGATAAGGATATCCTTCTCAATTATGGATCACAATGATATGTTTGAAGTCATTTTTATTATCATTTCTATAAATAATATGAGTATAATTTTATTATTTTATCTAATTAAATTTAGACAAATAAATAAATATTATATTTATTAATCTTCTAGTATTTTATTAAAACCCAATACCCATCACTATTGACTATAGAATATCTTTTTTCTTAAATATTCTAGCAGTAAGGATCCATATTCCCCTTCTCATCACCCCAATTTTGGGCGATTAAGCAATTTTAAGGGTTTTAGGTAGGCATTCTAAATACCAACTGTATTAACTAACAATTCCTTGATCTGTTGAGTGGACACCCCAATCCTGAAATCCTGAAACTATATTTCCTCAACCTTTGCCTCTTAGTTACACCAATTCATTCTTTGACAGTCAACCCTTGATGTGAACTAATTTAAGTCAACCCAAAACTTCAAGTTATAATTCCCTGATAATTGAAAGCACCGAAACTTTGGTTGGTTAAACACTTTGAACTATGGTTTGATTTTAACTTAAGTAATACAAGGCTATACCGACTTAATATATATAATTGAGGGATTTTATCTTTATAAGTAAATTTCCAATTATTATCTTTATTACAGGCTTGTTAACATTAAGTGGATTTACTCAAGTGATTAACCATGTCTTAGATAATGTTTATGCATAAGACATTTTATTTTAGTCCTATCTTGAATGCTTGTTAATTCATTAATTCATGGAAACGTGAAAAAACATCCATAATGAAATAACCATGCTACTTAAAATAAATAAAATAATAAAGTAGTATTATTATGTGCTTTTACTAATGGTTATTTTATCCAGTAGATGATAAACTAACCATTGGCCTAGGGGAAAACACCTCAAACCATTTATGGTTCTTGTTGCAGTTTCCACATGTCCACCTATGCATCTCTCTTGGATTTGTTTTGTCTCGGATCCAAACTTGAACCGCTTCCATTAGCTTGTGAGCTTCATCCATTACATATGCTTTTATTCACACGTTGGTGAGAGGAACCAAATGATTGGTTAATGAGTTTTTACAAAAGAAACCATGGGTATGAAAACCCTTAGATAATGAGATTAGGGATGACTTGCAGGCCAACAATCTAATTTAATAATAAATTAAAAGTAACCAATCACATAAAAATGTCTGGTCTATGCTCATGATCATCCACGTACATGAAATAAATTATACATTTAATAAAATTAGCATTCAATTATAATCGTTCTTATTTAAGATAAATCACACTCGAATCAATTAATTATATTTTTAATTAATCTTTTCTTTTATCTTAATTCTTATCTAAATTTTCTTGAGATTCTCATCCATCATAATTTTAAAAAAATTAAATAAATTTATTTAAAATTAAATGTGTACAAAAATACACCTTGGAGGCAACATGGTGAGTACCTGTTCGAACTACCCAATGTGTATTATATTCGTATACTGTTCACTCACACAATATCTAATATACACGACTTATCACATAATGTCACAGTGTGTACCATCAACTTAATGACCACACAGAACACATGATATTTACATAACGTGTGATATTTTGATGCATGTAGAGTAATAACTATATTATGATTTATACATGATATGCAGTTCTAAAAATTACATAGAAAAACAATTAGAAATTTAATATATATTAAACCTATCACATGGTGTGTACTATCAATTTAATGACCACGCAAAACACATGCTGATAATTTTTAAGAAGTATAATATATTAATTTTTAATTATGTGTAATTTGGTAAAAGTATACGAAGTGTGCATTCTAGGTACACATCATGTATTATTCTCTCCGTCTATCTACAACACATTCCTAAGGACTTGATGTGTAATTTTTCCGTGGAAAATATTGGAGTATATGACACGTGGTCTTTGAGTTACATGTTCACCAGTCATGTAGTCCGTGTAAGAAGATAAATGTCCTATTTTTGACTAAAGGGCTACACATCATGTACAGAAGTTACATGATGTGTAATCCAACCAACTGTGTGCCAGGCTGGCCTGGTCAACACACAATGTGTAATTAAATACACTGTGTGTAATAAATTCACACGACTCAAATTAATTTTGAATTAATTCATGGTGCATTAAACATGGGTACACACCGTGTACCTCTGGGTTACATGGAATTTACTCTTATGTTGTCCATCCATAATCCTCGGTACCTCTAGTTGAGATCTTCAAATTTGTTTCATTCATAAAATTAATCGATTTGATTATATTTGAAAGAATGAAGAGAAAGAATACCAAATATCATGATTTAGATTAAAGAAAAATTTAATTGGAATTGAAAAATACAAAAAAAAAATGCGTAAATCAATAAATGATATTTAAATAATTATAAATAATTATGTGATCACTCTGATACCACATGTATGTTCTGAGCATTGTGGAAGTGTTAGATGGGGCATGTATAAATCATCTTTTTTTGTGATTGATGATTAATCTGATATTTACATGATAATAAATGTTGTGATCAATATAATTGAATAAAATAATATAGACAATATAAAAACACCAGAACCAAAGAACAAGATCATCACATATTATTTATAATTAATTTAATTAATTAAGAATTTCCATGTGAGGAATTATTTCTTCATTGATGGATATGAAAACGTCTCTACATCATACCGTCATTGAATTGTAGTAATCAAGAGTAGATTCTCTCCCGTGGTGATCCAAATGTGTTCCACAAACCTTAAAACATTGTTGTAGGAATCTACGAGTGCTAGCATGAAAAATCTTAATGCTTGCATCATTTTACTTTGATCTCCTCAAGAATCGCTTCAAGGAAGGGTTATTTTCAATCTCTATAGACTTGAGAGTGATGGTGGAGGAGGACCACCCTTCGTTCTTGAGATCCTTATGGGAGAAGGAGTTCTCTAGGGGTTTAGAGGATTATCTCTAGATCTCATTGTACATAATAAAAAATGAACTAGCTTGTTTAAGAAAATAATATAATTGGGTTTATATACCATTAGAGTTAGAAAATAATAATTGCACATACACCCTTATTATTTATGTAATCCATGAAAAACCCCATGTCAATAATAATAATAATAATAATAATAATAATAATAATAATAATAATAATATTTCTTGACATGCACTAAACTCGTGAATTAAATTAAATATTATTTATTCAAATAATATTCAATATATATTATTTCTCACCAGATCATTAAACTCGATCCGTCATACCTACACAATATTTATCAAGCCTTTAATAATGACTATTTATTTAATAAATAAATATCATTGTATTATTTTCTAATAAAAAAATAAATATTATATTCACTAAATAGAAAATAAATATTTAGTAAATATTCTGCTCATATAATATTCTCTTGAATAATTGGTGAAAAAATATATGTAATCAAGAAAACATGAATAATTATTAAACCATGTGTGAGAATAATATTTAATCAACTTGTTAAATAATAAATAATAATATTATTTAATCGAGATTCTAGATACACTTAGTGTGTGACCCTTTAGGCCTCTTTCTCAATAGCATTAGGCGAAAAAACCCAACGACCAATGTTATCATCTAACAACATGCTAAGACACCCATAAAGAAAGAATTTAATGTTGTAACAACATAATACCTCATATAGACTCTTACTGTGCAATATAATCCCTTTATTATGATATCTCTAATCAAGTAGGTTGCATGTTAGTGCCATCAACCTATATGCTCAATGTCTCTTTCGTTGACTTTTTGAAAATTGAACCTACCTATAGAATATCATGGACATAGATTTATTTAGGATATATCATTTCCATCAAAGAGCCTGAGATATCAACTTCAGTTAAAGAACAAAAGGGATAAATCCTTTCTCACATTATTCATTAATGAAATATTACTCATGATAAACCCAATGTATCCTACCTCACTAAAAAAATATGTAATCACGATTTTCATCAATACATCAAAGTATGAAACTTATAATACTCATTAATAATAATATCAAAGTCTAAGGATCAATAAATATGTCCGCAGATAAGAACATCCAATGACACATATAAATATGGATTTCCTACTAATGGGTCTCGTTCTAATAATATCCTATGAGTCTCCACCCCTGACAGTCTTTATCATTTGTGTCCCTAAAACAATTTCATCTAGCTATAGAACATATATTTAAGAATACTATCGTGAAAATTTTGGGTTCCCATCATAGCGGGGAACTACTATGACCTTTCAGTGTGAAAACTACTCTTAGGACATTATCACATACTATGTTATGTAGAAGAACAATCACGATGTGATAAAGAGTTTATAAATATTCAAAACAATGAATACATGTTATCATAAAATACATATAAGTTGGTTCTAGGGAACCAAATCCAATAGAATCTATATGGGAAAATACTATATAGGTTGTTGTTGACACTTTTAGTAACTACATTTATTTCTTAATCACCCATAAGGGGTTCATCACGATTACACCCAATGCCTGTACCGACCCATTAATGGGTCACTACACATCCTTTATAAGAGGGATTGTATAGTCACTGCCAAATAAAATATCTTTATAGAATACACATGACCTGTCATCAGAAAAAAATACAATGCTTCAGTTGAGTAGAATTTCACCAACAAGTTATATAGAAAAACACCATAGAAGTTATTTTTGACACTTTAAATGATTGGATCCTCTGTTATTAGTGATATTAATCAAACACAAGCATGAAAATGTCATGTGATTCTTATGTTCTAAGAATGATGCATGTACATTGACCTCTTAATAATGGGATAAGATCCAAAACCATAAATATAAATATCAAACACACACATCATATTTGAATTAATACCTTAATAGTAACATCGAAAAATTAGAATAAAAATCCCATATCCCTAGTAACCTGAACTTCCCATCGAAAAAGATGTTCGCGAAGCATCAGTTTGAGGTCCATCACAAGATCTAACACAATTCTAGTCCTAGTCTACCATATCTTAAATAGTAATATAGATAAAAAACACTCTTACACCACTTTGTAACACCCTGACCCTAGGATACACGAAAGTGTCTAGATCGGTGGGATCATAAGACATCGGGTGCACCTCCTCGTATGCTAGAGGCTTCCAACTAGCAGCATGGGTCAAGGGTGTTACAGTGAGGAGAATATACTCTCATATCATAGTTAAACAATAGTATAAAATAACCAAACATCATAAATCACAAACAATCAGAGTACATAAAAGCAATAAAACATAACCATGCTATATCAAATGAAATGAGGAAGCATACAATCATACAGCACAATCAGTCACCCACTAGGACAACCGAATATAAAAAATAAATAAGAATAAAATAAATGGAGACTCTACTACCATCCTAAAGCCTCATCGCATCCCGATATTCAAATCCCCATTGAGCTTCTCGATTAAAATCATACAATACTGGGTCTTTTCCCTACCTAAACTTGTGATAAATGAGGTCTTCTCGGGTACCCAAGTGTCAGGGTCACCTGAGAAGGGTGTGAGTACAACTCAATAGGGTAACACTAATGAGGTCCCAACATAACCAGTAATTAGAGTGCATGCACATGTTATATGCTCATAAAATAAACATAGTGTAGAAACATAATAAAATAACCACCGTCAATCCTCAGATTCTAAGTCGACACCCAGAATCAATGATACCTCCTTTATCCAATTCCAAATGTCTATGAGCACGATACCATTCCTTAGGGTGATTTAAGTCCCACCCTGGGATCTCATGTCCTATCAGGTGAAACAATAGATCCCAGAATGTATCCTAGACAGTAGCTGGCTCAAGGCAAGATCCTAGGAAGTATCCTAGGCATCTCATCATATCAAATCTTAGAATCCAGATTATATAGAGTATCTCAGGCTTCTTATAATATCACGTGTAAACACTAGATCCTAGGAAGTATCCTAGGAATACATTTCATCATGTGCAACAGTAAAATCCTAGTCATAATAGGAATCCATAGTCATCAGGCATAGTGGCCAAATCCTAATCATACTAGGCATCCATAGTTATCTGGAATAACTGCCAGATCCTAGGCGTACTAGGCATCTATAATCATCTGGCATAATAAATGGATACTATGCGTACTAGGAATCCATTATCATTAGGCATAACAACTATATCCTAGGAGTATTAGGCACCTTAGTCATCAAGTATAACAATATGGATCCTAAGTGTACTAGGCATCCATCATCAGTAGGTGTAAACACCAAATCCCAAGACATTTCCTAGGAATCTCATTCATAAAAACTTGAGGGTAGTGTGTCCCTCCCACAATATTTCATATAATAATATATAATTTAGGGCCAACATCCACCCAGTTACATCTCATATATAATAATGATGAGGGTTGACCATCTTCCTAGACCTGTCACATGTAACCAAGGTCAACCTCATGAGTGAACGACCTATCTATAAGAACCTGACCTTAAACATTACATAATCTAGCTATTTCAACTAGATTTCAATTATTTACATTCCCAAAGATATTTTTGGTTTAGAGTTTTAGAAATTTAGTACATAACTTATACATATCAACCCACAAGCATATAAAATGGGTACCATTAAGTCAATATCCATTTCTTCCAAAACATAATTTTTTTAACACAAAACAATAACATGATTTCTTTGAAAAATATTCATAACATTTAACTTGGATTTCTTATTTATCTTACACATCCTTATAACCTATGTAAAACATTTGAAAACATGGAATGAGCATAAAAAGCTCAGTAAGGGATATAAAAAGAAGGAAATAAACCATTAGTCCATGAATACTTATAAACATATGAAATCATTTTCACAAGGACATACTTCTCACCCATATATAATTTGTGAAAAATGAGATTTCCATAAAACATTAAAGAGAATATATAAAAACATAAGGGTGTATTTGGGAATTAATTACTTATATTTTAACCCTCATGGATACCTTATGATTTGTAACCCTCACAGCTACCTTATAATGTAACCCTCACGACTACCTTATGGTGTAACCATTGTAGTTACACTTGGAGTAACCATACGGTCGAACTCCAACTTACACATATCCAATGAATTGGAGGGAGATATAGGTATCAAACTTCATCATAAAAAATTCCCAATATCTAAAACATAATCATAATATATGAATAATTTCATAAAAACATTGCTTTTGAATTTTTTAAAATAGAATTTTAAGAGTTTTTTGAAGGAAAGTCCCTTAAAAATATCATATAATTGAAGTGAGAATTAATAGAATAAAAGGATTATGTGTATACACTGTAAATCCACATAATACAACATAATATAAACAAAAATCCATGACACAAATATTCTTAGTACCATATAATCAATGAAGTGGAAGGATAACCCAAAGAATGAAAATTGGGTTAAGAATTCCCTTACCACGAGTTTGTCTTACTTGAAACTTGTTTAAACCTCCCGTATAATGGTTAAAAGAGTGTTATTAATATTTTGAATAAACATATTAATTTTTATAACACATTATATGATCATTTTATAACATCATTCGACCCATTTATTAATAATATTTTGTTCTTTCCATTGTTTCGAGTGCGTTCTTTACATGATTTCCAAGGTCATTTCGTAAAGGATTTCCTTATCAAATGGAAGAGAAACTATAGAAGTAGAATGAAATGGTGTTAATATGTTTCTAGAATATTAAATTATTCCATAAATCATTATGGTTATATGGTATTATGATGAATCATTAGATAAATCATTAGTGATTTTTTAGATCATTTTGGCGGTTCTTTGACGATCACAAACTTGTTTCAACATATACATTTAATATTATGCATATAAGTTAATTCCAGAACATAAGAGAGGTCATATAGTACACTTTAAAATTAGTTTCAACCATTAAAATGGTTTTACAACGAGATTTGAAGGAGGTAAAAGAAATTGAAAATGCATCGTCTGTGATTTTGGTAAATCAGCACATCGTGGGCGATGTTTTTATTTTTAGAATAAGAGGAAGAGGAGAGGAAGAATGATGAGGATTTTTTTCAATAAACATGATAAAAATAAATAATATATATAATAATGGATATTTAATTCCTCTTGTATTAGGGGAGGATAAGAGAGTATAATAAAAGAAAAGAATTCAAAATAAAACATAAAAAAATGAAAGAGGATCTTTACGTCTTGATCACTTCTTCTTGAGATCCTCCTTAAGACCTTTAGTTTTGGCCTTTTGGTGAGACCAGTAGGTATTGGACATGTGGAAGAGCCTTGGGAAGGGGTTTGATCAGAATTCAGAGAATTCTCAAAGTTTGAGAGGTGTGAGAGGAAGAGGGGGGGGGGTGGTATTTATACTTAAAGCAAGGGAGTTTTAAATTAATTTCAAAGAACACCTCATTAGTGGTATTTTCAAAACCATGGGCTTTACCATGGTTTTTGACCATGGTATTGGCCACTTGGGACTCCTCATATCAAATTTTAATCCTAAAAAGTTGACCAGAATGATTACATCATTATTACATCATTTTGATGTCATTAAACACCTGAAAACTTAAAACTATATTTTTACTATTCAACAAAAATTCAACTATCTCGGAAAAATCCCCAAAAAAAAAACAACCTAAACATTTTTAGACGTGTAGAATCCAAAAATTAAGTCTATTTTTTGAAAATAATCTTCTAAATATGATTAATTTAATTTTTAAATAAATTCATATTTTATTCAAAAAATAGAAATTTTAAAACTATAACTCATTTTATATCACCTTGAAAAATTAATCAAGATCTCATTATCTTATATACTTAAGAAAATAAAATAATAATATGATTTACTATATATAAGGGTCATATTACTATTCATATTTCTATTCATAATGGTATGTTACTATTCACCAAAAAAACAAGTTGGTTCTATTAGACTCCAAATAACTTACTGATCACAACCGTAGATGGCCGTTTTTTAAAATTCAAATCATAGAAGAGACAAAATTATGTTTAATATCTAGTTTATAACTATATCCTTAAAAAAGTTCCATAATGTTGAGAATTAGTGTTTCATGCATTTCAATTTATTTTTAAAACCTTTGGGGTGTTACATTCTCCCCACCTTCTAGAAATTGCATCCTCGTAATTTTATTTACTTATTAAACAAGTGCAGGTAACTTTCCCTCATATCATTTTTATATTCTCATGTTGCTTCTTCAACCATGTGATTTCTCCACAAAACCTTTACCTGTTGGATTACCTTATTCCGCAATACTTTTTCTCTTCGATCAAGAATCTGAATAGGTTTCTCTTCACAAGAAAGATTCTATTCCAACTGAACTGTTTCTGATTTCAAAATATGAGATGAATCTAGCACATACTTTATCAACATAGAAACATAAAAAAAATTATTTACCTGAGATAAACTCAAAGGAAAAGTTACTCGGTAGGCAATTGGTCTAACTTTCTTCAAGATTTCATAAGTTCCAATGAACCGTGGACTTAGCTTTCCTTTCTTATAAAAACGCACAACACTTTTCCATGGTGAGATTCTAAGAAAAACATGATCACCTACCTCAAAAGAAAAGTCTTTTCTCCTATTATCTATATAAATTTTCTGCCTGCTCTGAGCTGTGCTCATTTGTTGCTGGATAATATTCACTTTCTCAGCCACTTCCTCTATTAATTCTAGTCCCATAAACTTCTTTTCCCAACTTCATCCCAAAAAGATAAAATTAGACACTAATTACCATATAATTCCTCAAAAGGTTCCATCTATATATTGGAATGAAAATTGTTATTATAAGAAAATTTAACTAAAGAAATATGTTGACCCCAACTTCCCTATAAATCCATTGAACAAGCTCGAAGTATATCCTCTAAATTCTGAATTGTCTGTTCTGACTGCTTGTCTGATTGAGGATGAAAAGATATACTGAAATTTAATTTTGTTCCCAATGACTTCTGAAGACCTTTTAAAATGTTAGAAGTGAACATAGGATCACAGTCAGATACAATGGAAAGAGAATATCCATTTAACCTAACAATCTCTTTGAGGTACAATCGAGAAAGCTTATCCATAGACATAGTATCTTGAATAGGAAGTAACTGAGAATATTTAGTCAGTCGATCAACAATAACCCAGATTGCTCTGTTACCTTGGGAAGTCTTTTTTAGTCCCACAACAAAGTCCATGGATTTATTTTCCCATTTCCACTCTGGCACTAGTAAAGGCTGAATCATCTCCTTGGGTAACTTCCACTTTTCTTTAACCTATTGACATGTAAAATATTTCACGGTAAAATATGCAATATCTATTTTCATTCAATCCCACCAGTAATACTCCTGAAGGTCTCTATATATCTTTGTGCTACTATGATGAACTGAAAATGGAGAACTATGAGCTTCACACAACAATTATTTCTTCAGCTGAGAATCACAAGGCACACACAATCTTTTTCCAAATCTCAAAACACAATCTCTATCAATGTTAATTTTTTGAAACTTACCCATTTTAAAAAATTCTAACTTTTTTTGTAGCTCCCCATACGCCTTCAATCCTTTCTTAATTTTGTCTGAAAAAGATGATTTCACTAAAACATGAAACAAAATAGAGTAATTTTCTGCACCAATAACTTCCAAGACAAAATCCATCAAATCATTAATCAAGGGGTCATGTTCCAATAATAACATGGTTAATGATGCATGATATTTTTGACTCAAGGAATCCTCCGTTTTGTTTGTTTTTCCCAGATGATAATTGATCATGTAATCATAATCCTTTATCAATTAAAGTCATCTTCTCTTCCTCATGTTTAGTTTCTTCTGAGTGAATATATAATTTAGACTTTTATGGTCGATATATATTTCACATTTGAGGATTGGTAAATATAGATGAGGGAAAATGGACCAAGTTTAATGGTCCAATTAGAAATGGTATAAATGATATTTATTTATATTATTTATGTGTTTCACATGTCAATCCTTTAATAATACTATTTATATTATTATTTGGACATGGGTTCAACTAAGAATTATAGAATTTTGAAAGTGTTTAGTGTGTAATTTTCCAAACCTAAACCTTACATAATAAATATCTAATTATATTTATTTTCTAAAACACAATTGGTGTTCATAATGGATAGAGTGAGACTCTATTAATAATTAGATATATATAAATATATCTAGAGTGATCTCTTCCACTCCTCTCTCAAGACAATAAGATATCATCAAGAGTTCTTCCTCTCTTGAGAAGAATTCTGCTGCGATCAACCACGAACAACGAAAGTGATAAAAATTGGTTGTTCTATCACTCAATGATTCTACAAAATTATTCAAATATTTTGGTTCATATATGGATTACCACTAGAGTTAATTTTTACTTTACACACAAGGTGAATTTTTATTCATAGTAAAAGAAGGAAATACAAAAAAAGACCAAGAAGAATCAAGGGGGGAGAAAATAGTGGAGGCCTAACACATCATTTTTGACAAAAGGTTTGAAATAATTAGGAAGAGAAACAAAGCTATATAAGAGAGTAAAGGGTTCTACAAGCCTATATTATCTTTCAAGTGAGTCCGCTGTGAAGTTCCTTTCATGCCAGGTGTGAAGGACACAAACATTGTGGTTAATACAACTTCTACAGTACCTAATAGAATACACCAAATTCTAGGGAACGTCAAGTTATTTTTTACTTGTATCCCATAACACAGTGATAGTATGATAAGGTCTTGTTAACTGGATCATCAAGGGAAGAAAAATTACAAGTTTAGGCAATTCTATAATTACTCATAAATTAATTATAAATTACATGTGTTGATCCTTTACTTTTGGTCCTGTCATTTTAATATGATCAATTAATCTACTATTTTCATTGGAAATGATATTTTGATCATGTAAATCAATCATTACATGTGATTTATGACTAAAATATAAGATTATTATTCCATCAAATGATCCTTCTGTTGCACCCAGAACCTACAATACCACCAATTTTAGTGGTCATGTTTAAATAATAATATTTTAATAGTATATTGAAATTCATTTAAGATCAGTGTTTCATGTATTATATGTTATCAAATATAGTGTTCTTCTTTTAAAACATTGAGGTGTTATAAATAACGTGTCAAAATTACATGGAAAATGATGTGTTATGTGGCGATGAAATGGAAAATGATGTGCTGTGTAGAAATGATGTGGAAGATATATATTCTTAAAAGAGGATTTTAGAACCTATTAATTTTGGCATGAAAAATCCACATTAGGGGGTTTTAATTCATGTTAAATAGTGGAAATTAACTGATCATAGTCATGGAAATAACTCTTCCCTTTATCTAATCATTTCTCCCTAATTTAAGAAAAGGGGAATGGATGCAATTAATATTCCATTGGTAGAAGCTCCTAGAGAGGAAAAAATCACCATTTCCTCTCTTTACATAATGAAAGTAGTTCATGTTTGTGGTGTTTGCAGTGTAAGTGATAATGAAGGTCAAGGAATATGGTGAGATCATCTAGCATCGACAACATGCCATCAAGGTAGGACTACATGATTTCTATCATGCTCTATTCTATATAAAACTTATATTGGAATTATTTATAATAATTGGTTTTCCTCCCTCATGGATTTTTATGATCAAATTTATAGAAAAAAATCATTATTCTTTGTGAATTATTCATTTCATCTATGATATTTATCTCTTTTCATTATAATTTACTTATCAACCCAATAATTTGATTATTATTCTAAATATTTCAAGAAACTATAAATTAGTTCTTGTGGTGGTTATGATTGATGGAGAAGTGGGAAAATTATTCTCCTTTCTCTCAATTTTCTCTCTCTTATTCTCTATTTTTACTCTTTATTCCCTTTAACATGTAGGTGATGGCCACTAGATCTAATATTTTTAAGTAGTAGGGTGTCATGATGGATCAAAAATGGAGGTGAAATAAAGGAACAATAGGTAATGTTAGGGATGGTATGATGACAATGATACTAGAAGAATAGGGGAGAAAGAGGAGACTGGCCATCATCATGGTTTATGGTGCATGTGAGGAGACTGGCCTCCATCACAACCAATGGTGTATGTGAGTTGATTGGACATCATCACAATAATTGGTTCATGTGAGGAGGTTCATCCATAAATGTGCATAGGGTATGATGTTTGGAACTAAGATTAGGGTGATGGTATGCTCAAGCTGCCACGATCATGGGGTGGCGACACCTTGATGAGAATCATAGAGTAGTCCCCATTGACGGGGTCGGTCCCACTAGTACAAGATAATAGGTGAACCTGGGCTAGCCATCTAAGTTGGTATAATAAGTCAAATGCATGGGATGACCCAGTTTGTGGGTTTAGATAATCCGTCCCAACTAACAGTCGACCAACCAAGTGAGTGGAGTCCACCCAACCCAATCCAACGTACAGAGCATGGGAACACATGCCAACATCATAGGGAACATGTGAGCTTCATGTTCCTGCATCCCACTATTTTGTGCCATGTGGCATTCCTTAGGGGATTCCACATGGATAAGAATCCACCTTTGTGTCTTCTCTACAACTTCTTCACTGGGTGTCTATTTTAGAAAAATAAATATCCTATCCCGAGTATTTTTTCACATATATCACAATGGCATGGCCTGTTAATCAATTTGAGGCAATTTTCAAGGTAATATATGTAAACTTTGAATTTAGTCTTGCGAGACTAACAACTAGGATTTGGGTGTGATTATTAGAGTGTTCTCAAGGATGGTACTCCCCTATAGGCATACTTGTCAAGGAAAAATATTTCTTACCATCCTCAGATGGGGTTGGTATCACCCCAATGTACTTGGGGTGTGAGATCCTCTACCTAAGGATTTTATAAGTTTGGTATCCCCCAAACACACTTTGGGAGAGTGATCTGCTAACTATAGAGACGATATCCCCTATCTAAAGAGCTTAGACAGGGCACATGATCCTCCACTAGATTTGGTATCCCCTCCACTTACTTGAGGCATCGTATTCTCCACCATAGTTCTAGTGATTTCATATATTTTTCTTCATAATGGTAGTTTGGATAATTGTTTGGTGGTTCAATTTTGACAGACTGGTGGGTTTGTACTCCCTCGGCTAACTAACATACTTCAGCAATGAGTAGAATCTCCTTCATGGATTCTGGTGGTGTGGGGTATTTGGAAAGGTTGATTAGATCAAATTATTTGAGATTTGTGACTCATAAACACCCTTCTTGTTCCTTAAAGATGAATTATATTACCAGTTATCGATTTTAGACTATGAGATTCCCACTTTTCTGAGCAAACTTAAATTATTATGAGGTAAGATCTTCAAGGATTGGATCTAAGATAACCAGGACCTCTCTATGTTCCTGAGACTTCTAGTGGATGAGAATATCTAGATTATTATTTACTTTTATTCCTCTTAGTTTATATCCAGTACTAGGAGCTTTGAGTATACCATTTGTTTTGTTTTTTACTTTTTATTTTTTAGGGTTTCCAACTGGGTATTTTTATACTCACCTTTTCATAGGATTTGTTCCCACACATGCTGGGTCTATGCATATGATGCATAGGTTCATAGATATTCTTTGAGACGTGGAGATGGTGTAGCTTTTTCAAAGCTGATGCTTGGTGATGTTGGTCAATGCATAATAGAGCATGGTGGTCCTTGATTATGGAGATGACCATTGTGGTTGGTGATCATTCTAGGAGTACATGCAGTGAGGGTTTTTATGTGTGTCATGTATCTTTTAGATTCTATAGGATTTTTGGATATATGTAAGGGTTGGTGTCTTGAGAACCAACTGTTTTGTACTTTGATTACATGAATGTTCACTTATTATATATTGTTCATTGTTTTTCATGACTATAATATAATAATGTCTAGGAATATTTGTTGCATTAATAAGGTCATGACAGATCCCCTCTATGATGAGAACCTTGAAATGCTATAATAATATTCTTAAATAAAGTTCTGCGGTTGGATGACATACTATGATAGGACACATAATATACAGACCATCATGTGTGAGTACTCGTAAGAAGATGAGACTCTCTCTCACGGAGTTCGCACTTGGCAATCTCTAAGATGAGAGATTATGAGAACAGACCTGCCAGTAGTAATTATGCATGTCTTGGTGTCATCGTATATTACTATCTACGAGCATGTATAATGGTCCTTATACTGTAATATTATCATTAACTCATGTCATGACTCGCACACTTAGATTTACTGACGAAAACCGTCACGCAGACAGTTGGCGGGAAGTAGGGTACGTTGGATATGTCATGAGTAACATGTTGTTAATGGATAAGTCGAGTAAGGATTTGTACCTTCCATTTATGGAAGTTGATATCTCAGTCCTTTGATTGAAATAGAACTGTCGCATGAAATTCCATGGCCATGGTGTAAATGACGAGTTTATTTCAGATAGTCAAAGAACAACGGATCAAGCATATAGGTTTATGACACTGCCATGAAACCTTCTTGATGAGATATCGAGACAAAGGGATTAAATTACACAGTAAGCGTTCGTATGAGGTGATACGTCAATGCGACATCAACTTCTTTCTCTTGGGTGCCTTGACCCATTGCTAGATAGTAATCTTGAACTTTAGGCAAGCCCGCCTAATGCCAACGAGAAAGAGGCCTAGAGGGTCACACACTAAGTGTATTCAAGTATCTCAAGTAGAATAAAGATTATTCCCATACGTGGTTTAATAATTATTAAAGGAATCCTAAATTGTTTTAATGTTGGAGGGAAAATAAAAATAAAACAAGTACACGCCGTGTATCAATAATTACACGCTGTGTAGTTTTATTTTGAAAACAAGTACACGCCGTGTATTATTAAATGTACACGCCATGTAGTTTTCATTTTGGATAGTAAATGAATAAATGAAAACAAGATATACACGCCATGTACATTGAATGTACATGTCGTGTAGTTTTCAATGACAAACAAGTACACACCGTGTATTTATTAATACACGCCGTGTAGTTTTTCCAGTCGGGATTTTGAGGATATAATATTGTTTTAAATGATATTTATTATAATCAGTGTGGGCGCATGTCAAGGAATTAATTATTCGACATGGGGTTTTAAATAAGAGTCAATGAAATAAATAAAATGCGTAACGTGTTTATTTATTGTCGTAACTCTACAACCTAAAACCTGATTATAAATATCCTCACTACCCCAACTCTTTTCCAACACACAAGAGAATCGTTGTGCACAACAACTCTGGAGAATTCTTTCAAGGCTGAAAGAACCTCTTCCTACAAGAATTCTCTCAAGACCGAGAGAGATCCTCTTCCATCGGATCAAGACAATCTAAGGCGGACAACACAAGCAAAGGTTTCTCCATGCTAGCACTCGTAGACTCCTTTGGCGACGTCTTGAGATACGAGGTACACGTGTGGATCACTGCTAGAGGAAGTCTACACTTGGCTTCTGCGACGCAACAATGAATCACATCAGAACGTGATCAAGAACATCAACGAAGAAAGAACACCCAAAAGGTATTTCTTTTCAATTGATTAAATTAATTATAATCAACCTGTAATGATCATACTTTTTGGTTTCGGGACTTTCCTTTTCTTTGTCTATTTCTTTGATTCGATCCATGGAGACTGGAATTTATCGTCGTATTGATCCCGGATTGATCATTTTTAATGACAAAAAGCCAAGTGGGCACATCCACCCACATGTTTCCACTGCACCCGGAACCTTCAAATGGTATCAGAGCGAGGTTACAATGCTGATTATAGTTATTTAATTTTTGTTGATAATTTATGCATTTACATTTGATTCAATTTGAAATAAATCGTTCTATAAATCTGAATAAATGAGATATGTTCTTCCTACTTAGTTTCTCGATTCACATCACAAAAATGACCTTTTAATTTTAATTTTTATTAAAATAAAAACGAGGAACTCATTCGGAGGAGTCTCTCTTTCTATCTGTACAACACGGGATTACAAGACGTGTAATTAAAACTACACGCCGTGTACTTAGGTTCAATGAACTGGCACTGGTCTGCCAAACCACACTGTGTGAATTGAATATGCCTAAGTATTAATCATGCTGTGTTGACCAGAACTGATCGGCGCATGGAAATCGGAATACACGGTGTGTATGTTGGAGAAACATGCCGTGTAGTCCATTCTGGTCTAGGTGAAACTGTGTACAAGGATAAGCCGCGTACCACATACACGGGATCACCAGGACGGTTACCGCGTAACAAGGAAGTACACGCCGTGTATGATTTATCTACACGCCATGTACTTCAAAATTTCCAAAGTACAGAAAACACGCCAAATCCCCAGTGTGTACTTTGGATAAAGAGTGAAAAGAAATACACGCCGTGTAAGTATAAACTACACACCGTGTACTTTCCAGAAATGGAATTTCACTAGGTTTCCTCCAATGTAAAAAGACCTGTACAAGGAATATGGATGAGAAGAATCTCAAGGAAATTCATAAAGGAATTTAAGATAAATAATTGATTAATTATAAGATCATAATTAATTGAATTCGAGCACAACTTATCTTAAATGAAAGAACAATTAAAAGAATTTTGAATTCTAAATATGCGTTAAATGTTGTTTCATGATATGGATGACCATGAGCTAGACCAAAGACCCTTTGTATGTGTATGGTTTCATTTAAATTTATTTAATTTAAATTTGTTGTCCTGTGAGCCTTCTTCTAATAAAATGTAGGGCCTGCATGCCCATGGTTTCTTTAATGTAAACCCATGTAATGGAGGATCTCCCCAAGCCAGAGGAGACGGTTCAAATCCCGAAGCCGAGGCAAAACCGATGCAAGAAGATACAAAGGTGGATAGGTGGGAGCTATAAAACATGAACCATTAGGTTCAAGGTGTTTTCCCTAGGTTAGGGTTAGCTTATCAAAACCGCTAGATAAGCTAACCAATAGAATCTCATGATCATGCCATATTATTTTATTTATGTCTAAATTGCATGGTTTATTTATTATGTATGTGTTTTCGTAATCACATAGTTAATAAAATGAACAAGCATGAAAATATGGAATAAAATAAAAACTGGACTATGCATAAACATTATCAGATTATGGTTAATCACTTAAGCAAGCATCACTTAATATTAAAAAGCATGTGATAATGAAAAACTACGCATAAAGAATAAAATCTCTCAAATACCATATTAAGTCAGACCAAGCCTTCCGTTACTTGATTAAGGGAAAGACTCAATAAAACTATGTGTTTGGCCAACCCTTGTTGGGACACTTACTTTTATAAAGGAAGCCCTTATGAAAGGTTTCAGGTTGACTTAACCATATTACATCAAGAGGAGTATCCCTTTCTAGACTTGATGTAATATTGGAGGTAAGAGTTGAGGAAATCCAAGTCAGGATTTTGGGATTGGGGATTCCACTCAACAGATCAAGGAACTGTAAGCTCACAGTTGGCAAAGACCTGCCTACCTAAATACCTTCAAATATCTTGACCAACCCTTATTGGGGTTATGCGAAGGGGAATATGGATCCTTGCCACTAGAATGTCAAAGAAAGTGGACATTCTAAGTTTAATGGTGAGGGCCATTAGGACTTGATAAAATAGTGGGAGAATTAATTAATTCATTTATTATTTCTCATAAAATGTAATCAAGAAAGTACTAATAAATCTGCTCTTTTAAATTGTAGAATCAAAATGACAAACTCGTTAACCACATTTTCTCTAGGATCAATTCTAGATAAAGACAATATCCTCACCGACAGTAACTTTCAGGAATGGTTTAGGCGCCTTCAGGTTATCCTACGCCATGAATGGAAGTTTTATGTGATGAAGTCCTCACTTCCTAATTCTTCTGCCCCAGGGGCGAGTGATGAAGATTTCCTGGTCTATTATCAACATTTGAACAATGATCTTGACATTAAATGTTTAATTCTATCATCGATGTCTAGTGATCTCATGAAGTCTCATGAAGACATGGATGCCTATATCATGCTCGAGAACCTCCGTGGTCTATACCAGGAGCGAGAAAGACAAAAAAGGTTTGAGATCTCCAAGGATCTATTCCAGAGCAAGCTTGGAGAGGGTTCCCCAGCTGTGCCTCATGTAGTCAATCTCATTGGCTACATTGAGTGCTTAGAGGTTCTAGGGTTTAAACTCCCCGAAGAACTGGGCACCGATCTCATTCTTTCATCACTCCCCCAGAGCTTCTCAAACTTTGTTGTTAATTTCAACATGAACAACATTGAGAAGTCTCTATTTGATCTTCTTATCCTTATTCGCCAAGTAGATAATGACATGAAGCATAAAAAGCCTTCTGTCCTTATGGTGAATAAAAGGAAAGGGAAGGAGAAGAGCTTTAAGCCCAAAGCTTCTTCAAGTCCTTCCAAGAAAAGGAAGATCAAAGGGGAGGCAAGGGAGCAGGATGATGTTTGTTTCGCATGTGGCAAGAAGGGCCACTGGAAGAAAAACTGGACCCAGCCAAGGAAGCAAGGGGAAGCATCAGGTGCGTTTGTCATCGAATGCAATCTATCTGTTTCTACAAATTGGGTATTAGATACTGCTTGTGGTGCTCACATCTGTATCCAAATACAGTAACCAAGTAGATTCAAGAAGATTGATCAAGGGGAGGTAGATCTACGAGAAGCCAACAGAGCCAGACTCTCTACTGTAGCTGTTGGAGACTACCATCTCACATTACCTACATGGATGGTATTGGTTTTTAAAGGATGTTATTATGTACCCTCTGTAACCAAAAAAATTATTTCAGTATCCAGATTAGATATTGATGGATTCATCTTCAAGTTTGGAAGTGGATGCAGCTACTTTTATAAAGATAGCATTTGTTTTGGTAGGGCACATTTATATAATGGACTTTATGTGTTAGACTACACAAACCAAGTAATGGAAATCAATGACAAAGTTAATTCACATGACTCATACCACACCCAACTTTGGCAGCACTGGATAGGTCATGTCAATGAGAAACATTTGAAAAAATTACATCAAGATGGGTATTTAGATTCTTTCGAACTAAAACCACTTGGTGTATGTCATGCGTGTATACAAGGAAAAATGACCAAAGCCCCATTTAGTGGGAAAGGTGAAAGAGCTAAAGAGCTTCTAGAATTAGTTCACACAGATGTGTGTGATCCATTTCCAGTTGAAGCAAGGGGTGGGTTCTCATACTTCATAACTTTTACTGATGATTTTAGTAGATATGGATATATCTACTTAATGAGGTATAAGTCATATTCTTTCGATCGGTTTAAAGAATACAAGAATGAAGTTGAGAACCAGCTTGGTAAGAATATTAAGAAACTTCGCTCAGACAGAGGAGGAGAATATCTTAATTAGGACTTCATTGATTTCTTACGGGAGTTTGGGATTCTATCTCAACTCACTCCTCCTTACACGCCACAGTGGAATGGTGTAAGTGAAAGGAGGAACCGCACCCTGTTGGACATGGTGAGATCAATGATGAGTCATGTGAATCTTCCATTATCCTTTTGGGGATATGCATTAGAAAAATCAGCACACATACTAAACCAAGTACCAACTAAATTGATAAATGGGATTCCATACGAGTTATGGAGTGGATGCAAAGTCATATTATCGAATTTAGATGTGTGGGGTAGTAAAGCATTTGTTAAGGCCTCTTCAGGTAACAAAATTGCACCCCGAGGCACAAAGTGTATCTTTATAGGATATCCCAAGGAAACAAGGGGATATTACCTATACAACCCCTCAGAAAAAAAGGTTATAGTGGCAAGACACGCCATATTCCTTTAGAGGGAACACATCTCCAAAAGAGATAGTGGGAGCGAGATAGACTTCGATGAAGTTGAGGCTCAAGATACACATGAGTTGGTATAAGAACAGATTCCACAAAGCCCTGTGGAAGAACAATCTGTTCCATATACACAAGAACTGCGTAGGAGCACAAGAGAGGTGAGAGAACCAGAACGATATGGTTTTCTTGTCACCGAGGATGGTGACTCATTATTGTTTGACAATGATGATCCTCTTACC
Source organism: Viscum album (assembly GCA_963277665.1). Lineage (NCBI taxonomy): Eukaryota > Viridiplantae > Streptophyta > Magnoliopsida > Santalales > Viscaceae > Viscum > Viscum album. The sequence continues at coordinate 1,942,033,172 of OY728159.1, forward strand.
TAAAAGGAAGTAGTTGAAGGCACAGACGTTGCCAAGTGGCAAGAAGCCATGAATTCTGAAATGGATTCCATGTACCAAAACCAAGTCTAGATTTTGGTAGATCCTCCAGTTGATGTAAATCCTATTGGTAATAAATGGGTATTCAAGAAGAAACTGGACATGGAGGGGAAAGTCAGCACCTAAAAGGCATGAATGGTTGCAAAAGGTTTTAGACAGCGTCAAGGAATTGACTACGATGAAACCTTTTCACCGGTTGAGATGCTGAAATCCATCAGAATCCTATTGGAAATTGTTGTTACCATGACTATGAAATTTGGAAAATGGATGTCAAAACAACTTTCCTTAATGGGAACCTACAGGAAGATGTCTACATGACACAACCTGAAGGGTTTGTGACTCCAAAGGATTCCAACAAGGTATGCAAGTTACAGAAATCCATTTATGGATTAAAGAAAGCATCAAGGTCATGGAACATTCATTTTGATGAATCTTTAAAGGAATTTGGATTTGTTAAGAATGAATGTGATCCTTGTGTCTACAAAAGTTTTAGTGGAAGTGCAGTTGTTTTCCTAATAGTATATGTTGATGACATATTACTAATTGGAAATGAAGTACCTATCTTACAGTCAGTTAAGGCATGGTTAGATAAATGCTTATCCATGAAAGACTTGGGTGAGGCAGTATATATTCTTGGGATCAAGATCCATCGTGATAGATCCAAGAGAATGTTGGGCCTGAGTCAAAGTACATACATTGACAAGATACTGAAGAGATTCAGTATGGAACAGTCTAAGAGGGGATTGTTGCGAGTGTCACATGGAATTCATCTTTCCAAGAAAATGTGTCCTCAAACACATGAGGAAAGAAAGAAAATGGAAAGGATCCCTTATGCATCTTCGATTGGGTCAGTCGTGTATGTTATGCTATGTATAAGGCTATATGTTGCTTACGCATTAAGTGCGGTAGGTAGATATCAAGATGATCCAGGAGACCGCCATTGGATGGCAGTCAAGACTATCCTTAAGTATCTGAGGCGTACTAAGGATATGTTACTGGTTTATGGAGGAGATGAGGAACTAATAATTAGAGGACATGTAGATGCTAGTTTCCAGAATGATCAAGATGACATGAAGTCGCAGAATGGGTACATATTCAGTTTTAATGGAGGTGAAGTGAGCTGGAAGATCTCAAAGCAAAGTGTGGTGGAAAATTCTACAGCGGAGTCTGAGTATATTGAAACTTTTGAGGCATATAAAGAAGCAGTATGGATGTGAAGCTTCATCCAAGAGCTGGATGTAGTACCAAGCAGTAAAGATCCTATCACACTCTATTGTGATAATACTGCAACGGTGGCACTTGTAAAAGAGCCAAGGTCACATCAGCGGACAAAGGACATACTACAGAAGTATCATCTCTTGAGGGATTTTTCTCAGAGAGGTGAAGTTGTGGTGAGCAGTATTTCCACAGAAGACAACGTGGTGGACCCCTTGACTAAAGCCTTAAATCAGTAGAAACATGATCATCATGTGAGGTCTAGCGGACTAAAAGTCATAGGAAGTTGGCTCTAGTCCAAGTAGGAGTTTGTAAGGGTTGGTGTCCTAAGAACCAATTGTTTTGTACTTTGATTACATGAATGTTCACTTATTATATATTGTTCATTGTTATGCATGACTATAATATAATAATGTCCTGGAATATTTGTTGCATTAATAAGGTCATGTCAGATCCCCGCTATGATGAGAACCTTGAAACGCTATAACAATATTCTTAAATAAAGTTTTGCGGTTGGATGACATACTATGATAGGACACATAGTATACAGACCGTCATGTGCGAGTACTCGTAAGAAGACGAGACTCTCTCTCATGGAGTTCGCACTTGGTAATCTCCAAGATGGGAGATTATGAGAACAGACCCGCCAGTAGTAATTCTGCATGTATTGGTGTCATCAGATATTAATATTTGCGAGCATGTATAATGGTCCTTAGACTGGAAGATTATCATTAACTCATGTCATGACTCGCACACTTAGATTTACTGACGAAAACTGTCACGCAGACAGTTGGTGAGAAGTAGGGTACGTTGGATGCATCACGAGTGACATGTTGTTAATGGATAAGTCGAGGAAGGATTTGTACCTTCCATTTATGGAAGTTGATATCTCGGCCCTTTGATTGAAATAGAATTGTCACATGAAATTCCATAGCCATGGTGTAAACGACGAGTTTATTTTAGGTAGTCAAAGAACGAAGGATCAAGCATATAGGTTTATGACACTGCCATGAAACCTGCTTGATGAGATATCGAGACAAAGGGATTAAATTACACAGTAAGAGTTCTTATGAGGTGATACGTCAATACGACGTCAACTTCTTTCTCTTGGGTGCCTTGACCCGTTGCTAGATAGTAATCTTGGACTTTAGGCAAGCCCGCCTAATGCCAATGAGAAAGAGGCCTAGAGGGTCACACACTAAGTGTATTCAAGTATCTCAAGTAGAATAAAGATTATTCCCATACATGGTTTAATAATTATTCAAGGAAGCCTAAATTGTTTTAATGTTGGAGGAAGAATAAAAATAAAACAAGTACACGCCGTGTATCAATAATTACACACCGTGTTGTTTTATTTTGAAAACAAGTACACGTCGTGTATTATTAAATGTACACGCTGTGTAGTTTTAATTTTGGAAAGGAAATGAATAAATTAAAACAAGATATACATGTTGTGTACATTGAATGTACATGTCGTGTAGTTTTCAATGAAAAAAAAGTACACACTGTGTATTTATTAATACACTCCGTGTAGTTTTTCCAGTCAGGATTTTGAGGATATAATATTATTTTAAATGATATTTATTATAATCAATGTGGGTGCATGTCAAGGAATTAATTATTCGACATGGGGTTTTAAATAAGAGTCAATGAAATAAATAAAACGCGTAACGCATTTATTTATTGTCATAACTCTACAACCTAAAACCTGATTATAAATATCCTCACAACCCCAACTCTTTTCCAACGCACAAGAGAATCATTGTGCACAACAACTCTGGATAATTCTTTCAAGGCCGAAAGAACCTCTTCCTCTAAGAACGCTCTCAAGACCGAGAGAGATCCTCTTCTATTGGATCAAGATGATCTAATGCGGACAATGCAAACAAAGGTTTCTCCACGCTAGCACCCAAATACTCCTTTGGCGACATCCCAAGATACGAGGTACACGTGTGGATCACTGCTAGAGGAAGTCTACACTTGGGTTCTGTGATGCAACGATGAATCACATCAGAACATGATCAAGAAAATCAACTAAGAAAGAACACCCAAAAGGTATTTATTTTCAATTGATTAAATTAATTATAATAAACCTGTAACGATCCTACTTTGTGGTTCTGGGACTTTCCTTTTCTTTGTCTATTTCTTTGATTCAATCCGTGGAGACTGGCGTTTATCGTCATATTGATCCCAGATTGATCATTGTTAATGAAAAAAATCCAAGTGGGCACATCCACCCACGCGCTTCCGCTGCGCCTGGAACCTTCAATATATAGTTCCTTTGTATTTTTCTTTATGGTGATGTATTTGTACCTGTTGTAACATGCATTTGTTGAATAAAATTTAGTTTATTATTTATATATACATCCTATTGGTGATGTTTTTTGTTTTATGAATTAGTGATATGTATTTATTATAAGTTGATATAGGATAAGGTATCCCATATTATGATACATGCCTACTCAATTTTAGTCATTAAACCTTATCCTATTGGAGGTGGGCTTGGGGTGACAGTCTCAGTTTACCGTTGGTTCAGGTAGGGCCCTGGTGGGTTGGGTTATGTTAAAGGAAAATCCACGATATGTTAGTCCATATGATATAAAAAGTTTTACCTTACAAATTTCATGGTAGTGTCACCATACGACATGCCCTGTCATATTTTACAATTGAAGAAGGTAGTTTTATAAAATCACATTCCATTCATTATGACATAACCCATTAATAAAGAATGATAGATAAAGGGAGTGACATGAAGCCTTATTTCATACCTTTATGATATACCTTAGGTATAGGATATGATGTGCATGGGTAGTCTCATGAAACCATGATTTATCACATCTCTCAATCTTATATTATGATATATCCATATGTATCTTATATATTAATGGATTTTGGGCATATATCACCTTCAAAAGTTTTATCATATGGTGACATATAGGTGTGATAAGAATTGCATATAAATATATTGAGTTTAAAAAAACCCTAAAAGTATAGAAAACATAAGGTTATTCTCATAGTTTATTATATGCGATACAATAAACATACACTTATGTGTGTGTTTTTTTAAAATTATTATAAGAGTTTAAGAATATAAAATGTATCTTGTTATAAAATAATAAATCTTCACATTATCATTCTTTTATATTGGATTCCTATACTAATGAAGTGAAATGATGATTGAAATCTAAAATATATTCATCATGGAGTATTATAGGTTATGATAAAATGTTAATTTTAGCGTGAGTAGGGTTCTTGTATCGGGATACAAAATATTCTCATAAGGTAAAAAACGAGTTTTGTGCACTGGATGACCCATGAGGTATACCACATGGAGTTTCATACACCATGTATCTAGTATAATTGGGATTCATGGTTCGTATTTATATTTCCCTATACCCAAGGTTTGAAAGATACCTATCATTAGAACCATAATACTTTGATATCTTTCTTACACAATCCTTGATGCATAACTAATATGGGGGTAATTTGGTATGTAATTGGTTAGAGATTAACCAGGATAATATTTTTCCTCTCATATAATGATTATAACATCTGATACCTCAATTGAGATATACTTAGTAAGTTTATGGTCATACCTAGATAGTATATATGATGTGATTATCTATTTGGATGAAGGGAATGAGATGTTCGCATCCACTAAGGTGAATAACATGTGATGTATTCATCAACCTGGTCAGTCTATACTCATAGAATTGTGAATATATAAGTTGACTATATAAATTGGAATATTCTATGACTCATGGACACTTAATGTCTTGGAAAAAGTTATCATATGAAAATTTATAGTTTTATATGATTTAGTTGGTGTGCATGAGTATAATGATGCATGTGTTTGATGAATATCATGCCAAATTCATTTGTATATTGAGTGATACTGATGATTTTCTAGAGGCCACTCTTTGCTTATATTTATGAATTTGGGAATTCATATTTGTTGTAAACGCTGTAAAGGCCCATGGTGTCATGATTTGTGGTTGACTAAGTGGGAATTGGGTTTTATCTCAAGGAATTTCTCTAAAATATTTTTAGATTTTATCCAAAATTAGTTTGGATAAATATTCAAGAGGTATTGTAAATTATGTGATATAAGGTGGGGTTGTTGATATCTTTTCAAAAGTGTTTTTGAAGATATCAAAAAGAGTATTGGATATGGTTTCTCATATTATTGTTAATGACATAATAGAAGGTGAAATGACACAAATATATGAGAGTTTAGTGAAAGTGGGAGATTGAAAGATATATTCATTAAAGACATTTACATATGATGTATACGTGACTATATCAAATGGTATAATATAAGTAAAATAAGTAATATCTTATGCCTTGTTAAGGGTGTATCATAAAATATGGTTGTATGATGATGTTTCCAATTGAATATTAATTAATTAATATCCATATCATTATTCCATGTAGGTTATAATTAAAACATGGAGAATTAATTCAATTATGAGTAAATTTCATGGTCAAAGGGTTACAAACTGTTGTAATTGTATGAAATTTATTCATGCATTATGTAACACATGAGAAAATGCATGGGGATTGATAATGTCCATGAATCTTATATAAATAGGTTGAATCCATGGAGATGGATTACTCGTTTCATTATATATATTCTATCTATAATATATATTACTCCTCTCTTTACCTTGAGAGGCACTGACATGTTGTGGGAAGGAGGATCATGCCCATGTGATGGGTGATTCATATCACTCTATGGATACACCATGGTGAGGGGAGTCTGATGGTTTCATTTTAGGGATCTTTCTCATGCACAATTGAAGATGTATGAAACATCGATCAGTGATGTAAGGTGAACATGAAGCTATTCAATTTTTCTATACATTTATTAAGATTTTATTCATGGTTGATATTGGAAAATGATCTTTCTTGTTGTTTCCACTACATTTATTAAGTATTGAATGACCATAAGAAACCCACTAATTTTATTAATTTCCATTTCATTTAGTCCCATAAAAACTATCAAATATAAATGTATTATTTTAATATAACTCATTTAAAATATATAAAACAAGATAATAATGAGATTTTTAAATATTTCATTATAAATATGATCACTTGAATACCTATAATAAAATTAATCTTATAAGGATGTAGAGGAATTTACTTGTTAAATTAGTGATTCTGAGTATTATGGTGTAAATTATTACACATGTGTTGGGGTATCATAAGAATCATCAAATAAAATGGCACTAAGGTTTTGTTAAATGTTGTGATTGAATTTAAACCACACCAAAACAAAATCTCTAGAATGATGAAAAATATTGAGTAACGAATTCATATGATATTTAACATTATAATTAATTAATATAATCAATAATGTATGCATATACACATCAATCGCTTTCTGATTATAATATAAGGTCTGAAATTATCTTTTAACAAAGTTCATTGCAATTGATTTAAATTTGAATATTAATTTTATTAAATTTAAAAAAAGAAAAGAAAATCTGCTGATAAATTCAATTTGTTTTTCCAATACACTTGTTGGTTCCAAAATATGTGTGTGGTAAAGATAAGCAAAGGAAACACCAAGTAAAAAAGGGGCTACTTCACGAAGCACCTTCATGAAGCCCATCAGCACCATGATCGATGTAAATCCAAGGCCTTCTATGCTCCCTCCACAGAGAAAGGTGACGGTCGACTCTGTAGTTACAACGAACTTTACAGAAGTCTTCGCACCGTGGAGGGAATACAATCACCTCTATGATTCCTTAGAAATTGACAAAAGCCTCTACGACCACCATAGAGGGAACAAAGGAAGCCTCTGCATCATGGAGGGGATGATGGTCGATTTCATGGTTATGACTAACTTGATTCCATCTACCTCTGATGAAAAAGCGCAAGTTGCTTCACGACACACCCTCAGAGCATCACACCCCCATGGCGCCTATAAATACCCAGCTCCCCCCATTCCAAAGGGGCTGGACCCTGACCTTTCATCTTCCAAATTCCCAAACCATAAATAAACCTTTGCTCTGTGAAACATCGTAAAAATGAATCATTCGAGGTACTTGAACATTTCTAAATCAATTTCCTTTTACTCAAATTTACCCCTCTTAATAGAGGGATGCCTTTCGCAGAGCCTATGTTCCATCACCAAATAAGGAGACCCCTTTGGGTACTCAGGACTTCGCTAATCACCCAATCTTTGTGAATCACCCTACAAAAACATGTATACTCCATAATGAGTTCGATACACTATGCTTAGTAAAGTTCTCCTATTTGAAAATTCATACCCTTTGAGAGCCTTTGTGCTCTGCGAAGCCCTATTATCTATGAATCCAGGTGCTCTGCGAGCCCTTATGCTCTGCGAGCCCCTATGTTTTGTGAACCCATGAACTCTACGAAGCCCTGGGCTCTTTAAATCCCTATGCTCTGCGACCCCTTGATCTTTGCAAAGCCCCTCTCTTTGAGACCTTTTTCTTCGTTAACCCTTCTCTCATTCAGCCCTCCAAGCTTGTACGAAGTGATTTCAAAGTCCCTTGGGTGGTGCTCCATGTCACATTGCTTTACATCATTCTTCTTTGCATAGGAATGCTAACAGTTATTGCTTCTTCACATAGCCATGCTAACATGATCCCTTTAATGGATCACTCCACAACCCCATATCCATACAACATTGCTCATGACTTCCCCTCACTAAGGGCTAAAGGGTGCCGATTATATAAGTCCTAGGGGTGAGGAGTGAATCCTCACCGTTTGAACTATATGATGTTAAACTATCAAGAACTTGTGTCCTCAACACAATACATTAAGTTGTGATGGCCACATGTGTGGTAGGTCCAAGAAGATCAGAGAGGGGATGGGCACAAGTTCCCTCTGATATTTTTCACCATTTTCACCATAGGTAGTCTCCACGTAAGCCTTAGAACCCTCTGATGGGTTGTTTCAGGTAAGATAGTCATATCCTCCTCGTAGGTCTGGAAACCCTCCTTTCTCATTAGGCCTCCCTCCTAGAGTAAGTCCCAATATTCTTCTCCATGGGATGATAGACATGTGTAAGCCATGCCCCACTTCTCACTGACACACCTTTTCAACATGATCATCAGGTTTACTAGTGCCTCTTGTTTCTCACACTATGCATGAATCACATGGTATTAGAGTATGAATATATTATGACATCCTATATGGACCTCTAACCATGCGTAATTCCCATGCCTCTTTCCCATCTGAACTATATGAACTTTGATATATTCCTTTTAATCAGGGTACGTAGGAAGCCTCCATGAGGTTCAAGCCCCATCATTTCCCATCACCCATCAGTCCTGACCAATTCACGTCAGTTCACATTCATCCCACATGATGCTGAACTATATGCCTTAGAACTACATGGTTTTTGATTCCTGTCTCCTAAACATGGTATGTAGGAAGCCTCCCTGAGGTTCAACCCCAGGAACTGGAAAACTTTGGTGTCCTTTTTGTTGGTATTCACACCCTTGTTCCACTACTTAGTGGTGTCAGACTAGTTTCTGGGCAGCTAACCATGTGTAATCCTCACACTCAATTCATACTCCTTTAACCTAGAGTGTCCCTCTTGTGATGGGCTGATAACCACACATAATCCCCAACATATCTTCGGGTCATTTTCCTTTGTGTACACCCCGATACTATGACCCCATAATCGAACTAAGTGGGTTTTGATTCTTATCTCCTAGACAGGGTATATAGGAAGCCTCCTTGAGGTTCAACCCCAATCACTAGTAAACTTCGGTGTCCCATTTGTTGGGATTCATACCCTTTTTCCACCACTTAGTGGTGTTAGATTAGTTCTCGGGTAGCTAACCATGCGTAAGACCCACACTCAATTCATACTCCTCCAACCAAGAGTGTCCCTCTTGCGATGGGCTGCTAACCACACATAAGCCCCAACATGTCGTCAGGTCACTGTTCTTTGTGTACACCCTGATACTATGCCCCCATAACTGAAATAAATGGGTTTTGATTCCTATATACTAGATAGGGTACGTAGGAAGTATCCCTGAGTTTCAACCCAAGAACTGGTAAACTTCGGTGTCCCCATTATCAGGATTCACACCATTGGTTCACCACTTAGTGGTGTCAGACTAGTTCACGGGCAGCTAACCATGTGTAAGCCCTACACTCAATTTATACTCCTCTAACCAAGAGTGTACCTCTTGCGATGGGCTTCTAACCACACATAAGCCCCAAAATGTTGTCGTGTCGCTGTCCTTTGTGTACACCTCGATACTATGCCCCCATAATTTAACTACATGGTTTTGATTTCCTTCTCTAATATAAGGTACCTAGGAAGCCTCCCTAAGGTTCAACCCCAAACACTGGTAAACTTCGGTGTCCCCTTTGTTGGGATTAAAACCCTTGGTCCACCACTAAGTGGTTTCAGACTAGTTCCCAGGTAGGTAACCATATGTAAGCCCCACACTCAATTCATAATTCTCCAACCAAGAGTGTACCTCTTGCGATGGGATGCTAACCATGCATAAGACCCAACATGTCATCGGGTCACCATCTTTTATGTACACCCTGATTTAATTCCCCCATAACCGAACTACATGGTATTTGTTTCCTTTCTCCTAGATAGGGTATAAAGGAAGCCTTCCTGTGGTTCAACCCCAAACACTGGTAAACATTGGTGTCCCCTTTGTTGGGATTCACACCCTTGGTCCACCACTTAGTGGTTTCAGACTAGTTCCCAGGTAGAAAACCATGCATAATCCCCACACTCAATTCATACTCCTCCAACCAAGAGTGTCCCTCTTGCGATGAGATGGTAACTATGCATAAGCCCTAACATGTCGTTGGGTCACTGTCCTTTGTGTACACCATAATACTATGCCCCCATAAGCGAACTACATGGGTTTTGATTCTTGTCTCCTAGAAAAGGTATGTAGGAAACCTCCCTGAAGTTCAACTCCAAGCACTGGTAAACTTCAGTGTCCCCTTTGTTGGGATTCACACCCTTGGTCCACCACTTAGTGGTGTCAGACTAGTTCTTAGGAAGCTAACCATATGTAATCCCCACACCCAATTCATACTCCTCTAACCAAGAGTGTCCCTCTTACGATGGGCTACTAACCATGCATAAGCCCCAACATGTCGTTGGGTCAGTTTCATTTGTGTACAACCCGATACTATGCCCCCCTAACCGAACTACATGGGTTTTGATTCCTATCTCCTAGACAAGGTACGTAGGAAGGATCCCTGAGGTTCAACCCCAAGAACTGGTAAACTTTGGTTCCCCTTTGTTGGGATTCACACCCTTGGTCCACCACTTAGTGGTGTCAAACTAGTTCCTAGGAAGCTAACCATGCGTAAGCCCCATAGTCAATTCATACTCCTCCAACCAAGAGTGTCCCTATTGCGATGGGAATCTAATCACGCATAATCCCCAACATGTTTTCGGGTCACTATCCTTTGTGTACACCCCAATACTATGCACCCATAATCAAACTATGTGGGTTTTGATTCCTGTCTCCTAGACAAGGTACGTAGGAATCCTCCCTAAGGTTCAACCCTAAGCACCGACAAACTTCAGTGTCCCCTTTGTTGGGATTCACACCCTTGGTCCACCACTTAGTGGTGTTAGACTAGTTCCCGGGCATCTAACCATGAATAATCCTCACACTCAATTTATTCTTCTTCAACCAAGAGTGTACCTCTTACGATGGAATTCTAACCATGCATAATCCCCAACATATCACTAGGTCACTATCCTTTGTGTACACCCCAATACTATGCCCCCATAACCTAACTACGCGGGTTTTTATTCATGTCTCCTAGATGGGGTACGTAGAAATCATCCCCGAGGTTCAACCCCAAGCACTGGTAAAATTTGGTGTCCCCTTTGTTGGGACTCACACACTTGGTCTACCATTTAGTGGTGTCAGACTACTTCTCGAGCATCTAACCATGCATAATCCCTACACTCAATTCATACTCCTCTAACCAAGAGTGTACCTCTTATGATGGGATACTAACCACACATATGCCTCAGTATGTCATTGGGTCGCTGTCCTTTGTGTACACCCTGATACTATGCCCCCATAACCGAACTATGTGGGTTTTTATTCTTGTATCCTAGACTGAATATGTAGGAATCCTCCTTGATGTTCAACCACAGACATTGGTAAACTTTGGTGTACCCTATGTTGGGATTTACACCCTTGGTCCTCCACTTAGTGGTGTCAGACTAGTTCCTAGGTAGCTACCCATGCGTAAGAACCACACTCAATTCATACTCCTCTAACCAAGAGTGTACCTCTTGTGATGGGTTGTTAACCACACATAAGACCCAACATGTTATCGGGTCCTTGTCCTTTGTGTACACCCCGATACTATGCCCCCATAACCGAACTATGTGGACTTTGATTCCCTACCATAGGAATATGTAGGAAGCCTATCTGAGGTTTAATCCCACCATCCATGCATCATCCCAGTCTCTCCCTTGAGCCTTTGTGTTTCGGGAAGGTCATGCCCCAACCCAGAGGTTTTACTTCCTTTGGGTCCCCATCTATGCATCCATTCTCATGAGCCGCCTCCTCAAGTGACTCATCGCCACATCAAACTACGTGGACTTTGATTTCCCCCACTGGGATATTTAGGAAGCATCTTTGAGTTTCAATCCCAACACCACCGTCATCTTCACATTGGTTCCATCCCATTCCTCTCATACACTTCATCAAATTATCCACTATCCACCTTGATTTTACTTGGGCCGCCACATCCCAATAAGATCATGTCATCCACTTTCTCTCTTATCTATTCAAACCTCGAGCCGCTAACCACATGTAATCCCCAACATGTCTTCAGGTTGTTTTCCTTTATTTACACCCTGATTCATCACCCTCTTGAACTACAAGGGTTTTGATCCTTATCTTCTATACAGGGTACGTAGGAGGCCTCCACGAGGTATAATCCCAGCCAATGGTAAACCTTGGTGTCCCCTTTGTCAGGACCCAATCATCCTCAGATCCGTCCCCATTGGGTGTCTTAATCCATTCATCTAGAAAACCTCATGTAATCCACTCCCACCAGTGTTCTGATCAGTATGATCTGTATCCTCTAGACTTTAAACTCGCGACATACCCCGTGTTAAACATGGGAAGCTGTGGAAAACCTCAGGAACATACCTATGGCATAAAATTCCCTACACTCGACATAGGATGCCTTGGGTTTCTACACCCTTGAGAAGACCTATAATAAGGGAAAAAAATCCAGGTGTACTAGTGTTTCATTTTCTAGACACACCAATTATTTCCAACATGACTACTCCCCTGACCAAAGGTTGCTACCCTAAGTTGACCCCTTGGAGTGTCCTGACAGAAGCAGTGTAATTAACCGATATCCAAAATGATATGGAACCGGTAATGAGATTCATGAACAATGTCTTAAATCTATGAGGGAGACCTGGACTAGGTGATGAATTCTGAGGAAGAATCCATAGAAGGAGAGACCTACATCCAATCATCTTGTTTTGATCATGGATAAAACATCCCTAAATAAGTGAAAGATGCTACCTGCCTTTGGAAAGTGGGAATGCGGGGCAACAAATAGCACATCCCCACAGATGGATGCACGCCCTAGAAAAAGCATCAAAAATAGAAATGGTGAACCTGACATGAAACTTATCCTCCATATAGAGATTAGTAGCATTTGAGACATCAGTAGATAAGTGTGTTATTGGATACAATTATTTGGATCCAGTTCCCACTAAGAAAATAGTGGGCCTAGCATGAAACTTACCAGGAGTTGGGCCAGTTGATCTTTGGGAATCCCGGTCTACGACATTATCAATGTGAATCTTCCTATCCAACCATGGAAGATTGAACAATGTTGGGGCACTGGGCATCACTTTTCTATTTTCTATATTTATGAGTGAATTTTCCTACTTTACAGGACCCAAGATCAAGATATGAGAAACTGATCACCTTCCTCCCATGGACGCATGGGAAGGGGCAGTACGAATGCAGAAATTCCCCACAACTTCATCTTCTCTACGATAGATCCTACACCCACAGCTACTGGGCGCCCACATCCCCACTAACCCACTGAACTTATTCAGAGTAGGGTGATTTATACTCTTGTTCGACGATATTTATATGAAGGGTTCATCCCGATGAGGGACATGGACCGAAAATACATTGTTTCTGACGCTTTCTCCGGGGCGCGTGCATCCGTCTGCAGAGGACGCGCTGCTTGTTGCCCCGCATTCCTGCTTTTCCAAAGTCGGGCGTCATTCGCTCCTTATTCAGGGACGTATACTCCTTGATTGAAACCGGGATGATGGGATTTCAGTTCTTCCTTCTGTGGATTCCTCCTCAGAACTCGTCACCTAGTCCGGGTTTCCCTCATAGATTTAATACGTTGTTCATGAAACTCTTCCCAATGCCATATTTCCATGGACACCGGTTAATTACACTGCTTCTGTCAGGACATTCCAAAGGGTCCGGTCAAGGAAGTAACCTTTAGTCGTGGGAGTAGTCACATCAAGGCATCAGTAACATGTCTGTATGCTGGGGAACTGGCGTGTCTGTCTTTTGTCCCTTGTCATGGGTCTTCTTGAGGGCGTGGAAGCCCGAGGCATCCCACATCTAGCACAGAGAATCATACGCCCTAGGCATATATCTATGGTTCTCCTCAGCTTCCCATGTTTGAAACAGGGTATGCCACAGGTTTAACATCTAGCGGAGACGGTTACGCCAAGGGCGTGGCATCTGAGGTTTTCTTTAGGCATCTCATGTTTATCACGAGGTAGGTCGCAAGTTTAACGTCCAACAGAGACTGGTCGGCCTGATCAAAACACTAGCTGGAGTGAATCAAATTGACGAATTTCCCTTGAAGGGATGCTGATACCGGGTCCAACCCATGGGCGGCTTCCTGAATGTTGTGAAGAGGAGAGGAATGACATGATCTCACCGGGATATGACGGTCCGGGTGAGAATCAGGGTGGATGATGGGTAGGTGGATGAAGCGGAGGGGGACTGAGATGGGACTATCACAAGGGTGATAGTGAAGTTGGGCTTGAGCCTCGAAGAGACCTCCTACGTATCCCCGTGGTAGGGAATCAAAGTCCGTGTAGTTAGGGATGGTGCTGACGAGCTGACGTGAAGGTGGACCTTGGTCCGATGGGCATTGTCAACGAACCAACGTGAAGGCGAACCCGGGGGGTCCGCTGGTGGTATGCTTGAACCTCGTGAAGGCTTCCTACGTACCATGCCTTGACATGGATCAAAGTCCCCGTAGTTCGGATGGAATGTGGAATACAGTTTAACGTCATGCAGGACGAGGGTGAACCGACGTGAGTGAGGTCAGAATGACCGGGTGATGGGCTTGAACCTTATGAAGGCTTTCTACGTACCATGCCTTGACATGGATCAAAGACCACGTAGTTCAGGATGGTGTGTCGGTGAATCGACGCGAGCAAGGACCTTGGTCCAGATGGTGTGGGACTTACACACTAGGCTGCCCGAGTGTTGATGAACTAATGCGAAGAAGGTCGGAATGACCAACAGGTGGTGGGATTGAACCTCTGGGAGGATTCCTACGTACCATACCATGACACGGATCAAAGACCTCGTAGTTCAAATGGTGGGTTTCGGCGAACCGACGTGAGGAAGGGACCTTGGTCTGATGGGAGATGGGCTTGAACCTCAGGGAGGCTTCCTACGTACCATACCTTGACATGGATAAAAGTCCTTATAGTTCGGGTGGTTCGGGTAGTCACAACGGCTTTCCGTCAGACTGGAATGCAGTTTAAAGTCATATTGGACAAAGGTGGAACTTGACGTGAATAAATGAAGGGTGGGCTTGAAACTCATGGAGGCTTCCTACGTACCATGACGTGACATGGATCAAAGACCTCATAGTTCAAATGGGTGTGCAGTTTAATGTCATGTAGGATGAAGGCATACAGTTTAACGTCATGCTGGATGAGGGAATACGGTTTAACATCATGCTGGATGAGGGCATACAGTTTAACGTCATGCTGGACGAGGGAATACAGTTTAACGTCATGCTGGACGAGGGAATTTCCATGGTCGATGCTCACTCTAAGCCCACGTGATTCATGCTTGGTGTGAGAAACAAGAGGCAGCAAGGACCTGGCGATCACGTCGCGAAGGGTGCGTCCGTGAGAAGCGAAGAGGGGCTTACGCATTAGGTGGCCCGTGGTGCTGGGACTTACTCCAGGATGGAGGCCCAAAGTGCGGAAAAGCGTAGTGAGAGAGGGATTTGGGACCAATGATGGGAGGTGCCTCGTTCCCTATCACGCCCTCCACTAACCTTGGCAGTGGGGAAATACGGAGGTGCATGGGTGCTACCTTCCGCAAGAGGGGCTAGGGGCTTATACCAAGGTGGTTTCCCTTCTCCCATGGACATACGCTACTCCGAGAAGGAGGATTTCATCCTTTGTGGAGGGGTTGACCTCGTCTCTGTGGAGACGGGTGGCGTAAAAAATGTCCGAGCTGGGGGGACCCTGTGTGTGAGGCATGGGGCCAGATCACAGTTTAACGTCATGTGTTGAGGACGAGGTGCTTGGAAATTTAACATCCTACAGCTCGGATGAGGTGAGTTTACTCCACACCCCTAGGACTTACATAACCGGTACCCTCTGTTCCTTGGGGGAGGGAAGGTACTGGCAAGGCCATGGTAAAAGGGGGTCGCGGAGCGAACCATCAAGGGGTCCACGTTAGCGTGGCTATACGAAGAAGCAATAGCCGTTAGCATGCCTATGCGAAGAAGCATTAGGCGAAGCAATGCTACGGGTGATGTTGTCCGTGGGACTTTGAAATCACATTGTGCAAACCTGGAGGGTCGCACGGGAAGAGGAATTTCCAAGAGAAGGAGTGTTCTTAGCGAAGTGGAGTGCCTTGGCCTTAGCATGGGGCAGAGGTGTGAATGGAGGGTGCTTCGCGAAGTGTAATAGTATTCACGGAGCACTGCCTCGCGAAGCAGAGGTACGTCGCGAAGCAAGGTGCTGCGAGGCGGTGTGCTTCACGATATGCAGTGACCCTGCCTTGGCATGGGGATCACTAGTACAAGATGGGTGTTTCGCGAAGCATAAATGCTCCGTGGCTGCCCGGGTTCCCTTGGGAATCCCCTTCCTCCGCGAATGCCCTTAGGCTTCCCGAAGGGAATCCCTCTAGGAATAGGGGCACAAAACGAGACAAGGAAAAGGCATCTCACGAAGTAAAAATACCTCACGGAGCTCATGATTCCCGGGGCAAAGGATGCTTCGCGATTCGGGAGTTGAGAAGCCGAAAGGTCGGATTGTCCGTAATTTGGGCTCAGGGGGAACCCAATATTTATAGGCAAGGGGCGCCACGAAGTAGCACTCACACGGCACGAAGGGGCGGCGGGTGCTCCGTGGCGGGCTCACGAACGTCAGGGTGTTTGAAGAGAATTACAACCTCCTGTGCTTCGTGGTGGGCTCGCGAACGTCAGGGTGTTCTCGGAGTGTTACCACCTCCTGTGCTTCGCGGCGGGCTTGATGCTCGGGGGGTGCTTCGCGCCAGAGCTTCGCGAGGCAGCGCGTGAGGCTTCTTTTCCCTCCCTTCTTTGCGTGCAAGATTTTGGCGCCAAAAAATGACCCCCCTCAGACTTGGAGCTGCGGAGGGATGAAGGGTCTATGTCTGAGTGAAAATCACCAAAATTATCGGCGGTTAGTGATGCGGCCTCGCAAAGGGGCCCGCCGTGCTGCTGGCGGCCACGCGGTCTGGACGTGCCGCGATTCTCCGCGCGGGCGGGACGTGCCGCGAAGCTCTGGGGTCGCAGCCTATAAATAGGGGGGATGAACTCTCTTTTGTCCTCTCGCGACTCTTGTCCTCTTGCGCTCTCGACTTCGCGAAGCTCCGCGTACTCCGCGTCTGCTCTTCGCAAATCAACCTTCGCGGCGAACCGTGAGTCTCTGACTCTGCGACCGCACCAAGAGAACTTCTATTTTTCCAGACAAGGCCAGTCTTCACGGCTTGGTTTTGCGGCTGAGCTTCGTGAGCGATCTTCGCGAGAAATCTTCGCGATCGGGCCTGAAGAAATTCGTTTCTGTGCCGAAACCGAAAATGGCCCACCGAGAAGCTATGTTGGGGGTGCTTGCAGACGCCGCCCGGAGGGATGAGATGGCCAACTGTCTGAGCCTTGGAGAGATGGTCTGAAGCCACTCAGACCATACCTCTTTGACAGAACTGCTATCGGAGGGTCAGAAGAACTATTCGCAGTGCAAGAAACTACCCTTGTATGGATTCGGGCTGAGGGATGAAGTCTTCATCCCTGAGGCAAGTAGGGACGAACCAACTTGCTAGTTCAGGAGCACGCCATGCCAGCACCAGTGGTTTAGGGCGGCCGATGGTCATTCGCGTGAGGATTTCACACCCGTCACCTCCGACTGTCTCTACAACCCTTTGAATAATATTGACGGGAATCCACTGCAACTGGAGACATCCCCTCCTCTGTACCGTACCATGCTGAAGTCGGCGTTGCAGGATCCGAAGAAGGGGTGGTCCGATGAGTGGGACATACACCAGGGCGGAAATTTCACCAATGAATGGGCATGGGCCTACTGGGTAGGCGCCTCATGTGAGGAGTTTGGGGTCGAGCTGAGGAGAGTGGGTTTGTATGAGGCGACATGAGCCTCCCAATTCCACATTTACCAACCAAAACAACTGATTCCGGAGTTGCTGAGCAGATGGTCATCTAGGACCAATACTTTTCACCTGCACCATGGGGAGGTGGGAATCAGCCTGTGGGATGTCCACTAGATTTCGGGGGTTTTGATCTTGGGGGCCATGTATGATGAGTTCCTCCCTGTCATGAGCGCGTGGGAGGATATGAAGCAGATGCCACATCTGGCATCGGTGCTGATGGCACTGGTCCCTGGAGAGGACAAGGAAGTGGTGAGAGATGTACACTTTAAGAAGTGGTTCAAGTGGTTCCTGAATTTCCCAGAAAATTGAGAGTTCCCTACGAGGCCTTGAATTTGTCCGAAGGCAGCTCAACGGGGTAAGGAGCACTTGTATTGGCGGGTCTTGGAGGACATCCAATGGAAGACTTGGGGTTTCAGTATCAGCACTGAACAACAGCCGATATTCAGGCTGGTGGCGTTCATTGCGGCCCTTATCTGCGGTTGGATCCTACCAGTGAGGGATACCAGAATGGGGGTGCGACCCAACTCGTTTATCATGGCGTCCATGCTGGCCATGGGGTAGCGGGTCAATCTGGGGATTCCAATGCTCGCTAAGCTGTACAGGATGCTGCGACATGTTAGCGAGGGCAAGAATCCGCCAAGGATATGTGGGCCCTTCCACCTCCTGTATGGGTGGATTGCGACACACATCAGGGGGATCTATGAGTATCCAAACCCTATTTTGACACTGGGACTAAACTTCCGCCCCTCCATTCTGAATGTGTCCGGGAGCTTCCCATTTAAACTAACCGTGCTGATGGTGCTGAACCGGGTGTGGAGGGCGGATGAGTTTAACTTCCACCCATTCCCATTGCCGACAGGGATACTCACTGACGACGGGCATGGAAAGGAAGAGCACCGGGCTTATCTCCTGGCCTTTCAAGGCAGAGTTTTGGTGGCACGAGTGGATAGTGAGCCGCTCTTTGAACCATACACCCCACATCGATTTGCAAGGCAGTTCCGGTTCCTCTAGCGGCTGACCCCGCAGGTCTACTGGGAGGTGCTTCATGAGGAGCACCTGTGTGTGATGAGGCAGTTGTGGCTCATGTTCACGCGAGAAGACGAGAAGATGCAAATCACATTGCCTCCATCCACCGCCTCTTTCTGATTGGTGAGGGAGTATGCCATTAGCTGGGAGGCTGCTTATCCGAGGGAGATGCTGCAGCAGCCAACTATTCATGTTAGTGATGGTGGGCCTCCTCTATCCTGAGGTCAGGGTCAGAGGGCAGCAAGGGCCTCTCACGGTGGCAGGGCTGCCATGGCGGCGGGACCCGCACTAGCTGAGGGTGTGGCAGCAGCGGCGGATCCGGTGATTCCGGAAGAGCAGGGCCATCCAGAGGGGTGGCCGCCGAGGGGATTTCATAGGATATCCACTCAGGCTCTGGGGAAGTAGCTGTGTCATATCATCATGGTAGAGGATGCTGTCTTCCCAGAGGCCTGGGACATTTGGGATGTCAACCAGCAATTCCTCAGTCCACCTGAGATATGGGCGCACCTGAATCACCTCGGGATGGAGTTACCAGGCCTAGGCTCAGTCTGAGCTGGTTTCATGGTGTCTCCGGCGGAGGCAGAGTAATTCTTGGATGGGCTGTAGGACTACGTTCATTCCAGTGGTGTCCCACTCCCAATGACAGACCGGGTAAGGGTACTGCTGGATCGGACGGTCCCCCCACAGTTGTCAGCTGCCGATCTGAGGGAGCGCTTCCCCCTATCGGAAGAATCAGAGGACTCATCTTGGGAGGATGGGGTTGACAGAGGGATCCCGTTGGAGGAGGACAAAGTCAGAGGCCAAGACTCGGATTCTGATGATTTCGCAGAGGCTCTCGAGGTAGCATTCCAAAATTCTTTCCTCACGGTCCGTTCTCGGGCCATCACGAATTTCTCACCGATGTTTGAACCATACAGGAGGAACTTGTGCACAAGCCTCGCTCTCTCCCCTTGGCGGGTTAAGATGCAGGACCTTCAGAACCTGTGCCTATGGCTGCGACCAGTTCTGCGTTTGGTGGGTCCAAAACACCCGAGGTGGCTCCTCAGGAATCTCTAGACCTTACAATAGTATACGGAGGGCCATGCCTCAGGGTCCCGTCAGCATCGACTCAAGAGCAGCACCGGGAGATCGATTTCCGTAAGTTTCCACTACTGGATTCATTGTTGTCACATGTAGATGGTGGCAATTAACATCTGTGTCCTTTCCTGTGGTACAGTTCTTCGACTGGAATGGGCTTCTGCGGTAAGGCTGGTTGGGATGTCTAGTGGCATCCCTCCTAGGGGCATGCCAGTGATGGTGGAGATAGTCCCCCCATCTCTCCGAGCTGCTACACGTACTATCACTGGCGTGGCCACCAGCAGGGTCATGCCTGAGGTTATTGAAGTGGAGTTTGATGATGAGGATCAATCGTCCGACCCAAGTCCCTTCATGCCTGCTTCGGCGCCAGATGTCGTGCCAGATTCAACACCAGATGTAGATCCTACCGAGGATTTCCTATGGGCGTATCCCGCGTATGAGCCTTCCAATTGTGCAGACTGGGATGAAACGACCTCCGATGAGGAGGACAACAGCATAGTCCGCCGCCGATCGTGGAAGCTGATCACACACTTCATCAAGGAAACCCCCCAAACGCTATGGGTGAATGAAATGGAAAGACTTCACTCGCGACTGCGCGAACTATGCGCTGGGGGAGTGGATTCCCAACGTCCTCATGCACTCATCTGAGATATCATGTCCGAGTAGATCCGGGAGTATGATCGCGGGCTCAGCATGGGCTGGTAGAAGAGGAAGGAGACCAACATCAAGAAGCTCCAGGAGGCTAAAAGAGAGGTCCAATAGATGCAGACCCGGGCAGATGAGCACTCAGCCTCTCTTAATGCACAATCTGAGCTGATCTCACAGTTGAAGGCCCAACTGGAAGAGGCAGAAGAGCATATGAGGCAGGCTTCTGGAAAGATGGATTCCATTTAGGCTGGCGTTTAAAGGGCCAGAGCCAAAGATGACGGACTACGCCCCGCTGCTGCTGAGGAGGAGCGGGAGTTGAGTCGGCGACAACAAGTCTTGGACGCCACAAGCCGAAGGGTGGCGGAGCTGCAACGTTCTTTTGACGGGGTCAACCCGTCCATGGGGGGAGTCGACCCCCAGGTATTGTAACAAATTACAAACCTTTTAATGGTACTTCCGCGCTTCAATTTTTTTCTTGAATACTATAGCATGCATGATTTCCACTGTTTTCATCAGTTCATTACATCCCTATAATGTTGGCGGGACGTCTGGCGACAATTCCCCAAGCTCACGCGGGTCATGCCTGATGTGAGAAACAGGAGATAGTTGCCTCATCGTCCCTCCCAACATGGGAGTGGAAAACAAGCTTCAGGCATCCGGGGTTTGGATAACCAGTCTAGATTTCCGGAAGGTGGGAGAGGCCTGGCCAGAGAAGGAGGTACTTAGAATAGACGAATTACCGTTTCTTTAGCGTGCTCTTATGCACGAACGGTGCAATGCCAGGGGCACTGAAATCAATCTGAACAGATGGAAATGGGAAGTGTGGATCACGATACCCAAGATTTGGAACACTGCGGGGATGGAATGACAATAAAGGACAATCATTAACCATGGAGGAGAAATGATATCCTTACTGCATTAGCCTGAAATGGGGATAACAAATGAGGGTCGACCATTGACCATGTTCGAAACACGGGACCAGGTCAAAAATGTTGTCGGTCAATCCTTCGGGACGTTGGACCAGGATGGTAGGCGGACCCTAGGTCGAGCATCCATACTGTTAGGGGGTCCTTCCAAACATGACCAGTCTTCCGGGACGTTGGCCCAGGACGGTAGGTGAGCCAATGCGGCATGAGACCAGGCCGTTAGGGGGTCCCTTCAGACATGAAAGGGGACGAGGGTCTGAAAAAGGGGTACGCAAAGCGTGGAATATGGAGTGATGGTTTGTCTGAACAGAATCCAACACTTAGGTAGTTACACCACCGTGGTGGGAGTACGCCAGATGGGCGCATTGGTTTGGTCATGGATCCTTCCTTCTTTAGGACAGGGCCTCTCTAGCGAGGGGTCCGGCCAGGGGGCCGGAAAGGGGAAGGATGGTATTAATGATTTCTATGGGCTGGACCCTAGGAAAAATACCAGGGTGTATCTATGTATCCCATGAGGATGGGAATCAAGACATACGTAGTTCTGAAAGCGTAGTTTAATTTCATGCAGGACGATGAGAAACCTGGCCGTGTTGGTAGACATCTTGCCAAAACTACTAAGCCCACGTGAGTCATGCTCGGTGTGGGAAACAAGTAGTGGTGGGACTTTCCCAACACAGAAAAGGGAAGGTTAGGGTGGAGAGACACTTGGTGAATACCAGCCCCATGATACTAACACGCCCATGTGGCACACTTAGATGCGTGAAGAGACAGAGCCGAATATGTTGGAATTCCACTTGAACATGAGAAAGTGGAAATGTGTGAATCGTGTCGCTCGAGAATTGGATCATAATGACGGTGGTGTGATGATAGAGGATAACTGTTAACCGTGGCGGAAACGCAGCGTCCATATCGCGTTATCCTAGAATGGGGACAAACAAATGAGGGTTGACCGTTGACCTTGTTCGAAACACGGGACCATGTCGCAAATGTTGTCAAAGATCCTTAGGGATGTTGGCCCAAAATGATTGGAGGGCCCTTAGGTCCAGCATCCATGGAGAGCCCTTAAGCCTAGTATCCATGTTGTCCGAGATTCCTTTTGGATGTGGAAGAGGATGAGGATCCAAATAGCGATCTCACGAAGCTTGGTCATGGGACGAGGGGAATGTCCTCATGAAAATTCCACACTTCAGGCTCTTTGTCAAAACACATATGAATATGAAAAAGAGACGTATTACATAGAGGGAGCAGAGTCCTTTTCAATAGGGAGATCTTAGTTTAGGGTCGTAGAATTCGGACCAAAGGGTCGGAGGAAACATGAGAGGCACACGGTGGGGTATCTCAGACACCTGACGTGAATGGGAACCGGAGGTTCCGACCACCATGTGCTTCTTGGACAATTTTAGGTCGAGGGACCATAAACAAGAGTTGAGCTGGGCCCAAAGAAAAAATCAAAGGAATTTCTACGTACCCCATGAGGATGGGGATCAAGCTGCATGTAGTTCTTGAGGGAGTCTTAGTTTATGGTCTTAGAACTCGGACCATGAATGGGTAAGGGGAACAGGGGACACATGGCAAGGCGGTTACAAAACCCGACGTGAATGAGGACCTAAGCCCTACTTACCATGTGTTCTCTGGGTAAATACTCGAGTCGAGGGACCGAACACGAAGGTTAGTCCAGGCCCACGGGGAAGTGCCCAGGCACTCCTACGTATCTCATGAGGATGAGAATCAAGCCATACGTAGTTCTGAAAGGTGGCATGGTAGGGTACCAGTGCTGGGGAAAAAGGGGAGTGCGGGTGTGGCCCTTTCACTAAAAGAAGCAGAATTTGGTAAATCTTGTTTGTCCTTTAAGGTGAGTGGTTTTTTTTGTGAAGCGACAAGCCTAGGGTAGCAGGCCCTGGTGTCGCCACAAGAATCAAGCCGTGATAGGCATTGACAAATGGCATGGCACGTGACCAATACTCAACGTGATGTCCTCTACAATGAGGTCATCACAATGCAGTGCCGTTTTTCGTCATGCGACCAGGATGATAATGTCACAGTTTAGGGTCATGTGACAGGACCAAGCATGCATTTTAACGTCATGCAGTGCAGACGTAGTAGAGGCGATGCTAGGCGGGGAATGTGCGCAGTGTCATGAAACAAAATTAATGGAGACATGATCCCACATCACACTGTACGCCACTCCAAGAGGGAGACCTCAGGCCGAGGGGCCTATATTAGAGGTAAGAGGTGAAAAGAGGGGGGGGGGGGAGACTAGCTCCCCAAATGGGCTGGACCTGAAGAAAAGGCGTCCGGACGGTCCTACGTATCCCATGAGGATGGGAATCAAGCTGAACGTAGTTCTAGATGGATCTTAGTTTATGGTCTTAGAGCTCAGAACATGAATGGTGACAACTTCCCGAGTAAGCGTAGACGTCAACCCGATCCCTAAGCCCACACGAGTTAAACTCGGTGTGGGAAACAAGGGGGTTGGAATCATTATCGCAATACTTGGGGCGTCTATCAAAGGGGAGTCAGAAGAGAGCCCCGAAGGACACCTTTAACGCAGCTTTGTCCCCGTAACGTGCAAATGCGCACTGAGGAGTAGTACCAAGAGCTTTGAAACTCTACTTGGACAAGATGAAGTAAAGAAGGATGTGAATCATGTACCCGAAACTTTGGTCTTAATAGGGATTTGGCATGGAGATGGAGAATAACTGTTGACCGTGTCAGAAAATGGTATCTATATCGTGTTAGCATGAAGTGGAAACAACAAACGAGCATCGACCGCTGACCGTATTCGCAATGCAGGATTTTATCAATTTTTTGTCCAAAACCCTCAGGGGCGTTGTCCTGTAACGGTAGGAGAGCCCTTGGGCGTAGTATCCAGGTCATTCTTGGGGGTCCCTCCAGGTGTGAAAGATGACAGAAGCCCTGATGAAGGGATACGCAAATCCTGGAAGACGGGTGTGGACATGTCCGAGTAAAGTCTGGCATTCCAGGTAATAAACCAGAGTACCCTTAGGCACATTGGTGAACCGTCAGAAAGGGTCGACGAAACAGTCGAGAATGAGAGGCGCATAGCATGGTTATTACAAGACCAATGTGAATGAGGTCATAATCTTGTACCACGCCTTATAATCCCCTCGTGGAGGAAGGGTAAACCAAGGGCCAAGGTGGGATGAAAATTCCCGAGAGATGGGGCTGGACCCGAAGCCTAGACATTCAGGTGATCCTACGTATCCCATGAGGATGGGAATCAAGCCACACATAGTTCTCTAGATTCAGTTTAACGTCATGCGGGACGAGGAGGGGAGTAATATACCCCCAAACAGGGGAGGTGTACGGTACAATGAATAAACCGATGTGAATGAGGACGTAATCCCACACCACACCATACACTCCCATAAGAGAGGACCTGGGCCAGGGGCACGAAAAGGCCAAGGGGCCTGATTGTTAAGCCTCGGTCAGGAAGGTATGACTGTCTTGTAGTTTAACGTCTTGCAGTAAGGACGGGGCCAATGGGTCTGAGGCTGAGCCTCGGTCAGGAAGGACTGACTGGCTTGCAGTTTAACGTCTTGCAGTAAGGATGGGGCCAAGGGGCCTGAGGCTGAGCCTCGGTCAGGAAGGCCTGACTGGCTTGCAGTTTAACGTCTTACAGTAAGGATGGGGGGAGATCTTAGTTTAAGGTCATAGATCTTGGACCATTTTGCAGTTTATTGTCTTGTAGGATGAAGATGCAGTTTAAGGTCGTGCAGGACCCTACAGTTTAAGGTCATGTCAGACTAAGAAAAAAAAGGATGCTTAAGCAAAGTACTGCTTAAGGAACTTGGCATTAGTGGGAGGAGTTACGCGCTCACCATTCGTGGTCACCAAGGAGTATGCCCCATTGGGGTAAACCTTATGGATGATATAAGGCCCTTCCCATTTGGGCTCTAGCTTGGGCAGTTTCCTATCGGGGATCATTGGCGCTCGAAGGGCCAACACTAGGTCGCCCTGTAGAAAATAACGAAGGCGAACCTTCTTGTTGAAGTCCCTTGCTATCTTATTCTGATGCCTTTCCATATTGTGCAGGGCACAAAGTCTGTTCTCGTCCAGTGCGTCTAATTCAGCTAGATGGATTTCGGCCACCTCATCTGTCGCCTGGTGGTCATAGACTACAGTGCGTAACGATGGCAGCTGGATCTCAATGGGTAGGACGACCTCATCCCCATACACCAGTGAATATGGGGTTACCTGGGTAGTGTTGTGAGTCGTCGTCCGATAAGCCCAGAGGGAGTTGGGGAGCTTGTCTGGCCAACTTTTCTTGTTCTGACCAACCATTTTCTGCAGAATGTTAGATAGGGTTTTGTTGAATGCCTCGATATTCCCGTTTTCTTGTGCATGATTGTGGGAGGTATGGTTCGAACAGATATTGTACTTGGTGTAAAATTTTTTCAGCTCAGCCGCTCGGAAGTTGGTGCCGTTATCGGTGAGGACAACATGAGGGACCCCAAACCGATGAATGATATTGGAGCTCACAAAGTCGACAATGGAATGGGCCTTGACCTCTTTGAGTGGAACTACCTCTGCCCACTTGGAGAAGAAATCTGTAGCAGTTAGGATGAACCTACACTGGTGAGCTGTCGCTGGTGGATATGGTCCCACTACATCAAGTCCCCACACTGCAAACGACCAAGAGTACCTAGTGGAGTGGAGGGGTTCCGGCGGCCGATGCAGGAAGTTGGCATGAACTTGGCACGCATGTCATCTCTTGGTAAACTCGATACAATCATGAATCATAGAGGGCCAGAATACCCCAACCTACGGATTTGATGGGACAACTTTGGCCCAGCTTGATGTGCACCACAAGAACCGGCGTGGAACTCTTGAATAACCTAAGAAATATTGACTCCTTGAATGCAACAGAGGAGAACACCATCGAAGCCCCGCTTATAGAGGATCTGCTCAAGACTGGGACCACTCTGGAGGGTAAATTGCAGCGCGTGGTGTCGTATTCTATCGCGCTCATCCTGGTCATCTGGGAGGCAACCATTTTGGAGATACTCGAAAAAAGGTTCCCTTCAGTCGGGAGTGGCTTCAACCACTGTGTCTGATGAACCTGGGACCCCTGACGTAGAGGGCCCGATAGTGAGATGACTTACCCACTAGACATCATTTTCCTCTTGGGTGATGGGGGAAATGAATATCCGATGTGCCACATGTATGATCAAATCATCTTGCTCAGGTTCCGCGAGCGACACAGCTAAGCCGGCCAAAGCATCAGCTCGACCGTTCTGTGACCGAGGGACATGGGTGACCTCTGGCCAAGAGGAGAACTGAGCCATTAGGCGGAGGGTGCACTCCAGCAATGACACAAGTTCCGGCTTCCTAACGACATAATCGCTATTGACCTGCTTGATTACCATCGCGAAATCTCCTTTAACATGTAGATGGGGCACGTCGATCTCAAGGGCCAACTCGAGGCCGGTGATGAGATCCTAGTACTCTGCCTTGTTGTTGGTACAACCTTCTGACAACAGGAATGAGTATGGTAGGACTGCTTGCACCGAGGTAATGAAGACGATACCCAGGCCCACTCTGTTGAGCTTAGGATCGTTGAGCCTCCTACTAGTGAGGCTCCGGGAGGCACCGTCGAAGTGCATTTTACAACATGGGACGACATGATCAACTGATAGGATCATCTCATCAGGAAAATCTAGGTTCAGGGATTGATCCGCAGAGGTTGGATGGGAAGCTAAAAAGTTTTCCAACGCCTGTCCTTTAATGACCTTCTGAGGTACGAACCTGATATCAAAATTCTGGAGAATCACCGCCCACCGTGCTAGTCAGTCAGTCAACATGGGGCAGTTCAGGATGTACTTCAGTGGGTCTACCTAGGAGACCAATTACACCTCATGGTGCTGCAGGTAATGCCGCAACTTCTGTATGGAAAAAATGAGCGCAAGGCAGCCCTTTTAGATAGGGGAGTATCTGATCTCTGTATCGAGAAGCATGCGACTGAGATAATAGAGACTGTTCTCTGTACCCTCGTTATTCTTCTAGGCGAACAGTGCACTAAGGGATCATTCCAGGGTGGTCACGTAAAGGACCAGCGGCTTTCCGGAGATGGGTGGCATCAAAACTGGAGGTTGGAGCAGATAATGCTTGATTTCCTCGAAGGCGGTCCGACACTCTTCATCCCATTCGTAGGCGGAACCCTTCTTCATGAGCCGGGAAAATGGATTACACTTGCCAGCCAGATTCGCGATGAATCGTCATATATAGGCTAAGTGGCCTTGGAGACCTCGAAGTTCCCAAATATTGCTTGGGGGAGGCATTTGGCTGATGGCCTTGATCTTCTCTGGGTCGATCTCAATGCCTTTGTATCTAACAACAAAGCCAAGAAACTTCCCAGAGGTGACCCCAAAGGCACACTTTAACGGGTTCATCTTCAGGTGGCGGGAACAGATGATACCGAACACTTTCTCAAGGTCTTTGAGATGGTCCTGGCACTGGCATGATTTGACCACTAGGTCATCCACGTAGCATTCCACCACTGTTCCGAGAATCACCCTGAATATGCGATGCATGGCCCTCTGATAAGTGGAACCTGCATTTTTCAGGCTGAAGGGCATAACCTGGTAACAAAAGGTACCTTGGGGGTCCCTAAAGGCAGTTGACTCCTCGTCCTTGGGGGCCATCCGGATCTGGTTGTACCCGGAATACCCATCCATGAAAGAGAGGGCTTGGAACTCGGCCGTAGCATCAATTAATAACTCGGTCACCGGGAGGGGAAAGTCATCCTTTGGGCAGTGGCGATTGAGGTCGCAGAAGTCGATGTAGACCCTGATCTTCCCATTCTTCTTCTTGACCGACAAAATGTTGGCTAGCCACCTGGGGTACTGGACTTCCTTGATGAAGTTGGCCTTGATGAGCTTATCAACTTCAGCCTCAACCATGGCACCATGAGAGGGGTGCATCTTTCTGGGGGATTCTTAAACCCGTGATGGTTTGAAGGGAGGCCCAGGCGGTGAACGGCTACCTGGGGATCTAGTCTTGGCATCTCATTATAACTCCAGGAAAACACATCACGGTGTTGCTTGAGAAAGTCTACGTACCTCTGTTGCTCCTCGGGGGACATGGCTGCACTGATCAATGTGGGTCTCGGATCTTCCTCGCTACCAAGGTTCACCTGTACCAGTTCATCAACCATGGTAAATATTCCTTCCTCGAAGGCGGGGGGAGAATCCTCCAGATCTTCCTCTCCACCCGTGGAGGGGTTCCCCACAAAGGGAGCTATTTCTGAGATATCGCACCCTGACGGGTAGCTGGTGCCGACTTGGGAAGTAGTGGTCATAGTATCAGGAGACCCACTCGCCACTGAGACCATAGAAATGAAGGCAGTCGATCCTATCCCATCTGGCCTTTGGCCCAAGGGGCCACATTTGATGACATCAAAGCAGTGGTGACGCGTAGGCCTGAGTCGGTTGATTCCAGCCCGGTGGAAGAGACACGTATGACGTACTGCCATGGTCATAAGCTTTACATTCCAGTACCGTACAGGGGTAGGAGGTTCCAGGATCACCTGAGCCTGGTTGGTGTAGGAGTACGAGGTGATTTTTCGTCATCACTTGGACACGGGAACATGTATTCCTTGCATACCCGAAACAACGAAACACTGCCCCATGTCCGAGGTCGTGTCCTCCAATCGATGGATCAGGAAAATATAGGCGTCATCCAGGCCTGCCCAGGGATCACTTGTGATTGGGACGAGTTTATTCTCACTTACTAGAATTTTCTTATCCTTGCTCTTGTAATAATTGACATCCAGATAGTGGGCTTCATAAGATGCGAAAGGAGACACATCTCCTTGGAGTACGCCTACTCAACCATTGAGGGAGTGTTTGAGGCATTGGTGATACGACGAAGGGACCGCTATGTGCAGATGGAGCCATGGCCTACCCATCAATGCATTGTAGGCGGTGTCCTAAGAGACAAATATGAACTCGGTGCTGGAAATTAGGCCGCCGAACTGGGTCTTTAGGCGGATCTTGAAAACTGGGGATTGCTCAGTCCTGTCGTACCCTTGGATTCTGAGGTCGGAGGGCGTCAAATCATCTTCAGACAGACCCAGCTTTCGCAGTGTCCAAGTCGGGATTAGGTTGATCCCGGAACCCGTGTCAACGAGGCAGCAGCGGACTTCCACACCATTGAAGTGGCCAGTGATGTACAGTGGGCGAATATTCCCCTGTATGGGAGGGTCCTCATCTTCACTGAAGAACGAGATAACTGCCTGACATTTGGCATTCTCAATTGTCTCAGCGTTGAAGGCTTCCGCAGCTGCTACCTTTGTCTCAAACTGAAGGGGGATTCTTAGGGCCTCGACAAGTTCTTCACGTATTTCAGATGATAGGCAAAGGGCCTCAAGGATAGAAAGCCTTGCTGGAATTCCGACCAGGTGCTTCAGGACATCATACTTTCATGCCAAGCGCGAACCTCTGCTTACAAGAGGTCATTCGGTAGTTGGAGGCATAGCGAGTCCTGTCGGTTGAACCGCCGGTTGGCTAGTGCTGGGTACATCCTGCTGCCTACTAGTTGAAGCCTGGAGAGTAGTCGCCGGACTAGGATCGGACAATAGAGACTGTCCTGTAGCTGGGAAAGACTGACTGTGATATGGACGAGGCAACTCTTCCTGATCTAGTAGCACAAACGGCAGTGGAGGTAGAGCTGAGGGCGTCATATGGGGTTGCGCGTGCTGAGATCTACGCTGAGCCTGCTGTCTGGTCTCAGTAGCATGCACGAATTGGATGAAAGTTCCCGCTAATGTGCCTCGAAGACTGGCGTGGTTGTGGTTCCGCTGATGTTGACGTTGGCTGGGGACATTGGGGAGGCTCGCCTGGTGTTCCCCTTCGTCGGGAGTCATATAAGGCTTTACCAGCTCGACGGTGTTAACCGAAGTGTACCCCTGGATGTCGCTCGACAATTCATCCACTACCGGGTGGATTCTGGGAGGAATCCCCATTTCAGGGGGCATAAAGTCGCCAAGAGTGCGGGATGACGATGACAGTGGTGAAGCGCGTTGCTTCTTCTTGCGTCGTCGCTGCTTGCCCTTTTGGGAAGAGGTCGACTGTGAAGATGATGCAGAGGTACTGGATACTTCCCCCAAAGGCTCCGGATGATTCAGGCATGCCCGAATGATACCATGTGAATGGGCGACGGTTCTCCGAGCCATCCAGTCGTCTTATTTCTGGGACCCATAGTTGGGAACCTGCTGCCACTAGCTCTCACTGTCGCTACCGATCTCTGACCCTACAAAGACTCCCGCTACTTGTGTTGGTTCCAGGCCCAACCTGACTATGTTTTTATCGACCTGGTCTTGAATCCAGTCTTTAAACACATAGCATTACTTGAGGGTGTTCCCCAGAATCCGATGATAAGGATAGTAGTTGGGGTGATCGGTGAGATTCGCCTCTGCCGGCCTTCTGCACTCAGGTAGGCGCACAATCCCTTGATCTAGAGCACTTCGGAAGTAGCCAGAGACCTAATTTTCGTTGAACGAATAAGTCTGGTGCCTTCTTTCCGGATAGGGGGCCTGGCCCTGACGAGGGGCCAGAGGGGCCTGCCGAGGAGGCGGCGCCTGATTGTCTCGCCTAGGTGGTGGTGGCTCATTGCGCGGGGGAACCTATCAATTCTGAGGCGGTCGCTACTGGGCAGGAGCCTGCGCTTGAGGTGGAGGACCTCTATGGGGTTGCGGGGACGGTGCCGTCGGTAGTAATTCCAACTGCCTGGGGGCTTCTATTTGGGCCTCCGTGGAGGGTTCGGCTCTGGCAGCCCTCCTGGCCAGGATCACAGGGGGAAACAAACATGCCTGACTAGCCTGTTGCAGAGCCTCCTCGAGGAGTTGAGCCTTATCTGAGAAATCCTGGAACCCTCCAGGGTAGTTATGTGTGATCAGGGAAGAAACCAACTCCATTTTAACGTTCCCTACACACATCGTCAGTAATTTCTCCTAAGTCAGTGGCATGTCGAGGGAGTATGTAAGTCCCTTCCACCGGGCGATGAAGTCTGCGACTCACTCATCAGGCCTTTGTTTGCACTTGAAGAGGTCTGTAATGCTAGTCTTTTGCGTGGTGGAGCTGAATTTGTATATGAACTGCCAGCGGAGATCCTCCAAACCAGTCACCGATCCTATAGGGAGCTGGTTGTACCAAACAAATGCGGGGCCCTCAAATGTTTGTACAAAACATCAAATCTTGGCGGATTCTTACTAGGCTGGAGTCCCCAACATGGGGACACACCTGGAAGAAAAGTGGACCAAGTGATGCGGCGGGTCCCCTGTCCCGTTGAAGGGTGAGAAAGTGGGGTTCCCAAAACCCAGGGGTGCGAGCATATCATCGACCCACGCGGGATATGGATTGTCATCTGGTGGGACCACCACATGCTGCATTTCCAACGCTTCGAGGCAGGCGATGAGTGCCTCTATAAGATCATCCGGGTGGGGGTCCTTGTCTTGATGGGGATCCCTAATCACAAGTGCGTTTCCAGGTTCTTCGACATGGTATATGGCTTCAGCGGCTCGTGAAGCGACTGGCGGAATGGTCTGTGGGGTGACTGGGGTAACCTGGGCTGGATTCCTCAGATTTCCCCATCGTTCAGGAAGGTTTGGCGAGATGTATCGTTCCCTCTTACCGTAAGTTCCAGCTTCTTCCCTGTCTGTGGAAGTAGCATGATCAGGGTTGCCCGGAGACATCTCACCGGGTGGGAATTGTTCCTACCCCTTCTGCCCTGGCTTGGGATTACCATAGTCGGGTCACCACTCTGCAGTGTGCTCGGCCAAGAGTTCGTCAACCAGCCTCTTCTACTTAGCAAGCTGCTAGCGTAACGCGACCTTCTTGGGATCTTCGTCCGTCTTCTATACAGAGGCGGATGGGTTGGAGTGCTTGATAGTTCTGACGTGCTCCTTACCCTTACCGGAATTTCGACTGAGTACCAGCGACTCGGTGGGTACAAGGAGGCCTAGAAGGTTCCTCTGCTGACGGGTAACCCTCCCTGATGGGTCCATTAGTGGCGGTACGCCCTCGGGGGGTAAGTCTCCATCGAGAAATTCAAGATCGTATTCCTTATCCACTACGTCAGCCATGTGGACCGCGACCCCCCTCGAGGGAATGTCCTCAATGTCGCATAACAAATCGGGCTACCGTCGGATAGGGATGAAGAGGAGAGCGTCATAGTGTCCCCAGCCACGGACTTGCACATGGGGGGTAGATTCCCTGATGAATCTGTGGAGTACTTTGAAACTCTGAACACATTTCCTTTGAAGGGTGCTCTGACGGCCTAGTGACTCAGGGTGCTGGGCCACAGTGAGTGTGGCCAAATTGATCAGGCGGAATTGCTCGCCGATTTCTTCAAAGTGCTCTCGACTCCCGGGGTACATCACCCGCTCGTAACGAAGGCAGAAGTGTGTCACCCATAGGGTTCAGCAAAAGCACCCCACTTCCTCTGGGGTAAGGGACTCTGGTGCGTGAAAGTTCGGCGCTGCCGTCGGCCAGAACTTCTCCGAGAAGTGATCCGCTGTGAGAATGCTCCAGAAGCTCCTGGGTTCGGACTCGGTGTCTGGCCTTGTATTGCCCCACTCGTCAACCGGGGGTGGCTGAGGGACCGGTAGCGGTACCGAGGTGGACTGCTGGGACAGTAAACTTGGCGGTGGAGAATACAACAAACGATCTGACTGGACGCTGAATTCTGGGCCATCCTCTGAAGAGTGAAGTGACCTGACCACGATATCACGATACGATGGGCTGATAGCCACAGCTTCTGGCGTGGGAGTTGCGGCCACCGGCGATGGGTTACGCCATTTCTCTGCCATCGTTGGTCCCAAAAACAGCTCCCCGTGATCTCTGGTAGAGGTAGAGGGCGCTTCTGGTGACGACAGTGGTGATTGCGCAGTCGGGACCTGCGACATTTCCACAATTTCTTCTTCCTGGATGTACCTACGGAGGGAGGCGGGAATCCGGTGGACCTCGCATTCTGGGATAATGAGGATGGCGCGCCTGGTCCCTGCCCCAGTTCTTGACATGGAGGATTGGGGAGAAGGTTCCATCGCTGAGTCGCATTCCGCTTCAGAGTCTGAGAAACGGTCAGGTCTGATCTCCACCCGGGCCTTCCCAGGACTCTTCTTGTGGCGGCGACGACCCGCTCTCCTGCCCCTAGATGGCTTTTCGGGACAAGGTTGATCCTCAACATGTGGTCTCAGGGCGGTGCTGACGCCATGGCGGAGATGGCTCCCGCTTGAGATAACCGGGGTGCGAGGAGCACCAGGGAAAATGTCGAAGGGCACACGGGGAAGGCCTCCATGGACAATACCCACATGGGCGGAGCGAGGCTGACCTTCACTCCTAGAGTTGCTGGGGTGAGGAGGACCTTCTCCAGTTTCATAGATAATGTAGGGAGGACCCCCATGTTCGAGAGGAACCGGATGGGCAGTTCCTTCATATCGACGGTAGGGGGCAGGAGGAGGGTCTCCATACCCTGTATGGTGGGCGCGGGAGAGGTCTCCGCACCGAGCGTCACTGCCGCGGGGAAGGTCTTTCTTCATGATGGGGGTAGAAAAAGGCATGTCTCCATGAGGAGCTTTGGAGCAGGGGAGGCCCACGCTCTGCAGTATAGTGGTATGGGGAGGCCCTCCGTACGGGGTGACATTACCGCGAATTGATTTGGGGTGATCACCACTCAGGCCTGTAACCCCGAGAGCCAACCCGACCTTCTCATGGGGCGGTTGGAGCCTTGGTCTGGGTCAGGTGAAGAAGTGACCCTGATCAGTGTATACAGGGACTCCATGCTGCACGTCAGTAGTGGCTCGGGCCACAGTAGCTATTGACGTCGACACACCTTGACGAGCGTCCTCAGCTCGGGCCCGACGCTGGCATCGGGTTAGACGGCTGGCGCAGGTGGTGCAGGGACGTAGCCTACCTGCTCTTCTGGCAAAGCCGGTCGGCGGCGCTGATGCATCCGGGTGGGATCCCTTGCTTGGAGACCCTGACTTGGGACTCTGAGTGGGCCGAGCCGGACATCACCCGCCTCATCAGCGTAAGGCGAGAAGTCGTCGAGGCGTTCCGGGGACAGGCTCCCGAAACGATTGAACATTGGGGTGGGGAGCAGGGGCTCCCCACGCGGCCTTTGAGGGCAGCATTGATGGTGGGGCCTGGATGCCTCCAGGTCCAGGTGGGCCATATCCCGAGTAGGGATGACCCCTTCCTCCTCGTACCTGCATACAAGGTTGTTGATCACCCTTCACTGGATGATCTCTGACAGGGAGAGGGGACGTGGGCACCCCGTATTCACGGATGTAGAGGCCGTCATGGTGGAAGAGGAGCCATGTGGGGTGGCTATGCCAGTATTGCCCCTTCCCCTACATAGGCGAGCGGGCGGTGATCACGTCTCCATAGCAGCAACCTGGTTCCTGGGAAATGGAGAGATCAACTCATCAACACTGCGAGGAAAAGGATTGACAACCAGTGCCCCAACGTCATTCAATTCTCCACATCTTTAAGAAGGATCCACACCAACACGTTACAGAATGGAATGCCTCACGTTCTACTACTCCAAATTCCGGTGAGTTTCACGCCAGGCCTGATATTTGCTTGGCGGGACCCGTCACTGGATATCTGGATCCGGTGACACGTTAATCTATTGGTGTCTCGAATGCTACTAATATCCACTATGAGGAGAAGAAGTTCACGTCGGGTTCACCATTTCTGTTTCTGAAGCTTTCACCGGGGCGCACACATTCGTCTGTGGAGGACGCGCTGTTTGTTGCCCTGCATTCCTGCTTTCCAAAGGCAGGCGACATCCGCTCCTTATTCAGGGACGTCTGCTCCTTGATCAAAACCGGGATGATGGGATGTCGGTTCTTCCTTCTATGGATTCCTCCTCAAAACTCATCACCTAGTCCTGGTCTCCCTCATAGATTTAATACGTTGTTCGTGAAACTCTTCCCAGTTCCATGTTTCCATGGACGCTGGTTAATTACACTGCTTCTGTCAGGACATTCCAAAGGGTCCGGTCAGGGCAGTAACCTTTAGTCGGGGGAGTAGTCATGTCGAGGGATCAGTAGCATGTCTGTATGCTGGGGAACTGGTGTGTCTGTCTTTTGTCCCTTGTAATGGGGCTTCTCGAGGGCATGGAAGCCCAAGGCATCCCACATCGAGCGCAGGGAATCATACGCCCTAGGCATATATCTAAGGTTTTCCTCAGCTTCCCATGTTTGACACAGGGTATTCCGTAGGTTTAACGTCCAGTAGAGACGGTTACGCCAAGGGTGTGCCATCCAAGGTTTTCCTCAGGCATCTCATGTTTATCACGAGGTAGGTCACAAGTTTAACGTCCAGCGGAGATGGGTCGACCTGATCAAAACACTAGCTGGAGTGAATCAAATTTAGGAATTTCCCTTGAAGGGATGCTGATATCGGGACCAACCCATGGGCGGCTTCCTGAATGTTGTGAAGAGGAGCGGAAGGACATGATCTCACCGGGATATAATGGTTCATGTGAGAATTAGGGTGGATGATGGGTAGGTGGATGAACTGGAGGGGGAATGAGATGGGACTATCGCAAGGGTGATAGTGAAGTTGGTCTTGAGCCTCGAAGAGACCTCTTACATATCCCTATGGCAGGGAATCAAAGTCCGCGTAGTTCGGGATGGTGCCAGCGAGCTGACGTGAAGGTGGACCTTGGTCTGATGGGAATTGTCAACGAACCGACGTGAAGGCGAACCCGGGGGGTCCGTTGGTGGTGGGATTGAACCTCGTGAAGGCTTCCTACATACCATGCCTTGACATGGATCAAAGTCCCCGTAGTTCAAATGGAATGTGGAATACAGTTTAACGTCATGTGGGATGGGGGTGAACCGACGTGAGTGAGGTCAGAATGACCGGGTGATGGGATCGAACCTTATGGAGGCTTCCCACGTACCATGCCTTGACATGGATCAATGACCACGTAGTTCAGGATGGTGTGTCAGCGAACCGACGCGAGCAAGAACCTTGGTTCAGATGGTGTGGGGCTTACACACTAGGTTGCCCGGGTGTTGATGAACTGATGCGAAGAAGGTCGGAATGACCAACGGATGGTGGGATTGAACCTCTAGGAGGATTTCTACATACCATACCGTGACACGGATCAAAGACCTCATAGTTCAAAGGGTTTCATTGGTGAACCGGTGTGAAAGTAGACCCGGGGGTCCACTAGTGGTGGGCTTGAACTTCGTGAAGGCTTCCTACGTACCATGCCTTGACATGGATCAAAGTCCTCGTAGTTCGGAGGGTGGGTGTCGGCGAACCGACGTGGGGAAGGGACCTTGGTCCGATGGAAGATGAGATTGAACCTCAAGGAGGCTTCCTACGTACCATGCCTTGACATGGATCAAAGTACTCGTAGTTTGGGTGGTTTGGGTGGTCACAACGGCTTGTCGTCAGACTGGAATGCAGTTTAAAGTCATACTAGACGAAGGTGGAACTCGACGTGAATAAATGATGGGAGGGCTTGAACCTCATGGAGGCTTCCTACGTACCATGCCGTGACATGGATCAAAGACCTCGTAGTTCAAATGGGTGTGCAATTTAAT
Source organism: Viscum album (assembly GCA_963277665.1). NCBI lineage: Eukaryota > Viridiplantae > Streptophyta > Magnoliopsida > Santalales > Viscaceae > Viscum > Viscum album. Next base: position 1,942,070,365 of record OY728159.1, read on the forward strand.
GTCATGCAGGACGAAGGAATACAGTTTAACGTCATGCTGGACGAGGGCATACAGTTTAACGTCATGCTGGACGAGGGCATATAGTTTAACGTCATGCTGGACAAGGGCATACAGTTTAACATCATGCTGGACGAGGGCGTACAGTTTAACGTCATGCTGGACGAGGGCATACAGTTTAACGTCATGCTGGACGAGAGCATTTCCATGGTCGATGCTCACTCTAAGCCCACGTGAGTCATGCTCGGTGTGAGAAACAAGAGGCTGCAAGGACCTGACGATCACGTTGCGAAGGGTGTGTCCATGAGAAGCAAAGAGGGGCTTACGCGTTAGGCGGTCCGTGGTGCTGGGACTTACTCCAGGATGGAGGCCAGAAGTGTGGCAAAGCGCAGCGAGAGAGGGATTTGGGACCAATGATGGGAGGTTCCTCGTTCCCTATCGCGCCCTCCACTAACCTTGGCAGTGGGGAAATACAGAGGTTCATGGGTGCTTCCTTCCGCAAGAGGGGCTAGGGGATTACACCAAGTTGGTTTCCCTTCTCCCATGGACATATGCTACTCCGAGAAGGAGGATATCATCCCTTTTGGAGGGGGTGACTCCGTCTCTGTGGAGACGGGTGGCGTAAAAAATGTCCGAGCTGGGGGGACCCTACGTGCGAGGCACGGGGCCAGATCATAGTTTAACGTCATGTGTTGAGGACTAGGTACTTGGCATTTTAACGTCCTTCATCTTAGACGAGGTGGGTTTACTCCACACCCCTAGGACTTACATAACCGGTACCCTCTGTTCCTTGGGGGAGGGAAGGTACTGGCAAGTCCAGGGTAACAGGGGGTCGCGGAGCGAACCATCGATGGGTCCACGTTAGCGTGGCTATGCGAAGAAGCAATAGCCGTTAGTGTGCCTATGCGAAGAAGCATTAGGCGAAGCAACGCTACGGGTGATGTTGTCCATGGGACTTTGAAATCACATCGTGCAAACCTGGAGGGTCGCACAGGAAGAGGAATTTCCAAGAGGAGTGTGCTTCGCGAAGTGGAGTGCCTTGTCCTTAGCATGGGGCAGAGGTGTGAATGGGGGGTGCTTCGCGAAGTGGAATAGTATTCGCGGAGCACTGCCTCGTGAAGCATAGGTGCCTCGCAAAGCAAGGTGCTGCAAGGCTGTGTGTTTCGTGATATGCAGCGACCCTGCGTTGGCATGGGGATCACTAGTACAAGATGGATGTTTCGCGAAGCATAAATGCTCCACGGCTGCCCGGGTTCCCTTGGGAATCCCCTTCCTCTACAAATGCCCTTAGGCTTCGCGGAGGGCTTCCCTTTCGGAAGAGGGGCTCAAAACGAGACAAGGAAAAGGCATCTCGCGAAGTAAAAATACCTCACGGAGCTCATGATTCCCGGGGTGAAGGGTGCTTCGTGATTCGGGAGTTGAGAAGATGAAAGGTCGGATTGTACATCATTTGGGCTCAGGGGGAACCCAGTATTTATAGGCAAGGGGTGCCACGAAGTAGCACTCATGCGGCGTGAAGGGGCGGTGGGTGATCCACGGTGGGCTCGCGAACGTCAGGGCGTTCGCGGAGTGTTACCGCCTCCTGTGCTTCACGGCGGGCTCGAGAACGTTAGGGCGTTCGCGGAGCATTACCGCCTCCTATGATTCGTGGAGGGCTAGAAGACGTCAGGGCGTTTGCAGAGCATTACCGCCTCCTGTGATTCGCGACAGGCTCGCGAATGTCAGGGCATTCGCGGAGCGTTACCACCTCCTGTGCTTCGCAGCGGGCTCAATGCTCGGGGGGTGCTTCGCGCCAGATCTTCGCGAGGCAGCGCGCGAGGATTCTTTTCCATCCCTTCTTTGCGTGAAAGATTTTGGCACCAACATACATGAAGGCCTCAGTGCCCCATAAATGCCTCTACCCCCAAGGGTTGCGTAGGGAGCCGCTGCTCCCCACTTTGACCTTCAACAACTTTGAGAGCCTATCCCCAGAGAGCTCTTATGACTCACTCCCTTATGCTGATGAAGTAAGGGATGTCTGAGTCCACCCAACTAGGAATTCTCCTAGGGAGACTCCAAGGAGGGCTCCCACCTAGCCGCGTCAGCATCGACTGCCGATCCTATAGACTGAAGAGTAGGTGGTCCCTACCCCTGAACAATTGTCTCAAGTTCGGCTGACCTGACGTCAATGTCGGGTGAAATCTCAGGAAGAATCCCACCAATGGGGCATAATCTTCCATAGCTCCTGTGGCTCAAGACACCAATGGTGCATACTATTGGCCCCATGTTGCTGTCTCAGAGTATGGGTCCTTCCAAGCTCGGTTCAGAGTGAGGTACCAGCCACCACACAAGCAGGTTGAATTGACCTCCTCAGTCATTGGTGCAAGGAGCAGTCATCACGGGATAACCTGTAATGATGACATCCAGTACATAGGTCCTCCTCATACCAGTATCAGATAGAGTGGAGGTTATCCCCACTCCTTCATTCATTTTGGAGGTCCTCCCCATTCCACCATCATTAACTCTAACAAAGGCCCTCCCCACTTCATCAACATTCATCACGAAGGTCCTCCCCATGCTCTTGGTCTTAGGTATGGAAATTTTCCTCACATAATAGGTTCTCAATGTGAGGGTCTTCCTTTTCCCAGTTACCCAAAAATATGGAGGCCCTCCTCATGTGCTCATAGATTATGGAGGAGGTCCTGCCCATGCCAGAAATCACCAAAATAAAGTTCCTCCTCACTTCATCAACAATGAACACGAAGGTCCCTCTCGTGTATAATATAATAAGTATGAAGGCCCTAATCGTACTACTTCTACCGAGGCCAGCTGACGCGAAGGTCCTACTCCCACTACAAATGTCCACCATAGAGGTCCTCCCCATGTGTTTACCTACTCCAGTGGAGGCCCTCACCACTCCATCACTATCAAACATGGAGGTCCTCCCCGTGTTCCATTCGGCATTTGTCTGGGTGCCCCTCACACCCCATCTCATCAGAGCGGAGTTCCTCCCCGCATAAGTAATGGAAGATATAAAGGCCCTCCTCATACCCCATCCAATGTGGGTGGAGGTCTACCTCACTCTAGTACCAATCTGTATAGAGGACCTCCCTATGTTAAAAACCTACCCTATCCTAAAGAACCATCTTGGGGCAGGAGGGCGGGTCTCCACCACTAAAGGAATAATCCTGAGAACCTTCAAAGCGCAATCAAACTCGTCTACTTTTCATATTCTGAGGCTGAGTGTGATTCAGGGATGTAAACCTCACCCCAATCTTTTGTGTTGGGGGATGGGGAAGGAAAAATATGTATAATCCTCATCCTTCCAGAAATTGAGGTCCATCGGATCCCTAGATCCCTCCAATGATACATATAGGAGGAGGAAGATTTGGACCATTTCTAGGGCCTGGCCGTTCAATCCTCCCTATCATCAACAAGATCATTCTCTACCTCAACCAGAGATCACATAGAGTTATTTTGAGGACAAATAGAGGACTAAAAACAGCATGGCTCGCCACCAAAGATTGTAGTCCCTGCATGAGAAGCTTTGGTTTTAGTCTATCCTATGGGGATGTGGTGGTGCAATCAGCGCATTCTTTGGAAGGTGGCCCAAGATGCAGTGGCCTGTCAGCTCTTGTGTTGTACTCTCCATGTAACTACCCGACCCTAGAAGCCTAGAGTCGGTGCATTATTTTAATACATTGGCATGATATAAGGAATCGTGTCCTAAAGGACCGATCAGTTTAGTATTCTTGTAAAATAGATTACATACATAAACTTTACATTACAATTTCTAACATAAAACACAACATAGATAATCCTTAAAGAATTACATTATTCCCCTAGATTAACCCTACATATCAATCATAAAACACTTCTTGGCATCATGGGAAAATAAAACATAATAAATGGGTGAGCTCATATTCTTAGTAAGGATAAACAATATAGCATAATCTATCATAAAAATTCATAAACTTTTAAGGAAAAGTAAAAAATTGAAACACAAGCCTTTTAAAACATTATCGTTAGCATAATATAGAAATAATAAATCAAACATTACCATATAAATATGCACATGGATATTCTACTAGTCAAATAATCACATGTACAATCAATAACTAATATCATAACAAGGGAATGCATAATGTTAGACATCATAACCACTACGTTAAGGACTTGTTCCAAGACCATTCACAAAAATTCTATTAAGGCTTTGTTCCAAGTCACTAGTTTGTCTCATAAGACCTACTGATGCATCAAGGGGCTATAGCGGGCTCCTCTCGTCACTTACTAAGTCCAATGCATTCCTCATATGAAAAATTTAAAACATAACATAATCATTTGTATTAAAACTAGAATATGAAATTCCAATACATAAACCATGAATGGTATAAAAATAGCGCATCCATAGTAAAACATATCATAACTCATTTAATACAAATTAAAGATTATATTATAATAAATTAACCTCAATAAAGAATAATATCCAATAAAGGATATTGACATAAATGAAAATAATCAGTAAAACTCTTTGAGAGAAATATCCCTTTTTCTTGAAATCATTTAAAAGTTGCACAATTTATAAAGGAAGTAATTTAAAAGAGATTTTTTAATCAAAGTTTCCCATACCAATTTTAAACTTTTGAAAGGAATTAACATTTTTAAATAATCATGTTCATATAAATAAATCCTTAAAATCATTTTGAAAACATGGACATTAATTAAAAAGATTTAGAAAAATAAATCATTAAAAAATTTAAAATAATGATCTAGTTAAAGAGTATCTTCCATAAAACCTTAAAATATTCCTTTTGAAAACATTTTTATGAAACATGTACATGGATGATAAATATTTCCCAGTAAATAATTAGACATAAACAATCTCGGATAATAATGAGACTGAGGAATTGACCCTTACCTTAGGTATGATATTCTCTGTATGTGTATGAAACTCCTATTTTTAAACATATTATAACTTATATCAGAATCATAATAATATTTATGATATCATATTATGATTCTTTTATGACTTTATATTACCTGTTTATTAATAATTTTCAAGTTAAAGCAACGTTTCAGATAATAATCGCTTTCTTTATCATATGTGTTTTGACTTGTTATTTTTGATTGTATTTCTTAGATCATAATTTACTTACTTATATAATGTAAAATATGATTTATATATCATATATATTCTGTATATAAATATATATAATAGGTAGATAAATAAAATGGAATACACCATTCATGGAGATGGTAGGCCGTACGTACGCATGAACGTTGTTTCCATTTTCTTATCGTATCGAATGGAAGTAAGTGAATGGAATATATGTATATGTATATATATATATCATCCTAGTAGAATTATTATGTCATATATTTTATAATTAATAATAATAATTATTCTTATAATCATTCTTGGATGGTGAACATGGAAGATAAGTCTCATCGCGTCGTGGAGACGGTAGGTCGTACGTACGCACAAGCGACAATATCATTTCCTTAATGGTCAACTGGTATGGAATTGGATGGAATATGAATTTTATAGAAGCAATATAATATTATATGTATTATTTATATCCATTATATTCATCTTTATACCCATATAAATAAAGTGTACATGCAAAACAATTTACACCACGACGTGGAGACGATAAGCCATATGTACGCATGCATAGTGATATTGTTTTTCATAAGATGGGTAAAAGGAGGAATATGGTTGTCTCATAATTAAAATAACATCTCAAAATGTGTAAGTTACTGGATTTATTATTCTATCATGGAAAAAATATAGAAATAGGAGGTATAATAAGAAAATAACTTTGAAAGAGGTGATAAAACAATTACCTCTTTTCGGGTGCCTCCTTTTGATTTGCATAGAAGGACTCCTTAAGATGGATTTATTACAAAATTGTAGCATCTATAATGATATGAGGCATTTTGGTAGAAGAAATGGGCAGGGTTTGGCCGAGCAAAAGGGATTTGGAGGTGTGAATTAAAGAGGAGAATTTACCTTTTATAAGAGATGTGAGGGGCACTTTAGGAAAATCTTGAAATATTAATTTATTATAAATTGATTTTTAGTTTATAATAGATAAAAATTAATTTATTTAGAGTATAATATGAGTATGGGTATAAATTATCTCATAAAATTATTTTTAGATAAGTTTAGTTCATTAAATTAACCTTATCTTTTGGGATTAACCCTTAGTTAAACAGTTTAACACTTACATTGTCTTCTTGTATTTTTATACTATAGGGTTAATTTAGTTACTATTAAATGACAAGAGAACTTAAAGTGGATCATTAATGAAATTTTTAACATTATATAAGTCATTTTTACAAATATTAGATTTTTAGGTTTTTTATATCATTTAATAAAATAGTATTTTTTTAAAACTCATTTATGTCAATTTTGACAGTATTTAGTAATTGATTTATGTTAAAGTCATAAAAACTTGATTCCTTAAAAAAAAGGCATTAAATAATCCCTAATATTTCAAATTCATCCTGAAAATTTCTGTATGGCATCAAAATGTTCAAATTACATTTATTTTAATATTTATAAATTCATTTATTTGAATCATTCATTAATAAGGCAATCACTCCATCATCATTATGTCATAAATAAATATATTTATATAATTTCTAAAAATTATAAATAAAATACCATGATGTAGGAAATATTTTTATATTTATAATGAATATTTATTGTCAAATAGATCATTCGTATAACCATATATTAAAAAAAAGTAAAAGATATATGTTTATGTTATAATTAGCTTTACTTTAAATTAATTCTTATAACATGTCATTATCACACCCATGTGATCCCATGGGGTCCTAATATCTTCATAAGTATTACCATGGTTGAAAATATCTCATACAATAGGATTAGGACATGTGTTAGGGTAGTTTAATATTATTATAATATTATTTTTACCCTTTAACCATGGCAAATAAAAATAATTACTGAAGTTACTATTCATAATGTCAAAAAATAAAAGGTACCTATTTACACAATTTGGACATTATAATTCAAAATATTGAATCCATTTTTTCAAATTCAAAAATAGAATTGGTAGAAATTAATTTAAAATTAATTCCCGTTGTGAAAACAAGAGAGCGGGTTTTTAAGAAGTAAAAACTATCAAAAGATTGATATGTGTTTATGTCCAATTTAAATGTGAAATTACTTAAAATAAAATAAAATATTTTAAATGATAAAAATATAATCTAATAATACTTTTAAACCACTCAAATTTATAATTTAACACTATAAATTATTTCGATTAAAAAATTTGTTTTTAATTAAAATTTAGCATTTTTTACTATTCATCAAAATATGAAAGTTATCAGAAAAGTATCAAAAATTTATCCAAACTAAATTTTTATGTCCCGCTTCTAAATAAAAATTTAATTTCATCAAATTGAATATATAAAAGTGTTAAATATTGTATTTAAAAAGGGTTCTCTATTAAAAGGCAGAAAAACTACATTTTTTTGAAAAATACTTCTTTTATTTGAAAAATTGATTTTGTACTTATATTATGTATAAGAAGCAAAAAATATGAATTTTAAAATTATATGGGATATATAAAATTTAAAATGTGTCTAATAATATTCATAACCTCTTTTTAAATAGCTAGTTTGATAGGTCGTGGAGCGTTTGAACTCGATGTTGCGTACATCACACGCTATTGAATTATTTAAAAAGGAAACATACCATGAAATCTTGGGGTGTTACACTCCACCAGCCAGTATACCATCACAATGGTCTGCTTCAGTGCCGTTACCAGTCCCTCAACCACCCCCAGTCGATGAATGGGGCAACCAAGGGCCGAATCCTGAGTTTGAGATGAGAAGTTTGTGGAACCTGCTCACCGCAAATAATCTTCCTAATATGTTCTGGCCCATTGCAGCAACATGTTTCAACATTCTGGAATCTCTCACCCAAGAGGAGATCATGTGATTTTGCCAAACTCTCTGGGATACGCACTTCCATCTCCGTTATCGACGGATAGCTTACCCCAAGAGACATAAACACTTCAACAACATCGACCATCGATGCTGCATGGTCGACTTGGTAGTTCTCCTCATGGATCAGCACCTTGAGTCACCTAGTTATCATCAGACCCTCCAAAAATGATGCGTCCAGAGATTTATAGTGCTCTGTAGAATTATTAAGGAGGTTTCCCCCCACTTTCAGATCCAAAGTTGGGGTTAGTATGGTGCCCTTTATTTTAGTCTTATCTGGAACCAACATGAATTTCCAAGTAATATTGAGGATATGCCTCCAGGTATAGTCGCAGTTAACATGGCCGAACTATTAGAGGAATAAAATGAGCTAGGAATCATTGAAGAGAACTTACCCCCTGGGGTGGTGCCACACGTGTTAGATCCTTTGGGCAGGGTTACTCACCAGAAAAGAAAATTACTAGGCCTTCTTGCACCTTTTAAGTCATTTTCCTTCAGTCAGGACCCCAATAAAGGTAAAGAGAATTTTGGGGCCGTAAAACCCTCTGAACCATTTGGATCAGTGCAAAAGATGGAAGATGACTCTGAAAAGACTACGTTGCGATGATAGTTTGCAGAACAGAAAAAGATAGTCAATGACCTTCTCGCTGAACATGCTGTGGAACGGTGACCAGATTATGGTAATCCTTGACCAGGGTAGTAGGGGAAGGTACAACCCCCCCTAGTGAGTTGCCTTATGGCGACCTTGACCATCCTACCCATATAGACAGAGTAAATTCTAGAGTTTATGGAAATAAGGTGTGATATGCATCACCATATCCACCCGAGTTGTGTGATAACCCTCTTCGAGACTCAACTCAAGTTCCCCTAGCTGTTCCATTGGTCGTTCCCCCGATAGTCCTGCAAGTCATCCCACTATCCTCTCTATGAGCCATTGGGACTGCTTACCATATTGAATAACCTTGCAATGCACTAGTGGTAAGAGATCCTCATCAAGATCGGAATCCTCATCCAGAAGATTTGATGGCATCACTTATTGCTCGCCTCGAGGCCCTAGAAACTCGACGAGTGGCAATCCCGTTTGATGGAAAGCCATATCCGACATGTGTGGACGATATGAAAACACCCCCAAGTTTTGGGAATCCTAATTTATCCCCTTTTAATGGGATGGGCGATCCAATACAACATCTGGCCCACTCTATTTCAAGGTGTGGACCCATGATGAGAACTCTAGAACAACAGGAGGCCACCAAACTCTAGTGTTTTATTCAGACACTAGAAGGGACCACATTTTTTTGGTATAACTAGTTACCTATTGGGTCAGTAGTAGGTTGGGAGGAATTTCATAGGTAATTTCTTTACCTGTTCAGTTCCACCACCCAGAAGACAAGCATTATTGACCTCTTCAAATGCAAGAAGAGGCCTGATGAGCGCGTCGCAAAATTTGTTTCCAGGTGGAAGGGTTACACATATTCCCTTGATATGCCACTAATCAAGGAGAAACTGCTGACTATGTGTATGGGGAATGTGAATACCAAACTGGTCCCTTCTCTCATCACTCAGAACTACCTAGGGGGGGGGGGTCGGGATTTCTATGAAAAATCCTAGCGTCTAGAGGAATCCTTGTAGCAAGCCGACCAGACACGTCCATTGGCTCCAGTAGTTCCTTTAAGGCAAGATGATAAGGCCGAGCCCATCGTAGTATCACAATAGAGGCCCCAAGAAAATGGATTTATTACCAGTGGAATCACCTCCACAGCCTCGCCTAAGGCCACCGCCTCAGGAGCAGCCTCAGGCTCAGCATCACTTACCTCAGAATCAACAGGTGCTCCCATGTAACGTGCCACTGCCACCTAGGCGATACAATTGGGTCCCTCCTCCTCATCAAGCTACTCCATCCACTCATCAAGGCTAGGCTCCCAGATCCCCCTTCCTAGAAAGAAGGAACCAAACCTACTCATTTAATGAGGCTCAGCTCCCCAACTATTTTCAAAGTGCCTTAGATCAGGGAATCCTGGAGTTGTCAGAATGAAAGAGACCCGAAGAGGCATAACTCATCGATCATCCCAATTACTACCACTATCATCGGTTCCTAAAGAACACCCTCAAGAAGGCCTATGTGTTTAAATACTAGCTCCAAGACCAGGTTGATAACAACATACCCAGGTTGGGTCCAACCCCAGTATAGGTAGAATGTGTGTTTATAAAGCCTGACAGTGACAACGGGGGTGAATGAAAGTAGGTTTCTAATCACAAGTCTAAAAAATATGACGACTGGATGGCTCAAAAGGTGGTATCCCATTCCCATGGTATCATTCTCACATGTTTGAATCTAACCAAGCCTTTATAAGTTGTTGTGATACCTTGAACTACTACCTTTGCATCACCATCTTAGTCATCATCCTCTAAAGGGAGAAAGCACCGGTGACGCAAGGGGAGTTAAAGCCCTATACTTGTGCCAAGTCTGCCCCATAATCTCAGAAATTTCATTCCCCCAAAGATTTATATTTCCCTTAGAATCCACCCAGTGATAGAAGATTCTTCAAATGACGACCAGGGGTACGCTTCAGTCAATACCGTGGAGCTGGTAAACACCTACATGGTTCTTGATGATGAAGAGTGCCAAGAAAAACCTCCCAACGTCCCCAGTCGATGCTAGCGTTGATAGATACTTGGGTATGTGAATCACCGGAGTTCATTATCTAGTGCTTTCAGCTAATCCGTTCATGCCACCAAGACCAGACATCTGGTCCAACGAAGATATCAACACATGTAGACTTCTCATATCATTTCATTAGATTTGCCTCCATCGCCATTTTTACTACTTAATAAAGAAAAGTCACCATGACTGTGCTATGGTTAGTCACGTTCTGTTATGGATAGAACTCAGTCATCTGTACCTAATCCGGTAGTCACCCTATGCAGTTCAACTAGTTAGAAACAGGACATTCCCAACACCAGTCAAAATCTTCCGGTTCAACCAGCAGTGCCCGTCAAACCTCCTGCCACAGAGTGAACTACTTTCATCATAAGTGTATGCATGGCATGAATGTATGATATCCTAAATAATATTTCCATCATGACTATGAAACTCTCTATCCTAAAGGCTCTCCGCCTATCAGTGGATATGCATGAAGCCATTACGGAGGCTTTAAACCCCCCCTCCAATTTGAGATAGAGGTAGTAGCCACAGAAGCCTTCCATGAAGAGACAGTGAAGCATAAAAAATTTCAGGCCATTATATCTTTCTATGTAGAAGATGAAGGTTATTTTATACAAGGGCACATACACCCATTGTACATAACTGGACATTTCAATGGCATGGAGGTCCACCGCTGTCTTATCGACACAGGCTTTATGATCAACCTTATCTCGACCCAGACACTCCAAAATATGGGACTATCCAAGGAAGATATGAGTCCCTCTGACCTGAAAATTCAAGGTTATGATAGGATTAAGCAGACACAAGTTGGAAAAATTCTCTTGAAGACCTAGTTTTGTGGCCTAGTTTCCATCACCGAGTTCATGTTTGTCTCACAAGACACCACTTAGAATGCGTTGATGGGTAGGCCATGGCTCCACCTGCACGTGGCAGTAACTTCCTCATATCATCAATTCCTTAAGTACTCTCTTAATGGTTGAGTAGGCATACTCCAAGGTGATGCGCCCCCATTTGCCTCTTGTGAAGCCTTCTACTTGAATGTTGACTATTAGAAGAGAAAGGAAAAGTATATTTAGGCCAATGAGTTTGAACACGCTATAGCTACGACCAACCCGTGGACAAACCTAGATAACGCCTACATTTGCCCAATTCACAGATTGGAGGCCACAACCCCAGATTTGGGGAAATTATTTTTTGTCTCTAGAATGAGGGTAAAGGCACATTCCCAAGTCTAAGGAACATTGTAATATCACCTCGTATTCCTACAAAAATTATTTTTGGGTGATTCCAGAGCCCTCTACTCCTATAAGGTATCGAGATGTCCACCCCATAAAAATAGCGATACATCATACTTGCTAGTTTTTCTAGGATGGGATAAACTGGATCAAGTAAACATGCCACTATTACTTTGATATTATCAAACATGGCCCATTGGGTTAATGTTTAGATGTGATTAGGTCGACAACTTTTATCACCATGGTTTTAATTGCACAGGAGTCCCCCAATGAGGTTTCCACTATTGCCCAGGCTAGAATCAGTGTCCTATCAGGATCTGTCGACTCAGAGTAGTTTCCTTCTACTGATGATCCTCTCAACATGTATGAATAATAGGATTTGGAATATTATCCTCCCACATTCGAAGATGGTGTCTCCACTACTATTGATAAATTGGTATAGGTGAACCTCGATACTGAGATAGATCTGAAACCAAGACTGATCAACACTGCTATGCCTGCAGAAGAGAGACAATGATACATGGATTTACTAAAGCAACATCATGATGTATTTTCATGGAGTTATGAGTAAATTCTAGGGCTAGATCCTCAGGTCACCATCCACTATCTCGGTTTCCCAGTAAATCATTACGGGTTCAAACAGCCTCCCAAAAAGATGCACCCTTCTCATGGTGCCATGGTTGAGGCTGAGGTTGATAAGCTCATCAAAGACAACTTCATCAAGGAATTCCAGTAACCCATATGGTTAGATAATATTGTTCCCATTAGGAAGAATAATGTACAGATCAAAGTCTACACCAACTTCTAGGATCTCAACCATCACTGTCCGAAGGATGACTTTCCCCTTCATGTGACAGAACTGTTGATCGACATCGCCATTGGGTTCCAGGCTCTCTCCTTTATGGATGGGTATTATAGATATAATCAAATCTAAATGGTCCCCTAGGATGAATAATCTACCACCTTTAGGGTACTATAAGTTACTTTTTTTCTACCAGGTAATGCATTTTGGTAAAAAAAATGCAGGTTCCACCTATCATCATTCCATGCACCTCATATTCAAGACAATCCTTATGAAATTGGTGGAATGATACATGGATGACCTAGTGGTTAAATATCTCCAGCTTTAGGAGCATCTCATGGATCTTGAGAAGGTGTTCAACTTCCTCTATTCTCGCTATCTAAAGATGAACCCCTTGAAGTGTTCCTTTGGGGTCACCTCTAGAAAGTTTCTCGACTTCGTGGTCAAATACAGAGGCATTGAGATCGATCTGGAAAAGATCAATTTCATTAGTCATATTTCTCCCTCGAGTAACATTCAGGAGCTTTGAGGCTTTCAAGGCCACTTAGACTACATACTCTGATTCATCACAAATCATGCTGACAAGTGTAAGACCTTCTCCCAAATCATGAATTAAGGTGTCTATTATTAGTGGGATGAGGATTTTCAGACTACATTTGAGGAAATCAAGCATTACCTGTAACAGGATCCAGTACTGATGCCACCTGTTTCTGAAAATTCATTGGTCCTCTATGTGACCACCATAGAGCGGTCCCTCATCACTCTTATTTCCTAGAAAAACAATGATAGAACAGAGAAAAATTTATATTATCTTAGCCACATGCTCCTCTATATAGAGACCATATATTCCTCTATTGAGAAGAGCTGCCTCATGCTGGTATTCACATTGTAGAAATTGCAACATTACTTATAGCACCATGTGATATAGCTAGTGTCTTGAGTGGATCTGCTGAAGTACATTCTGAACCACCCCATATTGATAGGTCATCTATCTTGGTGGGTAGTGATCATTCAACAGTTCGACATCAAGTTTTTCCCCTAGAAGGATATCAAGGGATAGGCATTGACATAATTTCTTACCGCCCATCCATCCCCCATAGAGCAGTATCTAGATCTTGAATTTCCAGATGAGGCAATCCTCTTAGTGGATCAATCCATTATGTGTTGTCAAATGAACTTTAATGGTGCTTCTTGAATCCCTACCGACAGAATACTAAATGATCCCAGACTCAATAGAGTGGTCTTGGGTATCATCTTCATCATGCCTGCACAAGTTTTCCTTCCCTATTCGTTCCTGTTGTCAGAAGGATGTATCAACAATGAGGCAGAGTATCAAGCTCTCATCACTGGTCTCGAGCTGGCCCTCAAGATTGATGTTCCCCACCTGTATGTGAAAGGGGACTCTGAAATGGTCATCAAGCATATCAAAAGTGACTACATAATCAAGAATATAGAGATCATACCACTGTTAGAGCATACTCACCAACTGATGGCCCAGTTCCCCTCTCAGATAGAAGTTACTCATGTCCATCGATTGCAGAATGATCGATCAAAATCCTTGGCTGGCCTTGCTGCATCTCTTGTAGAGCCTGACTAGGATGATTTGATTATCCATGTGGTGCATTGAATATTCATCACTCCCATCACTCCAGATGATGATAAAAATCCACAGGTAATCAACCTTACCATTGGTGCATCCACATTGGGACCTCCAGGTCCCCCTATAGTGGTGTGAGAAGGGAACCGTGATTGGATGACTCCCTTTATCGAGTATCTCCAGCACGATAATATCCTAACAGACCAAGCCGAACATGAGTGAGTCCATTGGAGTGCAATGTAATTTACCCTCCAGAGTGGTACCAATCTTGAGTAGGTCCTCTACAGATATGGGTTTTATTGGATTCTCCTCTATTTCATTCAAGGAGGTGAGATTTCTAAGGTCATTCATGAAGTTTATGTCAGTTTCTATGGGGCTCATCAGGAAAGGCCAAAACTTTCTCATTAGATCTGAAGATTGGGATACTTTTGGCCCACCATGATCTATGACTGTATCGAGTTCACCAAAAGGTTCCATGCATGAAAGTTCCATGCTAATTTTTTGCATTGTCCGCCAGAGCCTCTCTATACCAATAATTATTCTTGGATCTTCACAGCCTGGGGACTCGATGTCATGGGACCATATCCACCAGCATCCTGACTACTACATATTTATTTTCCAAGTGGGAAGATGCAATTCTACTCAAGGAAGTAAAGGTCCATTATATCATTGAGTTCGTGAGCTCTAATATCATCTATCTATTTGGAGTTCCTCACACCATCCTCACCGATACTGGCACCAACTTCTGAGAAACTAAGATAAGTAAATTGTACACCAAGTACAATATTCATTCTAATCATACTTATCGCTATCATGCACAAGAAAATGAGAATATTTATGCATTTAACAAAACCATCTCTAACATCTTACAGAAGATGGTTGGTCAAAACAAGAAGATATGGCCAAACAAGCTCCCCAACGCTCTATGGGCTTATCAGATGAGGACTCATAATTCCACTCAGGTGACTCCATATTCCCTGGTGTACAGAACATAGGCAATCCTACCAATTGAGATTCATCCATCCTCACTACGCATAGCCTTATACGATTAGAAAACACCAGATAAAGTATCCAAAATCCATCTTGCTAAACTGGAAGTGCTTGACAAGAATAAGCTTCAAACCTTGCACAATATGGAGAGGCATCAGAACAAGATAGTCATGGATTTTAATAAGAATTTTTCCTCTGCTCCTTCTTATAAGGTGACACAGTATTGGCCCTGAGAATTCCAATGACACCAGGCAAGAAGCCACCGAAGTTAGAGCCCAAATGGGAGGGACCTTACATCTTTCACAAGGTTTACCCCAATGGTGCATACTCTCTGAATACTATGGATGGTTAGGGTATTACTCCTCCCACCAATGCCAAATTCCTCAAGCAGAACTTTTCATGAGGGAATCCTCATCTCGCATGACATTAAACTATATTGTCGTCCTGCAAGACGTTAAACTGCATGTCCTCATCCTTCAAGATGTTCAACTGTAAATGGTCCGAGATCTATGAACTTAAACTAAGATCCCCACATCCTTACTGCATTATATTAAACTGTATAGATTTTAGAGCTACATATGTCTTGATTCCCATACTTATAGGATATATAGGAATGCCCAGACCTTTCATATGTGGACCAGCCTTGGGTTCCTTGACCTTTCTAGGCATTTGGACCAATTTCTCACTTAGGATTGTGCGGTGTGTTATGGAATCTATGTCCTCATTCACGTTAGACTATTTTTTCCACACCACACACATCCCCTTGAGACACTCATCTTTTATCTGTCCTTACTGCATGACAATAAATTTCATGGGCATGTCCTTGATTCATGAATTTATACTATGACCTACCTTGAACAAGTTCAGGATTCCCCGTGACAATTATGGGATGTGTCGACCTCATTGACAGAGATTATTTCCCCCACTAGTGTTGGTATCTAACCATGTTATGTTCAAGAACTACATATGTCTTGATTCCCATCCCTATGGGATACATAGGAACACCTAGAAATTTTGTCTTTGGGTACAGCCTAACAAATATCATCACCATCACAGGTTTAGTTCTCTTAAAGGAATTTCATATGGTGTGAAATGTGGAATTATTTGTTCCCCATTCACATCAGGTTTACAATGGCCACATCATGTGCCCCTCTTTCCAGAACATCCTCTATCCATTTTCCTTACTGCATGGCGTTAAACTGTATAACTTTTTCAAGAACTATGTATGGATTGATTATCATTCTCATGAGATACGTAAGAATGCCTGAACATTTTGTTTTTGGGTCTATCCTAGGTTC
The DNA here is from genome assembly GCA_963277665.1 of Viscum album. Lineage (NCBI taxonomy): Eukaryota > Viridiplantae > Streptophyta > Magnoliopsida > Santalales > Viscaceae > Viscum > Viscum album. Next base: position 1,942,086,902 of record OY728159.1, read on the forward strand.
ATCTATTCTTTCTCTCGGACACTTGGCCGGAGGTTTCTCCCCTAGAATTGTGTGCGGTGTAGTATGTGGACTTATGTCCTCATCCATGTCGGGTATGCTTTATCATGCCATGTGAATTCAATTTAGAACCCCATTTTTATATATGTGTCCAATCCATATGATTTTAAACTATGATACTCAGTCCCACATGACTTTTAACTATTTATTCTTTGTCGTACGACATTAAAACATATGGGATGGTCCTGTCATACGACCTTAAACTGTGACACTGTCTTCCTGGACGTATGAAGAAAAATGACACTGCATTGTGGTGTCCTTGCTTGAGGGGACTTTTTTTTGTATCAGTTGTCCACCATGACATTTTTCAATGCCTATATATGGATTGATTCCTATGAAAATTCTCAGATTCTCCGTCTTGGGTATATTGTTTAAAAAAACACACCCACACTAAAGAACAAACAATATCCATAAAATGGAACTTATTTTGGTGCATGGGACAGACCTATATGATAGTATTTCCTCTGTAATTGGTGCCATACTATTTAATTTTCAAGAACTACATTTGGCTTGATTCCCATCCTTATGGGATAGGCAGGAACGCCCATACATTTCGTCTTCAGGTCCATCCTCAAGTTCATCAACCCATTTTTCCCCATTTTGTCTAGACTTCTCAACCTCTATTATGCCTTACCAATGTGCTCAGATGCTTTGTGGTTTAGGATATAGAGTGTTGGATTCAACATGGACATGTTTTCATCCATTTCCATGCCTCACATTTCCCTTTATTTAGGTTTTAATCATCTTCCACATATGAAAGGACCCCTGAATGACATGGATGCTAGGCCTCAGTGCTCTCCTACCATCTTGGACCAACATACCTGAGGATTTTGAATGAAAATTTGACATAAGTCCCACATTTTGAATATTTTTAGTGGTCGATTCTAATTTTTTAGTTCCCATTCTAGGCCAATGCGATGTGGATGTTGTGTTTTGAACACGGTCGAAAGTTATCCTCCATCATTGTGCCACCCCCATTAAAACCTAAATATTGGCTGCATGATTCACATCCCTTTCCACTCCATCATGTTCAAGTGGAATTTTTACACCCTTGGTGTTATCCCTCCATGAACCTACACACATTGAAGAGGATGAATCAACATCGTGAGGGCCATCTTTGACTCCCCACCGTCTCCCCCTACTGAGTATTCCATGTGTTGTAAAAATCTTCTCCACCCTTATTTCCCACACTGAGCATAGATAACAAGGTATTATGGATTTGGGTAAGCTTTATACATACATGGAAGAAACAACACTCATTAGGGTCCAAAACCTATGACCTTAAACTAGGGGTTCACGTCTTAAACTAGATGCCCAAGTCCAGACATCGTGACTCTAAACTGTTTGTGTGTTCTCTTGGAAATTTGTGTTGCAGTGTGGACTTCCTATGTCCTCATTCACACCAGGTTTGTAGTAGCCAAACCATGTACCTATCTCGAGAGTTATCCATTTTTTCTGTCCTTACTATGTGAAAATAAACTGCACGGGCATGTCCCATGCACATGACATTAAACTGGGCACCTTACGGTTCGAGCTCTATGACCTTAAACTAAGATTCTTACCATCTATGTTCACATGATGTTAAACTGGATAATAATTATGATATTACACTTTAAAGGAGGACATCACTCCCTTATGGTATTGTCCGCCTACCATACCACCTTCAAGAACTACGTGTGGCTTGATTCCCATTCTTGTGGGATACACAATGACGCCTAGACTTCCTGTATGTGGTCCATTCGCAACCACTTTAGTCTCCCCATGCCCTTTTGGACTGGGTTCTCCCAAATGTACATGGTGTGGTGAAGAATTATTTGGTCCTCATTCATGTCAAGTTTATAATGACCACCCCATATACTTCCATTGAGATTACCACTCCTTGTTATCATCCTGCATAATGCTTAAACTGATCGAGTAATGTTTGCGCTTTGCACATTCCTTCAGTTGGGTTTTCATTATATTTAGAATATGAAGGAACCCCCTAATGGTATGGATTATAGGCCTCAGTGCACTTCTAATGTCATGGGCCAATTCCCTGAAGGATTTTGAACAACAATTTGATACAAATCCCATGTCTCAAATATAGTTAGCAGTCAACCCTCATTTGTTTGTTCCTATTCTAGGCTAACACAAAATGGATGTTGTGTTTCAAACACTGTCAACATTTATCCTTCATCATCACAACACTCCCATTTCGGCCCAAATATTGAATGCTGTGAATCGCATTTTTAATGCCCCTTTCCGTTTCATAGATCCTCGACACCCTATTGTCCTAACTCCATGCATTTTCACGTGTCGAGTAGGAATGTTGGTTTGTTTGGGATTTTCCCCACCCGAAATATCCTTTACACTATTACCCACTCTCATTAGATGGGTAATTCCTAACAAATATCCTTGTTTCCTACACCGATCATGGTTCACGTAGGCTTAGGGGTTGTGATAGGGTAATTTACATATATGAGATGGTGTGACCTGTTGGTCCTACCACACAACCATAAACTGTGACAATATCATCCTCACCACATGATGTTAAACTATTCATAATAAAAATAATTACTTAAGCCTTGATTCCTACCCTTGAAGGCTATATATAGACATTTGGGCATCTGATCCCTGGGTCCAGCCAATTGAATGGTAAACTCGCTGTCTTGGCCTTCTCAGCCCCAAATTCCCTTTTAGGAATGTGTGATGTGGTGAAAACCTCTCTAGTTCTCATTCACATTATGTTATTAACCATACCATACATTTATCCTTTGGGGGTAACCATGTCCTAGATACATGACTTTAAACCACAACCCTACCCTGAACAAGTTCAGGATGCCCCATGATAATTATGGGATGCGTCAGCTTCCTCACTAAAGAGGATTTCCCCCACCAGTGTTGGTATCTGACCATGTTGTGCCTAAGAACTATGTTTGGCTTGATTATCATCCTTATGGGATATGTAGCGATGCTTAGGCATTTCACCTTGGCCCTAGCCCCAATACCATTAACTTTCATGGTTCTTTGACCCTAACTAAGGTCCAAACTCTATGACCCTAAACTAGGAGTCCCCAGTCCGTAACACTACTTTAAACTATTGACCAAGGTCCATGTAGTATGACATTAAACTACGTGAAATGTCCTGGTCACATGACATTGAAAAATTTTATGCATCTTCCTCATCGTATGATTCTAAACTTCATGTTTATCATCCCCATTTACATGATGTAAAACTGTAGATCAACCTAGGTCCTCGTCATAGAGTTCCCTCCTGAAAGTAGGCCTGATATTTATTAAGACTTCTATGCTCACCCAATGTACTTTAATCATGATGTCATAATTTCAAGAGTGTTGGACTTTATCCAAACATCCCATAATTTCATCACCATTATTTTTGTGCCCTCTATTTTAGATCTTAATTCACTTCCACATCTGAAGGAACCCCCTAATGGTTAGGATGATCAATCTTAAGGCTCTCCTACCATCCTGGGCCAATGTTCTGAAGTACATTAGATGAAACTTCAATTTTGGCCCCGTGTATTCAAATACAGTTAGTGGCCGACCCTTTTTTGTTTGTTCCCTTTTCAGGATAACACGATACAGGTGCTGTGTTTAAAATTTGGTCAACATCTATCCTCTGTCGTTAGGTCATCCTCGCTGTATTCCAAATTTGGGGTATCATAATTCACATTATTCCTTCCCCATTGTTCGGATGTATTCTAACACCCCTAGTTTTATCCTGATCATGTGCTAGATCCTATTGGGAGAGGGAGGTTTGGCTATTTTGAGAATCCCATTCTCTAACCATGACCCCCTTATTCTTATCAGAAACTCAGAGTGGTCATTCAGACCCTGGATGTTTGGAGATTGGTTAGAACTAGAATAAAGATACAGTCGTCCCTTGTTTCTCACATCAGGAACGACCCACGTGAGATTAGGGATTGATCACTAAATATTTCATAGGTACGATTGAGATGTAGTAATCAAGTCAGGTAATGGGACTCATTAATGCAACCAAAATAAACGAGAAATCATGAAAGTACATTTTTAAGTTCACACAAATTACAACGCCCATGGATTGGCCCCACAAATAGATGGATTGACCTCTTCAATGGAGTGTCCCAGCTCCACTACTCTATGGATTGTGACATCTAGGATCTACTCTCGCTTGTTAAGATCCCTCTCCTCCTCGATAGTAATGGGTCTTAGTTCATCATCCTTGATCTGGGCCCAATACTCATCATCTTGGATAATATCCATATCTTGAGAATCTCGTCTCATCTGTTACTCATCCTCTATCAACTGTGACTTTATTTGTGATATGAGTCCCGATTTTTCATTGAGGAAAACATAATGTTCGTTCGCCCGCACCCTCAAGCATTAGATCTCTTTCTCAACCACTTGAAGTTTCCTAATGTTGAAGTACTTCCTCCACTTTCAGCCCACACTGATTCCATTTTCATGTTCCCATATTTTATCTACCATGTAATCTCATACGATCATATGAGGACATTGGGAATCCACACCTCTAGTTCGTAGTTCGTGCAACTGGGAACAAAGCCTCCCAATATGGATTATGCACTATGCTTGTTGGATATCCTTAATGAAGCTCTTGATCAGTTTCCATGACTAGCAACAGACAACCTTGCTATCCTCTTCATCGAAAGTAATCTTTTCCCAATCCTCTAGGTTGGTAGGCTTGTATGTTCGGAATGTATCCATAAATTCATTAGTAGGATCTTCCTATGGTGTCTATTCAGGAAGGTTGGGTCCCATGTCATCAGATTGATACTCATCACCAGATTCCACCTCAATAATCTCATGTTTTTTTCCTTCAAGTGGTCCTATCTATAATCGTGATCACTATGGTTTGGTCAGCATGGGTGTCCGCTTCCCTGACAATCGGCATTCCCCTGGGAAAGGAAGCACCAAAAGCCCCAACCATCCTTGAAAATGCGGCCCACACCATTTCAAGAACTGTTCATATAAAAATACACAGATTTCAGTTGGTATGGTTCAATGGAAAACAGTTATGGATTCTACAAATAAGAGAACTTAAAGAGATCAAATAGTTAGACTCTCTCTTAGGATTCCACTTCTAGAACCCCGATACGTGGCCCCCCATATATGGTTGGGAAATCCAATGTTTCCGGAAGAACCACCCTGGGTGTCTCAAACCTTCTAGATTCGGTATATCCATTGTCATAGGTACAAACCCCAAATCTAAATCTATTATTGTATGGGAATAGGTTTTACATATGTGGTTCTCCTGCACAAGGAAAATGTCAGTTGAGATGGCCTAGGTAACCTGAATGGGGACCACAACAAAATGGTTTAGGGTTTACCTCCATATCCTCAGTAAACTCTTCCAAGTCCGAGTTTGCAAACTCACCTTCCTCTAAGGGGATCCATCTTCTATCCTCTTCCCCCCATGATGAATCTTATGATTCTTTAGGTAAGGGTAAGCGTTCCCTAAATTCATCAATAGAAAACTGCAATGGGATATTTTGATTGATTATCACTTTCACCCAGTTCTTTATTGGATGCAGAGTACCCCAAGAGTGCACACAGTCCTCTAGATCGGAAATATACTACTCCCCTTCCACTTGAGACACTAGAAATAAAATCTTGGCATGGATGATCTCTAAAAGATCCATCCCGAGATAGTTAAGATGGTTTCACATCTGGGAAGGACTGAGGAATTGTTTGTTGACCTCCCAAGTGTCCCAATCCTTTGGGAAAACAGCATCCTCAGGAATGTCTATGTGGTGTAGCCACTTCCCTGAAGCCTGATTGGGTATCCTACGGAACCCCCTAGTGGCCTCCCTTCCTATCGACTCTGCTCCTCTGAGACTACCGGGTCCACTGGTATCACTTGACTCTTGATCTGTGTATGTCCTGGAATTATTCGACTCATCGCTACTGTGACCCCGCCACCACTACATGTTCTTTCCACTTTCTGTCCCTAACCTCAAGGTAGAGGAGGCACCCTGTCACTAGCACATATGGTTTTCCGATTCAACATTTCCCATGGGTTGGTTGCCTCCCAGCTCTTGGCATACTCTTTTACTATCTCGTAGACAACTGTGGGCGGAGGCATCTCATTCTTCATCTTCTTATCCCCCTGTATGAACATGATCCACATCTTCCTCATCAAAAATGGATAGTCCTCATGAAATACTCCCAAGTAGACTTGCAAATCCAACATCTGCATGCATGATAACTACCTCGTAAAGTGGTGTGGGGTGTAAAACTCGTATATAGGCTCACAATCAATCCATGCTACCAAAATCCCCCCCCCCAAAAGGCCAAGAGATAGGACCTATGCTCCTTAGTTCCCTGGCCGTCATCGGTGAACACACCTGTTGGCAACAAAAATGGATGGAAGTTGAATTCATCTATCCTGCAGACTCTATTAAGAACCAGTGGTAGAGTTATATTGGCCGAAAATATCCCCACTACATTAAAAATATCTAGTCAGAAGTCTGATCCAGGAGGGGAAATAGGGTTCAGATATTCATAAGTGCCCATGCATGCCACTATCCATCTGTACAAAAGATAGATCAGTCCACACACCCTATGAGGCTTATTCCCCACACTAATGTGACATATTCCCTTGTACAATTTGGATAACATTGGGATCCCCATGTTGACATGCTCCACCATCACCAGCATGGATTCCATAATGAATGTGCTTGGACGCACACCCATATTTGTGTCTCATACCGAAAACATATAGTCGTAGATAAGTGCAGAAATGAACCCAGCCAGCCTAACCACTGACTGATACTTGGTGTTGACATTGTACCCCCATAACATCCATTGTCTATCCTCTAGGGTTCACTAATAAGAATTTTTTTACTACGCTGGACTCCTTTTGAAAAAATGGGAGGCCTGACTGGTAGCTTCCTGGGTGCTTCCTCCCCTTCAATAGCAGGAATTTATGGGGTTTTATGAAGTTATTAAGCCATAAATTGAAGTGTACTTCCCTCACTGACTTCTTGTCCTTGACCGAAACCAGATCCATCAGTTCCTTTTCCAGATGAGGTATCTTCTTTGGATCCTCCCATGTGTTCTCAGCAGGGAGTAACTTGTCATAAATCTCCCATAAGATCGGAATCCTTGAGATCCTGTGAAGATACTAGAGGCTGATACCGAACTCCCCATGGTGAAGATGAAAACTGTTGGTCCTCAATGACCACCTGCTCAGAAACTTTGGCATCAGGTGTTTCAACTGATAAATGTGAAATTAGGAGTCCCACACATCTTCATACAAACCTACTCACTTCAGCTCTACCTTGAATTTCTCACAGGATGCACAAACCTAGTAATCCCAGGCCCAACCCTCCATAAAATTACCACTATGGAACATGTCCCAGTAATCAGTCCACCCCTTCTCTAGGTTCCCCAAATCCACCTTGAGGATGGTGTGATATTGTGGGGGAGATAACTCTGGATCTAGCGCCTTCCCATCAACATTGTCAACATGATTATATAGATAGTTGGTGTTAGATGGTGTGTGATCTTCCCATGTATGACCTTCAGCAGCCCTGAACCACTGGCACTAGAACAACATAAACCTGAACCAATAAGTTGTTTCGTCCCTACTTGCTTCAGGGATGAGAATATCATCCCTCAGACCAAAGCCGTACATATGCAATCTTTTTCACAAAGGGTAGTTATTTTTGATTTCTTACAGTATATCCACCAGGGATTCATGGTCTCAATGTATTTACACACATTATCTGATGCCTAGATTATTTGACATCTCTTCCCTTAGGGAAGAATTCACAAGGACCCCCCGAGAAGATTCTTGGTTGGACATTCATTCCTAAGACTTTAGAAATTTTTGTTCTGGTTCGTAAAGCTCAATCGCAGAGCTCTATTGTGGAGGTCGGTCGCAAAGTTCTACCATAGAGCTCGCAGACACAACTTGTAAAGCACAAAATCATAGATTCTAAAGACTCATTGTGCGGCGTAGAGAAAAATAGGGCCCCGGTTCACAAAGAGTGATCGTAGAGCGCACAGAGCTTTGCAAATTGAGAGCTCAATCACAAAGCTATGAAGATAGATAAGGAAAAAATAGGGGTCTTCCTCCCCTATTTATAAGAGAAAACCTCCAATATTCATGGTGCACATGGTCATAGTGAGATTCACGTCATTCTCAACCCGCACATCGCCTATCCTCATCGCGACCCTTATTCGCGATCTGCCTAAAATTTTGGCGATCTAAACTCATAATTTGACCCTCATTTTTTCTTTATCTCTAATTATAAGGGGTGAATTTGTTAGTTCCAAAATATGAGCATGGTAATGATAAAAAAAGATGCACCGGGGCCAAAAGGTGATTCTTTGCGAAGTACCTTCACAAATCCTATGGAACCATGACCAGTGCAAAGCCAAGGCCTTCTCTATGACCACTGTAGATAAAGGTGATAGTTGAATTTTCAGTTATGAAAAACATGATAGAAGTCTTCATGCAATGGAGGGAAGATGGTCACCTTTGTGATTCCTTGGAAATTGAAGGAAGCCTCTGCGACCGCTGTAGAGGGAATGAAGGAATCCTCTGTGCCATGGAGGGGATGATGGTTGACTTTAAAGTTATGATGAACTTTATGCCATCTACCTCTGATAGAGAAGCACAAGTTGCTTCACAGTGTGCCCTCAGATAATCGCACCCCCTGGTGCCTATAAATACTAAAATCCCCCCATTCCTAAGGGGCCATACCCCGACCTTTCCTCTTCCAAATTACCAAATCACAAAGCACCCTTTACTCTGAAAATCATATGAAAAATGAATCATCCAGGGTACTTGAAAATTGAGAAATCCATTTAACTTTACTCAAATTTACCCCCTTCTCATGGAGGGATTCCCTTTGCAGAGCCTATAGGCCATCGCCAAGGAAGGAGACCCCTTTGGGTACTCGGGACTTCATGAAGCACCCAAGCTTCACAAATCACCCTCCAAAAATATGTGTACTCTATTCTAAGGCTGAGACACTATGCTTCACAAAGTTCTTATCATTAAAAAGTCATATCCTTTGCGATCATTTATTATTCGTGAAGCTAGGTTCTCTGTAAGCCCTTATGCTCTTCAAGACCTTATGCTGTGTGAGCCTATGAGCTTTTTGAAGCCAGGTTCTCTACGAGCCCCTATGCTTTTCAAACCCATGAGATCTGTTAAGCTTTAAGATCTGTGAATCCCTATGCTCTGCGACCCCTTGAGCTTTGCAAATACCCTCTCTGTGAGGAATTTTACTTCATAAACCCTTCTCCCGTGTGGCCCTCCAAGATTGTTTTCCCTCCTTATATCTATTTCCCTCTAATATTTGTCACCATGCGCACCTCAAGACATCTCCACGTAATCCCCAACACCCTCTGATGGGATGTTTCAGGTACGATGGCCATATCCTCCCCGTATGCATGGACACCCTCCTTTTTTATCAGGCCTCCCTCCTGGAGTAAGTCTCAATCTCCATATCCATGGGATGCTAGACAAGCGTAATCCCCACCCCACTTCTCGCTGATGCACCTTCGCGATGTTATTGTCAAGTTTACTACTACCTATTATTTCTCCCACCAAGAATGAATCATGTGGGCTTAGAGTATGCATAGAACATGACATACTATATGGTCTACTAACCATGCATAAGCCCCATGAATCCTTCCCATCCAAACTACGTGGACATTGATCTCTTTATTTTAAGTAGGGCATGTAGGAAGCCTCTATGAGGTTCAAGGCCTATCATTCCCCATCACCCATCAGTCCTAACCAATTCATGTTGGTTCACCTTCATCCCACATGATTCTAAAATGTATGCCTTCGAAATATGTGGGTTTTTATTCCTGTATCCTAGAGAGGGTACATAGGAAGACTCCCTCAGGTTTAACCCCAAGCACCAGTAAACTTCGGTGTCTGTTTTGTTGGGATTCACACCCTTGGTCCACCACTTAGTGGTGTTAGACTAGTTCCCAGGAATCTAACCATGCATAAAACCCACACTCAATTCATACTCCTCCAACCAAGAGTGTTACTATTGTGATGGGTTGCTAACCACAAATAATCCCAAGCATTTCATCGGGTAAATATCCTTTATGTACACCCCAATACTATGCCCCCATAATCAAAATACGTGGATTTTGATTCCTTTATCCTAGACAGGGTATGTAGGAAGCCTCTCCGAGGTTCAACCCCAAGCACTGGTAAACTTCGGTGTCCCCTTTATTGGGATTCACACTCTTGGTCCACTACTTAGTGGTGTTAGAATATTTCTCGGGTAACTAACCATGTGTAAGCCCCACACTCAATTCATACTCCTCCAACCAAGAGTGTCCCTCTTGCGATGGGTTGCTAGCCACACATAATCCCTAGCATGTCTTTGGGTTATTGTTCTTTGTGTTCACCCCGATACTATGCCCCCCCATAACCAAACTACATGGTTTTTTATTATTCTCTCCTAGATAAGGTATGTAGGAATCCTCCCTGAGGTTTAACCCCAAGAACTGGTAAACTTCAGTGTCCCCTTTGTTAGGATTCACACCCTTGGTCCACCACTTAGTGGTGTCAGACTAGTTCCTGGGCAGTTAACCATGCATAAGTTCCACAATTAATTCATACTCCTCCAACCAAGAGTGTTGCTCTTGAGATGGGCTGCTAGCCACTAATAAGACCCAACATGTCATCGAGTCGTTGTCCTTTGTGTACACCCTAATACCATTCCCCCATAATCAAACTACGCGAGTTTTGATTCATGTCACCTAGACAGGGTATGTAGAAAGCCTCCTTGAGGTTCAACCCCAATCACTAGTAAACTTCAGTGTCCCCATGGTTGGGATTAACACCCTTGGTCCACCACTTAGTGGTTTCAAACTATTTCCTGAGCATCTAAACATGCCTAAGACCCACACTCAATTCATACTCCTCCATCCAAGAGTGTATCTCTTGTGATGGGCTGCTAACCACACATAATCCCCATAATGTCATCAGGTCATTGTACTTTTTGTACACCCCGATACTATCTCACAATAATCAAACTATGTGGGTTTTGATTCCTATCTCCTAGATAGGGTACATAGGAAGCCTCCTTGAAATTTAACCCCAAGCACTAGTAAACTTTTGTGTCCCCTTTTTTGGGACTCTCACCCTTGGTCCACCACTTAGTGGTGTCAAACTAGTTCCCGGGCACCTAACCATGCATAAGACTCATACTTAATTCATACTCCTCCAACCAAGAGTGTCCCTCTTGTGATGGGTTTCTAACCATGTATAAGTCCCATAATGTCATTAGGTTTTTGTCCTTTGTGTACACCCCGATACTATGCCCCTATAATCAAACTATGTGGGTTTTGATTCCTATCTCCTAGATAGGGTACATTGGAAGCCTCCCTGAGGTTCAACCCCAAGAACTGGTAAACTTCAGTGTCCACTTTATGGGGATTAACATCCTTGTTCCACAACTTAGTGGTGTCAAACTAGTTCTCAGGCAACTAACCATGCGTAAGCCCCACACTCAATTCATACTCCTCCAACCAAGAGTGTCCCTCTTACGATGGGATGCTAACCATGCATAAGCACCAGCATGTCGTCAAGTCACCATCCTTTATGTACACCACAATACTATACCCTCATAACCAAACTACATGGGTTTTGATTCCTGTCTCCTAGAAAGGGAATGTAGGAATCCTCCCCGAGGTTCAACCCCAATCACTGGTAAACTTCGGTGTCCCCTTTGTTGGGATTCACACCCTTGGTCCACCACTTAGTGGTGTGAGACTAGATCCCATGTAGCTAACCATGCGTAATCCCCACACTCAATTCATACTCCTCAAACAAAGAGTGTACCTCTTATGATGGGATACTAACCATGCATAACCCCGAACATGTTTTCAGGTTTCTTTCCTTTGTGTACACCCCGATACTATGCCCGCATAATTGAACTATATGAGTTTTGATTCCTGTCTCCTAGATAGGGTATGTAGAAAGCCTCCCCGAGGTTCAAACCCAAGAACTAGTAAAATTTGGTGTCCCCTTTGTTGGGATCCAAACCCTTGTTCCACCACTTAGTGGTGTCAGAATAGTTCCTAGGAAGATAACCATGTGTAAGCCCCACACTCAATTTATACTCCTCCAACCAAGAGTGTCCCTCTTGTGATGGACTGCTAACCACACATAATCCCTAGCATGTCGTTAGGTTGTTGTCCTTTGTGTACACCCCAATACTATTCCCCCATAACCAAACTACATGGACTTTGATTACCTACCACATGGATATATATGAAGCCTCCCTAAGGTTCAATCCCAGCATCCATGCCTCATCCTGGTCTCTCCCTTGAGCCTTTGTGTTTTAACAAGGTCATACCCCAACCCAGAGGTTCTACTTCCTTCGGGTCCCTATCCATGTTTCCATTCTCATGAGCCACCTCATCAGGTGAATCATCACCCCATCAAACTACATGGACTTTGATTCCCCCCACTGGGATATATAGTAATCCTCTTTGAGGCTCAATACCAATACCAACATCATCTTCATGTTGGTTCTATCCCATTTATCTCATACACGTCATCAAATCATCCACCATCCACATTGGTTTTACCTGGGGCACCACATCCCAATAAGATCATGTCATCCACTTTCTCTATTCTCCATGCACACCTCATCCCACTAACCACGCATAAGCCCCCATATGTATTCGGTTTGTTGTCCTTTGTGTACACCCCGATTCATCACCCTCTCAAACTACATGGGATTTGATCCCTGTCTTCTATATAGGGTATGTAGGAGGCCTACATAAGGTTAAATACCAGCCAATGGTAAACATTGGTGTCCCCTTTGTCGGGACCCAATCATCCTCAGATCCTTCCTCATTGGGCATCTTGATCTATTCATATAGAAAACCTCCCAGGTGCTCCCTCCTAGGGATGTATCCATCTGATCCACTCCCACCAGTGTTTTGATCAGTTTGATCCATCTCTGCTAGACTTTAAACTCATGGAATACCCTGTGTTAAACATGGGAAGCTGATGAAAAAATTAGAGACATTCTTGTGACATACAATTCCCCACACTTGAAGTGGGATGCCTCAGGTTTCCACGCCCTCAAAAATCCCTATCATAAGGGGAAGAAATCCAAGTGTAATAGTGTTTTAGTGTCCAGACATGCCAGCAATGTCCAACATGACTACTCCCCTGACCAAAGGTTGCTGCCCTGACTTGACCCCTTGGAGTGTCCTCACAGAAGCAGTGTAATTAATTGGCATCCACAATGATATGGCATCAGGAATTAGATTCACGAATAACTTCTTAAATCTACGAGGGAGACCCGGACTAGGTGACCAATTCTGAGGAGGAATCCACAAAAGGAGAGACCGACATCACATCATCCCATTTCAATCAAGGAGAAAATGTACCTGAATAAGCGATGAATGTTTCCCGCATTTGGAAAGATGGAATACGGAAAATAGCCAGCGCATCCCCTGGATGGATGTGCGCCCCGACAAAAGCATCAGAAACAACACTATCAAGTACAAACTTTGATCTTAGTTGATAAATTAATTTTTTAATGTGATTAATTCAAAAAATGGATTTTATTTTAAGATAATTTGTTGACATAAATTTGAATTAATTTTGGGAATGTAAGGATCAAAAATAGAAATTTATTTTGGTTAAAGACCACTGTAGTTATAAAATCACTTGGAAAATCAGCTGTAGAGGTCCCTAACCAGAATAAATTTCAATTTTTTTTATCTACACATGTAATTTCAATTTTTATTCTCAGGAATTAATTTATTTATAATCAACTTTTAATATCAAAAAACATGCTGTTAAATTGTACTAGATACTACCCGACTCGATTAAATCAGATTGGATTATGTATGAATCAGGTTTTAACAAGATTATGGTAATAAAATTATTATCCAAATTCAAGTGGGACTAAGATTCCCATGATAGGTTAATCTAAACCCAAATCCTCCAATTATATCTCATTATAATCACTAACAACACATCATAATATCCTTATCACGTTTAATTGATACAGTTTTATAATCCATTTTTTTTTACTTTTTCATATTTCATTTTCATTTTTGTGGAACATTTTATCGTCTATAGTTCCACATTTTATAGTAATATCTAGTGTATTCCTTGGATGTTGACATGTCAGCATTTTTATAGGTGGTGAGATCCTGATGTAGTGGTTTACTGGAGGTAATTTTGGTCTCATGGGAAATGAAAGGCATGAATGGTCAAGAATTTTGAATGCGGGATGATAATAAATTCCATGGTGATTTTTTTTCAATTGTCATAGGGAAATTTCATAGGGTTGAACCATAATTTTTCATGTAATTTTAGATTGATATATGGAAATTTTGATTATTAGTTGTGGGGTAAGTAGCCTACAATCGGCTGGAGGGAATTTTCAAATACTGGTTGTGCCATGGATTTTAAATTGTGAAATATTTTTCTGCTAGGTTGTGAAAAAAATTGAAGTTTGATTTGTGAATGATAGTGTTTTTGAGAGGTACATGTAGTGGATTATTAGTGTTTATAGTATACTTGATTATACTTATAATGGCCCTAGATTAAGTTAATATAGGTTATTATTTGAAGTTTTTCATATTTAAATGGAAATTTTTACTACGCATGTTTTATTTGTGGTCAAACTTGAAATGTTTTTTTCCCAATGGAGTATGCTAAATTTTAGTGAAGCAATGACTTTCAATGGAAGTTTTATAAAAAGTTTCAATAAATCTTTGATAAACTTTATCTAAAAATTGTATTGAAATAAATAAATAAAACCTATGATAAAACTTACTTTTAAAGTCTCACTGGAACTTTTAATAAAACTTCCACTGAAATCTTAACTGAAAATTTTGATCAAATATTCACTGAAACTTACAATGAAAATTTCACTAGAACTAAAATTTTTATAGAAAATTTCATGAATAATGTAAATATATTTATAAATATTGAAAGGAACAATCAGGATCTATGAGGTAATTGAAGGGGTGGATCAATTATATTTCACCTTTTTAAGTTTTCTTCATTAAGAAACAACCTTCTCCTCCTTTTAGTGAGAAATAACCTTACTGGAAAATAATAAAACAAGCACAACCATAGGAACATAGGTATTTACAAGGTTTGCTACTCAATAAGAGTATCTAGTCCTTAGAATGGTTTGGTAGTAATAAAATACCACACAAACCACTATAAAATAATCCTTTTGGTGGTTACAACAAGGAGGGAATTTCCTTTCACTTGCATATCACTATATTCAATTGATAGTGCATGTGATCCTCACACAAATAAATGATATAATATTGTTTTGCAATAAATGTAAGAACCTTTACCAATAGGATTTGATACATTGTCATTGTGCCACTTGAACTTTCATTAATATTTTCTTTATTATAATTAATTATTCTTCCTCTTAACTTTCTTACACAACAATGAGCAATAACCTTCTTCACTTTGATAGCAGTTCTTCTGCTAAGTTCATTAGGTATAATCCATCTGATGCATCCATCTAGTATACTCTGTTTATTGCCTTTTGTAGATTGATACCAATCTGATGCATTATTTGACTGATTTCCTCGACACACTGTTTATCTAATACTTATTCAACCCATTTGACCGATCACCTATTCACATCATTTTTCTAATATAAATAGATAGGAAACTTTGTCTAGTATCCTTTTAGTGGATGCCTCTTCACCCTATATGTACGAATAACTCTTAAATTTAGAATCTATTTTCCCAAATTCAATAAAAACTACACTTTATCCTTGGTTCACCAACCCCCTTTATATATTTAGTGTTCCTTTGAGTTTTTAGGTTGAGGAAAAAACTTTAAATTCAAACTCCCACTCAAAAATTTGAACATATTTCTTGAAAACTTACTTCTTTTAACCACATTCAAAACCTCATAAAAGATAGGATATTTCCTTAATACTCAACATTAAAGATCTTAAAACCTTCCTCATACTTTGGTTTGAATCACAAATTACCTTCATGATGTTTGGAACTTTAAATGAACATATCTTCATCATCACTTTTAGTATTTTATGAAAATTTCATAAATACCTTCAGACCTTCCATATAATAAATCTTCATGAAATCCTTCTAACTGATGAAACTTAATCCGATGTTCTTATAAAACTTTCTAGGATAATGTTTGAAGTATTTTTTTGTAATATTCATCCATCTAACGATATGCATCAGAAAACTTCATCTGTTGACTTCACATAGAAACTTATGATTGATGAAATTCATATAGAGACTTCTTTATAATGACATGGAAACTTCTTTTTGTGAAACCTATAACATCTTTAGTTAACATTGTAAGATCTGTATAATTCCATCCAATATACTTCATTCACAAGAAGAAATTATTTAATATGATGGTCATATAAAAAAATTCAATGGACTCACAAAATTTTCTATATCCAATGAATTTTATAACATTGGTTCATCTAGTGAACTCAGATCGATGAAATTATAAAGGCTCATCTAATGAACCTCATAAAATGACACTTCCCAGAGACTCTTATTCAATACTTATTTAAAATTCTTATGATTGATAAAATTTATAACTGTATGATCGACAACACTTTGTAACAAATACTTGATTCAGTAACCTCAATCAAACACACTTCATACAAATTCATAGCACAATCTTGGTACTACTGCACCTCAAACTCCCCTTTTCAATTCAAGATTTTATCGTGAATTTTTTTAGTAGTAATGATGTTTGGAACTATGAATAATAGTAAATCATCAACTGGTTTAAAATTCACTTAAAAATATATCTGATAGAACTTATGAGCACATTAAGATAAACATTTTGTTTTGTGCTCCAACTAATAACATCATACTGATAGAGTATGTCCGATGAACTCAAGTTGATGGTCTCCATATGATCACCTTTGTAGCTCAACGATGTTAATTGATTTAGGTTCTCAATAATGTTAAGTGTTTTACATTGATCAAAAAAACATACAATACCTTCTTCTTTCTTCATAATGGTCCTAACCAACATATTCTTATAACACCATCTCCTCTAAGCATCTTGTTCCCTACAATCTCCCCCTTTGGATTTTATTATCAACCAAGGAACATAAATTGCTAAAACTTTGTAACTCAAGAAATTTATCACTTATTCAATAATTCTAAGCATACATGATCAAATTATATGTGGGAAATAAGAATCATTAAACCACAATGTCATTTTGTCCATAAGTAGTAATTTAAGAAACTTTTCTTACAAAACTTTTTGAACTTATTATTTCACATAAAAACTTAATCATCAAAAATAAATTCAAACTGTAAGAAAAAACTTTCTGTATCCACTTCAAAAAACTATTAAAAATATGCACACATGTTTAAATCATAACTTACCCCTTTTAAAAACTCCCCATAAATACATGATCATCCTTAAAAAAGTAAATAACATATTAATGGATAGATTTATGTTGCATTGTTTTTATCCCCCTTTGACAACACTATAGAAAGACAAGGTGAGAGAGGGGAAAAATACCACATATCAAATACTTGAATAGAGTGAGGTTGTACACCCATTATTAACCTTAATTTATGAAATGTTCTCTTCAGTAGTGGTTTAGTGAAGATATCAGTATCTTTATCTATTATAGAAACAAACTCCAACATTAATTAATTTATTTCCACATAATCTTTGATGAATTGATTTTTAATATTAATTTTCTTAGATTGATAATGTTTCACTGGATTATTAGTGAGATATATAACAATTTGATTATTATAACTCAAGATAAGGGGAAAGTTCATATCAAATGAAAAATATTTCAGTCATGTCTTCATCCACATTAACTGTGTAATAGCTTGAGTGGAAGATATATAATTAACTTTAGTCATGTTGAGAGTTACTAAATTTTTATTCTTTGTATGACAACTCACACATATTTCTACCAAGAAGAAAACTCTATGAGATGTGAATCTTCTATCATCAACAAGGTCTACCCAATATACATCTATGTAAACAAAAATATTAATGTTTTCATGGTTGTCATATTTTATTTTGAAATCAACTATTCCTTGTATATATTTGAGAATTATTTTTCCTACCATAATATGTGATTCCTTGGGTTCACTTTGATACCTAGAACACCATGTAACGATATACACTATATCTTAAATTGAAGTTGTTAGATATAATATAATTCAAATCAACTTTCTAAACACATTATGAAAAAATCATTTCCTTCCCCATATTTTGACAACATTATTCCCACTGAAATAGGTTTAGAAACTAGATTTTAGTTTTTCATACCAAACTTATTAATAATTTACTTAGTATATTTTTCTTGATATGGAAAAATTTATTTCTTCTTTTGATAGATTTTTAATCTAAGAACATATTTCATTTCTCCTAACCTGAATATTTAAAATAACTTTTTTATCTCTTAATTTTTTTTCACACATCTTCATCATTCCCTAAAAATATAAAATATCAATATAGATAATTACATTGGGGGAAACCACATGATTTTATTTTATGTTTATGTTAATATCAACCTTTCCTTTCTTGAAATTCAACTTCCTTAAGCAAGTATCAAATTTAGAATACCAAGCTCTTGAAGATTTATTCAACTCATACAAATACTTCTTCAACTTGTATACATGGATTACATCTTTACTAAGCATGAATCCACACATTTTTTCAATATAAACTTCTTTATCGAGAACTCCATTAAGAAAAGATGACTTGAAATCCATATAAAATATCTTATATCTTTATTGTGAAGCGATAATAGGAAATATTATGATAGTTTATAGTCTTTACATTGGGATAAATGTCTCATAAAAATAAATGTATTATATTTTTGAGTATCCTTTATAAACTATTTGTGCCTTATTTAATATCAATTCACCTTTTTCATTAAACTTGTTTTGAAAAACCCATTTTGTACCAGTCACGTTATTATTTTTTGGTTTGGATTTAAGTTATCAGGTCACATTCTTATCAATTTAATATAACTCTTCATTCATGGAATAAATCCACTCTTGATTCTCCAAAGTTTATTCAACATCTTCTAGCTCAACCTGTGAATACAAGGAAGTATGTGAAACTAACCTTTATGTTCTTCAAGTTTGAACCAATTTCCCTTGGTCTCCAATGATGTTTTGGACTTCAAACTATTTCCTCATCCTAGGATGAGATGAATTTAATTGTTCCTTATACCTTGAGATAGTAGATTTAGAATCTTCATTATGAATAACTTCAACATTATTACTCTTATTAAGAATTTTTTCATGTTGTTTAACTATTACCACTTTATATTCTATTTATTCCACATATATAATTGTCTATTAAACTTTCTTATCATATTATTCTATAATTTTCACATCTTCAAAGTCGATAATATTTCCTATTTATTTATTATAACACATGTATCCTCTACCATCATGTACAAAGTTTGTAATCCTCCCTTTCTAACATATTGAAAAACACTAATCTATTATTCTTATCATGTTAATAATATCAAAAACAGGTTCTATATTTATTAGATTGATCATATTCTTTCATCACATATGTTCAATCATTTCATTCCATAACTTATTTTCTTCCATCATGCTTATATAGCATGAACCCTGTGTATCTCAAACTTGAAACAAGTTTCCTTTGGTTCATTTTACTCTCATAAAAAATTTCCCATCATCAATTATTTTAACAAAAAACCATTTATTCTAAAAATTATCCCATTTCCTCCATCAATTTTTTTGAAACACTTAACAAATTATGCCTTCTATCATTAACAAACAAAACACTTATATATTTCAATCTTTCTTTTCTAGTGATAACAGATCCAATGTCTCTGATTCTGAGAGACCCATCATTTCTAAACGTCACTATCCCTTATTTATAATCTTTTATATTATTCAAAAACTTTAAATCTATTTTCATATGTGAAGAATATTCACAATATAATATCTAAGGTTGTTATCTTTTTGTATATTTGAGAGTAGTTTCAACAACTATAGATTTCTTCCCTTGACTTTATCTTCCTTCACAAATGGTTTTTTGTGATTTTTCATATAATTTTTTACCTAGTAACATAATAAGTCATCCCTTTAGTAAGGAGTCCAAGATGATCACATATTTCATAAATATTTTCCAGATGTTGAAATCTATTTTCCGTTTTCAAACTAGATTCCTCGGGTTGCCTTCTTTGAGTGGGTTGAATCCCCCTCAAACTTTGCATCCAAGTCCTCATAGATTTTTTGCAATGTTGATGATTTAACCATCACATTTTCATCATATTCCCAAATCCTCCATTGTACCAGAAATATCCATAAAAAATATATTTTCCTTTGTAACTTACTTTCTATCAAGAATTATGTACCTACTTTCCATTATAGTTCTTACCATACACCATGGAACTTTGTTAAAAAACAAAAATTTTGGTAACATACTAACATATTATTCTTAAAATTAGATTTATTATCATCCTTAATAGAATATCTAGTAGTAGCAGTTTTTTGTTTAGACTTTGAAACCTTAGAAAATTTTGGTTTTTAACACCACTTATTTTTGTTGTATACATAGTCTTTTTATATTTATTTTTATTTTGAACATATCCAAAATTATTATTAAACTTTGAGGATAATTTTTATTTATCCTTATGAGTTTTAAAATTCTTATAAATTTCACCATTTTCTTTGACTAAGTTTTGGGAATTTGTAATTTCTTTCTCAGTTTTGAAAAGTTTTTATTGAACAAGATCTAATTATTTCTCCTTCAATTGTACCTTTTATTCAAGAATTATGTTTATGTTCTTCTATTCATAAATTAACTTCATAAAATAATCAATCTCATTTAAAGACTTGTATTTTTATTCAAGAAAATACTCTTCATTATTTTATAAAATATTTTATTTCTTCAACTTCTTGTTCTCCTTCTCAAGTCTAAAAATATTTTCAAGAATTTGTTTCAACTATCTATTAAGCATAAAATTCATCTGGGTATCTTATTATTCTTCTTAAGAACTACTAATTTCATCACTAATGAAATTTTCATCATTCTCTTTTTCAATAATAAAATTTTCAACAACATCATCACTAGAGTTTTCAACTTGGACTTCACTATCACCATCTTCCACACATTTAAACAAAATGTTTTTCTTATTATATTTAGATAAATTCTTATCCATTACTTTATAAAATAACTTTAATTTTTATGACTTATTCTTCAAATATATTCTTGAATTTTTATATTCTTCATCACTATCTTCACCTTCCTTTAGTCTTGGAAAATTTTCAGTAAAGTGTACAATGGCTTTGTAGCCAAAGCACTTCAGCGGTAACTTTTCTTCGTACGTCTTTGTGTCTATTTTCACACTTTAGAAAAAAGGACATGAATTCATAATTTTTTACTAAAATAATATTATATGTCATATTCATTGACTTATTCGTAAATATAAACTTTCTTATATTTTCTTTTTTTGATGTCCTATAAATATATTTCTCAATCATCTTTCTCCTTATTCACAATGGTCTTTTCTCTTATCATTTAATATATTATGAGAATGATATATATATCATTCAATGAAAGAGTTTCAATATCTCTATCTTCTAAAGATTAAACTTTTGGTGTCAAATTTATCATGAAAATATGTAATATTTTTTCAAAAATAGTTGAAACTTATAAATTCTCACCAAGAAATCTAATGGTGTTTACAATGTCATTAAATCATGTAAAAAATTCACTGATAAATTCATCATCACCCATCTTAAGATCATTATACTTAAATATCTAGATTTGTAACTCAGCTTTCTTCACTTTTTATTACCTTTATATATTTTCTTTAATTTGTTTTGATGCCTTTAGTCATCCTAATTTATTTAAATCTCACAAACTTACTTTTATATAATTATGAAAGTATAACATTTTTTTCATGCCCATCATTCTCCAAATTCTTCTTATTATCCGCTTTTATGGGAGTATGCTCGACATGAGGATGGAAGCCATCTATAGTAGGCATAAGAACTTCATATCCAATGAATATATGATAAGGTAACATTATATCCATCCATATATGATAGTTATTCTCAATGAATATAGGAATCATCTTACTATTAATAGAGTTTTGAATATTCATGGAAACCCTCTTAATCTTCAAACTTCAACAAAGAGTCAACGAAGGTATCCTAGATTTGATACCACTTGAATGGACCAATCAATGTATGTACGACCATTGAGAGGGGGGTGAATTATTGATCTTTATCCATTTTAATTTTTCTTAATGAAGAAACAAACTTCACCTCTGGTTAGTGATAAATTACTTTGCTATAAAACAAGATAACAAGCATAACCATGGGAATACATGTATTTACAAGGTTCAATGCTCAATAAGAGTTACTCGTCCTTATAAAGTTTTGGAAGTAATAAAATACCATGAAAAAATATAAAATAGTCATTTTGGTGGTTACAATAATTAGGTAATATCCTTTTACTTGCATAATCGACAGTGCATGTTCTCCTCGAACGGATAAATTATATAGCAATATTTTGTAACATCTTTATAAACTTTCACCAATAGTATTTGATACTTTATCAACATGTTGATTGAAATTTATTCACTCTTAAGTTTATTGTAAGAACTTATTTTTCATATTAACTTTCTTAAAAAGTGGATAGCATGAGCCTTATTCAGTTTGATAACATTTCATCTGATAATTTCATTTTGTATACTATGTTCGGTGCATCTATCTAGTACACTTCGTCTAGTGAATTTTTTATACTGATACCAATCTAACACATTGTTCAACTAATCACCTTGGTACATTGTTCTTCTATTACTTCTTCAACCTATTTTATTGATCTCTTGTTCACACCATTCGTCTGATACCAACATATAGAAAACGTTTTTTGGTATCCTTCTGACCAAAGCCTCTTCACCCTGTTCATCCAACCAACTCTTCACTTCTGCAATGCTTCACCCAAATTCACCAAAAACTATAATTTCTTCTCAGTGCACCAACCCCCTTTATATTGTTATTGTTCCTCTAAGTTTTTAAGATGAGGTACAAACTTTAAATTCAAACTCCCACTCAAAACTTTAAATGACCCACTCAGAAATTGCCTTCCTTTGACTACATTTAAACCTCCAAAAAGATATGAGCTTTCATTAAGACTCAGTGTCAAATATCTTCAAACATTTATTATATTTTTTTGAATCAAAATTTTTCTCTATGATCTTTAGTATTTTTAATGATCGACTTTGAATTATTTCTTTTAGTATCTTTATGAAAATTTAATACAGTCATTTGAACCTTTCATCTGGTGCATCTTCATAATATTATTTTGATTGATGAAACCCTTTTGGTGTTCCTTCACTACTTCATAGGAACATCTCATAAGTATTTCTCAAGAAACTTCATCCATATGATGACACACACCAAAAAAATTTGAATGTTTCCTTCACTTGGAAACCTCTGACCGATGAACTTCATATGGATATTTTTTCTAATGACACAATTTTTTTGTCTTATCAATCTACAACATATTTACTTCACATTTTAAGATTTTTATAAGTATATATAATATACTTTGTACACAAATCAACATTATTTCATATTATTATCATATAAAATATCTTTCATTATACTCCCAATAATTTCTCTATCTAATGAACTTTATAACATTAGTTAGTCTAGTGAACTTGGACCAATGACATCATAAAGGTTCACCCTATAGACCTCATATGATGAAACTTCTTGGAGAATCATGTTCAAAACTTCTTAAAACTTCCTCTATTAGATATAATTTATAAATTTATTACTGATAAAATATTTTAATAAAGACTTAATTCAGTAAACTCAGTCCATCATACTTCATATAACTACATGGCATGATATTTGTACTGCCGTACCTCAAAATCCCCTTTGTACTTCAAGTTTGGATCACAAAAACTTTTAGTAGTCATGATGTTTGGAACTATTAATAACAATAAAGAATAACCTTGTTTAAATACATTAAACATTATATCTAATGGAAATTATGAGAACATTAAGATAAATATTCTATTTCATACTCCAACTGATGACATCGGAACGATAGAGTTTGTTTGATGAACTTGAGCCGATGGAATCCATAAGGTCACTTTTGTAACTTAATGATGTAAATTGATTTATGTTCTCAATGATGTTAAGTGTTTTACATCGATCAACAAAATACAAAACACAATCCATTCTTCTTTCTTCATAATGAGTCTAACCAACATCTTATTATCACATAATCTCCTCAAAGCATCTTGGTCCCAACAAAGTTGTTGTAAAAAATATATTAAACATATTTTATAAGTGCATTTATTATAAATTTAATTTTAGTTATAACTACTTCTTGGAATAGGTTCTTTTTATATGATTGATATGTTTCCATATTCTTCATAAGATAGACAACTATTATTGCATAGTCCAAGATTGTGTCACCTTGTTGAGGAGTATCTTCCAGAATGAACATGGGGAAAGTATTTTCCAAGTAATCAGGGATATATTTTTTGATGATTTCTTTGATATATTATTTATTCAAGGGTGTAAAATTGTATAAATTTAATTATCTATGTTTTTTAATTTAAAAATGTATTTAATGTCAAAGAGAAGAAAATATACCATTACTAATGCATCCTTATAATAAATATCATGTCTACCACCACCCAATTGAGGTTTCATCAAGTTTTCGTGGTTGAAATATTTTCTCTACACATTAAAAACAAGAAATGTCCAATGAAAATTTGTGGTATTGTTAGGGATGAAAATTTTTCCATTTAAATGGACTAAATATTTAATTAGTTTCTCTATCAACATCTATATCAAATTTTGATTTTTTTCTAAAAAAATTCCCTAAAAATATTAATAAATTCAGAAACAATTTGAACCATTACATTTTTAACTTAAATAATGTAGAAAATAGTATAATCACCATGGTAGCCATGGTAATAAATGTTAATTAATCTGGGGAAATTCTAGTTGTCTTCCCCATTTTGCACTTGTTTATTATTATTTTATCATATTCTTATATTACTCGATATCATTTAAAATGAGTGGAGAATGTGATACTAAGCGGAAATTATTTTACAATAATCTTGGATAACTTAAATATTCACCATACTACTCATCATTTATTTGTTCAAAAGAGATAAAATGTCATCCATTTCAACTGAATGTGAATTTTCTTCAGAATTCCAGATGTATTCGCTACACAAAAATAATAGTTATGTATAAGAAAACATGTAATGTTAAGGTGAATTTAATATAAAAATTTAAATTAATGGTGATCATCCCATTTGTTCCTAACAATATACCAGGTAGGCTCACCTCTAGAATCTTTTAAAGACACTCATAGTCTGATTTTTGGAATCAATGACTTTTCCTCACCCATTTTAGTATGAAAAACTACCCAAAAAAATCCTTTATCTATTTTTGTTTCCCTAAAATATTGGATATGTCAATGGTTTTTATGACCTAGTTGGTTTTTCTGTTGATTTTGACTATGTTATTGATATTGTTATTCTTATTATTTTGGTTTCATGAAAAAATAACAAGTACAAATTATTTTATTTTCTTATTCTTTATTATACATTTTTAATTAGTGATTAGGTTTGGTGTGTTCCTAGTATAGTGTTTTCAACTATGTTTCTAGTTGTGGGGGGTGTACATTGTTCTTGAGATTCTTCATTACTTTCTACTGTTTCATCATATTTATGGATAGTTGGATGACATTATATTGTATTCAAGGTCCCAATTTTCTTCTCCATGATCCTTTTTTCCTTGGGATGTTCTATCTAAATTTGTTTCTTGACTGCAATACTAACTATATCTTAATATTTGGGTGTTTAACATTAAGATATCCTTATTTATTTTCCATCCATTGCAATGATTCTCGTCTATTAGTTATCTTCTTTGTTACTAACCCCTTCCCTTTTAAGGTTCATTCTAATTACCTATTTATTGTTGTTTCCAGCTATAAACTACTTCAGTTTTTAAATTTTTTTATCATTTTTACTCATCTTGGATTTCATATTCTCTATTTTTATTTTCAATTTTTTTATTCAAGATCTTATAGTCTCTCTTTATCATCATTTGTAGCCTCTTTTAATGATACACCACATCCAATAGTGGATGTTATTTTTTTTCACCCTATTCATGTTTATCAACTTTGGATATATATTTTAAATAACCATGTTTATTAAGGGAATCATTAAAATAACACTGAAATTTGAAGAATTGCCCGACCAGCTTGAACTTATTGACCCTTAAGTTTCTTCTTGATAAATGCATCCAAATATGCAAAGCTCCATTTTATAAAAGGTGTATTTCCACTCTTCTAATTTTCTTTCATGAGGTTTCTAATTTCACAATACCAATGCTATAGGAATAACTATGTATTAAGAAAAATTATAGATATAAAAAAATTATATTTCAAACCATACCAACAATGACACAATATACCTCAAAATATTATAACAGTGTTTGCAGAATTAATTGATATAATTCATTAGTTTTTGGTGTATTATGAAAGACCAATTATAATTTCACATGCCTATAAAACTATCCATGAACATGATAAACCCAAAATTTAAAAAATCATGTGTAGTTGAAAAAAATAGTAGCACATGTGTACAAACAGATGAGTATTGTTGTGTCAACATGGTCCTCCAGTATATCCTCCATAATAGATTTCAAAATTTCTATTTCTATTTCCTTTTTTTAATAAATCTTACACCATTTACAAATATATGAATATATAAAGGTGTATTTGAAGGTTTAAATGAATAACAATCATTAATTTTAGTTTCCTCTTCGATAATCCTGAACATCCTTCTAATATCACCTTCACAAAACTTTACTTCCATACTACTAATCCAGAATGTATATTTTGATGAATCATACCTATCAAGCACATAGACAACTTAGATATTATATTTATTACAATCCGATGTTGAGACACTATTAGATATAAAATCATTAAAAATATTCAAAAAATAAGTGTCTCGCAAAGTATTTATATGAACCCTTTTCAAGTTTGGTTTAATTTTTTGTATAAGTCACTATAAGTCCATCATATTTGATATAAAATTTACAATTGGAGATTTAATATGTAATATGTTAGTGAAAATTTATATAAATTATAATGGTAGGACTAAAAGTTCTAGTGTAATTTCATAGAAGTTCTAGAGGGGAAGAAACCTATTAGTTACCCCTCTCAAGCTTTCAAAATTTCATTGGAAAGTGTTGATGGGGATTCCATAAATTTCAATGGAACTTTCAATCATACCTTAAGGTGTTTTCCCACTATAAATTACAAGAATATAAGGGATGGAAGTTCCACTAGAAATTCTAGTGTAATTTCATGAAGGTTATAGTAAGGAATAAACTTATCCGTCCCTATCTCAAGACTATAAAATGTTAGTGGAAAGTTTTGGTGGGGATTCCTTAAATTTTAATGAAATTTTTAATCATACCTTGATGTGGCTTCCTAATAGAACTTCCATGAATAGGAGGACTATAAGTTCCATTATAAGTTCCAATGTAATTTCATAGAAGTTATAGTGGGGAAGCAACCTATCTATTACCACTCTCAACCATAAAAAATTTTAGTGGAAATTGTTGGTGGGGATTCCATAAATTTCAGTGGAACTTTCAATCATCCCTTAAGGTGGAATCTATAATAACCCTAACTTTTATAAATGAAATTACCTTTTTAAATAAAGAAATTCCTTACTAAGTAATGTAGTTATATAAAGAACATGCAATATTTTGGTTATTTTGGATAGTTATAGATTCTCAGATTTAAAAGACCATTAAGCACCATAACTGGTAATAATATAGTCATTGTACAATGACCGTTAAGATTAGTATACATTAAGGGTTATGATAAAATATAATTGACATAGACGAAAGAAGAGATGGCCTCGACTAGTAGGATCGTACCCTATAAAGCTCATTTATCAGAGCTTCTGAGGGAGATGACATCACTGGGATTTTCCCTTGACAAGCTCAAGTTGAGATTCA
The DNA here is from genome assembly GCA_963277665.1 of Viscum album. NCBI lineage: Eukaryota > Viridiplantae > Streptophyta > Magnoliopsida > Santalales > Viscaceae > Viscum > Viscum album. The sequence goes on from OY728159.1 coordinate 1,942,114,986, forward strand.
ATAACTAAAGCATGAATTAAACTATTTATGGGATAAGTTTAAGATTATCGAGATCATGGCTAAAACCATGTTCATCGAAAAACCCCAATAAAGTGTCACTATCACACACCTTACCCTTAGGGAATACACTAGTGTAATAAGGGGTTATGCATCCAGATCATAATAGTATGAATTTTTATATTTTCATTTAAATAAAATGATGACTATATTTAACCATTTTATTATTATATTATAAATGATTAGTGAGTTTGATAAAAATTAGATTTTGATATGAAGAAATCAAAATTATATTTTTAGGATATATATATATATATATATATAATTAAGACACTCTTTTTGATAAATTCAAAAAAAAATGAAATAAATTTTATTTTAATAAAATATTCATATTAAATATAATTTATTTAAATATAAATGATAATATAATTTACTGAAGTCTAATGTAATTTTTATAAGGGAAGGAAAGTGGTTAGTGTCGTAAAAAAGTAGTATCTTCCATTAAATAAGGATATTTATTTAAAAGTTGTAAATTATTTTATTTATAAAATTATTATGGTAAAATAAATATCATTTTTGAAATTGTCACATTAAAATTATCTAATGGTGATTTTTTCATAATTTTCAAAGACAACCAAATATTTTTGTAAAAATTAAATATGGTATATATATGGTATGTATTATGACATCATAAAATATAAAAGGTGATGTAATAAATAATATATTGAGAATAAATGACCAAAATTATATTTCCAATTTAAAATAATATGTTTTTAAAGTTATTTTATTAATTTTATAATCCTTTAATGAATCGTTCAAAACCTATATTAGATTTTAAGGTTTTAAAATCAATTATTTATGAACATGACTCACTTTCACATCACCAATGATATTGTTTTAATAATTTAAGTTCTTATACTTATAAAATATTTAAAACCACTTCTCTTTCATAGAAACCATGTTCAAAGACCATGGTAAGGTTTTTGGTTTTGATTATTTTATTACATAGATTTCAAATCCTAAGTTTAAAAATTAATAAAGAACTCCCCTCTCTTTTTCTATAAATACCCACCCAACCTCTCACTCCTATTCACTCAAAACCCATTGATATTGAATTTAATCTCCTTGTCTCTCTCTAAATTTCTCCCAAGGTTCTCCCAATCTCTTAATAAGCCCCCCCAATATTTTAGAAGTTCCTTCTCAAGGTAAGGGATTCTCTCCTCCTATTTATTCAAGAAATTTATTTATATCATGCCATTTTATTTCTAATTGTTCATGTTGTAATACGCTTTTACACATCCATTTTACTTTACTTATGATTTCCAAGTAATTAGATACCAACTTTCACTCTCATTGAACCCTTATATGAATATTTATATACACTTGTTATGTTGTAAAAATTATCCTATGATTTCCCATGCCAAACATTTGTGTAATGAATACTAATACTCATTTACACTCATGGGTATTAAACTATATTTACCTATATTTTATTGTTTGGTTAATTCCATGTTTATAATACACACTCCTTAAATATGGGATTAAAATTGATTAAATGTGTTCTTATGTTGTATGATCTACATGGAACACAAATGCATGTACATGATATGAATGTGATGGTTGGGCCCAAAATTATATAACCCTCTAATGCATTGGGTAATGTTTTTATCTTAAGATATATTATGTATGGTGTATGGGAGGTTTTATCAAGAACACCATGTTATTATGTCTCTATGGTTATCCTTGAATTATGTTTATGATTTATTTTTTTATGTTATTGCCACATTCCTTATGTTGCCTTGATGTCATTATCTTATACCATGATTTAATGTTCATGATTATGATTCTCACAATTATATTTCATCATTTTATTCCTCATGACTCACATGTACTACTTTACCTTATGTTATTCTTTGATTATTCCCTTATAGGTATTTATATCTCACCCCTTTCTTATGTACACCCCTAGGTTATTCTGTGTAGTTTTAGAAGCTTGGTGGAATGTAATAGAATATTTTTGAGTTTTTAAATAATATTGTTGCACCTATGTTCAAGTTATTATTCTATGTACCTAATTTTACTATGATAGTTTGCCTCACGATCTTATTAGATTGTATTATGTGTGTTTATTATATATAATAAATCTTTAATTAAGGTGTATAAAATATATGGAAATTGGGATTAGAAAAACATAGTGAAAGCCTTATGAATAATAATAAACATAGGAAAAAATACCTAAATTTTGGTAAATTATTGATTAAGTGGTTTCAAAGAAACAAAAATCCATGTCTGGATACTACAAGTAGATGTGACTCTAATATAGTTGCACCTAGGGGTAATAACCTCAAAAGTGTGAATTGGTCAATGACTCGACCATCACCCAGTGCACGATAAAGAGCCCTTGTTGCACACGTGATTTGAAACTCTTAGTGGATATGATTTGATAAATTCATAATCTCTTTAGGAACCATTATTAAGGGAAGAAAAATTCCCATAAAATTTTATAATAGGAAATAGACCATGGATAACTTAGATTGAAAACTAGAAATTCATAGGTTAAGTAATATATGCTCTAACAACCTGAACTTTTATCAATGGAATTTATCTCTTCTTATAGTAATTTCATATAGTATAAAGCACATAAAATAAATCATATACCATAATAAAAAATTTATAAATGATTCATTAATTAAATAATAAGCGTTTCTAGATGTTAAGGAACCTATACTGATGGAATAGTAACTTTACTTTAGGAATAGTAATATGACCCTTATGAATAGTAAACCAAAAAAATGAATAGTAGACACACCCAATAAAGTATAAATAAAATTTAGGCATCTTATAAATTAAATTATAATATAATTATTCCATATTATAAGTAAAAAAATGTTTTAAAAATTATTAATTAAGTGTTGGTATTTTTTGTAAGTCATAAATATTTAATTACAATTTTATTATTAATTGAATAATTTAAAATAAAATTTATTTTCATAAAATGTATTCATAAATTAATATTTTTATGTCTTATTATTTTTATGTTATTTTATGAGACCTTAAATAATATTTCAAAGTGTTATAAATTGGTTATAATTTTAAAATCGGTCTTTTTTTCAAATAAATGATTATTTTAATTAAAACTTAAAGTTATCATATTTAGAAAATTATTTTCATAAAATTTATTCAATTTTTGAAATCATCATGTATAAATTGTCTAAAGGTGATTTTTTGGTAATTTTCTAAAATACTTCAATTTTTAGGTGAATAGTAAAAATATCATTTTTCACATAACCGATATACCTTAAATTACATCATTCATGATGTAATGGTGACATAATAGTTTATAGAACTTTAGTTTCAACCATGGTTTATTTAATTTTTTAAATATTTCCTTAAAATATAATAAACTCATTTTATAAACCTAAAAAGAACTTTCCAAAACCTAAAGTCAAAAGTGATTCCTTAAAATATCATTTTCTCTTTATTTTCAATTTCCATTTAATAAATTAATGAATTAAAATTATAAATATGATTTAAAGTATAAAAATAATTATATTATATTAATATATGATTTATATTTTCAAAAAACTAATATTACAAGTCTAACGTTTGATATATTATTTTATTTAATATTTTATTCTAAAAATACCCCCTCCTCAAGTATAAATAACCCATCACCCTCCCCTTGGAAAACCACTCCTCACATCCATTACTAAGGATAATCTATACCAAAATCCTCCCTATCAAGCCCCTTATAATACCTAGGGGCGTTCTGAAGTCCTCCAACTCCAATCATTGAGGGAGTTATAGTTTCATGCAATAAAAGATGCACTGAGGAGAGAGTGAGTCTCTATTAAATATTCTCTCTTTTCTTCTTCTCTTCTCTTTTTACCCTTTCAATTTCAAAACCATATTCTAAAAAATTGGTTATATATTAATTTAAAATTATATTAATTATGTTAACCTACTATAATTATCATATTAATGAAAAATATAAATGTCATACTTCCCTTTCTTACTCTTTTGACAATGTTCTGTTAAAGGTCAGTTAACCACCTACAGAGATGTTTCCAAGAAAAATATTATAACCACCTTCATAAATGGATAGAATAAATTATATATAATATATTAATATCAAATTACATGTATTATATTCTTATATAACTAATTATACTAATTTATAAATTACATTTAATAAAATAGTGAAATCATTGTAAGATGGGAAATTATCAAGTAAAATATAATATCAAAACACTTAAATTTCATCAACGGAAATTAAGAAATACAATCCAATGAATATAATTAATAATTTTTTTTATAAAATGACTATAATTAACTTCTGGATCATTGTTTTAATAAATATAAGTTTATTATTTAGTAGGCAAAAAAGAGACAAAATTAAGCGTGAATTAAGGTAAGGGGATTTCTCAAACCCAACTCTCTTTCTTTGGGTTTTCCATCTTTCACCCCATTTTTAGTATGTTTATTCCTTAAAAATAATTTCTTTATAATTATCTTATCTTTTCTAGAATAAACATGTTTTCTAATGGAGTTTATGACCAACATAATGCTTTCCAAAAGAACTCTTCTTTCAAAACACACCTTTTACTTCTAAGTCAAGGTTGATGATTCTTATATCAAGTATGTTATTTTCCCTTTTATTTGGGAACCCAAAGTTTATGAATGTATGTGTATGAGATAAAACCAAAGTCTTTCCATGGGTTATTTATGTTCATGGTTGATATATGTTCTATGTGTCATGCATGATAATGTAAATGTTATGATGTGACGGGAACACTTGAAATTATATAGCGTAATGTTAATGTTATGATGTGACGGGTGCACCTGGAATTATATAGCACTCTAATTCATTTTATAATGTGAATAACCTCATTATTAAAGTGAAATATGCATGAACATTATTCTATATTTTTTCACAACTATGTGCGGTAGTTGACCACTAAGACATGATGTTTCATTTTTATACATTGCCACATTCTAAGCCTTCTCTTAATGCTTACTCTCATGATTATGATCCTATACCTATGTTTTGATAATTATTATTCTAACCCCATGTTATATTGTTTCATGTTCTTATATATCCTCTTACTAGGCTTTTATATCACCCCTTTTTGATGTATATCCTCAGGTGAGTACTTGTATTAAGGAGAATTCAGGAGCCAATAAGAAGCTAGAGAAGAAAAAATTAAATGAAGGTTTATGTTTTATGTTGTAAATGTTATGTATGATCTTAGTTTTCACAATAAACTAAACCCTTTAATATTGGTCATGTAATTAATTTATGTTTTTTATCATTAAAATTATGTAATAGTATTGTAAGAAGATTAGGGTCTCTACAGTTGGTATCAGAGAAAGGTTTAGTTAATTTGGGAATTAAGATTAGATAACCTAGGTGAAAACCCTTAGTGTGAGACTAATTATATGTAATCACATAATAAGATTTGATAAAAATACGGATCCCATAATCTATGTTTTTAGTGTTAATTTCACAAATGAATAAATTTTTTATTCGTGACTTGTTTAGTTATGTTTTGTTCTAACCTTTTCTATTTTAGAAAATGGTGGGAACCAAGAGAAACCAAGACAACAACCCATGTGAGGGACAATGCAGTGATTACCCAAATGACATCCCCAATGATTTGGGAGGTGGAGTTCAAAACTTCATGGTGATTCTTACCCAACTATCTCAGGTTATGAACAATAACCTGAATAATGTGGAACGTCCTCCTTAACCTAAGAGGGAGAAACTAGCTATCGAATGTTTTATGAGACAATGACCACTGAAGTTTAGTGGATCTTCCGATCCACTATTCATAGAATAGCAGGTCAACTCAATGGAGAAGAGTTGTTATGTGCTTCACTGTTCTAAGATGGATAAGGTGACCCTATCCATTTATCATATAGATAGAGAGGCTGATCAATGGTGCGTGTTGATTAAGAACACCAAGCCGAGGGACGAAATTGAAGAGATGGAGTGGGAATACTTTAAGATAATATTTATTAATAAGTATTTGCCTCGAAATATTTAAAATAAAATGGAGAGAGAATTTATAGAGTTGAAACAAAAGGAAGGATAATCTATCACAACCTATGAAGCAAATCTCACAAGTCTTGAAAGACATCCTTTTGGGTTTTTTATCAACAATGATATCAAAATTAATAGATTGTTTAGTGGTTTAAAACCAAACCTTCAAAAGGTTCTAAAAATTTGAGACTTTGGGAGTTATGAATAATTTTTTCGATGTGATCTCAAAGTTGAGATGGAGTTTGGAGAATGGTCCCATGGATATGGTGATAAGAAACGAAAATGGAATTTCAAGATGGAGGATCAAATGAGAAAGGTGTAAAGAAAAATCAACCACCCACATGCCAAAAATGTGGGAAGAAACATCATGGGAACTGCCTCAAAGGGATAGGGAAATACTTCAAGTGTGGGAGAGAAGGCCACCAAGCTCATGAATGTCGAAAATACATGAGAAGGCAGGAGAATGTGGTGGAGGAAAGGAGATCACCACCCATGGTCCAATACTAAAAATATTGGGAGCAAGGGAACTATGGAAGGTAGTTCACTAAACCTCAAGTTATCAAGGGTAATCAGCATCATTAGCCACCAAATTAAAAGAAGAAAGGGAAGTCTTATGCCATCACTACTACAAAAATGGATTAAAAAAATGAATTCATACAAGGTACATTTCCTATTCATTCAAGAATGGAAAAAGTATTATTTGATTCTGGTTTTATAAATTCTTTTATATCTTTAAAGTTTTCTATAACTGTAGAATAGAATCCTCAAAACCTTGAAGTATAGATATCTATAAAAACACCAATTGGTGCAATAATTTCAACCCAAGTGTTGGACTCTTCACCTGTTGGCATATGTGGGAAGATTCTTCCAGAAAATCTTGTGATAATTCCATTGGGGGAATTTGATGCTATAATGGGAATGGATTGTATGTCATTATATAGAGCACATATCAAATTTAGGGAAAAGAAAATATATTTTCATATTATGAACCATCCCATGCTCCTCTACAAATTAAAGGAAGATCATGAATCTCTTTTAGAAAATCCTTCAATGTTGTGGGTGTTTATTCCCCATGAAGAAGCATACCTCTCTCAAATGGTTGAGTTAAAGTAAAGTGTCAACCTAGCATAAATTCTCATCGTGAGGGAATATAATGATGTATTTCCCAAAGAGTTATCCGGACTTTTCCCAGATCATGAGGTAGATTTCTCAATAGAACTCATAATAGAAGCTACTCCTATATCAAAGTGTCCCTATAGGATGGATCCTATCAAACTAGATGAGTTAAATAAGCAGCTACAAGAGCATTTGGACAAAGGGTTCATATGCCCTAGTGCATCACCTTGGGATACACCCATGGTCTTTTTCAATAACAAATATAGATCAATGAGGCTATGTATCTATTATCGGAAACTCAACAATATCACCATGAAGAAAAAGTATCCTCTTATGAGGATTGATGACTTGTATGATCAGTTGTGAGGAGCTAAATACTTCTCAAAGGTGGATCATCATTCTAGATATCATTAACTTAAGGTGAAGAAGGAAGATATTATTAATATTTCCTTCCATACAAGGTAAAAGCACTATGAGTTTTTGGTGATTCCCTTTGGAATTAATAATTCCCTAGAAATATTTATGGATTTTATGAATAGAGTCTTTAGACATTACCTTGACAAATTTGTGGTAGTGTTTATTGATGAAATTCTCATCTACTCCAAGAGAAAGGAGGAACATAAAGAATATCTAAGACCTATGTTTGTGACATTGAGGAAGGAGAAGTTGTATTCCAAGTTCAAAAAGTGTGAATTTTGGATTCAACAAGTCACGTTCTTGGGACATGTGATCATAAATGAGGGATTTTTTATGGACACTTCAAAAACAAAGGCAATTGAGGAATGGACCAAACCCTCTAGTGTCATGAAAATCCATAGTTTTCTTAGATTATTTAGGTACTACTGATGTTTTTTGAAAAAATTATCATGATTTTTAAGCCCGATAACTAAGTTAACAAGGAAAGGGGTTAAGTATGTCTGGAAGGAGGAATGTGAGGAAAGATTCAAATAGCTAAAGAGAAGGATCATCATTCCACCTGTACTTACATTACCAAAAAGTGGAGAAAGTTTTGTGATATACAATGATGATTAAAAGAAAGGAATGGGTTGTGTACTCATACAAAATGATACTGTGATATCCTATGCCTCATGGAAGTTGAAGATCCATGAACAGAACTACCCGACACATGATCTGGAGCTAGAAGTTGTGATTTTTTCCTTGAAAATCTGGAGGCACTACCTCTATGGTGAGAAGTGTGATATATATATACCAATTACAAGATCCTAAAGTATATATTCACACAAAAAGAGCTCAACATGCATCAAAGGAGATAGTTAAAGATAATCAAAGACTATGATTGATCTATTCACTATCATCCTGACAAGGAGAACAAATTAGTTGATGCTCTAAGTAGAAAAGAACCTGCTACTCTATCCATGTTGTGGATTGAGAAATACCTTATCTTTATGGATATGAAAAGTATAGATTTGGAAATCATAACTATATAGAATACATCCTACCTTGTCCAAATGATTTTCCAACTATCTATCGAAGATAAGATTAAGGAGGCCCAAAGGGATAATCCAGAGTTACAAAATAAGGTGAATAAAGTAAAGGAAGGGAAGATACAAGAGTTCCATATCGATGATCATGGTGTGATTTGGTGTGGAACAAGGATTTGTGTGCCTTCATCACCTGGGATAAAGTAGTTATTGGATAATTCATATAGCTCAACTTTCTTTATCCATCATGAGAGTACCAATATGTACCATGATCTCTAAGAACACTTCTGGTGGGACAACATGAAGAAGGATATTGTTGGGTATATCTCAAGGTGATTGATATGTTAGAAAGTGAATGTATAGTGATAACAGTATAAATGGATGATGTAACCGTTGCCTATACCCATGTGTAAATAGGACAATTTCACTATAGACTTTTTCATAGGACTCCCAAAGACAATTAAAGGAAATAATGTGATATAGGTTGTGGTGGAATGACTCACCAAGACTTCCCACTTTATCACTATTCAGGAAGACCTCTTGCTTGAACAACTTATAAAGATATATGTGAAGGAAGTGGTGAGATTGCATGAAGTTCCACTCTCGATTGTCTCTGATCATGATCCAAGGTTCACATCTAAATTCTAGAGAAGTTTTCAACATGATTTGAGTACTGAATTAAATTTTAGCATGGCCTATCACCCCAAAACTAATTTCCAATATGAAAGAACTATTTAGATTATTGAAAAAAATTCTAAGATCCTACTCTTTAGAATTAAAATGTGTATGGGATCAACATATCCCATTGGTTGAGTTCTCATACAAAAATAGCTTCCACTCAAGCATTCAGATAGCTCTATATGAAGCTATGTATGGAAAGAGATATAGAACTCCAACCTATTGGGATGAAGTTGGTGAAATAAATCTACTTGGACCTGATCTTGTGCAAGAGATGGCAGAGAAAGCTCAAGTCATCCAAAAACAAATCAAAGATGCTCAGAGTTAAAAAAATAGCTAAGCTGAAAACCTTTGAAGGGACTTGGAGTTCGATGTTGGAGATAAATTCTTCCTTTGAATATCACCATGGAAGAGAGTTATGTGGTTTGGAAAGAAATGTAAGATAATCCCAAGGTACATTGGCCACTTTTAGATCCCTGGCCGCATAGGATCTGTGCCCTATCGACTTGAAATTCCACTGAATATGTCTTAAGTTCATGATGTGTTTCACACATCACTTCTGAGAAAATATATACCAGATCCATCACATGTATTGGACTCAAAGGTGGTACAACTGGAAGATGACCACTCTTATGAGGAACAACTAGTAAAAATTTTAGACCGGAGAGATAAAGTTCTACGCCACAAGACAAACCACCTTGTCAAAGTGTTGTGGAGGAACCATAAGTATGAAGAAGAAACTTGGGAACTGGAGAAGGCCATGAAGGAGAAGTACCCTCACCTGTATATGTAAAATGAAATTTCAAGGGAAAAATTTCAAAAGGGGGGAAGAATCTAACGACCAAAACTTTTATCAATGGAATTTCTCCCTTATTATAATAATTTAATATAGTATAAAGCATATAAAATCACTTAGATACCATAATAAAAGCTTTATAAATGATGAAATAATTAAATAATAAGTGTTTCTAGATGTTAAGGAACCTATACTAATGAAATAGTAACTTTACCTTAGGAATAGTAATATGATCATTATAAATAATAAAGAAACAAAATGAACAGTAACCACACCCATTAAAGTATAAATAAAATTTAGGAATCTTATAAATAAAATTATGATATAATTATATCATATTATAAGTAAAAAAATGCTTTAAAAATTATTAATTAAGTGTTGGTATTTTTTGTAAGTCATAAATATTTAATTATAATTTTATGATTAATTAAAAATTTTAAAGGAAAATTTATTTTCCTAAAATTCATTCATAAATTAATATTTTTATGTCTTATTATTTTAATTTAATTTTATGATACCTTAAATAATATTTCAAAGTGTTATAAAATCGGTTATAATTTTAAAATTAGTATTTTTTCAAATAAATGATTATTTTAATTAAAACTTAAATTTATCATATTTAGAAAATTATTTTCATAAAATGGTTTCCATTTTTGAAATCAGCACATTGAAATTTTCCAAGGGTTCTTTTTTTGGTAATTTTTTGAAATACTTCAATTTTCGGGTGAATAGTAAAAATATTGTTTTTCACATAACCGATATACCTTAAATTACATCATTCATGATGTAATGGTGACATAATATTTTATATAACTTTAGTTTCATACATGTTTTATTTAATTTCTTAAATTTTTCCTTAAAATACAATAAAATCATTTTATAAACATAAAAAGAACTTTCCAAAACCTAAAGTTAAAAGTGATTCCTTAAAATATAATTTTCTCTTTCTTTTCACTTTCCTTTTAATAAATTAATGAATTCAAATTATAAATATGATTTAAAGTCAAAAAATATTTATATTATATTAATATATGTTTTATATTTTCAAAAAACTACTATTAAAAGTCTAAACTTTGATATATTATTTTATTTAACATGTTATTCTAAAAATACCCCCTCCTCAAGTATAAATAACCCCTCTCCATCCCCTTGGAAAACCACTCCTCCCATCCATTAATAATTATAAAATCTACCAAAATCCTACCTCTAAATCCCCTTAGAATACATAGGGATGTTTTAGAGTCCTCCAACTCCAATCCCTGAGGGAGTTATAGTTTCGTGTAAGAGAAACTACACCGAGGAGAGAGTGGGTCTCTATTAAATCTTCTATCTTTTATTATTCTCTTTTTATTTTTACCCTCTCCCATTGAAAACCATATGTTTCAAAATTGATTATATAGTAATTTAACAATACATAAATGATTTTAACCTACTGTAATTATCATATTAATGAAAAATATAAATGTCATACTTCCCATTCCCGCTCTTTTGACAACATTCTATTAAAGGTTGGTTAACCACCTACGAAGACGTTGCGAAGACAAATATTATAACCACCTTCATGTGTGGACATTATAAATTATATATAATATATTAATATCAAATTAAATGTATTCCATGCTTCTATAACTAATTATACTAATTTATAAATTACATTTAATAAAATAGTGAAATCGTTGTAAGATGGGAAATTTTTAAGTAAAATATGATATCAGAATGATTAAATTTCATCAATGGAAATTAAGAAATATAATACATTGAATATAATTAATATTTTTTTTATAAAATTACTATAATTAACTTCTAGATCATTGTTTTAATAAATATACATTTATTATTTAGGAGGCACAAAAGAGACAAAATTAAGCGAGAATTAAGGTAAGGGGATTTCTAAAACCCAACTCTCTTTCTTTGGGTTTTCCCTCTTTCACCCCATTTTTCAGTATGGTTATTCCTTAAAAATAATTTCTTCATAATTATCTTATATTTTTTGGGATGTACATGTTTTCTACTAGAGTTTATGAGAAACATAATATTTTCCAAAATAACTCTTCTTTAAAAACATACCTTTTACTTCTAACTCAAGGTTCATGATTCTTATATCAAGTATGTTATTCCCCCTTTCATTTGTGAACCCAAATATTATTAATGTATGCTTATGATATGAAACCCATTACTTTCCATGGGTTATTTATGTTCATGATTGATATATGTTCTATGTGGCATGCATGATAATGTAAATGTTATGATGTGATGGGAGCACCCAAAATTATATAGTGTAATGTTAATGTTATGATGTGACAGGTGTTCCCAGAATTATATAGTACTCCAATACATTGGGTAGTGTGAATAATCTCATGAGTAAAGTGAAATATTCGTGAACATGATGCTATCTTTATTCACAACTACGTGTGGTAATTTACCACTAAGACATGATGTTTCCTTTTTATGCATTGCCACATTCTAAGCCTTCTCTTAATGATTCCTCTCATGATTATGATCCTATGACTATGTTATGACAATGATTATTCTCACCACATGTTATATTGTTTCATGTTATTATATATCCTCTTACTAGGCTTTTATCTCACCCCTTTTTGATGTATATCCTCAAATGACTACTTGTACTAAGGAGAATTAAAGAGCCAATAAGAAGCTATAGAAGAAGGAATTAAATGAATGTTTATGTATTATGTTGTAAATGTTATGTATGATCCTAGTTTTCCCAAGACATTAAACCTTTATATCCTGGTCATGAAATTATTTTATGTTTTTTATCATTAAAATGATTTAATAGTAATATAAGAAAAGCAGGTTCACAACTATGTCATTTATGATTTATCCCTTAAATTTTTATAGTTTTCTTTTTGTGTTTAATAGTTTTAAAATTATCATCCCTAATTTCCCATTTATTTTAGTCAATGGATGGAAATGGGAGGAACTAAGTTAGAAACCAATGTGAGGGGTAATGTGATTACTATTCAGATGAGATGCCAAACTCTATGGGAGTAGGATTCAAGAACTTCATGAAAATACTTTCTCAATTAACTCAAGTTCTAGATAGAAACTTGAATCAGGAGGAATTACCACATCTTCTTAAAAAAAATAAATGTTCAATTGAGACATTTATGTGATAAAGACCTATGATATTCAGTGGATCTTTTGATCCCTTAATCATGGAACAATGGATCAACTCCATTGAAAATATCTTCTTCATCCTTAAAATTTTTATGCAAGATAAGGTTGTACTTGTTGTTTGTTGTATGGAGGGAGAAGCTGACTAATGGTGGATGATGATAAAAAATAAAAAGCCTAATGAAGAGATCAGAGAGATAGAGTGTAAACAAGTTAGAATAATATTTTTAATTAATATTTTCCTCACACTCTCCAACTTAAAATGGAGAAGATTTTTCTTTTCTTCAAGTAAAAGGATGAAAAATCCAGTGGTGTGTATGAGGAAAACTTCACCAGACATTAATGATATGCCTCTGACTTTTTCATTGACCTCAAAAGTAAATTTAACCACTTATTTTTTGGGATAAAGTTGAGTTTATAAAAATATTTGGAATTTTTAGACTTTGATATCTATGAGGAAATTTTATGATGTTCCCTAAAAATCAAAATAGATATAGTTAAATCTCAAGGGCCTCATGGTTCATGAGATATGAAGTGGATACTGGATTTTAATTTTGGTAGAGTGATGGAGAAATTTCATTGGGTCAAGAAAGTCCAACTTTTTACTTTTCAAAAGTGTGGGAAGAAACATCCCATAAATTTACTAAAGGGGATAAGGAAATTCTTTAGGGGTGGGTAAGAAGAGCACCTAGCTAGGGAATTTCAATGGGAGAAACCCACCAATGTTATGGAAGAAAGGAATGTTTCATTCAACCCTCAACCTATTGTCCAATTTTTCAATTGCAAGGAACAAGGACACTATCAAAATCAATGCACTGAGCTAAGGGTTATCAATGATAACTGATGACAATAACCTCCAAGTACTAGAGATAACGGGTGATCTTATTCCATCACAACTTCTAAGGTGGATGTTGACAACAAAGTGGTGATAGGTACACTAGTTATTCATTCAAGGATAGAAAATGTACTATTTGATTTTGGTTCTATGCATTCTTTCATATCATGAAAGTTTATTAGAATTATTCAAACACAACCTAAAAACATGGAATTCGATTTATCATTGAAGAGGGAAAATGAGTCAATTATTTCATCCCAAGTATATAACTTACGCCCTATTAAAATTTGTGGACTTAATTTCCCAATGAAACTTTTGAAACTCCCTTTAGTAGAATTTAATATAATTCTGGGTGTGGATTGGATTTCCTTATATAAATCCAACATAAATTTTAGAGAGAAATAAATCACTCTACATATCACAAGTCACCCTTTGATTTTATACATGTTTAAGGAGGAGGATGAATCTATTTTGTAATAATCATATCAAGCGTGGATATTATTACATTATTATAAAGTGTATATAGATCAAGTGATTAAGACTAAGTAAAAGATCATCATTGATGACATTCCCATTGTAATGGAATATAGTGATGTGTTTCCCACATAATTTCCTAGTCCCCATCTTAGCTGATAGTTTGATTTCTTGATCAAACTTATACCTAGAGATTTTCCAATATCTAGGATTCTGTATAGAATAACCACTGTTGAAATTGAATAGTTGAAGAAGCAACTACTGGCTAAAATAGATAAAGGGTTTATACACCCAAGTGCTTCACCATAGGGTATACTAGTCCTTTTTTTCAAGAATAAGTATGATTCAATGCACCTATTCATTGATTATCATGATCTCAATAAGATTTTGATAAATAAAAACAATCCTCTACCTTGGATTGACGACTTGTTAGATTAGCTATGTGGAGCCCAATACTTCTCCAAGGTGGGTCTTCAGTTGAGATATTATTAAGTAAAGGCGAAGGATGATGATATCCATATGACATTTTTTGTACAATGTATGAGCACTATAAGTTCGTAGTGATTTCATTTTGACTCACTAATTATCTAGATATATTCATGGACTTAATGAATAGAGTCTTTAGGTTTTACCTTGATAAATTTTTGGTAGTCTTTATAGATGATATTCTTATACACACTAAAATAAATAAGGGGCATGAGGAGAAATTAGATATTGTACTGAAGACCTTGTGAAAGGAAATTTTTTATCCGAAGTATATTAAATGTGAGTTTTGGATGAATTAAGTAAAATTACTAAGGCATGTTACCACCAGTAAAGGGATGTCAGTGGATCCTTCAAAAATAGAGGCAATTGAAGGGTGGCACAAACCAAAATCTATGAAAAAGATCTACAATTTCCTTGGATTAGTTGGTTACTATACTTGATTTGTGAGAAACATATCATGATTTTCAATCCCACTAACCAAGATAACTCTCAAGGGAGTGAATTTTTTCTAGACTGATGAATATGAAGAGAGATTTAAAGATTTAAATTAGAGGTTAATCACTACACCTATTCTTGAATTACATACTAGTGGGGAAGGATTTGTGATTTACAGTGATGCGTCCAAAAAGGTATTGAGTTGTGTACTCATTAAAGATGACAATGTGATAGCCTATGCCTCCCTTCAATTAAATATCCATGAGAAAAATTACCCAAAACATGATCTATAATTGGATGCAATGTCTTTTCACTAAATATTTGGTGATGTTATCTCCATGAGGAGAAGTGTGACAAATATGTGGATCATAAAAGACTCAAATATATATTCACACAAAAGGGTCTCAATATGAACCAAAAAGGTAGTTAGAGTTAATCAAGGATTATGATTGTTCATTAATTATCATCCTGGGAAGGCAAACAAAGTAGTGGATGCTCTGAGTAGAAAGGATATCATAACCCTATCCATGATGAGGATTGAAAAGGATCCAATATTTTTTGACATGAAAATGATGGACATGGTAAAAATAAAAGGATATTTATCCTACCTTTCTCAAATAACTGATCAATGATCCATTCTTGAGAGGATCAAGGAGGCTTGAAAAGATGATGATGTGCTGTAGAAAAAGGTAGTGAATAATATAAAGTTCAACCTTTATAAATATGGATTTATAAGGTTTGGAACCTAGATATGTGTTCCATAAAAACCATAGTTGAATAGGGAACTTATGGATGATGTGTATAAATCATTATTATCTATTCATCCAAGAATCACTGAGATATATAGATATATGAAGAAAAACTTCCAATGGGATAACATAAAGAGGGAGATTGTAGAATGTGTATCATGATGCTTGGTATGCCAACAAGTCAAGGCTTAATGATATAAGTCTAAGGGTATGATGAAACTATTTCCCATACCAGTATGGAAATTATAAAACATAACCATGTATTTCATCATAGTACTCCATAGTATATCTAAAGTCAATAATGCCATATGAGTGGTAGTTAATCTCTATACAAAGTTAAGGCATTTCATTTCTATCAAGGAAGATTTATCTTGACCAGATAACCAAGTTATATATAAGGTAAGTGGTAAGACTTTATGGAGTGAAACTATCTATTATTTTTGGTTGATATCTTAGGTTTATATCAAGGTTCTGGAGAATCCTTCAATAAGAATTGAATATAGAGCTTAGTTTCAGTACTGATTATCACCCTTAGATGGACAGTTAGTCCAAAGGAACCATTCAAACCCTAAAGAATGTGTTGATAACTTGTTAAATGGATTTACAAGGATATTGGGATCATCACCTTCCCCTATTGGAGTTCTTATATGACAATAGTTTCCATTCTATAATTCAAATGACATATTATGTGGCTCTGTATGGGAAAAGGAATTAGACTCAGATATGTTGGGGTGAAGTTAGAGAGTGAAAGATGATGGGACTCGATCTTATCTAATAGATGATAGATAAGGTTAAAACTATTCAGTGTCATATTAAATACATACATAGTTAAAAGAAAAACTATGAATTTAGTCATCGACGTGACCTAGAGGTTGAGGTCATAAATAAAGTGTTCCTTAATATATCTCCAAGGAAGAAATTCATGAGGCTTGAGAAGAGGGGAAAGTTTAGTCCAAGATATATCAGTCCCTTTGAGATCCTTGATCGCATTAGATTTTTGGCTTATAGACTAGCACTCCCACCTAACCTATCTCAAGTATAGAATGTGTTCCATGTATCCTTCTTGAGAAAGTACATATCTGACCCCTCACATGTACTGAATCCAAATGTAGTACCATTTTAGAATGATATTTCCTATGAGGAGTATCTAGTAAAGATATTAGATCATATAGATAAAGTTATATGAAATAATAAAAATCACATGGTCAAAGTACTATGACAGAACCACAATATTGAGGAAATAATTTTGGAACTAGAGTTGGAAATGAAACAGAAGTACTCTCATCTATTTTTGTGTAAAAAATGAAATTTAAAGGGTGAAATTTCTTGAAGTGGGGAATAATTTAATGAACCAAACTTTTATATATGAAATTCCCTTTTAAATGAATAAATTCCTTATTAAGTAATGTAGTTATATAAAACACATGCACTACTTTAGTTATTTTGGACAATTATAACTTTCCGGATTTAAAAGAACATTAAGCATCATAACTATTGATAATATAGTCTTTATATAGTTACCATTATGATTAGTATATTAATGGTTGGGATAAAATCCAATTGACATGGATGAAAAAAATGATGACCTCAACTAGTAAGACAATACCCTATGAAGCCCATTTATCAGAGCTTCTGTGGGATACAAAATCACTTGGATTTTCCCTTGATCAATCCCAAATCAATATTCAACAACTAAAGCATGAGAAAAACCATTTATAGGAAAATATCAAGATTATTGAGATCACGACCCAAACCATGTTCACCAAACCACCCTAAGAAAGTGTCATTATCACACACATTAACCTTAGGGAATACGCTAATGTAATAAGTGGTTATGTATCTAGACCCTTGCAGTATGAATTTGTATATTTTCATTCAAAAAAAATGAATATATTTACCCCTTTATTATTACTTTATAAATTATTAATGAGTTTAATAATTTTAGATTTTGATACAAATAAATCAAAATTTTGTTTTTGTGAAATGTATATTTAGATCCAATTAATACACTCTTTTTAAAAAATTCAAGAATTTTTATAATAAATTTTATTTTAATAAAATATTATTATTAAATAATATTTATTTATATATTAATTATAATATAATCTAATGAAGTCTAATGTAATTTTTATAATGATCAAATAGTGGTTAGTGTCGTAAAAACCAGTATTTTCCATTAAATAATGATTTTTATTTGAAATTAAAAAATTATTATATTTAGAAAATTATTTTTGTAAAATAAATTTCATTTTTTAAATCATCACATTGAAATTATCCAATGGTTAATTTTTCAAAATTTCCAGAGATAGAATTTTTTTAGTAAAAATTAAATATGGTATAAATATATGGTATGTATTATGACATTATAAAAGACAAAAAGTGGTGTAATAAATACTAAAATGAGTATCCATGGACAAAATTATTTTCCCCCCTTAAAATAATGTGTTTTTTAAGTTATTTGATTAATTTTATAATTATTTAATGAATCCTCCAAAACTTATATTATATTTTAAGGTTTTTAAAATCAATACTTTATGAACGTGACTCACTTACACATTAAAAATTATATTATTTTAATTAGTTAAGTTATTACCCTTTTAAAATATTAAAAAAAGTCATCTTTGATAGAAATGATGGAAAAATATTTTAAAGTTTTTTAGTTTTTATTATTTTATTATGTAGAGTCTAAAACCTAAGTTTAGAAATTGATAAAGAATTTTCCTCTCTTTTGCTATAAATCCTCACCAAAATTATCACTTATCTTCACTCAAAACCCATTGAGTATGAAGTTACTCTCCCTATTCTCTCTAAATCCATCCAAATGTGTTCCCAAGATCTTAATAAGATCCTCTTAAGCTTTTAGAAGTGCCCTCTCAAGGTAAGGGATTATCTTCTCCACTTTATTAAAGCACTTTCTTTGTATTATGCCATTTGATTTCAAATTTTTCTTGTTAGAATATGTTTTTACACATAAATTTTACTATCCTTATGATTTAAAAGTAACGAGAGACCATATTTCACTCTAATTAAACCCTTCAATGAATCTTCATGTACACCTATTATGTTGTCGAAATTATCCTATTATTTTTCATGCCAAAAATTTGTGTAGTGAATACCCATCCCCATTTCTACTCAATGGAATTCACCTAGATTTACATATCCTTCATTTATTAGGTACTTACATGTTTTTAAATCATACTCCTTAATTATCGAATTAAAAGTGATGAAAGGAATTCTTATTTGGTGTGATCTATGTGGTACACAAATGCATGTATATGATATGAATGTGACAGATAGGACAAAAATTATATAGTCCTCCAATGCATTGGGTAATTTTTTTATCTCATGATATTTTATCTATAGTGCATGAGAGGTTATCCTAAGCACACTATCTTGTGATTTATCAATGTTTATCCTTTACTTATGTTTATGATGTCATGTTTTATGTTGTTTCCACGTTCTTTATATTTCCTTAATGTTATCATCTTATACCATGCTTCGATGTTCATGATTATGATTATCACTTTTCCATGTAATCATTTTATACCCCTTGACTCACATGCACTACTTTAACTTATTCAATGTTTTGATTATTCCTTTACTAGGATTTATATCTCACCCCTTTCTTATGTATGTCTCTAGGTTATCCTATGCAATTTTAGAAGATCGATGAAATATAATTGAATGTTTTGAAATTTTAAATAATGTTATTGTACCCATATTCAAGTTATTATGCTATGTACCTAATTTCCCAAAGACACTTGGTATCACAATATTTTAGGATTTTATTAATTGTGTTTTTATATAATAAATCATGAATTAAGGTGCATAATAGATATGGGTTGTCATAGATTCCCACTGAAACTTCCAATAATAGAAGGAATGGAAGTTCTGATGAAATATTTAGTGAAATTTCAAGGAAATTCTAGTGGAGAAGAAACATATCCATTCCCTTATCAAGACTGAAATTTTTTAGTGGAAAGTGTTTGTAGAGATTTCATAAATTTCAATGTAACTTCCAATCATCCTTTGAGGTAACTTCCCACCAAAAATTCTAATAATAAGAGTACTAGAAGTTCTAGTGGAATTTCATGGAATCTCTAGTGGGGAAGAAACCTGTACATTACCCATCTCAAGCCTATAAACTTTTAGTGGAATTTCTTGAAAATGTGTTTGTGGATATTCCACAAATCATAGTATAGGTTTCAGTCATTACTATATGAATCTTTCCACAGAACATGCATGGAAGTTCCAGTGAAATTTTAGCTACATTATTCAATGAATAAATAATTAGGAAAGATTGGTGATAGTTTCCAATTACGCTAACTTTCACTAATAATGAAAATAATAATTAATATTTAAATTTCACTTAAAGTTTCATTATAAATAGATAATTCACCATCTTTTTCAATTAGTGTGAATTTTCTGTAATGATATAGGTTCATGTGGGAGAAACAAAATAATGAATTAATGAATATTTGATTACTGCCAGAAGAAAAAAAGAAATCCTTTATTTTTAGGAAAATGTAGTAGTGCCTTCATTATGCAGTACCACATGATGAGTCACCTGAATCTTCAAAAAGAGGAATAACACCCTAATTTTTGGAAGTTAGGGGAATCACAATAGTTTTTCAATCTACCAGAGGGAGAATCATGCCTTTCATAGTACCATAGGAATAATCATTGGAATTTCTATGGAGAGGAATCGTGCATTGTGTCAGGGTGTTGATGTGAGAAGGGAAAAGTTGTCCTCAAATTCAAATATTCGCCATACCCCACCACTCTTATGTCAAACCAATGGTTAGGAATAACCTTGAACACATGTATCCCATTATAAAAACTCCAATTTTTATAGGTATTATTTTGGTATATTATATGGATTATTTTTGAAGCTAGGTATTGAGACAACATATGATTCTAAGAACCAGTGTGCCCAGAATTAATTTTTGAAATATATAAAATATATTAAATATCACACATGCATATTTTTACTGAAAAAGTGGAATAAATCTTAAACATTGGATTGAATCAGAAATTTGAGGTTTTTGTTGAGTTCAGAGTGTGGGTTTACTCTAGGTGTGGCTTAAACTTGGAGCACATCAGACATTTGGGTTGAGTGTCATCGTGGTTGAATTAATAAAATAAATAAATAAAATTATTTATTTTATTAAGTGACACAATGACCTAATTTATTTCTCTATAAATACACTATTAAGAACAAATTCCATCATTAACCGCATAACCCTCGAGATTTTTGAGAGATAATTGGAGGAGGTTTTGTTAGTGATAAACAACTGGATCATGGTTCATCAATCAGTGTGTGACAAAACATGAGGATCTCACTGATGACAGTGACAAAAATTCCTTATTTATTAGTGATTGATTCATATCAAGGTAGAATGTTGTTTTATTTAGATTCATCCCCATTTTATTTTTTCTATGGTGAACGAAAATAAATCGACCAACAGATTGATTCATGGATCGGTCATATTGTGGGTACGAGTTTATCTGTAGGGAATTTGGGAGAATTGTTTATTTATTTTGGATATTCATTAATTATTATAATGAAAATGGATTTAGGCCAACTGAAAACAACTAAGGTTCATTCTTATTTTGTGTGTTTCTTGGTTTTCTCCCACCATTCTTTGTTCATTCATCGCTGGTATTCGTTTTGATCGGTGGTTCAAAAAAATATCGGATAATCAATCATTGCACACCCATTTCTTAGCACAAGGAATTGATATCACATATCCGATTTCTGGTTTGGAAATGAGATCAAGATGTGATGATGATGATGATGATGATAGTTTGATGATGAATTTGAGACCCCTAGTTTGAGCGGGGCGTGTGACGTCAACAAGGACCAATAATGACTATTTTTACGTGAATTTTTGGTGGCTAGATTCCAATAAAAAATGATAGTAAGGTCCGATCAGATTAGATTCATGACCTATGGGCAAGATTGGTGGAGGAATCAGAGGTGACAGTGGTGTAGTGTATGCAGAGGAAGAACCCATAGGTTATGTGGAACCCTGCATCACACAGTGTGTATTCTAGAGTTACATTACATGTGGGACCCTCCCTGGTGCGGCGTTAGGGTTTCCGCAAGAAGATAAATATCACATGTCAGGTGACATTTATCACATGGAATGAAGACCTTACCTGGTGGATCAATATGTACCTTGGAGAGTAAACAGACATAGCCAGGAGTACATAGTCTCAAACAAATTGTGTACTCAAACACATGCACAAGCATGGGTTGTGATACATGGGTAGGACCCGATTCTGAAGTGACACACCAAGTACACACCATGTACTGCTTCAAAGATGGATTGGATCCCTTGTAATATTCAGTCTGGAAAAGTTTCATTAGGGTGTGTTCCCATGATTCATTCCCTAGTTGTTTAGTATGAAATCACATCCTATACATAGGATGGCGATCCCTTCATAGGAAATTCAGTCTTGGATAGAGTTATTGGAATCCTTCTATGAGTCCTGGAGTGAGATCCTCTATCATCATCATTTCCCTAGGTGGGGTTCTTGGTATCCTCATGAATAAAACTACACGGGCATCAATATCCAACTTAGTGGTTTAATATGGATTGTGTTGTTAGTATACCCCATGGACTTGGGTGTGATCCCCATCTATTTATTGTTATCTATAGACTTTTAGTGTGTACTTATTATGTCAATACCCAGTGATCATGACATCTCGGATGGACACCATCAATGATATCTGGATCATGGAGTGTGTTTTCCTATATGAGGGCTATTTTGAAACCTTTAATTAGGAATCGTAGGATGGAATTATGGTTGTGACTTCACCTTGAGACTGTATGTATTTGTTGAGTATATCTATATATTCTTGTTATATGTGTTGTTTACATATACTAGTGATGAGATGACCATTATTATTGGTGTTATATTCTTAGTGATTTTGGGGTTCCTAATTGGGTATTGTTATACTCACCCTTGAATAGGATTTTCCCTTACATTTTATGTCTTATGCAGACAATCGTCCTCGTGACAGAGTCCTAGAGGGACTAGGAACATGAATATCTTAGTGATCTAGAAAGACCAAGGTGTGTTCCTATGGTTTCATTGATAACAGTCCCCACCCACTTTAAAGGTTGGACTTGTTTTAAATTTCTTTGTGGTGGGATTTTATTTGGCCCATTTTCTCTCTAGTACTTGTTTTCATACTCTGATGGTGGGATTTTAGATGTATGCATGCATGGTTATCAATTGTTTTACATTTCTGAATTGTATGGGCTTAGAGATGTGTGTGTGTGTAGGTATATTAGGATAATATTTATCACATGTGTGATATGTCTACTTAGCATTAGTCTCTATCCCCTATCCTATTGGAGGTGGTCTTAGGGTAGTCGTGGCATGGTCCCATTAGTATGGGTCATTATAGAGTGGTATCAGAGGAGTCGGTTCTATGATATTGGTTTTGGGAAATAGTGTTAAGTGTTTCGAGTTTGGATTTTAGGCCAAGGAATCCAGTGTTGGTGCAACGACCAACATATCCTTACAATAGGACTCTAATCTCATATCTTTTGACTCAATTCATGTAGAAACTAGTTGCAAGGAAAACATTGGTACATGCATCATATAGTAATGGGTTGTGGTTTTCATATCCTTCTTGAGCCGGCTCTCTAGATATACTCATTGATTGTGGTACATCTTGTATATTTTAGGATAACTCCATGATGTTTTCCAGCTAGGATTTGGCATAATGATCGCAAGGATGATCCCCTAAGCGATGAGGCTTCGATACAGGGACCTATTCAAGAGGTGTTACCTTCAAGTGGTTCTTTAGTCATACAACCACATGCTGAGTAGAAGATAGTATTAGCAGCACCAGTGGATACGGTGTACAAGATGAGTGATCTTCAGAAGTTTTAGAAATAGAAACCCCTCATGTTCTATGGTGATCCTAACCCACAGGTGGATGAGGACTGGCTTGAGGCAGTGACATGGGTTTTCCATCTTGTCAGGACACCTAAATACCAGATGGTGGTCTTGGTATCAAGCCTTTTTTATGGATCTATAGGATGATAGTGGGGATTAGTGACCTAGTCGTATGATGGGGTGAATCATTCATAGTAAGAGTTTGAGTGCCTTTTTAGAGAGGATTTTTCCCTGGATATTTTTTGGTTCGTGCACATACAAGATCTTCTACAACTTCAGTAGGGAAATACGACTCTGGTTGAGTATTCACTAAGGTTCACCCACCTCTCTTGATACTCGATGGATATGGTATGTGATCAGTTATTTTATGCTCAGAACTTCGAGTGAGTAATACATAGAGACACATGATATAGAATGATACCTCTGTGCATTCCTACCTATGTTAGGGTGATAGAGAATGCTTTGGTAGTTGAGAGTTTCCTAGTTGAGTTAATATAGGTAGTTGGTGTCGGTAGTGAGAACACCAAAGAAGAGACTTATACATAAGGGATCCAACATCAGATATAAGGATATAGAAATGTGATATGTTTTAGGAGATAATATCACGATAGTGGGTCTGTGGTTCAAGGATCAAAGGATAGATCTAGTCATCCTAGGGAGAGGCAGTGCTACTCTTGTGATGGCAGGGGACATCTCACATGAGATTGTGTGACCCATTATATGAATGATAGAGATATAGTGGATGGGACACCTAGGTAGAGGCATCAACAAGAGTGGGTAGGTTTGTAGGGTGACATATGTGGTAGAGGACCTATGAGAGAAGTTATAGGTAGCAGATGTTATGACTTATTTCCACTACCACCCCCAGTTGGTTCATGTCAGGCTTAGAGAGATAGGGGACAAGGGTGAGGGTGGATGTAGGTGATTGAGGATTATGAACCAGAGGATCCAGGGATTATATGAGGTATAATATGTGTCTTTTTTATCGTAGATGTATTACCGATAGACATAGGTACAATTAATTATTTTATTTCTACTTATATAGTTTGAGACTTAGAGATTTTGTTTGAGCCTTTGGCTCGACCCTTGTACTTGGAGACTCCAACTGGAAGTGACTCGGTGATCACACACTTGTGTGAATAGTGTGATTTGACTCTTGAAGGTGAGATTTTTTGGATCTATTTTTAAAAGAAATGAGGTCTTATTATTTCATCTTAGGTATGGACTAGTTATCTATAGTTCATACCCAAGTAGAATGTTTCAGGAGGAGGATGCAGTGTGTCTACAGTAATGGGATGATAATTTCCTTTTCGGGTGAAAATTAAACCCAGAAAGAGTAGGATAAACTCATTCATAGGAGGGTGTAGTTGATTACTCATCAATTGGATAACATGATCCTTGGTGTAGTGGATGCTAAGAGTTTTTATTTTTTTGTAGTGTTGGTGGAGTATGATGGTGTATTCCTTGAAGATGTGTTAGGACTACCTACCTACTGGGAGATATAATACTACATTTATCAAAACCTTGGGATGGCCTTAATATATATGCCATCATATCAGATGGCTCCCTTAGAGCTTCACAAGCTGAGGGTGCAGTTAGAGGACTTGTAGGGAAGGGCTTTGTCAGACTCAATGTCTCACCCTGAGCAGCCCTAGTGGTTTTTTCCAATAAGGAAGATAAAATCTTGAGGTTTTGTGTGGATTATTATCACCTAAACCAAGTGATTGTAAAGAAAAATTATCCTCTACTAATGACTGATGACCTCTTTGATCAATTGAGAGTGACACGATGATTCTAGAAGATTGTCCTTAGATCATGCTATCATTAGTTGCGAGTATGGAATGAGGATATACTAAAGACATATTTCTGATGTCTTTAAAGTCACTAATAATACTTGGTGATGCCCTTTGGCATGATAAACACCCCAACAATGTTAATGGAACTCATGAATCAGATCTTTCAGCCTTTCTTAGAATGATTTGTGGTAGTCTTCATTGATGATATACTAGTGTACTTGACATCCAAGGATGAGCACACAAGACACTTGAGGATGGTTTTGGACATATTTGAGAGTGAAAACTTTATTGTAAGCCCTCAAAGTGTTAGTGTCATGACTCGTTCTAGTGGGGCCCGTGTCGTGACTCCCCAATAATGCCTCTAATAGGCTAGGGGATTGTGACTAGAATTGAGTAGGAATATCACTAACATAAGAGGCATTTCCTAAATACCTACACACACACACACAAATATACAGGACCACAAAATGTTGAAATATAAAAACAACTAAACAATAGATGCATGGATACACATATATCCCACAACTAGAGTATGATAGGAAGTAAAGAAAATAAATAGGTCCAAATACAATCCCACCACAAAGAAGTCTGTAACACATGTCCAACATGAAAGTAAAGGTATTGGGACTGCTATCAGAAAGTCACCGGTACACACCTCGGTCTGTCCGGTCTCACTAATAAGCATCTAGTCTTGGTCTACATAGGACTCTGTAAAAAGTTTGATAGTCTGCACAAGACATGACACATGTGAGAAAATCCTATGCATGGGTGAGTATAACAATACTCGGTAGGACACATGAAACCACAAAGCATATAACAAGGGAAATACAGTTAGCTATACAAAGGAATATTTCTAAAACACATATAACAATAATATCTAGATATACTCAATCCAAGATACACAATCAAGAAGTAAACAACAACAACAGTATAACAGCCTAGGATTATAGCTTGAAGATTCCACAAAGCACTCATCTGGGAGTACACACTCCTGAGTCTAATAGAACTGATGATGTTTGTCCGAGAGGTACTGATCGTAGGGTCTCATCATGAGAAATAATATGCTGATAGATCTGAAGAGAATATGATACACAGATGAGGATCACTACCAAATACATGGGGTGATACCAATAAACTTGATCTAGATTAACCTTCTAAGTAGAGGATCAGTGCCCAAGTAGTTTTGGTCACATCTTTAACAAAAAATCCACTTAGGTCATAAAGAGGAATAGAGAATCTCACTCTCTAACTCTTAGAGGGATTCCAATGATTCTATCTAGGAAGTCCTGCTGAAGGGATCTTTGTCCCAGGAGTAGGAAATGATTCATACCTAAATTCCCAAAAAGTATAATGGGAACAAAACCTAAAAAAACTTGTCCAAGATATAGGGGAAAAGATATCTAATCCATGTATGAAAGATTACACGACATGTAGAAGGGTTACATGTTGTGTCCCTTTACCCTGAGTTCTTCCTGTGTAAACGACCTATGCCATTCAAACCATGTCCATGTAGAAGGAGAGTACATAGTGTGTAGAGGGGTCACACACCATGTCCCCATATCTGAGGTCCCTCCCATGTACCCCAGCCATGTGTCAATACATGGTGTCATCCTGTGTATCCATGCCCATGTACCAGTACACATGGTAGCCTATGTACATGGTCTAGGTCGTGCCGTGTGGGGGATTACACACCGTGTAGGAAACCCGTATACTCCACCTCATGTTTTTGTACTTCCCAAAGTACACACCGAGTATCCAGGGAGGGAACACATGCTGTGTAGGTTAGGCCACATGCCGTGTGATACGTATATCCTACCCAAAACCCTAGATACTACTCAGGGGGCCCCACATGTCATGTAATCCTAGATTATATTCCATGTAACATAGGATTTTCCAGAATTTCTTGTTCGTTGTCCATTCGTCTCCTCCGTCACTCTGACCACCACTTCGATTATGATTCTCCAAGAAAATCAAGGGGGAGACTTGCCTAAGCCTTACCATCATCGATCTACCACTTCTTGGTCCTCAATAGGCTCAGAAAACAATATCAACACCATTATTTGTTGTGTTCCAAAGAATGTGAAATCGGTACCAACCTCCATTCAATTCACTTTTGTAACCACTGTCACACCTCCATTGAGTGATACCAATGTCATATCTATGATTTCATATCGTTTTTCCATGAATAAGAAGATCAATGATCAATCAATCAAAGAAACATCAAACTGTAGGGGAAAATGAAGAAAATCATGAAGAACGGTGAAACGGGGGATAAAATCACAAATATAAATATGAGGAATGAACCTCAGTTGATGTTCATGTCGATCTCGGTTCATTTACATTAGAATGAAAAACTAATAATCAACATCCATGAAGAAATCTCCCAATAATCCTCACAAATAATCCCATAATGTATAATGATCGATCCATGAATCACTCTGTTTGTCGAATGATTCATGTTCGTCATAAAAATAAAGAACATGGAAGAAATCCAAATAAAACACACTCCCTACCTCAATTTGGATCGCTTGTTGATGAAGATCAATTGTTACATCATTATCTTTGGTAATATCCATTGAAATTGATGCGCGTAAATCTTTGATCCAAGATTCCATCATCATTCACCATAGATGATTCTCCAAGGATCTCACCAACAATCCTCTAGAGGTTCCAAGGTTATGTGGTTAACCCTAAGATTATGAAAAAAATATCTATTTAAATATCTATTAACCTCATCATCAACACAAATGAAATGAAATAATTTTCTTAAATTATTTTATTCATTTAAGCATCCCTAATGAATTTTCTACAAATAACCCATGCTGACTAATGTTAAGTCATTCCTAGGTTAAAAACATTATTATGAACTCAATGGTTCCCTCATATTTTTAATTTGGGCACCCATTTAGGAGTTATTATATTTTTTTCAGGAAAACCATGCACACATGCTATTTAATATATTTCAAACATTTATTTTAGGCACATCGGGCCTCAGAATCATATAAAATCTCAATTCCTAGTCTTTAAAATAATTCATATAATATTGAAAAATAATACATAGAAAAATCTAAGTCATTACATTCTACCCACCTTGGGGTTGTATGTACCAGAAAGCAAAAACAATGACTACTCAAAAATATTTGGGTACTAAACACAAATTTTAACCTCCTTCTCCCATGTGATCTTTTAAATATTCTCATGCTACCACTAGACATGCACTAAAGTAATTGATCTCCCATAAAGGATCCTCTACTGCTGATTCTAAATCTCCAATGGGTACTCAGAAAAAGTCACTCCACCCTCGATGTCCAGCTCACCCCAGTCGATAACATGTGATGGGTCATGAACGTACCTTCTCAGTAGTGACACATGGAATAATTCGTGTACCTAGTCTAACTGCAGAGGTAGATCTAAGCAATTATCCACATTACCAACTCTACACAATATATGGAAAGGGATAATGAATCTCATAGATAACATGTCTCCTTGACCAAATCTCTATAATCCACATTAAGGTGAAACCCATAGGAACACATGGTCTCCTTACACAAACTACAAAGGCCCCCATCACCTATAAACATAAGACTTTTAATGGATCTATATAGTCTTCATCCACTCCTGGAAGATCTAAGCCTTCTCTGTTGTAGCCTGCACCAACTCCGAGCCCATGAGTGTTGACTTTCCTAGATCAGTCCAACAAAGTAGTTACCTACAAGGTTTCCCATAAAAAGTCTTGAATGGTGCCATAATGATGGTGGAATGGTAACTATTTTTATACACAAACTATGCCAGTGGTAGGTGATCCTCCCAACCATAGATAGATTCTAACATGTAAGCTCGCATCATATCCTCCAAAACCTAAATGGTCCACTTAGTCTGGTCATCAATTTGTGGGTGAAATGTTGTACTCAAGTGTAACTTGGTCCTAAATGCCTCATGTAATCCCTTCCACAACTGATATTTAAAGTGATCATCATGATCAGAAAAAATCATCGATTGAACTCCATGGAGTCAGACCACCTCTTGAATGTATAGGCATCCCAAGCTCTCTATCGAACTCTGCTCTCAGATATCTAGGAAGTGGGACGACTTGGTGAGTCGGTCTACAATCACCCTGATGGCATCTTGTTCCTTGGATGTATATAGTAATCCCATCATGAAGTTCATAGATATCCCATCCCACTTCCATTATGTCACCTCAAGGGGTTGATCTAAACCCACTGGAATTTGGTGCTTAGCCTTAACTTGCTGATAAGTAAGGCATCAAGAGACAAACTCTACAACTCCTTTATTTATGTTTGGCCACAAAAACTAATGCCAAAGGTCCCTTTTTCATACCTAGATGTACTACCAAAGGATATTTGTGAAACTCTATTAGAACTTCCACCTGAAACATCACTCGTACTAGTGTGCGTCCCGTGAAAAGAACAATATTCTCCCCACATTTAGAATATCCATCAGAAGCATGTCTTATGGATATCTGAGCACATAGGGTCTCGCAGTCGATATCCCCAAGTTGTGCCTCCCTGAATCGATGTAAGAGTGGAGGGGTGACAACTATCAGCTGAAGTTAAGCTACTTCATCTCCATCTATAAAGGATAATTGCATTGAGTAAATCTACTCTAATGCCTCATTCAGAAACAGCAAACTAGATCTCCTCCTGAGAAAATCTTCTACCACGTTCCCCTTCCCAAGAGTATAGAAGATCTCAAAGTCATAGTCCTGGAGGAACTCTAGTCATCACTTATGCCTCAATTTAATATCTTTATGTGAGAATATATACTTGATACTCTTGTGATCATATAAATGATAAACCGCTTGCCCATCAGGTTGTGTTTCCACATCTTCAAAGTGAAGAATACCACTACTAAATCAATATCGCGAGTTGCATAGTTTTTCTCATGTGACCTCAATTAGTTTGAACCATAGGCAATCACTACTTGCCTCTACATCAGGACACAACTAAGACCATTTCCTGATGCATCGTAGAACACTACATACTCGACACCCTCCTATGGAAATCTCAAGATCGAAGTAGTCATCAAACTCTGACTCAACTATTGAAAAGCCTACTGGAACTTCTCTATCCACATGAAAGGCTACCCCTTTTGATTCAAAGATGTCATGGGTGATGATATCTTATAGAAATCATATATGAATCTCTGATAATAGTTTTCCAACCAAAGGAAGCTTCTCACCTCTATCACGCTCTTAGGTGGCTCCCAAGCTAGCACTACCCCGATCTTTGATGGGTCTACTGACACTCCATCTTATAAGATAACACATCCTAGAAAGTGGATTTCCTAAATCTAGAACTGTCACTTAGAGAACTTTACATAAATCTAGTGATCTCAAAGTACATCCAGAACTATCCTTAAGTGTATCATGTGATCGTCTTCAGACATTGAGTACACAAGAATACCATCGATGAAGACTACCACCAAATGGTTTAATAAAGTTTAAAATATATGGTTCATGAGTCCCATGAACACTTCTAGGTAATTTTTCATGCCAAAGTGAATCACTAAGTACTCATAGTGACTGTAGCAACATATGAATGTTGTCTTCAGTATATCCTCATCCTGTACTCATAGCTGGTGATAGCCTGATCTGAGGTCAACCTTTGAAAACAATTGTGCCACTATCAACTAATCAAATAGGTCATCAATCCTTGATAGTAAATACTTGTTCTTCACAAACACCTGATTTAAGCACAGGTAGTCCACACACAACCTCAATATCCTGTCTTCCTTCTTGGAAAACAAAACCGGGGCTATCTAAAGAGAAACATTGGGTCTCATGAATCCCTTCCTCTATAAGTCCTCCAAATGCACCCTCAACTCATGAAGCTCTATGGGAGACATCCGATATGCTGGTGAAGATATCAGTGTCATCCCAAGGTTTATATCAATGCATAAGTCTATGTCTCGATGGGGAGGTAAACCTAGAACATCTTCGAGGATGATTTCCTTGTACTTTTCCACTGCTATAGAAAACTAGAAACTCATGACATTCATGGCACAAAGGGTCGAGCTAGCCAATTGATGAGTGATCAAATACCCTCTTCTATTCATGAGTCCATCGCGTGCTATCTAGGTTTCCTTTTCACCAACAAAGGAGAACCTAATTCTATCACTGTGGACACATCACACCCTTTGCCTAAAACAGTCAATCTGAGCATGAACTATGGATAAACAGTCCATACTAAAAATGAATTTGTAAGTCCTTGACACTACTATCAAGAGTTTCCCACCAAAACTCTTTCCTCCAAGATTCAGGTCACACCATCGAAATAAGTGCGTGATCACTAAGGCTTCTTCAGTATGTGTCTCCAAGTGTAATGTTTGAGTCAATGGTTCAAACATAATATCTAGGTCTCGAACAAGATATGTGGTAAGAAAATAATGAATGAACCTATGTCTATTAGTATTTTAGCTAAGTTAGAAAATACACAGATCATACCTTGAATCATTCTTAGAGCTCCTAGGTCATAAGCCTTGACCGTCTGCAGCTGTAATCTCCCCTATCCTTTATCTCTCTGATCCTAGAATGGACCACCTGGGGGTGGTGGTGGTAAAAATACAAAATGTCAACTACCTCTTGCTACTCTCTAGATCCTCTACCATGTATTCCGACCTGAAAACCTACCAGCTCCTGCTATTGTGTCCACCTCATCATCCCATCTATAATTTCTCTATCAGCTGTACGATGGGTCAGACAATCTTGGGCGAGATGTCCCTAGCCGTCACATGAGTAGAACCACCACTCTCTAGGTTGAATGGACCCACCATATGATCCCTATATCTCATATCCTCTATCTTGAGACCTACTCCTAAAACATATCCCACACCCAAGTCTCTGAGACTAATGTAGGCTCCCTATTGCTGAGGTCTCTACTCCTGTTTTCCCCCTGCTAACAATCATCGACTGTATCTGCTCAGCCAAGAAACTCTCAACCACCAAAGCTCTCTCTAGCACCCTAGAATAAGAAGGAATGCATATATAATTTTTTTTGGCTCAGATATATCTACGAATACCTCACTAAAAGGTTCAATCCTTGAAAAAATGATCTCAAACCATATCCATTGAGTACCTCAAAAGGTTGGTAAACCTCGATGAATAATCAGCTAATGTCATGCTACCCTACTGGAGTTGTAGAAGCTCATAGATATGCACAAATATTATTATAGATGGTTATAAATCCTCTTTGAAGAGACACTCAAACTCAGTCCATGAAAGAGTCTCCTTGTCACAATACATGGTAACTAAACCCCACCATATCCCTACTGATACATGAAGAAGGCTTGCATCCAGGACCACCATCTGATCTACTGGTGACCTGACTAGATAAAAAACTTGGGTCACCACCTCAAGCTAGTCCTTAGTCTCATGTGGGTGGTACTCACCTCAGAACCTAAGGGGTATCTATCTCTGGAACTCATGAAGCACACTCAGACTGCGTTCCTCATCTACTGGTACTGCTGGTACCATGTTCTGCTCTACAGGTGGGGGTATGGCTGGTGCACCACCTAAGGTAACATCTCAGGAATTGGTCCCTATATTGAAGCCTCATCATTTATGGGATCATCCTCGTGATTTTCATACTCAATCCTAGCTGGTATATGTCGTGGAGGCATCCTGAAAGTAAAAAAATATGTACCATGGTCAATAAGTATATCTGGATAGCTTAATCAAGAAGTACATGGAAACAAAACTCATTCCTATATGATGTATGTACCATTTTTTTACCTGTAACCAATGTTTTCATGTACTAAGTCGAAAAGTAGGTGATAAGAGTCCTTGTGTATAGATACGTCAACTGCCTCACCAACACTAGAGTCCTTGGCCTGAAATCCTAACTCAAAATACTTAACACTGTTTCCCTAAACCAATATCACTGAATCTCGCTAATAAAGTATAAATAACCACATCTGATACCATTCTGTCAGAACCTATATTATTGGGGCCCATGCTGTGACTCCCCAAGACTGCCACTAATAGGCCAGGGGCTGGTGACTAGCATTAAGTAGGTATATCACTAACATAGGAGGCATTGCCTAAGTATCCACACACACACACACACATCTCCAAGCCTACAAAATGATGAAATGCAAAAATAATTTAACAACCAATGCATGCATGCATACATCTATATCCCACAACTAGAGTATGATAGGAAGTAAATAAAGTAAACAGAGCCAAATACAAGCCAACCAAAAATAAGTCTGTAACACAATTCCAACCTGAAAGTAAAGGTACTAGGACTGCTATTTGAAAGCTGAAAGAACACACCTCGGCCTATCTAGTCTCACTAAGAACTGTTTGGTCCTAGTACACCTAAGACTCCATCAAAAGGTTGATCGTCTGCACAAGACACGACACATGTGGGAAAATCCCGTGCAGGGGTGAGTATAACAATACTCAGTAGGAAACCCTAAAATCACAAAACATATAACAAGGGAAATATACTCATATCTACACAACTATATGTCTACAACACATATAATAATAATATCTAGATATACTCAATCCAAGACACACAGTCTAGAGGTAATCCACAACCATAGTATAATAACCTAGTATTATAGATCAAAGATTCTACGAAGCACTCATTTGGGAGTACACAATCCTAAGTTTGATAGTACTGATGAATTACGTTTGAGAGGTAAAACTCGTCAGGTATCATCATGAGAAATAATACACTGATAGATATGAAGATAATATGATACACAGATGAGGATCACTACCAAGTCCATGGGGTAATACAAAAAAACTCTATTTGGATTAACCTTGATAAGTAGAGGGTCAATGCTCAGGTATTATTGGTCACATCGATACCAATAACTCCACCTAGAGCATGAAGAGGAATAGAGGATCTCACTCTAGGCCTCTTGGAGGGATTCCAATGACTCTATCCAGGAAGTGCCGTTCAAGGGATCGTAGTCCTAGGAGTAGGAAATGATTTATACCTACCTTCAAGGAAAGGATAAGAGGAACAAACCCTAATGAAACCTATCCAAGATATGGGGTATAATAGATCTAAGCCATTTATGAAAGATTACATGGCATGTATAAGGGTAACATGATGTGTCCCTTGACCCGAGGTTTTTCCCGTGTAAATGACCCATGTCATTCAAACCGTGTCCATATAGAAGGAGAGTACACGGTGTGTAAAGGGGTCACACACTATGTCCCTATATCTAGGGTCTCACCCATGTACTGAAACCGTGTGCCAGTACATGGTGTCATCCTATGTATCCATGCCCATGTACCCATACACGGGGAAGCCTGTGTACATGGCCCTGATCGTGTCATGTGGGGGAGTACACACCATGTAGGCAACCCATGTACTCCACCCCATATATGTGTACTTCCCAAAGTACACATTGAGTATCTGGGGAGGGACCACACACTATATAGGTTGATCCACACACCATGTGATACCTATCTCCTACCTAAAACCCTATCTGCCACTCAGGGGGTCCCACATGTTGTGTAATCCCAGATTACATGCCGTTTAATGCGAGATTTTCCAGAATCCATGGTTCATAGTACATTCATATCCTCTATTTCTTCATCCACAATTTAAGCTGATCTTCATTGGGAAAATAAAGGGGGATATTTTCCTGAGCCTTACCATCACCAGTCTACCATTTCTAGGTCCTCAATCCACTCAAAAAACAAGATTTTCTTCATTCTTCATTATGTTACAAAGAACGTGAAATCTGTACCAACCATCATTTTATCTATTTTCACAACCACCATAGCAACTCCTTCGAGTCATACCAATTCCATATCTATGATTTCGGATTGTTACTCCATGAATCAGATGTGCAATGATTGATCATTCAAAGAAATGTCGAACTGTGGGAAAAATAAAGAACATCATGAAGAACGGTGAAATGGGGGAGAAAAGCACAAATCCAAAAAATAGGAATGAACCTTGATCAATTTTTGGGTCAATCTCAGTTCATTTCCATTATAAAAAAAAATGAATAATCAACATACATAAATAAATCTCCCAATAAACCCCACAAATAAACCCATCTCGTAAAATTATCGATTCGTGAATCAATCCATCCATTTATTAATTAACATCCATCGTAGAAATAAATAATGGGGAATAAATCCAAATAAAACACATGCCATACCTCTATTTGGATTTCTTGTTTACGAAGAGTGATTGTTGTGTCATTTTCATAGGCAAGATCCATTGAAATTGATGTGTGTCAATCTTCCATATGTAATTCCATCATCGTCTACCTTAGAGGATTCTCCAAGACTCTCACCAACAATCATACTGAGGTTCTAGGGTTATGCAAATAACTTTGGTATTCTGACAAAAAGATATATTTAAATATCCAGCAACTGCTACATCAATGCAAATGAAATAAAATAATTTTATTAAATAATTTTATTCATTTAAGTGCCTGTGAAAAATTTTCTACAAATGACCTATGCCGACTAATGTTAAGTCAAGTAAAACCATTATTCTGAACTCAATGGTGCCCTCATATTTCTGATATGGGCACCCATTTAGGATTTATTCCACTTTTTCATGGAAACTATGTTCACATTCTATTTAATATATTTAATATATTTCAAAAATTTATTCTGGGAACACTGGGCCTTAGAATCACATGCCATATCAGTTTCTGGTCTTGAAAATAATCTATATAATATTTAAAAATAATACATGGAAACATCCAATTCATTACAGTCAGTTTTGGATTCAGGTGGTCTAATTCTGAGATATGTCATCTCAGTAGACAGTGTAGCAATGATCTCGACCAAGGTTGATACCATGTTAGCTTGGGAGCCACCCAATATCATGAAGGAGGTGTGGAGATTCCTTGGGTTGGTAGGCTATTATCAGATATTTGTATCTGATTTTACCAGGATATCAACTCCCTTAGAAACTTTGACTCGAAAGGGGAAGTCTTTCATATGGACTGAGAGGTGATGATAGGCTTTCCAGGAGTTTAGGTAGATATTGAAGAGTACTCCCATCTTGAGATTGATATAAGAGGGTGTCAAGTATGTAGTGTTATGTGATGCATTAGGGATCGGGCTTGGTTTCATTTTGATATAGAGTTAGGAAATGATTTCCCACGGTTAATTTAAGTTGAGACCACATGATAATAACTATATAACCCATAATCTTGAGTTAGTATATGTAGTATTCACATTGAAGATGTGACGACACTACCTGATGGGAAAATAGTTTATCAACTATTCTGACCACAAGAGTCTCAAATATTTCTTCTCTCAGAAGTATATTAAATTGATACATAGAGGATGGATAGAGTTACTCCAAGATTATGACTTCAATATTATATATACTCTTGGTAATGTGAGTGTGGTATAAGATTCTCTTGGTAGTAGATCTTATTTTCAGTTGTTGAGTGAGGCGTCAAATCAGTGGACCTCACTGCAGATATCCTTTTTGGATGGGGATGGAGCATTTTATCTCTAGTGAATGATTGTTACCCCTTCACTTTTACAATGATTCAGGAAGGCACAACTTGTGGATAATGATTGTGAGACCCTATATACTCAGATATTTATTGTACATGATCTTGTTATATATTCTAAAGGTGGGGAGCATGTCGTTATTTTTAGAGGATGCATGATGGTACCTGTGATGTTATGGGAGGAGGTTATGAGGGAGTTTAATACATATCCATTGGTGGTGCATCTAGGTGTGGTGAAGATGTATCAGGACCTATGATGCCTATTTTGGTGGCCAGGGATGAAGAAGGGAGTTTAAATTTTTATCTCTCGATGCCATACTTGTCAGCAAGTGAAGGATGAGCACCGAGTTCTAGCAGGTTTAGATCAACCCCTTGAGTTTTCATAGTATAAGTGGAATGGGATATCTATATAATTCAGGAGGGGGTTACCACATACATCCAGGGGACACAATACCATCTGGGTGATCATATAATGGCTCACCATGCTGTTCCACTTCCTAGAAATTTAAGAGAAGAGTTCGGAATAGAGCTTGGGATGCCTCTATGTGCAGGAGATAATCCGACTCCATGGATTTCCCTTGATGATCATTTCAGACCGTGATGCTCACTTCACATCTTAGTTATGGATGGTATTGTAGGAGGTCTTTGGGACTCATTTTCATTTGAGTATGGATTTCCACCATTATACTAATGGTCAGACAGAGCAAACCATTCAGGTCTTGGAGGACATGTTGCGAGTTTGCATGTTAGAATTTTCCCATAGTTGGAAGAATCACCTACCATCAGTGGAGTTTGTATACAACAACAATTATAATTCCACCATCGGTATGACACCATTAGAGGCCTTATACAGGTGACCCTAAAGATTACCACTATATTAGACTGACCTAGGAGAGTCAGTACTTATGAGTCCAGAGTTGGTGTGAGCCACTATAGAGAAAATGAAAATCTTATAGGAGTGGATGAGGACTGCATGAAGCCATCAAAATTCCTATACAGACTGATGATGAAGGACTTTAGAGTTCGAGGAGGGAGACCATGTGTTCTTAAGGGTCTCACCTCAACATGGATTGTAGATATTTGGTCGGGGAGACAAGCTATCTTCGAGATTCATTGGCCATTTCTAGAAATTATGTAGAGTTAGTGAGGTGGAATACCACTTAGATCTACCACCATAGTTAGACCGGGTATGTGGAGTCTTCCACATGTTACACATGATGAGGTATGTGCATGACCCATCATATGTTATCAACTAGGGAGATATGAACATCAAGGATGAAGCTACCTTTGTTGAGTACCCAGTAGAGATTGAATATCAACACGAGAGGATCCTCCATGGGAAAACGATTCCCTTATTGTGTGTCTGGTGGAAGCAGAAGAATTTTCAAGAGAGCACCGGGAGCGAGTGACTCAGATGTGTGCTCGATACCCACGTCTCTTTGTGTAGCCTTTTGTTTTGGCTTTTTGAGATGTAAATCCTCAGAGTGGGGAGAATTTAATGACTCTATTTTTTCCATTTATTGTTTTGGAATATTATATGGATTGTTTTTAGATCTAAGAGTTGAGATGACATGATATTTTGAGGCTCGATGTGCCAATAATTAATTTTTGAAATATATTAAATATCACGAGTGCATGGTTTTCCTGAAAAAGTGGAATAAATCTTAAATGAAGGCTCAAATTAGAAATATGAGGTATCCTTTGTGTTCAGATCATGATTTTTACCTTAGGAGAAACTTAACCTTAGAGAACCCTGGACATTTAGAGTGAGTGTCATCATGGGAAAATTAATAAAATAAAATAAATTATTTATTTATTTTATTAAGTGACACAACAACCAAATTTATTTTTCTATAAATACGCTATTAAGAACAAATTATGAGGTTATCTGCATAACCCTAGAGATTTTTTAGAGGGAATTGGAGGAGCTTTTGTAGGTGAGTAATGGCCATATTGTGGATCATCGACCAGTGTGCGACAAAACTCGAGGATCTATTTGACGACAACAACACATATTTTTTATTCATCAACAATCGATCCATCTTGAGGTAGGATGTTGTTTTATTTTCATTTATCCCTATTTTATTTTTCTCAAGATGAATGAAAATCAATTAACCAATTTATTGATTCTCAGGTCGGTCATATTGTGGGTATGGGTTAATTTTTTGGGAATTTGGGAGAATTATTTATTTAATTTGGATCTTCATTCATCATTCTTACGACAATGGATCGAGGTCAATTGAACACGGCTGAGGTTCATACCTATTTTTTGTGTTTCTTGGTTTTCTTACACCATTATTTATTTGTTCATCATCATTATTCGTTTTGATTGGTGGTTCAACAAAATACCAAATAATCAATCACTGTGCACCCATTTCTTGGTGCAATAGATTGATATCGTAGATCTGGGTTTGGATTGATGATGGGATCAAGTTGTGACAAAGATGATGACAGATTGAGTATATATTTGAGACCCATAGTTCAAGCAGAGCGTTCGACGGTGACAGTGACCCAAAAAAATTGTTTTCTCATTCGTTTTTTGTGGATGAATTATGGCGAACAGTGATGAGAAGGTCTGGTCAGACTAGATTCGTGACCTCTAGGTGATATTGGTGGTAGAGTTAGAGGTGAAGATGGTGTGACATATGTAGAGGAAGAACTCATAGGTTCTATAAAATCTCACATCACACGAAGTGTATTCCAGAGTTACATGTTGTGTGGGAGCCCCTAGTGTGGAATTAAGGTTTCCATGAGAAGATAAATATCCCATGGCATGTAACCCTTAATTGGTGGCTCGACATATAACTCAGAAAGTACACAAACATGACTAGGAGTACACAAGCTCAAACATGTCATGTACTTAGACATGGACATGGGAACGAGTCCTAATACATGAGTAGGATCAAATGCCAAAGGGACACATTGTGTACTTCCAATACACATCATGTACTCTTTTAAATATGGCTTGGATCCCTTGTACTCTTCATCTCGGAAAAGTTTCATTAGGGTGTGCTCCTATGATTCATTCCCTGACGGTTTAGTATGGAATCACCTACTATAAATGGGATGGTGATCCCTTCAGAGGAACTTTATTCTTGGATAGAGTTGTTGGAATTCTTCTGTGAGGCCCAAAGTGAGATCCTCTATCATCGTCATTTCCCTATATGTGGTTCTTGGTATCATCATGACTAACACTACGCGAGCGTTTATCCCTTACTTAGTAGGTTAATATAGATTGGGTTGTTGGTATACCCCCTGGCCTTGGGTGTGATCCTCATATGTGTATTGTTCTCTTCAAACTTTTAGCATGGAATTATTATAGAAAGACCCGACAAGATTGAATCTTAGAGGGTATCCATTGGTGTTATCTAACTCATGGAGTGTGTTTTCTCATATGAGAGATACTCTGGAACCTTCAAGCAAGAATCCTAGGGTGACATTACAGTTTTCACTTCACCTTGAGATTGTGTGCCTTTGTTGAGTATATCTATATATTTTTGTTATATGTGTTGTTAACATATACCTATGATGAGCTCATTTTTATTATTGATGTTATATTATTAGTGATTTCGAGGTTTCCTTTTGTATATTGTTATACTCACCCCTGCATGGAATTTTACCGCATGTGTCATGTCTTATACAAATGATCAACCTTTTGACAGAGTCTTAGAAGGACAAGGACCGGATAAATATTAGTGAGCTAGAAATACTGAGTGTGTTCCTACAGTTGCATTGATAGTAGTCCCCACCCACTTTCACTAGTGAAAAAGGTTTACCACATCGGGGTTTTTTATGTCGGTTATATATAACCGACGTAAAAAGTTGTAAAAATTGATTTATCACATCGATTATTTTATAATTGACGTGATAAATCGCTGAGAATGGATTTATAACATCAATTATTTTATAACCAACGTAAAAATACCGCGATTTGATTTATCACGTCAGTTATTTTATAACCGAAATTATAAATCGATTATTGGTGATTTATCACGTCAGTTATAAAATAACCGATGTGATAAATCAAATCTCAGCACTTTATCATATCAGTTATAAAATAACTAACATTATAAATGTCGATTTATAGTGTCAGTTATTTTATAACTGATGTGATAAAATATTTTCTATGCTGGTTATTAAATAGCCAATGTGATAAACATAAAAAATAGTTTATCACATCAGTTATTAAATAACTGATGTGATAAAGCTTTTAAATGATTTATCAGGCCCTATATTATTTCATTCTATTTTCTTTGATCAGGCGACCTGAAAATCATATCTCTTGCACGGAAAACCTAGAAAAAATTCTACAAAGTTGTTCCCTCTAACCTCATTTTTCCAACATAATTAATCATCTTTATTATCACTAAATCTATCAGGTCGACTCAAAACACTGAAGTAAGCCTCACACGCCTCAGTTTCATTATTTATTTTTCATAATGCCTAAAATTTATGTTATGATATATTATTTTTCTATTGCTATTCTTTCTATTATGGTAAGTGTCATAGTGTTATTTTCTACCATGCTAAGTTATTTTATGGTAAAATAAACCATGGGAGTGATATCATGGAAGTTTTATGATTTTTGTTGCTACCATGTGTTTTCTATCATGTGTGTGTGCATGTACTTCCATGTGTGTGCTACCATGAAATCATTATCATGCAAGTTCTGCCCCCCACCACCCCTAGACTCCCCACCCCCATGGAAATACCCCCTAGACACCCCTTACCCCCCTGGACACCCCTTACCCTTGTAGATAGCCCCACCCCACCTGGACAACACCCACCCCATGGACAACCCCCCCTAGACACCCTAGACACCCCCATGGACAACCCCCACTCCCTGGAGAGCCCCACCCCCTGGACACCCCCTATCCCCCCCGAACATCCCCTACCCACTCGACACCCCTACCCCCTTGCATAGCCCCCCCACCCCCCTGGACAACCCACCCCCCTGGACACCCACCACCTTGGACAGCCCCCACACCCCTGGATAGCCCCCACCCTCTGGACACCCCCTACCCCTTGGATATCCCCCACCCCCCTGGGCACCCCTACCCCCTTGGACAACCCCCACCCCCTGGAAAACCCCCACCCCCTAGACACCACCAACCCCCCTGGATATCCCCCACCCCCATGGACAACCCCCACCCACCTGGAGAGCCCTCCCCCACCCCCCGAACCCCCCCCCCCCCGAACACCCACTAGACACCCCACACCCTGGACACCCCTCACCCCCTTGTATAGCCCCCCATCCCCCTGGACAGCCCCCACCCCTGGACACCCCCTACCCCCCTAGACAACCCCCACACCCTGGGCACTCCCTACCCCCTTGGACAACTCCCCCACCCTCCTTGGATATCCCCCACCCTATGGACACCCCCTACACCCTTGGATAACCCCACCCCCACCCGATAGAAAGCCCCCACCCCCTAGACAGCCCCCACCCCCTGGACACCCCTTACCCCCTTGGACTGTAATGTCCCGGATCTGGGTGCCACTCAACGGGTGCCCCGAACCCGGTTGGTCACATGACCTCAATCACATTTCCCCAAACACCAGAGGTTTCCAAATAGCAGTGAGGGACCAGGTATGATAGTGGGGAAACTATTCCCTCATTTGTCAAAGTGTAGCGCAGCGGAAAAGATAAATAATATACAATAGTGGAAGCAGCAAACAATATGAACTAAAAATGAACAACTGCAGTAAAAGATAACCAACAGTTATATATAATGATGCATCATGTCTCTATTTCTATTAAAGCATCCAAAATAGGTTACACTGCAATAAAATACAACTCAAAATACAAGGTACAACCAGACAAAACAAGCAGAGTAAACAAAACGCAACAGTATCACAAGACAAAGCTCGGTCCCATGCTCTCCTACTCCTCTGCTACAATCATGTACCTGTATAGGGACCCTTTCCCCTGTCAAAACCTGTATAAATATAGTCTATTTGGGCCGAATACATGACCCAAATAGGGTGTGAGAAATAAATCCTAGTAGTCACCCACCAAAGGCCCGTGCCCAACTGTCAGTGAAAATATGCAACAACAGTGTGCAAAAGTAAATGCAGTAAACTAGTAAGTACTCAAAATTAACTATCACTACCAGTTTCATTGCCATTTTGATATCCATTTTAACCATTCAATTTAATAACATTATGTTCTCATCAGAACCAATCCCTCAGGCCAATCATAACCTTTCCCTCAGGCTAATATAATAAAACCATGCCCTCAGTCTTAACCTCAGGCTATCGAATATTTCCCTCAGGCATACAAGATATTTACCCCAGGCATAGAAGTCACTACCCTCAGGCATAAGAAGAGTTTCCCTTAGGCGAAATAGAACATTTCCCTCAGGCTAAGCAGTACCTTGCCCTCAGGCTAAAAAAGCAATGCCCTCAGGCTAAAAAGAACACCG
Organism: Viscum album; assembly: GCA_963277665.1. Taxonomy (NCBI): domain Eukaryota; kingdom Viridiplantae; phylum Streptophyta; class Magnoliopsida; order Santalales; family Viscaceae; genus Viscum; species Viscum album. The sequence goes on from OY728159.1 coordinate 1,942,158,785, forward strand.
CCCTCAGGTGCAAGTAACCGGGCCGAGACCAAAGCATAAACAAGAAATTTATATACAATTGCTCTCAAGGTAATTAAATACACATTATAATCATGGCATACCCTTGGGTATCCTAGCCAAATGACTAAACAGAGGAACTCACCCACAGGGTGGTCCTGGATCCAAGAAGTGATCCCAAACAATAGTTTATAATTACATTCAATTACCTATACAATTCTAGGTATTTAAACCAGCCAAGGTCTCATCCACATGACACCCCAAATGTGGGTTCGTAGCATAATGGTACATAATTTCAACACCATAGTTGGAAATAAACATCAGACCACCTACCTCGATCGCCCATTGATCGGTATACGTGAACGAAACCTCCCAAATCATCCAAGAATTATGTAGATCTGGGATAAAAGAATTCATGTTCGAATTTAAATAACTCCCCTTAGAGGAATAATTGGTAAGAAAAACTCAAGAATAATGGAGAGATTACCCATACGGTCCAAACATGATCGGTAGAAGTGGAAAAGGATTATCGGTGCATGGTCGGGAGATCTTCGAAACTCCAGCCATCCTCCTAAGTTTCTTCGGCGTTCTAATCTTCCTCTATGAATAGAGGAGGCTACTTCCCATTTTAAGCGAAAAAACAAACTACATGGCGTGTAATCTCAAGTACATGGTGTGTACTTTTCTCATTTTAACTGTTCCTCTTGGGGCTACTTTTTCACTGCCAAACTATTCACTTGTCGACAGGAGTACATTGGTGTATTCTCTATTACATAGCGTGTATTGTTGCTCCGTTGGAGGCTGCCTCCACTGCCTTACTGTTTACCTACTGACTAAATACACAACGTTTAAATACCATATACACAACATATAGTCAGTTTTTACACCCTTCATTGCTGACAGACCTACACGCCCTGTGTACCCATCCCACAAGGCCAAAGTACACGGTGTGTGGAAAATTACACGGCGTGTAGTCATAAATTTTGGGATTTTCCCCCATTTTCCATTTTTTTTCTCAAAAACACCTAAGGAAACGGGAAAAGAAGAAACCCGTACCTCAAATATAAGAACCAAGTTCTTAAAAACTTCCCCACTTGAAGAAATTCATCCCCAAATTTCCCTTCCAAGGGTGGCAAAGATAAACTCAGAATAACTCTGGCCACTGAGCACGTATGTCGGTCTCCCGCTCCCAGGTTTCGTCCTGCACTCGGCCATGCTGCCATAACACCCGTACGAGAGGAACTGACCAGTCTCGGAGAACCTTCATTCTCCTATCAACGATAAGAATCAGATTCTCCTCAAAGGATGCATCGATATGAAGCTAAATCTCCTTAGGCTAAAAGACGTGAGACAGGTCTGAATGATAATGGCACAACTGAGATACATGGAAGATGTCATGCATGGCCTGGTACCTCTGTGGTAACTACAACCGATAGGAAAGTGGCCCGACTCTCTCAAGAATCTCAAATGTCCCTACATACCTCGGTGAAAGTTTACCCTGTCTCTTAATCTATCTGTCTCCCAACCTCGAAGAAACATGCAAGAAAACCTAATCCCTGACCATGAACTCTAAGGGTCATCTACGACAATCAGTATAAGATTTATAATGAGACTGTGTGGTATCCATCCACTTCTGAATCAACTGGACTTGCTCAAAAGTCTCCTGCATGAGATGTGGTCCCAAAAAAGCTACCTCACCTGCCTCTAACTAGCACAAAGGTGATCGTCATGGCCTACCATATAAAGTCTCGTAAGGTGTCATCTCAATAGTTGCCTGAAAACTGTTATTGTAGGAAAACTTGAATAGGGGTATATGATTTTCCCAAGATCCCCCAAATTCTAGGACGTATAGATGTAGCATGTCCTCAAGCACCTGTATCGTACGCTCTGATTGGCCATCGATCTGAGGTGGTAAGCTGTGCTCAGAAGCACCTGTGTACCTAGTGCGCTCTGAAAAATCTTCCATAAACGAGATGTAAAATGGGTGTTCCTATCTGAAATGATAAAATGAGGGATCCCATGAAGATGCAATATCTCTCAGATATACAAATTTCCGAGCTCGTCAACACTGAAGGTCTCCTTGATTGGAAAAAAGTGAGCTACCTTTATGAGTCTGTCTACAACAACTCACAAGGCATCATTGCCTCGAGGTGACCTCAGAAACCCGGTCACGAAATCCATCACGACATCATCCCATTTCCACTCTCGGATGGGTAACTATTGTAACAGTCTAGATGGCCTATGATTCTACACCTTCACCTGCTGACAGGTGGAACATCTAGTAACAAAACTAGCTACCTCTCTCTTCATAACTGACCACCAATACTGACGTCTCAAGTCACAGTACATTTTGTTAACTCCAAGATGAACTTCACAAGCTGAAGCATGAAACTGCCACATCAACTCCTCATGTATGTCCCCTGAAACCCACACTTGTCCATGGATACGCAGTACATCATCATCGCCTATCGTACATCCAGGAGGAGGGTCCTCACTTGCCACCGACTTCCGTATAACTAGGTCTTATGAATCTGATACATGTCTCATCCTCACTTTATCCTGGAGGGTAGAAGTCACAGCTAAGGATGAAAGATAGGTTTTCCCCTGACTATTGTGCACCTCCAAATGAATCTCAGAGAACAAAGCCATAAGCTGCCACTCACCACTGGCCTCCTACACTTCCTGCATCTGAGTCCTCCTGCTCAGTGCATCAGCAACTGCGTTACCCTTCCCAGGTGTATAGGGAATCTCAAAGTCGAAGTACTGAAGGTATTTAACCCACCTTCACTGTCTCAAATTCAGGTCATGCTTGGTAAAGATATACTTGAGACTTTTGTGGTCTGTAAGAACCAAAAAATTCTCTCCCAATAGATAACGTCTCCAACAGCGTAACGCATGAAAAACTGTAGCCAACTCGAGATCATGCGTTGGGTAATTCCTCTCAAGTGGCCTCAACTATCGAGACCCGTACGCAATTACTCGATCGCCCTACATCAACACTGCTCCCAGCCCAATACCTGATGCATCACAGTAAACTGTATATCTCTTCCCTTGTTCTAGAAGTATCAGGATTGGTGCTGATGTCAGCCTTCCCTTCAACTCCTGAAAGACTGTCTCACAAGTTTCTGACCAAAGGAACTTCACACCCTTCTTAGACAAACCCATCAACGGTGATGCTAAGAAGGAGAAGTCCTGTATAAAGTGCATGTAGTAACTATCCATCCCCAAGAAACTCCTTATCTCAAACATGTTCTTAGGCTTCTCTAGAGAACCTACTGCTCTCACTTTATCTGGGTCTACTGAAACTTCTGCCTCTGAGATGATATGACCCAGGAAGTGAATCTAGTCCATCCAGAAGCGGCACTTTGAGGGTTTAGCATATAGCTGATGCTCTCTCAGTGTACTCAAAATGATCTCAAGATGGGTAGCATGGTCGTGTCGACTGTGAGAGTACACCAAGATATCATCCATGAAGACTACCACAAAAGAATCCAGATAAGGGTGGAACACACAATTCATCAGAGCCATGAAAACTACTGGCACGTTCGTGAGTCTGAACGGCATAAACAAGTACTCATATAGACCATACCTGCTCCGAAAAGATGTAAGAAGTATATCTGATGGTTTAACGCATAACTGATGATATCCGGATCTCAAGTTAATCTTAGAGAACACTAATTATCCCTGAAGTTGATCAAAAATATAATTAATCCTTGGAAAGGGATATCAGTTCTTGACCATAAACTAGTTTAGCTTCTGATAATCCACACAAATTCTGAGGGTACCGTCCGCCTTCTTAGCAAATAGGACAGGCGAACCCCAAAGAGAAGTACCGGGTCAGATGAAATGCTTTGCCTGTAACTCCTCTAACTGCCTCTTGAGCTCTTGCAACTCAGGTGTAGCCATCCTATAAGGAGGAATGGACACCGATGATGACCCTAGAAATAGCTCAATAGACAAATCCACATCATGCTCCGAAGGAAGACCTGAAAAGTTTTCCAGGAAGACATCCCTAAAATGATCAACTACTAGAGGGAAATCCTGCTGACAAGTCCCCTAATCATCCAGATATAAACTCAAAATCTGGGCTGTCACACCACCTTTCCCACGATGCTCAGGTCCATCTCGACTCACCTGGACATCCCACTCGACCTTGTATAGAAAATATCCTCCCTCTGGTGATGTGAAACTCACCCTACGACGATAGAAATATAAAAAGGATCAAAAGGGTATCCATCTTGAGAATGAAATCATATCTCGTCATTTCTAAGACATAGAGGTCCCATAAAAAGTGACACCCACCAACATCAAGGGGGAACTCCTTACACTGACGTACAACAGCCGTTCTAATCCCCAATGGAGTGTTTAACATCATCATAGCTGAAGAAGAAGAAACACAGAGCCTAAGGCTCTCCACAATAGGTATAGATATAAAGATATGTGAAGCACCCGTATCGAAAAGCACTGAAGATAAAACAGAAGAAACTAGAATAGTACCTCTGACAGTAGAAGGTCTGGGATCCTTCTCCTGTTGGGACTATTTCACTTCATATGCCTGTCTAGTGCCACGACCCTGCAACACAGCCTGGCTACCCTGAGCTGACCCACCCTACTGCCTCTGAGATCCTGGTGTTTGGCTATCACAGCCACAACCACCATCTCTGCCTGCACACCCTGACGTAATCCAATTTCCAGACTGGTAAGAAGCTGCTGGTCCTTCTCTCGCACGTGGAGTCTGCACAAAAACCCTCTCACTAGCCACTGGTGGAAACGCCCTACAAAAGCACTGAAGGTGACCCGTCTTGCTGAAAGCTCGACACTCAAGTGGGTCTTGAGGACACTGATGTCTCTCGTGCCCCTCTCTACCACACTGGTAGAAAATGATTTGGCCACCAAAAGGATTCTTCTGGCTAGTACTTCCACCATGAGAGAAGTCCATATGCCTCTTCCTCTTACCGGTAGAAATAGTATAAAAAACTAGTGTTGAACCGCCCTGGCCCACACCACTAGCTTTACGCAGGTTCTGATCAGTAATCAGTGCTTGGTTCACAATAGAATTCATTGTAGGAAACTTGAAAACATTCACCAGTGCTTGGATGTCATACCAAAGACCATCCTCAAAGCGTCGAGAACTCAATGCCTCATCACCCACCAGAACGGGTGCAAAACGCTGAATCTTGGTGAAGCGAGCAGAATAATCCATCACTGACATGGTGCCCTGCTGCATATTCAAGAACTCTTGGGATTGATCTTCCCTCATCATCTCCAGGAAGAAGAATTCATAGAAGACTACCAGAAAATCTTCCCATTCCATGTCATGGTGATGCTCAGACTGGGTGGTAACATCCCACCACCTCTTGGCAGAATCACGCAGCATGTATGTAGCGAGATTGACCCTCCGCCCTGGAGGCGCCTCAAGATGCTCGAATATCATCTGCATCGAATCCATCCATGACTCCTTAGCCTATGGTCTTCCATACCCTAAAAACATAGGTGGATTCTGCTTCTGGAATATACGTGTCAGCTCTTCCATAGATGTGGTAGCCGACAGTGCTCCCTAGAAGGTCTGCATAAACCGCATGAAGCCTTCACAGAACTGCGCATCAATGCCTGTGTCCGGTATAACATCTGGCACCACATCTGGCTCTACTGGAGGATCTATTCGTAGCCCATGGCCTACCATATCTGGAGTATACTCATTGCCTCCCTCTTGGAGAACAACTGGTTTTCATCTTGGTGGCATGAATCTACAAAGTCAAACGCACACCTTAGGTCAAAATTTATCAAAGAATGAAAACTAGGAGACCAAGAAGGGACCATGAGAAAGAAAGCATTCAATATTTACAAAACTTGACTACACAATGTGTATAAATACTACACGGCATGTTCTTAAAATCCATTCACATACATGGTGTGTATTTATGACTACACAGCATGTACGTGAATCTTCCTTCCCTGCCCGAGTCCTTCTACACGACTTAGCCACATGGCTCTCCTTTAAATGAGACTACACGACGCGTATAAGATCTACACGGTGTGTATGGATTAAATTCCAACTTCCTGTGTTGTTAGTGACACGGCCTGTGTAACCAGGTCACACTACAAAACGTGTTTAAAAAAGACACGACATGTTAAAAAAACCCCAGTCTAACCCGTGTTGCTCACTACACGGCCAGCTACATGGCTGACACTGCATGACGTATTCCAGGAAGACACGATGTGTACTAGGAAAGATAACACCAACCCATGTTGTTTGTGACATGGCCGGGTACCTGGGTCAAACTACATAGTGTGTTCAATGTGGACACGATGTGTACGTCTTAAGGTTTCCTTCGTCCGTGTTGTTAGTTACACGGGCGGACACCGGGTCAACACTACATGACATGTACAACCAGTACACGGCGGGTTCACCCAATCCATTATCTACCCCGTGTCTCCACTCACATGGCCTATGACACGGTAAGAGACTACACAACATGTACGGAGGGTACACGGTGTGTACTTAAAAAGTTTTCATGTCTTCCCGAACAGAAGAACACATGACATGTGTCCAAGGAACTACACGGCGTCTATCCTGGGTTTTCCGAATAGTAAGCCTCAGAAACTACTATGGAACCCATAAAAACACTGAAACAAACATCTAAGTGCTAAATTCCTATCCGTGAGGGCCCATACTCCCCACGAATCAAAGTTTTGCATCTTTCACATGTCATAACAAGGTAAACACGTCAATGATTCACCAAATTCTAGTATTAAGGGACCATAATCCCCAAAAACTAAAGTTTTGTGTTCATTATATCAAAACCTCACACAAAAATACCCTATCAAATAGAAGGTATTTATCAAAGTATCTATCACAACAACATGCTTTTCAAGCACAAAAACTATCACAACAACATGCAATTTATAATGCACCTAAATGGCATGGAAGGAATGCATGACATGTGATTTCTAGCATGTGACTAAATGATGCATGAGATGGAATACCCTCATCTCATCGGGTTTGTTTCCTCTAGAATTGGGGATGACCTCATTGATTTAAGTTTCAAACATTCCAATCAGTTTCTAAGGGGTTTGTTCATAGAATCGGAAACATCCAATGATTCTATATCCATTTGGACCTACTTTCCAAAGGTAGGTGCTCATTAGTTGTGAACCAATGAGACTTAAGAATTTTCATTGGTCGAGAGGATGGGAGGTTAGACTCATCACACCTTTTTGAGGGGAATTATTGTCTACTCTGGGACTCTCTTTATAGATTTAAGTTATGTTCGTGAATCCTTATTAAATTACCAAGTATAAAATGAGCTTTCCTTTAGTTCTGACAATCAATGATTGATATGTAGGAAATTTAGAGAATATTTTATATGTATTCAAAGTTCTTCATCAATAGATAATAATCTTTATTTGTTATAGATTCTTAGTCAATGGTATCCTTTAATACATTATATAAGAGTCTCTTGGTCATTATGATGACCATACTGGTTTTAAAGCCACTTAGTAGTGCACTTGAAGTTTATTGTCATTCAGAAGGACATGGATTATTTCAGAGTTGGGATCATACCCACAAATGGGCTACCTACATATCCTTTATTTAGAAAAGGAATCAGATCTCACATCGTTCGAGTAAGGTATTATGATATTTATGTATGATTCATGGCTCAAAGAAAGATTTCATAATTACTTTTACACTCTAAGCTCACGTGAGTCATGCTCAGTGTGAGAAACAAGAGGTATTGGTAAAACAAGACAATTTGTGCCATGAAAGATGAAATCATAAGAAATGATGTGGGGATTATGTATGTATGACTTCCCAAAAATAGATGAAGATTAATATTTACTTCAGGGAAGAAATCCAGAAACAGGTTCCATAAAGGTATATGTAATTTATGGAGATTTGGATACTCTAACTTGGGGATTACTCCTGAAAAGGAGGCAGAAATTAGGAGGGGACTTATGATTGAGTTTTACTCCTGATAAGGAAGCCCATATCAAAAGTAAATTAGGACTGGTTAAGAGAAATTAAGACTGGGTCTTATTCCTAAGGAGGAGGCCCAGGTTAAAGGGATTTGAAAATTAAGGGACTTGGGGCTTACTCTTGAGGAGGATGCTCAAATTTGGGAAATTATAACTTGGTATTACTCATGAAAAGGGGGACCGGGTTAAGGGAATTATGATTGGGGCTTACTCCTAAGGAGGATTCCCATGAACAGGGTTCTCTCATCTTAAAGGATGAGGTTGAATGAATGAAATCTCTAATTTTAGTGACATAAATATGTGTAAATCACTAGGTTTTGAGAGATGTTCCACAGAATTCCTTTCGTATAAGGAATTCAATCAAGAAAACATGCCATAAATGGATTTGAAGAGTATCTTGAAGACTGAATCTTGAATAAGAGAGGTGGAATGTCATAAGAGGGGTTAAATGGGCAGGAATGGCACCCAAAAAAAAGAAGGGCACGCAAGTCCTGGTGGGCGCGCATGTACTGTGTGGGTGCACAAGTCCTGGTCACGCAGGTATACCTGCTCATCACATGGGTACTTGCGTGATTGTTTACTAGTAGAGTAATACTTGGGCGATCATTGATCAAAGCCTTTAGAATTATCCCAAGGTACTTTCAGAAGAGTGGCGCACAAGTTTCAATGAGTATGTAAGGAGGCTCACAAGTGTGTCCATTTCCCTTAAGGGTAAAACACTTAGGTGCACAAGTTTTTGTGAATTCTAACACTTAGACCTTATTACTCTTGTTTAGACCTTCCATTCTAGGTAAAGAATTACCTTAGAAGCATTCAGAAGACTTGAAGAAGAGACTTGGGCGTTCAGAGCTCTGTATCTGAATTCTGGAAAAAATCCTCCTCAAATGGGGGGCCCACCGGGGGTATTTATAGGCTGGATAAGACCTTGGGTGGTTTTTAAAGAGGGAGTGCAAGTCACTTGCACGACCATTAGGCGGCGCACAAGTGTACTTGCGCAACAGTGAGGGAACATGCACGACTCAAAGGTATTTAACTCATTTTTTGTCGATTTTTTGATGTTTTCTTCAAAAGATGAATCAAATTGTGTTAAGTCATTTCCCTTTCCATTCCTTTAGACAATGTGAAGAAAAGGAGCATCAACAAAAGTCCCCCCTCATAGTTGGATCCGAAAGAATAAGGATGTGACTCTAAGGAAAAGAAGAAAACCAAAGGGAAAGAGGCACGCATGTGTTCAGCGCGCGACTATCGTCACGCAGGTGTGGGTCACACAGGGCTGGAGCACACAGGTGGCCGGCCTGGCATATATATATGCGCTCATTTGTCGCACATAGCATCAAATTTTGGATTTTTGAGCTCTTGCCACGCAGGTCACCTTCGTCGTGCAAGTTCCTCTCTTTTCTGCTTTTCCTTTGCTTTTGCGCTGCAGTCAAGCTACCTAGATTTTCGCAGTGATACATGCGTGATAAATACTTGCGCGACACATTATACTTGTGAGACACATCCTCACTTGCGCACCAAGATCAAACGTGAACACCTTAATTCCTTTGCCATTTTTTTGAATTCTTTCACAAATTTTATGAAAAATCAACTTACTTAGGGTTAATTATTCAACTTTTGTGCAGATTCAAATGAATCCCAAAAGAATCAAAATGACTGATGAACTAGCAAGAAAACGTCTTGATGATATGATGAACATCGTTGGCCACGATTATTATACCGTATGTGATAGCACTCTTCCAGATTTGGCCAAGTATCTGAAGAAATATCACTTTGATTTCCCAAAAAGCACTTATCTACCTTTGTACGGTTATGGTCATCTGCGAGAAGTCACTATTCCAGAAGCAAAGAACTATCTCCCATTTTCGTGGTTTCAGAATTACACCAACTTTTCTTCAGAAAATATCTCATGTGGAGGAGGATTTATAAATGCTGGAACAGTGGAGAAGGCCCACATAATGCATCATAGCCCTTGTACGCTAGATATTAAACCTCATAATCCTGATCTGCAACCACATTATTATCCTTCAATCTTCCAAAATACTCAGATGGATCAATCCAAAGGCTGGAAGAAAAGTTGGGACTTCCTTCCTGGGGGAGGTGTGAAGCCAACTTGGATGTGGGCATACTGGGTGCGACAAACCTGTGCAGAGTTTGTCGAGGATTTGAAAGGAGTGGTGATATACAAAGCTATCTGTGTTGGGTAGACATATGTTTATAGAAGTGATAACTTCGTGCCAGAGATACTTAGCCACTGGAGCCCATAAACCAATTCTTTCCATCTGGCTCATGGAGAAGTAGGAATCAGTCTGTGGGATGTCCACAAGATCTCAGGGACTCCAATTTTGGGTGACATATATGATGAATTCATTCCTCCCAAGGTGACTTGGAATGATTCATAGAAGACTCCCGCCTTGGATCTGGAATTATTTAAAATCTTCTACAGGCTCAAGAGTTCAGAGACCTCCTTAACTCATTTTAGAAAGTATATTCATTCGGAGGAGTGGATGAATATATTTCTTATTGATAAGAAAAATAAGGAGCTTAAGGAGAAGGGGTCGAAGGAGAAAGGATCCAAGAAAAAGAAATCCAAGGATAAGAGTCCCACCCGTCCTACCACCTGCCCAAAAACCGAGAAGACGGGTGCTCCTGGCACATTTTGGCCAACTCTAGAAGCAGGAGAGTTTGAGAAATGAGGATATGAGGTGAATCAAAGGATCCCAAAGAATAATATTCTGGCGGGCTTCTTGGATTTGTGGCTCATCATTTATCTCTTTCCAGTCCGGGACTCGAAGGGAGACGTCAGGTGAGGGACCTTCGTTATTGAGGAAAAGTTGGATGAGGGAAAAATTGTTAGGTTGGATACCCCCATTTTAGAAAATATTCACAGGAGTTTACTTCATGTCTTCATGGGTAAATATACTTTGAGAATAGTGGGACCATTCCATGTTTTATGGGGATGGATTTCCACTCACTTCAAGACTTATAATGTAAAAAATGGAGTACAAATTCCTAGAATTTCTTTCAAGACATCAGTGCAAGAATTCTCTGTAATTGCTCCATTAGATCTTAATACTTATGACATGAAAGTGAGGCTGAGCATGTTTAAGGAATTCAACTTCTTTCCATATGGAAATCCGCCAACCGGGCGGTTTGTTGATGATGGAACAACCCACTTGGATTTGAGGGCATACATGCTAGCCTGCAGAGATAGTGTGCTGGTCGCCATGATTGACAGAGAGATTATATGTGAGGCCTATGCTCCATATAGATTTGAACACCAATTCAAGTGTTTGCAACAGATTGTTGTATCTCCCCCTGTACATGTTAGGTTAGAGCAACATCCGATGGTTTCTCAGCAACTGTGGTTGCTGACGTCTAGGGAGAAGACTGGGGTGGTGTTTAATCTACCAGTTGAAAGAGCGGCACATAACTTAACTACATGGTATGCTGAGCACTGGATAGAATCATACCCTAAAGGGGTGCTGAATCACCCAGTTTATCAGGTGGGGAAAAGGAAGAGGACTGTAGAGAAAGAAACCCTTCCTCATGAAGGTGATGCTTCCCCACCTGAAGCTGATTCGCCGGATTCCTCATCAATGATTGGCTCACCGAATTCCCAAGATGGGGATGATGAGGCACAACAAGTGGAAAAGCGGCCTCGTGGCTGATATAATCCTCTAGTTAGAATCAAAAGACCCACTCTATTAACTCCTGGTGAGTTACTTCATTGTGGTACTTTAATCATTACTTCTTTATAAATAAATAAGTCTTATTTTCTTATTCTCAATTTGTAGTTGCAGGAGATGGGAAGAAATTTAAGTCGAAGATTGTAGGACCTTCCTCGTAGCCTTCTGGTACACGCACTGAATATCTACGACTAGAGGTTGTCCAGACATGGCTGAGTTTATATTGTGGTATTGAAACTGCTTGGATGGATTTATGCGAGGGGCTGCAACTCCCTGGAATAGGGACTCTTCTCACTTATACTGATATTAATTTCTAAGATAGCCCTGATGAAGTGTGAGCTTATATCAGAGAGCTGGAAATCCTCATATATTCCACCGATGATTCCATTTCTGTCACCAAGTGGGTGAAGGAAATGATAGATCGTGGCGCCGTTGAGGGGACTGATGAGGAGTGGCACGATTACGTGGCCCCTAAATATGTAAGTTTTATTTCCTTATTTTCTTTGAAACTTTATTTCAGTCAAAGATTTGTTACTCAAGGAAGTTATTTTCTTTGTCTTGAAGCTTGTAAAGAAAGGAACTAATGAGGTTCCTTCACCACAGTATAGCCCTGGTGGTACTGCCATCGGGGCTGCTGCTAAATCTCCTCGCAAGTCAGGTGAGATATCTCTGGGCCAGTAGGACATGGATGAGGAGTTGGACATGGCTTTCCATTCTCCCATTCAGTTACCTATAATAGAGACTGCCGACACTCCCAAAAAGGCAAATAAGCAAAGGCATCAGAGGAAGAATTCCACAACTAAATGCTTTATCAATAGTGGTAAGTCCTTCGGATAATCATGAATTTTAAATCATGAAAAAGTTTGCTCATTTTACTTGGGATTGTAGGGGATTATTCAATTTCCCCTCTGAGGGAGAGGACTAATCCTCCGCTGAGGACCATGGAGGGTGCTATGGAACAATCTCAAATTCAGGCTGACTTGGCTGCTCCTGGAAAAGAGCCAGCATCTGTTCCCAGTATCCCTCCTGCTGCTGTTGCAAGAAGAGAAGAACCTGCTTCTGGTAAGTTAACAATGCTTCATAAATTGTTGAATGAAACATCTAATGACTTCCATTCTGTGATACTTCAGGTTCAACCCCTATATTAGAGCTTTTGGCAGCTATTGCAACTGATGCCACAATTTTATCCGAAGATGCTGTCCAGGGTCAGGGACCGCGGGATGAAGGTCACCAAGAAGACACATCAAATGCTCCCAGTGGTGAGACTAACCAAGATTCTAAGATGAAATTAGATGAAATGATGGAACTTGGAACATCTTTTGAAGATTTTATAAATCATGTTAAATTAACATGTAATTTATAAGATTATGGACGTGAGTGTTATCCTTCATCCTATTAAGAATAACTTATTATTACATGTCTAATCATGATTGGTTCAAATGTGCAGTTTTGTCTGATCAAGCTGCTGTAATACCCATGCCTGAAGGGGGTACATAAAACCCTACCATTGTAGAGACATTAGCACAAGTGGAGCTGAACCCAGTAGAGATTCCTCAAACTCATCCTAAAAATACTGTCGAAACTAGGAAAGATGGGGAGGATCCTTCTCAGGTTTCTGATCTACCATTGGGTAGGGAATAAAAATATTTGTGATTGTACTTAATTTGTAAGAAAACAAATTAACTTTTTTATCCTTTGAAACTAACCAAAGCTTTCAATTAATTATGTAGGGCCATCAATTGCAGTGGCTAGATCTAGAGGCGAGGCCTCAAAATCCACCCCAATGGGAATTGAAAGTGAAGAAGCTCAGGTCAGGGGGGAAGGAGAAGAACATGGAACTTCCCTAAGTGCATTAATCCCATATTATAACCCCCCTGTGACAGTGATGCTGATTTGGACCCATAAGTTCAAAAGGCATTCCAATTTTCAAGACGTAAGGCATGGAAAAATATATGAAAAACCATATCTAAAGTGCCTCTATAGGAGCTTCCATCGAAGATTCCCCGACTGTCATCCCTATTTGTCATATTGGGACTTTCCGGTTTTGGATATGAAAAGATCCATGCCGCGGTGAAATAGGTCATTTTCAGGAGGGAGCAGGAGCAAAAGTATCACGAAGATCTAACCAGAGTGAAACTTTCATCCAATATTAGTGAATTTGAGGTTGCGGTATCTCGAGCTGAGGCTGACTATACTGCCAAGATGAAAGAGCTGAAGCATAAGATCAAAGATAAAGTCGTCCAGAAAATGCACCTTCAGCAATAGTTAGACACTGTTACTAGGGAACTTGACCAACTGAATAATTCATTGGAGGGAGCTCAAATGAATGGTATGAAGTCCATCACAGATGCCAAGAAAGAACTCCATCAGGCTGAAAAGAGTGAAGTTGGTCGGGTGCATGAGCTTCAAGTTGCTGCTGATGAAGCTCGGGATGTTGTTCATCAAGTGAAGACTTATGTTGACAGCCTTTTGTAATTCCCTAGAAAAGAGAAGAGACTCCAATCTGTGGACGTCCTTCTAACCTCTTGTACACCAAATGAAAAACCTTTTCATCTTCGATCATTTGTGCATGCATTCTCCTTTGCTAACTGCTTTAGATTTTTACCTAATCCAATGGGCCTAGTAAGCATAGTTTAATTTTTACTAGGATTAATATAAATAACCCTACAAACTTTTAATCTTTTAATTGCTCAATATTACCTAAATCATACAAAATGTATGTTTAGTGAGCTGGAACTTGACTTTTATTCAGAGTTCCTTTGTCTTTTTTGGGCAGTTTAAAGTCATGCACGTTGGACATAAAAAAGGCTAATGTTTAAGGTCGAAATAGCTTTGACCAAATGAATTAGAATTGACTCAATTCCTTGAAAATTCATTTGGAAACATATTACCACACCCAATTATGAAGGAAAAATGTAAACTATGACTTAAAGAAATTTTGAATCTGAGGAATGATATGAAAAAGAGCTAAAAGGAATTAGAAGAATTAGTTCCCAATAATGAAGTTACCATTATTTAACAAACCCGTTAGGGGGTTGAATTATGCAGGGCCACCTAAGGGCATTGGCTGCATAGTCAAATAATAGCATCTTTTGGCTGACAGGTCCATTATATAGACTACTTATGGAAGGCCGGCTAAGGGAACGTGCTGCATAGCCAGGAAAAAGAACTCTCAGAAATTTAATTTTCTATTGCTAAAAAGCCAGTGGAAGTGTATGGGGATTCAAATTTTCCAAATCATAGAGTTTGTTGTATGGAGAGAGGTACTTGAATATGGAGAAGATATTTCCAAACAATATTATCCAAGAACTGGATGAATGTCACTCCTATGAAGGTCTGACCCAAACATAGGGAAGATAAATATAAACCATAGACTTGAATACTTTCAGATCATGAAAAATATTATGAGACGAATATATTAAGGATGGATATTTTTGCGGATCCATACATATTTTTGTTAAGAAAACTAAGGAAAAAAGGGGTTTTTTTTCCTAAGAATGAAGTTACCATTATTTAACAAACCCGTTAGGAGGTTGAATTATACAGGGCCGCCTAAGGTCATTGGCTGCATAGTCAAATAATAGTATCTTTTGGCTGACAGGTCCGTTATGTAGACTGTTTATGCAAGGCCGCCTAAGGGCACGTACTGCATGGTCAGGAAAAAGAACTCTCAGAATTTCAAGCCTTTTGTGATTAGAAGTTAAGAAAAGGGTCATGAAGATCTGAAAATATTTAAGGTTAGGATTATGGCCCATAAAAATGGGTATTATTCAATGTATGTAGAGATACATAGATCAATTCTAACCATAATCATGTTGCGGCTAGGTCCTAAATTGAAATTTTGGACTTCACTATGTATCCCATAAGGATGGGAATTAAGCCATACGTAGTTATTAAACTACAGTTTAATGTCATGCGGGAAAAAAGGATGGGAGATCTTACTTTAGGGTCATAGAGCTCGGACCATTATAAGAAATACATAGTGCGTGTTTTCACGGGGAATTTTAAACCAAGGGAGTGAAAGCGGAATTTGGGGTTAGGCCCAAAAGACTTGGGGCTGGATTTTAGGGACACTCGAACATTCCTATGTATCCCATAAGAATGGGAATCAAGCCCATGTAGTTCTAGAAATACCCTCTGTACAAATTTGGTTCGTATATGTGAAGGGTGAAAGGGGACTTTAGTGCAATGATAGTTTAACCCAAGATAAAAGGTCTGGGCATTGCCATGTATGCACGTAGTCTTTGGAATGAAACATGATTAAAAATCAATGTAAATAATGATTCCCTATCAGGTGAGGGTATCAAAGAATGTTATAGTTTATTGTTATACTGGACAAAAAGTGTTGTACAGTTTAACATCATATAACAAGGATGAAAGTGAACCAATGTAAAGATATTGATTCTGGGGGCGGTTTTATGAATCAACATCATACGAGATGGAGGTGAACCAATGTGAAGAGATTGGTTTTGGGCTTGAACCTCAGGAGGTTGCCTACGTACCCATCCTAGAAGGCAAGGATCAAAGTCCGTGTAGTTCAATTAAAGAATGAATTAGTGATCAAGTTGTTCTTAGGGACAATGACCTAAAAAATAGTGTTGGGACTTACACATGGTTAGTAGCCCAGAGAGAGTGTTATGGTTGAAGTTCTCTCTAAGATCACGTGAGTCATACTCGGTGTGAGAAACAAGAGGTAGCGACAACCCTAACGATGCATAGTTTAATTTCATGTAGTGAAGTTCCCAATCAGGATCTAAGTATCACTGAGAGGGGGAGGGGGTGAATCAGTGATATCTTTTTCTTTTTAAGTTTCCCCCTTCTTGAAACAACCTTCGCCTCCTGTTAAAGAGTTTCTTCCCTGCTGAACACACACAACCACAGGAACACAAGATTTACAAGGTTCACTAATCAACAAGAGTAGCTACGTCCTTGGTATGGTACGGAAAAAATCCAGTACCACACAATCCACTAGAAAACAATCCTTTTATGTGGAATACAACGAGTAGGATATACCCTTACACTCGTGCAGCACTTTAAAAACAATCTAATAGTGCATGTGCTCCCTCTTAGCACAAATAGGGTAACACAATGTTTCAGTGCTTCTTTACAATTGAACAGATGTATTCTCTGAAGTACAAATCTTCACTTTCTTACCCAGAAGCTGGTAAGAACCCTCTTACGCAAAACTGAATACGTGTGAAGACCCCAAATTTTTCACGCAGCCTTTAGGGTGACTTGCGCGCAATTCAAATGAATTGCGTGTAAAACCCTTTTGGCGCGAAAAACGTTTTCGCGCACCTTTCCTTTTGCGCGCAACTTTTTTTCTTTTCGCACAACTTCTCAAGTTTTCGCGCAGCTATCCTCTTTTCATGCAAACTTCTTCCTTTTCGCGCAACTCACTTAGCGTATAATTTACGCGCACCAGAGCTCGAGATATCTTCTAAGTGTCGAGCATTGACAACTAACAAGGATTAGCCTCATATTTATAGGCATTTTTGAATCCGCGCGAAAAACACTAATCCGCGCGTAAAACCTTTTCCATGCGCGTAAAAACTCTTTTATGCAACTTCATATTTCGCGCCATGCTTCAATATTCCGCGCACCTCATGCCTTTGCCATCTTTCATCCTTCTAAACATGAAGCACCAATTGCGCGCAAAATTCCGCACCACGTTCCACATTGCGCGCAAACCCAATCTTTCCTGCAACATCAGATTTCGCGCACTGCTCCAATATTTCGCACATCCCGCAGATTTTTCGCGCAACCCGCTACTATTTTGCGCATCCCGCAGATATTGCGCGCACCACTTTATTTTTGCGTGAAACGTGCCTAAATTTCCGCGCACTCCATTCCTTTGTCACTTTTCATCGTTCTGACCTTGAATAACTCTTTTGCACGTATAAACCATCTTCGATCTTATGCGCAACATTCATTGCCAAGCACATTTCTTTATCTCCCGATTTTCAGGCCCTAAAATTTGGCAAACACTGGAAAACGGCGCCACCTTAAACTGTGCTTTTCTGTCATCCCCAGATTGTCTATTTCTTTGCCATTTTTTCTCTTTACTGCTTCCTATAACCATTCTTATGCTCTTATCACGAATCCCACTATCGTGATATTTATCCTTTGATAGATCAGCTTAAGCATCGTCAGAGTTGCAATGGGAACTGAATCTTTCCTATCTTCCAGCAGCATCATTCCTTCCAATCAAAACATTATATGAATGGCATCATCATTTCTCCCCTTTCCTTCATAAGGCTTGCATCACAAGTTCTCCTAACTCATGATTTGTGTGAAATACATACCAGCAAAGCATCGTCTGATTTATGATCCTTCTACAAAGTGAATTGATTTATCGCCTTTGACAACAAAATACAACACTCTGCAAAAGCTAACTCTTCAAACTTTCATCTTCATTCAACCTGGTCCCAACATGTAGGACATATGAAGGGACTATGCAATTTAAAGTCTTGCAATTAGGACTATTGGTGCTGCACAGTTTAATGTCATGTAGCAGGGACAAAGTACAGTTTAATGTCATGTAGGATGTATTAAAGGACTTTTGTACAGTTTAGCATCATGTAGCTAGGACGATGGGGAAAATATAGTTTAACGTCATGTTGGATGAAAGGGGGACTATGCAGTTTAATGTCATGCAGTAAGGACAAAAGAGTACACCGTTTAACGTCATGTTGGATGTATTAGGGACTTTTTCACAGTTTAATGTCATGTTAGATGAAAATGGGATGATAAAATTTAGCGTCATGTTGGATGTAAGTTCCAATAGTTTAAGGTCATATACATGGACTGGTGGTTATGCAGTTTAACGTCTTGCTGGATGTAAGGAACTTCTATACAGTTTAGCGTCATGTAGCTAGGATGTTACAGTTTAACGTCATGTTGGACGAAAGAAATAAAAATAGTTTAAATTCATATGCATGGACTATGTATGGTGTAGTTTAACATCGTTCTGGACATAAGAGACTTCTGTACAATTTAGCATCATGTAGTTAGGACGTCACAGTTTAACATCGTGTGGGACGAAAGAAATGAAAATAGTTTAAAGTCATATGCATGGACTCTGACAATGTATTTTGTGTTTATAAAAAATACTTCTTTATAAATCTAGAATTGGTTGGAGTAGTGATGAGTTCTCCATCCATTGAGATTAATGAATATGATCCATTAAAGTAGACCTTATGTATTGAATAAGGTCCTTACCATTTTGGTTCAAGCTTGGGAGGTTTATTTCCTGGTATCATTGGAGTTCTGAGAACCAATACCAGTTCTCCCTGAATGAATGAATGAAGATGAACTTTTTTGTTGAAAGCTCGTGCTATTCGATTCTGATAAACTTCCAAGTGGTGCAAAGTGAAAAATATTTTCTCATATAACGGTTCCAATTCATTCAATTGCTTTTGAGATTGTTCATCTATAGATGATTGATAAAAATGGCTACTCTGAGCGAAGGCAATTGAATTTGAATGGGCAAGACTTCTTCCATTCCATATACCAGTGAATATGGAGTTGACCGCATTGCAGTGCGGTTGGTGGTTCGATAAGCCCATAAAACATGAAAGAGTTTATCTGGACATGACTTCTTATCTTTATCCACCATCTTTTGCAGTATATTTGGCAGAGTCTTGTTGAAGGCTTCTATATGTCCATTGGCCGCTGCATGATACCGAGATGAATGATTGGATTTAATGTTGTATTCTTGATACAACTTATTCACCTCGGATGAACACAAGTTGGTGCCATTGTCCATCAATATGGTATGAGGGACACCAAATCTGGTAATAATGTTAGACTTGATGAAGCTAACAATGCATTTAGAACTGACTTCCTTGAGAGGTATTGCCTCTTCCCATTTGGAAAAGAAATCAGTAGCAGTAAGAATATACTTAAACTGCTTGGCCGTAGCTGAAGGGTAAGGTCCCACCACATCCATTCCCCATGTGGAAAATGGCCATGAGTATTTAGCTATATGAAGCAACTCTGGATGTTGATGAATGAAGTTGGAATTTACTTGGCATGAATGAAATTTCTTTGTGAAATCAACATAATCTTGTATCATTGAAGGCCAAAAGTATCCAAGACTTCAAATCTGATCAGACAGTCTATGTCTATACTGGTGGGCACCACAGACTCTTTCATGCACTTCTTTCATGACAACCACTGTCTCTTCACCATCAATGCATCTGAAGAGAACTCCATCAAAAACCCACTTATAGAGAATTTTCTTTAGGTGATCTAGGCCATCATAAAGAGTAAAATTGACCACACGTCGCTAGATTTATTCTTTCCTGGCTCTATCGGGTGGAAGTGTTCCATTTTGAAGGTATTCCCTGATAGGTGTCATCCATCCTGTAGTATGACCATATGGTTCAGGAATGGGACTAATCTCATTGATCTCCTCTGTTCCGGTTCGAACATAAGGTGAAATTGTACGACGGTGAGCAATACTGATGGTTGTCTCGTCCCGATTTGGATCTGTCAGAGCTGTGGCTATATTAGCCAGTGCATCAGCTTGGGCATTTTGTGATCTTGGGACATAAGAAAATGTCGGTTCCGAAGGGAATTCCGCCATTAACTATCTGACGTAATCATAAAAAGGGATTAGTTCTTCCTTTCTGATGGAATAACCCCCATTGACTTGTTTGGTTACCAGGTCTGAATCACCTTTCACCTTTAAGTGATTCACTTGTGCTTGAAGCGCCAACTCCAAGCCTACGACGAGAGCTTGGTATTCTTCTTCATTATTTGTACCGCCTCCCAATATTGAGAAGGAATAAGGTAACACTACCTTTTCTGGATAAATGAGCACAATTCCTAAACCAACCTTGTTGAATTTAGGATTTTCCATTTTCCACCCTGTTGGACTTCTGGAAGCACCATCAAAGTACATTTCCCATGCTTGAGGACTTTCTTGAATAGAGAGGACTTCCTCATCAGGGAGTTCAATATCTGAAGATGTATCTTCCACTGAAGGGTGTTCAGCCAGGAAATCAGTCAGAGCTTGTCCCTTTATTGCCTTTTGAGACACATATTGAATATCAAATTGCTGCAAGATAACTTCCCACCTTTCCAGACATCCTGTAAGCATTGGACAACTAAGGATGAATTTGAGTGGGTTATTGCAAGATACTAATTGGACCTCGTGATGTTACCGGTAGTGTCTCAACTTCTGAACTACAAAGATTAATGCTAGGTAGCACTTCTCAATACTTGAATATCGGGTTTTTGCTTCAAGCATAGTCTGACTAAGATAGTATAGGCTGTTTTCATTCCCAACATCATTCTTATGAACAAGAAAGGCACCCAATGATCGCTCTAGAGTTGTCACATAGAGGATAAGTGGTCTTCCTTCAACAGGTGGCATGAGTACCGGTGGACTCAAGAGGTATTTCTTGAGAATATAGAATTCTTCTTGACATTCTTCAGTCCACTGGTAAGTGACTCCCATCTTCATCAATTTGGTGAAGGGTAAACTTTTTCCTGCCAAATTGGTGATGAAACACCGAATATAGGCTAAGTGTCCTTTAAATCCTCTCAATTATTTCAAATTTCGAGGAGGTGACATACCAAGGATTGACTTGGTCTTCTCAGGATCAACTTCGATACCATGATGGCATACAACAAAGCCGGGAAATTTCCCTGAGGTTAGCCCAAAAGCACATTTTAAGGGGTTCATCTTCAAATTATGTTGCCGAAGTTTGTGGAATATGATTTCCAAATCAGCCAAGTGATTAGAAAATTGTTTGGATTTGACCACTAAATCTTCCACATAACATTCGAAAAAATTTCCTAAAAAGGGTTTGAAGATACGATGCATGGAACGCTGATATGTTGCACCTGCATTCTTTAGGCCAAAGGGAATTACCCGATAGCAAAACACCTCATGAGGGGCTCTGAAAGTTGTAGATTTCTCATATTATGGAACCATTCAGATTTGATTATATCTGGAATATTCATCCATGAAGGAAAGCGCTTCATAACCAGCTGTTGCATCGATTAAAAGTTCTGTAATCGGAACTGGAAAATCATCCTTAGGACACTGCCGATTAAGATCTCCGAAATCAATGTAAACTCTAATTTGCCCATTATTCTTTTTCACTGGGAAAATATTTGCCAACCACTTGGGATATTGAACTTCTTTGATGAAGTTAGCTTTGATAATCTTATCCACTTCAACCTCAATTTTGGAAGCATAGGTTGGGTGTGTTCTTCTAGCAGCTTGTTTGAATCCTCGATGTTCTTCTGGAAAACCCAAATGATGAGTGGAAACATCAGGATAAAGCCCTGGAATATCTATATAGTTTCAAGAAAATATATCTCGATTTTTCTTTTGAAAGGAAATATACATATCTTGCTCTTCAAGAGTCATGGCCGCACTAATTAAAGTGGGGAATGAATCTTCTTTTGTACCCAGATTTATTTCTCTGAGTTCATCCATGGTGGTAGAGATACCTTATTCAAATGCTAGAGGAGCATCCCTAAGATCTTCCTCTTCTTCTTCAACATGTGTTATTTCCTCTGTTTCTACTTGCATAGTAGATGATGAAGAAGAATTTCCATGATCAGAAGAGATGTTAAAATTTGAACATCTTGA
The DNA here is from genome assembly GCA_963277665.1 of Viscum album. NCBI lineage: Eukaryota > Viridiplantae > Streptophyta > Magnoliopsida > Santalales > Viscaceae > Viscum > Viscum album. The sequence goes on from OY728159.1 coordinate 1,942,181,057, forward strand.
AGAAGAAACTTCCATTTCTGACCCGATTGATGATGAAGGGTCTTCCTTGGGAAATAAAGAGGAGATGATGGATTGAGAATCAATATCATTGTTCACCTCTGGTATTGCTATAACTTCTTCTAGCCTGGTTGGCGAAGTATAAACTTCTTGGATTTTAGCAGATGAAATAAAGACATATCCATTTGAGATTTCATCATTGCCCGGTGGATCACCAATTTCTCCCATGTTGTCTGGTTCGATTGCCGTAATTGACATTATGGATGTTTCCATAAGAGTATTTTTATTTGGGTCTATCCTATCAATTTTACTGACAGACAACACATAATCTGTACTCACATGTGCTAATGGGTTTACTGGAATCTTTTCCAAACCATATGGAGCATTAACTTTGGTAATCTTCTTTGTTGTGGATTCCTCCTTTCCCTTCATGTGGTAGAATTATGCCTCCATGTATTGAGATTCACATGTCTTGAATGGGGCCTTATCACCATATAATGTCCCAACTTGACCATCAAAACAATACTTGAGACATTGATGGTATGATGAAGGGATAATCACATGTTGATGTAGCCAGGGTCTTCCAAGCAAGATGTTGAAGGCTGATTCTTGATCAACAACCATGAAATCTGAATTGGATACAAGATCTCCAAACTGAGCTCTGAGTGTAATCTCGCCCAGTGGTTCTTGTTCATTTTTATCACATCCTTGTAACATCATGGTAGAAGGAAATAAATCAGATTCTGTAAGGCCCAATCGACGAAGTGTACGAATGGGAATGAGGTTGACTCCTAAACCATTATCAATAAAAGCTCTTCGGATTTCTCCACCATTGACCTTTCCAGATAAGTACAAAGGTCTAATATGCCCATGCACAACATCATCTTGATCTTCATATATGAAAGATATCACTGCATGGCATTCCACAGGATTATTCTCTATGTGGTAAACTTCAGCTGCATCAATTTCAGTTTAAAACTCCTAAGGACTTGACAAAGTCTCGATGATTACCTCCCGAAGATCCTTTAACAGATTCAAAGCATCCAGAATTGATAACTTGGACGGTATTTGGGACAGGTGTTTCAATACATCATATTTTTTATCCAAAGGGATGCGTTTCCCAATAGGAACATGTGGTTTGGCAGGTTCCTTGGAAGTTGATGCTTTGGAAGTAGATGCATCTTGTATCGGGATAGGAGTTGGCAATATTCCTGGCTTTGGTGATTATATCCATTTAATTGTTGAGAGGATGAAGATAGAACCCCCAACCGATCCTCCAGAATAACTATGCCAGGACTAAATTTGCTATTGGTGGAAGAACTTTCTTGTTCTTGTTGAGCTCGCTGAAGGGCTCTGCCATGAGTTTCTGCCGCATACATAGTTCTAGCAGGGGTAGAATTGGAATAGTGGCCTCTAAAATATCCACGTCTTCCCCTCTATCCTGAGCCTCTGGAACTTACTCTAATTAATCTTTTTGATACAGGGAATTCAGGCTCATCGAAATCGAAACTGCGACTGGCATAAAGATCTGTTAAATGAATCATATTAACCGAACCAAAGATTAACTCTTCATCCGATGAAGACTCTGCCTAACTAGCCAATTTAGGCTGTACCATTTGGTGGGGTGGTGCCTGCGGCTTCGAAGTAGATGGCATGAAATCTTCCAGAGTCAAAGACAGCTTAGGCTTTGACACATACTCATCTTCTTCTTATTCTTCTTCCTTCCTTGAATTATACTGCCCTTTTGAGGATTTTTCTTTTGATAGAGGTTTCACTGCGACATTTACAACAGAAGACACAATTGGTTTCTTCAATTGTGTTCGTAAAATGTCATGAGTTCAGTTGATTGTTTTTCTAACCATCTAATCATCATATTTATGCGCATTTTTTCTTTTTACTTCTTTCCACTCGCCTCCTTCCTCTGGATTTGTAGCAGTAACACATGCTACCTGAGCTGAAGAACCCTTCAATTTGACTTGTCCCAATTTGACCATTCTTTGTAGGAGGTCCTTGAAAAAAAAACACTCCAGAATGAGATTCCCCAACATCTGATTAAAGGGGAAATAATTGGGATGGTCTTCATCTCCTTCCTTATTTGGCCTTTTGGGCCTTGGCAACTGAACCAAATTATTCTCTAAGGCCGAAATGAAGTAACCAGAAACTTGTTCATTTCAAAAACAATAAACTTTTATCTTTAAATCATCAAATTTTTTATGTCTTTGATCTCTTTGATCATATTGACAAAACGACCTCTGTTATTAGTGCTCAGGAGGTGGATCCCTTCGAGAAGATGAATGTTTTGAAGTAGAAGCAGGTACAGGTTCTTGTTTAAGCATAACTGTAGCAGTCTCTACTTTACCCATTCTCCTTCCTGGAGATGATGGAATTACACGAGCTTTATCCTTAGTCTTTATAAGGGAATATTCAATCTATTAAGCAATTTAAGTAAGGTCACGAAACCCACCTGTGTATTTCATAGGGATCAGTGGTGTGCGCAACTCATCACACAAATTTTCCACACAGATTGGCAACAATTCCTCTTGAGGGAGTGCTAAGCTTAGGGAATATGTTAATCCCTTCTAGTGAGCAATAAAATCTGATACCCTTTCATTCTCCCTTTGATTACAGTTTGTAAGATAAAAAACTATTGTCTTTGGAAACATTGAGCTGAATTGGAGAAGGAATTTTTGGCGAAAATCCTCCCATCCAGTAATTGACCGGGATTGCAAGCTTGTATACCAAACAAAAGACGGTCCTTGCAAGGTTCGCACGAAGCATCTGAGTTTCACTACTTCTTTATATTCCAGAGTTCCCATCATAGGATCGCAACAAGACACGTAATGCATCAAATGCTGTTCAGGATCGCCTGATCCATTGAAAATAGGGAATACAGGGTTTCCAAAACTTGATGGGGGAGAGATTGAATCTACCCATTCAGGGTAAGATCTCTTTTCTGGTTGAACCTACACACTCTTCCCTTATATAGTCTCTAACTGAGCTGTTAATGACTCAATGGTAATTATTAACTTTTGAGAAACATTCGGTTGAACTTGGACTTGGGGAAGGTGCAATAATTGGTGTCTAGAAAGGTATGGTGGCTAGTACTGCAATTGATGGTAGCACCACTGATTGTTGTTGAACTTGACCCATAAGATTAGACCTATGAGGGTGTATTGATGGAGGAGGATATTATTGATCCATCTCAGTAGCTACAACAAACTCCCTTGGCTGACTGACTCCGGCACGCTTAGGAGGAAGACTACCTTGAAGTGGTTCTGCATTCATCCTTCTTAATTCCTTCATTTCTTCCTCCTGTTGTGCAAACCTTTTCTCTAGTGAGAGAAATTGTCCTTCTCCAGAGGAAGGGTATGTAACCTGATTATTTCCTTTCCCCTTGTTGGATCCTTTTCGAAGAGGGGGAAGTCAGTTACTTAAAGGATTACCTAGATTCTAGGTAAGCCTTTGATTTCATGTACGCACAACTTCTTCATTTATGTCTGTGCGTACAACTTCTTGAGCAGGAACCTCTTCATTTGATCCCTCTAAGTGAGCCTCATCTGGTGGATCAACAACAATGGAATTGATGGAATTAATTGATGCATAATGCATTTCATCCCTTATATTAGCATTCCTGCGATATTGTCTTCTTCCATGTCTTTGATGAGACATTGCCTTTTGTTGATTCGATCCCTCATGAACTTCTTGGTGAACCGTAATTTGGAGAGAATATCCTGATAATTTGGATCTTTGTTATTCCTGGGTCTTCTTCCCTAATCGAGAGAAGACTGACTTTCTTTGAGGGAGGAATTGAGGATTTGAAAAAGTCCCCAGTTCGGTGGACTGAGGCTGTTCCTGCTGTTTCTTCTCAACTCCTTGAATCCTATTTTTTGATTTCGAGGGTTGGGTTAAAAGAGTCCCCAGCCTGGCAAGCTGGGGTGGCTCTTGACATGCTATGTCTGAGACTTTCTTAAAATATATCCTAATCTTTCGGACCTTAGTCTGGAAATTAGCTGGATACATCAATCGACATCCACTTTTATCACCCGGTTCAAAAGACCATTGGATGATTTCTGACACTTCTATCACTTGGTTATGTACTTTCTCTATACAAGAGGCATGTTCAATATTCTCGTTTTCTTGATGCAGGAGTAATTCAAAAACTTTTTCTCTGTATTCTTGATTTTGAGAGGAACTAGTTGAAGCCTGTTCTCGGGAAAGCTTTTGATTACAAACAAAACCCATTGACTGTGGCTGGCCACATGCAATAACATTGCATGAGACCATTTTCGGCGGGCTTTGCTAACTGGAGAGCACAGTGAAATTTAGTGCTCCATGAACACCCCATCCTCTAACATGAATACTAGATGGGGAATTGGCAATTAACTGGCACAATCTTCTTAGTGCGCCAAGGCGTGAATGTTGAAGGTCTCTCTGCTTCTTTTCAACCTTCGGATATCGAGAGACTGATAGATATATCTAATCAATCTGAAGTTGTAACCCTTCTATTATCTTGACATGATTTTCAAATTCATCATAAGATAATACCTTCTTTTTCAACTGAAAAAGGGTTTTCCATATGTTGAGACGAATATCATGAATTCCATCTTCCGTCAAAATCTCTGGAATGTCATACTGAGAGTCATCCAGTGGCCAAAACATGACTGAAACTTCACCTTTCACAGTTGTTTTCTCATGTTCATCATTTCCTCTTTATCATTTAATGAAGATTCTTCTACCTGTTTATACCAGAGCTGGTTCTTTCTTGTTACTTCATCAGATTCAACAAGACTAGTAGAGAATCCACTGATCAAACTGGAAGATGAATGACCCAGGGGTGGTTCGAAGAATGACCTACACCCCGGGCTATCTTCTGATTGAGAAAGTATTTCACTTTCTGATGGTAAAGCATCAGACATGACTGGCTTTACTTTTGTAAGTGCCTCAAGATAAGAGGGATTTCTCATCACTACATTGTCTTCTGAAGAATTTTCCAGACAATGAGAATTACTACTGCGGAGAGGGATTTTTCAGCTAAATTCATCATCATGGGGAGGACCACCATGGTGGGTTACAACAAAAGATGAAAATTTTTGATACTTGATCTTCTGACCACACAGAGGGTTCTTATGGCTCTCATTTGAAGATGAAACTTTGAGATCGACCAAATTGTCACGAAGCAAGCCTTCATGAGGAAGTTTCTGGTGTAGACCTTCCGAATTAATGTTCCCACTATTGGGAACTGAGAGAGCAGAATCTTGAGTTGGAACAGATAGTTTCCTGAGTGCATCAAGAACTCCAGCATCGAGTAAGGCCTTGTTACAGATTGGCCCTTGATTTTTTGACTGTGATGAGCGGGTATTATTCTTAGATTCCTTCTTACTCAATTTGGCAGGTGTGTGTGCCTGCTCAAAAGAAATGATCAGGTTAGGCTGATTATCTCTGCTCAAATTAGGTTTATGTTCCTGAATTGGTTATCCGTATGATATGGGGGAGTACACCCCACAACCCTCTTGGACTAGAACAGATGTATGTGTCTGTTCCGGAGTGAACTGTTGATATGTCACTCCACTGGTAGGGATAGATTTATGTGTCTTTCCCTGAGATGCTGCTGAAGCTGTTATAATATCCTGGCAGGCATCTAGAATATGAACAAGGATTTTCTTCTTCTCTTTCATCATTGATAGAATATTATTGGTGACTTTAGCTGCCGGAACGAGGATATACATCCATTCCGTGCTTGGAGTAGGTGTGTGTTACTTCTCCTGTCCTCCTTTTCCTGTCAATGAATCCTGACAGTACTCAAGTGTGGGGGAAGAGAGTTGAGTCTGCCTCCTGTTTGTCATCGGAGCTTTCTGACTGACTTCTCTGAATGCTACCAAATGAGACTATTAGTAGGTTTGATCAATACAAGCAGGTGTATGTGCCTGCTGATTTCACTTAGCCGAATGTGGTTGATGAGATCCATCATATGTAGTCAGACGAGCCTACTGACTAGCTGATGATTTATAAACAGGTGTATATTTATGTCTATAATACTCCCCCGGAATTGCCTGACGGGATTGGTGTAAACGCTTCCAGACGATTCTGTTGGACAACGGAATTAAAACGGACGGGTGTATGTGCCCGCTCGTTACTTACCACCAGGTTAGGTTGGTGGACTTCTCTGGAGATGACAACGATGAGAACCTGCTCACTGTTGACCGGATTTCGCCTCTAGCGATTTGTCTTGCCTGCTCGGGTTCGAGGAACCTGAGCTGAATTCCTAGAGTCGATACCCTCATCATGATGAGGGCGCACTGCCGCACGAGTCTGGCGGCGATTATTGGTGGGAGCCCTCAGAAAGGACTCCTGCTTCCTTGAATTAAGGCCCTGAGGGGCCTGATCATTCACCTCCTCATAGTATGGGAGTGAATGGTGATTTCATTATGGGGATAATAACCCGAAATGGTTAGAGATGGTGGTTAGAACCACCTGCTTCTTGATCGCTGGTCGTCGCTGTCCGGACAACCAGGTTGAATTATTGACTTAGAGGGCTTGTTGGGCGGCCTCCAGAGTCGTAATAATACCATTTTGACGGTACTCCTTAACCAGCGCATTCGATACCCAGCGTTGAAGACACTGAGTAGGTGATGTCGTCCTCAGAGCAGACAATGATCCAGTAGGAGTAGCAGTAGATGGATTCACAGTAGAGGTTTTCACAGACGTGAACTTAAGAAAAGCCATTATTGTAATGCATAAGATCTTGGAAAAGAGTGACTGTTTGATATAACAGACGTAATCAAGATAAGTACGACCACTACATCTTTTGGATAAGCACATATATTATTGATTGTTTTCTTATCCCTCTCATTCAGTTTTAAATATGGACCTAACAAATAAGTAAAACATCATTTTAACTTATTTAATGATTCATGTCTGGTTCACCATTTTTTGTTTCCTCTGGAATTGGAGATGACCTCGTTGATTTAAGGTTCAAACATTCCAATCGGTTTCTAACGGGTTTGTTCATAGAACCGGAAACATCCAATGATTCTATATCCATTTGGACCTACTTTCCAAAGGCAGGTACTCATTAGTTGGGAACCAATGAGACTTAAGAATTTTCATTGGTTGAGAGGATGGGAGGTCAGACTCATCACACCTTTTTGAGGGGAATTATTGTCTACTCTGGGACTCTCTTTATAGATTTAAGTTATGTTCGTGAATCCTTATTAAATTACCAAGTATAAAATGATCTTTCCTTTAGATATGACAATCAATGATTGATATGTAGGAAATTTAGAGAATCTTTTATATGTATTCGAGGTTCTTCATCAATAGAGAATCATCTTAATTTGTTAGAGATTCTTAGTCAATGGTATCCTTTAATACATTATATAGAAGTCTCTTGGTCATTATGATGACCATACTGGTTTTAAAGCCACTCAGTGGGGAACTTGAAGTTTATTGTCATTCAGAAGGACATGTATTATTTCAGAGTTGGGATCGTACACGCAGATGGGCTACCTACATATCCTTTATTTAGAAAAGGAATCAGAACCCACATAGTTCGAGTAAGGGAGTATGATATTTATGTATGATTCATGGCTCAAAGAAAGATGTCATAATTACTTTTACACTCTAAGCTCACATGAGTCATGCTCGGTGTGAGAAACAAGAGGTATTGGTAAAACCAGAAAATTTGTTCAATGAAAGATGAAATCATAAGAAATGATGTGGGGCTTATGTATGTATGAATACCCAAAAATAGATGAAGATTAAGATTTACTTCAGGGAAGAAATCCAGGAACAAGGTCCATAAATGTATATGTACTTTATGGAGATTTGGATACTCTAACTTGGGGATTACTTCTGAAAAGGAGGCCCAAATTAGGAGGGGACTTATGATTGGGTTTTACTCCTAAGAAGGAAGCCCAGATCAAAAGTAAATTAGGACTGGTTAAGATAAATTAAGACTGGGGCTTATTCTTAAGGAGGAGGCCCAGGTTAAAGGGATTTGAAAATTAAGGGACTTGGGGCTTAATCCTGAGGAGGATGCCCAAATTTGGGAAATTATGACTGGGGCTTACTCCTGAAAAGGGGGCCCAGGTTAAGGGAATTATGGCTGGGGATTACTTTTAAGGAGGATGCCCAAATTAATGAGGACTTGGGGCTTACTCCTAATGAGGATGCCCATGAATAGGGTTCTCTCATCTTAAAGGATGAGGTTGAATGAATGAAATCTCTAATTTTAGTGACATAAAGATGTGTAAATCACTAGGTTTTGAGAGATCTTCCACGGAATTCCTTTAGAATAAGGAATTCAATCAAGAAAACATGCCATAAATGGATTTGAAGAGTGTCTTGAAGACTGAATCTTGAGTAGGAGAGGTGGAATGGCATAAGAGGGGTTAAATGGGCAGGAAGGGCACCCAAAAAAAAAAGAAGGGCGCGCAAGTCCTGGTGGGCATGTAGGTATTGTGTGGGCACGCAAGTCCTGGTTGCGTAGGTATACCTGCGCGGCACATTTGTACTTGAATGATTGTTAACCAGTAGGGTAATACTTGGTAGATCCTTGATCAAAGCCTTTATAATTATCCCGAGGTACTTCCAGAAGAGTGGCGTGCATGTTTCAATGAGTAGGTAAGGAGGAGCGCAAGTGTGTCCATTTCCCTTAAGGGTAAAACACTTAGGCACACAAGTGTTAGTGAATTATAACACTTAGAATTTATTCCTCTTGTTTAGGCCTTCCATTATAGGTAAATAATTACCTTAGAAGCATTCAGAAGACTTGAAGAAGAGACTTGGGCGTTTAGAGATCTGTATCTAAATTTTGGAAAAAAATCCTCCTCAAATGGGGGGCCCACTGGGGGTATTTATAGGCTGGAGAAGACCCTAGGTAGTTTTTAAAGAGGGCGCACAAGTCACTTGTGCGACCATTAGGCAGCGCGCAAGTGTACTTGCGCGATAGTGAGGGAACTTGCGCGACCCAAGGTATTTGAAACCCTTTTTGTTGATTTTTTGATGTTTTCTTCAAAGGATGAATCAATTTGTGTTAAGTCGTTTCCATTTCCATTCCTTTAGACAATGTGTTGAAAAGGAGCATCAATAGTGTTGCACCCAAATAGAACCCAATATAAATTATAAACAGCACAATCACAAGTGCGTCACCCTATGGTGAAAATCAAATCAACTGTCAAATTTGAAAAATCAGAAAAATTGCAATTACCGAGGTAGACTGGCTTTTCCCTGTACACGAGTTAGCTACTCTAGAGCACAAATTATTACCAACTACCATTTTATTCCTATCCCTGAATAATTTTCCAAATAGTAAGTTAAAGAAAATAACTCCTCTGATACCACTTTGTAACGTCCCAGATCCGGGTGCCACTCAATGAGTGCCCTGAACCCGGTTGGTCACATGACCTCAAGTGAATTTCCCCAAATCCCAGAGGCTTCTAACTAGCAGCGAGGGCCCAGGTCTGATTGTGGGGAAACTATGACCTCATTTTTCAAAGTGTAGCACAGCGGAAAATATAAATAACATACAACAGCGGAAGCAGTAAACAATATGAACTAAAAATGAACAACTACAGTAAAATATAACCAACAGTTATATATAATGATGCAACATGTCTCTATTTCTATGGAATCTTCCAAAAAAGGTTACACTGCAATACAATACAACTAAAAATACAAGGTATAAATAGACAAAACAAGCAGAGTAAACAAAACACAACAGCATCGCAAGCCAATCTCGGTCTCATGCTCTCCTACTCCTCTGCTACAATCATGTACTAGTATAGAGACCCTTACCCCTATTGACACCTACAACAATATAGTCTGTTTGGACCGAAGACATGACCCAAACAGGGTGTGAGAAATAAATCTTAGTAGGAACCCACCAAAGGCCCATTCCCAACTGTCATTGAAAATATGCAACAATAGTGTGCAAAAGTAAATGCAGAAAACTAGTAAGTACTCAAAAGTAAATATCACTACCAGTTTCATTTCCATTTTTATATCCATTTTAACCATTCAATTAATAACATTATGTGCTCATTATAACCAATCCCTCAGGCCAATCAGAACCTTGACCTCAAGCTAATATAATAAAACCACGCCCTCAGGCTATCAAATATTGCCCTCAGGCATACGAGATATTTCCCTCAAGCACAGACGTCACTACCCTCAGGCATAAGAAGAGTTTCCCTTAGGTAAAATAGAACATTTCCCTCAAGCTAAGCAGTACCTTGCCCTTAGGATAAACAAACAATTCCCTCAGGATTAAAAGAACACTGCCCTTAGGTGAAAGTAACCGGGCCGAGCCCAAAGTATAAACAAGAAATTTATGTACAATTCCTCTCAAGGAAATTCAATACACATTATAATCAAGGCATACCCTTGGGTATCCTGGCCAAATGGCTAAACAGAGGAACGCACCCCAGGGTGGTCCTGGATCAAGCAGTGATCCCAAACAGTAGTTTATAATTACATTAAATTACCTATACAATTCTAGGTATTTAAAGCAGCCAAGTCCTCAGCCACACGACACCCCAAATGCGGGTTAGTAGCACAACGGTTCACAATTTTAACACCATAGATGGAAATAAACATCAAACCACTTACCTCGATCTCCCTTGATCATTATATGTGAACGACGCCTACTGAATCGTCCAAGAACGATGTCGATCTGAGATAAAATAATTCCTGTTCAAATTTAAATTGACTTACCTTAGAGGAATAATTGGTAAGAATAGTGAAAGGAGAAGGGAGATCTTACCCATATGGTCCCAACGTGATCGGCGGAAGTGGAAATGGATTCCCGGTGTGTGGTCAGGAGATCTCTAAAGATTTGACTGTCCTCCTAAGTTCCTCTGGTGTTCTAAGATTCATCTGTGAACAGAGGAGGCTACTTCCCATTTTAAGTGAAAAAAACAAACTACATGGCATGTACTCTCAAGTACATGGCGTTTATTTTTCTCACTTTAACTGTTCCTATGGCGGATACTTTTCACCGCCAAACTATTCACCTATCGACATGAGTACACGAGTGTATTCTCTATTACATGGTGTGTAATATTGCTCTGCTAGAGGCTGGCCTCCACCACCTTATTGTTTACCTTCCGACTGAATACATGTCTTGTAAATACCCTATGCATGGCATGTAGTCAGTTTTTACACCTTCATTGCTGACAGGACTACACGCCCTGTGTAACCATCCCACATAGCCAAAGTACACGGCGTGTGGAAAATTACATGGCATGTAGTCAGAAACTTTGAGATTTTCCCCATTTTTCCTTATTTTTTTTAAAAACACCTAAGGAAATGGGAAAAGAATAAACTCGTACCTCAAATATAAGAACCAGGTTCTTACGTGGACAGTCCCCACCCCCTCTGGACACCCTCGACCCCCTTGGACACCCCCCCTCGGACACCCCCTACCCCCTAGACAGCCCCCCACCCCTGGAAAGCCCCTACCCCCCTTGAATAACCCCCACCCTGGACACCCCCTACCCCCTTAGTGATCCCCCCACCCCTGGATAACCCCCACCCCATGGACACCTACACCCCCATGGACATCCCCCCCTACCCCTAGACACCCGTTAACACCCTTGGACATATCCCACCCCCCTGGACAGCCCCCACCCCTTGTACACCCCCGACCCCTTGGACAACCCCCACCCCCTAGACACCCCTACCCCATGGAAAGCCCCCACCCCTGGACACCCCTACCCCCTGGACAACCCCCCCCCAGACAGCCCCCACCCCCTGTACACCCCCTACCCCCTTGGACACCCCCACCCCCTAGACACCCCCACCCCCTTGGACATCCCCCCACCCCTGGACAATCCCCACCCCTGGACACCCCTACCCCATTGGACAACCACCACCCCTTGGACAACCCCCACCCCCTAGACACCCCCACTCCCCTAGACACCCCTACCCCTTGTACAGCCCACACCCCACCCCCCCGGACACCCCCTACCCCCTTGGACATCTCCCACCCCCCTGAACAACCCCCACCCCCAGACACCCCACCCCCATAGACAACCCCCACGCCCCTAGACAACCCCCCACCGCCTGGACAACCCCGACCCTCTGGATAGCCCCCACCCCCTGGACACCCCCACCCCCATGGACAACCCCCACCCCCCCTCAACACCCCACTCCCACTAGACACCCCATGGACAACCCCACCCCTTGGACACCCCCTACCACCTTGGACATCCCCCACCCCTAGACATCCCCCACTCCCCTGGACACCCCCTACCCCCTGGATAGCCCCCACCCCCTGGACAGTCCCCACCCCCTAGACAGACCCACCCCCATGGACCTCCCCCACCCCACTGGATAGCCCCCCACCCTCCTGGACACCCCCTAGACACTCTCACCCCCTTTACAAGTTCTTGAAGTCGTGTGTATAGGTTTTAGAAGTTAGGAAGAGGATGATGGGTACGGTGTTGCATGGTTTTTGGGTGAAGAGGGTACACTACTGGTTGCTGGGGGAAGAGGATATACCCCAACAATTTCATAAACCGTTTCAATAGATTATATAGTAGAGAGTGGGGGGATTTCCAGTGGGGTGGGGTGGTGTCTAGGGGGTGGGAGGGTGTCTAGGGGGGTGGGGGGTGGGGTGTTGTCCAGGGGTGGGGGGAGTCCAGGGGGTGGGTGGGTGTCTAGTGGGGTGGGGTGGTGTCGAGGGGTGGGGGTGGGGGCTGTCTAGGGGGGTGGGGGTGTCCAGGGGTGGGGGTTGTCCAAGGGGGTGGGGTGTCCAGGGGTGTGGGGAGGGTGTCTATGGGGGTGGGGGCTTTCCAGTGGGGTGGGGTGGGTGTCTAGGGGGGTGGGGTGGGGCTATCCATGGGGTGGGAACTGTCCAGGGTGGTGGGGGTGTCCAGGGGGTGGGGGTTTATAGGTGGGTGGGGGATGTCCATGGGGGGAGGGGTGGTGTCAAGGGGGTGGGACGGTGTCCAAGGGGGAGGAGGTGGGAGGGTGTCAAAAGGGGTGGGGGTTGTTCAGTGGGGTGGGGTGGTGTCTATGGGGTGGGGGGGATGTCTAGGGGTGGGGGTGTCTAGGGGGTGGTGGTGTCTAGGGGGTGGGTGGATTTCCAAGGGTGGGGGTTGTCTAGGGGGGTGGGAGGGTGTCCATGGGGTGGTGGCTGTCCAAGGGGGGTGATTTCCAGGGGTTGGGGGTGTCTAGGGGGGTGGGGGTGTCCTAGGGATGTGGGTATCCAGGGGTGGGGGTGTCCAGGGGGTAGGGGATGTCTAGGGGGTGGGAGGGTGTCCGAGGGGTGGGGGGATGTTCAGTGGGGTGGGGTGGTGTCTAGGGGGTGGAGGCTGTCCAGGGTGTGGGAGGTAGGTCCAAGGGGGTAGGGGGTGTCTAGGGGGTGGGGGTGTGTAGAGGATGAGAGGGTTTCCAGGGGTGGGGGGTTTTCCAGGGGGTGGGAGGGTGTACAGGGGTGGGGGGTGTCTAGGGGTGGGGGTTGTCCAGGGGGTGGGGGGTGTCCAGGGGGGGTGGGAGGGGTGTCCAGGGGGGTGGGGGGATGTCCAGGGTGGGTAGGGGGGATGTCTAGGGGGTGGGGTGCCAAGGGGTGGGAAGGTGTATATGGGGGGGTGGGGAGGGTGTCCCAAGGGGTGGGAGGGTGTCTACAAGGGGTGGGAGGAGAGCTATCCAGGGGGTGGGGGGGTGCTGTCCAGGGTGGTGGGGGTGTCCAGGGTGGTCGGGGTGGGGGAATGTCCAGTGGAGTGTGGTGCTGTCCAGGGGGTAGGTGGTGTCCAGGGGGGCTCCAGGGGGGTGAGGAGGTGTCGATGGGGTAGGGGTGTTCAGGGGGGTGGGGTGGGGGGTGTCCAAGGGGGTTAGGGGGTGTCCAGGGGGAGTGGGGGATGCCCAGTGGGGGTTATCTAGGTGGGGTGGGGTGGTGTCTAGGGGATGGGGGGATGTCCCATGGGTGGGGGGATATCCAAGGGGAGGTAGGGGTGTCTAGGGTGGGAGGGTGTCCAAGGGGGTAGGAGGTGGGAGGGTGTACAAGGGGTGGGGGATGTCCCAGTGGGGGGTGTGGTGGTGTCTAGGGGGTGGGGGGACCATCTAGGGTGGGGGGTGGGGGGTTATCCAGGGGTAGGAGGGTGTCCAGGGGGGAGGGGGGAGGGAGGCTATCTAGGGGGTGGGGGCTGTCTAGGGGGGTGGGGCGTGTCCAGGGGAGTGGGCAGGTGTCCAAGGGGTGGGGGGTTAGTCGAGTGGTGGGGTGGGTGGTGTCTAGGGGGGGCGGGACTATCCCGGGGGTGGGGGTGTCCAGGGGGGATTTCCAGGGGTGGGGGGGGGGGGCTTTCAGGGGGTGGGGGGCTATTCAGTGGGGGGGGGATGTCCATGGGGGGGGTAGGGGTTGTCTAAGGGGTTTAGGTTTTTTTAGTTTACATTGTAAGTTTTGAATGTTATGTGAATGTTTAATTTTCATTTGGTTCTTCTTGTTTTGGCCTAGTTATGATGTTTTTTATGTTATGTATTCTGGTCTGGTTTTGGTCTCATTTTGGTATGTTATCTTCTTGTTTCATGTCTTCTTTGGCAGAGCATAGTAATGGTTGAATGGTTTTATTAAAAAAAATTGGTTTTTTCATCGGTTGTTTTATAACCGACATAATAAATGAATGGGAATGGTTTTTTATGTTGTTTATTTAATAACCGACATAGTATATATGTTTTCATATCATTTATTTTTTAACCGACATGAAAAAACACTTCTCAGACTGGTTTATCACATCAGTTATTTTTATAATCGATGTAAAAAACATGTTTTTCATGTTGGTTATGTAATAACTGATGTAATAAAATATATAACATGTCATTTATTTAAAAAATGACGTAATAAATCAGGACTCCGAATCGTTTTCCATGTTTGGTTTTTAGGAACCAATGTGAAAAATGCTTCGAATTTATGTTTTTTACGTTGGTTTTAAAATAACCGATGTAAAAAAAATATTTATAACATCTCCTGTAATAATGTCGGACAAAAAATGACATAAAAAATAAAAAATAACCGACATAAATTTTTTTTTCTACACTAGTGTTTTCTTTTTAGTTTCATTGTGGGGGGATTGTATTTGACCCTTTTACTTTCCAATACTTTTTTTCATACTCTTATGGTGGGATTTTAAATGTATCCATGCATGGTTATCAATTGTTTTATATTTCAGCATTGTATGAGCTAAAAGATGTGTTTGTATGTATAGGTACATTAGGACAAATCCACCAATGTATGTGATATTTCTACTCAGTTCTAGTCGCATTCCTCTATCCAATTGGAGGAGGCCTTAGGGTAGTTGTGACATGGGCCCTATTGGGACGGGTCATGAAACCCATCCCGAGCTTGTATTGAAATATCTAGTGAAAATTATAACTAGAGACGATTATTATCCTTTTCAGAGGATACAATGAGAAAAAAATTTGAGTGAGGAAATGTTTCCCCAGCTAGGTTAAATATCCTAAGAGTGAGGGGATGAATCAGGATATGACAAATTAAAACAACTATTTTTTTGTATATTTTTTCCATTAAAAAAACTCTCTTCTCTCTTATTACCGTATCAAATAATAAATGATAATTAAAACATGCACATGACACAATAATTTTACTTGGTTCATCTTCATTAGGTTACATCCAAAATCTATACAAATGTAATGCACCGATATACCAAATCCACTAAAGTGCACCACTGTTACAAGGTTCGAAGCAAACTCACTATTCCACCTATTTTACAACCAATCACAATTTGAAATCTTATTTCTCTCTCAACTGAAGTGAGTGCCCTGATCCTTAAGAATATTCTTTTATTGATTTGAATCACCTCATAATAGTTTCACACATATATGAGTGTTTCATGAAGATACTTTTTCACGTATTAGGTGAAATCCGCTTCACTACGTAGCAATTTCTCTATGAAGAGTCCTTTCACATACTGTTTTTCTTCTTTCAAAAACTATTTTAAACCTTTCAAAAATTCCCTTACACCACGTAGCACGGTTGAACCATGAATTGATTGTACTTTTCATACGAATGATGCCTCACAAACTCCCAAAACTTTGAGATCTATAATGCATTGCAAACTAACACTAGTGTAGAAAATGTTTTTTACGTCAGTTATTTTTTATTTTTTACGTTATTTTTTGGCATATGTTATTAAAGGAGACGTTATAAATATTGTTTTTACATCAGTTATTTTAAAACCGACGTAAAAAACATAAATCCAAAGTGTTTTTAATGTCGGTTCCTAAAAAACCAATGTGGAAAATGCTTCGAAGTTGTGATTCATTATGCCATTTTTTAAATAAATGACATGGTATATAGTTCATTACATTGGTTATTGCATAATCAATGTAATAAAATTCACCTCTGAATCTTTTTTCACATCGATTATTAAAAAACCGACGTGATAAACTAGTATGTGAAGAATTTTTTCATGTCGGTTAAATAATAACTGACATGAAAACATATATACTATGTCGGTTATTAAATAACTGACGTAAAAAACCATTCCCATTCCTTTATTACATCGATTATAAAATAACCGACGTAAAAACCAATTTTTTTTAATAAAACCATTCAACCATTACTATGCTCTGCCAAAGAAGACGTCAAACAAGAAGAAAAAAGAACAAAACCAAACCAAAACCAAACCAGAATACATATTATAAAAACATCATATCTAGAACAAAATAAGAATAACCAAAACAAAATTAAACATTCACATCTTACAATGTCAACTAAAAAAACATAAAACCCCTTGGACAACCCCTACCCCATGGACAATCCCCCCCCTCCACCCCCACTGAAAAATCCCCCACCCCCTAGAAACCCCTTTACCCCTAGACATCCCACAAGGACACCCCACCCCCCTAAACACCCCCACCCCCTTGGAAATCCCCCCACCCCTTGGATAGACCCCCACCCCCGGACCCCCCCAAACACCCCCCACTGGATAGCCCCCACCCCCTAGACAGCACCCCACCCCTGGACACCCCCACCCCCTGGACATTCCCCCACCCCCTGGACAACCTTCCCACCCCCTAGACACCCTTATACCCCCCTGGATAGCCCCCCAACCCCTTGGACATCCCCCCACCCCGTAGACACCATACACCCCACTAGACAACACCCCCACCCCCTGGACACCCTCCCACCCCTACCCCCTTGGACACCCTCCCACCCCCTGGACACCACCTTCCCCACTGGACAGCCACCCACACCCCTAGATATCCCCCACACCCTAGACACCACCCCCACCCCACTGGACAACCCCCCCCCCCCCCCCCCCAGGACACCCCCTACCCCCTGGATAGCCCCACACCCCCTGGACACCCTCCCACCCCCTGGACCCACCCCACTAGACAACCCCCACCCCCTAGACACTCACCCACCCCATGGACACCCCCACCCCTAGACACCCCCTTCCCCCTGGACAACCCCCACCCCTGGACACCCCACCCCCTATACACCCCCACCCCCTGGACACGCCCCTACCCCCTAGAAACGCTCCCACCCCTAGACACCCACTGAACACCCCCTACCCCCTAGACACCCCCACCCCCTTGACACCCTCCCACCCCCTGGACAACCCCCACCCCACTGGACACCCTCCCACCCCTGGACATCCCCCACCCCCTGGACACCACCCCACCCCTTGGACACCCCCACCCCCTGGACACCCATACTCCTTGGACCTCCCTCCCACCCCCTAGATAGCCCCCACACCCTAGAAACCACCCCACCCCACTGGAAAACCCCCACCCCCTGGACACCCTCCCACCCCCTGGAGATCCCCTACCCCCTGGACACCCCCACCCCTTGGACAACCCCCCACCCCTAGACACTGACACCCCCTGGACACCCTCCTACCCCCTTGGACACACCCACCCCCTGGACACCCTCTACCCCCTGGACCTCCCTCCCAAACCCTTGGATAGCCCTCACCCCCTAGACACCACCCCACCCCACTGGATAGCCCCCACCCCCTGGACACCCTCTCACCCTACCCCCTTAGACACCCTCCCACCCCTAGACAGCACCCCACCCTCATGGAATGCCTCCCCCCACTGGAAACCCCCACCCCATGGACACCCCCACCCCCTGGACAACCCCCCTAGACAGCCCCAACCCTTCGACACCACACCACCCCACTCGACAGCCCCCGCCCCCTGGACACCCGCCCACCACCCCTGGACACCCCCACCCCCTTAGACACCCCACCCCCTGGACAACCCCCACCCCCTAGACACCACCCCACCCCACTGGACACCCGCCCACCCCCTGGAAACCCCCAACCCTGGACACCCCCCATGCCCTTGGACACCCCACCCCCTGGACAACCCCCACCCCCTGAACAACCCCCACCCCCTGGACACCACCCCACCCCACTGAACAACCCCCACCCACTGGACACCCGCCCACGCCCCACCCCATGGACACCCTCCTACCCCTAGACACCCCCACCCCCTGGACACCTGCCCACCCCATGGACAACCCCACCCCCTGTATATCCCCCTACCCTCCTGGACAGCCCCCTAGACACCCTCCCACCCCTGGACACCCCCACCCCCTGGATATCCCCCACACCCTGGAAAAACCCCCCATAGACACCCTCCCACCCCCTAGACAACCCCGACCCCCTGGACACCCCCACCCCCTAGACACCCTCCCACCCCTAGACACCCTCCCACCCCCCTTGGACAGCCCTCCCACCCCTAGATAGCCCCCACCCCCTAGACACCCCTACCCCTTGGAAAGCCCCCACCCCCTGGACACCCCCACCCCCTATGAAACCATTACTATGCTCTGCCAAAGTATGAAACAAGTAGAAACCAAACCAAAATCTAACCAAAACCAGACCAGAATCCATACCATAAAAACATCAGAACTAGACTAAAATAAGAAGAACCAGAGAAAAATTAAACATTCACATATATAACATTCAATACTTACAATTTCAACTAAAAAAACCTAAATCCAACCAAAAAAACTACAAAATACACAATTATAATTAAAATATTCAAAATTACATTTTACACTACAAACAAACTAAAATCCAATCAAACCTGTAAAATAATTTGAACATTCCACTTGTAAGTGTTTGGACTCTTGAGGACTATAGGGTTTATGGCCATCAAATAGATACAAATTAAAAGGAAAGTATTTAACATGTATAATGAATAAATCAAATGAAATATTATGGAAAAGTTTATAAGGAAATCTTACCAGGTCAAACATCACAAGTGTTCCAGTTTTAATTATTTCATACATAAATCTTTACATATAATATCTACATTCGATGATGCATTGTTGTTCATGACAATTCTGTTTAAATGTGTGTAAATTCAAAATATCATTTTTATGTAATACATTGAAAAGTACAAATTATAAATGGATATTTACCTTTACTTTTACATATTTGATCTTGGCACTCTTTTTCTTTGTGTTTTTTTGAAAGTAGGCCCATCCCCTGTTAGAAAATAATATGAATGGGATAAATTTAAAATTAATTATAATATAAAAAACTATTAATAAATTGAAACTTACTTTTCCAATATATTCTTAAAACTTCCCCGCACATCGACATGGACAGATCATGTCCAATAAAGTGTTTTCTACCTTAGATAAAAACACCTAACATCCAATGACCACTGATATAAAAAAATTATGGTTAGTGATTTTTTATGTTAAAATATAATGAACACTTTTCTAGATGTATGTTTCATACCTCTCATAAAAAAGGCATCATCCAACACTGTGTGATTATATTCTGTTCTAATATTTCAGCAATATAAAGTGTTCTTTGTTCCTCATCCAATGTATGTGCTTCAGTGGAAATAAAATGTGGGTCCATGAATCTATATACATCTGTCCTCTCATTTTTATCACACATGTTATAATGATACCTAATACTAAATAGATATAAGTATACATTTTTAATAAATATAATAAAGGTAATTGTGTTAAGACTTACATGGAAAAATCCGCACCACGTTGATTCCCAACTTATCTCCAGTAACAAGCTACATGATATAATTTTTCAAAATCCCCACATTTATTTCACATCCAAAAACATGAGCTTCTATTGCAAACGAATAATGAGCCACAAAAAAATTTGAATATCTTGACAATCTGTCAAGACTATTAGAATCTGTATCTGATGTCATACCCATTTGTCTTTGTTGTTGTCTATACAATATTTCTTTACCTTTGAAGTATTCCTATAAATAAATAGAAAAATATATTAGTTTTCAAATGTAAAAAAAAAATTAATAAAAAATAAAATAAAAGATATAACATATATACATCTATGGTAATGAGTCGTAGAAGTCTGGATGGACAAACTAAAAAGTGACTGATACTATATCCAACTGTCGTCACCTCATTTGTAGGTAATGGTACTCGAGATGATCTATCTATAATATCCTATACAGTGACCCTATGATTCTCTATCTCTAAATGCTGATGATGAAATGTATCTCTTATACGATATACCATCACATATGAACTATATGATGGTGAGGATCATCAACATAAAACTCACAATAAGTAAGAAGTTGTGGCAGAGGATTAGGATAAAAAATGGGGTCAGCAGGTTGAGGTGGAGGATAAATAATGGGGTTTGGAGGTGGGGGATTGGGAGCTACTGGTGGAGGTGAAGGATAAATAATGAGGTCTATAGGGGGAGGTGGAGGAGTGGGAGCTACAGTCTGAAATTTGCTTTGCATGTCTGAAAACATAGACTGTACCAACTCTCTAATCTTTTCCTCCATAGTCGCATTGATATTATGAACTTCAACCTCCAAGGATTATTTTTTATAAAATCCCTATATGGAAGAAGTTGAAGAACGTGGAAACACTTTTCATACCAGTACACTCGTCAGGTATCCTCATACACGACTGGGGTGTTCGGGCTTTCCCAATGCTGTAGATAAAATATCTTGCCTGCTAGCAACTATAAATACCTTCTGTGTGCTCCGATCCTCAAGATAATCTAGTATTAATTAATTAAAC
Organism: Viscum album; assembly: GCA_963277665.1. Classification (NCBI taxonomy): domain Eukaryota; kingdom Viridiplantae; phylum Streptophyta; class Magnoliopsida; order Santalales; family Viscaceae; genus Viscum; species Viscum album. Next base: position 1,942,202,061 of record OY728159.1, read on the forward strand.
ATTTATATAATGATTCAAAGTATATAAAGAATATAATTAACATAAATAAATAAAATAAATATTTTACAATCCTCTCAGTTATGATTCTTGATTCTTCCAAAAGATATTTCCCCTTTCTAATCATCCAATATCTCTTCCATTTTTCATTTCTAGATGGATGGGATGGAGGGGAAACCTCTCCAGATCTTGAATACTCGGCTCTAAGTTTTTTGTAATTTTTTTGCCATTATTTTTTCTTCCAATAAACTATACCATCCCCAAGATAAAAAATGAGGGTATACATTTTTAGATTGGATCTCATGATGAGATGCCTTTTTTTGCTATAAATTAAGAATAATAAAACATTAAAAAAACATTAATAAGATCATTTATATAATAAATATTATAAAAGTTTACATTTCCCTTACAAAAAATGAATCTTTTATTCTATTATCAAATTTTTTTCCATGTGTCTTCACCTATGAAAGGATATATATGACATGGAGTGTCATGTTTCCTATAACCAAAAATGAAATTAGATGTGAGGGTTGATTTGAAATCCCTCCATCCCCTAGCAGTCATCGATAAACATTTCCTCATGACTCCTCCAGTATCAGGAATATCAAATTTCATCTGATAAATAAGAGGTAAAACATATTACACTATAAACATTTAAATATTAGTCAAACAATAGAAAAATATCTTACCAAAATTGTCTCCCATAAATGAGATATTATCGCTTTGTCCACACTTATCCAATCATCATACAAAATTATTACTTTTTTTTACCCTGAGTTGATACAAAACTCTTAAAATATTTTGCATTTGGACCTATAGGAATATCATTGTCATCAAACTCAATGAGTATCCTTTGGTCCTGGCTACGAGAAGGTGATAATTTTGGTAAATGTGTGCAACCATGTTTACCAACTCTTGAACTCTTCTTTGTTGTTATGGGAGCACATGAGGAATATTGGGGAACATAAAGAGCATGTGAATGTTCCTCCCTAGAGGTATGATCATGATTCTCATCTCTAGAATCATGTGGTTGATCAACTGATTGATCTGTCATTATCCTTCAAATCAAAAAATCAAACATTAGTTCACAAATATATAAATTCAAATATTACAGTACTAATGTAAAAAAATGAAAAATTGAACTAAGTTACGTAATAGTAAACATGGTAAATATGGTAAGCATGTTAAACAGTGATAAAAATGGTATACATAGTAAACATGGTAGTATAATTTTCATTCATCAAAATCAATAAATATATAAGTTACATAAAGGTAAACTATAGTAAACTATGGTAAACATGGTAAACATGGTAAACATGGTAATGTAATTTCCATTCAACAAAATCAATAGATATATAAGTTATGTAATGGTAAACATGATAAACTAAACTAAACAAAACTAAAATAAACAAACATTTATACTAATTTGTTTTAATACGCATTTTAATAAACAAAAAAAAAATTAAAATATCTAACATTATATGAAATTAATAAATGTAAATAAGAAATAAACATATGTTACCTGAAATATTAGGAATGAAAAAATGGATTGTTTTCCCAAATTCCTCTATCATGATCATTCCTTGTGGCACAAACCATGTCTTCAACATGATCATCATTATTTTCTGCTAATATTTCTATGGAAGTAGGTATCTCACATAAATCATCATCTTCATAAAGTTGATCCTCACCAACATATTGTTTTTTTGTAAAACAATAGACCACTTCATATCTGATTGATCAACAACATAGAAAATCTATTTTTCATGTGTTTCCATTATAAAATAATCTTCTGTGTCTTCCAATCTATTCAGATTAACAACTGTCATTCCAAATTCATCGTGTCTGACACTGTTGTTACCGAAAAACCATTTGTAGTTAAAAATAGGAACTTTAATTTTAAAGTAATCAACCTCCCATATTTCTTCAATGACTCCATAATATGAACTTGATGTAGAAATTGGGTTTTTGTCTTTAAAACTCAAAAAATGCATTAATTTTGCAAACACCAATACACCACTATTCTAAAATACACCCCTATTGTCTTAAGCTTTCATATGAAATGTATAGCCATTAATGTCATACCTGGACCATGTTATCACAGTTAAACTTTGACCACCCACTAACTATCTTAATGTCTCTAATACATCTGATCTACCATGCAAGGTCTTTTTAAACCATGTCAAAAATGTTTTGTTGTGCTCATTCAAAATCCACATTTCTTTCTTCTTTGTATGACATTGTTTCAAATATTTAATATGTAATGTGATATATGGTTGAGAATCAGATATGTTATTCAAGATGTATAATTGTACCTTATTTATCTATTTAGCTGAAAACAATTTTAATTTCAAGCTACTAATCCCCTTTACCTCATTATTAACTCATTCATGGCGAGATGAAGGAAAACCTATGTGCTCCTCCACAGCCAAGTAGCTCATACAAAACTCCGCAACCTCCTCGAAATTATACTTTTGAATAATAAAGGCTTCAGGTCGATATGGATTCTTAACATACCCTTTAAATATTTTCATATACCTTTCTAAAGGATACATTAAAAAAAGATATATAGGTCCACAAATCTTTATTTCTAAAACCAGATGAACCATTAAATACACAATTATATCAAAAAAAGAGAAAAATACATTTCCAATTGACAAAGTATAGAAATTGCTTCCTTTTCCAAAATGTTCAAAGCATTCACATCAATCACCATCTTACAAATTGAATTGAAAAAATAACACATATTAATTATAGTCTTTCTGAAACAGATGGGAAATATTCCACACAATGAAATTGGTAGAAGTTATTGTATCATGACTTGACAATCATGAGATTTCCTACCTATCAACTTTAAATCCTTTAAAGAGACAAAATTTTTTACATTTTAAGAATAACCTTGAGGAACTTTGATATCATGAAGAAACTGACAAAAGCTAATTTTCTCCCTCTTGGATAATTTATGACAAGCTGAGGGAAGAAATGTTTGTCTTCCATTAGGAGTGGGAGCTAACTCCAAACATATTTCCATTGATAGTAAGTCTAATCTTGAATTTAACCCATCTTTACTCTTTCCTTTAATATCTAACAATGTTCCAATCAGAATATTGTTGATATTCTTCTCCACGTTCATGACATCAAGATTATGTTTCAATTCATGATATCTCCAATATGGTATCTCAAAAAATATTGACATTTTCTTTAAAATATGTCTATCATTACCAAATTTATGTGTATTTCCCAATGTCACATCAAGGTTTTGAACCATCTCAAAATACACATCAAGGGATAAAGGTTTTGGAGCAATATCAAATTTTTGTCAGCCATTGAATGACTTTTTTAGTCTTATATAAGAGTGATCCATAGGCAAAAACTTTCGATGAACCATGTATACTGTTTTCCTCCCACGATGAAATTGGAAATATTAAGTCTTTTGTTCGCAAATTGGACATGCTTTATTCCCCTTAACACTGTATCCAGACAAATTTTCATACGCTGGGAAGTCATTTATAGTGAACATAATCACAACATGCAGTTGAAAATATTCCATTTTGTAAGTTTCTACACCCTAATACCATCCTCCAATAAAAGTTTCAAATCATCAATCAATGGTGACAAGAAAACATCAATATTATTTTCAGGTTTCTTCGGAAAAGAGATCATTGTACTCAACATGACATATTTTCACTTCATAGAAACTTCAGAAGACAGGTTGTAAATTACCAATAAAATAGTCCATGAACTTTGTGTGTTACTGAGGCTTTGATATGGATTCATTACATCTGTGCATAACCCAAGTCTGAGATTTCTAATTTCATTTCCGAATGTAGGATACTTCTCATAAATTTTCTTCCATTGTGGAAAATCAGTTTGATGACATATTTTTCCATCACATGTCTTCTCATCAGCATGCCATATTAACCTTTTTGCAACATGTGAATTAGAAAATAAATGTTTCAAATGATGAATTATAGGAAGATACCAAAACACCTTTTAAGGGATCTCTATAATCTCTACATCAGCCGGTGATTTTTCTTTCAAATTATACTGTGATGTCCCACATTTAGGACACTCTGATAGAAATTCACATTCCTTCATATATATCATATAGTCATTCAGAAAGACATGCATTTTCTTGTATCCCAATCCCGTTAGGCATAGTATTTTCTTGGCCTTATAATGTGAATCTGGAAGATCGTTGTCTTTTGGAAGAATGTTTTTCAATAATTATAGCAGCTCTGTAAAACTTTTGTCACTCCATCCATGTTTCTCCTTAAGGATAATTAATATTAACATGTCTGAAAAAACTGTAAAATATATACAACCATGATACAAAGGTTTTTCAGTATCACCATATAGACGCACAACTGTCGGTTCTATCTCAATTTTTTCTGCTGCAATATCATGAATCATTTCTTCAATTCCATTAGAGTCACCATCTTGGAAATCAACATCATTAGTAGATCTGACATTCTGTCCAGTTTCAACATGAAAAATACAAGGGCTGTAACTCAGATTAAAACCATGACAAATCAGATCATCCTTGATCTCACTAATTTTCAACTTCTTCATATTCAAACATTTCAAGAATGGACATAAAAGAATGTCGTTGCTTGGAACATTTCATTTAGAAAATTCCAAAAAGGCATCAAAACCTTCCTCACATTCAATACTCATTCGATGTACCATAATCCAACTTCAACTCATTATTACCTATAACAAATATCAAAATTATACATCTTGTTAAGATATGCCAATTTTATATTTATATGAAAAATATCATAATTTGAATGTAAAACAATTTTGAAATATAAAACAAATATATACGTATTTGAAAAAGATGTGCATGGAAATAATTTTAAAATAAAATCTAGTTAGATGTAATAATTTTATATTTATATGAAAAATGAAATAATTTGAAAGTAAAAAAGTTTTGATAAAACAATTGGGAATAGATGTGTTAGTAATCAGGGATTGGGGAATATTCAAAGGAAATATTCTACTCAATTTCTATTGATAATAAAAAATTTATTCATCTCATAGAAAAGTGTACAATGAAATTATTATATGATGATGATAAAAAACCCATGAAAAATTTGTCAAATGGTGTGAGAGGAAAGTGTAATTTAGAATGAAAATCCTTTATAAAGAAGAAGTTGCTTTCCCATGAAGATGTTATCTCCAAATAAGTTGAAGTGGAGGAATTTAAAAACTATATAGACTGTCTGAAGTTAATATATGCCAATGGTTTCAATGGAACTGTTGGGATATATATATACCAATGGTTCAAGAACCGTTGGTATACGTGTTGTCCAGCATATAATCTATTCCAATGGTTTCATAGAAACCATTGGGATATATGTATAACAATGGTTCAATAACCACTGGCATACACTCTCTAGTATATAATTTATTGCAACAGTTTATGAAACCGTTGGTATATCCTCTTCACCTAGCAACAAAAAACGTACCCTCTTCACCCAACAACCATGAAGCACCGTACCCATCATCCTCATCCTGACTTCTAGAACCTGTACACATGACTTCCAGAACCTGTAAAGGGGGTGGGGATGTCCAGGGGGTGGGGGGATATCCAAGGGGGTGGAGGTGTACAAGGGGTGTCTAGGGGGGGCTGTCCAGTGGGGTGGGGGAGGTCCATGGGGTGGGGATATCCAGAAGGTGGGGCTATCCATGGGGGTAGGGGATGTCCATGGGGGGTAGGGGGTATCCAGGGGGTGGGGGCTGTCGAGGGGGTAGGGGGTGTCCAGGGGTGGGGGCTATCCAAGGGGGTAGGGGGTCTCCAAGGGGTGGGGGGCTATTCAGGGGGGGTGTCCAGGGGGGTTGGGGTGTCCAGGGGGTGGGGAGAGGGATTTCCAGAGGTTTGGGGCTATCCATGGGGGTAGGGGTGTCCAAGGGGGTGGGGGGGGGCTATCTAGTGGGTAGGGGGTGTCTAGAGGGTGGGGCTGTTGAGGGGGGTGGGGGCTATCCATGGGTGTGGGGGTGTCTGAGGGGGTGGGGGTTGTCCAAGGGGGTGGGGGCTATCCAAGAGGGTTGGGGGTGTCTAGGGGGGCGGGGGCTGTCTAGAGGGGGTGGCGAGTTGTCCAAGGGGGTAGGGGCTTTCTAGGGGGTGGGGGATATCCAGGGGGTGGGGGCTGTCCAAAAGGGTAGGGGTGACCAGGGGTGGGGGTCTCTCTAGGGGGTGGGGGCTATCCAGGGGGTAGGGAGTGTCCAGGGGGTGGGGGGGGGGGTTGTTCAGGGGGTAGGGGGTGTCTAGGGGGTGGGGGATATCCAGGGGGTTTCTAAGGGGGTCAGGGGTGTCTAGGGGGGTGGGGGCTGTCCCGAGGGGTGGGGTCGGGGGTGTCCATGGGGGTGGGACTGTCTAGGGGTTGGGGGCTATCCAAGGGGGTGGGGGCTATCCAAGGGTTGGGGACTTCCCAGGGGTAGGGGGAGTCCAGGGTGGGTGGGGGCTATCTAGTGGGTGGGGCTATCCAGCGGGTGGTGTCCAGGGGGTGGGGGCTATCCAGGGGGTAGGGGATTTCCAGGGGGTAGGTGGTGTCCAGGGGGTGGGGGTTGTCCAGGGGCGATAGGGGGTGTCCGGGGGGGGGATCTCTAGGGGTGGGGGCTATCCAGGGGGGTGGGGGTGGGGGTGTCCAAGGGGTGGGGGCTGTATAGGGGGGTGGGGGTGTCTAAGGGGGTAAGGGGTGTCCAGGGGTAAGGGGTGTCCATGGGGTGGGGGTTATCCAGGGGGTGGGGGGATTTCCATGGGGGTGGGGGGAATAAATTCCATGATAATGATTTAATGGTAGCACACACATGGAATTACACACACACACACGTGATAGAACACACACTGTAGCAATAAAAATCGTAGAAATTTCATGATATCACTAACATGGTTTATTTTACCAGAAAAGAACTTAGAATGGTATAAAAGAATACTATTACACTTATCGTAATCACAAGAACAATGATATAAAAATAATATCTCAAAACATAAATTTAAGGCATCACGAAAAATAAACAATGAAACTGAGGTGTGTGATGATTACTTGAGTGTTGTGAGTTGACCTGATAGATCCAGTGATAATAAAAATGATGAATGATGTTGAAAAAACGAGGTTGGAGGGCATGACTTCGAAGAATCCTTTCTAAGTTTTCTATGCGAGAGAGATGAGTCGCAAGTCGCTCGATCAAAGAAAACAGAATGACAGAACACGAGGCCCGATAAATTATTTAAAAGATTTATCACGACGGTTATTTAATAACTGACATGATAAACTATTTTTTTATGTTTATCACATCAGTTATTTAATAACTGACGTAGAAAATATTTTATCACATCAGTTATAAAATAATCGATGTGATAAATCACAGAGAATTGATTTATATCATCGATTATAAAATAATTGATGTGATAAAGAAAATCATGGTATTTTGTATGTCAGTTATAAAATAACCAACGTTATAAATCGATTCTTGATGATTTATCACGTCATTTATAAAATAACCGATGTGATAAAGCAATTTTTATAGCTTTGCACATCGCTTATATATAACTGACGTAAAAACCCCCAACGTCCTAAACCTTTTTGAAATAGTGTAAGCTCCTTCACTAAGTGATCCTTCACGGACTAAAATTCCTTTGCAAACTCAACTCTATCGCGAACGAACTCTTTCACAAACCACTTTCATCCTTAGTTGAATTCTCTCAATGATTATTCTCTCTGATCAACTTCGATCTACTTAACGAAGTGATTGTGGGTCCTTTATATAGGCATAGAAACCCATAAAACTTGCTAATCACAATTACGATTAAAATCTTTGAGGTGACCTCAAACTCATCACCTTCGACCGCAAATGATGATCATGCTTTGCGGTATGCATAAAAAAGTTGTCATACAAAATCCATTCCTTTATTGATTTTGCTTCTCGATTTTCGCATACTTGTTATGTAGTTCACATATCAAATCTCCTATGTGGTTAAGTTGGGTTTGATGAAATCTCACCACAAACTCTTTTAGGCTCTATGCGGTCCACCATTTTTGTTATACAGGAATCCTTCCTTTTCTAAACACTGAGAAATTGTGCTACCTTTAAAACTACTGCTTTGACACCAATCCTATTTGAACATTATCAACTGAATTTATAAATAAGCACAATCAACCCAAAAAGCTTAACTCACCACCGGAAGAGAATTTTTCCCAATAAGAAACAATCATATTTCCAAGTGCGACACAATAACTTTTTCCTCCAAGAGAATCTCCAATGTATTACAAAATTTTGGAGGAAGGTTACTCCACAATGGTGCATGAATATTAAAAAATTGCCCATGTATTGTATCATTTTTTACACCAAATGGAATATTTTGTGAATATTTTTATTTTTTAATGAAATATAACCATTATTATACAGATAAAAATGTAAAGATTAAAAAAATAGGGATGAGACGTATATAATGCAATGCTAAATTTGACACACCACTATAGAAAAACGTCATTTTGGTGGTGGGGATAACATCCATTAGAGCACCTATCACACACCAAAATGACATTTTCACATTAAAATGATGTACATTGAAGATAGTCTATGCTCATACCAACTCTATCTCACTCTTTCAATATTATGATCGTCTGAAAGATTATAAAATATAAAAAAATCTTAACCAGGGTTGGGTACCTTCACTATGATGGGTATCAACCATTGTCATCCATTGATAAATGTATAGTTATTGCATTGGTGCAGGGAGGGATAATAAACTCAAAAATACCTATATGCATGCAGGGAGGATCGAAATGGATACCTTCCAAACACCACCACAAACACACAACCATTAGGGTGCGCCTATGGGGCATCCATAAATGAATATTTAATGTATTCTTATGCAAATGTTTAGAAATTATAGACAAATATTTTTTAAATTTTGGAATTATTAGAAAATATATTTATATATTAAAAACAGCCAGGAAGGAGTTTTTTTAATATGTTTTTTGGAAAAAATATTTTTCTAAAAATGTATAGGTTAAAAATATTTTTAAAAATATCTACTAAAGATGATAGTCGTGATGCTGTCTTTCCCCTAAAATAAAAAAATTACTATATTGGTGTTATAAGCTTTCAAATCCACCTACTTGAAACTTAAAAATGTTCTAAGTATGTGACTTTGAAAGCATATAAAATATAAACTATAAGACCAATATAAATGAAACTTAGAAAATTGATTAACCATATAAGAAATAGTAAAAAATAAAAATAATTCTGTAACAAATGTTGATGAAAAATAATTTATAATCTTTCAAAGGAACCTACTTGAAACTTAAAAGTGTTTCAAGTATGTGACTTTAAAACCCTATAAAATATAAACTATAAGACCAATATAAATGAAACTTAAAATATGGATTAAAAATATTAGAAATAGTTCAAAATAAAAATAATTTCATAACCAATGTTGATGAAAAATAATTTACAAGCTTTCAAAGTCACTAACTTGAAACTTAAAAATGTTTCAAGTACGTGACTTTGAAAGCCTATAAAATATAAACTATAAGATCGATATAAATGAAAATTAAAACATGGATTAAACATATAAGAAATAGTTGAAAATAAAAATAATTTCACAAATAATATTGATGAAAAATAATTTATAAACTTTCAAAACCACCTATTTGAAACTTAAAAATGTTTCAAGTATGTGGCTTTGAAAGACTATAAAATATAAACTATAGGATGAATATAAATGAAACTTAAAACATGGATTAAACATATAAGAAGTAGTTGAAAATTAATTATCTAATTAGAAATATAATTATTAATTATATAATAATTAATTATATAATAATTAATTAGTTAATCACTAATATAATTATTAATGATTAATTATATAATTAATTATTTAATTAGTAATATCATTATTAATTATATAATAATTAATTAGTAACATAATTAATTATTATATAATTATTAATTATATAATAATTAATTATTTAATTAGTAATATAATTAGTAATTATAAAATAGTTAATTAGTTAATTAGTAATATAATTATTAATTATTAATTATTAATTATACAATAATTAAATAGTTAATTAGTAATATAATTATTAATTAGTTAATTATTAAAATAATTTTTATTTATAATAATTAATTATTTAATTAAAAATATAATTATTAATTATATAATAATTAATTAGTTAATTAGTAATATAATTATTAATTATATAATAATTAATTAGTTAATTAGTAATATAATTATTAATTATATAATATTTAATTAGTTAACTTGTAATATAATTATTAATTATGTAATAATTAATTAGTTAATTAGTAATATAATTAATAATTAATAATTAATTAGTTACTTAGTAATATAATTATTAATTATATAATAATTAATTGGTTATTTAGTAATATTATTATTAATTATATAATAATTAATTAGTTAATTAGTAATATAATTATTAATTATATAATTGTTAATTAGTTAATTAGAAATAAAACTATTAATTAAAATTAATCATTAAAATTATTAATTATTAATATTACTAGTTAACTAATTAATTATTATATAATTAATAATTAATAATTAATAATTATAGTTAATAATTATCTTTCTAATTAAGTAATTATTTATTATTTATTAATTATTAATTATATTAATATTTAACTAATTAATTATTATAAATTATAAATTATAAATTATAAATTATAATTATAGTTAATATTTATATTACTAATTAATTATTATATAATTTATAATGATATTACTAATTAAATAACTAAATAATTAATAATAATTATATTACTGATTAAATAATTAATTATTATATAATTAATAATTATATTAAATTAACTAATTAATTTTTAACTATTTCATATATGTTTAATCCTTATTTTAATTTTCATTTATATTGGACTTATAGTTTATATTTTATAGGTTTTCAAAGTCACATACTTGAAATATTTTTAAGTTTCAAGTTGGTGGCTTTGAAAGCTTATAAATTATTTTTCATCAACATTTATTACAAAATTATTTTTATTTTTGACTATTTCTCATATGTTTAATCCATGATTTAAGTTTCATTTATATTGATCCTATATTTTATTTTTTATAGGATTTTAAAGTCACATACTTGAAACATTTTTAAGTTTCAAGTAGGTAGATTTGAATGCCTATAAATTATTTTTCATCAATATTTGTTATGAAATTATTTTTATTTTTGAATATTTATTATATGTTTAATCCATGTTTTAAGTTTCAATTATATTGGTCTTATAGTTTATATTTTATAGGCTTTCAAAGTCACATACTTGAAACATTTTTAAGTTTCAAGTAGGTGGCTTTGAAAGCTTATAAATTATTTTTCATCAACATTTGTTACAAAATTCTTTTTATTTTTGACTATTTCTTATATATTTAATCCATGTTTTAAGTTTCATTTATATTGGTCTTATAGTTTATATTTTATAAGCTTCCAAAGCCACATACTTGCAACATTTTTACATTCTAAGTAGGTGACTTGGAAAGCTTATAAATTAATTTTCATTAACATTTTTTATGATTTTTCTTATTTTCAACTATTTGTTATATGTTTAATTAATTTTTTATGTTTCATTTATATTCATCTTATAGTTTATGTTTTTTAGTCTTTCAAAACCACGTGCTTAAAACAGTTCTAAATCCCACATCGGAAATGCAGAATGTTCTACGTAGGAAACGGAGAACCAGAATCTCAAACCAAAAATATAGAATGATTTTCAGAGAAAGCCTTCTCATAAAAAGGAGCCCTAGGTGAGAGATTCTATCAGTATTTTTTTTATTTTAACAGAAAGGAGACATTGTGGTTTCTGCCTTTCGGCTTATCTCGAAAGGTGGCAGTGCCACTGATGCCTTTAGTACATATTTTTTAAAATATTTTTAACCTATACATTTTAAAAAATAATAATTTTTCCACAAAACATGTTAAAAAAACTTATCGAAAAGTGGATCTACACCTCAGACCTTTCTATATGACCACCCTCATGTCCCGGGCGGTCACGCTACAATTTTGCGTACGTTGACTGTGTGTTATCCCAAACACAGAGCAATGTAAGCGCATTCAAATCTTTTCTTGATTATGAAGGTCATGCTAAAACAAGAGAAGCACAAAAACTAAGAAACATTTAGCTAATTGATTGGAAATTTTAGATCACATAAATGTTTATATTTTTTGAAATAAATGTGTGGTTTCATTATATAAATAGGGAAAAATAAAGTCTGGGTTTTTATTCCTTCGAGTTTCCAAAATCCATTTAATATAATCATGGTAATTGTAAACTGGGTTAAAATTTTTCACAGACATTAATGAATTTACTGTTTCACCGCAAGTGCATTCTGATCAGCGAGGTTGCTTGCTAAGGGCCACTCCAACCCAAAACGCCATTTTGCAGTAGCTTTACTTCATTTTGAAGTATCAACAGTAAAATTCACTCCAACCTACTTACTTCATTTTCCACTTCAAAAAGAATATTCTTTGAATATTCCTCTTTTTATATTTTTTATTATTACTTTTATTCAACACATTGTATTAAAATTCATATTTTTCATAAAATTAACCAATGTGATATATTATGATATTTAATAAGTGTAATAATTAAAAAAATGATATTGATTAATAATTAAATTAAATTAAATTTGAAATCTTTATTTAATAATATCAATTTAAATATAATAAATTATGCTTTATTTTCATTATACATTAATATAATGTATTTTGTTTTTTAATTTTTCTTTATTATGTATCATTATTTTTTATTTATTTATTTACAATATAATTTTAATTTATGAAATGTGTATTTTGAACTAATTATATGATTATAATTTTAATTATAATTACATGTGTGTTATTTTATTAATTAATTGATTTTTTTTTAAAATAGTTATATAATAATTATTTATTTATATATATTAAAAAAACAAGTTTAATATAATAATAAAATTAACTGCATAGTTAATTAATGATTAAATTAAATTAAACTTGTACTTGTTATTTAATAATATAAAAATAAAATAAAATAAAAATATATGCTATTTAAAATGATATTCAATTAAAAATGCAGAAAATTACAATGGATATTCGATTACAATTAATTTTCTAAATCATCGTATCACTGCCATAGATGATCGATTAATGCATTTAGAAGTTCAATATGAGCATCCTTATCCTTTATTATTCTATGCTAACTGAGTAAGTGTTGAAATCAAACATTTTTATCTATCGTTATCTCAACAGTTGGAGTTGGAACTTCCATCGCATCATTAATTAGAGTATTCAAATCAATTTCATCCTTAATTATCATATTGTGCATGATGATGCATGTAATCATTATATAATGTAATACATGTTTTCTCCAAAAACATGTAGGTCCTGCGATGATTGTAAAGCGTATCTGTAAAATCCAAATTCCCATTCCACATCTTTTCTACATGCTTTTTACCTCATTGAAAATTATTTCTTCTTCGCACTATGTGGCTCATGAATACTTTGCACAATTAAAGACCACTTTGGATATATATTATCATCCAATTAATATCCCATATCATATTATTTTCCTTGAATGACATAATGAGCAAGAGGAGCAATACCTTGAGCGAGATTAGAAAACAAATGAGATTATTCAAGCACATTGATGTCATTATTGGTACCCGACATACCAAAATATGCATGCCATATCTAAATATCATAATCAGTCACTGCTTCTAGAATAATAGTTGGGGATCCATAACTTCTTGCATATTTCCAGCCCTTGCCGTAGAACAATTTTTCTAATTCTAATGCATACAATCCAAACTACCTAACATTCCTGGAAAACCATATTCTTGAACAATATAAAGCAATCTTGAAATATCATTTTCATTAGGTGATCGAAGGCATTGCTTTGCAAAAATCCCAAAAATAGCACGACAAAATCTTTTTAAACATTCAATTGTAGCAGAGTCACCAATTTTAACATATTCCTCAGTAGCATCAACTGGGAGGCCATATTCCAACATCAGAAACACGACTGTTAATTTTTTCAAAGTTAATAATCCAAGTCTACCAAGCACATCACATCTTTATTGAAAGTAATGACCATGTGCTTTAACTGCATCAACAATACAAAGAAAAATACTTTGATACATTCTATATCATCAATGGAACAATGTCACATTATATCGTGGATTTCTAGAAAAATAATCATCATAAAAATTATGATCTATAGAATCACGATCGTGATTGATAACTACATTCCCCAAGATGGATCCATCATGAGCAGACTGGTCATTGTATTTTCTATAATAATGTTCCATCATCATATTGTTCATATGCACTGTTCGATGTACTGCTTCTTACATCTCTTCAAATGAATTTTTTGCCACATCATTGGATGAAGATAAAGAAGAAGATGGAGATGATGATGATGAAATTTCAAAATGAATATCAGATGGATCTCCAGTATTGTAATTCATTTTGGTACTCTTATCGAGCATCTATTCTCAAGAAGTAATACAATAATGCTTTTATATTGAGAAATCAAATGGAATAAATATAAAATCATGATAAGGTTGGATGGAGATGAAATCCATCCAATGATTGAGATCAATATGAAATCCATCCAATGGTCATGATGGATATGAAATCATGATAAGGTTCGATAAAGATAAAACTCATCTGACGACTATGATCAAAATAAAATCTAACGGATGGCTGAGATCGTAGTGATATCATGATAAGGTTGAAATAAATATAAAACTCATCTGACGGTTCATTTCAAAATGAAATCCATCCAACAGTTGTGATAGAGGTGTAATCACGATAAGGTTGGATAGGGAATAAATCCATCCAAAAATTGAGATCAATATAAAATTCATCCAACAATCCATTTTTTATACTCTAAATGTTAAAAATGAGTGAAATTTAATTTAAATGTGAATATATCAAAAAAATATTAAAATAATGAATAAGAGTTATTAATTATATAAATTTTAAAAAATTAAAAATGAATACTTAAAATGAAAATGAATAAAAATATTAATTATGAAAATTAAAACTGTATTAAAAACATGAAATGTTAATAAATAAATATGTATAAATAAAAATTTAAAAGGGATATGTGATCATGATAAGGTTCGATAAAGCTAAAAATCATCTGATGGGTGTGATCAAAATAAAATCTAACGGATGGCTAAGATCATAGTGATATCATGATAAGGTTGATATAAATATAAAACTCATCTGACAGTTTATTTCAAAATAAAATCCATCCAATGGTTGGGATGTTGGTGCAGTCATGATAATGTTGGATGATGAAAACATCCATCCAATGATTGTGATTAATATGAAATCCATCTGATGATCCATTTTTTCTAATTTAATGTTAAAAATGAGTGAAATTTAATTAAAATATGAATATATCAAAAAAATATGAAATGAATGAATAAGAGTTATTAATTATATAAATTTAAAAAATAAAATAAAAACGAATACTTAAAATGAAAATGAATACATATATTATTTTTGAAAATTAAAGTTGTATTAAAAAATGAAATTTTAATCATTGAATGTTTATAAATAAATATTAAAAATGTATATGAGATCATGATAAGGATGGAAGAGGATGAAATCCATCCAATGATTGAGATCAAAATGAAATATGTCTAACAATCGGGATGAATATGCGATCATGATAAGGTTAGATAAAGTTATAACCCATCCGACGATTGTGATCAAAATGAAATCCATTTTTATGGTTGGAATTGCAGTGAAATCATGATAAGGTTGACACAAAGATAAAATTCATCTAACGGTTCATATCAAAATGAAATCCATCCAATGGCTGAGATAAAGGTCCATTCTTGATAAGGTTGGATGATGAAGAAATCTGTACAGCGATTGAGATCAATATGAAATTCATCCAATTATATATTTTTTATAATTTGGATATGAATTATCTGTCATAATCCCTATAAATAACTATCAGTTTCATTCCACCCAAATGTTCATCCCCTTCGTTTCACCAATACATTCCTAAAACTATTTTTTTTAGAAAGAGATGGTTTCTCAGTCTTCTATATACTCCGTTGGTGAAGGTATACTCTTATGTGAGGTGTAAATGAACATTTCACAAGATCTTATTACTAGTGTTTTCCAGTAATCTGATTGTTTTTGGTCTCACATCTAAAATTCATACAATAAAGGCAATAATGAGGGCTGAGAACTTCAAAGCAAAAGATCGTTGCAGTGTCGAATACAAGCTATCGAGAAGGCTGTGAAGAAATTAAATGGATGCATCAGGCAAGTTGAAAATATGAATCCTAGTGGTGCATCAGAACAATATATTGTGAGTAGTTTATTATGTTTCTCTTTTATGTTTATATATGCAAATACATAACATTAGCATTGAATTTTTTCTAACTAGATCGAGCAAAAATCTTACTTATACAAGATCCCACGTGCAAGAAAGGATTTAGGTTTGATCATGTATGGAGCACAGTAATGTTTTAAAAAAAATTAAAATATGGTGAATTTATTTCAAGAAAAAAACCTTGAAAATAGAACTATGTATCATTAGAGTCAAATAATCCAACTCCTGATTCTTATCCTGCAGATTCTCCTGGCTTGTCATCATTTTTGCTGAACGTGGATCTTTTTCTACACGACCCGATTAGAGTGAAGAAATCTAAATTAAAAAGAAAAAATGATGAAAAGTCTCAAGGGATCATTGAAACTTTGAAAGAATAAAATCAGTGGATTTTAGAGATGTTGGATAAGTCAATAAAATAATAGATGGAAATTGAAGAAAAGATAATTACTTTCAAAGAGTTTAAAGAGGAAAATAAAATTTTGTCACTCAATCCGAATAAAATCAATTATCCGAATGTGTGTGCTTTTATTCAAGGTGAACAAGCACAGATTATACAGAAAAGAGGAGGCCAACTTCATTAACCACCTGATCCTTTTCAATCACCTTCAACATCCATTTTTTTAATATTATAACATCGGTGGAAGCAATGCCAATTTACCAGATTATTAGATTGTCATTTTATACCTTTCATTATTTTTTGTTAGTCAGTTTAACGCTGTTGTTGTAATGTTAAATTTTTGTTATCTACTGTGTTCGGTGTGTTATGTTCTGATTATTACACATTATTATGTTTTTTATTTAATCTTGTACTTGTTTGTGTAAACATGTATGTTTGTATCTTGTCTTGTTTTTTGCAAAAATATACTTATAATAAACACACACACACACACACACATATATATATATACTAATAGGTTCAATTCTAATGTATAATTTTTTTATAAACCAATATCATATAGTATTTCAATTTTCAATTTATTTAATTACTATATATTATTAATATAAATCAACATAAATGCAATATATAATTTATTATATTATATATGTATTTTTCACTAAATATATGATTATTATTATATAAATTTTATTATGTATATATATAAATAACCAATTAAATAAAATAATTATGAATAAATAATTTATTTATTTGATTAAAAATTGCAAAAAAATAAGATTAATAATAATATTTTTCATATATTAAAATAACATTTATAATATTTATGAAAAAAATAAAAAATTGAATATTCAAATATAAAAATTAATTAAATATAGTAATTAAAATATGAAGTATTCAAATATAATGAATAAAATAAATATAAACTATTTATTATAAAGATAAACTTAGTTGAAATTAAAAAAAAAGTGGGATAGCACAGCTACATTGAAGTGCCAAATATGGCCTTCACTGTAGAAAATATGCATTTTAATGTGGGAAATGGTGATGGGTTGGAGCCTAATTTACTCTAAAATGTCATTTTTTTGCTGCAATAGAGATGGTATAATGCAGCGGGATCCTGGTTCTAGAAATGGTTGCAAATTTCTAGACATCTTCGCACCAGTAAGTTTTCAACTTCCATTCACCTGGAGGCTAAGGGCAGTTTTATTTATTTATTATCCTATCCCATTCTCTTGGATTTTCTTTCTTTTTTCATGCAGTAAGAAAATCCTAGACAAGGATCAAGTATAATTGGTCAGTTTTCCTAACAAAGAGAAGGGTATCACTCCAGAATATTTCAAACTCAACAAAATGCACTTGGCTAATTGTACACCCTAATCCCCTCCCTGAGTTTTTATAAATTTCATGATTGTGTTTTTCAGTTGTTTTTTTTATTTTCTATCATATGGATTAACCTACTCTTCCAATTTCCACGTAGTTATTATTGTTAGATTTTGTTCAACCATTGATACCATAGGGGAAAAAGAAAAATAAAAAAGCAAGGAGAAGGAAAACACTTTACTGTGGCTTTGTCATTGTATTCTATAAAAATGTTTCATCAAGTAACATAATAACCTATGAAATAACTCTAACTAGTTTTGTGTACTAATCATGGAATGGTATTGTTTGATAATCAATGATGTCATGTTCTATATCCTTAACGGTGGAGGGGATCAGAGCTTTGTGTGATATGGCATTACACATGATTTTCATAGAAAATTCTTAGACCACATTTTTAGGGTGAAGTCGATAAAAAAGTAAGGTATATATTAATTGCAACTTAGAATTAGGCTATGTTAAAAATAGATAAAATTATATGCACACACATAAATAAAATTTATGTGGTTCACTTTCAAAGTTGGTAATTACATCCAAGAGCTATTGTATACGATGATATTGTGCCCACTACTTTGCGTTACTCCATTTATGAATTGGTTTATTACTAATTTAAAATTATCATTGCCTCTTCGTGTCAATACTCACTCTCTATAACACAATTATAATAATAATGCACAAAATATCTATGTAAAATAATGGTCATTGATTAGAAACACCAAATCGGGTGATGTTTGGAAATGTGAAGTCTGTTTTCAAGTTCTGATTCAAACGTTCAAAAGAAGAAACTTCAGAATTTATGTTTCAGCCTATGCTCAAACTAGAATATGCATATGTCCAATGGAGGTAGTGATTTGGAAGTTATTTTTCATAACCTGGTGTAGTGATAGTCGGTGTTTTGGATGATGGAATCGTGGAAGTTGCGACATACGTAATGGTTCTCTGATGATGATACGTAAGGGTCTTCCAGGAAGTTTTGTGGAAAAGGGGATACGTAAGATTCATCATAATGATATGTAAGAGTAACCATTCATTAGATGTTTTTTATTGTGGTTGGGTGAACTACAAGAAATAAGAGGTTACCGTGACAAAAGGTAGGTCATCTGCATGTTTTGGAAGGCGGTGGTGCCGGTTGACTGGCTAGGCCCTACTATAATGGTGGGGTGAGATCACTTGTAAACATGTCTTGCGACTATTGATTAGTAATTTGAGAATTGGATGGCTTGTCAATTAACCTTGTAATCCTTGTAACTTTCATGAAATGAAAAGTGAAATAGTGTTCTCTCGTGGATGTAAGACTAACTCCTGAACCACACAAATTTTTGTTGTCCATTTCTTGTATGATTTATTTATCTTGAATGTTTTGTTTTCTCAAGCTATGTTTATTTAAAGTGTGTATGAGCAGATAATTCCGATGTGGTTTGTCTTCTCGAGTTTTGGTACATTGGCACACGGGGTTCCTTCCGGTCTCGGAAGTTTTTCAGAGATTTGTTTTCACTTGTGTAAGTTCTGGTGGTTTAACTTTCGGTGATCAGTAGTTTGTAAATCCCAAATAGTGTTATTAGATCTTTGTGGTTCAACAAGGCTCGATAACAGACTCTCAAGAAAATTTATTATCTTGACATTTTTGATTCATTGGGAGTTAATTGTTTTACAAGGTATGATGTCGAAAGAAGGCAAGGTCTGGATAGACAGATTTTTCGGGTCAAGTTTTGGATTCTAAAGGATGTAGATGGAGGAATATCTGATTCAGAAGGGCCTTAAGGTTCTCTTGAAAGGGGTTAAACTAGAAGCAGTGGAAAAATTGAATTGGGAAAGGATGGATAGAAAGACACTTGAATTGATTCAGATGTCATTGCCATGAAATATTGCTTATAACATCAAGGAAGTGAAGATCAGAGTGTATCCAATGAGAATACAATAACTATGGATGAGGTTTTCATGACGAGGAGGCTATTCGGCATGAGGATGTCAAAAGGAAGACCAAAAACTGGTCACTTGAACGAATTCAACATGATTTAGAGTCACCTCGAATAATTTAAAGTTCACAGAAGATGTGTGGGATCTGTTGCTGGTATCATTGCTATCAGAATCACGGGACGCAATGGTAACTACTGTAAGTAATTCTTGTGGGAAATTGGACCTAATGTTTTGTTGCGGAAATTCTGGGAGTCATAGGGACAAAAAAAGTTTGCAGATGAAGAAAAGGTGGAAAAACAATAGAATGAGAAAAAGGTCAAAAAACACAGAGATTTACGTGGTTTGGGAAATGATCCCTACATCCATGGAGAGGAAGAATACTTCACTCATTTTAGGAGCACAATTTTTCACACATAGAATCCCTAGCTCGAATGATCTAATAAAGAAGACAATGAATTGTTTTACTAATTACACAGTAAGTCCACCGTGCTACAGTGCTACAACCACCCAAACCCACATTGCTACAGTACCACAACCACCCAAGTTCAAACTGCTATAGTGTTGGTGGAAAAAATAGTAATGCGAAATGGGTGGGCCTGGACAGGGGCGAGACATGTGTTTGAGTCTACGTGGGTTTGTTTGCAATAGCCTACATAAGCCTGCCAATATCCCACAGGCTTGACCATATTTAAAAAAAATACTATTTATAATTGTTAAAACCTATTTTATTATTTTATTATTTTGGGTATTTCTGAGTCCCACATCAGAATACTCCTGTATGTATTCCGTTTTCTCAATCTATAAAAGTAAGCCTCTACCTCACCTTGAGGTAAGGAGATTTCCTCTTTCACATGGTATCAGAAGGAAACTATTCCCCCCCCCATATGATTTTTGTCCATCCTATGCTTTATTCCTACGACCCCTCTCCCCGCAGCGCCCCTCCATTCCGCAGCGCAGCTCTTCCTGCAACCGCCACTCCCACGACTTCCTGTTGAAGACCGGCCATGCGTCCTCCTCTGTGCGCTCCCGCTGGAACTCTTCCGGATGTGCACCTCCGGACCGCTCGGCAACACCTAGCCTGATGACCCGTCACGACTCCCGGCTCACCTCCAACGGCTCCCGCCCTACCCGCCACCATTTCTGACTCCCACACCTTCCAACTCCCACATCTCCATTAAACCTCCCCTCCCCTCAAACTTCTAACGTGGCTCCCAGCCTTCACCCACGACACCCCTCCTGATCGTCCCAACGTCACAAAAATCTCCTAGTAGTGCTCTCGCCTCATCACGCCTAGCCTGGCCTCCCGCCTACTGTTCCTGATGCCCTACTCATCCCGACCACATCCATCAATGTGGGTAACCCCGAACCGGTGCGGGTTCAACCCACCTTGGCTAGAATAATCTTGGGCTCAACCCGCATTGGCCCACTTCTTTAACGGGCAAAATTTTTAGGCCCACCCCGCTCTGCATCATCCACATACCCACAAAGCCCACGGGCCACGATCCAGTTTTTCATCACTAGGAAAGAAGTCCACAAAGCTACAATTACGGTTTCCTCCAAAGTTCAAGATGCTACAATATCCTGTCGCATACTACTACAACAAGTTTTCACTACTGCAGTTTTATGTCGGTGTCCCTGGTCGGACCTTCTACATTGAGTCAACATTGATGCAGTTCCCAAAATTTAGGTTGGGGGTCGAAGATAACTAGAAATTTGGATTAGGGACGCATTGCCCCCTGCAACTCTGAATGACCTCACCGTAGAGGTCAAACCACAAAGTTTCAGTCTGGTGTGGAGCCTTGACCGCTAGCATTCGTCCCAACTTCATCGAAAATGGATCGGACTACACCATTCCTATAGTGAGTCAACATTGAGGTAGTTCCCAAAATTTGGGATGGGGGCTAAAGACCCCCGAAGTAGGGAAGCGTGGCCCCTTGTAACCCCGAACAACCTCACTGCAGAGGTTGAACCATAGAGTTTCGGTCTGGTGTGGAGTCTTGACTGCTAGAATTCGGCCCAACCTCATCCAAAATGGATCAGACTACACCATTCCAACATGTTTGAGGATGTTATAGATCTCATTTTGAATAAAGAACTCAGACGTAGGAAAGTCCAAACACTTTCTAGAACTTCATTCAATGGAGAGAAGTTGGGTAGATTCAATCCTCATTGCTACATACCTTATAAACCACCTTCCTTCTTCTATCCTTCAGGGGGAGACTCTTTTTTAGGATATGTTCTCCTCTCTCCCTACTCACTCCCTTTCACTTAAGGTGTTTGGATGCCTCTGTTATGTTCGTGACACTCGTCCCTACCTCTCCAAACTCTCTCCCAAATCCCTACGGTGCATCTTCCTTGGCTATTCCCACACATAGTGCAGATATCGTTGCTTCTCATCGAACCTACATAGGCATGTCATCTCTGTTGACATCTCATTTGTTGAGAGTTATCTATTATCCCTTCCCCCTCCTCATCCTGACTCTGCCATTGATGATTGAATTCCACTCATCATCCACTCTCCTCCAGTGTCTCCCCCTACTGATAACCATTTTGGTAGGGTCTACTCTCGTCGTACATCAATTGTATCCCTCATCTTGGACAATGACATCATCATCCCCACTTCGTTTGACGCTCCTGCCCCGACACCAGAAAACTTTCCCATCGCACTTCGAAAAGGTACTCACTCTTGTTAGGAGACTCCTCTATTTACATTTTTATACAGGGTTCTATCAGCTCTGGAGATGGTATCTATTCCCCGCACAGTTGGTGATACAAAATCCCACCCAGGGTGGCTAGAAGCAATGCGAGATGAATTGCAGGTTCTGGAAGAAAACCATACTTGGGACCTTGTCCCCCTTCTGACAGGAAAACAGGCAGTTGGCAGTAAAAGGATTTACACAGTCAGACTTAATCCTGATGGCACTTTCCATCGACTCAAATCTCACCTTGTGGCCAAGGGCTTCGCACAGACTTATGGTGCTGACTATTTTGATACCTACTTTCCAGTTGCCAAGATGGACTCCGTTATATTATCCATCTCTCTGGCCACCCATAATCACTGGCCTCTTCATCAACCTGATGTCAAGAATGTCTTCCTCCATGGTTTTCTTAAGGAAGAGGTTTATCTGCAGCAGCCCCCCATATTTTGTGCCTCCGGCGCCGAATCTCAAGTCTGTCGACTAAGACACTCTCTTTACGATATCAAGTAGTCTCCTCATTCTTGGTTTGGCCACTTTAGCACTATTTTCAATGACTTTGGGCTCTCTCATAGCATGAAGGACCACACCGTGTTCTATAGGATGACATCCACTGGCTATATCATGTTGGTCTTTTATGTGGATGATATCATCATCATCAGGGGCGACTCTAATGGTATCACCCACCTGAAGGGAAATATTAACCATCACTTCCACATTAAGGATCTCATCCCTCTCACATACTTATTAGGTATCGAGTTATCCTATTATCCAAAAACCATCTTACTCTTCCAAATGAGATATGTGTTAGATATTCTGCACGATGTTGGGATGACATAGGCCACTGTTGTGGACACTCCTCTAGAGCCTGGGGAATGGTCTCTCTATGACTCTTCAAAACTGTATTCACACCCATGGAGGTACTGTCGATTGGTGGGAAAACTCAATTATCTCACCATGACTCTTCTAGACATTGACTACGCTGTTGGAAAAGTGATCCAATTCATGGAGCATCTGAACACCTCTCAGTGGGATGATGTCCTCTGCATCGCCAAATACATCAAGAGAGATCATGCATACTGTTTTTGCTACTCCCACCATGCTCAACTAAATATTGAGGCCTTTTGTGATGCTGACTATGCCGGTTTCCTTGCTACCCAGAAATCTACTTCTGGATTTGTCGTGTTCTTGGCAAGCAACCTCATCTCCTGGCACAACAAGAAACAGACTGTAGTCTCTCGATCCAGTACGGAGTCTGAGTATCGTGCCCTGGCCATCTTCACCATGGAGATCATTTGGCTTCAACATCACCTCTAAGATCTTGGCTTTCCTCCATAGACATCTGATCCCATCTTGTGTGACAACCAGGTCACCACCAATATTGCTTCGAATCCTATCTTCCATAAACGCCCGAAGCATATTGAGGCGGACTGTCACTTTCTTTGCCACCACCTGGAGCACAATCATGTAAAATTTAGCCACATCCATAAAATAGACCATCTTGACGAAATCTTCACCAAAGGACTCTTAGGGGCTCATCTAGCCTTACTAAGGTCCAAGATAGGGCATCCATAGCATCAGTGACCCAACTTGAGGGGGAGTGTGACTGGTCTTGTCTGATGTCGTCTTTATTTTTTGTGGGACTCGTGGTCCAAGCTAGGCATGTCCATCTTGAGGGGGAGTGTTAAACACTATTTTATTATTTTATTATTTTGGATATTTCCGAGTCCAACATCGGAATACTCCTGTATGTATTCCATTTTCTCAATCTATAAAAGTAGGCCTCCGCCTCACCTTAAGGTAAGGAGATTTCCTCTTTCACAATAATCATTTAAATATTGTATATTTTTCTCATTATTAATGGTATCTGTGGGGAGGATTTTGGATTGAAAATAACCAGAGTTTTTGGGGATGTGATGAAATATTTTTATATGGGTTAATAGTGCCATGCGACAATGCCGATGTGGTGGGGAATTGTTGCGATGCAAAGTAGGTGAGTGATCAGTGAGGGGTGATGAATGATAATTTTGTTTGTGTGGTGATGCGAATGATTGGACCTATGAATGAACGACGACTCTCTGTGTAACAACTAGTTTCAGATGAGGCTATTAGAGTTCTCATCAAGTCCTTTTCTATTTTTTTTAATAACATAATAAAATTAAATAATAACAAAATTAAATCAATCAAAAAAAAATTATGACTATAATAACTCTTTTAGAATTGAAACCATATGCAGGTGAGATGAGTTCCATTTTTCGAGAGGCGGGATGACACACCATGTGAATATGGTTAATAATTACTATATAAATATTTTAATATCATATTAAAATAATAAATATAGAGCTATTTAAAATTCACATGTGAATTAATGGTGAATTAGTATGCCCATTATGGTGAGAAATCTTATGTGAAGGTTTAATCATGATTTTTTGTTAAAAAAAATAAAATGTTAAAGAAACATATATTGTAACAATATTTTTTTAAAATCAAGCTCGCGGGTAACCTCGCACCGGTGCAGGATCAACCCACCTTGGCTAGCATCCTCTCAGGATCAACCCGCATTGGCCCACTTCTTTAACGGTCAAAATTTTTATTCCCACCCCACACTACATCCGCCCCATACCTGCAAATCCCACAGGCTGCATGCCGGTTTTGCATCACTAGGCAAGAAGTCTGCCAAGCTATAGTGACAGTTGCCTCCAAAGTCCGAGATGCTACAATATCCTATCGCATGCTACTAAAATGAGTTTTCATTGCTGCAGTTTCATGTCGGTGTCACTAGTCGGACCTGCTACATTGATTCAACATTGCTGTATTTCCCAAAATTTAGGCTGGGGGTCGAAGACCCCTAGAAATTTAGAGTAGGGACACGTTTCCCCTTGAAACTCCGAACGAACTCACCGCAGAGGTCGAACCACAATGTTGTGGTCTAGTGTGGAGTCTTGAGCGCTAGAATTCATCCCAACTTTATCCAAAATGGATTGGACTACACCATTACTACAATGAGTCAACATTGATGCATTTCCCAAAATTTGGGCTGGGGGTTGAAGACACCCGGAGTAGGGACGTGTTTCCCCTTATAACCCTGATAAACCTCACCATAGAGGTCAAACCACAGAGTTGCGGTCTGGTGTGGAGTCTTGAATGCTATAATTCGGCCCAACCTCATCCAAAACGGATTAGACTGCACCATTCCAACATGTTTGAGGATGTTAGAGATCTTATTTTGATTAAAGAACTCAGACGCAGGAAAGTCCAAACACTTGATGAAACTGCATTCAGGGGAGAGAAGTTGGGGAGATGAAATCCTCATTGCTACATACCTTATAAACCACCTTCCTTCTTCTATCCTTCAGGGAGAGACTTCTTTTTAGTATATGTTCTCCTCTCTCCCTCCTCACTCCCTTTCACTTTAGGTGTTTGGATGCCTCTGTTATATTCGTGACACTCATCCCGACCTCTCTAAACTCTCTCCCAAATCCCTATGGTGTATCTTCCTTGGATATTCTCACACTCAGTGTGGATATCGTTGCTTCTCATCGGACCTATGGAGGTATGTCATCTCTGATGACGTCTCATTTTTTGAGAGTTCTCTATTCTTCCTTCCTTCTCCTCATCCTGAATATTCCATTTATGATTTCCTTCATCTCATAAGAAACTCTCCTCCAGTGTCTCCCCCTACTGATACCCATTTTGGTAGGGTCTACTATCATCATCCATCAACTATATCCCTCATCTTGGCCAATGACATCGTTTTCCCCACTTTGTTTGACGATCCTTCCCCGACACTAGATGACTTTCCCATCGCACTCTGAAAAGGTACTCGCTCTTGTTAGGAGACTCCTCTATTTACATCTTTATACAGGGGTCTGTCAGCTTTGGAGACGGTATCTATTCCCCACACAGTTAGTGATATAAAATCCCACCCATGGTGGCTAGAAGTAATGCAATATGAATTGCAGGCTCTGGAAGAAAAAAATACTTGGGACCTTATCCCCCTTCTAGTGGGAAAACGAGTGGTTGGTAGTAAAAGGATTTAAACAGTCAGACTTAATCCCAATGGCACTATCCATCGACTCAAAGTATGCCTTTTGGCCAAGGGCTTCACACAGACATATGGTGTTTACTATTTTGATACCTACTCTCCAGTTTCCAAGATGGACTCCATTGGATTATCCATATCTCTGGCCACCCATCATCATTGGCCTCTTCATCAACTGGATGTCAAGAATGTCTTCCTCCATGGTTTTTTTGTGGAAGAGGTTTATCTGCAACAACCCCCCAGATTTTGTGCCTCTGATGCCAAATATCAAGTCTGTCGACTACGCCGCTCTCTTTACGATCTCAAGCAGCCTCCTCGTGCTTGGTTTGTCTGCTTCAGCACTGTCGTCACTGACTTTAGGATCTCTCGTAGCATGAAGGACCACACTGTGTTCTATAGGATGACATCCTCCAGCTACATCATGTTGGTCGTTTATGTGGATGATATTATCATCACCGGGAGAGACTCTGATGGTATCACCCACCTGAAGGGACATCTTCACCATCAATTCCACATTAAGGATCTCAGCCCTCTCACATACTTCTTAGGAATAAAGGTCTCCTATTATTCGGACATCATCTTCCTCTGCCAAAGCAGATATGCGTTGGATATTCTACACGATGTTGGGATGACATGGGCCACTATTGGGGACACTCTTCCGGAGCCGGGGGAATGGCCTCTCTATGAATATTTAGAAATGTATTCACACCCAGAGAGGTACCTTTGACTAGTGGGAAAACTCAATTATCTCACCATGACTCTTCCAGACATTGACTGTGCTGTTGGAAAAGTGAGCCAATTCATGGAGCATCCGAACACCTCTCAGTGGGATGCTATCCTCCGCATCGCCAAATACATCAAGAGAGATCCTGCACGTGGTTTTCACTACTCCCACCATACTCATCTAAATATTGAGGCCTTCTGTGATGCTGACTATGATGGTTGCCTTAATACCCAAAAATCTACTTTTGGATTTGTCATGTTCTTGGAAAGCAACCTAATCTCCTGGCGCAACAAGAAATAGACTGTAGTCTCCCGATCTAGTGCGGAGTCCGTGTACTGTGCCCTGGACATCATCACCATGGAGATCATTTGGCTTAGAACATCACCTCCAGGAGCTTGAATTTCCTCCGTAGACATCTGCTCACATCTTGTGTGAGAACCAGGCCGTCGCCAAGATTGCTTCAAATCCTGACTTCCATGAACACACAAAGCTTATTGAGGTGGACTGTCACTTTCTTCACCACCACTTGGAGTACAATAATGTCAACTTTAGAAACATCCTTACAATGGACCAGCATGCCGACATCTTTACCAAAGGCCTCCCAGGGGATCGTCTGGCCTCACTAAGTTCCAAGCTGGGACATCCGTATCATCTGCGACCCAACTTGAGGGGGAGTGTGACTGGTCTTGTCTGATGTCATCTTTCTTTTTTGTGGGACTCATGGTCCAAGCTAGGAATGTACAGCTTGAGGGGGAGTGTTAAACACTATTTTATTATTTTGGATATTTCTGAGTCCAACATCGGAATACTCTTGTATGTATTCCATTTTCTCAATCTATAAAAGTAAGCCTCCACCTCACCTTGAGGTAATGAGATTTCCTCTTTAACAATAATCATTTAAATATTGTATTTTTTTTCTCATTATTAAAGGTAGTTGTGGGGAGGAGTATGGATTGAAAATAACCAGAGTTTTAAGGGATGTGATGAAATATTTTTCTATTGGTTAATAGTGCCATGCGACAATGCCGATGTGGTGGGGAACTGTTGAGATGCAAAGTAGGTGAGTGATTGGTGAGGGGTGATGAATGATAATGTTTTTTGTGTGGTGATGTGAATGATTGGACCTGTGAATGAACGACGACTCTCTAGGTAACAACTAGTTTCAGAGGAGGCTATTAGAGTTCTCATCAAGTCCTTTTCTATTTTTTTAATAACATAATAAAATTAAATAATAAAAAAATTAAATCGATCAAAACAAATATTATGATTATAATAACTCTTTTAGAATTGAAACCATATGTAGGGGAGATGAGTTCCATTTTTCAAGAGATCGGATGACACACCATGTGGATATGGTTAATAATTACTATATAAATATTATAATATCATATTAAAACAATAAATATAGATCTATTTAAAATTCACATGTGAATGAATGGTGAATTAGTATGCCCATTACAGTGATAAATCTTATGTCATGGTTTAATCATGATTTTTTATTAAAAAAACTAAAATGTTAAAGAAACATATATTGTAATAATATTTTTTTTAAATCACGCTCGTGGGTAACCCTACATCGGTGCGAGTTCAACCTGCCTTGGCTAGCATCCTCTAGGAATCAACCCACATTGGCCCACTTCTTTGACAGTCAAAATTTTTAGTCCCACCCACTCCACATCTGCCCCATGCCCTCAAATCCCATGGTCCACAAGCCGATTTTCCATCACTAAGTAAGAAGTCTGCGAAGCTACAGTGAAAGTTGCCTCCAAAGCCCGAGATGCTACAGTATCCTATCGCATACAACTACAAGGAGTTTGCACTACTGTAGTGTCGTGTCGGTGTCACTAGTTGGACCTGCTACACTGAGTCAACATTGTTTCAGTTCCCAAAATCTAGGTTGGGGGTTGAAGACCCCCAAAACTTTGGAGTAGGGATGTGTTTCCCCATGCAACTCGGAATGACCTCACCGCAGAGGTTGAACCACAAAGTTATGGTCAGGTGTGGAGTCTTGACCGATAGCATTCGTCCCAACTTCATCCAAAACGGATCAGAATACACCATTCCTACAGTGAGTCAACATTGATGCAGTTCCCAAAATTTGGGCCGGGGGACGAAGACCCCAGAGGAGGGACGTGTTTCCACTTGAAACCCCAAACGACCTCACCGCAGTGGTCGAACCACGGAGTTGCGGTCTGGTGTGGCATCTTGACTGCTAGCATTCAGCCCAACCTCATCCAAAACGGATCAGACTACACCATTACAACATGTTTGAGGATGTTATAGATCTCATTTTTAATGAAGAACTCAGATGTAGGAAAGTCCAAACACTTTCTGGAACTAAATTCAAGGGAGAGAAGTTGGGGAGATGAAATCCTCATTTCTACATACCTTATAAACCACCTTCCTTGTTCTATCCTTCAGGGGGAGACTCCTTTTCAGGATATGTTCTCTTCTCTCCCTCCTCAACTCCTTTCACTTTGGGTGTTTGGATTCCTATTTTATGTTCATGACACTCATCCCGACCTCTCCAAACTCTCTCCCAAATCCCTCTAGTGCATCTTCCATGGCTATTCCCACACTTAGCGCAGATATCATTTCTTCTCATCATACCTACGAAGGTATGTCATCTCTGATGACGTCTCATTTGTTGAGAGTTATCTATTCTCCCTTCCCTCTCCTCATCCTGACTCTTCCATTGATGATTGCCTTCCTCTCATCATTCACTCTCCTACAGTGTCTCCCCCTACTGGTACCCATTTTGGTAGGGTATACTCTCATCGACCATCAACTGTATCCCTCGTCTTGGCCAATGACTTCGTCATCCCCACTTCGTTTGAGGCTCCTACCCTGGCAGTAGACGACTTGTCCATCGCACTCCAAAAAGGTACTCACTCTTGTTAAGAGACTCTTCTATTTACATCTTTATACAGGGGTCTATCAGCTCTGGAGACGATATCTATTCCCCACATAGTTGGTGATACAAAATACCACCTAGGGTTGCTAGAAGCAATGCGAGATGAATTGCAGGCTCTGGAAGAAAAACCATACTTGGGAACTTTTCCCCCTTCTAATAGGAAAACAGGTGGTTGGTAGTAAATAGATTTACACAGTTAGACTTAATCCCGATGGCACTCTCTATCGACTCAAAGAATGCCTTGTGGCCAAGGGCTTTGCGCAGACTTATAATGTTGAATATTTTGATACCTACTCTCCAGTTTCCAAGATGGTCTCCATTCAATTATCCATCTCTCTGGCCACCCATCGTCATTGACCTCTTCATCAACTGGATGTAAAGAATGTCTTCCTCCATGGTTTTCTTTATAAATAGGTTTATCTGTAGTATCCCCCCTGGATTTTGTGCCTCTAGCAGCGAATCTCAAGTCTGTCAACTATGCTGCTCTCTTTACAATCTCAAGCAGTCTCCTCGTGCTTGGTTTGGATACTCCAGCACTGTATTCACCGATTTTGGGCTCTCACGCATCATGAAGGACCACACCGTGTTCTATAGGATGACATTCACCAGCTACATCATGTTGGTTGTTTATGTGGATGATATCATCATCACCAGGAGAAACTCTGATGGTATCACTCACCTGAAGGGACATCTTCACCATCACTTACACATTAAGAATCTTGTCCCTCTCACATACTTCTTTGGAATCGAGGTCTCCTATTATCCGGACACCATCTTCCTCTACCAAAGGAGATATGCGTTGGATATTCCGCGGGATATTGGGCTGACATGGGACACTATTGTTGACACTCCTCTAAATCCTGGGGAACAGTCTCTCTATTACTCTTTATAACTGTATTCAAACCCAGAGAGGTGTCGTCTACTAGTGGGAAAACACAATTATCTCACAATGACTCGTCCAGAAATTGACTGAACTGTTGGAAAAGTGAGCCAATTCATGGAGCATCTGACCACCTCTCAGTGGGATGTTGTCCTCCGCATCTCCAAATACATCAAAAGAGATCTTGCACATGGTTTTCACTACTCCCACCATACTCATCTGAATATTGAGGCCTTTTGTGATTCTGACTATACTGGTTTCCTTGCTACCCATAAATATACTTTTGGATTTGTCGTGTTATTAGAAAGAAACCTCATCTCCAGGCACAACAAGAAAAAGATTGTAGTCTCCTGATCCAGTGTGGAGTCTGAGTACCATTCCCTGACCATCGTCACCATGGAGATAATTTGGCTTTGACATCACTTCTAGGAGCTTGTCTTTCCTCCGTAGAAATCTGTTCACATCTTTTTTAACAACCAGGCCGCCACCAAGATTGCTTTGAATCCCATCTTCCATGAACTCACGAAGCATATTGAGGTGGACTTTCACTTTATTCACCACC
This sequence comes from Viscum album, assembly GCA_963277665.1. NCBI lineage: Eukaryota > Viridiplantae > Streptophyta > Magnoliopsida > Santalales > Viscaceae > Viscum > Viscum album. The sequence goes on from OY728159.1 coordinate 1,942,233,944, forward strand.
ACCTAGAGCACAATCATGCCAACTTTAGCCACATCTCGATGATGGACCAGCTTTCTGACATCTTCGCCAAAGGCCTCCCAGGGGCTCGTTTGGCCTCGCTAAGTTCCAAGCTAGGGAATCCACAATATATGTGACCTATCTTGAGGGGAGTGTTACTTACAAAGGTATCATTACCATTTTTTGAGCATTTTGTTTTGAGTAAGAAACACAATTTAAAGTTTGGGACGTCAACAACAAGAAACAAAGAGATCTTAGAGTTTATCCATTTCTATTTTTGGAAAGAACCAATTATATCATTGGGAGGAGCACGATAATTTGTATCCTTAATTCATGATTATTTCAAGAGATTTTGGGTGTACCCAATCAAGAGGAAGGCAGATATTTTTTAAGTCTTCAAAACATTCAAATCGCAGAAGGAGCTTGAATCTAGAAATAAGATCAAGTGTTTAAGGACTGACAATGATGGAGAATATATAAGTGATAAGTTTGATACTTTTTGTCAATACAAAGACATGAAGAGACAGTTCATGGTGGCGTACACTCCTTTATAGAATGGAGTGGCAGAATAGATGAACAGAACCCTGTTGGATAGAACAAGGGTGATGTTGAAGACTGCAGGGATTGCCAAAATATTTTTGGTAGAAGCAGTGAATACCACTTGTTATGTGATCAACAGATCTGCTTCAATGAAGATTGATCTAAATACACCGATGGAGATGTGGGTTGGTAAACCTGCTGACTATTCTTAGTTACATATTTTCAGAAGGGGAATGAAAAGGGTACGACCATGGGAAAGGGAAGAGGGAAGGGAGGGGGGAGGGGGAGGGGAAGGGCAAGGGGGGTGCGATGGGAAGGGCAAGAGCAAGGGGATGGGTAAGGAAAGGGGCAAGGGAAGGGAAAGGGAAAGGGAAATGGAAAGGGCATGGGGAAGGGGGGGGGTAAGGGCATGGGGAGGGGGGGTAAGGGCAAGGGGAATGGGTAGGGGAAGGGCAAGGGCGGGGGGGGGGGGGGTAAGGGGGGAGGGGGAGGGGAAGGGAAAGCAGATGAGCATGGGAAAGGGGGGATGGAAAGGGTGGGGGGGATGTCAAGGGTGGGAAGGGGAAGGGCACGGGCAGGGGGTAAGGACAGGGGAAGGTCAAGGGGATGGGTAGGGGGTAGGGTAAGTGCGGGGGAAAGAGGGGGAGGGCAAGGGCAGGGGGGCAGGGGCAAGGTGGGGTGGGGGGAAGGGGAAGGGAATGAGGATGGGTAGGGGGGAAGGGTAGGGGAAGGGGGGTGAGGGAGGGGGAAGGGTAGGGGGAGGGGGAGGGGAAGGGAAATCAGACGAGAATTAGCAAGGGGGAAATGGAAAGGGTGGGGGAGAAGGGGAAGGGGAAGGGCATGCGCAGGGGGGGGAAAGGGTAGGGGGAAGGGAAAGGGGATGGGCAGGGGAAGGGTAAGGGGATGTGAGGGGGAGGCGAAGGGAAAGTAGATGGGCATGGGCAAGGGGGGATGGAAAGGGTGGGGGAGAAGGGGAAGGGCATGTGCAGGGGGCAAGGGCGGGGGGAAGGGCAAGGGGAAAGGGGATGGGCAGGGTGGGGAAAGGCATACACAGGGGGGCAAGGGTAGGGGGAAGGGGAAGGGGATGGGAAGGGGGGAGGGTATGGGGATGGCAGGGGGGAGGTCAAGGGGGAGGGCGAGGGGGGGGGGGAGGTGGCAGGGGGGAGAAGGGGAAGGGTAAGGGCATGAGTAGGGGAGAAAGGGCAGGGGGAAGGGTAGGGGGAGGGGAAAGGGGATTGGTAGGGGAGGGAAAGGGCAGGGGGAGGGGTAAGGGGATGGGTAGGGGGAGGGCAAGGGCGGGGGAGGGAGAAGGGCAAGGGCGAGGGGGGGGGGAGAAGGGAAAGTGGATGAACAAGGGGGTACAGGGGAAAGGTTGGTGGGAAGTGTAAGGGTGTGAGGATGGGTAGGGGCAAAGGGTAGGGGAAATAGGGGGGCAAGGGGGAGGGAAAGGGGGGCAAGCAAGGGGGGGCATGAGCAAACAGGGGGGGCAGGGCCAAGGTGGGGGGGGGGAGGTGGATGGGCAGGGGGAGGGAAAGGGTGGGGGGAAAGGTGATGAGTAGGGGGGCATGGGAAAGGTGGGGGGAAGGGGAAGGGCATGAGGATGGGTAGGGGAAAAGGGTAGGGGCAAGAGGGGGGAGGGAAAGGGGGGAGGAGGGAAAGGGGACAAGTAATGGGGGGCAGGGGCAAGGTAGGGTGGAGGGGAAGGGAATGAGGATGGTTAGGAGAAATGGGGGGATGAGGAGGTTAAGGGGGGAGGGGAGGGCAATGGAAAGGGCACATGCAATGGTGGGAGGGGAAGGGCACAAGCACGTGAAAAGGGGGGAGGGGGAGGGGGAGGGGGAGGGAAAGGGAAAGGGAAATGGGGGGATGGAAAGGCCAAGGGGATAATAAAGAGAAGGGGAAGAGAAAGGGGATGGGCATGGGAAAGGGTAAGGGAAAGGGGAAGCAGAAGCTCAAGAGGATGAGGGAGATGACGTGAAAGAGGAAACAGAAGTGGAAGGGAAAGGGCAAGGGCAAGGGGATAGGTAGGGGTGAGGATAAGGGCACAGAAACGGGCATAAGAAAGGTAAGGGCAGGGGAACAAGCATGAGTATAGGGAAGGGGAAGGGGAAGGGTAAGGGCATGGGCACAGACACAAGCACAGGGAATGGGAAGGGGAAGGGGAAAGGCATGTGCACAGGCACGAGCATAAGGAAGGGGAAGAGGAAGGTGAAGGGGAATGGTCAAGGAATTTTAGAAACATATTCCATAACTAATTAATCATGGATTAATTAGGTATAGTGAAATTCCTCATAGGAGTGCGACATTTCTTGGTAATGAATCATGTTGAGAAGCAGCGTGGTAAAGCCAGGATAGTTATTGATTGTCGTGATCTCAATTGTGCTACAAAGGATGATGATCACAATCTTCCTAATCAGGAGGCTTTAAGAATCATGATTAAGAATTAAAGGCCAATGGTATATTCCATGTTTGATCTCAATTATGGATATTGACTGATTAAGATCAAATAAGTGACTCTACCATTAACAGTATTTACCACACCAATTGGATTGTTTGAATGGTTAGTTATGCCATTTGGACTCAAGAATTCCATAGGAATATTCCATAGGAGAATGGACAAGGCATTCAGTAGATTATCACAGTTTTTGATAGTCTATATTGATGATGTGCTTGTATTTAGTAAAAATACAGAAGACCATATCAAATATTTACAAATGTAGTTGAAGTATTCAGAAAATAAGGGGAGATCATACTTTTATAAAGAAGAATCATTTGGATCAAAAAAATATAGAATTATTAAGATTGTAGATCCAAAGAAGTAGAGAAAATATTTAACTTCATATTGCAAAAAATCTAGAAACATTCCCTGATTAACTTACATATCGTAAGCATATACATGTTCTTTTTGATATATTAAGCTACGCCAAAACATACATAAGAGATTTAGAAAAAATCTTAGTTCCTATTTAAAGGAAGGTTTCCAATAAGGTACCCTAGAATTGGATAAAATAAGATTATGAAGTAATCATAATTCTAAAGTAGGAAGCTCAAAACCTCTCAGAATTGGAGTATCCAGATAGGAGTGAAGTTCAATTTATCTTAGAAACAGACACATCAGATTCATCATGGGGTTGTATCCTAAAGATAAAGAAAACCCATGGTGAAAGTATCAGTAGATACTGGAATGAATGTTTTAATGGGATATAAAAGAATTATTTTGTCCATGAAAGATAAATGATTACAGTTCTTAAAGGAATTAGGGCTAATGAACTTTTCTTGGGAAAACCATTTACTATAAGAAAAAATAGTTTTTATATAAATAATTTCATGAGAATTAAATTAAAAAGGTTTACCCAGGCACAATTAGTATGATAGAGGAATGAATTAAAATACCATAACTTTAATATAGAAAATATTAAAGGAAAAGATACTTTCATTCCATATTCACTAACACACTACATTGCCTTTTGCAGGCGCAATGATAGAAGGTAAAAAATCAAATAGATGTCTAGTTTTCATTGATAATCATTTTGTAGTAAAATTACCATTAATAAAATTAATGAAGAAAAGATTCCAGAAAAGAATCCAGAAAAGAAAAGGGATTATAGTAGAGAATCTCCTTTAGAAGCAGATATTCATCCAGTAAGGTTGAAATGTCAGAAAGCATCGGTTTCTTAGCTAAGAAGGCTGAAAACCAGGAAATACTTCAAAAAGACCCCTAGACATCGAGTTTAAGGATAAAAGTCATATCGAATGCTTTATATGTGGTTAGAAAGACCATTAAAACACTTAAATGTGCAGAAAATATGAGAAAATGAAGGCTCAGAAGAACCAAATTGTAGAAACATATCAGAACTCTAAAGAGAAGACCGATTCTAAAAGTTGGGCTGATCAAGTAGAAGAAGAACTTGAAAAGCAGCAAAAGTTTCAGAAAGAACTCTATTGAAAGAATTTTCAGTAAGAAAAATATTGAGAGAGTCTGTATGATGAGCTAGATGAGGAGCCTAATCCAACAAAGGAAATATGGAAATATTTGCGAAGGATTCAAAATATTTCAAGAAATAAATCCAAAACTATTTATAACCTGATCCATAAAAAAATGACCGGGTATTCAAGAGAGGTATGAACCATGTTTTATATATTCTCTAAGAATCTGTAGACATTATAAAGGATTATAAAAATATTGATCGGGATATGATCAATATGATCATCACTAAAGAGATATGCCTACAGGTCCAAGTTTCTGTTCTTCTTGACAAAATTAAAAAGATCAAAGAAATGGGCATGGAAGAATATCCAGTCCTAAAACGGTTTTTAAGAATGTCAGAAATAGGGATTTTGAATCTCCATACACCAAATATGGCATTAGAACCAGAAAAGTTCATAGAATTCCAGAAAACTTTCAGAATGAGAGTAGTTAAATTATTGGTATTTAAGAAAATAAATTCAATCTTTAATTGGGATCCATAGATGGTAAGGATGGTTATAAACAATGCACATCTAAGTTTTCTATGGTGGGTTTCACATATCGAATATATAATATTAATAGATATATTGATCATGTTATGGAACCTGTACCTAGGGCACTAGACCAAAGGACCTGTCCAAAAAGCATTTAAATAATCAAAATTTAGTGATGATGATTTTTTGAAATTCATTTTGAATAAAAGCCATTGTGAGTGCATCCATATTGTATAAAGTGTTCATTTAATCGAGTCAAAATCAATGAGTAAAGTTTGTATATTCTTTATAGGAAATAATTTTGATGTAGAAATGTTGGGAGTTGTAACAATAGAAAGAAACGATTCATAGAAGAGTAAAAAAGGAAAAACAAAGAGTTTGGACACAAAGATTTACATGGTACAGAAAATGATCCCTACATCCACAGAGAGGCAGAAGTTTCACTATATTCCAGGAGAATAATTACAAGGAGAGAATCAGAGTTTCTAACACCACAGAAACCCTAACTCGAAATGGGCTACAAAAGGAGGAAGATGATCCACTGTTCCACCAACTACACTGGAAGTTCACATCACTACAGTGAAAGGTGGTTGAAAGTCTGTGTCGCTACAGCGTCATGATCACCCAAGTGTAAAGTGCTACAGTGGCTGACGAATGGAAGTCCAAGGAGATACAATACTATTGACTCCAAAGTCCAATTTTCTACAGTTCCCTGTCAGTGTTGGTCGGTCAGCTCTGCTACAGTGTTAGAGATGTTACAGTGCCCCAAAATTTGGACCGGAGAGCTTCGGCCCCCAAATCCTGAGCAAGGGCGCATTGCACCTTACAACCCCAATGAGCTCATCACGAAGCTCAACCTGCGAAGGGTGAAACTTGGTGCGCAGTACGAGCCACAAACATTTGGACCAAACATTATCCAAAACGGATCCAGCTACACCAATCCAACAAATGTGTTAGTCTCTATCAACTCCAAAGACACGCAGAATGTAGAAAATGACATATCTAACAAACTTCACTGTAGAGGAAAACACGATTCTTGAAGAACTCAAGATATAGAACATAAAGAATATGTCTTTATTGTCATAGACCAAATCCAACGCACCATCAAATAATTGATGGAAATGAAATAGTCAGGAAAAAGTCTCATTTAGTGAAATGATCGATGTTATGTATGATTTGGAGGGATTCTCAACACTGATCCAGACATGCATCATATCTGGAATGGATGATCAGATCAAATCAGACATGTCAATTATATATTTTGTTTTTTAATAAGAAGTGTGCGGTGGAAGTTTTCCAGTTGTGAACTCCACCATTTTCTTTTGCTTTTGGTTTTTCCTTGTTGGATGCGTGCGCTATAATTAAAGGTCAGGTTAGCTTCTCGGGAAGCTGAGCCCAAAGGCCTATATAAGGGACCTTCAACCCATTTGTCTGGATATATGATTTTGAATAGAAATTAGAACAATTTCAGACACACTCTCTCTACATTCTCTTTAAATCATTTGTGTTATCCGTGCGAAGAGATTCCAAGAAATGATCTTGTGAGTTAACGATAGGTAATCCCCTTATATTTTTCATGGATATTTTTTTGCTACCGTGCTTATGAGAATTTTTTTAGTCTTTCTGGATTCCTATAGTGGAATTTACAGGGAAACCTCATTAGAGAATCAGCCCCTATATTATTTCTCTATTTTTTTTGAATTCGAAGTCTTGAATAATCTCTATACAGAATTTATCTAAGTGTGGGGATTTTATGTATTCTATAGGATTGGTAGAATGATCCATACATATTGTAATGCCCTGGCTCTAGGCCACTCGATAGTGCCCAGACTGGCTGTATCATGAGACCTCAGAAACGCCTCCCCACCTCTTAGAAACTGTTGAAAAGCAGTTGGGGTCTAGGGTATTATCATGATGTGACTATACCCTCATACGAGTGTAAAATAATAGAATTAACTAAACACCATCTATCACAAACAGAGAACATGGAAGCAATAAAACATAACCAAGCTATATCAAATGAAATGCAGTAACATAGTCATAAATCACGATTGGTTTCCTTCACAATATCTCATATAATCATATATAACTGGGGGCCAACATCCACACAATACCATCTCATGTATAATAATGATGAGGGTTGGCCATCCGTCCGAACCCATTACATGTAAACAAGGTTGGATTCACAAGTGCATGACATATCTCTATCCCTGCAACCATATCAGACCCACACTAATGATTTTGGGTTCTAAGGTTACTTGAAATCAACGATACCCACTTCCTGGCACAAACCCTTCATAGGGTCAACATGATACTAGGGTATCCAATGTGGCCTCTTATGTCATGACATATCTCAGACACCCTACCTAGTGTAGGTTCTGGGTGCAGTGGAAGCACGTTGGTGGTTGTAACCAACTTTAATTTTAGCGTTAACAACGATCAATCTAAGATCTGTCACGCTAATAAAATGCCGGATCTTCAGAATAGAACGAAGAATGAAAAATAAAGAGGGGAGTCTCAGAACCATAGATAAGATCATCATATGTTGGTTATAATTAATTTAATTAATTGACAAGAATTATCTCGATGCAATTCTTTCTTCATTGATGTTTCTGGTCACGATCCGATGTGACCCGTCGTTGTGTCATAGAATCCAAGTGTAGGATTCCTCTAGCAGTGATCCACACGTGCTCCACATATCTCTAGATATCATCGAAGGGATCTCTGGGTACTAGCACAGAAGATCCTTTGCTTGTGATGTCAGCCTTCGATCGCTTTGATCTGATGGAGGAGGATCTTTCTCTCATAGCTTGAGAGTGTTCTTGGAAGAAAACAATCCTCTATTGCCTTGAGATCTTTCTCTAGATCTGTTGTGCACAACTCCAAAAAAATGGCTTGGCTAATGAGAAATATATAATTGGGATTTTAATTATTTTAAATAATAAAATGAATTAATTACCCAAAATCATTTATTCATTTCATTTAATTCTTAGTAATACCCCATGTCTAATAATAATAGTTGACTATTATTATTACTTGACATGCGTCCAACGAATTACACCTAATATTATTTAATTAAATAAATAATATTATTTCTCATAAATTCCCAGAAAAAATACACGGCGTGTATATTAATATACACGATGTGTACTTTTGTTTTTTATTCTATTTATTTCCTCCACCACATTTATTAGACCATGGATAATGATTATTTATTTCTAAATAAATATCACTGCATTACTCGCTAATAAATATATTATTTCACCCACAATATATTCTCTCGAATAACTAGTGTTTAAATAAATGTGATCAGACATCCTTAAATAATTATTTAAACCACTATCGAGAATAATCTTTATTCAACTTGTTAAATTAATATTTAACTGAGATACTTGGACACACTTAGTGTGTGACCCTCTAGGCCTCTTTCTCAGTGGCATTAGGTGGAGCCTGCCTAAAGTCCAAGGTTAGCGTCTAGAAACATGCCAAGACACCCATAGAGAAAGAAGTTAATGCCACAATAATGTATCACCTCCTACGAACATTTACCATGTAATGTAATCCTTTTGTCTCGATATCTCAAATCAAGCGGGTTTCATGCTAGTACCTCAACCCATGTGCTCAATTGTTCTTTATTTGACTTTCCAGAATTGAACTTTTCCATTCCTTACCATGCCCGTGGATTTATTTAGGCTATATAAATTCCATCAAAGGGCCTGAGATATCTACTTCCATTATGGAACAAAAGGGAAAAATCCTTTCTCGCATTATCTATTAATGCAGTATTACTCGTGACGCACCCAACATATCCTACCTCACTGTGAAAAATGTGTCATCACAGTTTTCATCAATACATCTAAGTGCATGAGTTGTAATACCCATTAATAATAATCTTAAAGTCTAAGGACCAATAAACATGTCTACAGATAGGAACATCCAATGACACTATGAAATGTGGATTTCCTACTGGGGGGTCTTATTCTCATAATATCCTCCAGGATATTACCAAGGGCGCACACCATGAGAAGGTGACTCAAAGTTCTATGAGTCCTAACCCCTAATGGCCTGTATTATTTGTGTACCTCAAATAACATCATCTGTTTATAGAACATATATTTAAGAACTATGTTATGACACTTCCAGGTTCTCATCATAGTAGGGATCCGCTATGACCCTTTAATGAAACAACTATCCTTAGGATATTATCACATGTATTTTCACACAGAAGAACAATTAAGATGTGATAAGGTATTTATTAATGAATAAAGTAAAAATTAGTTGGTTCTAGGCCACCAACTCCAACATACTCCCACTTGGACTAGAGAAAACTATTAACAACCTTTAACTCGCTATCTCTCACATGATATTCATGCTTCTGCTGAGATATGACTTTAGTCATGGGGTCCACTACATTCTCTTCCGTGGACACTCTACTTATTGAAACTTCACCCCTTGATAGAAATCCCTCAAGAGGTGATACTTTCGGAGTATGTGCTTTGTCCGTTGATGTGACCTTGGTTATTTTGCAAGAGCCACCACTGCAGTATTATCACAATACAATGTGATATGATCTTTACTGTTAGGCCCCACATCAAGCTCCTAGAAAAAGTTCCGAATCTAGATGTCTTCCTTGGGTGAATCATAAGATGCTATATATTCAGAATATTTTATAGAATCAGAGACAACTGGTTGCTTTGAACTCTTCCAGCTCACAGCTCCTCCATTGAGATAGAAAACATATCCAGATTGTGATTTCAGATCGTTCTGATCTTTCTGAAAACCATCATCAACATACCCTCTAATGACAAGCTCCTCGTCTCCTCCATACATCAGGAAAATATCCTTAGTTCATCTCAGATACTTAAGGATAGTCTTAACAGCAGTCCAATGCTATTCTCTTGGATCTTCTTGATATCTACCTACCATGATCAGTTCATAGGAAACATCAAGCCTAATACATAACATGACATACATGATGGATCCTATAGCCGAAGCGTATGAGATCTTACTCATTCTATCTTTCTCCTGTTGTGTCTGAGGATACATTTTCTTAGAAAGATGTAGGCCATGTGACACTGGAACCAATCCCCTCTTGGATTGTTCCATACTAAATCTCTTTAGTATCTGGTCAATGTATGTACCTTGACTTAGTCCAAGAAACCTTTTGGATCTATCACGAATGATCTTGATCCCTAAAATGTAGGATACTTCACCCAAGTCCTTCATGGAGAAACACTTGTTCAAACAGTCCTTAATTTACTGTAAGATTGATACATCGGTTCCAATAAGCAATTTTTCATCAAAATATACTACTAGGATAACAACTGCATTCCCATTAAACCGCTTATAAACACATGGCTCACATTCATTCTTAATGAAACAAAATTCTTTTATGGCTTCATCAAAATGAATGTTCCACGACCTGGATGCTCTCTTTAATATATAAATAGATTTTTGCAAATTGAAAACCCGTTTGGCTTCACCTGGTGTCACAAACCCTTCTGGTTGTGTCGTATAGACATCTTCCTGAAGGTTCCCATTAAGGAATTTTTTTTGACATCCATTTTCCAAATCTCATAACCATGGTAAGATGCTATGGAAAGTATGAAATTTATGGATTTAAACATGGAAAATGACAAGAAGGTTTCATCATAGTCAATTCCTTGATGTTTTCCAAATCCTTTAGCCACTATCCTTGCTTTATAGGTGTTAACTTGACCTTCCATGTCCAGTTTTCTCTTGAATACCCATTTGCATCCAACAAGATTTACGTCAACTGGCTCATCGACCAAAACCCAGACTTGGTTCTGATACATGGAATCCATCTCAGAATTCATAGCTTCTAGCCATATTGTAGCTTCTGAGCTTTCTACTACTTCCTTGTAGGATAGAGGTTAATCATTGTCCAACAATAATGATTCACCATCCTCGGTGACTAAGAAACCAAATCTCTCTGGTTCTCTTACCTCTCTTGAGATTCTACACAGTACTTGTGTTTCTGGAACCTCTTCCATGGGGACCTATGGAACTTTTTCTTGTACCAACTCTTGTGTATCTTGAGCATCAACTTCATCGAAGTCAATTTTGATCCCACTATCCTTTTTGAGAATGTGCACCCTCTCAAGAAAGACATCTTATCTGGTGACAATCACTTTCTTGTTTGAAGCGTTATATAGGTAATATCATTTCGTTTCCTTGGGATATCCTATAAATATAAACTTCATGCCCCGGGGTGCTAGTTTGTTGCCTAAGAAGGCATTAACAAATGCCTTGCATCCCCATACACGTGTGTGTGAAAAAATGAGTTTCTTTCCATTCCATAAATCAGAGGGAATTCCATTTTCTTTCTTAGTTGTTACTTGGTTTAATGTGTATTCTGCATTTTGTAATGCATATACCCAAAAGGATAATGGAAGATTTTCATGACTCATCATTGACCTCACCATGTCCAACAAGGTGTGGTTCCTCCTTTAACTAACACCATTCCACTTTGGTGTATAAGGAGGAGTGAGATGAGATAGAATCTCAGACTCTCGTAGAATATCTATGAACTCTTTGTTCAGTTATTCTCTACCTCGATCTGGTCGAAGCTTCTTTATCTTCTTACCAAGATGATTCTCTACTTCATTCTTGAATTACTTAAATTTAAGGATTCTGACTTATACCTCATTAAGTAGACATAACCATATCTACTCAAATCATTAGTAAAAGTAATGAAGTAAGAATATCCACCTCTATCTTCTACTAGAAATGGTCCACACACATCTGTGTGCACCAATCCTAGAAGATCTATGGACTTTTCACCCTTTCCACCGAAAGGCGGCTTGGTCATTTTACATTGTAAACAAGAGTGACATCTATCAAGTGGTTTTATCTCAGTAGAGTCTAATAGCCATCTTGACAGAGCTTTGTCAAGCGATTCTCAATTACATGACCGAGACGGTGATGCCACAACTGGGTGATGTATGAGTCATGTGAGTTTGTTTCGTTTATCAATTACCAACACTTGATTTTAGTAATTTTATAAATACAAACCATTATTTAAATGCACCATTACCATAACATACGTTGTTCTTATAAAATAAGAAACCCTTATTTCCAAACTTTAAAATAAATTCATCCATATCAAAACATGATACAGAAATTATGTTTTTGGTAACACTAGGCACATAATAAAAATTACATAAAACCAAAATCATCCTAGTTGGCAATGAGATGTGGTAATCTCCAATGACCAATGCAGCTAGCCTCGCCAGACTCATGCCATTGGAAGCTCAAAGATCCACCTGTTCTCTAACAATCTTTCTAAATCTAATTGGTTCCTACATTTGAATACAGATGTGAGCCCCACAAGCTATATCTAATACCCAATGTGTAGAAATGGAAAGATTACACTCGATAAAGAAAACACCTTTGGAATCCCCACACTTCTGGGTATATTTCTTCTTCCAGTGGCTTGAATTGCCACATGAAAAACATACCGCCTCCTGTTCCTTACCCTGCCTCTGGATCTTCTCCTTCTTAGTGGGATGATGCTCGGGGGATTCAGACCGTTTATAAGTCCTTGGCCCCTTTTCCCTGTCCTTCATTTTCTTATTCACCATAATGACTTTGGGTTTGTCATGCACCATGTCCTTATCTACCTGGAAAATTAAGGTCAGAAGTTCCAATATAATCTTCTCATTGTTTCACATGTTATAGTTGACAATAAAGCTAGAGAAGGTCTTGGGAAGTGATGATAATATGATATCTGTACACAACTCATCCAGGAACTTAATCCCTAAGATGTCCAGGCATTCAATGTAGCCAATAATCTTGACTACATGAGGCCCAGATGGCAAGGACTATCCAAGATTATTTGTAAACAAAGCATTGGAAATCTCATATCTCTCCTGTCTCGCCTTCTCTTAGTAGAGATCCTTAAAGTAAGACATCATGCTATACGCGTCCATGTTTTCATGTTGCTTAAAGAGATCATTAAACATGATAGATAGAATGAAACATTGGACATATGTGGAATCATTCATATGTTTCATATAGAGAGATAGTTCCTCCTCACTGGCCTCTTTTACAGGTGCATCTAGAACAATCTCTTCCAGCACATACAATTTCCTCTCGTGGCGAAGGATGACACGTAAACGCCTCTGCCACTCTTGGTAATTGGTGCCAGTGAGAAGGTTTTCTTTCTTGAGTATGGTTCTAAATGATATGTTTGAAGCCATTTTTCTCGCCGTTTCTACAAATTAAGATGAGTAAAGGTTTAGTACTTTATTATGATAAAACAGAGACAAATAAATAAATTAATACTTATTAGTATCCCACTATTTTATCGAAATACAATAGCCCTCACCATTGACTTTGGAATATTCTATTGCCTAAATATTCTAGGGGCAAAGATCCATATTTCCCTTCGCATTACCCCAACTAGGGTTGGTCAAAAAACTTGAAGGGTTTTAGGTAGGCATTCCAAATTCCAACTACATTAACTCACAGCTCCTTAATCCGCTGAGTGGACTCCCCAATCCTGAAACCCTTTTATTTTAGATTTCTTCAACCTTTTCCTCTTGGTTACACCAAGTCCTATTGTGGATATCAACCCTTGATGTGAACCAAGTCAAGTCAACCCAAAACATTAAATTAAAATTCCCTGATAATTGAAAGAACCATAACCAGGGTTGGTCAAGCACTTTGAACTATGGTTTGATTCTAACCAAGATTATGAAAGGTTATACTGACTTAATATTTCTTTGAGGGATTTTATCATTATACGTAAATTTCTATTTTATTATCTTGGATTACATGTTTTTTAATATTAAGTGGGATATACTTAAGTGATTAACCATGTTTAAGATAATATTTTATGCATAAGACGATCTTATTTTAGTTCCATCTTGCATTCTTATTTAATTCATTAATTGTGTGATCATGAAAACAAACCCAAAATAAATAAACCATGAAACTAACAAAAATAAAATAAATGGTATGATCATGAGCTTAATATATTGGTTAGTTTATCTAGCGGTTGATAAATTAACCCAAAACCCAGGGGAGAAACACCTTGAACCTTTTGGATTTGTATTTACAGCTTTCCACCTGTCCACCTTTGAATCTCCTTGGATTGGTTTCACCTTGGCTCCTAACTTGAGCCGCCTTCAATATCTTGAGATCTCCATCCATTACATATGCTTTTATCTCACATGCAGTTGAGGGGTAAAATGGGGTTTTAGATAAAATAAACCTTGAGCACGTAGACCCTACATATTAGTGAGAAGAAGTCTCGTAGACCAACAAATTTAATTTAAATAAATAAATTAAAAGAAACCATTAACATACAAATGTCTTGGTGTATCTCATGATCATCCATGCATGCAATTATATTTACGCATAAATAAAAATACCATTAAATTCTTTAATCATTCTTGTTTAAGATAAATCATGCTCAAATCAATTAATTATATTTAATTAATCAATTGTTTTATCTTAAATCCTTTTTCAGAATTTCATTGAGATTCTTATCAATCATAATTTTAAACAAATAAATTCATTTAAAATTATCTTTGTATGTAACTTGTACCTTGGAGGCAACCCGGTGAATTCCTGTTCATAACTACCCAATGAGTAGAAATGAACATTAAACAGATGTTAAATTAAACACATATATATAAAACACCTATCACATGTTTTGCCTCATATTTAAGCCTACACTATGGTACACGTCTCAAGGTTTTGTATAATATAATAATAAATTTTAATAAATCTATGTAATTTGGATGAGTACACAACGTGTAGTTCTGACTACACGGCGTGTAATTTTGTTCACCATCCATCCTAAGTACACGCTCAGGGACATGGCGTGTAAATTTAATTTGGAATTCTTAGGAGTACACGGCGTGTTTAGTGGGACACACAAAGTGTAGTATCCATGTTACACAGTTTCCAACTAGATGATCCGTGTACGGGGTACACGGTCCAACCCTAACCCGAAGGGACTACACGTCGTGTTCAATGAGCCACACAACATGTAATCTAGAAACCATGTGCCACCTGTTCTTGATCAACACAAAGATTCATTTAAGACTTAGAAATACTCAAACACATGGCCTGATTTGGAAGACCGCTCTGATGCATTGAATCTTAACTACACGGTGTGTACTGCCGAATACACGCCATGTATGTTGGTGTTGTACGGCCAAGAACATTTGACACCTTCGGATGAGATCCTCTATTTTATTTTAATCAAAATTAAAAGAAAAATTCATTTCTGTAAGGTGAACGAGAAACAAGAGAGGAGGAACAGATCTCAAGATTCAAATTTAAAGAACGATTACCTTGAATTGAAAAAACTAAATTATTAAATGCATAAATCACCAATAAAAAACTAAATAATTATAATCAATGATATGACCACTCTGATACCACTTTTAGGTTCTGAGTGTAGTGGGAGCGTGTTGGTGGGTGTACCCAACTTTGATTTTAGCGTTAACAACGATCAATCCGAGATCCATCACGATAATAAAACGCCGGATTTTCAGAATAGAACAAAGAACGAAAAAGAAAGAGGGGAGTCCCGGAACCATATATATGATCATCATATGTTGTGTCACGACACGTCCCTTAGGGCCCATGCCGTGACTACACTAAGCCCGCCTTCCATAGGCCAGGGGATGGTGACTAGCACCGAAAAGACATATCCCTTAAATGGGAAGGCGTTGCCTTTTTAACTTGTACATACACATAGTCCAAAAACACAACAAGAACCAACCACACAAACTATAACACAATAAGATTCAACCACAAAGTAAACCATTGTATTAAAAGAGTGTTGAAAGTAAAAAAAGGCTGGAATACAATCCCAACTGTAAAAGTACAAGTACGACTGGAAATACAATACAATTGAAAGAAAAAGGAAAATAGCTACTAGGTTTTCCTATGAGGTTCCTACCTGTAGGTTAGGTACAAATCACCTCCTCAGCACTCCATGTCCGTCAATCTCCACCATGTCACATCATGCCGAATGTTCCACCTCTGAGCACCGTCCAGTCCTAGCTCCCTCAGCCTCGATCAATGTTGTACGTCGTCTGCACCAGACAAAACAAGGTGCGAGTGAATCCTGTACAGGGGTGAGTATAACAACACTCAATAGATACCCCAAGACCCCCATAGGTCTCCTAGAGTTCCACAAAGGAAAAACCATAAAATAATACACGAACTCTACTTAGGTATATGCCCATACATATACCTAAGTTATCAAGATATACTCATCTCACACATAAGGGAAGGACACCACATAGCTAACACCACGAAGGTAGAAGTACCCCACAGGTAACACCACGAAGATAACACCACGAAGGTAACTCCACAAAGGTTGAAGTATCACACGGGTAACACCAAAAAGATAGAAGTACCACACATGTAACACCACGAAGACAATACCTCAAAGGCAGAAGTACCACACACATAACACCACGAAGATAGAAGTACCACACAGGTAACAACACGAAGATATAAGTACCACAGTTAACACAACGAAAAAGATACCACAAAGGTAGAAGTACCACACATGTAACACCATGAAGCTAGAAGTACCACATAGGTAACACCACGAGGATAGAAGTACCACACAGGTAACACCATGAAGACGATACCACAAAGGTTGAAGTACCACACAGGTAACACCATAAAGTTAGAAGTACCACAAAAGTAACACCACTAAGATAGAAGTACCGCACAGGTAAAACCAGGAAGATGATACCACAAAGTTAGAAGTACCACATAGGTAACACCACAAATCTAGATGTACCACACATGTAACACCACAAATATAGAAGCACCACACATGTAACACCGCGAATATAGAAGTACCACACATGTAACACCACAAATATTGAAGTACCACACACGTAAAAGACTCAGCTCACAATCAGGTATAACTTAATTACATAAGTACAAATGATTAGTCATAAACTAGATCATCTTATTCTGTTAAGAAGCACTACTGCTGACCCACACGGAATCGATAGGTAACTAACCCCCGCTGACCCACACAGGATCTGACCCACATAGGATCGGTATACACTGACCCACATAGGATTGATGAGCACTAACCAACATAGGATCCGACCCACAGAGTATCGATAGATGCTGACCCACATAGGATCGATGTTCTGTCTTCATGTTGTAGCCTTCCACAGGTTTCCTCGCACCCCATGCGCTCGAGTTCCGTAGAATCTTCCCCTTGAGATATCAGTCATACCTTGACCACCACTAAGATCCATAAAGGAGTATCCCAAAGTACCACCATGTCTTAAGGGTTCCAACGTGACAGACAGTGCGTCAATCGGACGCCTGGTCTGTGAGTTATAAGTGTTTTAGATCTGAGGGCCTGGTTGGATTCGGGTTTGATCCAACCCGTATGTACTCCAACTTTTTTTAAAACTTAAGTGGAGTATACCAAAAGGACTGTATTGATCTAAGGATCCCAACGCTGCATACGTTTCATCAAACAAATGTTTGGTTCTCAAGATATGCCCTTTTAAGTGTTTTTGGGTCCGGTCGGACCGACCCGGCCCGACTCGGTCTGGGCTGGGCCGGGGTAGACTCAGCTCGCTGGGCCGATGTCTGGTCTGGCCTGCAAAGGAGGCCCATCCAGAATAGGGAGGCCCACAGGGGGGCCCCTCAAGGGCGGCCTGACCAGAATAGGGTGGGACGACTTGCGTGGGGTGGCAGCCTGCTGGTGTGGCGGCCCGGTGCGAGGGCGACAGGCCGATCGGAGGGCGGTGGCCCGATGCGAGGGTGGCGGCCCGACTCGAGGGGGGTGGAACACTCTGAGGGTGGCGGCCTGATTCGGTCCTATGCAAGGGTTGTAACCCCCCGGTCACCCGGATTACCGAACGGCCCAGAGGACGTTCGGTTGGTGAGGCAGGGGCGCCGCTCGGTTGCCGCAGAACCCGCCGGAGGCTGGTTTGGCCTCCACTGTGGCTTCGACCACAGCTTCCATTCATTGGTGGTGCAACGGTCACACCACCTTCCTTCCCGTAGTCTTCTATCATGTCGACTGCCTCATACTTTCACCACGGCTGACGAGCTGCGACCCTCCTCTTGCGGCATGCGTCGACGTGCTCGTGGTCTTCCGAGGTGGCGCAAGGAAAGCAAGATAGCGGAGGGTTCGGGCCAGGTTCATTAGGCCCACACCCTATGTGTTAGCTCGTAATATGAGGATATTAAGGGAGTTCAATAAATAGTTGTATTGAACACAATATTAACCCCACAAGATTCTCCGCAATAACCTCCCTCAAAGATGAATGAATCGTGGGTCAACCCATTAGTCAGTTGACCTGCATTCTTTGTGTTATTCAAGAATAAAGAATAAGAAAATAATTTGAATGCATAAATGAATTAAAACCCCTACCTGGAAGAGACATCCACTGATGATGGTCGACGAAACCCCCTTCATCATTGTTTTTGGTTTGTGACTCGGTGGCGCTAGTCACCGCTCGTTGGAACCAGTCTCGTCCTCCAGGTGGTTGGAATCATGGTACTTTGCGAGGGCTTCGTTGCTTGGTGAAGTCGTGCCAACACCCCTCCCTGATATCCATATAAATAGGAGAGTAGAAGGAGTGTGAAACACTCGGGGAATTAATGAGGTTCATTTAATTAATGAACCTCTTGAATTCCCAATGGTGCGGTTACAGGAAAAGAAGAGTCAGGCCATTTATTGTCTTGACACGTCGCCAGTCCCTCCAGCTCCATTCGTCCATTGGAGGAAAGAAATAAAATAAAATAACAGAACATGTTATTTTATTAATCTTTCAAATTTCCATAAAAATAATTTTTCACCCGACCTACTATGGTTGAAGTTGTGCCTCTCTTAAGAGAATCCTGGTGCTATGGATTCAACGGTACCCTCAGATTTTTAATCATTGCAACAATTCAAAAATTATAAAACACCGCTCACGTGTTTACTAAACGCACCTGAAAAAAAGTTTGGAAAATTATTAACAGTCACTCTCGACCCGCGTCAGTCAAGGTTAGGCTCTACCCAAGTGAAATACATCTCAATGAAACCAATGGTACTCTCATATTTTCAATCCTAGTTACCATTTAAAAGTTATGAATTTTACAATAAAATAATTTTCAATTATTTTATTTATGGTAAAAAACTAACTTTCACTGGTGGCTTGCGTCAACCAATGTTAGTATCTATATAAATAAATCATACCCTCACAAGTTCAGCGGTGGTATTATATTTTTAATCTGATTTACTGTTTGTGAGTTATAAGCATTTGAAAAATGAAATAACTTTATTTAATTATTTTATTTACGATTATACCATTTTCGGGTTTTCTCACAAGAGGTCTGCAACGACTAAATTTAAGTCGCGCCTAGGGTAAAACCGTCATCCTGAGCACAACGGTGCCCTCATATTTCTGATCTGAGTAACCATTTAAGAGTTATTCTTCTTTTTCAGGAAAATTGCTTGCGCATGATAATTAAAGCTTAACAAAACTTTGATGGATCATTCTGGGAACTCAGGGCCTAGGAATCATGCGTCGTCAGATTTCATGGTCTTGAAATAATTCCATATAATTAAAAAAATTATGGAATTTCAAGGACATTACATGTTGGTTATAATTAATTTAATTAATTGACAAGAATTACCTCGATGGAATTATTTCTTTGTTGATGTTTCCGGTCATGGTCCGATATGACCCGTCGTTGTGTCATAGAATACAAGTGTAAGATTCCTCTAGTGGTGATCCAAACATGCTCCATGTATCTCTGGATGTTGCCGAAGGGATCTTTGGGCGCTAGCATAGAAGAGACTTCACTTGCGATGTTCGCCTTCGATCGCTTTGATCCGATGGAGAAGGATCTCTCTCTCGTAGCTTGAGATCGTTCTTGGAAGAAAAGAATTCTCTCTTGGATTTAGAGCTTTCTCTAGATCCATTGTACACAACTCCAAAAAAATGGTTAGGATAATGAGAATTATATAATTGGGATTTTAATTACTTAGAATAATAAAATGAATTAATTACCCAAAATCATTTATTCATTTAATTTAATTATTAGTAATACCCCATGTCTAATAATAACAGTTGACTATTATTATTACTTGACACGCGCCCAACGAATTAAACCTAATATTATTTAATTAAATAAATAATATTATTTCTCATAAATTCCCAGAAAAATACACGGCGTGTATATTAATATACACATCATGTACTTTTGTTTTTTATTCTCTTTATTTCCTCCACCACATTTATTAGACCTTGGATAAGGAATATTTATTTCTAAATAAATATCATTGCATTACTCGCTAATAAATATATTATTTTACCCACAATATATTCTCTCGAATAACTAGTGTTGAAATAAATGCGATGAGACATCCTTAAATAATTATTTAAACCAATATCAGGAATAAACTTTATTCAACTTGTTAAATTAATATTTAACTGAGATACTTGGACACACTTAGTGTGTGACCCTCTAGGCCTATTTCTCAGTGGCATTAGGTGGAGCCTGCCTAAAGTCCAAAGTTAGCAGCTAGAAACATGCCAAGACACCCATAGAGAAAGAAGTTAACGACATAATAATGTGTCACCTCCTACGAACGTTTACCATGTAATGTAATCCTTTTTTCTCGATATCTTGAATAAAGAGGGTTGCATGCTAGTACCATCAACCCATGTGCTCGATTGTTCTTTCTTTGAATTTCCAAAATTGAACTTTCTCATTCCTCACCATGGTCATGGATTTATTTAGGATATATCAATTCCATAAAAGGGACTGAGATATCTACTTCTGTTATGGAACAGAAGGGACAAATCCTTTCTCACATTATCTATTAATGGAGTATTACTCGTGACCCACCCAACATAACCTACCTCACTGCGAACACTATGTCATTACAGTTTTCTTCAATACCTCTAAGTGTGTGATTTGTAATACCCATTAATAATAATCTTAAAGTGTAAGGACCAATACACACGTCTAGAGATAAAAACATCCAATGACACTATGGAATGTGGATTTCCTACTGGCAGGTCTCGTTCTCATAATATCCTCCTGGATATTACCAAGGGTGGATCCCCTGAGAAGGTGTCTCAAAGTTTTATGAGTGCTCACCCCTAATGGCCTGTATTATTTGTGTCCCTCAAATAACATCATCCGACCATAGAACATATATTCAAGAACAGTGTTATGGAACTTTAATGCAATATTAGGGATCCACTACAACCCTTTAATTAAACAACCATCCTTTGAACATTATCACATGCATTGTCACACAGAAGAACAATCAAGATGTGATAAAGTATTTATTAATGAATAAAGTACAAAGTATTTGGTTCTAGGCCACCAACTCCAACACCTAGATCCCTCTATTTCATTCTCATCTCTTGGGCCAAACCTGTCACTTTGTGGGCATAACATCCATCATCAATATCATAATCATAATGCAGACCCAATAGCCTCCTAGGAAAATCCATATTGGTATCACACTAGAGAGATGGCATAATGTGCATCTCACTTCCCGAGTCATCCTAGGTCGGTTCTCTCACTAAATCTATATACAATCTACTTAGGGAATACCCACCAGGATGCTCACATACTAGTGTGGAAGTGACTCTCACCCCACACCTATATCAACTTCCCCAAAGGCTCTAAGACATCTCATGGTCTCAATATGACCTAATTGGACCAATCATCTCAGTCCAACACTCTTCCCTATAAGGAGGTGTCTAAGGCCTCTTACATTAGGGACACCACTTTATTTCATTTTCTAATCTGTACCCCTTAGGGATCATTCATATCAAGACATATTTTTATAATCAAGACCTCGACCATCAGTGGTTGATGCACCAAGCCAGTGCTCAAGGGTCCGTTGTGGTCCTTGAAACTTGTGTCCATCCATGAAATTTTATTTTAAATTAATTAAATTAATTAAAGGTAAATCACCTAGAGTGGCAAGACTGGACATCACAATTGTATAAATATAATGCATTTACCATAGGGAATGTTTAGTAACCGCCCACATCATATGAAGTTATTACCTTTATTTGGAGTTCATCCACCATTTCCTAAGCTCGTCCAGGTCTCATCCAAGCTCGTACAAACTTTCTATCCCCTATTCCATTCCATACCATCTAATTTAATTTTTTATAAAAAATTATAATTAATTTTATAATTTAATTCAATTTAATTTAAATAGGCACAAATGCCTAAAATCTCACCCAGTGGCATAATGACATCGTAACTGCATCCAACCACATGCAAAAGGTCCATAATACACACTTGACACCATCACAGGTAAAATCCCTATCATTCGACAGCTGATCAATAACCAATTTCATTCAATTTAATCAAAAACCATAAATAAGTTAATCGGGAAACGTACCTTCAGCAAAACAATGAGAAACAACATGCCATTGTCCTACCCGGATGTCCTCCATCCACACTGGAAAAAAATACCCATATTTCTCACTTGATTCCACCATGATCTGGTAGAATCGACACCCAAACACTACCAGAATCGCATCAAAATATGAGGTGATGAAGGGGAAACCAAAACAGAAGGAAGTGAATGGAAGAACCATAGCTCGAATCGCTATTGAAACACACTCAAAAACACCTGCCTCCATGGGTAATGAAATAAGGAAGGTGGAGAGGAGAGGCCAGCCGAAACAGCCTCCTCCCGCTGCCCTTGGCCCCCCAAACCTGAAGACCATGACAGTAAAAAATGGAATTGGCCCCACTTAAGAAAACACTTAGGCATCAGGCGTGATGCTACAAGGATTGTTGCGATGTGACACACCCTTTTTCCAGAAAAAATCATAGCTTGACCTGGGAGGTTGTGACACGACCACCCCTAGTAGAGGGCCTGACCCTCAGCCAAACACCATCATGAAGTGACACATCCTTCACGGTGCAACCATTTCATAAGGTTCTTCGACCTACTTCTTAAGGATATTTCCTTTACTAGAATCCGAAAAACTCGTCGCATCGCGAAGCCCATGGTCGTGGCGTGACCACCCTTCACTCAAAAGTTCCCATGCTTGAAAATAGGCCCATCACAATGCGGCCTATGGGTCCCGACGTGACCTTCATTAGCTGATGAAATTTCATCAAAGGGCTCACCTTGGCCCCACTCCTCCATTATTCTAGTAGCCAAAGCACCACTCGGGCCTCAATACACATCCCAAAACATCCCATTGAGATTCTTAAACCCTAAAAATTTCAAGTCAAATCCTGGTTATTAAAATAATCCCTACTCTGAGATCAAAAATTCAAATTCCTTCTGAAATTCAAAACCCGTAGAAGACAAGAGGTTTTACAACCTCCCCACCATAGCACTTCTCATCTTCGAGAGCCTTAGTGGCCTTCAACCACAAATCTTAAGTTATCCCGATCATCAATTCATGATTAAAAAGGTTGATTCCAATACATGGTGCTCTCCACAATCATAATCACATAATAAAAATGCATTCTTACCAGTTGGTTCTCCTCAAATCGATTCCAATACCGCACTCAATCACACACAAAATATTGGTCGATCCTCCTCTGATCGTTCCTCCTCTAACCGATCATTCCCAAAAATTCTTAGCCACACCCACCAATGCACTATCATATCGCTCGATCCCGATGACCTACCCCTTAAAGGTGTCCCGTGACCATTCAAACATCCACACCGAAGTCCATACCTGACTCATTGTAATTCCATGGTTGGTTCCTCAACCAACCAAATCCTTCATCGTATTTCACTCAGGATTACTAACCCATCTCCAATTCTAATTACTCTTAGATTACGTCAACTCAGCCCTGAGCCTGATGCCAATTCACGTGATTTGTCCAATATCTCATCCAAATCCTAAAGTTGGTATTCACTAAGGAACCATACATAATTAGATTTACCTGCACACCGACCTCCTAATGTCATCTTGATTTTCCAATGATTGTTCTCATCATATGTAAGGACCCGGCCCGAGTTGCCCAGAGTCGGTGCCTTATTTGATTACGTTGGCATACATACAAGGAATACAAATCTCGAAAGACTGAGTAGTTTAGTATTATTAGAAACAAGTTACATACATAAGTTTATCATTACAACATGAAGGGAAACAAAAACACTATTTTATTCCACTAGAAACATCACGTCTCCTAGATTATGCTTGCAAGTCATTCATAAATTACTTCTTCATATCCTGAGAAAATGAAACATAAGAAAGGGGTGAGATCAAACGCTCAGTAAGAGTAAAAAATACAGTGGAAGATAATATAAACATTAGACATGGTGAATAATTGAAAACACATGCCTTTAATAATAAATATGAACACATTATGGTAGGAAAATGAACTGAGTAAATAATGTCATAATAAAACATAACCATGGGTATTCTACTAGTCGAATAACCACATGAAATTTCAATTAATAGCATCATAATGAGGGAAGTGCATATTTCATACATTCTGAATCATTTTTTCATGGCCTCGGCCAAGACATCTAGTGATTAAGGCCTCAGCCAAAATCCATATCACATTGGGAAAGGCCTCGGCCAATTCCACACCTATTTGTCTCATGAGATACCGATGCATCAAGGGGCTATAGCAGGCCCCACCCATCACATAATAAGTCCAATGAATTCCTCATATGAGATGGGATAACATAAAAAATATATACATTCATATTGAAACTATCATATGAAATGTAATTATATTTCCCCAATCATTAAACATAAAACACTAACCATTCAGAATAATATGGTGAATGGTTTTAGGATAGATTATCCACAATAGAGTTTTCCATAAACCATTAAATAAAATATGGTAGATTAATTCATAAATTATTAAAACTCAATAATACCATGGAATCAACAAGAGTGTTTAATTAGATGAAAACACTCTTATAAAATCATTAAGCAATTCTTGAGATAAATACTATTGTTTTGAAAAGAAGAGTTTTTTTTTGGAAAAAACTTTGTATAAAACCAGTAGTGAAGTAAGATAGAAATTCATGATAAAAATAATTTTTTTTAGAAGGATAATGGTTTCCAAAAAATATATTATAACTTTCCCTTGAAAATAGATATGAATTTGAGAAATTCCCTTGTATCGAGCTCGTATTTTTGGAAACAGTTTTGAGAGCTTCTTTTAAAACATGCAACTATCCATAAAATAATGAAGGATTATGGTTTGTAAACATATATATGATAATAACACATTACATATTATGAGTACATAACAATACATAAGAATTACATCAAGGTAATTAGATAATGAAAGTATCCTGAATAAAAGTGGAAGTTCGGGTGGAAAACCCCTTAACTTAACTCCAAACGTGTTTCTCTCTTGTAATTAAGCTCCTGGAATATGAAATTATACTTGTTAATAAATTATTTCAGAATCTATTATACATGTATATATTTTACCATAATTCTGGTTAGTTCATTTATGTCTTTATTAACAAGTTATTGTATTGAATTTCATCGTTCTGGAGTGTTCGTTTCCTTTATTTTCATATTCGGTTCACTTATTTTTATGTAATGAAGTTCATGTGTAATGGTTATAAATATCCAGGATTGGAATTATATATTATTAATGAACATAAAGACTTTATAATGGTCATTTCTATCATTTGGTTACATGGAATAAGGATGAACCATTAGATGACCACCACTTCGATTATTCGGCGGTATTTGGAATATTATGAACTAGTTTTGTCATATAACTTAATTATATGTACATATTATGGTTAATGAATATTAATTAGGTTATAAAACATATATTATAGTCTTTTTCAACCATTAATATGGTTTAATGACCAGTAATGAAGAAGAAATTGAAGAATGAAACTTCATTGTCCACGAAGGTTATAAATCAGAACCTCATGGACGTCAATTTTGTTTATAAAATAAAAGGGAGGGAGTAAGAATATTTATGATTTTTCTTCCATTAAAATGATATAAATACATTATATATATGTTACTGGAGTTATCATGATCATTTGGATAGAGCAGGAGAGGAGATCATAGAAAAAGAAGATAAATTGAAATGAAACCAAATGAAAAAGAAGGGTACTTTACCTCTTGAAATAACCTCCTTAAGAAACTCCTTAAGGGAAGGGGTTTTGGTATTTTGGCAAGACCAAAAGTTTCTTGGACGTGGGTAGAGACTAGGGAAGGGTAATTGGGTAGAAATTTGAGGAGATTCAAGGCTTATAGGTGTGATGAGAAGAGGGAGTGGTGGGGGGGTTTTATAGTGGAGGAGACGAGTAATTTTTGAATATTTAATTCATTATTTTATTATTTCTCTCAAGACAACCAATAGTATTGTTTCATGTGACCCCTAATAGTAATAATGGCATGTGAGTTCGAACCAAGTGGTCTTACATCATCCTTTCATCACCTATGATGCAGTAAATCAAGTATTTATAATTTATCGTATTTTATCGTATTTTACTATTCATAAAAAATTCTAGAATTTCAGAAAAATCCCAAAAATTCACACCTACTATTTTTCGACGTGTATAATTCAAAATTGAAGTCCATTTTTGAAAAATAATTTTCTAAATATTATTAATTTAACTTTCAAATAAAAGCATACTTAATTCAAAAATTAACAGTTCTAATTCTACAACTACTTCTTTATCACAATGAAAAATTAACCAAGATGTTATTATCTTCTATCCTTAAGAAAATAAAATAATAATAAAATTTACTATTCATTAGGGTCATATTACTATTCATAAGGGTATGTTACTATTTACTAAAAAATCAAGTTTGTTTTATCGGACTCCAAATGACTTACTAAACACAACTCTAGATGACCATTTTTTGAAATTCAAAACATAGAAGAGGAAAAGTTGTGTTTTAATGGATATAAAATTTCATTCTATATTTATTTTCAAAACCTTGGGGTGTTACATCATACCCACATGAGGGTTGTACCTCCTCAACCCACGTTCCTTCCATTATTGCACGTAATGACATGATGTTACCGTCCCACTCATATCTAATAACCAACATGAAATATAAATCTTCACTCATTCCTGGCTCACCAACGTCACCCTCGACATCCACTGAATTTCTATTCATAGTGAGGGTCATACCCTCTAATGGATGATGGTGCACTCCCCACCATATGACTCCCCTTATACCGCTCCTCAACCATCGACCCAACTGGATCCCATCATCAAATGCATGTTGCACCTCTCGAGCCATGCTCACCCATATTGCCAACCCATAACACCATCCATCCATGATGTCACAATCCACCACAAAGGCAAAACCTCCCATTCCCATCCAACACATCGAGTTTCCATGCCTGCAAACGTTTCATCAAAACCATTAGTCCTCAGCTCGCACATGACCATTCACCGATCCAAAACTAAATAGGTATTGTGCTTAAATAGAACGTACTACCTCAATATCATCCAAAAAATAGGTATATTCTTCCATAAAATCCGTCAGCACACTCCCACGAGTTGCGTGTCATCGAATTTAGGCTAACACGCCTTAACAACTGATGATTCTCCTTTGCATGCTGATCCCATCATTGCACTCATGTCGCTCCTCCCGTGCCATGCTCACCCATATTTCCCACCCCTGACACCATCCATCCATGACGTCATCATCCATCATAAAGGCGACACCTCCCATTCCCATCCAACACCTCAGGTCTCCATGCCTGCAAACATTTCATCAAAATCATTGGTCCTTGGCTCACACATGGTTGTTCACCGATCCAAAACTAAACAGGCGCCACACTTAACTAGCATGTAATACTTTGATCTCATCCAACCAATGGGTGTACGCTTTCATACAACCCGATCACACACTCCCATGAGTCACACATCATCAAATATAAGCTCACGCACCTTAAGATCTGTTCATGCTCCTCTACATGCCAATGTCATCTCTCCAAAAGCACCTCAATTCTCTTTCTAGTAAGCCTAAGATATCTCACTTATGCCATGTCATACCACATGATCATCCACCACATAGACATCGTTCCAATATCTCAAGTGTCTACCCACACTCTCACCGCCCCATCGAAAGCATATCCATAATCAATAGGGTTAAACATCCCGCCGATCTTTCCCTCAAAATCCAGCTTCGATACCAAAATCACTAACACTCATAGTGATTACATCATGAAAGAACAAAGCATTTACATGCCTTCACCACATATCTGATAACAAATCTAGTGCATCATTTTCAAACCCAAAACATCTACCCATATTTCTTATCTCCAAGGAACTCATAGGCCTAGCTAACCCCTCTCTTAGGTTACCCTCGTATGTACATCACCCGAATCACCAATATCTTGATCCGCATCTCAAGAAACTAGGCTCTCCCAACTAGCCCATAAATCATGTCTCACATAGGTCACAAATTGAGGACAACCTCTTTGTTCCCCTCTCAAATATCACAAGGAAAATCACATTTTGAAATACTCACTCTAGGGTTCTCACATATATGTATTAGGCATCACATTCCAAGTTATCAACCCACTTCAGGGCACTGATCCTCACTAGGAATTCGCATACATGACTTCTCCCTCAAGGACCCATGTCGAGTAAGACATTTCAACATGGTTTCGTTTAGTAGAATGCCACCATTGTAAGTTTTGGGTGCAACTAAAGCATCATATAGGGCATTCCCAACTCATCTTTTGTCGTGATTGATGATTAATCTGAGATTTACATGATGATGAACTCCATGATCAACAAAATTAAATCAAAGAATATAGATAATAGAAAAACACTGGAACCAAAGAGCAGGATCATTACATATTATTTATAATTAATTTAAGTAATTAATAAATACCTTGTGATGAATTACTTCTTCGTTGACGGATTTAACAACATATCTATGTCGTACCATTGTTGATTTGCAGGAATCAAGAATAGATTTCCTCTAGCGGTGATCCACATGTATTTCAAAAACCTCTGAACACTACTATAGGAATCTCTAGGTGCTAGCACGACATATCCTAATTCTTGTGTTTTCCACCTTTGATTGCCCTGAGAATCGCTTCGAGGAAGAGTTCTCTTCGATCTTTATAGACTTGAGAGTGGTGGTGGAGGAGGATCAGTCTTTGTTCTTGAGAGAGTTCTAGGAGAGGGATCTCTCTAGGGCTTGAGAGGATTCTCTCAAGATCTCTTTGTGCACAACAAAAAATGAATTGTCTCACTTAAGAAAATAATATAATTGAGTTTATATACTGCTAGAGTTGGAAAATAGTAATTTCACATACGCCCTTGTTATTTACATAATTCCTATGGAACTCCATGCCTATAATAATAATAATAATAATAATAATAATAATAATAATAATAATATTTCTTAACATGTGCCAAACTCATGAATTAAATTAAATATTATTTATTCAAATAATATTCAATATATAATATTTCTCAACAGACCGTTAAACTTGGTTCGTCATTCCTTCACAATACTTATCAGGACTTGAATAATGACTATTTATTTAATAAATAAATATCATTTTATTATTTTCCAATTAATAATTTAATATTATATTAACTAAATAACAAATAAATAGTTATTAAATATTCTGCTCACATATTTTTCTCTTGAATAACTAGTGATAAAATATATGCGATCAAGAAAATATGAATAATTATTAAACCACATCTGAGAATAATATTTATTTAACTTGTTAAATAATAAATAATATTATTATTTTAACCAAGATTTTGGATACAATTAGTGTTTAACCCTTTATGCCTCTTTCTCAGTGACATTAGTCGAAACACCCCAAAGTCTAAGGTTAACATCTAAAATCACACTAAGACACCCATAAAAGAAGAAGTTAATGCCACAATGACATAATACCTCATACATATGCTTATTGTGTAATATAATCCATTTATCATGATATCTCTAATCAAGCAGGCTGCATGCTGGTGCCAACGACGTATGTGCTCAATGTACCTTTCTTTGACTTTTTGGAAATTGAACTTTCTTATAGAACACCATTACCATGGATTTATTTAGGCTATATCATTTTAATCCAATGGTTTGAGATATAAACTTCTATTAAAGAACAGAAGGGACAAATCCTTTCTTGCATTATTCATTAATGAAATACTACTCATGACACACCCAACGTAGCCTATCTATTCGTGAACATATATTAGCACATTTTTCATCAATACATTAAAGTATGTGACTTATAATAATCATTAATAATAATATTAAAGTCTAAGAATCAATACATGTTCACAAATATGAACATTCATCGACACATAAATGTGGATTTCCTACCATCGAGTCTCATTATCATAAAATCCTACACTGGATATTACCAAGGACGTACACCATGAGAAGTTACCTTAAGGTCCTATGAGTCTCCACCCATAATAGCCCATATCATTTATGTCCTTCAAATGATTTCACTAGGCTATATAACATATATTTAAGAATATTATCCTGACACTTCTGGGTTCTCATCAAATCAAGGAACTGCTATGACATTTTAGTGTGAGAACTCCCCTTAAGACATTATAACATACTATATTATGCAGAAGAACAATCATGATGTGATAATGAGTTTATTAATAATCAAAATAATGAATACATGTTATCATAAATTACACAGAAGTTGGTTCTAGGTCACCAACTCCAACAGACTCCCACTTGCACTAGATTCAAACGCTAACAACCTTCAGCTCGCTAGCTCTCACATGATACTCATGATTTTGCTGAGATATGTCTTTAGTCAATGGGTCCACCATTTTTTCTTCAGTAGGAACTCTGCTTACTGCAACTTCACCCCTCTGAAAAAATCACTCAAGAGGTGATACTTCCTGAGTATGTTCTTTGTCCGTTGGTGTAACCTTAAATATTTTGCAAGAGCCACCACTGTAGTATTATCACAATATAATGTGATAGAGACTTTATTGATAGGTTCCACATCAAGCTCCTGGAAAAAGTTTCGTATCCAAATGAATTTCTTGTTTTCATCAAAAGTTTCTATATACTCAGACTCCACTTTAGAATCGACGACAACTAACTGCTTTGAATTCTTCCAGCTCACAGCTCCTCTGCTAAGACTGAAAACATATCTTGAATGTGACTTCATATCATTTTGATTTGTTTGAAAACTGAAATTTGTATAAACCCTGATGACTAGATCTTTGTCTCCTCCATACACCATGAACATATCTTTAGTTCTTCTCAGATACTTATATCCTTAACACATGAAAAATTATGTTCTCTCGAATCATCTTGATAGTGCCTACCATGCTCAATACATAGGAAACTTCAAGTCTAATACATAACATGACATAGAAGATTGATCCTATCATTTAATCGTAAGAGATCTTACTCATTCTCTCTTTCTCCTGTTGTGTTTGAGGATACATTTTATTAGAAAAATATATACCATGTGACACTGGAACCAATCCCCTCTTGTATTTTTTCATACTAAATCTCTTTAGTATCTGGTCAATGTATGTACTTTGACTTAGTCCAATCATCCTATTGGATCTGTCCTGAATGATATTAATCCCTAGAATATAGGGTTCTTCACCTAAGTCCTTTATAGAGAAACACTTGTTTAACAAGTCCTTAACAGACTATAAGACTGGTATGTCCTTTATAATAATTAATATGTCATCAACATATACTACTATGATAACGACCACATTCGCACTAAACCTCTTGTAAACACATGACTCACATTCATTCTTAATGAAACTAAATTCTTTTATAGATTTATTGAATCTAATGATCCATGACCTTGAAGATCCTTTGTGATGTTTTTGTTTTTAATAAAGTTATGTTTTTATTGTAAACTAACTTTTTGTAAAGAATGTTTTTGTAAATCAGGTGAAAGAAGTGTTACTAAAAGTTATAACTTGTTTTATGAGATTTTTTTGAAAATACGAATGAATAAAGTGTTTTTTTTCAAATGTTGACAATAAGATGCTCAATTAGATGACCCATTAGACCCATTCTATCAAATTGACATGTTTTTGAAAAGTCATAAGTTTAAATGAAGAAAGTTGTAAAGTGAGAATGTCAGAAAGTTGGGAAGTTGTAAAAATTTTCAAAATATGTTAGAAGTGTTTTTTTTCTTTCAAGTTTCTAAACATCATGAATAAATAATGATACAAGAAAGAGTTTGTAGAAGAAAAGAGATGTGCGAGTTTTTGGAATTTCCAAAGCTGATGTTTTTTGGATGCAGATCATCAAATCTAGACGCACCAGACGCAGGAGTTGTCAGAAGGCTTGAAATTTTTCTTTGTTGAAATTCTAAGAGTTTGAAAAGTTGTTAATCAGATGATATACAGACACCAATCCACCAGATGAGATTAAGATACCAATCCATAAGAAAAATATTTTCTATGAAATTTGAAGATGATCAGTTGAAGAAATGTGATGACTCAAGAAGTTTGAAGTTGTTTCACCACAAAAGTTGATCGGATGCAGAAGTTATTAAAAGAGTTCAATTTTGCTATCATACAGTAGGCAGGTATTGAGTTCTTACAAAGAGAAGTTTTGATCCAAAGCTTCATGAACCAATTTATCAGAGTAACTGATTGCACTGATTCATCAGATGTGTTATTGACATCGATCCATCATATTCACATTTGACATTGATAATTCATCTATTGTAGAGTTCCATCAGAACCTATATGATCAGACTGAAGAACTGATGAATAGATGAATAATGAGAATGAAAATGTGAGACATATATAAGTTGTTACTAAATAGTCATTGCAGACAACTAAAGTCTTTAGAAGTTATAACAATGTAGTCAATCATTTTCAGTTGGCTTGTGGCATCAGAGTGAATAATGATATATATATTTTTTCCAGTAGTTCAACTTATTTTTTTATAATTGGGTTAAGATAATTAGAGTGTGAAATTGGGTTTTTATATTTC
The DNA here is from genome assembly GCA_963277665.1 of Viscum album. NCBI lineage: Eukaryota > Viridiplantae > Streptophyta > Magnoliopsida > Santalales > Viscaceae > Viscum > Viscum album. The sequence continues at coordinate 1,942,266,856 of OY728159.1, forward strand.
AATTGGATCAATTGAATCATAATGAGGAACAAAGTTCCAAACCAAGATTTTCTGGATCATCATTTTCCAACTGAATTCTTGTTCTTTCAAAAGTTTTTATATCTTTTTTAAAGATTGTAAATTTGAGAAGTTTTGTGAAGAATAAAAAATATTCAATAAGTCATTAGAATAGTTGAGGATATTTGAAATGGTCAAAATGAATATCAAATAAACATGAAATTTAGAGTTTTGGAATTTGGGTGAGTAGAAAAAATATTTCAGTTTCTAGCCATTACTATTATGGGAGAACCTATAAATAGAGGTGCAAAGTAAAACAAAACTTATCACTGTTCACCTGTGCATAAAATATGAATATTTGTAGAATTGGTGTCAGAAGTGAGTTTAACAACCAAATTTTTTTCACGTTGAAGAAGATCAGACTAGAGATAGTTCAGATTATCAGGTAGAGGGTTATCGATCTGAGAAATATTGGATTGAGTATTTTAAAAAAAGTTTGAGAAGTGAAAATTTGTTGAATTAGGTAGATCATGAAGTTTTGTAATAGGTACAAATTGATAAAAGGTGATTCGGAAAAAGTCTATCGGACTGAGGCAATTGGACCCAGACACATCAGACTGAGGTTCCGAATGGATTCTTGTAGAGTATGAAGTTTTGTTCATTTTCTTTTGTGGCTCAAAAATTTTATAAGAAAATTTTTTATAAACTGATGGGAGTTAGTATAATCATTCATATTGGGAGATATAAGGTATCTAATGGGATTTGACACAAGTTGTATTCACTTCTTTATAATAGTGAATTTCTATAGACCCATGGGAGTGGCTATAACAAGGATGTAGGTTCTCACACTGAGGTCGAACCATGTAAATTGTGTGTGCCTTGTTTATATTTCTATTTCTGTATGCATTTGAGTTTAAAAAAATTATAAGAAAACAACTCTAACAAGTTGCAGAGGTTAAATTTACTAAAACTGAAATTTGTAAAAAGGTTACAACTGATTAAACCCCCCTTCTTAGTTGTTTTATGATCCTTTGTAACATCAATTGGTATCAAAGGGAAGATATTGAATCCTTATCATGAATAATCTCAATTTTTTCAATAGTAGATTAATTCCTACATTTGATAGAAAAAATTATTATGGTTGAAAAAATAGGATGATTTCATATCTCCTATCTCTTGGCTTGGGAGTTGTTGATGTTGCTAAATTGAGTTTCCACTCATTGAGAAAGATGCCCTGATGACTTTTGTTGGCAAGAGAAATATTGAAGTTGATGGAAAAACTAGAAATTTTATTCTTATGTCTTTTTCAGGAAATGTTTATATGAATTCGATGAGTCTCAAAACAACAAAGATCATGTGGGACAAGATCTAGAGTATTTTCGAAGGAAATACTAAAGTGAAGGAAAAAAACCTACAAATCAAACATAGAAAATTTGAAGACATAAGAATAAGAGATGAAAAAACTATTTATGCATACTTCATTAGGGTGAATGTAGTTGTTTATATCATCATAGGTTTCGAAGATGTCTTGGAATATTCTATAATCATGAAAAAACTCATGAGGAACTTTCTGGATAGGTTTGATTAAAAAAAATTCTTTAGAAGATAAAGATGATTTATCTCTTGATGAATTGCATAACTTTCTTGTTGCTTATGAAATGAGAAAAACTCCAGTGGTCAAAAAGAAGATGAAAGATGAAATGAATTTCAAAGCTATGAGAAATATGAAAATTCAAGATGTTGAAGATGTCGATATTTTTGATTCAGAAGATAAGGAGCATGATGAGTTAAATAAAAAAATCACGTCTCTTATCTCCAAAAAATATCAGAGAGGAAGATGAAAGTATGAATGAAAAATTCCTCTCAAATGTTTTGAGTGTGGTGGAATTAAACATTTTTCTATGAATTCCCCCCAAAGAAAGTTGGTGAATTTGAAGATCATTCTCAAGAAAAACCTTGATGAAAGAAGTTTGAAAAAGCTTCCAAGAAAGAAAACAAGCACTTTGGTGTAAAGAAGAAGTTCAATTGAAACAAAAGAAGTATACTGATTAAGAAATCTAAATCTAACTCAATGGAAAACAATTATTCAGAAGATGACAGTTTATAAAAGTTTGGAATGTTCAATGCAAAAGTTTAGAAAACAAAAGATTCCTCAGATAGTGAAGAAAAGGAGGTGAATAATCTTATAGATTATCAATTTATATCATAACTTGTTTCATGTCTTGAGAAAAATAGAACTATCAAGAAATAAATTAGAATGATAAATAAATTTAGTGGAAAAGTTTCTGATGGTGGAAAATATATTTTCAAGAAGGAATAAGACATCCAGGAGATCTTAAGTTACAAACTGAGAATTGATGAACAGAGAAAGATGATCGAATATCTTAGTAAGAAGTTAGCGGTCAAGGAAGGTAAAGTTAACAAGTCTCAATAAAAACTTCTTGAGGCTTAAAGTAATTTAATAAAGTTGAATGAAAACTTTATAAAGTCTTTGGAAGTAAAAGATGAATCATCTAAAGATGCCGACAAACCTCACTCAAAAAATCAGGTAAAATATACACCTGCTGAACTAAAATGTTTATCTGATTTTTCTAACATTTCAGGTGTGAAGAAAAGTGTGGATAAATCTTGGGTTGAGAAGGGATGTGAAAAACCTCTCACATTTACAAAAGTTGAAAATTACTCACAGAGGAAAGTTGTCACATGCCTAGAGGTAACAAAAGATAAAAAATGTTATGAACCTCAACAATATTATTACAAAAAAATATCATTCTTATGCAGAAAACCAAGATTTTATGGGTTCTGTTGGTGTTATGTAATTTATGGGCACAAAGTTTACAACTATTGGCATAACATGTCTCTTCTAGGGAAAATGTTTGAACGGAGTGGAAGAAATGGTGGGAGTAGAATGAGTAACTTTCCCAATACATATAAAGTTGAAAAAAATAAAATCTCAAGATGTTAGAAAAATTCCAACAGAAAAAAAAATTTGATTGTCTGGAGGAAGTTTGTGGAAGATGTGATCAACCACTTCACTTTGCTAAAAGATTCATGATAATCCTCCCAGAACATGTTTCTTATAATAGAAAAGAAAAGGAAGCTGGGAAGAAGAATGTTGAGGAAAGAAATTTTGTTGTTGATACAACTTTAAAAGCTATCAAAAAGAGAAAACCATGGATTCTTGATAGTGTTTGTTCCTCACACACAAAAAAAGATATACAGATCTTGAAAGATGTTGAAAATCATGATGGAGGAGCTGTTACCTTCGGGAATGATAGTTCCTTAAAAATAAAAGGAATTGAAATAACTGAGATTGAAGTAGAAAAGTTAAAATATAAAGAATTTCTATTTGTTTATGAGCTAAAACATAACTTACTTAGTGTAAGTCAAATTTGTGATGATGAAAAAGAAGTGATTTTTAGAAAATATTTTTGTATCATCAGAAGTATGGAAGATGAAAAAGTTATTACGAGAGGAGAAAGAACTAGTGAAAATCTCTTTCAAATAAAATATCTTTACAACTCTTGTTACTTGAGTGATAAAGATGAAAATAAGTTGTGAAACAATAGAATTTGGAATCTTGGATAGAAAAATATGAAGAAATTTTGTAAAGTTAATGCTGTTCAAAATTTTATAGAATTGAAAAGAAGAGAATAAGTTGTTTGTATAACTTATCAGAAAGGTAAAATGACTAATAAAAGTCATAAGATAGTTGAGATTAACTCTACTAGACCTCTTGAACTTATTCATTCTATTTTATGTGGCCCGATGAGACATCAATAAAAAAGATACTTGTACTTTATCACTTTTATTGATGATTTCACTCGGATGACCAATATTATGTTTATGAAGCACAAGTCATAAGCGGTAGAAATGTTCAAATTTTTTAGAAGAGAATTTGAGAGAGTGATGAGTGTTTACATAATGAATTGAGAATAAATAATAGAACATAATTCACATGCAATGTTTTTTAATCTTATTTGAGAAATCATGAAATCAAACATCAAGATAATGATCTATACAACCCACAAAAAAATGGAGCATCATAAAGGAAGAATAAAAGTTTGGTGGAAATGTGAAGAAACATGTTAGAAGAATACAAAATTTCAAAGTTCTACCAGAGAGAAGCTATTAGTATTGTTGTACATGTTTAAAACAGATGTTTGCTAAGGTCAGAATCCACCATGACTTCTTACGAAATGCGGTATATTAAAAAACATTCATTGAAGTACTTCAAAGTTTTTGAAAGTCCTATTTACTGAAAAATAAAAAACCAGATCTTGGGAAATTTGATGAAAAAGATGAAGAAGGAATTTTTAGGGGATATTCACCCAACAGAAGAAGTTATAAATATTTAAACAAACATTTATAAAAATTGGTGGATTCCTATGATGTGAAAGTTACTGAAAATCTGAATCCCTTAACAAAGAATGTTTAAAATATTGAGGAAGACAACATGAATATTTCCAACGAGAGTAAAAGTGAGTCAAAACAGGCTTATCAAGATTCCAAAGAATTGTGTGACGAGAAAAGTGAATCTGGAAGATAAACTTTGAAATTTTCTACTTTTCATAAACATGTTGAAACTGAAAATATTCTTGTGAATCAGAATGCTCCAGTTCAGACAAGAAGGCTGAGATTCAAAAATCAGACATCACCCATTTCCCAAACTGAACCAGAATCAGTTTCAAAAGTAGTTTAACATAAAGAATGGGTTGATGTGATGAATGAAGAGTTGAATCTACTTGAAAAAAACAACACTTGGGAACTTGTTCTACATCCAAAAAATAAAAATGTTATTGGAACAAAATAAGTGTACAAAAATAATTTGAATGAACTTGGAGAAGTTTTAAGAAATAAAGAATGACTTGTTTGTAAAGGATATGAATAGGTAGAATATGTTGATTTGGAAGAAACCTTTTCCCCAATTGCAATATGAGAAACTATTATAATGTTTCTAGCAGTAGTTGTACATGAATTACAAATTTTATCAGACGAATATAAAGTCAGTTTTCCTTAATGGTGAAATTGAAGAAGAAGTTTACATTGAACAACCATGTGAGTTTGTACATGATAATGATAAAAGCGAAGTTTTTAAGTTGAAGAAAGCCTTGTATGGGTTACAATAATCTCCACATTCCTAGTATTCCAAATGTGACAGTTGTTTTAAAAAGTTAATTTTTTTCTAAAGAAAAGGATGAAATCAACTTGTATGTGAACGAAGTTAACTCCAACACCATAATTGTAATTTTTATAAGGATGATATAATTTTTGATTGAGATGAATAAAAAGTTTGTAAATAAGTTTTTGAGGAAATGAATAAGAATTTTGAGATGTCAATATTGGGAGAATTAACTTTCTTCCTTGGTTTACAAGCTCAACAAAAGGGAAAATACATTTTCCTATCTCAAGAAAAGTATGGTAGAGAATTGTTAAAAAAGTTTGGTATAACAAGATCCAAAAAAGTTTCAACTCTAATTTTTTAATGAGTACAGATTTGATTAAATATGAAACCATAAAAAGTGTGAATTAGAAATATTTTCAAAAGTTGGTAGGATGTTTTCTTACCTTACAACTTCAAGATTCGATATTGTTTATGCTATGACCTTGAATTCCAAATGTCAGAGTGATCTGAAAGAATATCATATGTTGGAATAAAAGAGAATTATAAGATATGTTAAAGGAAAAACTTCACATAGGATATTATAAAAAATAAACTGTGAAATGAACATTCATAGTTATACTGATGCTGATTGGTTTTTAGATTTCAATGACAGAAAATCAATTTCAGGAGGATCATTTTTCTTGGGAGAATGTTGTGTGGGATGACATAGTAATAAAAAAGTTCAATGACCTTGAGCACAATATAATCAAAATATTTTTTAGCTATATAGGCTTTTACTCAAATGTTGTGGATGAAAGTTAAGTTGGAAGATTTGAAAGCTGAGGTTTCCAAACCATTGAAGCTATTTTGTACTAATCAGACTGTAATTGATCTTTCTAAAGATCTTGTCCAACACTCAAGATCAAAACACATTGATTTTAAGTTTCACTTCATAAAATAAAAAGTTGCTGGTGAAGATGTTGTACTGGAATATGTTTCAACCAAATATCAAATTACGGATGTTTTCTCAAAAGCTATGCCAAGAGATAGATTTGAAGAATTGAGGTTGCAAATTCATGTTCAGCCTTCACTAAAGTGTAACATCCTAGGTAAATAAATAATATTAAATTATAATGTTTATCAATATTTTTGAATAAAATGTTAATACTACTTTAAAGGTAATTCTATGCTCGATGGAGTACCCAATACGCAACAACGAGTTTCTTTGAAATCTTACGTTGCACACTAATATTATAATAATATTATAATAGTTAACGCCTAGTCGTTGTAATAGAGGGAATGAACAGAACTGACTACAAAAGGATTATATATGTTTGTCAAATATTTTTACTTTTTACAATAAATGTTATAGGATTAAAAATGCGAATGAATCCAATTTTAAGCGTAAACATTCTAATATTCTTTAAAGGGTCGATTAACCGCCTTTTGATGGAGAACCTCTTTTAAATCCACTTTTTGAAAATTTTATGTGTTATATTTGACAAAATAAAATTATTCTTTATAATCGGGACATCAAAAATTACTTTGTGTAAATTTTTGGTATTTTTCCGATAAAGTTCATTTTTTAATGAATAGTGAAAAATGTTGTATTTTAATTCAAAACCGCTTTTTAATATAATTTATTTATATGATTATATTATCTTTTTAATTGGTTTTAAAGTGAAATTATAATATATTTTGACCATTTAATCCAATAGTGGTCATTGGAATTAATTTCACTTTGAAATTGGACTTAAACTAGTGTCAATCTTTTGATATATATTGTTTCATAAAAACACGCTATTTGTTCTGATAGCGGGGATTAATTATTAAATTAATTAATGTAACTTATATGTTTTTAATTTTTTAAAATAAAAATCATTTTTTGAATTCGGAATATCAAATATAGCTCAGGGTGAATTTTTGGTATTTTTCTGAAAAACTTGAATTTTTGATGAATAGCGAAACCACTAAGTGGTACTTAAAAAACTGATTTTTCATTTAAATGAAATTTTACCACCTCTGTGTTTTGAATTTAAAAAATACAACATACATGGCTTTCATTATGAAGTAAAATGTCGTTCAATGGGATTAAAATAATTTTTTGGTGAATAGTAACTTTTAAGTTTTTAATCGCGATTAGATGTAATTAGTGTAATTTAAGGTAAAAATAATGTTTTAATATTATGAAATGACTTTGACACTTGTCCTAACCCTATTTTATGAGTCATGGTAGACCAAGAAAACCCATGGGTCTATTTTTGGGACCCCATGGAGCCACTTGGGTAAGATAATGACATTAATGCCTTTTATTTAAAGTAAAAGTAAAAATGACACAAACATGTATTATTTTATAAAAAAAAATTAAATTGGGTTATACAAGTCAGATTTTTTACTATAAATAGTAATTTGAAAGAGAAATGATTTCCTACATCATAGTATTTTTTTTATAATTTTTATACATTAAATAAATTAAATTATTTATGACATCATGATGATGCAGCGATTACCTGATTATTTAACGATTTAAATAAAATGAAAAGATAATGTAAAATATAAGACCTAAACATGTAAAAACCCTATTGGATGGGTGGATTTCAAACTCTTATCACCTTAGACTCTAAATACATCAATGTGGGACCTTTAAAATCTGAAACACATTTGAAAATAAAGTAACATTTTATACCTTTCCAAGAGTGCCCCTCCTCTCCTCTTATAAAAGGCCCCCACCTCTACCTCCTTACCCACACCTCTAAAGCCTTTGGATCAGAAAATATCTGATAATTTTGTCTCTCCAAATCCCTCTACTAATCCTAGAAGCCTCGCCTTTGGCATAATTCTCTTCATGAAACCCTTTTGGTTCAAACCAAGAGGAGTTACCCGATTTTAAGGCAATGCCTTCACTTGTGTTCTTTTGTTTTATTTTGCTTCTCCAACCCCCTAAACTATTTTTATTCATTTATTTTGTAAAAAATACACTATATTAAATATACTATGAAGTTTTGATAAGAATTATTCGAGATACACTTACACACACCTACATCTAATGGTTAAAGAACATACTGTTTCTGTGGATGGTGAATTTCTGCCTCACGAAACGAGGATTGTTCAATATTATTTTAACACCTTCAAAGGTGGAAATTAAGATGTAACTATATTTATATATGATATATAAATATGTTTATGTTTTTCTTAAGCTTCTGTATTTTTAATTTATGGTATACCTTTATGGTTTCCATTATGGGTAAACGCGATATCTTCATTTTAGGAAGTGCGGACTACCGCCCCCTCAAAGTGATTTGATTCGTTAATACCATATGTGGTACGTATAAAGGATATATTTAATGATATTATATATGATACCATACTTTAATTATAATACTATTATGTATCATTATTTTTTAATTCCATTAAATATGAAAAATAAATGGAAGTAGCGTTCATGCGTACGTATGGCTTACCGTCTCCATGAACGGTGCATTTCATTTCTTACCTCTAAATGTTATGTAATATTATAAATGCATGTATATAATGGATATATATGATATATATGATATCTAAATAATTAATATAATTATTGATATAATGGATATTTTACCCCATGAACAAACTTGTAATTATAAAGAGTTTATTTTTGACTCAAGTAGCAATGATCGACAAAACGACCATTATTAACTTAAATAATTACATAGTGTTTATAACATGGTAATAAGTCATATAAAAGGGATAATGAAGTTGAAAAAGGTTCTTCAGAAATTATAAATTAACTCAAGTTTATTATTCAGGAGGTTAAAGAACGATCGAGTAAAGTCGGACCCGAGGTAAGAGATCATACCCCTCTCTTTCTTTTTAAGTATACTCTTTTATGTCATTCCTTTTAAGCTCATATTTATAATTATTGGGATGTTATTTTATATTACTCTTACTGTAATTTTTTATGTTTATATAATGAGACACCCTATTTTCTCTCATCAATTCATTTTGGAAGTTTTGATTGGTGCCGTTAGACTGCCGAATTTTCGTAAGAGATCCAACCTCTCTCTTTCTTTTTAAGTACTCTTCTTTATGTCACTTCTTTTAAGCTCATCTTTTTTATGTTGGGGGATGTTATTTTATATTACTATTTCTTTAAATTTTATTTTAATATGATGAGAGACCCTATTTGATCTCATCAATCCATTTTTGGAAGTTTTATGTGGCACCGTTAGGCTGCCGAGTTTTCGTGAGTGATTTTTCATCTCACTTTTATTCCCGTGAGATTTATGCTACATTTTCCACCATTTACTTTTAGTGGTATATGAAATTACCATTATTATACTCTTTGTGTAATATAATTTTGTGTATGAGTATTTACATCAATGTTGTATTTTCCTTATTTCATGGGTGTATGTTTCGAAAGATACCCAAGTCGGTAAGGGAACCTTTCACCCTCCTCTTTTTAAAAGACTTCTTTTGTTGGGTCTTTTAATTTACATATTGTAATGTTGGGATATGTTCTTCTATATCCTTATTGATGTAAATTTTATTTCCAAGTGATGAGATACCCTTTTAATCTCTTATCAACTCATTTTCTGAAGTTGGAAGTGACGCCGTTAGGTTGTCAAATTTTTACCAAGGGAACTTCTTAACCAAATTTCGATTTCTTTGGGTTCAACTTGTAGTTATTGAATATGTCATCCTTTGAATATGTGTGAATTACCTTTGATTGTTTTACAATTAATATCCATTTATATTGGGTGTATTTATATTTTTCACACATAATTATGAGATTGATTTATCCTTAATTTAAGGATACCTACTTTATAAGGGATTTCATCTCATTTTACATTTCTATTGAGACTTCATTGTTTTTATGCTCCAATTCACTCTTATATGGTGTATATACTGTCCTTTGGAATATTATATAATAAATCCATTTATTCTCATGATATTATAAAGTTATGATTAAATGTTATTCCTGAATTATTGTATTCAAGTGTCTCACATTTTGTTAAAAACCCTTTAACTAAAATATCGTTTTAAATGTTTTAATGATTTATACTTATAAATATTTCTCATTAATATCCATGTTTTCAAAATGGTTTTAAGGATTTATTTATATGGATATTAATGGTTTAAAATGTTAAAATCTTTAAAGCGGTATGAGACACTTTGATTCAAAAATCTCTTTATTAAATGTTTTAAATGCTTTTGAAAATGGTTTTTAGAATGGATTCATTATTTCAATATCTTAAAATGTTATATTGTTATTAAAATATGGGAATTTTATCTTTCCATTGTGCTTAAGTTATGTTCTATGATTATGTTATGGTTCTTGGGCATTTTTTTTTGAATACGGGTGGTTCTGTGATAAACTAAGGGCGGGTGAGCCCGATATAGCTCTCCAATGCATTGGGTAACACGAAGGGGTTAAACGCTAAGGTTTCTCTGAAGAGATTTAGGGAATATACTTTGATGGGTATTCCAAACATAACCATGAGGGTTAATCCCTATGTAAGAATGTTATGAATGCCTCAAGTTACCTTTATGTATTATGATTTCTATGAGTTATTCATAAATCTTATGATTTCATGAGGTATGTTAAATTGATTATGCTTTATGAGTAAAGTGTGATTTCATTGGTTCTTATGTATACATGGACTAATGTTTTCTTTCCGTATTGGTATAACCCTTACTGATCTTTTTATGCTCATCCCAAGTTTTTTTGAAATGTTTTTCACAGGACATAAAGTTGAATAGGTTCAAGGATGGGATCCAGGAAATGTCAGGCTGTCTAAAACAAGGAACTAGACATGACTCTTTTGTTCAAGAGTTTTTATTTTTGTGAAAAAATGGAAGCTTAGTAGATGTGTCTACTTTGTAACCTTTGATTTGTAATAGTTATGTCCTAATTCTCTAAAGATCTAAACCTGAAAAGATCCTCAATGTGAATTATTCATTTAATTAAATAATAGTTAATGTTTAAGATCGGGTCCTTATAGTTGGTATCAGAGGACGGTTTAGATAACTTTAGAGGTTAGAGTGTTAAGTGACAAGTTGTGTATAACCACAATGGTTATTATATTAGATAGAGTCATTGTTATTTTTGAAGGTTAAAATGAGTTTGAGATAACTTGGATAAGTATATCTTAGTGTTTACCTTCCTCTTTAGTATATAATGATTTTGTTGATATACTCACACTGACATTTCTGGTTTTAGTAAATGGATGGATCTAGCAGGCACCAAAGTGAAAATGGGTTTGAAGGAAACTGTGGTGGTTCTCTGATTAAGAGACTGGATGAAATGGGGGATTCAATGAGAAATCTTGTGGTTATTCTAAACCAACCATCAGGAGTCATGATATACCACTTGAACCTTGGTGAGTTCTCTAATGCATCATGTAAGAGAGAACCAACTCGACATGGAAGTTCAGGTAATAATTATAAAGGTAACCATTAGGGTTTATATGATCCTTACTTTTGAGGTAATTATGGGTTACTATACGTTATGATGGAATATGAATGACATGAGATAATCTTGAGGTTAAATTATTTTATGTTTCTTTTTGAAGATGTTATCTCGTTTTGGGGAATGTTTTAATAATTATATAGTTTTGGAAAAAGGACAACACACAGACCGTGTGACAACCCATCGCGTCGGACAAAGCTGCGGGAATCGAACCCACAACCAAAGTGAAAATGGTATTTATCTCCTACCACTGGACTACGTGAAGTCCCTGGTTAGTTTGAATGATTCTTTTTAGTTAGATTATTTTATTAATTAAGAGTAAGTTGATTTTGGGTTATCAATGGAAATGATTAGCCTATCATGAGGGATATGTGATTAGGTTAATTAATTTTCCGTATGAGACTGTAAGAGTAACTGATGTTATTTTGGAGAAAAATGTTAAGATTTATCTTAGGAGACTATGTGATTAAATCCTTCAGAGATTTGGGTTTCAATCTTAGTTTGGTTTACTTTGAAGAATTTTAGGGATAGATGTTTATTGAATGGTATTTGTTGAACTTTGGATATTGTTTGACAAATTTTGGAGATTAAGAATAGATTTTTTTTATAAAGGATTATACTTTTTGGGTATTATTTGATCTCATAATAACCTTTTTGGTTTTAGTTTTGGTTAAGGTCTAAATACATGAGAATTATATAGTTCTCTTTTGGGGAATAGGTGATTCTCTAGAATTTGATTATAGTACTCTTAATGCGAACAAGTCTTCCTAAATACTCGTCTTCTGAAGAAAATATGAGTTTGGTTAAGGAATCTAGTAAAAGTTGAAAGTCTACGTGACAAGTAAGTATGTTTCATTATGATTTTGTTAAGCTCAAAAATAAATTTCTCAATTAAGAGTAACTTAAAACAAAAATGTTGTTTGTTAACTTTTCCAAATGGGGAATCAAATACTGTTTAACCCATCACAAGTTTGTGATTTTCTTGTGGTTAACTTTCTCCTAGACATGTTTACTATCACTCTCCATCAGAACATGACCCTTTGTTTTTTTCTCCATATCCATATTTTCATACTTGGAATCCTAGTATGGGTTAACTCAGGTGACCTTTGTACTTCTCTCCCATTCTTTTAAAGAGATAGTTTTACTCACTCTTGTTCTGATGTGGTACTTTCAATGAAGTTTCCAAGCCCAATTTTGAAATTGTGAGGACGCAATTACCAAAAGGGAGGAAGGATGTAACATCCCAGCTAAATAAATAATATTAAATTCTAATGTTTATCAATATTTGTGAATAAAATGTTAATACTACCTTAAAGGGAATGCTATGCTCGATGGCGTACCCAATACGCAACAACGAGTTTCTTTGAAATCTTACGTTGCACACTAATAATATAATAATATTATAATAGTTAACGCCTAGCCGTTGTAATGGAGGGAATGAATGGAACTGACTAAAAAATGATTATATATGTTTTTCAAATATTTTTACTTTTTACAATAAATGTTAGAGGATTAAAAATGCGAATGAATCCAATTTTAAGCGTAAACATTCTAATATTCTTTAAAGGGTCGATTAACCACCTTTTGATGGAGAACCTCTTTTAAATCCACTTTTTGACAATTTTATGTGTTATATTTGACAAAATAAAATTCTTCTTTAGAATCGAGACATCAAAATTTACTTTGTGTAAATTTTTGGTATTTTTCCGATAAAGTTCATTTTTTAATGAATAGTGAAAAATGTTGTATTTTAATTCAAAACCACTTTTTAATATAATTTATTTATATTATTAGATTATCTTTTGAATTGGTTTTAAAGTGAAATTAGAATATATTTTTACCATTTAATCCAATAGTGGTCATTGGAATTAATTTCACTTTGAAATTGGACTTAAACTAGTGTCAATCTTTTGATATATATTGTTTCATAAAAACATGTTGTTTGTTCTGACAGTGAGAATTAATTATTAAATTAATTAATGTAACTTATATGTTTTGAATTTTTTAAAATAGAGATAATTTTTTGAATTCTGAATATCAAATATAACTTAGGGTGAATTTTTGGTATTTTTCTGAAAAACTTGAATTTTTTATGAATAGCGAAACCACTAAGTGGTACTTAAAAAACTGATTTTTCGTTTAAATGAAATTTTACCACCTCTGTGTTTTGAATTTCAAAAATCCTACATACATGGTTTTCATTAGGAATTAAAATGTGGTTCAATGGGATTAAAATAATTTTTTGGTGAATAGTAACTTTTAAGTTTTTAATCGCGATTAGAGGTAATTAGTGTAATTTAAGGTAAAAATAATGTCTTAATATTATGAAATGACCTTGAAACTTGTCCTAAACCTATTGGATGAGTCATGAACGACCAATAAAACCCATGTGTCGATTTTGGTTACCCCATGGAGCCACTTGGGTAAGATAATGATATTAATTCCTTTTATTTAAAGTAAAAGTAAAAATGACACAAACATGTATTATTTTACTAAAACAATTTTTACATGGGGTTATACAAGTCATAGTTTTAACTATAAATAGTAATTGGAAATCTAAAAAGATTTCATACATCATAGTATTTTTTTATAGTTTTTAGACATTAAATAAATTAAATTATTTAGGACATCATGATGATGCAGCGATTACCTCATTATTAAATGATTTAAATAAAATGAAAAGATAATGTAAAATCTAATACCTAAACATGTAAAAAACCTATTGTATGGGTGGATTTCAAACTCTTATCACTTTATCCTCGAAATACATCAATGTGGGACCTTTAAAATCTGAAACACATTTGAAAATAAAGTAACATTTTATACATTTCCAAGAGTGCCCTCCTCTCCTCTTATAAAAGGCCTCCACCTATACCTCCTTACCCACACCTATAAAGCCTTTGGCTCGGCCAAGATATGATAATTTTATCTCTCCACATCCCTCTCCTCATCCTAGATGCATCTCCTTTGGTATATTTCTCTTCATGAAACCCTTTTGGTTCAAACCAAGAGGAGTTACCCAATTTTAAGGAAATGTCTTCACTTGTGTTCTTTTGTTTTATTTTTCTTCTCCAACCCCATAAACTCTTTTTATTCATTTATTTTGTAACAACTCAAGTATCTTCAATATACTAGTATGTTTTTATAAGAATTATTCTAGCTACACTTACACACACCTACATCTAATGGTTAAAGAACATATTGTTTCTGTGGATGGTGAATTTCTGCCTCATGTAACAATGATTGTTCAATATTCTTTTAACACATTAAAAGGTAGCCATTAAGATGTAACTATATTTATATATGATATATAATATGTTTATTTTTTCCTTAATCTTCTGTATTTTTCATTTATGGCATACCTTTATGGTTTCCATTATGGGTAAACGCGATATCTTCATTTTAGGAAGTGCGGACTACCGCCCCCTCAAAGTTATTTGATTCGTTAATACCATATGTGGTACGTATAAAGGATAGATTTAATGATATTATATATGGTACCATACTGGAATTATAATACTATTATGTATCATTATGTTTTAATTCCATTAAATATGAAATATAAATGGAAGTAGCGTTCATGTGTGCGTACGGCTTACCGTCTCCATGAACGGTGCATTTCATTTCATACCTCTAAATGTTATGTAATATTATAAATTCATGTATATAATGGATATATATTATATATATTATATCTACATAATGAATATAATTCTAGATATAATGGATTTTTTACCCCATGAACAAACTTGTAATTATAAAGAGTTTATTTTTGACTCAAGTAGCAATGATCGACAAAGAGACCATTATTAACTTAAATAATTACATAGTGTTCATAACATGGTAATAAGTGATATAAAAGGTATAATGAAATTGAAAACTGTTCTTAAGCAATTATAAATTAAATCATGTTTATTATTCAAGAGGTTAAATAATGATCGAGTAAAGTCGGGCCCGAGGTAAGGGATCCTACCCCTCTCTTTCTTTTTAAGTATACTCTTTTATGTCATTCCTTTTAAGATCATATTTCTAATGATTGGGATGTTCTTTTATATTACTATTACTGTAATTTTTTATGTTCATATTATGATACACCCTATTTTCTCTCATCAATCCATTTTGGAAGTTTTGAGTGGCGCCGTTAGGCTGCCGAATTTTCGTAAGAGATCCAACCTCTCTCTTTCTTTTTAAGTACTCTCCTTTATGTCACTTCTTTTAAGCTCCTATTTGTTATGTTGGGGGATGTTATTTTATATTAATATTGCTTTAAATTTTATTTTAATATCATTAGAGACCCTATTTTATCTCATCAGTCCATTTTTGGAAGTTTTATGTGGCCTCGTTAGGCTACCGAGTTTTCGTAAGGGATTTTTCATCTCACTTTTATTCCTGTGATATTTATGCTACATTTTCCACCATTTCCTTTTAGTGGTATATGTAATGACCATTATTCTACTATTTGTGTAATATAATTTCTTTTATGATTATTGACATCAATTTTGTATTGTCCTTCTTTCATGGGATGTATGTTTCGAAAGATACCCAAGTCGGTAAGGGAACCTTTCACCCTCCTCTTTTTAAAAGACTTATTTTGTTGGGTCTTTTAATTTACTTATTTTAATGTTGGGATATGTTCTTATATATCCTTATTGATGTAAATTTTATGTCCAAGTGATGAGATACCCTTTTAATCTCTTATCAACTCATTTTCTGAAGTTGGAAGTGACGCCGTTGGGCTGTCGAATTTTTACCAAGGGAACTTCTTAACCCAATTTTGATTTATTTGGGTTTGACTTGTAGTTATTGAATATGTCATACTTTGAATAAGTTTGAATGACCTTTGATTGTTTTACACTTAATATCCACTTATATTGGGTGTATTTATATTTTTCACACATAATTATGAGATTGATTTATCCTTAATTTAAGGATACCTTCTTTATAAGGGATTTCATCTCATTTTACATTTCTATTGAGACTTCATTGTTGTTATACACCAATTCACTCTTATATGGTGTATATACTGTCCTTTGGAATATTATATCATGAATCCATTTATTCTCATGATATTATAAAGTTATGATTAAATGTTATTCCTCAATTATTGTATTCAAGTGTCTCTCATTTTGTGAAAAACCCTTTAACTAAAATATCGTTTTAAATGTTTTAATTATTTATACTTATAAATATTTCTCATTAATATCCATGTTTTAAAAATGGTTTTAAAGATTTATTTATATGGATATTAATGGTTTAAAATTTTAAAAGCTTCAAAGTGGTATGGGACACTTTGATTCAAAAATCTCTTTATTAAATGTTTTAAATGGTTTTGAAAATGGTTTTTAGAATGGATTCATTATTTCAATGTCTTAAAATGTTATATTGTTATTACAATGTGGTAATGTTATCTTTCCATTGTGATTAAGTTATGTTCTATGATTATGTTATGGTTCTTGGGCATTGTTTATGAATATGGGTGGTTCTGTGATAAACTAATGGTGGGTGAGCCCGATATAGCTCTCCAATGCATTGGGTAACGCGAAGGGGTTAAACGCTAAGGTTTCTCTGAAGAGATTTAGAGAATATACTGTGATGGTTATTCCAAATGTAACCATTAGGGTTACTCCCTACGTAAAAATGTTATGAATGACTCAAGTTACCTTTATGTCTTATGATTTCTATGAGTTATTCGTAAATCTTATGATTTCATGAGGTATGTTAAATTGATTATGCTTTATGAGTAAAGTATGATTTCATTGGTTCTTATGTATACATGGACTAATGTTTTCTTTCCGTATTGGTATAACCCTTACTGAGCTTTTTATGCCCATCCCAAGTTTTTTTGAAATGTTTTTCATAGGACATAAAGTTGAATAGGGTCAAGGATGGGATCCAGGAAATGTCAGGCTTTCTAAAACAAGGAACTAGACATAACTCTTTTGTTCAATAGTTTTTATTTTTGTGAAAAAATGGAAGCTGAGTAGATGTTTCTACTTTGTAACATTTGAGTTGTAATAGTTATGTCCTAATTCTCTAAAGCTCTAAACCTAAAAAGATCCTCAATGTGAATTATTAATTTAATTAAATAATAAGTAATGTTTAAGGTCGGGTCCTTATAAAAAGTCTTTCTAAACATCTTAAGAAAATCCCCCACTGTTCTTTGGATTATATTGATAAAGGGGGAGAATATATACAGCTTTATCCTATAATGGTAAAAGAAGTACTTTTCTTACTTAAATGAATATGAAACTGTGGTTATCATAATATGGAGGAGAGAAAGAAAAGTGACATGATAAGATAAAAGTGAAAGGGAGTTTATCTTAACATGGACTTAGATTTTCTTATCACTGATAGATAAAATTACTTAAAAACATTACTTTATCTAGTAGTGTGGTGTCATGACACTATTTTTTTAAGAAAGACTGTGTTTTGATAAATATTCAAAAATGAGTTGTGAAAAAGTCTGAGTGTTGAAAAATGATGAGTTAGAAAAAATTGTTAACAAGAGTTGTCAACAAATCCAAAGGGGGAGATTGAAGATCCTTTATGATGTTTTTGTTTTTAAAAAGGTTCTGTTTTTGTTGAAAACTAATTTTTTGTAAAAGAATGTTTTTGTAAATCAGGTGAAAGAAGTGTTGATAAAAGTTATTACTTATTTGCTGAGAAGTTATTAAAAATTCCAATGAAGAAAGTGTTTTTGAAAATATTGACAATCAGACGCTTGATTTGATGGTCCATCAGACCCAGTCTATCAGATTGAGATATTTTTGAAAATTCCGAAGTTGTTTAAATAAAAAAAGATATAAAATGAGAAAGTCATAAAGTTGGGAAGTTATAAAACTTTCCAAAAATATGTTAGACGATGCTTTGTTGTTCCTTTAAGTTTCTAAACATCCTGAAGAAATCACGATACAAGAAGATGTTTGTAGAATAAAAGAGACGTTTGAGTTTCTGGAATTTCCAAAGTTGAAGTTTTCTGGATAAAAATCATCAGATCCAGATGCACCAAACACATAAGTTGTCAGAAGACTGGAAATTTTGTTTTTGCTAAAATTTGACGATTTAGCAAAGTTGTTAATCAGATGAGATGAATACACTGATCCACCAGATGAGATGTAAATATTGATCCATAAGGCATAGATTTTTTATTAAATTTAAAGATGACTAGTTGAAGAATTGCAACGACTCAATAAGTTTGAAGTTGTTTCTCCATAGAAGTTGATCAGATGCTGAAGTTGTTAAAATAGTTTTGAGTTTTCTATAAGATAGATATGATTGGACATGATGAAGGTGTTGAGTTCTTACAAAGAAAAGTTTTGATACAAGGCATTAGAAACTGATTTATTAGACAAACTGATGACACTGATTCATCAGGTGTGCTATTGACACTGATCCATCAGATGAGCATTTGAAACTGATAAGGTATCAGATGTAGAGTTCCATCAAAACCTGTATGATCAGACTGAATAATTGATGAATATAAGAAGAATGAGAATGAAAATGTGAGATGTATAGAAGTTGTTATTGGACAATAATTTCAGGAAACTAAAGTTTTTAGAAGTTGAAAAAACCATTTACAACTGGCTTGAGGCATCATAACAAGTAATCATATATTTGTTTTCCATAGTTCAAGTTGTTTTGTTATAATCGGTTCAAGATCATCTGAGTGTGCGATTTTGTTTTTATATTTCAATTGGATCAGGAGAATCAGAATGAGGAATAGAGTTCCAGACTGAGATTTTCTGGATCATCATTTCCAGACTGAAGTTTTGTTCTTTCAAATGGTTTTCTATCTTGTTTAAAGATAGTAAATTTGAGAAGAGTTGTGAATAATCAAGAAGATTTGAGAAGTCATCAGAAGAGTTGAGAAGAGTTGAAACAATCAAAATAAATCTCAAATAAACGTGAAATTCAGAGTTTTGAAATTTGGGTGAGCGAGAAAAATATTTCAGTTTCCCACCATTACTATTTTGGGAGCACCTATAAATAGAGGTGAAAAGTACAATGATACTTAATATTGTTCACTTATTCATAAAAACTGAACTTTTTAGAATTGGTGTCAGAAGTGAGTTTGCCAACCGAAGTTGTTTCGTATTGACAAAGAGTTTCTAGACAGTGGGTTCTGATCAGAAGATCAAACCGAAGATAGTTCAGATTATCAGACATAGGGTTATCGATATGAGAAAGATTGGATTGAGTATTTGGGCATAAGTTTGAGACATGTAGATTTTTCAAATTAGTCAGATCATGAAGTTTTTTAATATGAACAAATTGAGAAAATTTTAATTGGACAAAGTCTATGGGACTGAGTTCATTGGACCGAGGCAATCAGACCCATGCACATCAGACCCAGGTTTTGAACGGATTTTTATGGAGCAAAAAGTTTTTTTGTTCATTTTATTTTGTGGATCTAACTTTTTATAAGCATTTTTTTATAAACCAATTAGATTTGGTATAATCATTTTTATCGAGAGATAAATGGTGTCTAAAGGGAGTTGACACAAGTTGTATTCACTTCTTTATAATAGTAAATTTTCATAGACCCATGATAGTGATTATAAAAAGGATGTAGGTTATCACACTAAGGTCGAACCTTGTCAATCATGCATGCCTTATTTATATTTATATTTCTACATACACTATATTTTATTAAAAGTTGATAATGAAACAACTCTACCAATTTGCAGGGGTTAAATTTATTGAAGTTGAAATTTGTAAAAAGGCAACATCTGATTCAACCCCCCTTCTCAGTTGTTTTATGATCCTTTGGAACTTCAAACTTAGATGATTTCATTAATCTATAAATGGATATCTGCAACTTTAAAATCTTTTTCGCATCACCTAGAGTCACAAACCCATCTATTTATGTCAAATAGACATCTTCCTAAAGGTTTCCATTAAGGAAAGCAGTTTTGATGTCCATCTGCAAAATTTCATAGTCACAGTAAGCTGTTATAACAAGTAGAATTATGATGGATTTAAACATGAAAAATGGTGATTTTTTTATTGTAGTTAATTCCTTGATGTTGTTTAAATATTTTATTCACTAGACTTTCTTTATAGGTACTTACTTTACCTTCCATGTCCAGTTATCTCTTGAATACTCATTTTCACCCTATGAGTTTTATATCAACTGACGTATCATCTAAAACCAAAACTTGGTTAGGATACATGTAATTCATTTCAGAATTAATGGATTCTTTCCATCTTGTAGTTTTTGTGATCTCTACTGCCTCTATAGGAGAGAGGTTCATCATTTTCAACCAATAAAGAGTCACCGTCTTCGATGACTAGAAAACCATCTCTCTCTAGTTCTCTTACCTCTCTAGTGCTCCTATATAGTACCTGTCTTTCAAGAACTAATTCTTCAATGGGGACCTATAAAATCTATTCATATACCAACTCTTGTGTATCTTGAGCACCAACTAATTGAAGTCAATTTTTCTCCCACTATCCTTTTTGAGAATGTGGTACCTCTCAATAAAGACGACTTGTTTAGCCATAATCACTTTCTTGTCTGAGGGGTTGTATAGGTAGTAACCCCTTGTTTCCTTAGGATACCCTATAAAGATATATTTTGTGCCCCATGGTGCTAGTTTGTTTCTCGAGAAGACCTTAACAAATTCCTCACAACCCCATACATGTGTATGTGATAGAATGGGTTTTTTTCCACTCTATCACTCAAAGGGAATTCCATTTTCCACTTTAGTTGGTATCTGATTTAATGTATATGCCATAGTTTGTAAATTATATCCCCAGAGGGATAATTGAAGATATTCATGTCTCATCATCGACCGTATCACGTTTAACAAGGTACAATTTCTCCTTTCACTAACACCATTCCATCGTGGCGCGTAAGGTGAAGTGAGTTGACAAAAAATCCCAAAATTCAGTTGAATGTTGATAAACTCTTTGTTAAGATATTCACTACCTCGATCCAATTGAAGTTTCTTTATCTTCTTTCCAAGTTGATTCTCTACTTCATTCTTGAATTCTTTGAATTTCTCAAAGGACTCAGACTTATACCTCATCAATTAGATATAACTATATCTACTCAAGTCATCAGTAAAAGTTATGAAATATGAATACACACGTCTAGTTTCTACTAGAAATGGTCTACACACATCAGTGTGTACCAATCCTAGAAAATATTTGTGGCCCTTTCACCTTGTTCACTGAATGGTGGTGTGGTCATTTTTCTTTATAAACAATTATAACATATTTCAAGTAGTTTTGGCTCAAAAGTGTCTAAATAACTATCTTGATAGAACCTTGTCCACCGAATGGTGGTTTGTTCATTTTGCCTTGTAAAAAAGCATAACATTTTTTAAATGGTTTTAGCTCAAATGAGTCTAAATAACTATATTGACAGATCTTTGTTAAACGCTTCTTGTATACATGACTAAGATGATGATGTCAAAGCTAGGTGTTATATGATTCACGTGAACATGATTTTTTATCTATTGTCAATACTTGTTTTTTAATTTAATACATAGAGACCGTTATTTAAATATGTGATACCATAACATATGTTGTGTTTATAAAAGAAACAACTATTATTCCCAAATTTGAAAATAAAACCATATGTACCTAGGCATGATACATAAATTATGTTCTTGGTAGTAGTTGGTATATAATAATAATCTCTTAAAACAAATATCATTTCTATTGGAAATCAAAGGAGGTAGTCTCTAATGGCCAGAGTAGCCATCCTCACACCATTGACAACTCACAAATCCATATCTTCTCTGGAAATCTTTCATAATATAATTGGCTCCTGCATTTGGATACAAATGTGAGCACCACAAGCTGTATCTAATAATCAATGTGTAGATATTGAAAGATTACCCTTGATTATGAACACACCTTTATCTTCCTCTTTCTTCTCAGTGTAGTTCCTCTTCCATTGACTTTGATTCCCACATGAAAAACATACTGCTTTCTTTTCATTGCCTTACCTATGGATCTTACTCTTCTTGGAAGGATAGTGCTCATGAGATTTAGACTTGTTATGATTCTTGATCACCTTCACTTTGTTTTTCCTTTTCTAATTAACCATAAGGACTACGGATTTGTCACACCCCATATCCTTATTCACTTGACAAATCAGAGTAAGATGTTTCGAAAGAATCTTCTCATTATTGTTCATGTTATAATTAACAATAAAATGGAGAAAAACTTGGGTAATGAGGAACACATGAGATCTGTGCGCAACTCATCTATAAATTTAATCCTTAAGATGTCTAAACATTCAATGTAGTTAATAATTTTAACTATATAAGGCCCAGCTGATGCTAACTCTCCAAGCTTAGTTGTAAACAGAGAATTGGAGATCTCATATCTCTCTTGTTTCACCTTATCTTGATAGGGACTCTAAAGGAAAGACATCATGCTATACGTATCCATGTCCTCATGTTTCTTTGGAATCTCATTGGTCATGGATGATAGCATGAAACGCTACAATTTCCTTTCATGGTAGGATAATGCGTAAGCGCCTTTTCCACTCTTGAAATTTTTTTTCTGGTGAGAAGGTTATTTTTCTCAAGTATGGATCACAATGATATGTTTGAAGTCATTTTTATTGTCATTTCTACAAATAAGATGAGTAAAATTTTATTATTTTATCTAATAAAATTTAGATAAATAAATAAATATTATATTTATTAATCTCCCAGTATTTTATTAAAACCCAATACCCCTCACTATTGACTTCAGAATATATTTTTGCTTTAATATTCTAGTGTTAAGGATCCATATTCCCCTTCTCATCACCCTGATTTTAGCCGGTTAAGAAATTGGAAGGGTTTTAGGTAGGCATTCCAAATGCCAACTGCATTAACTAACAATTCCTTGATCTATTGAGTGAACTCCCCATTCCCGAAATCCTTAAATTGGATTTCCTCAACCTTTGCCTATTAGTTACACCAAGTCCTACTTTGGAATTCAACCCTTGATGTGAACTAAGTTAAGTCAACCCAAAACTTCAAGTTATAATTCCCCGATTATTGAAATCACCTCAACTTTGGCTGGTTAAACACTTTGAACTATGGTTTGATTTTAACCATAGTACAAGACTATGTCGACTTAATAATTTTAATTGAGGTATTTTATCTTTATAAGTAAATTTCCAATTATTATCTTTATTACATTCTTGTTAACATTAAGTGGATTTACTTAAGTGATTAACCATGTATTAGATAATGTTTATGCATAAGCCAGTTTATTTTACTTCTATCTTTCATTCTTGTTAATTAATTAATTCACCCAATCGTGACAAAAAATTCATAATGAAATAACCATAAAACTTGAAAGAAATAAAATAATAAAGTGGCATGATTATGTAATTTTACTAATGGTTAGTTTATCCAACGGATGATAAACTAACCATCGACCTAGGGAAAAAACACCTCAAATCATTTATGGTTCGTGTTGCAGTTTCCACATGTCCACCTATGCATCTCTCTTGGATTCGTTTCATTTCAGCTCCAAATTTGAACTGACTCCACTAGTTTTTGAGCTTCATCCATTACATATGCTTTTACTCTCACGCAGGTGAGAGGAACCAAATGATTGGTTAAAGAGTTTTCACAAAAGAAACCATGGGTATGAAGACCCTTAGATAATGAGAGGAGAGATGACTTACATACCAAAAATATAATTTAATAATAAATTAAAAGTAACCAATCACATACAAATGTTTGGTCTATGCTCATGATCATCCACGTACATGTAACAAATTATTCATTTAATAAAATTAGCATTAAATTCTAATCATTCTTAATTAAGATAAATCACGCTCGAATCAATTAATTATATTTTTAATTAATCAATTATTTTATCTTAATTCTCATCTAAATTTTCTTGAGATTCTCATCCATCATAAATTTAATCAAATTAAATAAATTTATTTAAAATTAACTGTGTACAAAAATATACCTTGGAGGTAAAATGGTGAGTACCCGTCCGAACTACCCAACATGTATTATATTCATACACTGTTCACTCATGCAATATCTAATATACACTACTTATCAGATAATGTCATAGTGTGTACTATTATCCTAATGACCACACAAAACACATGATATTTACATAGAGTGTGATATTTCGATGCATGAAGAGTAATAACTGTATTATGATTTATACATGATATGTAGTTCTAAACATTATATAAAAAACTAATTAGGCATTTAATATAAATTAAACCTATCACATGGTGTGTACTATCAACTTAATGACAACACAAAACACATGTTGATAATGTTTAACCAGTATAATGAATTAATTTTTAATCCTGTGTAATTTGGTAAAAGTAAACGACGTGTACATTCTAGGTACACGTCTTGTATTATTCTCAACATCTCTACGACACATGCCTAAGGACTTGATGTGTAACTATTCCATAGAAAATATTGGAGTACATGGAATTTGGTCTCCGAGTTACATGATCACCCATCATGTAGTCCGTGTAAGAAGACACATGGACTTTTTGTGACTAAATAACTACACATCAGGTATAGAAGTTACACGGCATGTACTCCGACCGACTGTGTGCCAGGCTGTCCAACACGCAATGTGTAATTAAATAAACTTTGTATAATAAATTCACATGACTCAAATTAATTCTGAATTAATTCATGGTTCATTAAACACGGGTACACACTGTGTACCTCTAGGTTACATGGTGTGCACTCTTGTGTTTTCCAGCCATAATCCTTAGTACCTTTGGATGATATCTTCAAATTTTTTTCGTTTATAAAATTAACCAATTTGATTATATTTGTGAGAACAAAGAGAAAGAATACCAAATATCATGATTAAGATTAAAGACCAATTTAACTGGAATTGAAAACTAACAAAAAATGAGTAAATCAATCAACAATATTTAAATAATTATAAATAATTATGTGATCACTCTGACACCACTTTTATGTTCCAAACACAGTGGAAGCATCAAATAGGGCATGCCTAACTCAACTTTTGTCGTGATTGATGATTAATATGATATTTATATGATGATAAACGTTGTGATCAATAGAATTGAATCAAATAATATAGACAATAGAAAAACACTATAACCAAAGTACAAGATCATCACATATTATTTACAATTAATTTAATTAATTAAGAATTACCTTATGAGGAATTATTTCTTCATTGATGGATCTTAAAACGTCTACATAGTACTATCATTGCGTTGTATGAATCAAGAGTATATTTCCTTCAGCGGTGATCCACATGTGTTCCACGAATCTCAAAACATTGTCGTAGGAATCTTCGGGTGCTGGCATGATAGATCTTAATTCTTGCGTCATTTTCCTTTGATCACCCTAATAATCACTTCAATGAAGGGTTCTTTTCAATCTCTTTAGATTTGAGAGTGGTGGTGGAGGATGATCGCTCTTCATTGTTGAGAGCCTTAAGGGAGAGTGAGTTCTTTAGGGGTTGATAGGATTCTCTTTGGATCTCATTGTGCACAATAGAAAATGAATTGGCTCATTTAAGAAAACAATATAATTGGGTTTATATACCTTTAGAAAATAATAATTGCACATACGCCCATATTATTTATGTAATACCTGCGGAACCCCATGTCAATAATAATAATAATAATAATAATAATAATAATATTTCTTGACATGTACTAATCTCGCGAATTAAATTAAATATTATTTATTCAAATAATATTCAATATATATTATTTTTTATTGGATAATTAAACTCGATCCACCATACCTCCAAAATATTTATCAGGCATTTAATAATGACTTTATTTAATAAATAAATACCACTATATTATTCACTAATAAAAAAATAAATATTATATTCACTAAATAGAAAATAAATATTTATTAAATATTCTGCTCATATAATATTCTTTTGAATAATTGGTGAAAAAATATATGCAATCAACAAAACATGAAAAATTATTAAACCACGCGTGAGAATAATATTTAATAAACTTGTTAAATAATAAATAATAATAATATTTAACTGAAATTCTATATACACTTAGTGTGTGACCCTTTAGACTTCTTTCTCAGTGGCATTCGGTGAAACAACCCAAAGACTAAGGTTAGCGTCTAACAACACGCCAAGACACCCATAATGAAAGAAGTTAATATCGTAACAACACCATAACTCATACAGACTCTTACTGTGTAATATAATCCCTTTATTATGATATCTCCAATCAAGTAGGTTGCATGTTAGTGCCATCAAACTATATGTTCGATGTCTCTTTCTTTGACTTTTTTAAAATTGAACTTACCTATACAATATCATGGACATAGATTTATTTAGGTTATATCATTTCTATAAAAGGGCCTGAGATATCAACTTCTGTTAAAAAACAGAAGAGACATCCCTTTCTCACATTATTCATTAATGAAATATTACCTGTGATCAACCCAATGTATCAACCTCACTGAAAATACATATAATCATAGTTTTTGTCAACACATCAAAGTACGCGACTTATAATAATCATTAATAATAATCTTAAAGTTTTAGGATCAATACACATTTCCACGGATAGGAATATCCAATGACACATATAAATATGGATTTCCTACTGATGGGACTAGTTCTAATAATATCCTACACTGGATATTACCAAGGGCATACGCCATGAGAAGATGCCTCAAAGTCCCATGAGTCTCCACCCCTGATAGTCTGTATCATTTTCTAAAATGATTTCATCCAGTTATAGAACATATATTTAAGAATACTATCGTGACACTTCTAGGTTCTCATCATAGCGGGGAACTGCTATGACCTTTCAGTGCAACAACTAGTCTGAGGACATTAACACATACTATGTTATGAAAAAGAACAATCCTGATGTGATAGGGAGTTTATAAATATTCAAAACAATGAATACATGTTATCATAAAATACATAGAAGTTTTTTCTAGGGAACCAACTACAATAGAAGATATATGGGAAAATACCATATAGATTGTTTTTGACACTTTAAGTAACCAAATTTATTTCTTAATCACCCACAAGGGGTTTGTCACGATGACACCCAATGCATGTACTGACCCATTAATGGGTCACTAAAAATCCCTTATAAGAGGGATTGTATAGCCTCCGCCAAATAACATCTCTTTATAGAATCCACATGACCTATCATTAGAAAAAATATATATAAAGCTTCAGTTGAGTAGAATGTCACCAACAAGTTATATAAAAAACACCATATAAGTTATTTTTCACACTTTAAATGTCGGGATCCTCTGTCATCAGTGATATTAATCACACACAATCATGCTAATGTCATGTTAGTCTTATGTTATAAGAATGATTCATGTACACTGACCTCTTACCAATGGGATAAGAGTGAAAACCATAAATATCAATATCAAATGCACACATCATATTTGAATTAATAACTCAATATTAAAATAGAAAAACTAGAACAACAATCCCATATCCCTAGTAACATAAACTTCCCATTGAAAAAGGTGTTTGTGACGCATCAGTTCAAGGTCCATCACAAGATCTAACACAATTATAGTCCCCTTCTACTATATCTCAAATAGTAAACCACAAAAAAAACACTTTTATACCACTTTGTAACACCCTGACCTTGGGTTATACGAAAGTGTCTGGACCGGTGGGATCATAAGACATCGAGCGTGCCTCCTCGTATGTTAGAGGATTCCAACTAGCAGCATGAGTTAAGGGTGTTACCGTGAGGAGATTAAACTCTCATATTAGAGTTAAACAACAGTAGAAAATAACCAAACATCATAAATCACAAAAAATCAGAGTACACATAAGCAATAAAACATAACCATGAAATATTAAATGAAATGAGGAAGTATAAAATCATACATCATGATCAGCCACCAACTAGGCCGACCACATATACAAAATAAATAAGAATAAAATACATGGAGAATCCATTATCATCCTGAAGCCTCATCACATCATGGTATTCAAATCCTCATTGAGATGCTCGAGTCGAATCATATAATATTGGGCCTTTTCCCTACCTAATCTTGTGATAAATGATGTCTTCTCAGGTACCCAAGTGTCAGGGTCACCTGAGCAGGGTTTGAGTACAACTCAATAGGGCACAACTAACGAGGTCCCAACATAACCAATAATTACAGTGCATGCACACATGATATGCTCAGAAAATAAAAATAGTAAAAAAACATAATAAAATAACCACCATTGATCCTCGGGTTCTAAGGCAACACCTAGGATTGATGATACCTCCTTAAGCCAATTCCAAATGTCTCTAAGCATGATTCCTTTCCTCGGGGGGATTCAAGTCCCAACATGAGATCTCATGTCCTATCAGGTGAAACAATGGATACCGGGATATATCCTAGACAGTAGTAGGCTGAAGGCCATATCCTAGGGAGTATCCGAGGCATGTCATTATGTTAGGCTCAAAATCCAGATCATATGAATTATCTCATGCATCTCATCATATCATGTGTAAATACTATATCCTAGTAAGTATCCTAGAAATCCATGTCATCATGCGTAATATTCAGATCCTAGGCGTAATAGATATTCATAGTCATCAGGTGTAGTAGCTGAATCCTAAGCGTACTAGGCGTCCATAGTTATCAGGAATAAGTGTTGTATCCTATGCGTACAAGGCATCTATAGTCATCTGGCATAACAACTGGATCCTATGTGTATTAGGCATCCATTATCATTAGGTGTTACAATTAGATCCTAGACGTATTAGGTATCCATAGTAATCAAGTATAACAAGCCAGATCCTAATTGTATTATCCATACAACATCAAATTTTTATTAACGATAAAGTCAAGGAAACAAGCATTAAGGAACAATAAAAAAACAAGGAACACACCAAAACAACAAGAACAGGTGTAAACACCGGATCCCAAGACATTTACTAGGAATCTCATTCATAAAAACTCAAGGGTAGTGTGTCCCTCCCACAATATCTAATATAATAATATATAAATGAGGGACAAAATCTACCTGGTTATATCTCATATATAATAATGATGAGGGTTGACCATCTGCCCAGACCTGTCACATGTAACCAAGGTTAGCTTCATGAGTGAATGACCTATCTAAAATGACCCGACCTTAAACATTACATAATCTAGATATTTCAACTAGATTTCACTTCTTTACATTCCTAAATATCTTTTCAATTTAGAGTTTTAGAAAGTTACGACATAACTTATACATATCAACCCACAAGCATACAAAATGGGTACTATTAATTCAGTATCCATTTCTTCCAAAACATAATATTTTTAACACAAAACAACAACATGATTTCTTTGAAAAATCTTCATAACATTTAACGTGACTTCCTTATTTCTGTTACACATCCTTATAACCTTTGGAAAACATTTAAAAACATAGGATAAGCACAAAAAACTCAGTAAGAAATATAAAAAGAAGGAAAGAAACCATTAGTCCATGAATACTTATAAACATATGAAATCATTTTCACAAAGACATACTTCTCACCCATATATACTTTGTGAAACATGAGATTTCCATAAAACATTAAAACACACAAATAAAACCATAAGGGTATCTTGGGGAATTATTTACTTATATTGTAACCCTTGTGGCTACCTTATGATTTGTAACCCTCACGACTACCTTACAATGTAACCCTCACGACAACCTTATGGTGTAACCATCGCAGTTACACTTGGAGTAACCATACGACCAACCTCCAACTTACACATACTCAATGCATTGAAAATAGATTTAGGTAATAGCCTTCATAATAAAAAATTCTCAAGATCTAGAACATAATCATAATATATGAATAATTTCATAAAAACATTGCTTCTGAATTTTATAAAATAGAATTTTAAGATGATTTTTAAAGGAAAGTCTCTTACAAATATCATATAATTGAAGTGAGAATTAATATAATAGAAGGATTATGTGTATACACTATAAATCCACATAATAAAACATAATATAAAAAAAAAATTCATTACATAAATATTCTTAGTACCATATAATTAATGAAGTGGAAGAATAACCCAATATATGGAAATTGGGTTAAGAATTATCTTACCTTAGGTTTGTTTTGAAACCTATTTAAACCTATTGTATAATGGTTAAAAGAGTGTTATTAATATTTTAAAGAAACATATTCATTTTTATAACAAATTATATGATCATTTTATAACATCATTCTACCCATTTATTAATAATATTTTGTTATTTCCATTGTTTTAGTTGCGCTCTTTACATGATTTTCAAGGTTGGTTGAATAATGATTTCTTTGTCGAATGGAAGCGAAACTCTAGAAGTGGAATGAAGTGGTGTTAATATGTTTCCATAATATTAAATGATTCCATAAATCATTTTGGTTATATGGTATTAGTATGAATCATTAAATAAATCATTAGTGATTTTTGTTTAGATCATTTTGGTGGTTCTTCGATAATCACGAACCTGCTTCATCATATGCATTTAATATTATGAATATAAGTTAATTCCAGAACATAAGAGAGGTCATATAATACACTTTAAAATCTTTTTCAACCATCAAAATGGTTTTACAACCAGATTTGAAGGAAGTAAAGGAAATTGAAAACACATCGTCTATGATTTTGGTAAATCAGCACATCGTGGACGAAGTTTTTATTTTTAGAATAAGATGAATATGAGAGTAAGAATGATGATGAATTTTTTTATAAACATGATAAAAATACAGAATATATATAATATTGGAGCTTTCACGCCTCTTGGATAAGGGGAGGAGAAGAGAGTATAAGAAAAGAAAACAATTGAAAATAAAACACAAGAAAATGAAAGAGGATCTTTACCTCTTGATCTCTTCTCCTTGAGATCCTCCTTAAGGATTTTGGTTTTGGCCTTTTGGTGAGACCATTAGGTTTTGGATGTGGGGAAGAGTTTGGGGAAGTGGTTTGGGCAGAATTTAGACAATTCTCTAAGCTTGAGAGGTGTGAGAGGAAGGGGGGGTAGTGAGGGTGGTATTTATAGTGAAAGTAAGAGAGTTTTAAATTAATTTCAAAGGACACCTTATTAGTGGTATTTGAAAAACCATGAATTTTATCATGGTTTTTCCCATGTTATTGGCTACATGAGACAACCAATATCATATTTTAATCCTCAAGAGTTGACCAGAATGATTACATCATTATTACATTATTATGATGTCATTAAACACTCGAAAACTTAGAACTGTATTTTTATTATTCACCAAAAATTCAACTATCTCAGAAAAATACCGATAAAACACCCTTACCATTTTTCAATGTGTAGAATTCTAAAATGAAATCCATTTTTTGAAAATAATTTTCTAAATATGATTAATTTAATTTTTAAATAAAATCATATCTTATTCGAAAAATAACAATTTTAAAACTATAACTCATTTTATATCACCATTAAAAATTAATCAATATCTCATTATATTATAACCTTAAGAAAATAAAACAATAATACAATTTAATATTCATAAGAGTCATATTACTATTCACAAGGGTATGTTACTATTCACCAAAAAACAAGTTGGTTCTATCATACTCCAAATAAATTACTGATCACAACTGCAGATGACCGTTTTTTAAAATTCAAATCATAGAAGTGAAAAAATTATGTTAAATGAATAGTTTATAAATATCTTCTTAAAAAACTTCATTATGTAGAGAATCAGTGTTTCATGCATTTTAATTTATTTTTAAAACCTTTGGGGTGTTACATTCTCCCCACCTTCTGGAAATTACATCCTCGTAATTTTATTTACTTATTAAACAAGTGAGAGTACCTTTCCCTCATAACATTTTCGGATTTTCATGTTGCTTATTCAACCATGTGGTTTCTCCACAAAACCTTTACCTGGTGGATTACCTTATTCTGCAATACTTTTTCTCACTGATCAAGAATATGAATAGGTTTATCTTTATAAGAAAGATTATCTTCTAACTGAATTGCTTCTAGGCTAAAAAATGAGATGAATCTGGAAGATATTTTCTCAACATCGAAACAAAAAAATCATTGTGTACCTTAGATAAACTTAGAGGAAAAGCTACTCAGTGGGCAACTGGTCCAACTTTCTTCAAGATTTAACATGGTCCAATGAACTATGGACTTAGCTTTCATTTCTTACCAAAACATATAACACTTTTCCATGGCGAGATTCTAAGAAAAACATGATTTCCTACCTCGAAAGAAAAGTCTTTCCTCCTATTATATGTATAAATTTTCTGCCTGCTATGAGCTCTGATCATGTGTTGCTGGATCATCTTCACTTTCTCAGCCACTTCCTCTACCAATTGTGGTCCCATAAACTTCCTTTCCTTGACTTCATTCCAAAAAGCTGGAGTTCGACACCACTTCCTATATAATGTCTCAAAAGGTGCCATCTGTATACTGGAATGAAAACTGTTATTATAAGAAAATTCAACTAAAGAAATATGTTGATCCCAACTTCCTTGGTAATCCATTAAACAATCTCAAAGCATATCCTCCAAAGTCTGAATCGTTCGTTCTGAATGCCCATCTAATTGAGAATGAAAAGTTGTGCTAAAATTTAATTTTATTCCTGATGACTTATGAAGGACTTTCCAAAAGTTATAAGTGAACCCGTGATCACGGTCAGATACAATGGAAAAAGGAGCTCAATGTAACCTGACAATCTCTTTGTGGTACAGTCGAGAAAGTTGATCCAAAGACATAGTATCTCGAATAAGAAAGAAATGAGAAGATTTTTCCAGTCGATTAATAATAACCTAGATTGCATTGTTATCTCAAGAAGTCTTTGTTAGTCCCACAACGAATTCTGTGGATATATTTTACCATTTCCACTCTGGCACTAGTAAAGGCTGAAGAATCCCCTTGGGTAACTGCTGCTCTTCTTTAACCTATTGACATGTCAAACATTTCACAGTAAAATCTGCAATATCTCTTTTCATTCCATCCCACCAGTAATACTCTTGAAGGTTAATGTACATCTTTGTGCTGGTAGGATGAACTAAAAATGAATAACTATGAGTTTCGCATAATAATTATTTCTTTAGTTAAGAATCAAAAGACAGACACAATCTTTTTCCAAATCTCAAAACACAATCTTTATCAATGTTAAATTCTGGAAACTTACCCATTTTAACCAATAATACGTTTTTCTATAGCTCCCCACCCATCTTCTATGATTTATTAATTCTTCATAATAAAGATGACTGCATTGAAACTTGAAACAAAACTGAGGAACTTCCTACACCAACAACTTCCAAGACAAAATTCTCAAATCATTAATTAAGGGGTCGTGATCCAATCGTAACATGGTTAATGATGCATGATGTTTTTGACTCAAGGAATCCGCCACTTTATTTTCTTCTCCAGGATGGTGATTGATCGTGTAATCATAATCTTTTATCAATTCAAGAAATCTTCTCTACCTCATGTTTAGTTACTTCTAAGTGAATATATACTTCAGACTTTTATAGTCGGTATATATTTCACATTTGGCTCCGTATAAACAATGCCTCCAAATTTTTAAAGTGAAAACTACAACTGATAATCTCAAATCATGTGTGGGATAATTTAACTCATGAGATTTTAGTTGTCTTGAAGTATAAGAAATTACCTGGTCATTCTGTATCAGAACACAACCAAGTCCCTTCAATGACATATCATTGTAGATGGAAAACTCACCATTTATGGAAGGCAAATCCAAAACTAGAGCATTCACCAATCTCTTCTTCAGTTCATAAAAAAATATATCACATTCTTCTATCCAAACAAATTTAACCCCTTTTCAATTTAACTTAGTCAGTGGACTAGATAACCGTGCAAAGTTTTTAACAAACCTCCGGTAATAGCCTTCCAAACCAAAAAAACTATGAATCTTGGTTATATTTGTGGGTCTTGGCCATTCTTCAACAACTTTCATTTTAGCAGGATCAATAATTATACCATCTTTAGAAACAATGTGATAAAGGAAAAATAATTCAACCAAAATTCACACTTTTTTAATTTTCCATACTGTTTATTTTATTTTAAGGTTTGAAAAATAACCCTCAGATATTTTTCATGCTCTTATTTACTTCTAGAATATACCATAATTTCACCAATAAACATAACCACAAATTTATCTAAGAACTCATGAAATATAATATTAATAATATCCATGAATATAGCAGGTGCATTGGTTAACCGAAAAAGCATGAAAAAATTCACAATGATCATATCTAGTTCGAAAAGTTGTTTTTGGAATGTCATCATCCTTCACCTTCACCTGATGGTACTTGGATCTCAATTCAATCTTGGAAAAATACTGAGCTCCCTGGAGCTGATAAAAAAAGTCATCAATGTGAGGCAAATGATACTTATTCTTAACAGTAATGTTATTCAAATCTCTATAATCAATGAAAAGTCTCACGGAACCATCATTATTTTTAATGAACAAAATAGGATCTCCCTATGGTGAAGTGCTAGAATGAATGAATCCTTTATCAAATAACTCCTACAACTGATTTTTCAATTCAAGAAGTTCCATTTGATCCATTCAATAAGGGGTTTTGAAATTGTTTTAGCATCAGGAACTAAGTCAATTTTGAATTCAACTTTCTGATCAGGTATAACACTGGGTAACTCATCAGAAAAAATATCAAGGTATTCACTTACCACTGTCACATCATTAATCTAAACAATTCTCTTATTTTAAATAATATGAACAAGATAACTTTCATTTATATCTTTCAATAGTTTCTCAGCTTCCTAATATGTTATCAATTGTATGGGTTCATTCTTTTATACAAACTGAAACTCTTTTTGAAAAAAACTTCTTTATCTCTATAATCAATCTTATTATGATAAACAGAAATCCAATCCATACCCATAATGAAATCAAACTCTACTAAGGAAAAAACAACAAGGTTTGTAGGTAATGTATTTCCACATATAACAATAGGAATATTCTTAAAATGCCTTTTTGCTATAACATTCCCCCTAGTGTTTTAATAATAAGTTCTGATCACATTTTCTGAGATGATATTTCCAATTTTCTAGATTTTTTTTAGAAATAAAGGAATGTGTAGACCCCATATCAAATAAGACTTTAGAAAAATATGAGTCAATAAAAAAAGTACCTGATACCACTTCATTGGATGGACCGACATCTACTAACGCAATCGTAAAGGATCTCACTACACCTTTGTGTTTATAGTCTAACTTCTTTGCATCATTCGGATCTCTCTTTTGGTATACATTTGCATAATTACCCATCTCACCACATTTAAAACACTTTATAGTTTTCTTATCTGGATTAGTATTAGGATCATTTTCATTACAATCTCGGGCCATATGTCCAAAATTATCACATCCAAAACACTTCCCAGTTTTGGTAAGGCATTCCCCATGGTGTTTTTACCACACTTTTCACAAACTGAAAACTGAACTTTCTTACCATCAGATTTATTTGATTGATTCTTACCCATCACTTATCATATGGACCTCTTCTTCTCTTAGTTCTCAAAGTAAACATGATCATCAGCGAACTCCATTTATACCATCTCATCACATCAGAAAAGTTTCTCATAACTTTTGAATCCTTGGGAGGCCAATGCCCTTCAGTATCTTGGATTTAATTCTACGTAAAAGTGATTGATTTTTCTATCAAGATCCCGAATAAGATTTGGAGCGTACTTTTCCAGTCGGGTTAAGTTTTCTTCATACATGACCACTAAATATTTCTCTTTTTGCTTCAATTCACAGAATTTATTCTCCATCCTAAGTTAAACCACATTAGGAAAATATTTTTCAAGGAAAATACCTTTAAATTCATCCCACTATAAGGCTTCAATCTCATCTCTATCTATGACATTCTTGACCATTTACCACCATTGGTCAACTTCACCTTCAAAAAAATAAATGGAAAGACCAACCTTTTGATTATCTGAACATCCCATAACATCAAGTATCTTTTCAATGTATTTAATCCATCCTTCAACTACTACTGGATCAAAAGATCCACTGAAAGCAGGAGGGTGTTGCCTCATAAAATGTTCCACTATCATCAGATTCCTTTATGGTAGCTCTTCTTATTCTCTTGCATGGATGACACCTCCATTTATTACTTGCGTCAATTGATCCATTACTATCACAAACTGCTTGGTTCCAATTCCCACCATTCTCAATTGCATATTTAGAAAGATATCAGCCTCTCAGTTCCTTCCAACTCCAGCTTCCCTATTTCTTCTGTGGAAAACCATTCTGAACAGATATATCTTAGATGAAGCAACCTTTTAATCTTTAAATGCTATACCATTTCAACATAAAAATAAGGTAAAAAACATTTATGGTATTCTATTAATATCATCTCATCCCTTAAAGTTATCTAAATCATGCTCTGATACCAACACCCAACCTTAAACATTACATAATCTAGCTATTTCAACTATATTTCACTTCTTTACATTTCCAAATATCTTTTCAGCATAGAGTTTTAGAAAGTTAGGAAATAACTTATACATATCAACCCACAAGCATATAAAGTGGGTACCATTAAATCAGTATCCATTTCTTTCAAAACATAATTTTTTTAACGCAAAACAACAACATTATTTCTTTGACAAATCTTCATAACATTTAACTTGAATTACTTCTTTCTCTTACACATATTTATAACCTGTGGAAAATATATAAAAACATGGGATGATCATAAAAAGCTCAGTAAGGGATATAAAAAGAAGGAAAGAAACCATTAGTTCATTAATACTTATAAACATATGAAATCATTTTCACAAAGACATACTTCTCACCCATATATACTTTGTGAAACATGAGATTTCCATAAAAAAATAAAGAACATATATAAGACCATAAGGTTATCTTGGGACATTACTTACTAATATTGTAACCCTCGTAGCTACCTTATGATTTGTAACCCTCGCGACTACCTTACAATGTAACCCTCATGACTTCCTTATAATGTAACCCTCACAGCTACCTTATGGTGTAACCATCACAGTTACACTTGGAGTAATCATACAACCGACCTCCAACTTACACATACCCAATATATTAGAGGGAGATATATGTTTCACCCTTCATCATAAACAATTCTCAAGATATAGAACATAATCATAATACATGAATAATTGCATAAAAACATTTCTTTTGAATTTTGTAAAATAGAATTTTAAGAGGATTTTTAAAGGAAAGTTCCGTACAAATATCATATAATTGAAGTGAAAATTAATAAAATTAAAGGATTATGTGTATAAACTATAAATACACATAATAAAACATAATATAAACAAAAATTTATTACATAAATATTCTCTGTACCATTAATCAATCAAGTGAAAGGATAACCCAAAGAATAAAAACTGGGTTAAGAAATCCCTTACCCCAGGTTTGTCTTGAAATTTGTTTAAACCTCCTGTATAATGGTTAAAATAATGTTATTAGTATTTTAAAGAAACATATTCATTTTTATAACACCTTATATGATCATTTTATAACATCATTTGACCCATTTATTAATAATATTTTGTTCTTTCCATTGTTTCAGTTGCGTTCTTTACATGATTTCCAAGGACAGTTCATAAAGGATTTCATTATCGAATGGAAGTGAAACTCCAGAAGTGGAATGAAATGGTGTTAATATGTTTCTAGAATATTAAATTATTCCATAAATCATTTTATTTATATGGTATTAGGATGAATCATTTGATAAATCATTAGTGATTTTTGTTTAGATCATTTTGGCGGTTTTTTGATAATCACAAACTTGTTTCATCATATACCTTTAATATTATGCATAGAAGTTAATTACAGAACATAATAGAGGCCATATAATACACTTTACAATATTTTTCAACCATTAAAATGTTTTTTCAACCAGATTTTATGGAATTAAAGGAAATTGAAAACACATCATCTACAATTTGGATAAATTAGCACATCGCAGACGGTGTTTTTATTTTTAGAATAAGAGGATGAGGAGAGAAAGAATGATGATTAAGTTTTTTGTAAACATGATAAAAATACATCATATATATAATACTGGAGATTTCATTCCTGTTGGATACGGGGAGGAGAAGAGACTATAATAAAAGAAAAGAATTGAAAAGAAAACACCAGAAAATGAAAGAAGATCTTTACATCTTGATTTTTTTCTCCTTGAGATCATCCTTAAGGCCTTTGGTTTTAGATTTTTGGTGATACGATAAGGTCTTGGACGTGAGGAAGATCATTGAGAAGGGGTTTGTGTAGAATTTAGGTAATGCTCAAATCTTGAGAGGTGTGAGAGGAAGAGGGGGTGAGGGTGGTATTTATAGTGAATGTAAGAGAGTTTTAAATTAATTTCAAAGGACACCTCATTAGTGGTATTTGAAAAACCATAGACTTTCTCATGATATTGTCCAATTCGGACACTTCATAATATATTTTAATCCTCAAGAGTCGACCAGAATGATTACATCATTATTACATTATTATGATATCATTAAACACCCGAAAACATTATATTGTTTTTTTATTATTCACCAAAAATTAAACTATCTCATTAAATCCCAAAAAAATACCCTAACAATTTTTTAACGTGTAAAATTCAAAAATGAAGTCCATTTTTTGATTTTTTCTTCTAAATAAGATTAATTTAATTTAAAAAAAAATCATATTTTATTCAAGAAATAACAATTTTAAAACTATAACTCATTTTATATCACCTTGAAAAATTAATCAAGATCTCATTATCTTATAACCTTAAGAAAATAAAATAATGATATGATTTAATATTCATAAGGGTCATATTACTATTCATAGGGGTATGCTATTATTCACAAAAAAAATAATTTGGTTATATCAGACTCTAAATAAATTACTGATCACAACCGTAGATGACCGTTTTTCGAAATTCAAATCATAGAAGCAGAAAAATTATTTTTAATGGCTAGTTTATAATTATCTCCTTAAAAAAGTGTCATTATGTAGAGAATCAATGTTTCATGCATTTCAATTTATTTCTAAAACCTTTGGGGTGTTACACTATCTCTATACCTATAGCTACATTAGACATGCACCAATGATCTTGGGTTCTTAGGTGATACCCAAAATCAAAGATACCCACTTCCATGCACTAACCCTCTGTATGATCAACATGATATCAGGGCACCCATCATGGTTCCCTATGCCACACAATATCTCGAAC
Source organism: Viscum album (assembly GCA_963277665.1). NCBI lineage: Eukaryota > Viridiplantae > Streptophyta > Magnoliopsida > Santalales > Viscaceae > Viscum > Viscum album. The sequence goes on from OY728159.1 coordinate 1,942,306,564, forward strand.
ACCCTACATGGGTTCCTCTTTTTCATTCACATCTCTTGGTCTAAAGATCATCACTCAGAGGGAATATCACCCCTCATCATTTCCATAATCATAATGTGGTCCCACTAAACTCTTAAAAAAATCTGCACTAGTGTCACCATAATGCCCATCTCACTTCCTGAATCATCTTAGGGAAGTCCTCTCACCCAACCTATCCATAATCTACCCAGTTCATACCCAACCAAATTCTCACATACCAGTGGGTAAGAGACACTCACCCCACACCCATATCAAATATCCTAAAGGCTTTAAGACATATCAAGGTCCCACTATGGCATACTTGGGCCAATCAATCGTCTCAATCCAACACTCCCCCCCACAACAAGGTGCCTAAGGGAACTTACACTAGGGAACTAAATTATTTAATTTAATTTTATCTATACCCCTGAGGAACCATTCATCCTAGGGCATATATTTCTATAATCAATCCCTCAGCTATAAAGACTCATGTCTTTCGGGTTGTGAAAATTAAGAAGGAATTTGAATTTTTTAATGTTGGTGAGGGGTTCATTTTTGTGAATTGGGTTCAGATCAGAATTATGAGAGTTTGAAAATATCAAAGAGATATTTTTGAATGTGGAACGAGTCCCATAGGGTGTTTTGAGTGTTCGGGTGAGCATTGGAGCAAGGTCGGGTGGACCTGGAGCTGATTTTAGCCGCAAGTGCTCCACCATGGGGAGTACCACAATGTGGAGCTTACTATGGTAGAGAGGCGCCATGCCTAGGTGAGCATGGTGCCCTAGAGAGGAACCTGTCGAAAATAGGTTGGGTGAAATGCTCATGGTGGAGCCCATGGCACCTGGAAAACGATTAAGGGACCTCCACCACGCCGTGTTGTTGGTTGTTTCGGGTGACCAAAGTGTCTGTCTGAAATGATGAGAAGGGAGGATCCTCACTACAGTGGTGGGCATGTCGGGGTTCTTTAGGGGTAGCATAGAGGTTCACCACTACGTGGTGCATGTCATGACGCCACCTAATGATGTTTTAATTTTTATGAAAATCTCATTTTTCCCCTGTCAATTTTTGACACCCATCCCTCATTTCTTCACTCTCATGCGATGTCCATGAGGGATATCCCCCTCTCTTCTCTCTCAATTACCCTTGGATGTGGGGTGTTCTTGATGGCATTTTATGGAAATTCCTTTAGGGATTATATGTGAGTTCTCTCTTCTCTTCCTTTTATTCTTTATTTTTCTTATTCTCCGCTGATTTCATTGTCTCTGACTTAGGGTTCGTTGATGATTCCACTAGAGCATGGTGGAACCATCCTGATATGATGAGGGTTTTGTGCATGATGTATAGAGGATTTCCCGAGGTGATGAAATCACATCGCTGAGCGCCGTTTCAGTTAAGGGTGTTCTATTTCAGTTGATGTATGTTTCTCTATGAATTTATATAGGGTTTGTGCCTAAATTAACTTAAATTGGATATTGACCTAGTGTTGTGTGTTAGGGATTTTTCCCGGGATGATGTTTAGAATGCACCATGGACCTTCTGTGAGTGGTTTGTCTCCATTTCAGTGCGATAAGGTTTCTCAGTGATTTATTAGTCATTTATTCCTATTTGAATTATTTTTTAAAATTAGGTATAAATTATTTAATTAATTATAATGATTATAATTAATTAAACTTGATGTCATGGCTTGAGTTAGAGCCTTATGGGGTTTGGAAATGATTGGTTGGACATGTAAATACTTGGGAAAGTGCCTCTGAGCTATTTTAAAAGGGAATAACTCTATAATTGAGGTAGGTGGTCTGTGAGCACATCCCTTTGGTATTATTTATTCCGTTCATGTGACATGTGATATGAGGTCTCACCACTATGAGAGATTTAACTTTTTTTAAATAAATTGTTTCATTTAAAATTAAATTATCATGAATGAACTAAAAAAAGTGTCAAGGTCAATGAGGACCTTTGTGTACTAGCTTGTCACCTCAGCTGTCGATGACCTCGACCTTGATTATGATTATGTACCTTGTATTATACAGACCTAGAGGGATGAAGAATTAAACAATTTAAGTGATTGTAGTGGCCCTTAATATAAGTGCTTTAGTGACCTACGAGTAGAGGAATTTGATGAAAAGGATTGAAAGGTACCTAGTGGACCCGTGAGATATTATAACCTGTGGCTAGTTGAGATGAGCATGAGGCAATTGTTTCCTACCCCACTTGCCTATGAGCACCCAAGTGGGTAGAACCTGGGTGGATTGATGATAGGTTCGGTGAGAGGACCGACTTGATATGACTTGAGAGTTGTGATGATATTTATGTCACCCATTAGAGTGGTTCCTATACAGTGTTACCTAGGAGGATAATGAGGCTTTGAGATCATTTTAGCGAAGCTGAGTGAAACTATTTCCTTTAAATGATGGGTGAAGACCCAAGAGATGAGAATGAGGTATTGGAGCCCATGTGGGGTATCCTTATTATGATATCACCTAAGGGACCCCGATAAGAGCATTGATGTTATATGCCTATTGAACCCTTGAGAGGGTGAGTGTTGGAATGAGTATAGATGATTGTGGGTGTCACCTTATAACTCAAATTGATGCTGAAATGATATATCATCAGAGGTATGTACTACACTCCGAGATGTGTGTGTATGCGTGGATTTCAAGGGTCACCCTCTTGGAATCGACTGTATGAATGATTCTACTACTGGATTTCCTAGGGTTATCCCTATTTGAATTGGATTCATCCTCCTAGGAATTGGTTGTATGCTTAATATTACTACTATATTTCCTAGGGCCATCATCTAGGAATCATCTACATGCATGCTACCTGAGGATCGCCCATGATTACCTCATGTGGATTTGATCATTTGTGCCTGATACTATCGAAATGGATTTGGATACATCTAAGGATCCAATGCTACTACTATATGGATATTAGGTCTGGTATTGGTTGACATAGTTACATGACGTGCTCACAGACACTCCGACACTAACCGATGTAGGTATAGTTGATCCCAGGTGTCATTTTAGAACTTTAGGATCACCAGTGGTTATTTTATTTATGCTTTCACACTAAAATTATTTATTTATTTATTATGATAATATCAAATGTGCATACACTACTTTACTGGTTATCTATGAGACCCCATTGGTGGTTCCCTATTGAGTTGTACTCACACCTTGCTCAGCCGATAATGACATTTGGGTACTCAAGAAGATCTTGACTAATCGTAGGTTCAGATCAGGTAGAGTCCCAACATTGAAGGATTGAGCGAGATTTGGAGATGGGATGGGGTGAGGCTCGGGGATGGTAGTAGAGCCTTTAGTATTTTATTTTCTTTATCTACTTTGTATATGTGATCTTCTTAGTGGGCAATCAGTCGTATGCTGGCATAATCGTGAATTTGTATGCTTCCACATTTACATTAGATATAACATGTTGTATTTATTTCTTCAGCATACTTTGATTATTTTTTATAGATGATGTTTGGTTATTTTCACTGTGATTATTCTAATACAAAGGTATATTCTTCCCATGGTAACACTTTAGATCCCCGCTGTTAGTTGGAAGCCTTTGACGTACGGGGGCGCGCCCGAGGTAGCATGACGACCACCAGTTCTGGCACCAATTGAGTAGTCTGAGGTGGTGAGATGTTGCAAAGTTCTATCAAAGTGTTTTATTTTGTCTTACTATTTTGTAATATGGTAGAAAAAAGATATAAGAATTTGTTGAAACTTTTAATGGATATCAAACTAATGCGTTGTGAACACTTTTTCCAGTAAGAAGTTCGGGATACTAGGTATATGTGATTTCTGTTATTGGATTCCGATTTCATGGTTATATGATTTCACCTAGCATGACACATCAGGGTTTTTGGATTAATGATTTATTATCCCGTTGGCAAGAGGCATCTGTACATGAATCATATTTGGCATATAAAATTCCCATGACATACATGTGTTGTGTGTGATTGAGATCACTAATGATGAGGGTTCAATTGTTGGAAGTGTGAAAAACTTATATGATGTTTCATGTATAACTTCTTGGTGACATTCTACTCAATTTAACCACAATATATTTTCTTTTGATGACCGGTCATGTGGATTCTATATAGAGATTCCCCTTGATGACAATTATGTAGTTCTCCAGTGTAAGGGATTCATAAATACCCTTAATAGGAAAATATAGGCATTAAATCTCTTTCTAATAGATCCCTTGTGGGTGATTATGGTGATGGTTCTAGATAAAGGGAAAATGAGTTCGGTTATATAAAGTGACAACAAAAACTGATATGGAGTTTTCCTATATAGATTCTTAGTGACATTATACTTAATTGATTCATCTGACTATGGGATACTCAACACATGTCGTATATGAATATGCCTTTATATTTTTATGTAGGTGAGATCATGGTTCTCGAGGGGGGAAGGTAGTCTCATATATAGATGTTTTATGAGGACTGATGCCTATGAGTAGGTTGATGACTTGACATGTGATGCCTATTATGGGTATGAGAACCCTAGAGTGGGTGTTTTGGCACAAGAGTTGCCTAATGTTTATATGAGAGTATATGTATTGCCCCGTGAGCTATGACCTGTGCGAGACCTGATTTATGGGCTAGATAGAAGTGCTTGGTTCCCTTGAGATGCAACTCAGGATATTGGTGAGCTAGGTATTATGTATGAGGGACATCCAAGAGAGATATTAGCTTGGACTTGTGATTCCCTTAGAGATGAGAAACATGAGTTGATACTTCATAGTATGAGATTAGTGTACAAGTGGTGCCACCAGGTATATGGTACTGGCATAGATATGCCTTTGACTTTGTGATTAAAATCACTTGAGGTGATTTTGGTATCAAAGTTCAGTTTTAGAGGGAAAAATTGGTGGGATTCCTGACCCTATTGATTTTGGATGCACTTTCAATGTCCTAGTGATAGATTTGGTAGACTCTTATGATTTTGAAATGACTCCCAGGTTGGCAGGAGATTATGTGATGGACCATGGCATGAGTGAATGGCTCGATTTTGAATAGGAGCATGAAGGGTATTTCTCGCAAAATGAGTCTGACATGCGAGGGGAATGACCAATGATTTAGGTGTGTGATCCCAGGTTTGATGACATGTGACTCTTTGGAGTGTGAGTCGGGTTGTGTAACTTGGTGGTATGGGAGTGTAGACTTATTGGGATTTAGTTGAATTTGTGGAAGCATTTGCATTGGTTACATGTGGTGTCGTTTGTGATTTGAATCAGTGAGAATCCATGTGTGGGTCGAGGACAAATGGAATTATGAAATGCTTGAGGAATGGGTTTCTTGAGGTTTTAATGAGAAATTATGCCTCTATAGTGATGATGACACCGTGGATGATGTTGTGTGAGGAGTTGATAGTATGGATGAGCGTGGATCTGGAAGAGAGACACATGCGCGACGATGGAACCCATTGAGGTTGCACTCAAGGAACGGTGTAAGGGAATCTGTATGGTGGGGAGTGAAACATAGGATGTTGGAGGGTGTCATGTTATGGATGAATTTTAGTGGCTGTCAAGGGTTGTGTTTCAGGTAAGACGGGAATGGGTTGCGACTGGTGCTTAGAGTTGGCACCTGAGAATGAGTGGGATGACTATGTCTAGCCACTATGTGTGGTAATAGATAGAGTGTGGGCTATGGAAGAATGGCCTTCACGTGGATAGGGTCATGGATATTTTATGGGACCGGTCGTTGGATGATCAAAATTTTATTTGGATGTCGGTGTGTAGGTGAATCCAGTTTTATTCGGTTTTGTGGTAAATACTATATTTGGGATTCAGATGAGGTATTGGACGAAGTCTGTGCATTGGTACCGAGCTTGTGTTTTTGATGTGATATAAGCGTGTTTCAAATCAACGATGTTTCGATGCTTGTGGTGATAGCATGATGACTAGTTTGGTTGGTCGAGGATCCAACTGCTGAATTACACTAAGTGTTAGGTAAAAGCTTCGATGTGGGCATTGAAAAATCTTAGGATGCCTTCAGGATTCAATGCATTAATATCAAGTGATGTGATAGCGCCTTGGTGGGTGCAACCGAGCATTTTTTAGAGTGGTCATACATAGGAGTTCTGACTGGTGTTTTCATGTTTGATTGGTTGTGTTGAGATGGAAACTACACCGAGGGTGTCATTGGACCGCTGTAATTATATTTCTGTAGGAAATTCTTATGGTGGGGAGAACTATGGCTCTTAATCAGTCTTTATGAGTTAAGACTTGGGGATAACCATAATCCTAAAGATGAATCAATCAATAACACCTTAGTGTCTCAAGATAGATGAGTATGGGCAAGCTCCATCTTGATGTTTTGGTGATAGAGACAAACAGTGGCCCAATTTTGATGAATAGTGTGCCTCATGTTTAGAGTTTCACATCAGATTCTTGTTCATCATTCCAGGATAGAACATGATGAATTGAGTGTGAATTGGTGACTGTGGGAGGTCTATATTAATTGTTTAAAGACCACAAGGCTTCTTGAGGATGAGAAATGCTATGGTGAGGAGGTTGTAATGACCCTTGTCTTCCGAGTTATGAAAATTCAGAAGGAATTTGAATTTTTTAATGTTGACGGGGGGTTTGTTTTGTGATTTGGGGTTCAGATCAGAATTCAAAGAGTTTGAACTCCTCAAGGAGATGTTTTTGGATCTATAATGGGGAATGTCAGGTGTTTTGAGTGCTCGAGTGAGTGTCAGAGAAAGTTAGGATATAACTGCAACTAATCTTAGTTGTAGGTGATCCACAATGGGGAGAACCATGACATGGAGCTTGTTGTGGAGGGGCGCCACACCCGAGTGAGCATGGTTCCCAAGTGTTTCATACTCAGCTAAGCGTGGTTCCTGGGAGAGGAACCTATCAAAATTGGATGGGGGGGAAAATGCATGTGGTGGAGCCCCTAGTGCCTGGAAAACGGTGAAGGGACCTTCACCACGTTGTGGTGTTCGCCGTTTTTTTGTGGCAAACACACCTATTTGAAATTAAAATAAGTGAGGAGCCTCGTTTTGGTGGAGGGAATGCTGGGGTTCTCAGGGGGTAGCATGGAGGTTCACCACAGCATGGTACATGTTGTGGTACCGCCTAGTCCCTACAAGAAAAACGACATTTAACGGCGGTTTTCAAAACTGCTATAAAATGATGTAGTTAAAAAAAATTTAGCGATGGTTTTCTATAAACCACCACTAAATCCTTGAAAAGTAATAGTTTTTAATTTTAATTTAATTTTATAAATTGTTTTCTAAACCATTATTAATTTTTTTATTTAGCATCATTTTTTTATAGAACTGCCACTAAATGTATTAATTTTTTTAAACTATGTAATATATATGTATATATATATATATACTATAAATAATGAATAATTAATAATGAATAATTAGTCATTATTCATTATTAAGTATTTCTTATTAATGTTTTCAGATAAGTTGAAAATATGACTTCGACATCAAATAACCATAACTTTTGATCTGAGTATTTGTTTATACTCCAAGACCTGTCAAATCGAAACTTATGAAAATAAATACAATGAAATTATATAATAATTTGGTAATAATTAATAATAAAAAATTCATTACTATTCTAAGATAAGTTTAAAATCAAACTTCAACTTCAAATAACCATAACTTTTGATTTGGGTGTCCATTTGGGCTCTGCAAGATGTCACATCAAAACTTGTGATGAGCTCTATGTCGTTTGGACTAGGTTCACCTTAGTATCTATTTTTTCTTGGTTAAAAAAGGCCCATAAGGCCTCTAAAACAAGGTTTTTATTTGTGATACCCTGATTTTTGAACATTCGATGGAATTTAATCTTTATTTAAGAGGGTATTATTATGCTTGTTGGGCCATCCATCATTTTATTCCATGAGTTTTCATTCTTATCGATATGATAGTGTTGCAATTTTAGTGATTTTACCTATTTTAGTGATTTGTTATTTATTATATATGTGTGTGTGTGTGCGCATTCACACACATGTGTGTGTATATTCCTTATATTTAGGTATATTTGTAATTATATATAATTGTATATTTTTATAGGTATTTATGTAAATTTTTCTACATTTATATGTATTTATATTTTTATATATTTATATGTATTTATGTATAGTTATATTTATTTATATTTACATGTGTTTATATATATATATATATATATACACAATTATATTTAATTGTATATATGTGCATTTTTTTCACTAGTACAAAAATGGGTTTTTATGTCGATTTTTAGGCTTTTAACGATGGTTTTGAGATGATGTAGTTGAAAGCTACATAAAAAATATATTTATTACATCATTTATTTTATACCGATGTTAAAAATATTTATCATGATCATTTTTCATGTCGATTACTTAAATAACTGATGTGAAGGATATTTTTTTTAAATTATGTTCGAATGGAGAATCCTTTGATTTTTTTATAGAATCACCAGTAATTAGTGATTCATATGAAAAAATAATTAGTATATAATTATAAAAGTAAAAAAATAATGATAGTTCAAATAAACTCTGATGACAATAAAAAAAATATTAACAACAATGGATAAGATAAAATTAGAATAAAAGATATTATTCAAAAGATTTTACCTATATGAAACGATATTGGATAAATCGTAATGTTTGAACAAATACCAACATCATCGTAGAAATCTTTTCCACTATTTATGGTAACACTGAAGGTGTCCTTCAACTCTATAATGTACATTTAGAAATGATTCAAAATATAAGAATGATTAATCAAAGGAAAAATGAAAACTTAGAATAAAAACAACATGCGCATGATAGATTTAAAGATAGAGGGTGAGATGAATGATTGAGAGGGAAATTGAAAATAGATTTTGTGATGAAATAGTTTTATAAGAGGGATATAAAAAAACAGAATTTTTCACAAGTAGTGGGCTCCAATTGTAGGTGAGAATGAAAAATTGCATTGGTGTGATTGAGAAAAATAAAATTATGGTGCATTTTTAATGTAATTTATTTAATAACTAACATAAAAAATATTTTTAACTTCAGTTATTGAATAATTGACGTTAAAATATCTCTGTTATAAATATTTTTTGCACTCATGTATACATATTTATATAAATTTAGTTATATGTATATATATATACAAATATTTATAGATATTTATATCACTTTACTTGTATTTATATACATTTATATATATTATTTTGACACACACGTATCTGTGTTTATATTTATATACATTTTTGTAAATTTATTTATATATATTTTGATAAGATATATATATATATATAACCGTATTTAAATAAATTTATATATATATATATATTTACTATTTATCTATCAATTATTTATTATTTATTTATTTATTATATATTGATTTGTTATTAATTATTAATTATTTACTTGTCATTTATTAATTATTAATCTATTATTTATTATTTATTTACTATTCATTATTATTTATTTATTCATTATTCATTATTAATGATTAATTATTGATTAATTATTTAGTTTTCATTATTATTTATTATGTATTAATTTACTAGTTATTATTTGTTATTTACTATTTATTTAATATTTATTTGTTATTTATTTATTTATCATTTATTTATTATTTATTTACTATTTATCTACTATTTATTTATTTATATTTTTCATTTATTTATTTATTATTTATCGTTTATTAGTTATTTGTTAGTTATTTATTGTTTATTCATTATTCATTATTCATTAATTCATTATTTATTATTTATTTAGTATTTATTTACCATTTATTATTTAATAATAATAATATTTATTTATTATTTATTATCTAGTTAATATTTAATAATTATTAATTTGTTAATATATTGTTTATTGTTTATTTATTATTTGTTATTTACAATTTATATTTATTCTCTATTATCTACTATCTATTACCTATTATCTATTATTTATTTATTATATTTTTAATTATTTTTTATTTATTTACTATTTACTATTGACAATTCATTATTTATAAATAAAAAAAATATTTATATTTTCATATCTATTTACATATATTTATCTGCATATATATATAAGAATATTAAAGTTTGTTTACTCATTATATGAAGAGTTTGTTAAAGTGATAAATTTTTTGCATAATAACCAAGAGGTAAGAGGTTCAAATCTCACCCTACACATTTTGCATGGGAGGAAAAATAAAAAAGTAAATAAATAATAAGCAATAAATTAATAATGACATAAATAATAAATAAATTATAGAAAAATAAAAGAAAATAAAAGAAAATAAAAAACTGCCGTTAAAAAACCATTGCTAAATAATCTGCAACGGTTTTAAAAAGCTTTATGAAATATTTCCCGACATTGGTATACGCATCAATTTCAACAAACCATCACAAAATCGTTTAGCAGTGGTTTAAACTGACGTTAAATGAAAAAAACCTGATGTTATGTGGTGTTTCTGGCGTGGTAAGTGTGGTTTTAGTTTTTGTGAAAAATCTATTTAGACCCCGTTGATTTTAAATGCCTATCCCTCTCTTTTTCTTACTTTTGTGCAATGTCCAGGAGGGATCTCCCCCCCTTTTCTCTGTCGACCCCCTTGGATGTGTGGCGTGCTTGATGGAATTTTGTGGCGATTCTTTTAGCGATTAGAGGTGAGTTCCCCCCTCCCTTCCTTCCATTCTTCTCCATTGATTTCGTTTTCCCCAACTTAGGGTTCATTGATGATTCTACCAAAGCATGGTTGAATCGTCTTGATATAATGAGGCTTTTGTATGTGATGGATAAAGGATATATCGTGGTGATGAACACACACCGTTTCATGCCGTTTTGATTGAGGTACGTCTCCTTATGAATTTATTCAGGCTTTGTTTCCTAAATTAAATTAAATTGGCTATTGGTCAGGTGTCACATATTTGGGAATTTTCCTATGATGATGGCGGGAGTGAACCACGAACCTTCCACGAGTGGTTGGTTACTGTTTCAGTGGGGCGAGGTTGCCTTGTGAGTTATTAGACAATTATTCCTATTTAAATTAAATTGGAAAATTAGTTATAAATTTCTTAATTAATTATAAATGATTATAACTAATTAACTTGGATGTTGTGGCTTGAGTTAGGGACTCGTGAGGTTTGGTGAAGACTAGTTGGACTTAGACAAGATTAAATGAGAGTCGTTGAGCTACTTTAAAAGGGAATAACCTCGGAATTAAGGTAGGTGGTCTTTAAGCATACCCCTTTGGTATTTTTCATTCTGTTTATGTGGCATGTGATTTAAGTTCTTTCCAATGTGAGCGATCAACCCTTTTTATTTAAATAAATGGTTTCATTAAATGCTGATGGATGGACTAAACAAAGTGCCATGGGTCACAGTGGACCCTTGTGTATTGGCTTGATGTCTCGACCGTCGATGATTGATGGTCGATGCCTTGATTATGATTCTGTGCCTTATGATATATGGACCCATAGGGGTGAAGACTTGAATAAATAAGTGATCATAATGAACCTTAATATAGGTTCCTTGGTAACCCTTGAGTAGAGGAATGTGATGAACAAGAGTGAATGACCCTAATAGGCCTCAGTGGACCCTTGAGATACCTTATAGATTATGGCTAATTGAGATGAACATGAGTTGAGTGTTTCTTCTCCCACTATCATGTGAGCACCCGAGACCTTGGTTAGATTCATGATAGGTTGGATGATAGGACTAACTTGATTTGACTTTGGATTAGAGATGAGCTTTATGACATCTCTCTTGAGTGGTGCCTATACGACATTGCCTATGAGGCCAATGAGTCCTTGAGATCATTTTAGAAATGTTGAAGGATGCCACACCCTCTAAATGATGTGTGAAAACCTGATATGTGAAAGGGGTAGGAGAGCCCATGTAGGGTGTCCTTGTTATGATTCAACCTAGGGGACCCTGGTAGGAGCCCCAATGATATATGTATATTGAACCCTTGAGAGGGTGAGCATGAGAACATGTATAGATGATGGTGGGGGTCACCTAAGTACCTGAATCAATGATGAGATAAGATATCATGGGAGGGACATACTACCCTCCAAGATATATGTGTGTGGGATGCCTAGGATGCCTAAGATTCTTCTTATAGGATTCAACTTATAGGCCTGAAGTTACATTGAATGCCTAAAATTACCTCTTAGGATTCAATGTAAAGACCCAGAAATCCATGTAATTTTTTTAATTATATGGAATTATTCCGAGTCTACGGTTTCTGATGGCACGTAATTCCGAGGCCTGGAGTGCCCAGAATGTTTTTCTGAAGTTTCTGAGTACGTTCAGTGAACTTAAGAGCGGGTTTTGGTAACATTAGAACAGGTGCTCGGAATTAAAATCTGAGGGAACTGTTGAACTCACAGCATAGATGATTGCTTAAGGGGACCTTCACCTCAGCTGCATTTGGTCATGAACGGAAGTTGGTTTTCCAACCTTTTGTGGAGGATAAAAAAGGTGGAATAAAATAAAATTGTTAAAACTTAAATTTTATTTTATTCAAATCTTTTTGAATTAAAGTGGGGTCCACCCAGACTAAACCCCCACTTTAATTCTTGCCACCCCCCCTCCATTAAATGAAGTGATTAGGGGGAGACTCCTCAAATTGATGTGTTTGTTCCCCTCCTTTGGGAGTTGCGGGAATTGGTGTTTTGGCTGTTGGAGGAACCTTGGAGGAAGAACTCTTCTTCTGCCAATGAAGAACATATTCTTATTCTTTGATCTCCTACTGAAACAAGGGAGGAAGCCCCATACTTTAAGAACACCGACGACGTCATCCCCAACTTCTTCATCTTCTTTTCCGACATTAACGAATCCGAGGTAGGGGTTCGAGTTTGTTAATTATTTCTCGTTCTTCATTTCCCTTAGAGGATTAAGATTCGAAGCCGCATGCTACCACTCTTACACAGAGGGTGTGGGTAGAATGAACATGGCCCGACCCCTTCGCCTTACTTTGTGGATTTTGACGCTAATCGCGGCACGAGTCTGGGTTGAAATATTTTCGTCAACGATGGTTGCGGATTGAAGGTGACGTCCCAAGTAGTGTGCGGCAACTTACGAATCGAGAATCGGTCCACCAGAACTTGTTCAGAGACCCGCAGAAGGTTCACCGGTGGTCGGAACTGGTGAATGTCACCGGTGAACAAGGGAAGGGTGGTCGGAACTCCAGTTGGCCATGTGGACGGTGGCGGCGCAACCGCGTTGCCGAATGAGTAGGCCGCAGCCGACGGGCCGCGGTGGAGCAGCGGCAGCCGGCACAAGGCCATCCGCAAAGAAAACCAGCGGCTCGGGCCGCCGGGTTGTTGGGGAAGGCACGACGCAGTGCACGCTATGCGGTGAAGCAAAGGGGGGCTGCGATGACGGAGGATGGGCAGCCGACTCTGCGGGCTACCCGAGGAGGTGTGGCACAACCGCACCACGCGAGAGGCAGCTGGCTGCTCGGCCAGCCGGGAGGAGCGGGACCCGCCGCATGGGTCCCGTGTGACATAGAACGGTGACACATGGCACCAGATATGAACTTCCCAAATGTATAAGCCATTTGGGACCCCATGGGGCGCGGCCTCCCCCCGGACGTAGCTAGGGCGGACCCCAAGAGGACTGCCAGCCGCGGGCCTCGCGCGTGCCGAGCCCAGCGCGGGTCGGGCTGCCCCCCCCCCCCAGTCGAGCCACCCCCGAGGGTAGGGTCAGACCCGCAAACCGGTTCGGATCCTGGTCTGGACCCGGGTCGGGCCGGGTCGGGCCGGGTCAGGCCGACTGGGCCGAACCGGACCCGGACCCGCTTTGACCTGTTTCCACTCTTTTGCCCATAACTTGAGATAAGGACGTCTGATTGACGAACTGTCTGCGGAAATGGAAAACTTGGAGGGAGAAGGTTCTTTTGGTATACCCCACTTGAGGTTTGGATGCATTTCGAGTATGTCCAGGTTGGATCGAACGTAAATCCAACTGGGCCCTCGGAACAAAAATGCCAATAACTCTCAGACCGAGCATCTGGTTGAAGCGTCGTCAGTCGCATTGGGTTTCCTATGGAAAGATGGATCTTTTGGATAAATCAAATTGAGAATTCATGTAAGTTTATGTATAGACACTTGGATTGAGGAGCGGACCCTCCCGGAATCAAGCGTGATTTGTGCGGAACCCTGTGGCTAGCTGCTTTGTGATATTGGGATCCTACGTGGGTTTGACAGGACTGACTACTGTTCCATGATCCTATATGCATTTGATAGCTTTGACTACTGTTCCAGGATCCTATGTGGGTTTGACAACTCTAATTACTATTCCAGGATCCTACATGGGTTCAATAGCTTTGATTACTATACCAGGATCCTATGTGGGTTCGGCAGAGTAGATGGTTCAGTGGCTACATCTAATCATCTCTATCTCTCTACATAAGTTGTATACCTATGTGAGATGAGCCTTGAATTTGTGTTGTTATCAACGAGTTATCTTTCTTCCTTCATGGAACAGGTTATGCTTGGGCTCAAGAGTTGGAGTCGGTTTGTATTTGATTACCTAGGTATGTGTATGGGCATATACCCAAGTAGGGTTGGATGATACTTTTTGATTGTATCCTTACTACTGTGGATTATCCTTAGTGGATTCTAGGAGACCTTCGGGGGTCTTGGGGTCCCTATTGAGTATCTTTATACTCACCCCTACACGGGATACGCCCTTACCTTGTTGTGTCCTATGCAGACAACAGACAACAGTGATTGAGGATGAAAGAGACGGAAGGGAGACTGCTCGGAGTTGGACTTAGACAGGACATACCTCAGGGACAACTTGATCGAGATATGTACCTACCCTTCAGGTAGGATTTTCCGGTGGATGATCCTGGATCTGTTTTCCCTTTTTCTTGTACTTTTACTTCAGTTGGGTTTGTATACTGGCCCATTTAATTTCGAAACTCTTTTACTATATTAGTACTTTTTGGTAATCTCTAGTTGTATACAGTCTGTGTGAGTTGTAGGTTTAAAGGAAATACCTTCCCTTTTCTCTGGGATATGCCTTTTGGTGATAGTCACCAGCCCCTGGCCTAAGGAAGGCGGGCTTAGGGTAGTCATGGTACGGGCCCTGAGGACGGGTCGTGACATTCAATGGTTTCCTATTCCATAGAGGATTCTTGGGATACTCCCTGGGATCTGACTATTGAGTCTGATATATTTATGAGATTCCTAATAAAATCCCTAGGATTTGGTGGATGCACCTGATACATGGAATGCCCAGGGTACTATATAGGATTCAGTCACAGATCTTGATGATTATGGGGTTCCTAAGATGTTTCCAAGATTCGACGAGTATGCCTCTTTATCATGGATTTCCTAGGGTCATCCCCTAGGAATCGGTTGTGCACCTAATGCTACTACTGGGTTTCCTAGGATCACTATATCACCCCACCTTTTTATTACATAAAATTTTCATTACATTATACAAAAAGGATCTTTTAAAATTTAATTTCTTGGAAAAAAGCACATAATACATGAAAAATTAAAACATTTTTCTAATCCACTTGAAAGGCTTCATCATAGGTTCATCCTAAGTTCAATTACTATATATCATAACCTGGGGACATACATCAAAGGAAAGGGTGATCATGAGGCCCAGTAAAGGAAAATAAGAGAAATAATTTACATGTGATCTTGAGAAAAAAATCAATAAGAACACGAGAAATATCATTATGGCATGAAAAAGAGAACATGATCCATATCATAAATAAAAGAACATGAATCATATCTTGGAAATTTGGATACAACATTTATTATAGACATTCATAAGTATATCACTAATATTTTTCATCTATGTGTCATAAAAATTACCAAGGTTATTCACCAAGGTATCGTAAAACATGTCATATCTAGAGATTAAATTATTTACCCAATCCATTGGAGTGCTATCAGAGCGCACCATTAATATTTATTAATTAATGAGATCCATATATATCACAATAAAATTTTTTATAAATAATCCATGAATAATAAAAGAAACGAGTTTCATATCAAAATCAAGACTTTTAAAAGAAAAGTGCTTAAAGACAAGATCCTTATGTCATTATTTACCCATGAAAAAGGATGGTCAGTTTCATGTATGTTAATATCATAGTAAATTAGATTATTTTGACATCTAGTTTAATACCCTTGTAAAATAAAGAGTTTTGGGTATTCAAAAAATAAAATAATAGAATTTTTTGAGAAAAAAAGAGAAATTTTGAGAAAAACATTCGGCAACATAATGGGTATGAAACATGGTTTTAGAAAACATAAAAAAGGGGAAAAAGGTCTCCCATTAATAAAAGACTCTTAATACTATAAAGGGATAGAATAAAATGGACATAATAACATATTATGAAAATTTTAAATACATACCTCATAAAAAGGGAACTTAAAAGGAAATAAGAAGTTGAGTTTTCCCTTACCTTGAAGAGTAACTCCTAAAACTCGAATATTGGAATCTTGGGGTTTGAGGACACCTTGGGAGGACTCCTTTAGAGGTAAAAATATTTGAGATTCATAGAGTATGAATTGGGAATTAATTCTAATGGATAAATGGGTGGGTATTTATAGCAAAAGAGGGATTGGTTTATTAATTTCTTTGGACACCTAGGTAGTGGTAAATGTAAAATCATGAGCTTTTCCATGATATTTTCCCATGATATTGGACACTTGGGACACCTTTTATTTTATTTTAATCCAATATTTTCGACCATAATTTTATATTACTTAATTTGGTAAGGGAAATTAATTTTTTTACAAAACAACAATTTTAAAGTTAAAGTTTCCATTTTAGAATACAGAAAGTAAATTATATTTTTTAAAATTGATTAAAATCTATTATAACAGTTGATATTAATAAAATAATTTTTTTGAGTATTGGATTATGGTTAAATAATTATTACATCATTACAACATAATTATGAAGTCATTAAACTTACCGAAAACTCAAGTGTATTTTTACTATTCACTGAAAAACAAAATATTTTAGAAAATTCTCATAAATTCACTCTAACCTAATTTCGATGTGATGATTTCAAAAATGATATTTATTTTATCATAATAATTCTTTATGTATGATAAATTTAAATTTTAAATATAAAAATCCCTATTTATTAAAAATAATAGTGGATAGAAAATGCATAGTAAAATGGATAGTAAAATTTCTATCACTTGAAAAAAATAAAATTATTTTATCATTTAAATTTAAATAAGAGTGTTTTAATCATACCATTTCATTAAAATAAACATTATTCATAATATTTTTGTTTATTATAATAATTATTTATTTTCTGGAAAGTATAATTTCTGACCTAAAAATCAATTTATCAAATTCCATGTCAATTTTATTAAGAAAAATAATTCTTAAAACAGAACTCATGGAATAACAATTTTATTTATACAATGTAATTACACACTAAGGTCAGAACACATAACCCCTTATTACACCCGCGTACTCCCTAAGATTAAGGTGTGTGATGATGGTACTTTCATGGGGTGCCTCAGATAACATCAACTGAGGGCTAATATCTATTAACTTGAACTTATTCCGTATGTGATTTCGTTCAAGCTTAACTTGTTTAAGCTCAACTAGGGATTGATAAAGGGTGAACCCCAGTGATGATACCTCCCTCCCAAGTTCTGACATATGGGTTTCAATGGAACAACTCTACTGTTTGAGGCCATCGACTCTTCTTTCTATAACAAGTTTCCATTGTCAAAATTTTACTTATAAACACTAATTGTAATGTTAAAATTATTATCAAGAGTATATAATTTCCAACAGTCATGTAGAACAATGGCCATAATTGACCAATGGTCATATAATGGTCGAAACAAGATGTTCACATTTCCCTTTATATTCACTTCATTAAAATAAACACATGTTTGTTGTGAATAAAATAACATAACACACATTTTTAAGAAATAATTATCATTCATAATGTTTGGGTCGTTACATTCCCCTCCTTGAGAAATTCCATCCCTGAAATTTCAACTTGTTCTCTCAGTTGAGAAAACTTGTGGGTACTTATTTCTCATTATTTCCTATGGTTCCCACATCATTTCTTCATATTTTTGGTTCCTCCACAACACTTTAACGAGGTGGTTGGTCTTATTGCGTAAAACCTTATCTTTATAGACCATGATCTCCAAATATTGCTCCTTATATGAGAGGTCATGTTCTAGTTGTTCCACCTACAGATTTATTACATGTGAAGGGTCAAGTATGCACTTCCTCAAGAGATATATGTGGAAAAAATCATAAACTTGAGCCAGCTTTGGTGGAAGTTCTAGCCAATAGGCCACTGCTCCTATGACAAAAAGGATTTCATAGGGGCCAATTTACCTAGGACTATGCTTCCATTTCTTTCCAAACCACATGACTCTCTTTCAGGGTGATATTCAAAGGAATACTTTTTCACCCACACAAAACTCCAAATCCCTTCGACGGTTGTCAATATAGATCTTCTGCTAACTCTGAGCATCTTTTATGTGTTTTTGGGTGACATGAACCTTTTTTTTATCTCTTGCACAAGATAAATCCCAAGAAACTTTCACTCACCAACTTCATCCCAACAAGTAGAGGTTCTACATCACTTCCTATATAGAGATTTATAGGGTGTCATTTGAATACTCGAATGCAAGATATTATTGTATGAAAACTCAACTAATGATAGATGTTGATCCCATCCACCTTTAAATTTCTACTGAGCATGTTCTCAACATGTCCTTGAGTGTCTGAATAGTTCTTTCAGATTGGCCATCAGTTTGAGGGTGATAGGCCATAATGAAATTCAAATCGGTACTCAGAGAATGTTAAAGATTTCTCTAGAATTTTTATGTGAACCTTCTATCATGATTAGATATGATGGAGAATGGTACCCCATGAATCCTTACCACTTCCTTCACGTATATCATGGAAAGTTGGTTAAGAGAAAAATATTCCTGAATAATGATGAAATGGACAGTCTTCGTGAGATGATCCACTATAACCCAAATCACATTATTTTCTTTGGATGTTCTTAGGAGACCAGTGACAAAGTCCATAGTGATATTGTCCCACTTGCATAATATTATGGGTAGTGGTTTTAATACCCCTTTAGGATGTTTTCACTTTGCCTTAACTTGTTGATACACCAGACACATTATAGTGTAATTGACAATATCCCTTTTCATGTTATCCCACCAATAATGATCATAAAGGTCCCTATACATTTTAATGCTTCTAGGATGTATATAGAAGGTAGATTTATGAGCTTCATCCATCAATTTTTTCTTTATTTATGAAATAGATGGAACACATAGTCTTGTATGAAATTTTAGTACACCTTCTTGATCAATATCAAACTCAGGAAACTTCCCATCCTTTACAACCTCTATCTTATTTTGCAACAAATGATAATCTCTTTTAGATTTGTTCATCTTATCTAGTAATAATTGTTGAGAAATAATTTGGGATAGGGTTGATGATGTCCATTCCCTTACAATTCCCAAGTCCAGTTTAAATAGGTCTTTGATCAAAGGATCTCCTTGAATCCTTATCATAGCCATAATAACATGTTATTTCCTACTTAATGCATCAACGACTTTGTTTTCTTTTCTGAGATGGTAATGAATTGAACAATCATAGTCTTTAATAATTTCTAACTATCTCCTCTGTCTCTTGTTCAATTCCTTTTTCATGAAAATATACTTCACACTTTGGTGGTCTGTGTATATATTACATTTCTCCCCATAAAGATAGTGTCTCCATATCTTCAGAGAAAAAACAACTACAACTAGCTCTAGATCATGCATAAGATAATTCTACTCATGAGGATTTAACTATCAAGATGCATAAACAATCACCTTATAATTTTCCATGAGGAATAACCCAAGCTCTTTCAGAGATTCATCACTAAAAATAACAAATCGTTCTCCAATAGAGGGTAGAGTTAACACAGGTGCAGTAACCAATCTCTTCTTCAGCTCTTGGAAACTTTCTTCACACTCCTTTTTCTAGATGAACTTAACGCCTTTTTGAGTTAGCTTGGTTAGTGGATTTTAAAGCTGTGAAAAGTTTTTCACAAATCTCCTCTAATATCCCACCAAACCAAGGAAACTACAAATCTCATTTACTGTTGTAGGATGAGTCAAATCCTCCAAAACCTTTTCCTTGGTAGGGTCAACTAAGATTCCTTAATTGATTATAATGTGCCCTAAAAAGAAACATGTTGTAACCAAAATTCACATTTGATGAACTTTCCAAATATCCTATCCTTCCTTAGAGTTCACAATATAACCCTTAAATGATCCTAATGCTCGTCATGAATTTTAGAATATATTAGAATATCATTAATAAAAACTACCAAAAAGTTATCAAGGTAGTCTTTAAAGACTCTATTCATAAAATCCATAAAAATAGCAGGACCACTAGTCAAGTTGAAGGGAATAACAACAAAATCATAATGCTCATATCTTGATCAGAATACAATCTTTGAAATATCTTATTTCTTCACCCTCAATTGATGATTACCATATCAAAGATCAATCTTGGAGAAGAATTGAGCCCCACAAATCTGGTCAAATAAATCATCAATCCTTGGAAGAGGGTACTTGTTCTTTACTGTGCTCCCATTAAGTTCTCTATAATCAATGCATAGCCTCATTGATCCATCCTTCTTATTCATAAAGAGAAAATGTGATCCCTAAGGAGACACATTTTTCTAGATAAACCCCTTCTCCAAAAGATCATGAAGTTTTTTCTTTAATTTCTCCAACTCCACATTTTCTATTCTATATAGGTTCTTTGATATCATCTTGGATCCAGGCATGAGTTAAATGGAGAAATCTACCTCTCTTTTTGGGGGAGGTCCAGATAATTACTTAAGAATTACATCAATATATTCCTGAATGATGGGGACACTTTCTATTCATATACTTTTATTTCCTTCTTCATCTTCACCAATCATGTCCATTGAGAAGGCTATAGGAGGTGTTTCTAGACATAGATCTGGTCGTGATATCTCTCCTTTGAAGATAACTATAGGTTTTCTATTCAAAACTACTACGATTTCCTTGATTTTGTAGTTGATATGAGAATTATACTTTGAGATTCATTCCATCCCTAGTACAATGTTGAATTCTAACATGAGAATTACTATTAGATTTGTGATGAGATTATACTCTCCAAAGTGAATATTAGAGTTTCTAAATATTGTTGGTGCTTCAATAATCCCTCCAAGAGTCTTGACACATAAATATACTTCTATAATTTCATGGATTAATTCTATATTCTTTGAAAACTTGGAGGAAATAAAGGAATGAGTAGAACCAAAATCAAATAAATTACTTGCTAGCTTTGAGAGAAAAATGAGAGTACCTGCCACCACATCATTTGGATCTTTAATATCAGTTTTCATGATATAAAAAGCATGACCTTTCTCCCTCGACCTATGTTGAGGTTGATGGTGATTCCCTTTGTCGTTAGTGCTGAGAAGTTGAGGTTTCACCTCACCATGACAGTTCCAAGCAATATGGTCATCTCTTCCACACTTTTAACATTTCTCACTCCCAAGAAATCAGTTCCTCGAATACTTCTTCCCACATTTGTTGCATGTGGGAAGTTTCACTTGCTTCCCCCCTCTTCCATGATAAAAGTTCCTCCCCAAGTTCGGATCCAAAGATCTCTTATTTTCAATCGATTTGTGAGACCACTGTGTCTCATCAAACTCTATTCCAACCTTTATAGCACTATGCACTATCTCCTCATAGCTGTCATGGTCTCCATTGGATAGATTATTCCATATATGGGGTCTTAGTCCACCGAAGAATCTATCAACATTTATGTTAGGATCTATGACAGAGATAGAGGTGTAATGAGAAAGTCTTGTGAATTTAATTTTATAACTTCCCAAAAATTCATATTCCTTTTTCTTTAGCTTAAAGAATTCTTTCTCCATTTTGGTTCTCATTGAATAGGGGAAATATTTTTTGAAAAAGGTTCCCCAGAACTCTTTTCACTCCATTGAATCAATCTCCCCTCTTAGTTTCATGTTTTTAACCAATGTCCACCCCTGATCATATTCTCCCTCTAAATGGTACATTACCAATGTGACTTTCTCTTTTTACGAACAACAGAGTACAAAAAATATATTTTATATAGAGCCTATCCACTGTTCATCAATCAATGGGTTGGTAGATTCACTAAAAGAAGGGGGTCATTGATTCATAAAGGACTTAATTTAATGTTTTTACCTTTGAGGTGAATCTGGTATATCAGCTTGATTCAAGTTATTGCTCATAACTTGAGTCATTTTATTCATCATTCACATGAATTTTTCCATTCCACTTCCATAGGAAGGCTGTCAGCGCCTGTTCTGTTACACTCACCATTTAGGAGGCTTCTCTTATTTTCCACCATTTATAAAACAAGAAAAAATTAGTGAGAAGTGTGTTTCATTTAATAATAATATAATTCTAAAGGAATTTCATGTCTTAAAATATCTTTCTTAAATATGTTATTATTTAACAATAATTACATTTTCTATAAATCCTTTATAATGGTTCATAAAAATCTTCTGATTAACCAAACATATTCTCCAAGAGTGTCAAACCAGGTGCGTAGTAAGACCCGTTGTTGTGTACCAGGCTACAATGAGTTAGTTATGATGCACCTTGTTGGATTTTTTACCCCTAGGTATATCTGTGAAAAAACCACGTCCATTTGTTCGTATCCAGACAATGATTTCTTTACTCGGAAACCACTTACTTAATACTTCACCTGAATACCTCACCAGAATACCAGGATGTTTTCCTATATTTTAACTTGTCCCTAAGGTTCTTCCTAAATTTTTTCAATCCTAATTTCCAAAAATAACTAAACCATCCTTTGATACCAACTATTAAATCTCTCCTTTTTATTACATAAATATTTCATTACATTGTACAAAACATAAGATCTTTTAAACTTTAGTTTCTTGGAAAAAAGGCACATAATACTTGAAAAATTAAAAAATTATTTTAATAAACTTGAAAGGATTCATCATAGGTTCACCCTAAGTACAATTACTGCATCTCAATACCTAGGGACATACATCAAAGGGAAGTGTGAGAATAAGGCCCAGTAAGGGAAAACAATAGAAATAGTTTACATGTGATCTTGAAGAAAAATCAATAAGAAGATGAGGAATATCATTATGGAATGAAAAAAATAATATGATACATATAATAAATAATATAACACAGATAAAATCTTGGAAATGTGGCTAAAAATTTTATTTTATACATTCGTAAGCATATCTCCAAGGTTTTTCACCGAGATGTCATAAATATTACCAAGGTTATTCACCAAGGTATTGTAAAAAATGGAATTTTTAGATATTAAATTATTTACCCAATGCATTGGAGAGATATTAGGGCACAAAATTCATATGTATTAATTTATATGATCCACATATATCATAATAAAAAACTACATAAATAACATGATAAGAATAAAAGAAATGAGTTTCATATCAAAATCATGGTTTTTAAAAGAAAAGTGCTTAAAGAAAAGATCTTTATGTCATTATTAACACATGAAAAGTAAGGTGGGTTTCATGTATGTTAATCATAGAATAAAATAGATCATTTTGAAATCTAGGTGAATACCCCTAGAAAATAAATAGTTTTGGGTATTCATAAAATAAAATAAGATAATTTCTTGAGAAAAAAAGATAAATTTTGAGAAGAAAATTATGCAGCATAATATGTATGAAACATGGTTTTAGAAAATAGGAAAAAAAAGAGAGGAAAAGGTTCTAAATTTAATAAAAACTCTTAATACTATAAATGTATAAAATAAAATGGACATAAGAACATAGTTTGGAAATTTTAAAGACATACCATATAAAAAGGGAACTTGAAAGGAAATGAGAAGTTGAGTTTTCCCTTACCTTGAAGAGCAACTCCTAAAACTCGAAGATTGGGACCTTGGGGGAATGAGGAAACCTTGATAGAGCTCTTTGAGAGGTAAAACTATCAGAGATTCATTTAGGATGAATTGAGAATAAAATATAATGGATAAATGGGTGGGTATTTATAGCAAAAGAGGAGGATTTATTTATTAATTTCATTGGACACTTAGATAGTGGTAAATAAAAAACCATAGGCTTTACCATGGTATTTTCCCATGGTATTGGACACTTGAGACACATTTTATCTTATTTTAATCCACAAGAGTTTACCATAATTTTATATTACATATTTTGGTAAGGGAAATTAATTTTTTTACAAAGAAACATTTTTAAAGTTAAAGTTTCCATTTTAGAATTTGGAAAGTAAATTATATCTTTTAAAATTGATTAAAATCTATTGTAATAGTTAATATTAATAAAATAACATGTTTTTAGTTGTGTTTTATGGTTAAATAATTATTACTTCATTATAAAATAATTATGAAGTCATTAAACTTATCGAAAACTCAAAATTGTATTTTTACTATTTACTGAAAAACAAAATATTTTAGAAAATTCTCATAAATTATCCCTAACCTAATTTCAATGCGATGATTTCAAAAATGATATTTATTTTATCATAATAATTTTCCAAGTATGAGAAATTTAACTTTTAAATATAAAAATACTTATTTATTAAAAAAATAGTGGATAGAAAAAGCATTGTAAAATGCATAGTAAAATTTCTAACACTTGAAAAAAATAAAATTATTTTATCATTTAAATTTTAATAAGAGTGTTTTAATCATACCATTTCATTAAAATAAAATTATTCATAATATATTAGTTTATTATAATAATTATTTATTTTCTAGAAATTACAATTTCTGATCGAAAAAACAATTTATCAAATTTCATCTCAATTTTATTAATCAAAATTATTCTTAAAACAGGAATGATGGAATAAAATTTTTATTAATATAAAGGAATTACACACTATGGTTGGGACACATAACCCCTTATTACATCTGCGCACGCCTTAAGATTAAGGTGTGCAATGATGGTACTTTCATACGGTGCCTCAGCTAACATTGACTGAGTGGTAATCTTTATTAACTTGAAATTCTCCTATTGATGATTTCATTCAAGATTCACTTGTTGAATCTTGGCTTGGGATTTTTCAAGGGTGAACCCCAATGAAAATACCTCCCACCAAAGTCCCAACAAATGGGATTCAAACGAAATGAATCCACTGGATCATGTCATCGACTCTTCTTTCTGTAACAATTTTCCTTTATCAAAATTTTACTTATAAACACTAATTATAATGTTAAAATTATTATCAAGAGTATATAATTTCCAACAATAATATTGACCAATGGTCATAATTGACCAACGGTCATATAACAATTGAAACCAGATGGTCACATTTCCCTTTATATTCACTTAATTAAAAATAAACATGATTTTGTTATAAATAAAATAATATAACACACATTTTTAAGAAATAATTATCATTCAAAAAGTTCAGGTCGTTATAGTAATCCCCCAAGAATCAGTTGTATGCTTAATGATACTATTAGATTACCTAAGTTCACCCCCTAGGAATCAGTTGCATGCCTGCCACCTGAGAAATAACCAGGATTACCTCACATGGATTTAACTATTTGAACATGATACTATTGGGATACCTTTGGATACTTCCAAGGATTCAATTCTTACATCTATTACTATATTTCCATCGGGTAGGGTATAGGTTGGTGCAATTACATGACGTACTTAGAGACACTTCGACATTGGCTGAAGCAGGTATAGTCTATCCTGGGCGTCAATTTAGAACCCAATGATCGAAAATGGTTATTTTATTTACACTTTAACATTACAATTATTTTATTTATTTATTTTGAGCATATCACATGTGCGTAAACTACTTTACTGGTTATATATGGGACCTTGTTGTTGGTGTCCAATTGAGTAGTACCCACAGCTTTCTCAGGTGGCCATAACACTTGGGTATCCAAGAAGATCTTTATTGATCACATGTTCAGATCGGGTTGAGGATAAGCATTGCATAATCAACAAGATTCCTCGTATGAGATTTAGATATGGGATGAGGTGAGACTTGGGGATGGTAGAGTGTAATTTTCTGACCCGACTCTCTCTGACTAGTAGCTGGACTAGTTCACCACATGACCTCAGGCACATCTCTTTATACACCAGAGGATGCCGACTAGCAGTAATAGTCTAACAAGAAACACATGGAGACTATACCCTATTTATCAGAGTAAAGTAATAATAGAAATAATGAGAAATAATAACAAGCAAGAATAACCTCATCACATAAAAAATTCTCAAAATTAGATTAGTAGCCACAAACCAATATAATAAACATGCCATTTCATAATAGTATCATATGTAAAATGGAAATAAAAAAGTAAGACACAACTGACAATCCCCAAAATTGATCCCAACACCAAGCCCAGTACCCTCATCCAAGATCCATCCCAAGTCCCAAATGAGACATCTATCACTGGTCCATTTCCTTTATCCATAGTTTCAACCATGAAGTTTTCTCGGGTACCAACAATGACCCAAGCATGGTATAAGTACAACTCAAAAGGCCACCACTAATGGCGTCTAAAGAAATAATCAATCTGAAAAATAATGTATGAAAATGTATAATGAATAATAGATAATTAAATCAATGAAAACATGTTTTAAAATAAATAGTATTCAATTAACCTCTTTGGCCCACGAGTTTGAAAGTTACACGATCCAATCAAACTTTCCATGCCCCATGTCTGTCGTTTGAACCATATAGCATAGGGGTTAAACACTTTAAATCAAATAGGGTCATTAATTAATTAATTCACAACTAGGAATCATGGAGAATCAATTATTGTACCCACACCATGTCAAAATAATTAGTGCCCGAAGTATCATGTCGACACCCAAACCAAGAATACAGAGCGCCATTCCAACATTTCAAATCAAGAAGGAAGTGCATTATGTCCAACCATCCAAAATAAAGGATATGGAGTTTCATGTCCAATATCCCACCCATGGGTGTGGAGTGTCATGTCCCACATCTAAAACCATCCCATCATCAACCATTTTTTGTAAAGATCCTGATTTTCCATGTAATTTTTTTAATTATATGGAATTATTACAAGTCTGCGAAAATTGATGGCTCATGATTCCGAAGCCTGGTGTGCCTGGAATGTATTTCTAAACTTTTTAAGGTACATTCAGTAAATGCGTGAGCAGCATTTTATAACTTTTGAACCGGTGCTCAGATTAAAAATCTGAGAGCGCCGTTGAATCCGCAACACCGAGATTCTCTTAAGGGAGGCTTCACTTAGACCGTAGTAGGTCTGGAGAAAAAAAATTAGATTTTAGGACTTTTTAAAAGAATAATAAAATAATTTTGTTATTTTATTTATTTCTTTCTTTTCCTCCAATGGACAAGCGATATCGTGGGACCAAAGGCATATCAAGACATTAAATGGCTTGACCCTTCAAATCCTATGTAACAACAACGTTAGAATTTAATAAGTTTCCTATAAAATGAACCTTAATAAATTCTACGAGCGTTTCTCACCCTCCCCCGCTCCTATTTATATGGAGCTTGGGGAGAGGTAATGGATAGCTTCACCAAGCAACGAAGTGCGGATAATGTGCCGCGACGCCAACCTTGGAGGACACAGCCGGTTCCAGCGGGCGGTGATGGGTGACGCCGAATCACGAACCGAAGGACGACGCTTAAGCGGCAATGTTGGCATCTTGTTGCGGGGAAAACGAACACCGACCCACGTCATCAATCACAGGAGCTCTCCATCATTCTTGAGGTATGTATTTATTTTGTTATAATTCCTTTTGATTGTTGAATCCAACCCTCTTACTATCAAGCTAATGGGGAGGGCGTGGGACAAACAAACAAGGCCTGGACCCTCCGCCCTTGTTGGAATTTTGGTGCGTTCATCACAAACGTTATCTTCACGTTGGGTGAGATCATGGACAGAAAATGATGGCGACGACCGACACCGACTGACCATGTTGGAAGTGGATTGTCGATGCGGGCCGAAGGAGGAGGCCGTGAAAGTATACTGCGACGGTCAATGGAGCGGCAAGCACCGGCAGACCATAGTGGTGATGCGCCGCGCCGTCACGTGCCGCCAGTGGAGAAGGGTCGTGACTTTCTAGTCGCGGTGAGGCCAATCATGGAGGCTAACAATGACCAACCATATGTGGAGGCATCGGCGTGTAATCACGCGGGGTCGGAGGAGCCGCAACTTCGATGCTGCTGCGGCAAGACCCATAGCGGGTCTCGCGGGTGACCTTACATCGCACCTTAGGCACTACAACTTCGCCTTCCAAACGGGGAGGGGGCCGCTCCCCTTCCATGGCATCTTGGGTAGAACATGTGAGCTAGAGGGCCGCGCCCCATTACGGGTTGCGCCGCGTGACCCTAGTGGGCCGCGCGAGCCCAGTGGGCCGCCCCCTTGTCAGTCGAGTCGTGCCCCTTGCACCCCGGGCCGCGCCCCCTTGTGTGTCGGGCCGAAATTAGGCCCAGCAGGCCGAGCCCACCGAAGCCCAGTCCAGTTTGGTCATACCCAGAATGGGTCGGGTCAGCCCAGACCGGGTCGGGCTGGGCCGGTCCGACCGGGTCGGACCGGACCCGAACCCCACCAGGCTCAGTTTCATTTAAAGGGATATAACTTGAAATCTGGGTGTCTGTTTGATGAACCGTCTACAGAGATAGAACCCTTGGAGTGATATTTTCCTTTTTGGTATACTCCACTTGATTTTTGAATATAGTTGGAGTATGGCTGGGTTGGATCAAACCCGAAACCAACCGGACCCTCTAAACTAAAACATTTATAACTCACAGACCGGGCGTCTGATCGACGCACCGTCTGTCGCGTTGGAACCCTTATGAAATGGTGGTCCTTTGGGTTACTCCTTTGTGGAGATTAGTAGAGATTGAGGTACGACCGATATCTTGAGTTGCAGATTCTATGGAGCTTGAGCGCACCAGGTGCGAGGAATCCTATGGCTGGCTGTAATGTGAATAAAGAACATTGATCCTAAGTGGGTTAGAATCTATCGATCCGATGTAGGTCAGCATCTATCAGATCTTGTGTAGGTCAGCACTCAGTGATCCTATGTGGGTCATCACATTCAGATCCTGTGTGGGTCAGATCCTGTGTGGGTTAGTGGGGTTTATTACCTATCGATCCTGTGTGGGTCAGAAGTAGTGCCTCTTAACAGAATAAGATGTTCTAGATTATGACTAATCATATGTATTTCTGTACTTAAGTTATACTAGGTGTGAGATGAATCTTTACCTTCGCGGTGTTATCTTTTTGGTGTTACCTGTGATACTTCTATCTTCATGGTGTTACCTATGTGGTACTTCTACCTTCGTGGTGTTACCTTTGTGGTTTTATCTTCTTTGTGTTTCCTGTGTGGTACTTCTATCTTTGTGGTGTTACCTGTGAGGTACTTCTAGCTTCTTGGTGTTACCTATATGGTACTTCTACCTTCATGGTGTAAAATTCATAGTGTTACCTTCATGGTGTTATCTTCGTGGTATTACCTGTGTGGTACTTATATCTTCGTGGTGTTATCGGTATGGTACTTCTACCTTCATGGTGTTACCTTTGTGGTATTCTTCCCTCATGTATGAGATGAGTATATCTTAATAACATAGGTATATGTATGGGCATATACTTAAGTAGAGTTGATGTCTATCGCTTTGTGCTTGAGATGGAGGTCTTTCTTTGTGGTTTTTCCTTTGTGGAACTCTGGGATACCTACGGGGGTCTTGGGGTCCCTATTAAGTATCGTTATACTCACCCCTACACGGGCTACACCCACACCTTTTTGTGTATTTTGCAGATGATGGGCAACATTGATTGAGGGTGAGGGATCCAGGACTGGACAATGTTCGGAGGTGGACCACTTGGTGTGACGTGACATGAGGACTACTGATCTTGAGCTGTACCTACCCTTAAGGTAGGATCCTCAGTGGACAATCCATGAGATGTTTTTCACTTTTCAGTTGTATTTTTACTTTTCAATTGTATTTGTACTTTTCAGTTGGGATTGTATTCCGCCCCCTTTACTTTCAACACACTTTTAATACAATAGTTTACTTTATGGTTTCTTCTTGTTGTGTTCTTGGACTGTGTGTTTGTACAGGTAAAAAGGCAATGCCTTCCCGTCTTAGGGATATTCCTTTCCAGTTCTAGTTGCTAGCCTCTGGCCTATGGAAGGCGGGCTTGGGGTAGTTATGGCATGGGCCCCGGGATGGGTCGTGAAAAAGTGGTATCAGATAATTTGGTTCTACCGAAGAACTAGGACTTTGATCTTTTCAATGTGGCAATAGTGTTAAGTGTTATTAGTGTGATTTTCAGTTTGGGGAATCTAGTGTTGGTGCGGCGGCCGAGGTATCCATACACCAGGTCCCTGAATTCTGATTTCTGACTCTGTGCATGGAAACATTGATTGTGTGTGTTTTTGAAAAGTTTTTCTTATGATCTCTTTGAGTTAGCTCACCAAGTATAACTTTTTGACAGTGGCACACCTATCTTCTTTTGGGATGACACCACGTAGACAACCGACTATGATTCTCGTGAGAGTATGCAATGATGGCCCATCAATTGATGAGGACTAGGTGTAGGGCCCTCTTATGGCGTTAGCACCTTCGGGTGGTGTACCAGTATCACCATTACCCGTAGGGAATCCTTTGCCATCAGCCCCACCCACAGAGGATGCACACTGACTGAGATCATTGCACAAGTTCAAGCGGCAGAGGCCTCTGAGGTTCCCAGGCGAGACGGATCCACAGGCGGCTGAGGACTGGCTGGAGGTAGTGGCCAGAGTTTTTCTCTTAGTTGGGACACCAACTGATCTGATGGTGATCCTAGCTACCAGTCTCTTCCAGGGAGCAACTGGAAGACGGTGGAGTATGAAACTCTAAATACATGACAAGGAGACCCTCATTTGGGAGGACTTTGAGGGTATTTTTAGGATAGAGTTCATCCCAGCGACTCTACGCTCAGTGCGTATACAGGAGTTGCTGAATTACAGAAGGGAAGCATGATTGTGGCCCAGTACTCGGTGAGGTTCACTGATCTCTCCCGCTACTCCACTGACATGGTACGACACCATTTCTTTAGGGCTCAGACCTTTGAGCTGGGTATCCGACGGGAGATAAGAGCATCGATGATATCACTCAGCATTCCAATGTAGGATGGGGTACTAGAGCGAGCACTTTTGGTGGAGAGATTCCTAGATGAGCAGGCACCGACAGTGAGAGCCACCATCGGACCTCTAGTAGCAGAGTCATCTGCAACAAGCAGTAGACGAATGAGGAAGGGGAGCAAACAGGACAGACCTTCTGGTGGATGACCTTAGGATAGAGGGTCGGTGGTGTAGGGATCATGGGATAGAGGAGGGAAGATTAGGAGCAGGCAGTGCTACTCATGAAGCGAGCAGTGTCATATGGCTCGCAACTGCCCGACCTTCCATACGGACGACTAGCAGACAGTCGAGGGACCTCCAAGGTAGAGGCATAGATTTGATCGGGGAGGTCCGCAGGCAGTAGTTGGACATGGAAGAGGAGTTGGCCGTGCAATAAGCGGTGGGTGGCGATTCAAGGTTTTACCGTCACCACCTCCAGGTGGTCCACCCCGACCATAGGGAGCAGGTGGACAGGGACAAGCTCAACTCTAGACAGTTGTGGCCTATGACCACAACGCTCTGGAGATGATTATAGGTATGATCTATGTCTACTCCACTTTAGCTACAATACTTATAGACATAGGTGTCGGTCACTCTTTTATTTCCACTACCCTCGTTCGAAGATCGGAGATTTCGGTGGATCCGTTGGCTCAATTATTATGGATAGAGACTACTACATGAGGGGATTTGATAATTACACACTGGTGCCAATAGTGTGACCTTACTATAGGAGGTGAGAGCTTCAGCTGATATCTTCTAGTAGCGGCATCGAGTCTTTACGACGTCATCTTGGGTATGGACTGGTTATCCACAGTCCATGCTTAGATTAACTGTATTAGGCATAAAGTGCAGTGTGTCCATGAGGATGGGACCAGTTTTTCCTTCAACGGTGAGAAGGGAACTTTTGTAGCACATGATGGACTTACCTGGAGGAGGGTGAAACCGATCACACATCAATTAGCTAGCGTTACCCTTGGAGCAGTTGATGTTGAGAGTCGCAACTATCCTGTAGTGGTGGACCAATATGTTGATGTCTTTAATGATGATTTTCTGGGACTACCTCCTCACAGAGAGGTGGAATTTTACATTGACTTATACTATGAGACGACATCGATATCTACACCAGCATATTGGATGGCTCCCGTGGAGTTTTGTGAGTTGCGAGTGCAGTTGGAGGACTTACAGAGGAGGGGGTTCATAAGGCCCAGTGTTTCTCCATGGGAAACCCCGATTTTATTCTCCAAGAAGGTAGATGGGAGTTTGAGACTCTGTGTGGACTACCAGCGCCTGAACCAGGTGACTGTGAAAAACAAGTATCTACTTCTGAGGATTGATGGTCTTTTTGATCAGTAGATGGGATCTCGTTGGTTTTCAAAGATAGACCTCAGATCGGGCTTTCATCAGCTTAGGGTAAGAGATGAGGATGTGCAGAAGATGACCTTCAGATGTCGATATGGCTACTATGAGTTCTTGATTATTCCATTCGGCATGACCAATGCCCCATCAGTGTTCATGGGACCCATGAACATGATTTTTCATCCATACCTCGATCGCTTTGTGGTGGTCTTCATCGATGACATCTTTATATACTCGGCGTCGGAGGAGGAGCATGTTTGTCATCTACAGATAGTTCTGGATACACTCTGAGTGCACCATCTTTATGGTAAGCTCTCAAAGTGCCAGTTCTAGATATGATAGGTTCACTTTCCGGGACATGTTATCTTGGTGGCTGGAGTTGCAGTGGATTCGGCGATGATAGAGGTTGTGCTTTCTTGGGAACTACCCAAGAGTGTGATCGAGGGGCAAAGTTTCCTGGGGTTGGCTGGATACTACTGGAGATTCGTGTCTGACTTTTCCAATGTTGTGGAACCCTTGTCAGCATTGAAGAAGAAAGGGAAACCCTTCATATGGATGGAGAGATACCTATAGGGTTTTTAGGAGCTGAGGCAGAGACTGATGAGTGCCCCCATCTTAAGGCTACCAGAATAGGGCATTAGGTATGTAGTCTACTGTGACGCATCAGGGACCTAACTTGGATGTGTCCTCATGCAGGAGCGAGTAGTAATCACTTATGGTTCATGAAAATTGAGGCAACATGTGCATAACTACACTACCCATGACCTGGAGTTAGCAGCAGTGGTCTTCACCTTGAAGATGTGGTGACTTTACTTAATGGGTGAACACTTTACAGTCTACTCTGATCACAACAGTCTCAGGTATATCTTCTCAAAGAAGGAAATAAAACTGAGACAACGACGATGGCTAGAGTTCCTCCAGGACTATGACTTTGAGATAGTTTATACTCCTGGGAAGGGGAAAGTGGTAGCAGATTCACTCAGCAGGAGTTATGGTCTGCAGTTTCTGATTGAGGTGACATAGCAGCTAGCCGCGTTGAAGATATCCTTTGTGGATAGAGATGGAACAGCTTACCTCAAATATATGACAGTCACACCCCCACTTCTTCAAATATTCAAGGAGGTGCAGCTTGAGGAAATTGACTACGAGACTCGACATGCCCATATATCCTCAGGACAAGCACCTGATGGATTTTATGAAGGTGGGGAGCATGTCATCCTCTTCAGAGGATGTACCATGGTACCAGTGGTGCTACGAGAGGAGGTGTTGAGGGACTTCCATACGTCCCCTCTAGCAGTATATCCTGGTGTGGCGAAGATGTATCAGGACCTCCGACGTCAGCACTGGTGGCCAGGGATGAAGAAAGCAGTGGAAGAGTTTGTTTCACAATTCCTCACTTGTCTGCAAGTGAAGGCCGAGCATCAGGTTCCGGCAGGCTTAGTGCAGTCACTAAAGGTGCCAGAGTGAAAGTGCGATGGTATCTCCATAGACTTTGTGATAGGGATTCCACGTACATCCAGGGGACATGATTCTATCTGAGTGATCATTGACCGACTCAGCAAGTTGGTCCACTTCCTACCTATCCAAGAGCAGGGATTAGTAGAGGGATTAGGATGCCTCTATGTACAAAAGATTGTGCAACTTCATGAGAATCCATTGATGATCGTCTCAGATCATGACCCACATTTTACTTCTCGGTTGTGGAAGGGATTGCAAGAGGTGTTTGAGACTCATCTACGCTTGAGCATCGTCTTTTATCCCCAGACGGATGGTCAGACAGAGCAGACCATTCAGACACTGGAGGACATGATTCGTGCATGCATCCTAGATTTTGGCCGCAGTTGGGAGGATCACTTTCCCTTGGTGGAGTTCTCATACAATAATAGTTATCACTCCACCATCGGTATGACACCATTTGAGGCCTTGTACGGTTGACCTTGCAGATCACCTCTATGCTGGACAGACCCAGGGGAGTCAGCACTTATGGGTCCAGAGTTGGTACGAGCTACCACTGAGAAGGTGTAGATCATTTGGGAGCAGATGAAGACTGCACATAGTAGATAGAAGTCTTATGCTGACAGTAGGCAGAGACCTTTGGAGTTCAAGGAGGGAGACCATGTCTTCCTACGAGTCTAACCTCGATGAGGTTTACAGATATTTGGCCGAGACGACAAGTTATCACCGAGGTTTATCGGACCATTTCTGATATTTCGGAGGATAGGAAAGGTGTCATAACACTTGGCACTTCCACCACAGTTGGAGAGGGTGCACAATTTCTTCCACGTATCTCAGTTGAGATGATAAGTGCATGACCCATCTCACATCACTGACCACAACGATCTAGAATTTGATGATGGAGAGACCTTTACAGAGGTTCTAGTAGATATTGAGGATCAACAGGAAAAAGTCCTTCATGGGTGGTCGATACCTCGGGTGCGCGTTCGTTGGCAGCACAGGAACCTCCAGGAGAGCACCTGAGAGCAGGAGGCTCATATTTGGGCTCATTACCACCATTTTTTTCTTAGGCTATGTTGTGGAGTTTGGGGACGAAAGGCCCTTAGGTGACGAGAATGTAAAGACCTTGATTTTCCATGTAATTTTTTTATTATATGGTATTATTACGAGTCTGCAAAAATTGACAGCACATGATTCCAAGGCCCGGTGTGCTCGAAATGAATTTCTAAACTTTTTTTGAGGTACGTTCAGTAAACGCGCGAACAAAATTTTTTAACTTTTGAACCGGTGCTCGGATTAAAAATCTGAGGGCACCATTGAATCCGTAGTGCCAGGATTTGCTTAAAGAATGCTTCACTTTGACCACAGTAGGTTTGGAGAAAAAGTTATATTTTTAGACTTTTTAAAAGAATAATAAAATAACTTTGTTATTTTATTTATTTGTTTATTTTCTTCTAATGGACAAGCAGTAGCGTGGGACCAACGGTGTGTCAATCCATTAAATGGCTTGACCCTTCAAATCCTATGTAATAATGTCATTAGAATTTAGGAAGGTTTATATTAAATGAACCCTCATAAATTATATGAGTGTTTCTACCCTCCCCCTATCCTATTTATATGGAGATTGGAGAGAGGTAATGGATGACTTCACCAAGAAACGATGTACTGATAAAGTGTCGCGACCCCAACCTTGGAGGACGGAGCTGGTTCCAGTAGGCGGTGACGGGTGATGCCGAATCACGAACCGAAGGATGATGCTTGACCAACAACGTTGGAAGCTTGTTGTGGGGACAACGAACATCGACCCGCATCCTTAATCACGGGCGCTCTCCATCATTCTTGAGGTAGGGATTTATTTTGTTATAATTCCTTTTGATTATTGAATCCAGCCCTCTTGTTATCAAGCTAATGTGGAGGGCGCGGGCCAAACAAACAAATCCCAGACCCTCAACTCTTGTTGGAACTTTGGTGTGTTCATTACAAACTTTATCTTCGGGTTGGGCGAGATCCCAGACGGAAGACGATGGCAGCGACCGGCACCAGCCAACCGCGACGGAGGCGACATGTCGATGCGCGTCGTAGGAGGAGGCCGCAACGGTCAAAGGAGAGGCTGACACCGGTCGACCGTTGTGGTTATACGGCATGCTGTCGTGCATCGCCGGTGGATAAGGGACATGAAATTAAAACCACGGCAGGGCCAAACAGGGTGGCTGACAACGGCCAGCCGCAGGTGGAGATAGCGGCACGCAACGGCCCACCGCCGGAGGAGCCGCGACTCCGACACCCTGGCGTTAAGACTCGCAGCGGGTCCTGCAGGTGACCTGGTAGCTGCCCTTAGGCACTGCCGCTTCACCTTCCAAATGGGGAGAAGGCCGCTCCCCTTCCGTTCCAGCTCGGGCGGACCGCGTGAGCCAGCGGGCCGCACCCCATCGCGGGTCAGGCCGCGCATTCGCGAGTCGGGCCATGAGAGCCCAGCGAGCCGCACCTATGCGGGCCGGGCCGCGTGATCCCAGCGGGGTCGGGCCGCACCCCCTTGTTTGTCAGGCTTAGCCTTTCACAGCCCAGTCCAGCCGGGTCAGACCGTACTTGGACCCATCTAGGCCCAATTTCGATTAAAGGGCCATAACTTGAAATCCGAGCGTCCGTTTGATGAACCGTCTATAGCACTGGAACCCTTGAAGCGAGACAGTCCTTTTGGGTATACTCCACATGAGTTTTTTAGATTATTATAATACAACCAGGTTGAATTGAACCCGAATCCAACCGGGACCTCAAAACAAAAATGCTTATAACTCACAGTCCGGGCGTCCGAATGATGCACCGTCTGTCGCGTTGGAACCCTTACGACATGACAGTACTTTGGGTTACTCCTTTTTGGATATTAGTGGTGGTCGAGGTATGACCGATATCTTGAGGGGAAGATTCTATGGAACTTGAGCGCACGAGGTATGATGAATCCTATGGTTGGTTGTAACATGAAGAAAGAACATTGATCCTAAGTAGGTCAGCATCTATTGATCCTGTGTGGTTCATCATCTATTAGATCCTGTGTGGGTCAGTGCTCAACGATCCTTTGTGGTTCGGCACATTCTGATCCTGTGTGGGTCAGATCCTGTGTGGGTTAGTGGGGGTTATTACCTATCGATCTTGTGTGGGTAAAAAGCAGTGCCTCTTAACAGAATAAGATGATCTAGCTTATGACTAATCATTTGTACTTATGTACTTAAGTTATACGTGATGTGAGTTGAGTCTTTACCTTCATGGTGTTCTCTTCATGGTGTTACATGTGTGGTACTTCTAACTTCGTGGTGTTACCTATGTGGTACTTATACCTTCATGGTGTTATCTTCGTGGTGTTACCTATGTGGTACTTCTATCTTCGTGGTGTTACTTGTGAGGTACTTATAGCTTCGTGGTTTTACCTATGTGGTACTTCTACCTTCGCGGTGTTACCTTTGTGGTGTTACCTTCATGGTTTTATCTTCGTGGTGTTACCTGTGTGGTACTTCTATCTTCGTGGTGTTATCTGTGTGGTACTTCTACCTTCGTGGTGTTACCTTTGTGGTATTCTTCCCTCATGTATGAGATGAGTATATCTTGATAACTTAGGTATATGTATAGGAATATACCTAAGTAGAGTTGATGTCTATCGCTTCGTGCTTGATATGGAGGCCTTGATTTGTGGTTTTTCCTTTGTGGAACTCTGGGAGACCTACGGGGGTCTCGGGTTCCCTACTGAGTATTGTTATACTCACCCATGCATGGGCTATGCCCGCACCTTGTTGTGTATTGTGCAGACAATAGACAACATTGATCGATGCTGAGGGAGCCCGGACTGGACGGTGCTCAGAGGTAGACCATTTGTGGTGACATGTCACATGGACTATTGATCGTGAGTTGTACCTACCTTTCAGGTAGGATCCTCAGTGGATGATCTTGGAACTGTTTTTCACTTTTCATTTGTATTTTTACTTTTCAGTTGTACTTTTAATTTTTAGTTGATCTTGTATTCTGGATTCTTTACTTTCAGCACACTTTACTACAACAGTTTACTTTGTGGTTTCTTCTTGTTATGTTCTTGGATTGTGTGTCTGTACAAGTAAAAAGGCAATGCCTTCCCATTTTAGGGATACGCCTTTCTGGTTCCAGTCGCCATACCCTGGCCCATGGAAGGAGGGTTTGAGATAGTCACAGCACGGGCCCCGAGGGACAGGTTGTAACAATTTTGAAGGTCCGACATTCCTGAACTTTTTAACACATTAAAATAACGAAACACATTTTTCGACATTCATTATTCACCATGGTCTATTACACTCAACACCTTTAACCCCATTATACAATTTAACTCTTCCATCCTTTCTTTATATAAAAAAACCATTAAATTTTCTTTAAAACCCTTTAACAACATAAACTTCCCCCTTTAACAATTTACCATTTTCCCCATTTATCAAGCCATAAACCATTTAGTTCCCAAATTAAGCCAAACTACCCCTTATGCCATGCTATCAAGCCATGAAACAAGCATAAATTGTTCAAACTCATAAACCCTCTATTCCATAATTTATAACCCATTTATACCATTTTCAAGGAATTGGAACACCCCATGTGTGGTCATAGGTCCAATCTCATAGTTATCAATGGACCCGATGAGGTCCGTGAAGGGTCTAACACATCATTTAAATTCCCAATCTATCATTCATAAATAAGGAAGAAAATATGCAACATGTTGGAACAATATCACATTCCACATACACATGAACACCATAAAGACTATGGGAAATAGATTATAGACCACCAACCTTAGGTTTTAGACAAACACTCATCCAACCCAATCTTTAATTCAAGCTAAAACAACTATAACCACAAAAGAAGAGAGATCCATGGAAATAGTGCTCATAAGATTTTGAAGAAGAAGGACAACCAAACTGCAAATCTTCTATAAAATAGAAGGAAATAGACTCATAGACTTACTTAGGCCTTTGAATCACAATAAATGTCACTTCAAATTCCCTAGAGCCGAAGAAGATCCACCCTTGGGAGAGAAGGGAGAGTTGGGTCTCACCCTAGGCTACTAGGTATGAAATAGAGGACAAATATTAGTGAAAACGTGTAAGGTTTAGGTTCGAAAAACAATAAATTTTCTACTTTTAATGAGGTTCACAGTTTGACCACACAGTTTTCCAAATCATGCACCAATAGTGCGATATCCTCAGTCCAAATAAAATACTTGTTGTACGGTTTTCTGAGCCACCCACGTGATTTTTTAAACTATGTAGAAACTGTGTGAATGATTGTAGACTAACCCCGTATGATTTCCAAGCCTCCCATGGTTTGTAAAACCGCACTACACGGTCATGTTGCACGATTAGCACTAACCATGCTCTAACTGTGAACCATTTTTTGTAAGCCCCATTTTCCATATTTTTCAAGTCCCAAACCCCCCGAGATTCTCCTGAGACCTTCCCTACTCATGGAAAGCATTTCATAAACCATTTAAAAGGAGTTTAACCAAAATTAAAATAAAAATGTACCTCAGCAAAGGTCGAGATCTTACATAGAGCCTCTATAGTATTTTATTTTTTTATTTACTTTGTATATGTGATTGACCTAGTGGGCGATCATTTATAACTAACATTACCATGAGTCTATATGTCTGTATACTTCCACATTTACATTTGATATAAAATGTTGTGTTTTATTACTGATGTGTACTTTGATTATTATTTATGGATGATTTTTGTGTTGAAATAGTGGGTGCCCTAGACCCAACTATTCAGTGCTTTTGATTACCATATCGTGTATACAGTTAACTATGCAGGATGTCATCTTACCATTATAGTGTAGACTGTTCTACATCCACTATTGAAATGGTGATGTCCAAAGATTAATTGTCGTATTGAAAGGTTATAGCATTTCAAAATCTATAATGAGAAACTCTAGATACTATGACATTAATTTTAAATATATGTTCTATGGTCTAGATAAATCTTACTGATTGGACACAGTAGATGTTTGGCTATCAGGTGATGGGGGCTCATAAGCATTGAGACTTATTCTCATGAAGTTCACACTTGGTGATCTCCAGTAGTGAGATCATAAGGACTGATCTGCCAATAGGAACTCCACATGTTTTGGGAGTCATTGGACATTCCTATCTACGATCATGTGTAATGGTCTCCTGACTTTAGATCATTACCAATGTATGTCATTTGATTGTGTAGTTTGATGCAAGATGAAAACTATGCCAATGAAGTTGTAGCGAGGTAGTTTGTGTGGGGTGCGTCATTGGTGGCATGGCATTGGTTGAATGGTTAAGAAAGGATCTGTCGCTTCCAGGTTATATAAGTAATATATCTCAGGCCATGTTGATATGGATGAAAATACCTATATATGACCATGGTCATGATAGTCGAGGGTAAATCTGTCCAGTTACATCAAAAAACAATAAAATAAGAAAAGGGAGATGACATGAGAGTGTGTCCTATATTATGAGATATTAAAGACAAAGAGATTATATTACACAGTGCGTGTTCGTAGGTTAGTTGTCACTGTTGTGACAATCCTTATTTCTTTAGGGTCCATGATTGGTTTCTAGATCCCATTCTTGGTCTGTGAATACTATTCACTACGGTCGAAATAAGGGACTATAGGGTCACACACAATAGCGTATTCAAGTATCTGCCCTATTGAGTCGAATAGGATTTTTGGACATAGTGGGCCCCGCCAAAGGGGTGCAGGATTTGTCCAAAGTTAAACGATCACCAATGCAATAAATAAATTCATATTATTAGAGTTTAGAATAATGAGTATTGAATTTATTTATTAAATTTATTTACGAGTTTTAAGTAAATACATGAAAAATATTAATTGAAAAATATTAAATTATTCAAGGTTCAATTAATATTTATGGGAGCGACGAGTCGAGTTAATGACTCAATTATTATCACGTAATATATTTTAATATATTAAAAGTGAAAGATAATAATATTTATAACTCGGTTTAGTAGTTATAAAATGTCATTGATAATGCGTTAAGTATCCGGGGTCGGCGAGGCTATACCAGGTATTTTAATTAAGCACTATAAATATAAGAGGAGGGTATTTTTCTAAATACTATTCATGGAGCTTATGTCTATTATCTTCTCTCCCATAATCTAGAAAGAGAGGATCTGGATCCAAGGAGCTTGGATGGAGCTCTCTCTTAGGCATCACTAGTGAAGCGATGCGGTGATCATTGAAGCATCAAAGGCGTCGTTGTAATTCTGCGCTAGCAGCTGAATTATGACAAACGGCGCTCCTGCAGATTCTTTGATGTCACGAACTAGACCGGGTACCCTGGTAACCCGATAACCGAGCCGGTCTTGACATATCCTAAAAGGAATTCCTGATCCCCACAGGTCAGTGACTAGCACCTATCATCTTACGACATACAAGTGGGAATGATTTTTGCCACAAGAATGTGGAAGAAAGAGAAACAAGACAGTATGCATAACAAAAGAAAACTCCATTGGGAGTAATGTACCAGAATACAAAGAGGCATAAAATTCTAAATTACTACAACCCAAGTACTAAAAAGGGAAAAATAGTCCCAAATTCCCTAAGGAAACAACTCACCAAGACCAGAGATCAACAATTGGATCCACCTCCAAGAGGTCCCTTCCCTTTATTCGATCCTGGAAGAAGAAAATCTACAAACACCCGAAGGAAAAAGTAGGGTGTGAGCCTAAGCCCAGTATGATACCACCAAAGATTCCGTAACAAATTCCAAATATAGATTATCCAGATAAAATCTTTCCATTTTCAAATAAACAGGTTGGAATTTCAAAATCATATTTCAACAAAACATGCTATACATTTTCAAATGATGGAAAAACCAATTTAAACAAAGGTATCACAAATGATGGAATATTTATAAAAACAATGGCTTAAGTAAAACATTTATATAAAATAGTTTATATAAATTCAGTAGGAATGTAAGGCAGTTCAAAAGTATTGGCATACATTTATATCTCAAATATAAATAAACAAGCGAGCAGCATGGTCATCTACCAAAAGGTACAATAGTATTGACCAGTTATAGGATTCCACACTCTCTATGTGAACTCAGAAAAATGTGTATACACACTTCCCTCTGACACTAGTCGAAGGAGTCTCGTCACCAACCCGTCAGGGATGTGACCCGCTGCAAGTATGTTTTAGAACATTGTCGTAGCGTAGAGTGTATCCTAATAACTCACTAACTACCTAAGGCTTGCATGCGCTCTTACATAACGGGTGAACTATTTTAAGACTATTTAAAAATACGATAAATCCCATTCTTCCTTTTCAAAAGTGCCAATTTAATTCCATTTAAAACCAAAATAGGTTTTATTCAAAATATTCCTTCCCACAAGATAAAACCAATGGGTTTCTATGAAATCATTTTAAGCCATATTCATAAGTTTGAAATCCATTCAAAACCAATTCCATCACTACACAATTCATTTCCACAATTAAATTCAACAATTTAATTGAAATATTTTCCATCATATCCACAATTTAAATCCAAAAATTTAAATCGGCCAATTTCCATAAACACACCCAATTCAATGGAATTGGGGGTTTTTTCCAAATTCCCATGCCAAACCCATTTCAAATACCTCTATTCATTGGAATCAGGTTTTTATCAATTTAATTGAAAGAAAATTTGAACAATTGAATTTAAATCAACAATTGAAATAAATCAAGAAAATACAATGTTAATCAATTTGGAAAATCAGGACAGAACCACCTACCTCAATTTATTGATGGAAGTTAGCCCAACGAGAAACCCTAAAAACCGAGCAGCACAATGACGTTGATCAAAATCTGGATCTAAATCCTTAAAACCAAAATTAAGATCAAAGGAATCAAGATCTTTCAAAAATAAATCTAGATTCTCAATCCTAGATCTATACCTCAACTCATAGGTTTATATCCATGGAAGAAAAGTAAATCTCCCATGAAAAGGTCAAGGAAAGATAGAGGAATAAACGAGATACACAACGGGATGAAATCCACTTACCGGGAGGAGAGAGGATCTTCAATCCAAGCCTTCAATCTTGAAGAAAGATATTCGGATTGCCTTGTAATCTCTCTAGGAAGCTTTGTAAAGACCTAAAATGGGTCAATCCCGATCCAAGGTTGAAATTATGGAATTCCCGGGGGTTCGGGTGGTTTTAAAAGAAAAATTCAGAATTAAAAACTGTGTGCACAGTTTACCTAGCCAGAGGCACACCGTTTATCAAACCGTGCGCACACCGTGCGAACCTCACTATCCAGAGATCCACGGTCCTCATGGTTTGGTCGCACGGTTTGTCAAACCGTGCGCACACCGTGTGTACCTTTTTGTCCAGTGCTGCTTGGTTGGCACAGTTTGGTTGCACGGTTTGTCAAACTGTGCGCAAACCGTGCACAAGCCATTGCCCTTTTGTTTTACTTAAAAGTTCACCCAAACGCACCCCCAAGTCACTACTCCAAAACAGAGGTGCTAAGAAACATCAAAAGTACATGGAAATGTAACATGATGTTACAACCTCCCCACCATAAGACCTTTATGTCCCCAGAAAGCCTATAAAGAAGCCTCCATGTCAAAAAGATGAGGCCACTGCTCTCTCATTAGTGCCTCCCTTTCCCACGTCTCATGAGAATCAAAACCACGCTGCCAGAGTACACAGACCAGAGGTATCATTCTCCCACGAAGTACCTTGGTCTCAGAATAAACAACCCTGACTGGTCGTTCTGTAACAGATAAATTTGGTTCAATCTCAAGATCACTCCACCTCACAACATGAGATGGATCGGATAGATACTTTCATAGCTACGATACATGGAACACTTTATATATTGACTTCAGATGTGGTGGTAGAGCAAGATAGTAAGCAACTTTCCCTACAAGACCAACAACCTCGAAAGGTCCTACAAA
Organism: Viscum album; assembly: GCA_963277665.1. Taxonomy (NCBI): domain Eukaryota; kingdom Viridiplantae; phylum Streptophyta; class Magnoliopsida; order Santalales; family Viscaceae; genus Viscum; species Viscum album. Next base: position 1,942,350,448 of record OY728159.1, read on the forward strand.
ACGAGGAACAAGCTTCCCTTGCCTCCCAAGCTGTTGATGACCTAATCGGGGTGAAACATTCAAGAACACCTAGTCACCAACTGGGAACTCCAAAGGTTTATGGTGAAGATCATCATAAGACTTGTACCAACTCTGTGATGTCAACATTATCTGACTAATCAATTGGATCTTAGTTGTCATCTCTTGGATCAAACTCATTCCTACCAAAGATCTTTCACCAATCTCCGACCAATATAAGGGATATTTACAAGGAAGACCATACAAAACCTCAAAAGAATCCATTTTGATCGCAGACTGGTAAATGTTGTTATAAGAAAACTCAACTAGCCCCAGATGATCATCCCAACTCCCACCAAAATCAAGAACACATGCACAGAGCATATCCTCAAGGATCTGAATAGCTCTCTCTATATAGCCATCTGACTGTGGATGGTAGGCCATGCTCAAATGGACCTAAGATCCCAATGCCTCCTGAAGGCCTCTCCAAAAGCGATAATTAAACTGAGGATCCCTATCAGAGACTATAGCAGATGGAAATCCATTCAAACAAACAACTTCTTTCACTTAGATATTTCTCAACTCCTCAACTTTGGTTGTATCTCGAATAGGTACAAAATGAGCCGACTTGGTTAGCCTGTCGATCACAACCCATATCGTGTTCTTCTTCCTCTAGGTTTGAGGTAACCCAACCACAAAGTCTATAGAGATTCCATCCCACTTCCATGTAGGGACTGGAAGTGGTTGAATAAAACCCGAAGGTTTCTGGTGCTCGGATTTCACCTACTGGCACGTATAGCAAAGAGATACAAACTCAGCAATGTCTCGTCTCATACCTGGCCACTAGAATTATCATCTCATATCATAGAACATCTTCATGGTTCCTGGTTTTATATCCCACTGAGAGTTATGGCAACCCCCCATCACATCCTTCCTTGCTGCTAACGGCACAACGTAACGGTTTCGAAAACACAGAACACCCTCTTTGGAGAATGACCACTGGGTGGTGGTCTCCCCACCATAAAGAGAGTCCATAATTCTATGGAATTCATCATCCAGTTGTTTCTCCTAAAGAATTAACTTGAGGGAAGATGTCAACTGGACACTGGCTAAAGAAACTTCCTTCCCCTTCCACTGAACTCCAATATGCAACTGAGCAAAAAGAGCCATCAAACTCCACTCTTCTGAAGATTCTTTCACAGCCTGTGATGGAAGTTTCATGCTTAACACATCTGCAACTACATTCCCTTTTCCTGGGGTATAGGCAATGTAAAAGTCAAAATATTGCAGGTACACCACCCAACGCCTTCGGCGGAGATTCAAATATTTATAAGAGAAGATATAACACAAGATCTTGTGGTCTGAATACACAGTAAACCTTTCTCCATAAAGGTAATGTCTCCAACACTTAAGTGCGTGCATTACAGCTGCAAGTTCAAGTTCATGGGTAGGATAGTTCTTCTCATGAAGCTTAAGCTGACGAGACCCATAGAAAACAATATGATTACCCTGCATGAGAACACATCCCAAACCTGAACCCAATGCATCCCAGAAGACCACAGAACCTATCCTAGCCTCAGGAAGAGTTAACACTAGCACAATAGTAAAAATATACTTTAGCTCAACAAAAGAACTCTGATATTTATCATTCCAGGAAAAATTCACACCCTTTCGAGTCAGAGCAGTCATCGGAGAAGCTAACTTTGAGAAGTCTTTAACAAACTGGAGATAATATCCTACTAAGCCCAAGAAGCTCCGAATCTCGAAAACATTTCTTGGTTGTTCCCAAGTCATAATAGCCCTCACCTTCTCAGGATCAACTGATATTCATTGTTCTAACACCACATGTCCCAAGAATTTCAATTCCTAAATCCTTAAATCTCACTTCAAAAGCTTTGCATAAAGTCAGTGATTCCTTAGAAGACTCAGAACTGTTCTCAGATGATGCACATGATCCTCCTCAGACTTAGAGTAGACAAGAATTTCATCCACAAAGACTACCACAAAAGTATCTAGATACTCACGGAAAACCTTGTTCATCAATGCCATGAAAACTGCAGGAGCATTTGTTAGGCCGAAGGGCATAACAAGGTACTTATAATGGCCATATCTACTCTAAAAAACGGTCTTATTAATGTCAGATTATTTTATCCTCAATTGATGGTAACTAGATCAAAGATCAATTTTTGAAAACCACTTTGCACCTTTCAATTGATCAAAAAAATAATCAATTCATGGTAACGAATATTTGTTCTTTATCGTAACTCGATTGAGCTTTCGATAATCAACACATAAGCGAAGAGAACCATCAGCCTTCTTGGCGAAGAGAACTGGTGTTGCCTAAGGTGACACACTCGGGCGTATAAATACTTTCTCAAGAAGATCATCTAACTGAGACTTCAATTCCTTTATTTCATCTGGAGCCATATAGTAAGAAGGAATAGAAACCGGTTGAGTACCAGGCATTAAGTCAATAGAAAAATCAACCTCTCTTACTGGTGGAAAACCAGAGAAGTCAGAAGGAAACACGTTAGGAAACTCAGTGATGACTAGAGGGAGATCACCACACAATGAATCTCTCTCTATATGAAAAGAAAACACTAATATAAATTTCCACAACTCTGGGAAAAAGGGTCCGGCTCTTCTTGACCTTGGGTCCCATTCTCCTTGAAAAACAAGAGACACACCAGTGGGTGTAGTAAGGTAGACCCGTCATAGATAACAATCAATCTGATATTTGTTGGCAATGAGCCAATCCATCCCAAATATGACTTCAAAAGATTTCATGTAAAGAACTAAGAAACTCCAAGAAATCTCGACATCTGATAGAGAGAAGACACAAGAAGAACTACAGAGACCCTTCTCTCTCATTTCACCAAGGGGTGTAGTAATATCCATCGCACAGGATAAAAGTTCCATAGGTAGATTAAGAAGATTAACAACATGGGTTGAAATAAAAGAGTGAGATGCACTGGTATCAAAAAGAGTTGTCACTAAAGATGAAGTTATGGTAATGGTACCTCTCACAGTTGCAGGACCTGCATCAGCAACCTCTGGCGAATCATCCACTGCGTGAAGAAGCTTCGTTCCGAAAGCCTGTGGCTGGAACCCTTTTGTACGTGAAGCATTTGATTTCCCTGTAGTATTTGGAGGTGATGATGATCCTGTTCCACTACGTAGACTAGAGAAGTGATGGAAGAATCTCTGTAAGTTCCCTAAACGTCCGCAAGAGCTACAGTTCTTGGGTGCCTCTGTGAAAAACCTCTTAGAATGTACTGGCTTCCCACACTGATAGCAAGTCAAAGAAGCCCCTCCTAGTGCTACTGGAGGTCTGGGATGACTCTGCTGTCGAGAACTACTATGAGAAAAGTCACGCATATATTTTTCTTTAAAGGAACCCACACTGTCACTAGGAGAGAAAAGAACCTCCTTCAACCCTGACTTTCCTGCCAAGTCCATCTCAACCGTCATCTCCCTATCCAGAACATCAGCATAAGTGGATAGATTTAGTAGGAAAACCTGAGAACGGTATCTGATCGAATTCCCAACTCGAATCGTTGAGCCTTCATCCTCTCATTAGATACAATCTCAGGAACAAACTGTACCAACTCAGAAAAACGATTTGAGTACTCAGTCGCAGTTTTATTGGTATGCTCAAGCTTAAAAAACTCCACAGCCTTGGCCAACACCATTGATTCTAGATAGAATTAGTTAGTGAAAATAACCCTAAAGTCTTTCCACCCCAAAACCTCATGTTTCCCAGCCATCACCATCGTGTCCCACCATCTCCTACTTGGTCCCTCCAGTACAAAGGTGGCCGACTTCACCCTGATCACCTCAGGTGTCTCCAAGAACCCAAACAGATGTTCAATCTTACTAAACTATTCCTCAGCCTGTTGAGGGTCAGTGGAGTCTTTGAAAACTGGGGTCTTCTGGAATAGGAATTCTTGAGAACGACTTCTAAGAATATCACTATGAGGATCTATAGTTGGAGTATGAATAAGAATTGGAGGTGGTGCATGTCCCAGAGCTTCGACAGTGCGAACAATAACCTCAACTAGACTTGGATCCACAGTAGGACTCGCTTGTAGAGATTCAGTAGCAGCCTCTTTTTGGATCCTATTCTCACGTCTTCTTGGAGGCATGTTACTACACAACACAAAAAGACATTTGATTAATGGTCAAAAAAAGTAACAAGGGAAATTATTCGTAATAGAAGTTATTTACAAGATTTGGATTCCACTCTATCCAAATCAAAATAGGAAAAATACTAGAAATAATCCTCAAGTCGTATTTTCCTAACCAACCCTGGTTACTTAAGGTTCATTGAGGTGAGATCTAGCTATGCACTCAATCACAACTACCTCCTAAGTCTCAACAAGAATACTCAAATGCATATTTTCATCAAGGAAAGATGCTTAACCTTGCTTTGATACCACTTTGTCACGAACCAACCCGGGTACCCTGGTAACCCGATAACTGATCCGGTCCTGACATAGCCTGAAGGGCATTCCCGATCCCCATAGGTTAGCGACTAGCACCTGACATCGTACAACATACAAGTGGGAATGATTTTTTCCACAAGAATGCGGAAGCAAGAGAAACAAGACAGTATGCATAACAAAAGAAAACTCCACTGGGAGTAATGTACCAGAATACAAAGAGACATAAAATGCCAAAGTACTACAACCCAAGTACTAAAAAGGGAAAAGCAGTCCCAAAGTCCCTAAGGACACAACTCACCAAGACCAGAGATCAACAACTGAATCCACCTCCAAGAGGCCCCTTCCCTTTTCTCAATCCTGGAAGAAGAAAATCTACAAACACCAGAAGGAAAAAGTAGGGTGTGAACCTAAGCCTAGTAGGATACCACCAAAGATTCTGTAAAAAATACCAAATATAGATTATCCAGATAAAATCTTTCCATTTTCAAATAAATAGGTTTGGCATTTCAAAAGAATATTTTAACAAAACATGCTATATATTTTCAATTGATGGAAAGACCAATTTAAACAAAGGTATCACAAATGATGGAATATTTCTAAAAAAATGGCTTAAGTAAAACATTTATACAAAATATTTTATATAAATTCAGCAGGCATGTAAGGCAGTTCAAAAGCATTGGCATACAATTATATCTCAAATATAAATAAACAAGTGAGCAAAATGGTCATCTTCCAAAAGGTATGATAGTATTAACCAGTAATAGGATTCCACACTCTCTATGTGAACTCAGCAAAATGTGTATACACACGTCCCTATGACACTGGCCAAAGGAGACTCATCACCAACCTGTCGGGGATGTGACCCGCCGCAAGTATATTTTAGAATATTGTCGTAGCGTAGAGTGTATCCTAATAACTCACTAACTACCTAAGGTTTGCATGTGATCTTACATGATGGTTGAACTATTTTAAGACTGCTTAAAAATACTATCAATCTCATTCTTCCATTTCAAAAGTTCCAATTTCATTCCATTTAAAACCAAAAAAGATTTTATTCAAAATATGCCTTTCCACAAGATAAAACCAATGGGTTTCTATCAAATCATTTTAAGCCATATTCATAACTTTGAAATCTATTAAAAACCAATTCCATCACTACAAAATTCATTTCCACAATTAAATTCAACAATTTAATTGAAATCCTTTCCATCAAATCCACAATTTAAATCTAACAATTTAAATCGGCCAATTTCCATAAACACGCCTAATTCAATGGAATTGGTTTTTTTCCAAATTCTCATGCCAAAACCATTTCAAATACCTCGATTCATTGTAATCAGGTTTTTATCAATTTAATTTAAAGAAAACTTGAGCAATTGAATTTAAATCAACAATTGAAATAAATCAAGCAAATACAATGTTAATCAATTTGGAAAATCGGGAAGGAACCACCTACCTCGATTTATTGACAGAAGTTAGCCCAATGAGAAACCCCAAAAACTGAGCGGCACAACAACGTCGATCAAAATCTGGATCTAAATCCTTAAAACCAAAATTAAGATCAAAGGAATCAAGATCTTGCAAAACTAGATCTAGATTCTCAATCCTAGATCTATACCTCAACTCATAGGCTTAGATCCATGGAAGCAAAGGAAATCTCCCATGAAAAGGTTAAGGAAATATAGAAGAATAAATGAGATATGCAACGGGATGAAATCCACTTACCGGGAGGAGAGCGGATCTTTAATCCAAGCCTTCAATCTCGAAGAAAGATGTTTGGATCACCTTGGAATCTCTCTAGGAAGATTTGGAAAGACCTAAAATGAGTCAAGCCCGAGCCAAGGTCAGAATTATGGAAGTCCCGGGGGTTCGGGTAGTTTTAAAAGAAAAATTTAGAATTAAAAATTGCGCACACGGTTTACCTAGGCAGAGGCACACTGGGTTTGAGGCTTGAGGTCTACAACGAGGGCATTGTGCTTTAAAGGGGTGGATAATGTAACACCCCTCAAAAAGTGAGACTTAAAAGGCTAAATGTTACTACCAATTTCAACAAGGTGCTCCTTTCTTTTCGGGAGCCAACCTGATTAGAACTTCACAGTTAAGCATGCTTGGTTTGAAGTAGTAATCAGGATGAGTGACCTTCTGGGAAGTTACCCAGGGCGTGTGTGAGTGAGGAAAAAACACACTGAAAGAACATGTGTTGGCCTGTGGTGTGCTAGGATGAAACCAAGGTATTACAGGAGACCCATGGGGTCGGATGACAAGGTTCATGGCCTAGGTAGGTGGGTCATGACACTTGAAGCATGTGTGGACGATCTATATGAATTCGACTTCGGATTCTTCGAGCAGTGATCGCCAACGATGAGCAGACGTCGTGCACGACTTCATATCTAAACCAGGCATTTTTACAATTTATTTTGTGCTTAAAATCCATTACGTGTGGTCCTCAGATAATATCGGGATGCTGTTCACCAACATCGACAAGTTTACGTCGATCTTCGGTGGAAATTTTTTCAAATCCCACCTGTTTGGGGCTCCCACTGCACGCCCAGTTCCTTCAATTTGGTTATTTCGGCTGTGTCTACTTTGATATGAAGGTATAGTCTCTCCACAATAACACTGTAGACCATCATTTCTAGTCAGCAACCTAAGATTCATGGGGAGGTGTGCCTGATGTAACTTGGAAACTACCGGTTTGAGCACCAGTTGAGTGGTCTGAGGTGGCAGGATGTTACATCAACCATTAGTGGTTGAGGCACCAAACTAGTGCTCAATGGTCTGTCATGGCCTTTGACATTTACATCCATCCATGAAATTTTAATTTAAATAAACAATTAAATTAATGAAAGATCAATCACCCACAATGGTGAGACTACATATCAGATGCATATAAATAGAAATCATTTTCTATAGGGCATGTTCTAGAATTACCCACTTTATACGAAGTTATTCCCGTTTATTCGGAGCTTGTCCACCATCGCTTGAGCTCATCCAGGCCTTGTCTAAGCTCATCTCAACTTTTAATCTTCTATCTTATGCCATAACATCTAATTTCATTTATTATCACAATTTATATTTAATTATATTTTTTAATTCAATTTAATTTGAATAGGAATTAATGCCTAAGATCTTATATCGTAACTGCATCCAACCCCATGAAGAAGGTCCATATCACACACCTGACATGATAAAAATCCCTATCATTCAATAATCACTCAATAGATAATTTTGTTCGATTTGATAAAAAACTTTAGATAAATTCACTGGGTGACATACCTCCAACAAAATGGAGAGAAAAAACATGCTATTACACTCCTGTGCTTCCATCCACTTTGAGAAAATTCCCCACATTTATTGCTTCATTCCACTATGATTCTATAGAATCAGCATCGAAACCCAAGTAGAATTGAATCAAGATCAGAGGCGATGAAGGGGAAACCAAAATTAGAAGGAAGAGGAAGAAGGGACGTACCTCGAATCACCACCAAAATGCACTCAGAAACCACGTGACACCATGGAGAATAAAGGAGAGAAGGGGAAGAGGAGTGGCCAATTGAAATTAACTCCCCCAGTTTCCCTTGGCCCCCCAAACTCATAGACCACGACAATAAAAGATGGGACTACCTCCTCTTAAGAAAACACCAAGGCACCAGTCGTAGTGCACCCTTTTTATTGACAACTTCACGACCTGATGAGGGAGGTCATGGCATGGACACCCTAGGAAGAGGGCATGGCCCTTGGGTAAACACTTTCATGGATTGAGACATTCTTCATGACATAGCCATTTCATAAGGTTCTTCAACCGACTTTGTAAGGTTCATGGTCACGATGTGACCACCCCATTCGTAACACAACCGTTTCGTAAGGTTCTTTCCTTTGTCAAAATCCAAAAAACTAATCACATCACAAATCCCTCAGTTTCAGCACAACCACCCTCCATGAAAAATTTCCTAGGCCTGTATAGAGTCCTGTCATGGTGTGACCATGGGTTGCGGTGCGACCTGTTGTAGTTTTTGAAATTTCAGTAAAGAGATCACCTTGGCATCTCTCATACATTCATCCAAGAACTCAAAGAACCTCCTAGGCCTTGATCCACATCCAAAAACATCTCCTTGAGATGATTCAACCCTCATAATTTTGATCATAATCCTGATTCTCAAAATGATCCCTCAAAAATTTTAGCCAAGGGCTCACCCTGGGCCCACTCCTCTATCCATCTAAGCACCCGAAACACCTCCCATTCCAAAATCCACATCCAAAAAAATCTCATTTTGATTCTCCAAGCCTTTGAATTTTGATTTGAATCTTGGTTTTCAAAACGACCCCTGTTCTGGAATTTCATAATGTTATTTCCTTTACAAAAATCCACAAAAATCATTGCACCATGAAGCACATTTCCATGACGTAGCTGCCCTTCACAAAAAAGTTCCCATACCTGTATGAAGGCCCATCATGGCGTGACCTATGGGAAATTGTGCGAATTTTTGCAGCTGCTGAAATTTCAGCAAAGGGCTCACCCCCGACCCCACTTTTCCATTCATCTGAGCAACATAAGCACTTTTAGGGCCTCGATCCACATCTAAAAACATCTCCTTGAGATTCCCAAACCTCAAAATTTTGATCCAAATCCTAGTTTTCAAAATTTCATTTTCTTTGGGACAAAAAATACAAATTCCTTATGAAATTCACAACCCGTAAAAGATATAAGGTTTTACACATATCAACTAAACTCTCCTAGTAGCAAATTACACTACCCTTAAACATTACCTTGAAAAAAAACTCTTATAAATCCATTGGATTTACTCTTACATGCTGGATATTTTTAACTTTACACATTCCTATAATTTTTCAAACTCTTCATTAGCTACTCAACTGACCTTTATGCATTGGTAGAATTTACTCTTATGTTTCAGTCACTTTTCCAAAATCTCCTAGCGGTAAAGGAATGATTCCTCTGTATTAGTGATCCGTGGAGGTTACTTTTACACAAATACCACAATTACTTTTACGCATCCTCCAAACTAATTATATGCATCTTTAGAAGTTACCAAATTCTCATGTGCAGAATCAAGATGATTCTTACTCATCAAATTTACATTTATGCATTTTCAGTATTAGACAAATTATCAACATTGCTTCGATAAACTCATATGTATTAGCCATATTACTTGTACAAATGGAGGAATTTTTCCAAATTTACCACCATCTGCTCAAAATCACTCATTTTCATGTTAGGGTCTTTGAAAAATGATCCTTTCACATGTTAGGAATTGACCAAATTCTATCCTCAACTGCTCAAAATGACCCATACATATGAAAAAAATGACTCATACACACTTGTTGTGTACTTATCCTGAAATTAAACAAAAACACAAATTAAGTGTATGAATTGTCTAATAAATCTAGAATACGAATAAATCAATTAAAAAACAATAATTAAGACAATTTCATAATAAATCCAAAAATATTCCCCAACACTAGAAATGATGCAATTTCCCTCAAAATAAAAAAATGGCAGGGATTAAATCATTAATATAGAAAATAAAAGCAATGAAAATATAAGTTCTCTCAATTCCCCCGCACTTAAGCCTTGAACTTCTAGACAAGTGAATATCAAAATATCATCAAAGTAAGATTAAAAACACTTGTTAATATGAGTTCCTCTTTGACAAGAATGTTATTAAAACTTACAATGATGCCTCAATGTTGTCTTTAATTCTATTTCCTCTATTAGGTACATTTTATCCATTTCCACTTCATCCTCCCATGCACATAAATACCTACCTCACTAGAATTATTTCTCTCATCTACCTTCAACAACTTTGATCTTATATTTTTTTATGTTCAAATTATAATCAGAGGTTTTATTTTGAAGATAGAGAGAGATTCTTTGAACTTCATACTATGGTGTGAACTTCCCAGCCCAACTTTTGAAGGATACACTACCACAGATTCAGGTTTTCGCAGTGCCACCCCTTTAACAGCGTTAAAAAAATTGCTAATAAGAGGGGTACCTTTTATCAGTGCTTTTTTAGAACTATTGGGGGGGGGGGTCGTTTCTTTTTTAAGAGCATTGATAAACCCACCCTTTATCAGCATTTTTTTACTAGCACTGATAAATGGTATATTTCAAAAAAATCATTAAAAGTAATCTATAAATATATTAATATATTAATATATAAATATATAAATATATTGATATTAATATAAATATAATATATGTATATATATTTATGTGTTTTAGATAAGGATAAATAGAAATTTAAACTTAATATATAAGATATTTAGTAAAAAAACTTATGAAATAATTTAAAAATTATTTTTAATTAATAATTTTGTTTTTTATTGAATAATGATCATTTAATAACAATTTTATTATAAAATAAATAAATAAAAGATCTAAAATAAGTAAAAAACTCAAACTTCAAATGACCATAACTTTTGATTTGAGTGTCTGTTTGAGCTCTTCAACATATCAAATTGAAGCTTGTGATGAGATCTACGCCATTATGGTTAGTGGGACCTAGATCAAGGTTTTTTAGGCCAAAAAGTCCCAAAAAGCATCTAAAACAGAGTTTTTAGTTGGTGTATCCTAATTTTTTAACATTTGATGGATTTTCAGGCTCACTTATGGGGGTATTTTTTTCCCTTTTTTGGTGGGGATTAAATTTATTCACCAGTTTTACATTCATATTGATATAATGATTTTGAAATTTTATAATTTTTCACAATGTATTGTTATTTATAATCAAATATATAACAATATATACATATTTTTTATATATTCACACCTAAAAATTAATTTTATAAATAATTAATTAAACATATTTACGTATAAAATATATTTATTAATATATAAGCCCTATCTAAATAAAAACTAATATCCATTTTATTTAAAATACAAAATATGAATATTTATATGCCTATATAATGTGTCTGTGTTTGTCTATATATATATTAGTGTGTGTGTGTGTTTTAGAAAACTGATATATATTATCTATATATTCTAACATATAAATAGACATATTAATATATAATAATGTAAATATATATAAATATGTATAATTATACTTACAGATACACATGTATATATATAATATATATACATGTGTATGTATGTAGTATATATGTACATATTTATTTATTTATTTATTTATTTATAAACACACAAAAACATATTTTATAAATGTATTTAAAACTAATCTTACAAATATATATTAATATATGAATAAATATATAACTAAATATATATTAATATACAAATAAATATAGGGATAAAAAATATAACTATATATATATATATTAATAGATATTAATATACGAATAAATAAATATATATATATATATTAATATAGTTAAGTATATATATTAATATAAATATATTTTAATATACGAATAAATATAACTATATATATAAATAAATAGATATATCATTAAATGGAGAATAAAGTAATATGGAGGAGTGGTAAAGTGTCCAACGTGCATGGAAGATGTCTTGAGTTCGAATCTAGGGAGAGACAGGGGGTACGCGCAGGTGCAGGGGGGTCTAGCATTGTTAAAGGGCTAAGAAGGGCGCTGTTAAAGGCTGGCTAGTGAGGGTGGGCGTGAGTGGCGGGGCGGAGGGTGGCGAGCGCTATTGAAAGGGGGTGGAAGGCACTGTCAAAAGAGGTCTCCGTTTTTTGTATTTTATAAATTTTTTTTACATTTTTTTAATTTTATCAGCGTTAAGAAAAGCGTTGATAAAAGGGATACCTTTTAATTTGCTCATATTAACAGCGCTAAAAAAGAGCTATTAAAATCTATTTCTAGCGTTGATAAAAGTGCTATCTGTAGTAGTGATATTTTCCCTTCTATCTTCACGTACTTGATGTTTTTCCTTATTTTTTTCTCCATAATTTCTCTTATAGGGGCTCCATGACACAATTTTATCTTTAAAAATATTCTAAAAAATAGCTTCAGTTAATGAAACTTCAAATCATCTTCTTGGCATTATATTTTCTTCCCAAAGTAGTCTCAATTAACATAACACCCACAAAAAAAATAATAGTGGATAGAAAAAGCATTGTAAAATGCATAGTAAAATTTCTGACACTTGAAAAAAAAATTATTTTATCATTTAAACTTTACTAAGTGTGTTTTAATCATACTATTTCATTGAAATAAAAATTATTCATAATATATTAGTTTATTATAATAATTATTTATTTTCTGGAAATTACAATTTACGGCTGAAAAAACAATTTATCAAATTTCATATCAATTTTATTAAGAAAAAATATTCTTAAAATAAAAATGATGGAATAACAATTTTATTCATACAAAGGAATTACACACTAAGGTTGGGACACATAACCCCTTATTACACCCACGCACACCTTAAGAGTAAGGTGTCCAATGATGGTACTTTCATACGGTGCCTCAACTAACATTGACTGAGTGGTAATCTTTATTAACTTGAACTTATCTTGTTAACGATTTCATTCAAGATTCACTTGTTGAAGCTTGGCTTGGGATTTGTCAAGGACGAACCCCAGTGACAATACCTCCCTCCCAAGTTCCGACATATGGGCTTCAAACGAAATGAATCCACTGGTCGATGCCATCGACTCTTCTTTCTGTAACAATTTTCCTTTATCAAAATTTTACTTATAAACACTAATTATAATGTTAAAATTACTATCAAGAGTATATAATTTCCAATAGTCATATTGACCGATGGTCATAATTGACCAAAGGTCATATAACAGTTGAAACTAGATGGTCAAATTTCCCTTTATATTCACTTAATTAAAACAAACATGATTTTGTTGTGAATAAAATAATATAACACACATTTTCAAGAAATAATTATCATTCAAAAAGTTCAGGTCGTTATAGTCACCCCCTAGGAATTAGTTGTATGCTTGATGCTACTATTGGATTACCTAATGTCACCCCCTAGGAATCAGTTGCATGCCTTCCACCTGAGAAATAACCAGGATTACCTCATGTGGATTCAACCATTTGAACATGATACTGTTGGGATACCTTTGGATACTTCCAAGGATTCAATGCTTATATCTATTACTATATTTCTATCAGGCGGGGTATAGGTTGGTGCAATTACATAACGTACTCAGAGGCACTTCGACATTGGCCAAAGCAAGTATAGTTATCCTGGGTGTCACTTTAGAACCCAATGATCGAAAATGGTTATTTTATTTACAGTTTAACATTGCAATTATTTTATTTATTTATTTAGAGCATATCACATGTACGTAAACTACTTTACTGGTTATATATGGGACCTCGTTATTGGAGTCCAATTGAGTTGTGCTCACAGCTTGCTCAGGTGGCCATAACACTTGGGTACCCAAGAAGATCTTTATTGATCACAGGTTCAGATCGGGTTGAGGCTAAGCATTGCATAATCAACAGGATTCCTCAGATGATATTTGGAGATGGGATGAGGTGAGACTTGGGGATGGTAGAGTGTAATGTTCCAACCCGACTCTCTCTGACTAATAGCTAGACTAGTTCACCACATGACCTCAGGTGCATCTCCTTATAAACCAGAGGACGCCGACTAGCAGTAATGGTCTAATAAGAAACACATGAAGACTATAACCTATTTATCAGAGTAAAGTAATAATAGAAATAATGAGAAATAATAACAAGAAATAATAACCTCATCACATAACAAATTCTCAAAAAATGGATAAGTAGCCACAAACCAATATAATAAACAAGCCATGTCATAATAGTATCATATGTAAAATGGAAATACAAAAGTAAGACACAACTGAAAATCCCCAAAATTGATCCCAACATCAAACCCAGTACCCTCATCCAAGATCCATCCCAAGTCCCAAACCAGCAATCTATCACTGTGACTTTTCCTTTATCCATAGTTTCAACCATGAAGTTTTCTATGGTACCAACAATGACCCAAGAATCGTATAAGTACAACTCAACAGGCCACCACTAACGGTTTCTAAAGAAATAATCAGTCTAAAAAACAATGTATGCAAATGTATAATGAATAATAGATAAGGAAATCAATGAAAACATGTTTTAAAATAAATAGTATTCAATTAACCTCTTTGGCCCATGAATTTGAAAGTTACCCGATCCAATCAAACTTGCCATGCCCCATGTCGGTCTTTTGAACCATATATCACATGGGTTAAACACTTTAAATCAAATAGGGCCATTAATTAAGTAATTTAAAACTAGGCATCAAAGAGAATCAATTAAAGTACCCACACCATGTCAAAACAATTAGTGCCTGAAGTATCATGTCGACACCCAAACCAGGGATACAGAGCGTTATTCCAACATTTAAAATCAAGAAGTGCATTATGTCCAACCATCCTAAATCAAGTATATGGAGTTCCATGTCCAATATCCTACCCATGGGTGTGGAGTGTCATGTCCCACATCTAAAACCATCCCATCATCAACCATTTTTTTTGTAAAGATCCAGATTTTCAATGTATTTTTTTAATTATATGGAATTATTACGAGTCTGTGAAAATGGACGGCGCGTGATTCTGAGGCCTGGTGTTCTTGGAATGAATTTATGAACTTTTTTAAGGTATGTTCAGTAAACGTGCGAGTGGCGTTTTATAAATTTTGAATCAGTGCTCGGATTAAAAATCTGAGAGCACCGTTGAATCCACAGCACCGGGATTCTCTTAAGGGAGACTTAACTTCGACCGTAGTAGTTCTGGAGAAAAATTTAGATTTTAGGACTTTTCAAATGAATAATAAAATAACTTTGTTATTTTATTTATTTCTTTATTTTCCTCCAACGGACAAGAGACAGCGTGGGACCAACGGAGTGTCAAGCCATTAAATGGATTGACCCTTCAAATCCTATATAACAACATCGTTAGAATTTAAGAAGGTTACTATTAAATGAACCCTAATAAATTCTACGAGCATTGCTCACCCTCCCCCTCTCCTATTTATATGGAGCTTGGGGAGAGGTAACAGACTGCTTCACCAAACAACGAAGTGCTGATGAAGTGTTGCGATGCCAACCTTGGAGGACGGAGCTGGTTCCAGTGGGCGGTGATGGGTGATGCCGAATCACGAACCGAAGGACGACGCTTGAGCGGCAAAGTTGGCGGCTTGTTGTGGGGACAACGAACACCGAACCACATACTCAATCACAGGATCTATCCATCATTCTTGATGTAGGGATTTATTTTTGTTATAATTCCTTTTGATTTTTGAATCCAACCCTATTGCTATCAAGTTAATGCGGAGGGAACAGTCCAAACAAATGAGGCCCAAACCCTCCACCATTATTGGAATTTTGGTGCATTCATCACAAACTTTATCTTCGGGTTGGGTGAGATCCTGGACAGAAAACAATGGTGGCAACCGACACTGGCCGACCACGATGGAAGCAGCTCAACGATGTGCGCTGAAGGAGTAGGCTGTAACACTATACCATGATGGTCAAAGGATCAGCAAGCACCGGCCGACTACGGTGGTGATGGAGCGCACTGTCACGCACCGCCGGTGGAGAAGGGTCGTGACTTTCCAACCACGACGAGTCCAAGTAGGGTGGCCGACAATGGTCGACCACAGGTGGAGGCAGCAGCGTGCAACGACATGCCGTCGGAGGAGCCACAGCTCCGATGCCACGACGGCAAGACACGCAGTGGGTCCCACAGGTGACATGACATCGCCCCTTAGGTACTTCCACTTCGCCTTCCAAACAGGGAGGGGACCGCTCCCCTTTCATGCCAGCTCGGGCGGACCGCGCAAGCCAGCGGGCCACACCCCGTCGGGGGTCGGGCTGCGCGACCCCAGCGGGATGGGCCACGTGACCCCAGCGGGCCACCCCTTAGTAGGTTAGGTCGCGCCCCTTGCGCGCCGGGCCGTGCCCCATTGCGGTCCGAACCAGACTTTGGCCCAGCGGGCCGAGCCCGCCGCGACCCAATACAGCCGGGTCGGACCCAAACTGGGTCGGGTCAACCCGAATCAGGTTGGGTCGGCCCAAACCGGTTCAGATCGGGTGGGACCGGACCCGAACCCAACCAGGCCCAGTTTCTCTTAAAGGGATATAACTTGAAATCTGGGTGTCCATTTGACGAACCATCTACGGCGCTAGGACCCTTGGAGTGAGACGATCCTTTTTGGTATACTCCACTTGAATTCTAGAGACAGTTGTAGTATGACCGGGTTGGATCGAACTTGAATCCAACCAGGACCTCAGAACTAAAACACTTATACCTCATAGATCAGGCGTCCGATTGATGCACCGTCTGTCATGTTGGAACCCTTACGAAATGGTGGTCCTTTGGGTTACTCCTTTGTAGAGCTTAGAAGCGATTGAGGTACGACCGATATCTCAAGGGGCAGATTCTACGAAGCTCGATCACACTAGGTGTGAGGAATCCTATGGCTGGCTATAACGTGAATAAAGAACATCGATCCTAAGTGAGTTAGCATCTATCAATCCGATGTGGGTCAGCATCTATCAGATCCTGTGTAGGTCAGTGCTTAGCAATCCTATGTGGGTCATCACATTCGGATCCTATGAGGGTCAGATCCTGTGTGGGTTAGCGGGGGTTATTACCTATCAATCATGTGTGGGTCAGAAGCAGTGCCTCTTAACAGAATAAGATGATCTAGCTTACGACTAATCATCTATACTTCTGTACTTAAGTTATACCTGATGTGAGCTGAATATTTACCTTTGTGGCGTTATCTTCATGGTGTTACATGTGTGGTACTTATATATTCATGGTGTTACCTATGTGGTACTTCTACCTTCGTGGTGTTACCTTCGTGGTGTTACCTTCATGGTTTTATCTTCGTAGTGTTGTCTGTGTGGTACTTCTATCTTCGTGGTGTTACCTGTGAGATACTTCTAGCTTCGTGGTGTTACCTATGTGGTACTTCTACCTTCGTGGTGTTATCTTCGAGTTGTTACCTGTGTGGTACTTATATCTTCATGGTGTTATCTATGTGGTACTTCTACCTTTGTGGTGTTACCTTTGTGGTATTATTCCCTCATGTGTGATATGAGTATATCTTGATAACTTAGGTATATGTATGGGCATATACTTAAGTAGATTTTATGTTCATCTCTTCGTGTGTGATATGGAGTTCTTTCTTTGTGGTTTTTCCTTTGTGGAACTCTGGGAGACCTATGGGGGTCTTGGGGTCCCTACTAAGTATCGTTATACTCACCCCTGCATAGGATACACCCACATCATGTTGTGCCTTGTGCAGATGACAGGCAACATTGATCGAGGGTGAGGGGGCCAGGACTGGACGGTGCTTGGAGGTGGACCATTTGGCATGACGTTACACAAGGACTACTGATCTTGAGTTGTACCTACCCTTTAGGTAGGATCCTCAGTGGAAAATCCATGAGTTGTTTTTCACTTTTCAGTTTTATTTGTACTTTTCAATTATATTTTTACTTTTCAGTTGGGATTGTACTTTTCAGTGGGGCTTGTATTCCGGACCCTTTACTTTAGACTGTGTGTTTTTACAAGTAAAAAGGCAATTCCTTCCCTTTTTAGGGATACGCCTTTCTGGTGCTAGTTGCTAGCCCTTGGCCTATGGAAGGCAGACTTGGGGTAGTCATGGCATGGGCCCCAGGATGGGTCATGACAAAGTGGTATCAGATTAGTCGGTTATACCAAAGAATTATAACTCTAATCTTTTCTATGTGGAAATAGTGTTAAGTGTTATGAGTGTGGTTTTCATTTTTGGAAATCCAGTGTTGGTGCAGCGGCTGACGTATCCATACACCAGGTCCCTGAATTCTGATTTCTGACTCTGTGCATGGAAACACTGATTGCATGTGTTTTTGAAAAGTTTTTCTTATGATCTCTTTGAGTTAGGTCACCAAGTATAACTTATTGACAGTGGCACACTGATATTCTTTCAGGATGCCACCACGTAGACAACCGACTAGGATTCCCGTGAGAGTATACGATGATGGCCCACCAAGCGATGAGGCCTCAGTGCAGGGCCCTCTTATGGCGTTAGCACCTTCGGGTGGTGTACCCGTAGCACCATTACCCATAGGGAAACCTTTTCCACCAGCCCCACCAGCAGAAGATGCACACTGACTGAGTGCATTGCAAGAGTTCAAGAAGAAGAGGCCTCTAAGGTTCCAAGTCTAGATGGATCCACAGGCGGCTGAGGACTGGATGGAGGCAATGGCCATAGTTTTTTGCTTAGTTGGGACACAAACTGATCTGATGATGATCCTAGCTTCCAGTATCTTCAAGGGAGAAACTGGAATATGGTGGAGTATGAGATTCCAAATACACGATGAGGTGACCCTCATCTGGGCGGACTTCGAGAGTCTTTTCAGGGCAGGGTTTGTCTCAGTGACTCTATGCTCTGTGCGTATACAGGAGCTGTTGCACTTATAGTTAGGGAACATGACTGTGGCCCAGTACTCGGTGAGGTTCATTGATCTCTACCGCTACTCCACCGACAAGGTATGAGACCCTTTCTTCAGGGCTCAAGACTTTAAGCAGGGTATCCGATGGGAGATCAGAGCATCAATGATATCGCTCAGCATTCCGACGCAGGATGGGGTACTAGAGCGAGCACTTTTGGTGGAGATCTTCCTAGATGACCAAGCACCGACAATGGTATCAACTGCTGGACGTCTTCTAGCAGATTCATCTACAATAGGCAGTAGAAAAATAAGGTAGGGGCCTAAGCGGTCCAGACCTTCTGGTGGATGACCTCAGGATATAGGGTCGGTGGTGCGGGGCTCACGAGACAGAGGAGGTCAGATTAGAAGTAGGTAGTGCTACTCATGCGGCGAGCAGGGTCACATGGCTCATGACTGCCCAACCTTCCGTACGGACGACTAGCAGACGGTCAAGGGACCGCCAAGGCAGAGGCAGATATTCGATCGGGGAGGTCTGCAGGCATTAGGTGGACGTGGCAGAGGAGATGGTCGTGTAACAGGCGGTGGGAGGTGATTCAAGGTTCTACTACCACCACCTCCAAGTGCTCCACCCCGACCATAGGGAGCAGGTGGATAGGGATGAGCTCAACTCCAGGCAGCTGAGGCCTACGACCATGGTGCTCTGTAGATGATTAGAGGTATGATCTATGTCTACTCCACCTTAGCTTCAATACTTCTAGACATAGGTGTTAGCCACTCTTTTATTTCCACTGCCCTCATTCGGAGCTTGGAGATTCTGGTGGTGCCGTTGGCTCAATTCTTATGGATAGATACTCCTACGGAAGGGGATTCGATAATTACACACTGGTTCCAGAAGTGCGAGCTTACTCTATGAGGGGAGAGCTTCGGCTGAGATCTTCTAGTAGTGGCGTCGAGGCCTTACAACACTATCTTGGGTATGGACTGGTTATCCATAGTCCATGCTCATATTGACTGTATTAGGCATAAATTGCAGTGTGTCTGTGAGGATGGGACCAATTTTTCCTTCACCGGTGATAAGGGAACCTTTGTAGCACATAATAGAATTACCTGGAGGAGGGTTCAACCGATCAAACATAAATTATCTAGCCTTACCCTCGGAGCAGTTGATGTTGAGAGTCCTGACTATCCTGTAGTGGTGAACCAGTATGTTGATGTCTTTCTTGATGATGTTCTGGGACTACCTCCTCACAGAGAGGTGGACTTTTACATCAACTTATACCCTGAGACAACATCGACATCTACACCAGCATATCGGATGGCTCCTGTGGAGCTTCGTGAGTTGTGGGTTCAGTTGGAGGACTTACAGAGGAGGGGGTTCATAAGGCCCAGGGTTTCTCCATGGGAAACCCTGATTTTATTCACCAAGAAGGAAGATGGGAGTTTGAGACTCTGTATGGACTACTGGAACCTGAACCAGGTGACCGTGAAAAACAAGTATCCACTTATGAGGATTGATGATCTTTTCGATCATTTGATGGGAGCTCGTTGGTTTTCGAAGATAGACCTCAGATCAGGCTATCATCATCTTAGGGTACGAGATGAGGATGTGTAGAATATGGCCTTCAGATGTCGATATGGCCACTATGAGTTATTGATTATGCCATTAGGCATGACCAATGCCCCAAAAGTGTTCATGGGACCCATGAACATGATTTTTCAGACATACCTCGATCAATTTGTGGTGGTCTTCATCGATGACATCTTGGTATACTCGGCGTCGGAGGAGGATCATGTTTATCATCTACAGATAGTTCTGGATACACTCTGAGAGCACCAACTTTACGGTAAGCTCTCGAAGTTCCAGTTCTGGATATGAGAGGTTCAATTTCTGGGACACGTTATCTCAGAGGCTAGAGTTGCGGTGGATCTGGTGAAGATAGAGGCTGTGCTTTCTTGGGAACCACCCAGGAGTGTGACCAAGGTGCGAAGTTTCGTGGGGTTGGCTAGATACTACCGGAGATTCATGCCTGACTTTTCCAATGTTGCGGCACCCTTTTCAGTGTTGAATAATTGAAAACCCTTCGTATGGATGGAGAGATACTCGTAGAGTTTTCATGATCTGAGGCAAAGATAGACGAGTGCCCCCATCTTGAGGCTACCAGAATAGGGCGTTGGGTATGTAGTCTACTGCAACACAATAGGGACCGAACTTGAATGTGTCCTGATGTAAGAGAAAACAATGATCACTTATGGTTCGTGATAGTTGAGGCATCATGAGAAGAACTACGCTACTCATGAACTGGAGTTAGAATTAGTGGTCTTTTCCTTGAAGATGTGGTGAATTTACTTAATGGGTGAACGTTTTACAGTCTACTCTGATCATAAGAGTATCGGGTATATCTTCTCACAGAAGGACCTGGACCTGAGACAACGACGATGGATAGAGTTCCTCCAAGACTATGACTTTGAGATAGTCTATACTCCTAGGAAGGGGAACGTGTTAGCAGATTCACTCAGCAGGAGGTCTGGTCTGCAGTTGCTGAATGAGGCGATATAGCAGCTAGCCACGTTGCAGATATCCTTCATGGATAGAGATGAAGAAGCTTACCTCAGTACCCCCAATTGTTTTCTTAGACTATGTTGTGTCTTTCAGGGATGAAATGCCCTAAGGTGGAGAGAATATAGAGACTCGGATTTTCCATGTAATTTTTTTAATTATATGGAATTATTACGAGTTTGAAAAAATTGACGGCTCATGATTCTGAGGCCAGGTGTGCCCGGAATGAATTTATGAAATTTTTTTGACGTAAGTTCTGTAAACGCATGAACGGTGTTTTTTAACTTTTAAACTGGTGCTCGGATTAAAAATCTGAGGGCATTGTTGAATATGCAACGCCGAGATTCGCTTAAGAGAGGCTTTACTTCAACCGCAGTAGGTTTGGAGAAAAATTCATATTTTGAGACTTTTTAAAAGACTAATAAAATAACTTTTTTATTTTATTTGTTTATTTCTTTTCCTCCAATGGAAAATCATTAGCGTGGGACCAATGGTGTTTCAATCCATTAAATGGCTTGACCCTTCAAATCCTATGTAAAAACGTCGTTATAATTTAAGAAGGTTTCTATTAAATGAACCCTTATAAATTCTACGAGCATTGTTATCCTCCCCCTCTCCTATTTATATGGAGATTGGAGAGAGTTAATGGATGACTTCACCAAGCAATGAAGTGCTGATAAAGTGCCGCGACCCCAACCTTGGAGGACAGAGCCGGTTCTAGCGGGCGGTGACGGGTGACGCTGAATGACGAACCGAAGGACGACGCTTGAGCGGCAACATTGGCAGCTTGTTGTGGGGACAATGGAACAACGACCCACATCTTTAATCATGGTCTCTCTCCATCATTCTTGAGGTAGGGATTTATTTTTTTATAATTCCTTTTGATTGTTGAATCCAACCCTCTTGTTATCAAGCTAACGCGGCGGGCGCGGGTCAAACAAACTAGGCCCAGACCCTTCGCTCTTATTGGAATTTTGGTGCATTCGTTACAAACTTTATCTTCAGGTTGGGCGAGATCCCAGATGGAAAAAAATGGTGGCGGTCGGCACCGGTCGACCGTGATGGAGGTAACACGTCGATGCGCGCCGTAGGAGGAGTCCGTGACACTATGCCGCGACAGTCAAAGGAGCGGGCGACACCGATTGACCACGGTGGTGATGCGGCCTATAGTCGTGTGCCGCCGGTGGAGAAGGTCCATGATTTTACAACCACAGTAGGGCCAAGCAGGGTGGCCAACAACGCCCGACCACAGGTGGAGGCAGCGGCACGCAACGACACACCGCCGGAGGAGCCGTGACTCCGACGCTGCGGCGGTGGGACCAGCAGCGGGTCCCGCGGGTGATATGGCAGCGCCCCTTAGGTGATTCTGCTTCAACTTCAAAATGGGGATGGGGCCTCTCTCCTTTTGTGCCAGCTCGGTCGGACCGCGCCCCATCGCGGGTCGGGCCGTGCATCCGTGGGTCGGGCCGCGAGAGCCCAGCGGGCCGCGTCTTTATGAGTCGTGTCGCAAGAGCCTAGGGGGTCGGGCCGCTCCCCTTTGCAGTCCGAGCTGAGCCTATCACGGCCCAGTCCAGCCGAGTCAGACTTGGATCGGGTTGGGTCAACCTAAACTGGGTCGGGTCGGCCCCGACCGGGTCAGACAGGACCTAGACCCAACCAGGCCCAATTTCGCTTAAAGGGCCATAACTTGAAATCCAGGAGTCTATTTAATGAACTGTCTGCAGTGATGGGACCCTTGAAGTGAGACAGTCCTTTTTGGTATACTCCACTTGAGTTTTGGAGATTGTTAGAGTATGGATGGGTTGGATTGATCCCAAATCCAACTGGGCCCTCAGAACTAAAACACTTATAACTCACAGTCTGGGCGTCCGATTGATGCACCGTCTGTCGCGTTGGAACCCTTATGACATGGTGGTATTTTGAGTTACTCCTTTTTGGATATTAGTGGTGGTCGAGGTATGACCAATATATTTAGGGGAAGATTCTATGGAGCTCAAGCGCACTGGGTACGGGGAATCCTGTGGTTGGCTGTAACGTGAAGAAAGAACATTAATCCTAAGTAGGTTAGCATCTATCGATCATGTGTGGGTCTGCATCTATTAGATCATGTGTGGGTCAGCACTCAACGATCTTGTGTGGGTCAGTGCATTATGATCCTATGTGGGTCAGATCCTGTGTGGGTCAGCAGGGGTTATTACCTATCGATCTTGTGTGGGTCAAAGGTAGTGCCTCTTAACAAAATAAGATGATCTAGCTTACGACTAATCATATGTACTTTTTTACTTAAGTTATAAATTGTGTGAGATGAGTCTTTACCTTTGTGGTGTCGTCTTTGTGGTGTTACATGTGTGGTACTTCTAGCTTCATGGTGTTACCTATGTGGTACTTCTACCTTCGTGGTGTTATCTTTGTGGTGTTACCTATGTGGTAATTCTATCTTCATGGTGTTACCTGTAAGGTACTTCTAGCTTCATGGTGTTACCTATGTGGTACTTATAACATCATGGTGTTACCTTTGCTGTGTTACCTTCGTGGTTTTATCTTCGTGGTGTTACCTATGTGGTACTTCTATCTTCGTGGTGTTATCTGTGTGGTACTTCTACCTTCGTGGTGTTACCTTTGTGGTATTCTTCCCTCATGTATGAGATTAGTATATCTTGATAACTTAGGTATATGTATAGGCATATACCTAAGTCGATTTGATGTCTATCGCTTCGTGCTTGAGATGGAGGCCTTGCTTTGTGTTTTTTCCTTTGTGGAACTCTGAGAGACCTATGGGGGTCTCGGGGTCCCTACTGAGTGTCGTTATACTCACCCATACACGGGCTACACCTGCACCTTGTTGTGTCTTCTGCAGATGATGGACAACATTGATCGAGGCTGAGGGAGCCAGGACTGGACGGTGCTCAGAGGTGGACCATTTGGCATGACGTGGCACATGGACTACTGATCGTGAGTTGTATCTACCCTTAAGGTAGGATCCTCAGTGGATGATCTTGGAGCTATTTTTCACTTTTCAGTTGTATTTGTACTTTTCATTTGTACTTGTACTTTTAATTTGAGCTTGTATTCTAGATCCTTTACTTTCAACACACTTTTACTACAACATTTTACTTTGTGGTTGCTTCTTATTGTGTTCTTTGACTGTGTGTCTGTACAAGTAAAAAGACAATGTCTTCCCATTTTATGGATACTCCTTTCTGGTGCTAGTCGCTAGCCCCTGTCCCATGGATGGAAGGTTTGAGATAGTCATGGTACGGGCCCTGAGGTATGGGTTGCGACAATTTTAAAGGTCTAATATACCCGAACTTTTTAACACATTAAAATAACGACACACATTTTTCAACATTCATTATTCACTATGGTCTATTACACTCAACACCTTTAACCCCATTAAAAAATTTAACTCTTCCATCTTTTCTTTATAGAAAAAAACCATTAAATGTTCTTTAAAACCCTTTAACAACTTAAAATCCCCCATTTAACCGTTTACCATTCTCCCCATTTATCAAGCCATAAGCCATTTAGTTCCCAAATTAATCCAAACAACCCCTTATGTCATGCTAACAAGCCATGAAACAACTATAACTTGTTCAAACTCATAAAACCTCTATTCCATAATTTACAACCCATTTATACCATTTTCAAGGAATTGGAACACCCCATGGGCGGTCGTAGGTCCAATCTCATAATTATCAATGGACCTGATGAGGTCGGTGAAGGGTCTAACACATCATTTAAATTCCCAATCTATTATTCATAAATAAGGAAGAAAATCTGAAACATATTGGAACAATATCACATTCCACATACACATGGACAACATAAAGAATATGGGAAATAGATTATAGACCACCAACCTTAGGTTCTTAGACAAACACTCATCCAACCCCCACCTTTAATTTAAGCTAAAACAATTGTAACCACAGAAGCATAGAGCTCCATAGAAATATTACTCATAAGATTTTGAAGAAGTAGGACAACCAAACTATGAATCTTCTAGAAAATAGAATTAAATAGACTCGTAGACTTAATTATGCCTTTAAATCACAATAAATGGAACTTCAAATGCCCTAGAGCTGAAGGAGATCCACCCTTGGGATAGGAGGGGGAGTTGGGTCTCACCCTAGGCTTCTAGGTATGAAATAGAGGATAAATCTGAGTGAAAACATGTAAGGTTTGGGTTGGGAAAACAATAAATTTTCTACTTTTAATGAGGTGAATGATTTGACCGCACAATTTTCCAAATTATGCACCAATAGTTTGAGATCCTCAGTCCAAATAAAATACTTGTCGTACGATTTTCCAGGCCACGCACATGATTTTTTAATCTATGTGGAAACTGTGCGAATGACTCTAGACCAACCCCGTATGATTTCCAAGCCTCCCATGGTTTGTAAAAACGCACTACACGGTCATGTTGTACGATTAGAACTAACCATACTCTAACTATGCACCATGTGTTGTAAGCCCCATTTTTCATATTTTTCAAGTCCTGAACCCCCGAGATTCTTCTGAGACCTTCCATACTCCTAGAAAGAATTTCATAAACCATTTAAAAGGAGTTTAACCAAAATTAAAATAAAAACGTACCTCGTCAAAGGTCGAGATCTTACATAGAGCCCCTATAGTATTTTATTTCCTTTACTTACTTTATTTATGCGATCAACCTAGTTGGCGATCATTCATATCCAAACATGACCATGATTCTATATGTCTGTATGCTTCCACATTTACATTTTATATAAAATGTTGTGTTTTATTACTGATGTGTACTTTGATTATCATTTATATATGATTTTTGTCTTGAAATAGTGGGTTCCATAGACCCAACTATTCAGCGCTTTTGATTTCCATATCGTCTAAATAGTTAGCTATGCATGATGTCATCTTACCATTATAGTGTAGACTGTTCTACATCCACTATTGAAATGGTAAATTCCAAAGATTAATTGTCTCATCGAAAGTTTATAGCAGTTCTCAGGCTATAATGAGAACCTCTAGATACTATGACATTAATTTTAAATATATGTTCTATGGTCTAGATACATCTTACTGATTGGATATAGTAGATGTTTGGCCATCAGATGTTGGGGGCTCATAAGCATTGAGATTTCTTCTCATGAAGTTTGCACTTGGTGATCTCCAGTAGTGAGATCATAAGGACTGACCCACCAATAGGAACTCCACATGTTTTGGGTGTCATTGGACATTCCTATCTACGCTCATGTGTAATGGTCTCCTGACTTGAGATCATTACCAATGTATGTCATTTGATTGCGTACTTTGAGGCAAGACAAAAACCATGCCAATGAATTTGTGGCGAGGTAGTTTGTGTTGGATGCGTCATCGGTGGCATGACATTGGTTGAATGGTCAAGAAAGGATTTTTCGCTTCCAGGTTATAGAAGTAATATATCTCAGGCCATGTTGATGTGGATGAAAATAACTTTATATGACCATGGTCATGACAGTCGAGGGTAAATCTGTCCAGTTACATCAAGAAACAATAAAGTAAGAAAAGGGAGATGACATGAGAGTGCGTCCTGCATTATGAGATATTACAGACAAAGAGATTATATTACACAGTGCGTGTCCGTAGGTTGGTTGTCACTGCTGTGACAATCCTTATTTCTTCAGGGGCCATGATTGGTTGCTAGATCCCGCTCTTGTTCTGTGAATATTATTCACTACTGTCGAAATAAGGGCCTAGAGGGTTACATACAATAGTGTATGCAAGTATCTGCCCTATTCAGTCGAATAGGATTTTTGGACATAGTGGGCCCCGCCACAGGGGTCTGGGATTTGTCCAAAGTTAAACGATCACCAATGCAATAAATAAATTCATATTATTTGAGTTTAGAATAATGATTATTGAATTTATTTATTAAATGTATTTGCGAGTTTTAAGTAAATACATGAAAAATATTAATTGACGAATATTAAATTATTCAAGGTTCAATTAATATTTATGGGAGCGACGAGTCGAGTTAATGATTCAATTATTATCGTATAATATATTTTAACATATTATAAGTGGAAGATAATAATATTTATGACTCATTTTAGTAGTCATAAAATGTCGTCGATATTGCATTAAGTATCCGGGGTCGGCGAGGCTATACCAGGTATTTTAATTAATCACTATAAATAGAAGAGGAAGGGATTTTGCTAAATACTATTCATGGTGGTTATCTCTCTTCTCTTATCTCCCATAATCTAGAGAGAGAGGCTCTGGATCCAAGGAGCTCGAATGGAGCTCTCTCTCAGGCATCACTAGCGAAGCGATGCAGTGATCGTTGGAGCGTTGAAGGCGTCGTCGTAATTCCATTCTAGCACCCAGATTACAACGAACGGTGCTCCCGCGGATTCCTTGAAGCATGTGTGGACAATCTAGAGGAAATCGACTTCAGATTCTTCGAGAATTGATCGCTAACGACGAGCATATGTCGTGCATGACTTCACATCTAAACTTGGTATTTTTATGGTTTTTTGTGCTTAAAATCCTTCACGTGTGGTCCTCAGCTAATACCGGGCTGCTGTGCACCGACGTCGACAAGTTTACGTCGATCATCAGTGGAAAAATTTTAAAATCCCACCTGTTTGGTGCTTCCGCTGCACACCTGGTTCCTTCAGTTTGGTTATTTCGGCTGTGTTTACTTTGATATGAAGGTATAGTCTCTCCACAGTAACACTCTAGACCATAATTTCTAGTTAGCAACCTCTGATTCATGGGGAGGTGTGCCTTATGTAACATGGAGACTACCCGTTTGAGCACCGGTTGAGTGGTATGAGGTGGTATGATGTTACATCAGCCATTGGTGGCCGAGGCACCAAACTAGTGCTTAATGGTCAGTCATGGCCCTTGACACTTACATCCATCCAAGACATTTTATTTTAAAGAAACAATTAAATTAATGAAAGATCAATCCCCCACAATGGTGAGACTACATATCACATGCTTATAAATAGAATTCATTTTCTATAGGGCATGTTTTGGAATCACCCACTTTATATGAAGTTATTCCCATTTATCCGGAGCTTGGCCACAATTGCTTGAGCTCATCCAGGTCTTGTCTAAGCTCATCTCAAC
Source organism: Viscum album (assembly GCA_963277665.1). Taxonomy (NCBI): domain Eukaryota; kingdom Viridiplantae; phylum Streptophyta; class Magnoliopsida; order Santalales; family Viscaceae; genus Viscum; species Viscum album. The sequence continues at coordinate 1,942,378,904 of OY728159.1, forward strand.
TTCTAATCTCATATCTTATGCAATAACATCTAATTTCATTTATTATCACAATCTATATTTAATTATAAATTTTAATTCAATTTAATTTAAATAGGAATTAATTCCTGAAATCTTATATCGTAACCGCATCCAACCACATGCGTAAGGTCCATATCAAACACCCGACATGAGAAAAATCCCTATCATTCGATAGCCGTTCAATAGCTAATTTTGTTCAATTTGATAAAAACCCTTAGATAAATTCATTGGGTGACATACCTCCAACAAAATGGCGAGAAAAAACATGCGATTACACTCCTGGGATTCCATCCACTTTGAGAAAATGCCCCACATTTATTATTTCATTCCACTATGATTCTACAGAATCAGCATCGAAAACCTAGTCGAATCGAATCAAAATCATAGGTGACGAAGGGGAAACCAAAATTAGAAGGAAGAGGAAGGAGGGAGGTACCTCGAATCGCTACCCAAATGCACTCAGAAACCACTTGACACCATGGATAATAAATAAGGGAAGGTGGGGAGGAGTGTCCAATTGAAATGAACTCCCCCAATTTCCCTTGGACCCAAAAACTCAGAGACCACGACAATAAAAGATGGGACTACCTCCTCTTAAGAAAACACCGAGGCACCAGTCGCAATGCACCCTTTTTATTGACAACTTCACGACCTGATGAGGGAGGTCGTGGCATGGACACCCAAGTAAGAGGGTTTGGCCCTCGGGTAAACACTTTCATGGATTGAGACATTCTTAATGACATAGTCATTTAATAAGGTTCTTCAACCGACTTTGTATAGTTCATGGTCGCGACGTGACCACACCATTCACAACACAAACATTTTTTAAGGTTCTTTCCTTTGTCAAAATCCACAAAACTCATGACGTCACAAATCCCTTGGTTGCAGCACAACCACCCTCCATGAAAAATTTCCTAGGCCTCTATAGAGTCCCGTCATGGCGTGACCATGGGTTGCGGTGCGACCTGCTGTAGTTTTTGAAATTTCAGTAAAGAGATCACCTTGGAATCACTCTTCCATTCATCCAAGCACTCAAAGAACCTCCCAGGCCTTGATCCACATCCAAAAACATCTCTTTAAGATGATTCAACCCTCACAATTTTTTATCATAATCCTGATTCAACCCTTGGAATTTTAATTTGAATCTTGGTTTTCAAAACGACCCCTGCTTTGGAATTTCATAATGTTATTTCCTTTACCAAAATCCACAAAACTCATCGCACCATGAAGCCCATTTCCATGACGCGTCCTCCCTTCACACAAAATTTCCCAAACCTGTATGAAGGCCCATCACGGCGTGAACTATGGGACATGGTGCGAATTTTTGCAGCCGCTGATATTTCAAGGGCTCACCCCCGACCACACTTTTCCATTCATCTGAGCAACCAAATCACTTTTTGGGCCTCGATCTACATCTAAAAACATCTCCTTGAGATTCCCCAACCTCAAAATTTCGATCCAAATCCTGGTTTAAAAAATGACCTTTGCTTTGGGACCAATAATACAAATTCCTTATGAAATTCACAACCCGTAAAAGATACAGGGTTTTACACATATCAACTAAACTCTCCTAGTAGCAAATTACACTACCCTTAAACATTACCTTGCAAAAAAAACTCTTATACATCCTTTGTATTTACTCTTACGTACTGGATATTTTTAACTTTACACATTCCTATACTTTTTCAAACTCTTCATTAGCTACTCAACTGACCTTTATGCATTGGTAGAATTTACTCTTACGTTTCAGTCACTTTTCCAAAATCTCCTAGTGGTAAAGGAATGATTCCTCTATATTAGTGAGTCGTGGAGGTTACTTTTACACAAAGACCACAATTACTTTTATGCATCCTCCAAACTACTTATATGCATCTTTAGAAGTTACCAAATTCTCAGGTGCAGAGTCAAGATGATTCTTACTCATCAGATTTACATTTATGCATTTTCGGTCTTAGACAAATTCTCAGCATTGCTTCGATAAAACTCATACGTATTAGCCATATTACTTTTACACATGGAATAAATTTTCCAAATTTATCACCAGCTGCTCAAAATGACTCATTCGCATGCTAGGGTCTTTGAAAAATGATCCTTACACATGTTAGGACTTGACCAAATTCTTTCTTCAACTGCTCAAAATGACCCATACCTTTGAAAAAAATGACTCATACACACATGTTGTGTACTTTTCCTGAAATTGAACAAAAACACAAATTAAGTGTATGAATTGTCTAATAAATCTAGAATACGAATGAAGAAATTAAAAAACAAGAATTAAGCCAATTTCATAATAAATCCCAAAATATTCCCCAAAACTAGAAATGATGCAATTTCCCTCAAAATGAAAAAATGGTGGGGATTAAATCATTAATATACAAAATAAAAGAAATGAAAATATAAGTTCTCTCAATTCCCCCACACTTAAGCCTTGAACTTCTGGACAAGTGAATATCAAAATATCATCAAAGTAAGATTCAAAACACTAGTTAATATGAATTCCTCTTTGAAAAGCATGTTACTCAAACTTACAATGCTGCCTCAATGTTGTCCTTAATTATATTTCCACTATTAGGTACAATTTATCCATTTCCACTTCATCCTCCCATGCACAAAAATACCTACCTCACTAGAATTATTTCTCTCATCTACCTTCAACAACTTTGGTCTTATATTTTTTTTATGTTCAAATTATACTCAGAGGTTTTATTTTGAAGGTAGAGAGAGATTCTTTGAACTTAATACTATGGTGTTAACTTCCCAACCCAACTTTTAAAGGATACACTACCACATATTCGGGTTTTCGCAGCGCCACCCCTTTAACAGAGTTAAAAAAAGAACTGATAAAGGGAGTACCTTTTATCAATGTTTTTAGGGCTATTAAAGGGGGGTTTTATTAGTGTTTTTTTAAGAGCACTGATAAACCCCACCCCCCTTTATCAGTGTTTTTTTACTAGCACTGATAAATGGTATATTTCAAAAAAAATCATTAAAAGTAATCTATTAATATATTAATATATAAATATATAAATATATAAATATATTTATATTAATATAAATATATAAATATATTTATATTAATATAAATAATATATATATATATATATTTTAATGTGTTTTAGATAAGGATAAATAGAAATTTAAACTTAATATATAAGATATTTAGTAAAAAAACTTATGAAATAATTTAAAAAATATTTTAAATTAATAATTTTGTTTTCTATCGAATAATGATCATTTAATAAAAATTTGGTTATAAAATAAATAAATAAAATATCTAAAATAAGTTGAAAAAACAACTCAAACTACAAACGCACATAACTTTTGATTCGAGTGTCTGTTTGAGCACTACCACATATCAAATTGAAGCCTGTGATGAGCTCTACGCCCTTATAGTTAGGGGGACTTCAATCAAGGTTTTTTCGAGGCCAAAAAAGGCCCAAAAGGCCTCTAAAATTGAGTTTTTAGTCGGCGTACCCCGATTTTTTAACATTTGATGGATTTTAAAGCTCATTTATGGGGGGATTTTTACCCTTCTTTTGGTGGGGATTAAATTTATTCAGAGGTTTTACATTCATATTGATATAATGATTTTGAAATTTTATAATTTTTCACAATGTATTGTTATTTACAATCAAATATATAACAATATATACATATTTTTTATATATTCATAGCTAAAAATTTAATTTTATAAATAATTAATTAAACATATTTACCTATAAAATATATTTATTAATATATAAGCCTTATCTAAATAAAAAATAATATCAATTTTATTTAAAATACAAAATATGAATATTTATATACCTATATAATGTGTGTGTGTGTGTGTGTGTGTATATATATATTAGTGTGTGTGTGTGTTTTAGCAAACTGTTATATATTATCTATATATTCTAACATATAAATAGACATATTAATATATAATAATGTAAATATATATAAATATGTATAATTATACTTACAGACACACACACACACATATATAATATATATACATGTGTATGTATGCTGTCTATATGTACTTATTTATTTATTTATTTATAAACACACATAAAAAAACATATTTTATAAATGTATTTAAAACTAATATTACAAATATATATTAATATATGAATAAATATATAACGAAATATATATTAATATATGAATAAATATACGGATAAAAAATATAACTATATATATATATAAATAGATATTAATTGATATTAATAAACGAATAAATATATATATATATATATTAATATAATTAAATATATATATATATATATATATTAATATAAATATATTTTAATATATGAATAAATATAACTATATATATATATATAAATAAATAGAATATTATTAAATGGAGAATAAAGTAACATGGATGAGTGGTAAAGTGCCCAGCGCTCAGGGAAGAGGTCTTGAGTTCGAATCCAGGGAGAGGTAGAGGGTGCGCGCAGGTGCAGGGGGGTCTAGCATTGTTAAAGGGCTAAGGAGGGCGCTGTTAAAGGTTGGCTGGTGGGGGTGGGTGTGAGTGGGGGGGTGTGGCAGGCACTGTTAAAAGGGGTCTCCATTTTTTGGATTTTTTTTTAATTTTTTTTACATTTTTTGAATTTTATCAGCGTTAAGAAAAGTGTTGATAAAAGGAACCCCTTTAACTTCGCTCAGATTAACAGTGCTAAAAAATAGCTATTAAACACTACTACAAAAACGGGCAAGGGAAGCACCACCTTATATCAGCGCTAAGAAAAAACCGCTCATAAAGAAACCCTGTATCAGTGCTAAAATTTTAGCGCTGATAAAGGTATTCTTTATCAGCACTGATAAAGGGATTCTTTATCAGTGCTAAAAAAGTGCTGATATAGGGTAACCTTTATCAGTGCTAAAAAAGTGCTGATAAAGAGACCATTTATCAGCGCTAGAAAAGCGCTGATAAAGAAGGCATGTATCAGCTCTAAAATTTTAGCACTCATACAGGAAGGATTTATCAGCTCTTTTTTAGCGATGATAAAGAGGACCTTTATCAGCGCTAAAATTTTAGCGCTGATAAAACCGTAGTCCCATATTTTATAAAATCGGTCGCATAGTGTCCTCATTTTATTGTGAACTAAAGCTCTCACAGTACTTAAACCTTGCGACTCCCCTTCGCTGCCCCCTGAGCTTCGGGTTGCCGGACCTCCGCCTCCCCCAATCTTCCCGTTTCTGGACCTCCACCACCCCCGATCTTCCTGTTGTCGGACCTCCGCCGCTAGCCCTTCTCCTAATCCTCCCCCTCAAACCCCTTCGGCGGATCCTCCTCCCCGCAAACCCTAATTTTTCTCTTCTTCACTCAACCCTACTCCTCCATTTCTCTTCGGTTGGTGGCTCCTCCCGTGCACCTCCACCTCTAGAAGTTTCCAAGTGTGTGGTAAGTGATTCAATGCTTTTACATTATTAGATTATTTTGATATGCTTTCTTAGTTTCATAGGTTATGCCCATGCTATAACTTCTTATATTTGGATGGGTTAACTGTGAATTTAGTGTTTTTGTAATGGAACCCCATGCTACCTCATATTATACATCTATTAAAATGATTTCATCTGTTATCCTTGTTTATTAAAGTATCATATGATAAAACTATAATTTTGTTTTCTTCCTCATTGGTTCATTATGGATTTTATTTTTTGAGACAGTGGGTTATCTCTGGTCTTAGTGATAGTGACTTATTGTGTTACATATGGATTTTTGGAAATGTGATTTCATAATAATCTTTCCTTATAAAGAACATTTTTTCACATATTTTTTTTGAGTTGTGCTCTTCATTTTGATGATGTTAATCATTCTCACGTATTGGATTAAGATTTTTCATTAGATTGTTACTATTTTAGTGGAATTATAATATATTGGGTAACCACTATTGTTTTTTTTGTGTTAGTAATTTATTATTTTGTGTGTTTCATCATTTTTATTCGGAGGAGTATCCTTTAGTTAGGAACCTATTTTATGATTTTCCCCCTACAAACACATAGGGTCAAAATGTAGTGATAGTTTTTTAGAATTTATCTACATGTTATTTTGTTTTAGACCTTTCTGTCAAGGTGTTTATTTATTGTTGAGGTCGTTATATATGAGAATCAATATTTCCACATCATTGACTTACCCTTTATGTTTGGGGTCCCTCATGATTGTTTGAACTATTAGAAATGGGAATATGTGTAATTTCACATTTCTATATTCAAAATGAAATATCTATTAGTGAGAGGAAATTGTGATAGTTATTCATCTTTTCTTGAATATTTTCTTATTATTAGTGTTGTATTTTTGAATCTTTTTGGAGCTGGATACCTCTCTTACCCTGCCTTGCAAGATCATGCTTTGGGTGTAGGATGCCTTCTGCTGGACTCAGGAGATCATCTACCATATTTTCCCTAGGGTTTTCTCCCACTATCTTCTCTAAGGGAATTCTCTTCAAGTTTTTAGAAGGTGACACCAAGAGGACCGACGCCACCCCCCCTAAGATCTTGATCAATAGGGATAGGTTGTCTCCCCCTCTCGGATGTCTCTCAGATGGATTCCTCGATGTCAGTAGGTGTTCCAGTGATGGTTCCCCCCTCAGACCCCACCCAATCCTTTGAGATGTCTTCCCCCTCCTCTCTCATTAATTCCATGTAAATCTACCAAGCCCTTGTCCTCTCCATTCCAAATTATTTTCCTTCCTTTTGGTTTTGCGCAATTGTTCCCCCTTCTTTCCTTCATGCTATCTAAGTGACATTTTCTGGCGGTGCACTTGTATGGAATGATGCCTAGACCACCAAGATTTCTAGCCTTTCCACCCCTACCTCCATATCTATCCTTCTCCCTCACTGAGGTTACTAACTGCTTCTCTGAATTGTCCATGCCCCTTCCTAGCAGTGTTTGTTCTGTCTCCCTTGGCTTTGAGCCTGTCATCCAGCTCCAAATACTTATGGATCCAGAGAGAACTTCCTCACCAACCCCCAAGTTTCATTACCCATAATTCCCCTGTCCCTTTGGATCCTCATCTCCCACTCATATGAAGCTTACAAACTAGATGGGATTATGAACATGTTCAAAATCAAGGGACCTCAATGAGAGATCATCCTCCCACTTTAATAAGGCTACTAGCTCTAGATCCAATGCCAGAGCCCTGTCCTACCCATTATTATTATCTTTATATGTAATTATCATAGTCTTAGTTCCCATGTTAAATTGGACTTCATCACCATATAAATAAAAAAACCCTATAATAATCATAGAATTCTCCTGGAAGATTAAATTGCATGGATTTCTACACTCTGACCCCTCTAACAGGCATAAATGGGTATTTTTGCACAATAAATATGTTGTTGAAACTATTCAATATTGCAATCAATTCATCACTACCAAGGTGTCCAATGGTGACACCTCCTTCCTTATGACTTTTGTTTTTGGAAGCTATGACCCTCTTCAAAGGGAATCTCAATGGAGTGAACAAAATACCTTCGATCCCAGCCACCATCCATAGTTTGTTGGGGGTGACTTTAATTTAATTTCCAACCCAAAGGAAAGGAAATTTAGAAGCCCATTCCAGAGGAAGGCCATCATGGAGTTTGTTCAGTTCATGGCTAGGAAGGGCCTCATTGATCTCAGCTTCTCAGGTGACAGTTTCACCTGGTGAAACAACTGCAGGGTCCATCACCGCTTGTGGAGTCTATTGGATAGGTGTCTAGCCAACATGAAAGCCACTAACCTATTCTAAAATACCATGTTTTTTCATCTTTCTGGAGGTATTTCGAACCACTCCCCCCTATTGGTTTCCATTTCTTCTTGGCATGATCATCTGAAACGGTTTCACTTCCACCAATAGTGGGTTAACATCCTAGGGTACCAGGACATGGTTTTTAAAATATGGAATGAACCCTTATAGGAGTATAGATCCACCTTCAACCTCAGTGACCTGACCTCGAACCCTGATAGGTGCGTGTTTTCCCTTTCCTCCTCAGGAACCTTCACCACCTGGGACTACTATCGCATATGGTCTCCTTCAGAGTATTCTGATAGATGGAATGATACCTTGGGTTTATTGGATTATTAACACCAGTTTGAGATTTATGTGTGACTATATACTTATTATATTTTCTTATTATTTCTTACACACCACCACTTGAGTCGAGTAACCTGATTGAAATCCAAAAGGGTACTTTGGTTCTGATGTGGATATGGTTTTTTATGTGTTTATGACATGTGTATGTGTGGATATATGGGTATTTATGCATGATGATATTGAATGTAGGGCAGAGACCTAGGATTGGTAGATGTATCATTTTTGATTATTCTTGTGTTTGGACTGGGGTGATTTGAGGAAACTATAATGAATCTAAAGTAATTATATTTAATGGATTCCATATTGTAGAGATTATGAGAATTTTTTCTTTACTTATAGAGTTTGCTACTGGTTTTCATCCATATGTATTTTAGGTTGGTGAGGTATAAAAGGATGGACTAGTTGACCATAGAAGGGTTGAACCGATAGTGGAGGATGACCCATAGAGGATGATTCCGTGTGAGTTTTACCATATATGACACACGTGATTATCCCCACGAACCCCTTTGTGTTTGGAAACTGTGTTGATTTTGATGGGGGGTCTATCCTGGTTCTGTTGATTTCCAAATCTTTATTGGAAATGGTTACACTATATTAATCTCTATTTTTATAAGGAAGTGGTTCTCTTCTAATGTATTTGGAAGTCTTGTTTTGTGTACTTTAACCATAAATACTAATATTTGAGATTCAAATAGGATGAAGATGAATAAAGATTGGATGGATGCTAATCGTTTGACAATAGAGTACGAGAACGGAGTGAAAGTGTTCATCAAGTTTGCAAAGGATCACGCAAAAGATTCTTCTCAAATCCTTTGTTCGTGTTTACATTGTTGTTATTCTAGAATACTTACTCTAGAGGAGTTGGAAGAAAATTTTATATGTCACAGAATAGACCGGAGTTATAAATGTTGGAATAAACACGGAGAAAAAGAGAATGTAGCTACTGGCTGGGATAAAACTGTGTTTTATGGATCATCAGATATGAATAAAAATATGGATAATGAAGAAGACCGTATGGAGGATGTGATTACAGATGTCAATGATGACGAAGATCGTATTGAGGAAATAACAAAGACAATTGAATATGAACTCTGTGATTGCCCAAAATTGTTTGAGAAGTTAAAGAGTTGTGGAAAGACGCCATTGTATGTTGGTTGCACCAAGTATACAACATTGTCAGTTGTACTGAAGTTGTATAAATTGAAAGAAGGAAACAGATGGAGTGATGTCAGTTTTATAGAACTACTTTCTCTCTTGAATGACATGATCCCTGAAGATAATGAGCTCCCAAGTCTGACATATGAAGCTAAACGAATGTTACACTTGATGAGTATGATTTATGAAAGAATACATGTCTGCCTGAAAGACTGTATATTGTTTTGCAAGGAGAGAAAATCACTTATAGAATGCCCAAAGTGTGGTGCTTCTCGATACAAGAAAGATGAATCCAATACTATGAAAGTTGTATGGTACTTTCCAAAAATTCCAAGGTTTAGGCGTCTAAAAGGAAGTGAAGAAACTGCAAGACAATTGTCGTGGCATGCAGATAAAAGAAATAAAGATGGGAAATTACATCATCCGGCTGAATCTTCTCAATGGATGAAAATTGATCATGAGTATCCTGAATTTGGAAAAAAGCTGAGAAACCTTCATCTTGCGTTATCTACATATGGAGTAAATCCTTTTGGTTTTCAAACCATCACTCATAGTACATGGCCTGTTATGTTGGTAAATTATAACTTGCCACCCTGGTTATGCATGAAGCAGAAATTCATCATGTTATCTATGCTTATATCAGGACCAAAAAAACCAGGTAATGATATTGATGTTTATTTGGCTTCTTTGATCGAGGATTTGAATTTATTGTGGGATTCAGGTGTTATGTTGTATGATGCTTATAAAAGTGAATACTTCACGTTGAGAGTGATGTTGTATGGGATAATAAATTATTTCCCTGCTTATGGAAATTTGTTAGGCTATAGAATTAAAGGGACTCAAGGGTGTCCCGTGTGTGAAGAAGATACAGAATCAATTAGGTTGAAACATTCATCGAAATCTGTGTTTCTAGGACATTGTAAATTTCTACCTCTTCGACATAAGTACCGATCTTGGACAACATCATTCAATGGAAGTTCAGAACAACGCGCAGAACCATCTCCACTAACAGGTGATCAGCTATGTAAGAAAGTAAAAGATGTGAACACTGTTTTTGGTAAACCATTTTCGAAAAACCTTACAAAAATCAGTTGGAAAATGAGATCAGTTTTTTTGAATTACCATACAGGAATTGTTTGTAAGTCAGACATTTTTTTGATGTGATGCATGTGAAAAAAATGTATGTGAAAGTGTTATCAGAATGTTGCTAAATGGCCCTGAAAAAAAAGGATGGAATTAAGGCAAGGTTGGACATGGTTGACATGGGAATACGAGAAGAGTTGTCTCCCATGAAGGGTGAAAATAAAATGTTTCTTCCTCCAGCTGCTTATACTCTTTCTAGGGAGGAGAGATACCCGTTTTTCAACTTCTTCAATGATGTAAAGGTTCCATAGGGGTATTCATCAAATATCAAGAACATTGTGTCAATGAATTATTTGAAGTTAAAAGGTTTGAAATCACATGACTGCCATGTTTTGATGCAAGATCTAATTTCTATATCTTTACGTTGCATTTTTCCCAAGAATGTTTGTCATATATTAACCAAATTTTGTTTCTTTTTCAAAGCTATATATAGCAAGGTTTTAAACCTGGAAAAATTGCCAGCTATGGAAAAATAAATTGTCATCATATTATGTGAATTAGAAATATTCTTCCCGCCAACATTCTTTGATATGATGGTTCATTTGATGAATCACTTGGTGAGAGAGATTCGACTTTGTGGTCCTGTTCACTATAGATGGATGTATCATGTTGAATAGTATATGAAGATTTTTAAAGGGTATGTCAAAAATCGAAGTCGTTCAGAGGGTTGTATAGTGGAGCGATATATTTTTGAGGAAGCCATTGAATTTTGTACTGAATACCTATCTGATGTGGAAAGCATTGGTCTCCTGAAATCTCATCACACTAGATGCATTGAGGGTGAGGGAATTTCTGGAAGAGATGTTGTGATAATCAGCATTACAGATCGGGATCAGACCCACCTTTATGTTTTTCATAACAGTTGGGAGGTTGCTCCATATATTGAAACTCACAAAGAAATTATTAGGCAGTTGAATCCATCAAGGGATGAGAAATGGTTATCAAATACACATAATCACTAGTTTATAGGATGGTTTCAAGACCATATTTTTAAGCAGTTTGATGAAAATACGAATTCAATTTCAGAATGACTTCGATGGCTAGCTGCTAGACCAAGTGTGTATGTATTATCTTACAGTGGTTATGTAATTAATTGTTATACATTCTATACAAATGAACATGATGAAGATAGTACCATGAAAAATAGTGGAGTTACACTAGTGGATGAAGTGATGCAATTTTCTGGTAGTAAGGACAGAAATCCATTTTATGCAAATATGTCATACTTTGGCATTATCAAACTAATATGGGAGTTGGATTATACGACATTCCAATTGCTGATTTTTCAATGAAAATGGGTTGATAACAACTGTGGTGTTAAAATAGATGAATGGGGATTTGTGAAAGTTTATTTTAGTAAAGAAGGGTACAAAGACGAACAATTTATAATGGCATCACAAGCGGTACAAATATCAGGGTATATATAATAAAATTTCACTATCCAAATACATCTCAACACAAGTTACTTATTCTCCTAATGATCAATTTTTTTGCAGTGTCCAAAACAAACAAATGATAATGATTGTGGTTATTATGTTTGTAAATTTATGAAAGAGATCATTTTTCATCAACAAACAAGCATCCTTAAAGTGGTATTTTCAAAAACAACTACTAGTTCATTTAATTTATTTATTAATTCTTTATTTTTATATTTTTCAGTACTACTCTGACTGCCGAAAAGCCTCATACTCACAAGAGGATATAGATATGTTTAGAAACAATTGGGCTGCATACCTGATGGCAGATTGTACACAAATAACATGAAGATCTAACTTGGGGACGTGTACAATTGGCAGTCATTTTTGAGAGGGGGTAAGGGGATCAAAAGATGACACATTGTTGTATGTAAATGTTCGTAGGAATATTTTAATTGTTATTAAATAAAACATCCTTTCTCCAAAAGAGTAAATTTTCCATTTTAACAGATTATATGCACCAACAACATGCAATAATGATCTCAAAGGGTCTCTCTTTTGTTTAAAATGGACACAATTTTAAGTGAAAACAACAACTGGCCTACAGAAATATGACCAAACGCATTTTTATTGTGTTGATCCTTTAAGAGAATGATCCATAGGTGAGTTGGGGACGTGTATAAGTCAACCCCGCCTCAATCCAAGACACGGTGTGGCCGACACCACTCAAAGGTCTCTCTTTTGTTTAAAATGGACATAATTTTAACTGAAAACAACAAATGACCTACGGAAATCCGACCAAACGCATTCGGATTATATTTATCCTTTAGGGGAACAATACATGGGCCACTTTTGATGTGTTCGATTCATCCCCACCTCAATATGAGGCACAATGTGGCCGATACCACTCAAAGTGTCTCTCTTTTGTTTAAAATGGACACAATTTTAAGTAAAAACAACAACTGACCTACAGAAATCTGACTAAACGCATTCGGATTGTCTTGATCCTTTAGTAGAATGATCTGTGGGTCCTTTGTGATGTGTACAAGTCATCTTCGCCTCAATCCGAGGTAGGGTGTGGCTGGTACCACTCAAAGGGTCTCTCTTTTGTTTAAAATGGACAAATTTTTAAGTGAAAAACAACAACTGACCTATGGAAATCTGACCCAACGCATTAAAATTGTGTTTATATTTTAATAGAAAGATCCACGGGTGCGTTGGGGACGTGTACGAGTTAACCACGCCTCAATCCGAGACACGGTGTGGCCGATACCACTCAAAGGGTCTCTCTTTTGTTTAAAATGGACACAATTTTAAGTGAAAACAACAACTAACCTACGGAAATATGACCAAATACATTAGGATTTTATTTATCCTTTAGGATAACAATAAACGGGTCCTTTGTGACGTGTAAGAGTCATTACCTCCTAAATATGAGACACAGTGTGGCCGGTACCACTCAAAGGGTCTCTTTTTTGTTTAAAATGGACACAATTTTAAGTGAAAACAACAACTGACCTACAGAATTCCAACCAAATGCATTCAGATTGTCTTGATTCTTTAGGAGAATTATACACGGGTCCTTTTTGACGTATAAGAGTCATCCTTTCCTCAATAAAAGGCACGGTGTGGCCGGTACCACTCAGAGGGTCTCTCTTTTGTTTAAAATGGACACAATTTTAAGTGAAAACAACAACTGACCTATAGAAATCAAACCAAACGCATTAGGATTGTATTTATCCTTTAGTAGAATAATCCACGGGTCCTTTGTGATGTGTACAAGTTAACCCCGCCTCAATCCGAGACATGGTGTGGCCGGTACCACTCAAAGGGTCTCTCTTTTGTTTAAAATGGACACAATTTTAACTAAAAACAACAACTGACCTACGAAAATCTGACCAAGTGCATTCATATTGTATTGATACTTTAGGATAACAATAAAAAGGTCCTTTTTGATGTTTAAGAGTCATACCCGCCTCAATCAGAGGCATAGTGTGGTCGGTACCACTCAAAGGGTCTCTCTTTTGTTTAAAATGGACACAATTTTAAGTGAAAACAACAACTGACCTACGGAAATATGACCAAACGCATTCGGATTGTCTTGATTTTTTAGGAGAATTATCCATGGGTCTTTTTTGACGTTTATGAGTCATCCCCTCCTCAATCTAAGGCACATTGTGGCCGATACCACTCAAAGGGTCTCTCTTTTGTTTAAAATGGACAAATTTTTAAGTGAAAACAACAACTAACCTACAGAAATCTGACCAAATGCATTCGTATTGTGTTTATAATTTAAGATAACGATCCATAGGTGTGTTGGGGATGTGTATGAGTTAACCGCGCCTCAATCCAAGACACGGTGTGGCCGGTACCACTCAAAGGGTCTCTCTTTTGTTTAAAATGGACACAATTTTAAGTTAAAACAACAACTGACCTATGGAAATCCAACCAAATTCATTCGGATTTTATTTATCCTTTACGAGAACGATAAAAAGGTCCTTTGTGAAGTGTACGAGTCATCCCCGCCTCAATATGAGGCACGGTGTGGCCGGTACCACTCAAAGGGTCTCTCTTTTGTTTAAAATGGACACAATTTTTAGTGAAAACAACAACTGACCTATGTAAATCTGACCAAACGCATTCGTATTGTCTTGATCCTTTAGGAGAACAATCCACGGGTCCTTTGTGACATGTAAGATACATCCCCTCCTCAATCTGAGTCATGGTGTGACCGGTACCACTCAAAGGGTCTATCTTTTGTTTAAAATGGACACAATTTTAAGTGAAAACAATAACTGACCTACGGAAATCTAACCAAACAAATTAGGATTGTATTTATCCTTTAGTAGAACTATCCACGGGTCCTTTTTGACATGTAAGAGTCAACACCTCCTCAATCTGAGACATGGTGTGGGCGGTACCACTCAAATGGTCTCTCTTTTGTTTAAAATGGACATGATTTTAACTGAAAACAACAACTGACCTACGGAAATCCAACCAAACAGATTCAGATTGTATTTATCCCTTAGGATAACAATAAAAGGGTCCTTTGTGACGTGTAAGAGTAATCCCCACCTCAATCCGAGTCACGGTGTGGCTGGTACCACTCAAAGGGTTTGTCTTTTGTTTAAAATGGACAAATTTTTAAGTGAACACAACAATTGACCTACGAAAATATAACCAAATGCATTCGGATTCTGTTGATCCTTTAATATAACGATCCATGGGTTCGTTGGGGATGTGTACGAGTCAACCCCGCCTCAGCTTGAGACACAGTGTGGCCGGTACCACTCAAAGAGTCTCTCTTTTGTTTAAAATGGACACAATTTCTAGTGAAAACAACAACTGACCTACGGAAATATGACCAAATTCATTTGGATTGTATTGATCCTTTAAGATAATGATCCACAGGTCCTTTTGGACATGTAGGAGTCATCACCGCCTCAATCCGAGGCACGGTGTGGCCGGTACCACTCAAAGGGTCTCTCTTTTGTTTAAAATGGACACAATTTTAAGTGAAAACAACAATTGACCTTCAGAAATACAACCAAACACATTATGATTATATTGATACTTTAGGAGAATGATCCACATGTCCTTTGTGATGTGTACTAGTTATCACCGCCTCAATACGAGGCACGGTGTGGCCGATACCACTCAAAGGGTCTCTCTTTTATTTAAAATGGACACAATTTTAAGTGAAAACGACAACTGACCTACAGAAATTCGACCAAATGCATTTGGATAGTCTTGATACTTTAGGAGAATGATCCAAGGGTCCTTTTTGATGTGTAAGAGTCATACCCGCCTCAATCTGAGGCACAGTGTGTCTGGTACCACTCAAAGGGTCTCTCTTTTGTTTAAAATGGACAATTTTTTAAGTGAAAACGACAACTGACCTACGGAAATCTGACCAAACGCATTCGTATTGTGTTGATTATTTAAGATAAAAATCCATGGGTACGTTGGGGACGTGTATGAGTCAACCCCAATTCAATCCGAGACATGGTGTGACCGGTACCACTCAAAGGGTCTCTCTTTTGTTTAAAATGGACACAATTTTAAGTGAAAACAACAGCTGACCTATGAAAATCTGACCAAATGAATTAAAATTGTATTTATCCTTTCGGAGAAAGATCCATGGGTCCTTTTTGATGTGTACGAGTCATCCCTGCCTCAATCCGAGGCTCGGTGTGGCCAGTACCACTCAAAGGGTCTCTCTTTTGTTTAAAATGGACAAATTTTTAAGTGAAAACAACAACTGACCTATGGAAATCCGACCAAACGCATTTATATTGTGTTGATCCTTTAAGAGAAAAATAAAAGGGTTTGTTGGGGACGTGTATGAATCAACTCTGCCTCAATCCGAGACACGATGTGGCCAGTACCACTCAAAGGGTCTCTCTTTTGTTTAAAATGGACATAATTTTAAGTAAAAAAAAAACAACT
Organism: Viscum album; assembly: GCA_963277665.1. NCBI lineage: Eukaryota > Viridiplantae > Streptophyta > Magnoliopsida > Santalales > Viscaceae > Viscum > Viscum album. Next base: position 1,942,395,150 of record OY728159.1, read on the forward strand.
GACCTATGGAAATCTGACCAAACACATTAGGATTGTATTGATCATTTAGGAGAATGATCCAAGGATCCTTTTTGACGTGTAAAAGTCATCCCCGACTCAATCCGAGGAACGTTGTGTCTGGTACCACTTAAAGGGCCTCTCTTTTGTTTAAAATGGACACAATTTTAAGTGAAAACAACAACTGACCTACAAAAATCTGACCAAACACATTCAGATTGTCTTGATCCTTTAGAAGAACGATCCACGGGTCCTTTTTGATGTGTACAAGTCATCCCCGCATAAATCCAAGGCATGGTATGGTTGATACCACTCAAAGAGTCTCTCTTTTGTTTAAAATGGGAAAATTTTTAAGTGAAAACAACAACTGACATACAGAAATCCAACCAAACACATTCAGATTGTGTTGATCCTTTAAGATAACGATACAAGGATTCATTGGGGACGTGTACAAGTCTGCCCCACCTCAATCCGAGACACGGTGTGGCCGATACCACTCAAATGGTCTCTCTTTTGTTTAAAATGGACACAATTTTAAGTGAAAACAACAACTGAACTACGTAAATACAACCAAATGCATTAATATTGTTTTAATACTTTAGGAGAATGATCCAAGGGTCCTTTGTGACATGTACGAGTCATCCTCGCCTCAATTCGAGGGACGGTGTGGCTGGTATCACTCAAAGGGTCTCTCTTTTGTTTGAAATGGACACAATTTTAAGTGAAAACAACAACTGGCCTACGGAAATCTGACCAAATGCATTCGGATTGTATTGATACTTTAGGAGAACGATCCAAGGGTCCGTTGTGACGTGTAAAAGTTATCCATGCCTCAATGCGAGGGACGGTGTGGCCGGTATCACTCAAAGGGTCTCTCTTTTGTTTAAAATGGACACAAGTTTAAGTGAAAACAACAACTAACCTATGAAAATCCGACCAAACTCATTCAGATTGTATTGATACTTTGGGAGAATGATCCAAGGGTCCTTTGTGACGTGTACAAGTCATACTTGCCTCAATCTGAGGCATGGTGTGGCCAGTACCACTCAAAGGGTCTCTCTTTTGTTTAAAATGGACACAATTTTAAGTGAAAACAACAACTGACTTACAGAAATCCGACCAAACGCATTCGGATTGTCTTTATCCTTTATGAGAACGATCCATGGGTCCTTTGTGACATGTAAGAGTCAACCCCACAAACCCCCTAGACCTCCCTCACCCCCCGGGACACCAACCCACCCCCTGGACACCCCACACCCCTCTGGACACCCCCAACCCCTGGAAAGCCCCCTCAATCCCCTAGACACCCCCACCTCGGATGCCCCCCCTAACACCCCCACCCCCCTGGACAACCACCACCCCCTGGAAAGCATCCCCACCCCTCCTTGACACCACCCCACCACCTGCATACCCCCCCGGACTCCCCCCACCCATGGACGGCCACCCTTACCCTCCCAAACACCATCCCACCCCCCATTAGGCAGCCCCACCAACCCCCGGGACCCCCCCAGACACCCCCACCTCCTAGAAAGCCCCCCCCCGACACCCTGGACACCAGACCACCCCCATGGACACCCCATAGACTACCACCCCCCCACACACACCTGAACACCCCCACCTGGACACCCCCTCCTTGGACACCACCCCACCCCCCTTGGATATCCCTACCAACACCTTGGACACCCCACCCCCTGGACACCCCCACCCCTTGGACACCCCTATCCCCCCGGACTCCCCCATCCCACCCTCCTGGACACCACCCCACCCCCCTTGGACAACCCCACCAACCCCCCGGACCACCCCCACCCCCCGAACACCCCACCCAACCGCTGGAAAGCCCCCCCCCCACCACCTAGACACCCCCTCTCTTAGACACCACCCCACCACCTAGAAACCCCCACCCCCCTTGGACACCACCACTCTCCTTGGACAGCCCCCCAACCTCCTGGACCGCCTCCCCACCCCACCTAGACACCCCCATCCCCCCAGACACCCCCTACCCCTCCTTGGACAGCCACCTGAAACCCCTGAACAACCCCCCAACCCCTTGAATTCTGAATATAATTCTTTATGTATTTAATTAACTTATGAATTATGTGTTAATGGTGTATGGGTATACTTGGTGTAATTAGATTATGATTTATGTGTTAATTTTGTATGGGTATACTTATTGAGATGCTGAATTATTTGAAGGTGTTGTTTGGGTGTGCTGCTACAGAATGTTTTTTTGCAGTAGATCGGGCATTTATCAGGGCTTTTTTAGCATTGATAAAAGAGGCCTTTATCAGTGCTAAAAAAGAGCTGATAAAATCCAAATTTATCAGTGCTCTTTTAGCACTGATAAACTGATCCTTTATCAGCACTGAGAATTACAACACTTTTTTAGCACTGATAAAGCTTGTTTTGAGCGCTGATAAAGCCCATTTTTGTAGTATTGAAAAGCTATTTTTAGAATTGATAAAAGCGCTATCTGTAGTAGTGATATTTTTCTTTATGTCTTCACATACTTGATGTTTTTCCTTATTTTTTTCTCTATAATTTCTCTTATAGGGGATCCATGACACGATTTTATCTTTAAAAATATTCTAAAAAATAGCTTCAGTTAATGAAACTTCAAATCATCTTCTTGGCATTATATTTTCTTCCCAAAGTAGTCTCAATTAATATAACACCCACAAAACAACACCTTCCAACACACTCGAGTTCAACCATGATAATGAAATTAGTTCTAGAGCATGTTGAATAGAGATTTCAGGTTTGTAATGTGGTTTCCTAACAAGGTTGTTCATGGATACTATGGGTTAGAAAAGGTTAGAAGTAAAGGGTAGGTCTAAATAGAGGTTTTAATTGTATAAAAGGGGCCTTTAAAAAAATAATGCCTCAATTATTTTTAACACAAGTACCTTGAAACATTAAGGTTTTAATGGAAAACACAAAAAATTATGGTTAATCAAGGATGATTTAGTTCTCTCAAGAAATGAAGTTATTGTGAAAAAGTTATAAAAAAGTATAGAAGCCTCAGAGGTAAGTGATTTCAAAATTGGACAATAATTCATGGCATGAGATTCAAAAATTAGTAGTAATTATATTAATTCCTTAAAATTTTGAATCTTAAACAACATCCATTTCAATATTCATCTAATCTAATTTCCATGGGTTAAATCAACACACACAAAAAAAAGACACAAAACCTAAAGAAAAACCACAAAAATGAAAAAGAAAACACATATCATCCTAATCCTACAAAATATCCCCTTACACTTATTTTTTTCAATGTGCTCATTGTGCAACAATTAAAATAAAAATTTTAAACAGGATTTATAATCACAACTCAAAAAATGAGGACACAACCTATCTTTAATTGTATCCGGTAGCTTGAAGAAGAATCTCCTCCCATTGAGGCTCATGATTATTCTCTTTAAACATCTCTATGTCCATTGTGAAGGTACCAGACACACAGTAAAATCCTCAAAAATGGGATTTTAATTTTTTCCCACTGACGAACAACATGAACTTGTTGACGTCAGTGAATCGCTACCCGGTACAAGACGAGGATCTCACATGAAGAGGTTTAAGCACAAAAATAAACACCATACATACCTGGTTAGATATGAAACCGCAATCGATGTATGATTGTTGTTGGCGATCACTGCTCAAAGAATCTAAATTCAAATTCCTCTATATTGTCCACACATGCTTCAGGAATCTACAGGATCACCGATTGTTGAAATCCGAGTGCTAGCACAGAGATCCGATGACGCCTTCGACGCTCTAATGATCACCACGTCACTTTGCTTGTAATGCATGAGAGAGAGAGAGAGAGATCTGAGCTCCTAGGTCCAAAGACTCTATCTCTAGAATGTGGAAGAGAGAAGAGGAGAGAGTGTGTTAGTGAATAGTCATTGGTGAGAAGAATTCATGAGAAGAATTCTCAGTGCTTATGATCACTCAATGAAAAATTCCTGAGAATAATTCTCAGTGATTATGATCCCTCAACACCTGATAGTCAAACATCTACTGTTTCCAATCAGTAAGATGTATCTAAATCATATGATCTATGTTTAAGATTAATATCATAGTATCTCAAGGTTATCATTATAGTCTGTAATCTACTATAACCTTTTGATATGATAATTAATTTATGGAAATTACCATTAAATAGTGGAAGCAGAAATATCTACACTATAATGGTAAGTATACATAATATATATTAGATTGTATACACAATATGGTAATCCAAATTATTGTTCATGTTGGGTCTAGGACACCCACTATAAAACACTTCCACTTACATTAGAGCCAACTTTCTAACCATCCTTTTTAGCTCTCACCTAATTAAGATCATGTTTCTGCTAAGTCACAGATTTAGTAGCTAGGTCCGTCACGTTTCCACCATCTGACATTTATGCTATATGTGACCTCTCCCCATTAAGTAAAAATTCTCAAGAGATGATATCCCTAAGTATATACCTTTTATCCACTATCATAACTTGACATCTTGACTAGTAAGAATATCATAATTTACATTATGATAATACTTTACTTACTCGGTGCGATTCCAAGAGTTGGAAAAAACCATTGCATTTAACTGATTCTTAGTTACCTCAAAAGCTACAACATACTTGATATTTATAGGTATGGATACCAATGGATTATATGATCTTGTATCAATCATCACTGTCACGAACAAGCCTGGGTACCCTAGTAACCCGATAACCGAGCCAACCCTGACATAGCCCGAAGGGCATTCCCGATCCCCACGGGTCGACGACTAGCACCTGGAATCACATAACATGCAAGTGGGAATGATTTTTCCACCAACAATGTGGAAGAAAAGAAACAAGATAGTATGCATGACAAAAGAAACTCCACTGGGAGTAATGTACCAGAATACAAAGAGGCATAAAAAGCCCAAAGTACTACAACCCAAGTACTAAAAATGGAAAAACTGCCCCAAGGTCCCTAAGGACACAACTCACCAAGACCAAAGATAAAAAACTAGATCTAGCTCCAAGATATCCCTTCCCTTTGCTCGAACCTAGAAGAAGAAAGTATACAAACACCCACAGACAAAAGTAGGGTGTGAGCCTAAGCCCAGTAGGATACCACCAAAGATTCCGTAACAGATGCCAAATATAGATTATCCAAAGAAAAGCTTTCACTTTTCAAATAAACAGGTTTGGAAATTCAAAAGCATATTTTAACAAAACATGCTATACATTTTCAAATGATGCAAATAAATATTTTAAGTAATGATTTTACAAATGATGGAATATTTCTAAAATAATGGCTTAAGTAAAACATTTATATAAAACTCCATGCAAACGAACAATTTCTTTCACATAGATATTTCCCAACTCCTCAACTTTGGTTGTATCTCGAATAGGTATAAAGTGATCCGACTTAGTCAGTATGTCAATCACAACCCATATCGTGTTCTTCTTCCTCTAGGTTTGAGGTAACCCAACCACAAAGTCTATAGAGATTTCATCCTACTTCCATGGTAGGGACTGGAAGTGGTTGAAGTAAACTCGAAGGTTTCTGGTGCTCGAATTTCACCTACTGGCATGTATAATAACAAGATAAAAACTCAGCAATGTCTCATCTCATACCTGGACACCAGAACTGTCGTCGCACGTCATAGAACATCTTCGTGCTTCCTGGGTGCACAAACCACTGAGAGTTATGGAAATCCCCCATCGCATCCTTCCTTGCCGATAACGACACAATGTAACGGGTTCAATAACATAAAACACCCTCTTTAGAGAACGACCACTGGGTGTCGGTCCCCCCACCATAAAGAGAGTCCCTAATGCTATGGAATTCATCATCCTGTTGTTGTTCCTGAAGAATTAACTCGAGAAGAGTAGATCTCAACTGGTCACTGGCTAAAGAAATTCCATTCCCCTTCCACTGAACTCCAATATGCAACTGAGAAAAAAGAGCCATCAAACTCCACTCTTCTGAAGATTCTTTCACAGCCTGTGATGGAAGTTTCCTTCTTAACACATCTGCAACTACATTCCCTTTCCCTGGGGTATAGGCAATGTCAAAGTCGAAAGATTGTAGGTACTTCACCCAACTCCTTTGGTGGAGATTAAAATATTTTTTAGAGAAGATATAACTCAAGATCTTGTGGTCTGAATACACAGTAAACCTTTCTCCATAAAGGTAATGTCTCCAACACTTAAGTGCATGCATTAAAACTGCAAGTTCAAGGTCATGGGTAGGATAGTTCTTCTCATGAGGATTAAGTTTTCGAGATCCATAGGCAACAACATGATTACCTTCCATAAGGACACATCCCAAACCTGAACTCGATGCATCACAGAAGAACACATAACCAATCCACCTCAGGAAGAGTTAACACTGACGTAGTAGTCAAAAGACGCTTTAGCTCAACAAAAGAACTCTGAAATTTATCATTACAGGAAAACTTCACTCCATTTCGAGTCAGAGCAGTCATTGGAGAAGCCAACTTTGAGAAGTATTTAACAAAACGGCGATAATATCCTGCTAATCCCAAGAAGCTCCGAATCTTGAAAACATTTCGTGGTTGTTCCTAAGTCATAACATCCTTCACCTTCTTAGGATCAACTGATATTCCTTGTACTGATACGACATGTCCCGAGAAATTTACTTCCTGAATCCTTAAATCGCACTTTGAAAGCTTGGTATAAAGTTGGTGATTCCTTAGAAGACTCAGAACTGTTCTTAGATGATGCACATGATCCTACTCAGACTTGGAGTAGACAATAATGTCATCCACAAAGACTACCACAAAATTATATAGATACTCATGGAAAACCTTATTCATCAAATCCATGAAAACTACAGGAGCATTTGTTAGTCGAAATGGCATAACAAGGTACTCATAATGGTAATACCTACTCTGAAAAGTGGTCTTATGAATGTCAGATTCTTTTATCCTCAACTGATGGTAACTAGATCAAAGATCAATTTTTGAAAACCACTTTTCCCCTTTCAATTGATCAAACAAATCATCAATTCATGGTAATGGATATTTGTTATTTATCGTAACTTGATTTATTATTCGATAATCGACACGTAAGCGAAGAGAACCATCAGCCTTCTTGGCGAAGAGAACTATTGCTGCCCAAAGTGACACACTCAAGCATATAAAACCTTTCTCAAGAAGATTGACTAACTGAGACTTCAGTTATTTTAGTTCTGCTGGAGCTATTCGGTAAGAGGGAAAAGAAACCAGTTGAGTACCAAACATTAAGTCAATAGAAAAATCAACCTCCATTACTGGTGGAAAACCAGAGAAGTCAGAAGAAAACATGTCAGGAAACTCAGCAACGATTGGAGGAAGATCACCACACATTGAATCTCTCTCTAGATCAAAAGAAAACATTGCTATCACTTTCCCCAACCCTGGATAAGAGGGTCTAGCTCTGCTTGACCTTGGGTCCCATTCTCCTTGAAAAACAAGAGGCACACCACTGGGTGTAGTAAGGTAGACCTGTCGAAGATAACAATCGATTCAGGCTTTATTGGAAATAAGTCAATCCATCCCGAATATGACGTCAAAAGATTTCACGTCGAGAACCAAAAAACTCCAAGCATGATCAACATATGATAGAGAGAACACACAAGCATGACTACAAAGACCCTTCTCTCTCTTTGTACCAAGGGGTGTAGTAATATGCATCGCACAAGATAAAATCTACATAGATATATTAAGCATATTAACAATATGGGTTGAAATAAATGAGTGAGATGCACCAGTATTAAAAAGAGTGGTCACTAAAGATGAATTTATAGTAATGGTACCTCTCACAGTGGCAAGACCTATATCAGCTACCTCTGGCGACTCTTCCACTGCATAAAGAAACTTCATTCTGGATGTCTATGGCTAGAACCCTTTTGTACGTGAAGTATTTGATTGCCCTGCAGTTTTTGGAGGTGATGATGATCCCGTTCCACTACATGGAGTAGAGAAGTGATGGTAGAATCTCTGTAAGTTCCCTAAACGTCTGCAGGTGATACAGTTCTTGGGTGCCTCAGTGCAAACCCTCTTAGAATGTTCTAGATTTCCACACTGATAGCAAGTCAAAGAAGCCCCTCCTAGTGATACCGGAGGTCTGGAATGGCTCTGTTGTCAAGAACTACCATGAGAAACGTCGCACTTCTGTTTTCCTTTAAAGGAACCAACACTGCCACTAAGAGGGAACGGAACTTCCTTCAACCTTGACTTTCATGTCAGGTCCATCTCAACCATCATCTCCCTATCCGGCACATCATCATAAGTGGGTAGCTTTAGTGAGAAAACCTGAGAATGAATATCTGATCAAAGTATCAACTCGAATCGTTGAGCCTTCATCTTCTCATTAGATACAATCTCAGGAGAAAACTGTACCAAATCAGAAAAGCGATTTGAGTACTCAGTCACGGTTTTGTTTGCCTGCTCAAGCTTGAAAAACTCCTCAGCCTTAGCTAACACCATTGATTTTGAATAGAACTGGTTAGTGAAAAGAACCCTAAAGTCTTTCCACTCCAAACCCTCATGTTTCCCAGCCGTCACCATCGTGTCCCACCATCTCTTACTTGGAACCTCCATCACGAAGGTGAAACACTTCACCTTGATCACATCAGGTGTCTCCAAGAACCCAAATATACGTTCAATCTTACTCAACCATTCCTCAACATGTTGAGGGTTAGTGGAGCCTTTGAAAAACGGTGGATTTAGGCATAAGAACTATTGAGAAAAACTTCAAAGAATATCACTATGAGGATCTATAGCTGGATCCTGAACAAGAACTGGAGGTGGTGCCAATCCCATAGCTTGGATAGTGCAAACAATCACCTCAACTAGACTTGGATCCACAATAGGACTCGTTTGCTGAGATTCAGCAGAAACCTCTTTTTGGATCCAATTCTCATGTCTTATTGGAGGCATGATGCTACACAACATAAAAAGATATTAGATTAACACTCAAACTGAGTAACAAGGAAAACTATTCTTAATAGAAGGGATAAAAAAGATTTGGATTCCACTCTATCCAAATCAAAATAGGGAAAATACAAGAACTAATCCACAAGTCGTATTTCCCTAACCAACCCTAGTGACTTAAGGTTCATTGCGGTGAGATATAGCTAGGCACTCAATCACAACTACCTCATAAGTCCCGAAAAGAATACTCAAATTCATATTGTCATCAAGGCAAGATGTTTAACCTACCCTCTGATACCATTTTGTCATGAACCAGCCCAGGTACCCTGGTAACCCGATAACCGAGACGACCCTGACATAGCCTGAAGGGCGTTCCCAATCCCCACGGATTGATGACTAGCACCTGACATCACATAACATGCAAGTGGGAATGATTTTTTCACCAACAATGTGGAAGAAAAGAAACAAGACAATATGCATAACAAAATAAAATTCACTTGGAGTAATGTACCAGAATACAAAGAGGCATAAAAAGCCTAAAGTACTACAACCCAAGTACTAAAAATGGAAAAACAACCCCAAGGTCCCTAAGGACACAACTCACCAAGACCAAAGATCAACAACTAGATCCACCTCTAAGAGATCCCTTCCCTTTGCTCAAACCTGGAAAAACAAAGTCTACAAACACCCGAAGGCAAAAGTAGGGTGTGGGCCTAAACCCAGTAGGATACCACCAAAGATTACGTAACAGATGCCAAATATAGATTATCCAAAGAAAATCTTTCAATTTTCAAATAAAAAAGTTTGGCAATTCAAAAGAATATTTTAAAAAAACATTCTATAAATTTTCAAATGATGGAAATAAATATTTTAAGTAATGATTTTACAAATGATGGAATATTTCTAAAACAATGGCTTAAGTAAAACATTTATATAAAACAGTTTATATAAATTCAGCAGGAATGTAATGTAGTTCAAAAGTATTGGCATACATTTATATCTCAAATATAAATAAACAAGCGAGCAACATGGTTATCTGCCAAAAGGTACTATAGTATTAACCAGTTATAGGATTCCACACTCTCTATGTGAACTCAACAAAATGTGTATACACATGTCCCTATGACACTGGCCAAAGGAGACTCGTCACCAACCCCGTTAGGGATATGACCCACCACAAGTATGTTTCATAACGTTGTCGTAGCGTAGAGTGTATCAAAATAACTCACTAACTACCTAAGGCTTGCATGTGCTCTTACACGATGGGCGAACTATTTTAAGACTGCTTAAAATACGATCAATCTCATTCTTACATTTCAAAAATGTCAATTACTTTCCATTTAAAACAAAAACATGTTTTATTCAAAAACATGTATTTCCACAAGATAAAACCATTGGGTTTCTATCAAATCATTTTAAGCCATTTTCATGAGTTTGAAATCCATTCAAAACCAATTTCATCGTTTCGCAATTTATTTCAACAATTAAATTCAACAAATTAATTGAAATCATTTCCATCAAATCCACAATTTAAATTAAACAATTTAAATCACCCAATTTCCATAAACACACCCAATTCAATATAATTGGGGGGTTTTTCCAAATTTTCATGCCAAAATCATTTCAAATATATCGATTCAACGGAATCGTGTTTTTATAAATTTAAAGTCGATTTGAGCAATTGAATTTAAATCAACAATTAAAATAAATCAAGCAATACAAGGATAATCAATTTGGAAAGTCAGGACGGAACCACCTACCTCGATTTATTGACGAGAGTTAGCCTAACAAGAAACCCCAAAAACCAAGTGGAACAACGTCGTAGATCATGTTCTGGATCTAAATCCTTAAAACCAAAAAAATAAGATCAATGGCATCAAGATATTGTAAAACTATATCTAGATCCAAAATCCTAGATCTAGATCTCAACTCATAGGTTTAAATCCACGTAAAACGGTGGAAATATCCCATGAAAATATCAAGAAAATATAGAGGAAAGAATGGGAGAAGTAACAGGTTGAAAACCACTTACCAGGAGGAGAGCGGATCCTCAATACGAGCCTTCAATCTCAATGGAAGAAGTTTGGATCACCTTGGAATCTCTCCGGGAGGCTTTGGAAACACCTAGAATGTTTCGAGCCCAAGACAAGGTCATAAATATGGAAGTCCTGGGGGTTCAGGTGGTTTTAAGAAGGATTTTTGGAATTAAAAAACTATGTGCACGGTTACCTGGACAGAGGCGCACAGTCAGGCAAACCGTGCGCCAACTGTGCGGAACCCATTGTCCAGGTTTGCAAGGTTATCACGGTTTGGTCGCACGGTCTGTCAAACCGTACACAAACCGTGCATACCTCTCTGTCCAGTTCTACATGGTTATCACGGTTTGGTCGCACAGTTTGTCAAACCATGTGCAAACTGTGCACAACTCACTATCCTTTAGTTTTCCTTAAAAGTTCACCCAAACGCACCCCAAGTCACTAATCCAAAACAGAGGTACATAGAAACATCAAAAGTACCTGAAAACATAACGTGATGTTACAATCACCTTTAGCCTTACTTTGATATTAGATCACATGGATCTAAGGAAGACTAGTTTTTATCCCCTGGAAATTAGTATCCTTTCTTCTCCACATCCTAGGTAAATATCTTTTGTACTTTCCAAAGTACAATTAGATAATTCTAACTACTTACCTTTCAGTGCTCCATGATATACTTGATATCTAACTACTATAAAGTATATCCTGAGAATATAAATCCTGTACATATCATGGCATACATGGTTGATCTATTTCTTAAGAGAATGAAACTTAACTCACCACGTTAATCTCCTCCCATGTATTGGACATGTCAACCTGGAGAGATATATGTCATGTGACACTAGAAATAATTCCACCCTTGAATTGTTTCAACGTGTATTTTTGAATACCATGTCAATATATGTATGATTGACTAGGTCCAAGAAACCATTGGATCCACCTCATAAGATCATATTCCCTAGAACTTAGGTTGCTAATTTATGTCCATCACTAGAGAATTACTTTTATTCGAGTCTTAACTAACTGTAAGACCAATATCTATTTTCCATATGTTTCCGAACATATTTTACTTGAAAAAAATGGCACTCCCACTAACCACTGGAAGACACATGGAAAAAATTTATTCCAAATGTATATTTTATGATCATGTTGCTTACGTAAATCCTAAACTAGATTTAAGTAATTTGCAACCATTATTATAATTTTGTGATGTGACCATCCCTTTCTGGTTGCATCATATAGACATCTTCCATGATTGGTGGTCATGAGATCCAATTCTCAATATAATGATTACATAAATTAGCTATGATAAGTAAAATTATAACGAATTTAGGCACAATGACTTAGTATAACCAATGAATCCTTATTGGTACTACGCTTGTACCATCCATGTATAATCTCACATGAATACCCACAATAATATTCATTTTAAAAACCCCCCTTTGCAATTTTATACATAGAATCCATTATTTAATTTTAATTGATCTTTTCAATCTTAGCTAATTACCACATACTGCTTACTATCAGGAAATATTATTCTCAATGAATAAATTATCATTGGCCATGGTGAATAAAAAACCATCACTATTCATTTAACCTTGTTATGCAGTATGTGTCTTTGGAACATTCATGTTCCACATAAACTCGTGGAACTAGTTCCTATGCCAACTATTTTTGCATCTCCGGCATTGACTAAACCCAAGTCAATCTGGATCCCACTATCTCAAAAGAGACGTGCACCCTTTTATAGAAATGTAGTCTATCACTTGACTACCACTTTTTCTTAGGGATTTATGTAATATCCTAAGCAACCGTTAGGATAATTACTTAGATGAAAATTGTGTTTTACATGATGGAAATTTATTTATATCCTAACAAACTCTTTGCATCCAAACACACTTCCTTAGGACATAATGGATTTCCATCATAATACTACTATTATGATATCCATTAGTTATTATAGTTGGCATATGGTTATGAGATATCACTGTTATTTTCAAAGCACATCACAAAATATAATGGAAGTTTCTACAAGTTGCAATATTGATTCTCCTTACATCATGTATCTGATGTATAAAATGTGCGTTTATGAATTTCTCTACGCTATATTTTATTGATCAATGTTAGCATGTAATACTATCATTGATTCTCCTCAATAACATCAATGCGGTGATGTAGATAAAGTAATGTGTGTTTATAAATTTCTCCATGCTATATTATATTGATCGATGATTGCTTGGTTAAGATATTTTTCGGCATGTCGAACCAAATCAAATCATATCTTTTAACCATGAAAATATCATACTTTACTAGTCCTTAATGACTTAAAGGAATATTATGAAGTATATATACCTCTAGCTTACTCTTGGAATAGTTCACACTCTCTAGATGAACTAATTTCGAAATCTTTGTGGCATACGTTTATCTCTAAAGGTTTATTTGTCCAAACTAAAGATATTGATAATACCAAAGGTGTTTATCCTTACCTAGACTAAATACCAAATTGGGTATATTCTTGAAGTCCACTTTTAGTCTTACTTGACAAAGAATTATCTTGCTACAACTAGGTATAAAAGTATTACTTTTTATATTCATCCCTTTTTTATTATGATTCAAGTATTACTGAACTATTGATTGAGAATGAGATACCAAAAACAACATTCATTCCTGAACTTGGAATAATGTCACCTTATATCCAAAGGAAACATGAGATAAATGTATTTGGTTATACTCAATAATAGTTTTACAAGAATCATTGACTTGGCAATAAGAAGTTATGTGTTTCTCACTGCTAACTTTGGAATCACCTTTCTTATCCGCTTAGAGAATACACCTTACTTATAGTAATGTTTCTATACTCAATTGGTTTCCATATTTAAATTAACATATGTGAAATGCATACTATATTTAATACCCAAGAAGTAAGATTGAAACATTACTTTTATATTTATGAATACACCCAAAGTAGAAGCGGTAACTTGCTTCTTTAATTCAGTCTATCTTATTTAACTTCTATAAAATTTATTTCATGATATGCAATGAAAATAACCTCCTGTTAATAAATCTTTTATTGAAGGATGTTGAGAATGCGCCTTTGTAATTACTCTCAACTGGAATTTTCACTTTTTTTTCATTTTTTCCCATAAGAATTAAAATTAAACTGTCTTTTATATTCTTATTAACCTGGAAAACCTTACCTAAATGGTAATGAAACATTTACACCAAACTGTTTGTTTTGTTGCCTAAAATGAGACTGGAGTAAATGGATAAAAATGATATGAGAAAGGGATCCATTGAAAAATCTTAATCCATCTTTCAATTTACACATGACCAGTGTAATCATCACCTTATTCATATCTTGCTTCACTTTCTCCTAGAAAAATACTATGTGATGCGACTAAATGTTATATCATTGATGTCCAATGTAGTGACCACAACTAGCATTGGATTTTCATGATTTCGTAATGAAAAAAATGATCATATGGATTGTACATTAGTCTCCTATAAGCAATTTTTACACCATCGCTTCCTGAGGTAGTGTAACAGGTATTGGGGACATTGGCACCTTGAGTTTCGTATATCATAGTACTATGTGCAGGTGTTCGTACTATTCTTGGATACTCGTGCTAGTGTGGACATTTACTTTGTCCATTATTTATCGTAGTATTTCTTATGGTATAAATTTCAATTTTATACAAAAATAATATTCTAGAAAATTAAAACTTTTTATCATGATTACTAGTTTATACATTATGATAAATTAATTATATCATTAAATGTCTCCCACTATTTTACTGAATTCTAGGAACCCTCTGTGCTAGAATCAGAATAGTCTCTCACTTGAGTATTTTAGTTCTTTGATCTTTTGAGTGAAGTCACAACTTCTAAAATCATAACTTGATTTACTCAATGCTTTCCTCTAAGATGATAGTAAGTTAAATTTGAATAATTATTACTATTACTTTAGTTAAGTCAACCCACCACTCTCATAATATCTCCCTGGTAGTAAGAGGCACCCTCAGCTTTGACATGAAGAGAACCCTGAACATCCAGTTTTGTCTAAATTTGAATGGTGGAAGGCGATTACGACTTAATATTTCTTTGTGGGTGTTATTGGTTTCATATGACGAAAGGAATAATTTTATGTCTTCTAAGCATGTACTATGTGATCACACTCACAACTGACCATGTAATAAATAGAAAAAAAATCATCACGTCACATGTTCATTTTATCTGTGCATGCTTGTTATCATTCTATGTGATCGCACGTAAACTACACGTTCAAAAAATAATAAACCATGAAAAATTAAAATGACAACCAATCGATTCTAATGGTTAATCAATTGAGTGAATAATGGATCAAACTTGACCCAAGGGGATATAGATTGAGTCACGTTGCTTGCAACTCGAGTTGCAGCACCTTCCCATCGAATGCATCAAGCTCCTGTCCAGTGCGTCACCATAACTAGGTGTGAAGTGTGACTTTGATCGTCTCGTCATTATACAATAATATTCGCTCAGAGACGAGGGGGACTGGGAAGTATAAAATATAACTCTGAAATAAACACCATGCCCTTATATATAATGATGCAGACGATTCGCAGACCACCATTTATTTAAACTATTTATTACAAACCATGCAATAATTAAATAAATAAATAAAATACGCTCCAAACATGAATTGTTCAGTCCAAGAGCTCATGATCAGTCTCACATTCTTTAACTCGTATATTTAAATTAAATACAGAAATAAAAATTAAACTTGCACTAAATAAATTTTAAGAGCATTTAATTGAATTAAAAACTCAATTTAATTTTCAATTCAATAAATTTTGTCATCCGATCCAGGTATTAATTTAATTTTAGAAGCAAAAATTAAATTAATAAATTATTTTAATTTAACATTTAATTAAATTAATTTAACGTGCATAAATTAAAATTAATTTTTAAATAAAAAATTAATATTTAATTAATTTAATTTAGAACTAATATTAAATTAATTAATTTTTGATCATATAAAAATTAACTGGGCCCAGAAAACCCCAGGTAGGGTCTGTATGGGTTGAGCCGAACCCGTGCAGGACCATTGCGGGTTGTGAAAACCATTAAGGGGTGTTCTGGGCCAGGTAGGTCCATCTAGAGCCGTTTCGAGTCCGGAAAACCCACCGATGCCCATTTTCGGGTAGATCTAGTCTAGGAGAGAGTACCTCAGTGACGCTAGCACTGAACCAGATGGTCCAGCCGAGTAGTTCGTGCCCCGATGGAGGTAGTCAGCGGAGTAGATCCTCCTCCATCAACAGAGGCCATCATTTTCCAGAACACCATGGGACCACGCGACATGAACTGTAACTGGCAAAAACAGATCTCGGTAGTGGTGAGGCTAGGTGAGGCGAACTAGCTCGAAATCACTAGATCTGGGCTATTTGACCTCACAATGGCCGGATCTAGCACGCATCCAGAAGAATAAGTCGATAGCTGGTCAAGTGGGATGGGGACCAAAGGGAACTTCACCAATGGAGGAGGGTGACGAGATCTGGTGACCGTTGCTGTGTGGTGCCCTGGCGCGGCGGAGAGGGGCACGCCGACTTCAGCGGTGGATGAGGGAGACTGTCCTCAACGGCCCGATATATTTGGTTTCTCAAGACTGCATATGAAATTTTTCCCTAAAATGTATTAAAGGCTACAGTGAAATGGTGAAATTTTTGCTCTTATTTATGTTTTTTTTCCTTTGATTGCATGCTGCCCTAGCCCAGGGGCTCTTTGGGCTTTCCCTAGGGCCGGCCCTGGTGGTATGGGATGGAGTAGAGGCCCAAGGTGGTGAATGGTCCAGGTGGTGGTACATTGGTTGCTGTAGGGAGGGGAGAGGTAGACATTCCAGGATGGCTGTGTGCCTGAAGGAGAAGGTGAGCGGGCGACCAGATTTGCCGAACTACTTCGGTTTTTTTAATTTCTCTGGGCTAGTCAAAGTGGTAGCAGAACTGTTTTTTAGATGCACTTATTTTTTAAAAACAAATTAATAAATTTGAAATGATTGGACCATAATACCCGTCCTCCTGTGTAAATGATTTTAAATAAATTATAACCATAAAATGTTTAATTGAAAATATTATTATAAAATATTAACAACAAATTTAAATATAAATCATTTAATTAAAACTATTATTATAAAATATTAATAATAAAAATAAATAAAAATATGATATGTTAGTTTATATTTGGATATTTTTAAATGTTTTAAAATGAATTTATGTGACATCAAATATTAATCTAATCAATATATTTTAATTACATATTTATTTTTAATAACATTGTTTATTAAATAACATCTTAATAACAATTTTTATTAAATATCAATAACAAAAATATTTTTAATGTGTTAATAATAAAGATAAATAAAAATATAATATATTGAAATGTGAATGGAACTTTGCACTAAAATTTTTTAGTGGAAATTTACATTAAAAGCTTCCATAATAAATTCTCTGTAAATTTTTAATGAAAATTTACATTTTTTATTTATGTATCAATATATTTTCAGTGAGAATTTTTATTATAATTTTGCACTACAAATTTCCATTGGAAGTTTTCCCTTTAAATTTCTATTGAAAGTTTGCACTGAAAATTTGTGGTGGCAGTTTGCAATGAAAATTTCCAGTGAAAGTTTGCAATGGAAATTTTTGTAATATATTTTTAATTCAAATTTTCAATACATTATTTATGTGTTGATATATTTGAACTTAAAATGTAAACAAGCATTTATTTTAGAATTGTTATAATAAAATTTTTAGTGCAATAATAATAAAAATTAAATAGAAAATTTCTTTGAGATTTTAAGTGGAAATTTGAACTAAAAACTTCCCTGTGAGAATTTCCACTAAAGGTTTATAGTGTAAATTTTCAATATAAATTCCCAAAGAAAATTTATATTTTTTATTTATGTAGTCAAAAGATTTGTATTAGAACTATAAGTGATTCAAACTTCCACTGCAAATTTCTTATGAAAATTTTCAATGGATATTTACATTAGAAATTTGTATTGCAAATTTGTATTATAAAATTACATTGTTTATTTATATATTACTATATTTGTATTGAAAATTTTATTTTTTGACAATCAAATTTTCAATGTTTTTTTCATTTATTGGAAATTTGCACTATAAATTTTCATTCAAAAATTACATTGTGTATTTATATTAGGAAATATATCATGTGTGGAAAATATGTATTGAAAATGTGCTATGGAAATTCATGTGGAAATTTGGGCTACAATTTTCTTGTGGAAATGTGTAGTGAAATTTGTCAATGAAACATTGCATTGAAAATGTGCGGTGAAAATTTATATTCTTTTTTATATATTAATACATTATGTATGCATATACTGAAAATTTGTATTATAAATTCCCACTGAAAAAATAAACTATATGTTTATAATAGGATACATATGATGTGTAGGAAATAAGCATTGGAAATTTCCGGTGGAAATTTACATGAAATTAACCCCAAAAATGCATAACAGGGGCATTTTCATCCAAAACCCAAACCTGAGGGTCAGGTTCAGGTGACCAACTTAAGACGATTTAAATCCGTCAGGATGACACCCACCGCCCCCTCTTTTTTTTTAAAAGTTTCATCCTTTTTTGTTTCATTGTAGGACTAGTGAAAGAATCGCCACCCACCACCATGTGGAAAAATAACAAATTGATATTTTATTTATTTATTTTTTAAATAATTCCACAAATTATGTGTTATAATCTTCACACAGATCTTCCAATTACGGCCACTGGAACCTAGTCGGTGATCAGATTTGCTGGAAACTGGATTCGGTATAACTTTATAACTTTATAAATATATATATTAAAAAATTGTGTTCATCATAATTAAGTTGTAAATTGAGTTTTCAATCCGTAGTTAAAACTTTAGATGACCATAACATGGTCATATGAGGTCGGATTGGAAATCCGTCTACGACGTTGGGACTGAAACGATGCCCGCTATTAAAATTAATGAAAATTTAATTATTGTTTGGCCTAAAAACATCGTGCATCACTATGATACCAATTGAAGGTATCATACATGTAGTGGAAGCCCCAACAATGGGATTTTAAATTTTTCCCACCGATGAACGACATGAACTCATTGACGTCGGTGAATCGCTGCCCGATATAAGCTGAGGATCTCATGTGAAGTGTTTTAAGTACAAAAATAAACACCAAACATACCTGGTTAGATCTGAATCCATGCTTGATGTATGCTCATCATTGAAGATAAATTCTCTAAGAATATGAATCCAAATTACTCTAGATCATCCACATGTGCTTCAGAAATCTGCAGGAGCACCGATCGTCGAAATTCGGGTGCTAGCGTGGAGATCCGACAACGCCTTATACACTCTGACAATCACTGCATCAACTTGCTCGTGATGCATGAGAGAGTGCTCTATTCAAAATCTTAGGTCCAAATCCTCTTTATATAATGAAGAAGAGAGAATAGGAGAGAGAGAGAGAGAGAGAGGCAACAAATAGTCATTGATGGGAAATTCTCCTCTTCTATTTATAGTGTTTAATAAATTTCCCAGAAATTGCACCCTAGACCCTGAATAATTTTACACACTATAAATAATATTATGAATACTATATTGAGTTATAAATATTATTATCACTTTCCTGTAATATAATAAATATATTATGTGATAATACCTGAGCAATTAACTCGACTCGTCATTCCTGAAAATATTAAATGAACCTTGAATATTTCAAACTAATATTCGTTCAAATAATATTTTCATGTATTTACTTTAAAACTTGTAAATAAATTCAATTCCAATTATTCTTAACTTGAGTAATATGAATTTATTTGTTTCTTTGGTGATCGTATCTTCTTGGAAAAATCCCAGACCCTAGTGGTGGGGCCATCCATGCCCAATATACATATTCAACTAAATAAGGAAAATTCTTGAAAACGCTATTATGTGTGACCCTCTAGGTCCTTATCTCGATAGTAGTGAATACTATTCATAGACCAAAAGAAAGATCTAGAAATCCATCATTACCCCTAAAGAGATAATGATAGTCAAAGAAACGACAACCAACCTATGAACACATACCGTGTAATACAATCTCTTTGAAATTAATATCTAAAAAAGCAGGATGCACACCCATGTCATCATCCTTCTCTTGATTTATTATTTTTTGATCTAATAGGATGGATTTACCTTTGAATGCCATGACCATGGTCTTATAAAGGTACTACCAACCTGATCACCGAGGCTCGAGATATATAACTTCCTTAACCTAGAAGTGAAAAATACTTTATTAACCATTCAATTAATACCATACCACCAAAGACACACCCCACACAAGCTACCTCACCACAATTTCATTAGCATGGTTTTTTCCTTGCATCAAAGTATGAAATAAAATGGAATACATTGGAAATGATATCAAGTCAGAAGACCATTACACATGTCCATAGATAGGAACAACCAATGACACCCAAAACATGTGGTGTTCCTATTGGCGATTCTATCATCATTATGTCATTACTAGAGATCACCTAGTGAAAAATTCATGAGAAAAAGTCTCAATGCTTATGATCCCCCAACACCTAATAGTAAAACATATACTGTGTACAGTCAGTACGATGTATCTAGACCATATGACCTATGTTTAATATTAATGTCATAGTATCTCAAAGTTCTCATTATAGTATGTGATTTTCTATAACCTTTTGATACGACAATTAATCCATGAACATTAACATTAAATAGTTGATGTAGAAATATATACACTATAATGGTAAGTATACATCATGTATATTAGACTGTATACATGATATGGTATTCAAAATTACTGTTCAAGTTGGGTCTAGGGCACCCACTTTTACAACGCATTTAATGTACATTGTACATTATTCCCTAGTTCTTTAATATATATGACACCAAAAGAAACAAAATTGCAACAATTAAAGGTCCATGTCATTTGGAATGAAATTTACCTAGAAAAAACTTGAGTATGGAATAAAAAAATCACTTTATCTCCTTTTCTAAACTCCTTTTCATTGATCAATTAATCATGAACAATTTTGGTTTTCTTAATATAAATCCTAAAATTTTCATAATAATTATTTCTGATTTCTTCCAATTATTTCTAACAAAATTTTGGTTATTTTCAAAATTAAAAAAACTTCTAGTTTCATCTCTTGAAAACCTAAAAATAATTATGTTATAACTCAATAGGTAAATGAAAATTTCTCTGATACACTAGCCTAAAATTTGACCTTCCAATTGAAGTTTTAAAATCAT
Source organism: Viscum album (assembly GCA_963277665.1). Classification (NCBI taxonomy): domain Eukaryota; kingdom Viridiplantae; phylum Streptophyta; class Magnoliopsida; order Santalales; family Viscaceae; genus Viscum; species Viscum album. The sequence continues at coordinate 1,942,416,400 of OY728159.1, forward strand.
TTCTATAAGACCAAAGAACATTATCCATTCTCAAACTTCAATCCTTCTTGTATGGGTGTGAAATTTTTTCAATTATGTGTTTGATATATCCATTTCAAACCTTATCCATTCCATTTTCAAGGTTGATAAGGTGTATAAACCTTATGATGAACTCCATATTTTCTCAAAACAACTTATAAAGACCTATTACAAAACCGTGTGGCCTGAACAGTGATGATAATCCTTGAAATCCCAAATATATAAAATATGTTAGATGTCACAAATTTGGAAACCAATTTGGAACCATAAATTATAGTGGGTATGGTTTCAACCCACTTGGACATATAGTCAACAACAAGTAAAATGTAAAGATATCTAAAAAATTAGTAAATGGGTTCAAGAAATCTATACCTCAAAGATCAAATACATCACAAAATATATTGGGTTGTTGTGAAATCTCATTTCTTGTGGAAATATTTACTTGAAAATGGAAGGTTTTACAATCTCTACAAAATTAAAAAGAATCCTTGAAAATGGCAGGCTAAATAAACCTGATCTAATAACTTTTATAGCAATTATTTTTGGTCTAAAGTGGCCACCACAACTCAAAGTATGGTAAAATTTATGAAATGATTGTATTTTAGAACCTGAGATGAATGTAAAAACCTAACATTTTCTAGAGATGTATCAGGATCATTTATAGGTACTCTTTTTCCTTGTGTTGAGTAATTTTCATTTGGGTTTTACCTTGGGGCGTGTTTGGGTGAAAGTTTGAGAAAAATTAAAGAAAGGGGGCAGTGCATGGTTGGGTCACAGTTTTACCTAACCATTTTCCTTGGACTAATAAATGGTGACTCCCTAGATAGAGAGGGTTTATACGGTTGACACACAATTTTCTAAACTGTGCACCCTAAAAGGAGAAACTGTTCACCCCCCTAAAAGAGGTGCATGATTATGGTGCACAGTTAAGGGAAACCGTGTGCCCTGAGCAGTAAACCATGCATATGATATTTTAATCCCCCCAAAATTAGATTTAAAAATTTCCGATCCCTCATTTTAAACCCCATTCATCCCTAACTTGATCCTTAATTCCTTTTCATGATTTTGGAGCCTCCTGGATAGATTCCAAGCTATTCTGACTTCCGTTCTTCGAGATCTGAAGCCCATATTGAAGATATGAACCACTCCCTATTTAAGATCCATATCTCATTCCATGTTGTTATTCCGCTCAAATTGGAGATTTTCGTTGGGAAATCACTCATCAACAAATCGAGGCAGGTGTTCTATTATTAAAATCCCATATTCATGATTTTAATTACATATATGTAATTTTCGAAATGATAGAGTTTGTTTAGAAACTAAATTTATGAATTGAATTAATTTATTTAGTGAATTAAATAATTAAGGAATTGAGATTTGAGGATAATTAATTTTTGAGTTAATTATCAGAATATTGAATTGGGATTTGGGGATAATTAATTGTTGAGTTAATTATCAAAATATTGAATTGATATTTGGGGATAATTAATTTTGAGTTAATTATCAGAATATTGAATTGGGATTTGAGGATAATTAATTATTGAGTTAATTATTAGAATATGATATCATGAATTGAATAATTAATTATTGAATTAATTATAGGATATTGAGTTTGTGGATATTGATTAATTAATTGGAAAATTAATTAAATGAGATCTATGTGATTAATTAATTGGGAAATTAATTAAGGGTATTGATGTGATGAACTAATTGTCGAATTAGTAATGAGATAGAGATGATTAATTAATTGTGGAGTTAATTAATGGGATTGAGGTGATTAATTAATTATTGAATTAATTAACAGGATAAATTTGTAATAATGAACGGTAACAATAGAATTCATGAGTGAATTAAAATAATAAATGGTAATAATGGAATTCATTAGAGAATTGAGATAATTAATGGAAAAAATGAAATTCATGTGTTAATTGAGACAATGAATGGTAATAATGAAATTCATGTGTTAATTTAGAAAATTAATAGTAACAATGGCATTCATGTATTGATTGAGACAATGAATGGTAACAATGATATTCATGTTTTGATTGGGAAAATTAATGGTAACAATGGAATTTATGTGTTGATTGAGATGAAGAATGGTAATAATGACATTCTAAGATATGATATCCCTTGGGGATAGTTTAGACTCTGGCACTGGCTGAAGTGGGTATTGAGGTATGAGTTACCATGAGAACTCAGGGGTTTATGTGGTTAAATAAAGAATATTTGTTAATGTGATAACTATGTATTTATACATTGTTCTTTATTATTTATCCAATTTCATGCACTATTATTTGACTGGATTTTGTTTTAGACATTGTTGGTGGTGGCCTTCTGAGTTGTACTCACACCCTACTCGGGCTTCCTGATTGGTACCTGAATAGATTTCATAGTTGTAGGATAGGATAATGGAAAAGGCCCTATGTTATATGGATAAGTTAGGATAGAGTATGAATAGGAGAACCAGACGTGGTTTGGGATCCGCTTGGGAGTCTTCAGTGTCTTTACTTTTGAGTTGAATTTTGAAACTTGACACATACTTTAGCATGACAGATCTACAATTTAGTTTTGATTTTGTATTCCTATTTTTGGTCATCTTTTGATACTGGTATTTTCTTGGTTATGATTATATGTCAATTGGTTATTGATTATTTATTTCTACTGTGGTATTACTCTGATAAATAGGTTATAGTCTACCCATGATCAAAATTAAACCCTCACTGCTAGTCGATAACCTTTGGCGTATGGGGAGGTGCACCTAAGGTCATGTGGAAAACTGGCTTGGGGAACCGATGTATGGAACCAAGGTCGGGATGTCACAATGTGGTATAAGAGGAAACTTTCTTTTCTTTTATTTTATTCTGCTATTTGGGAAAGGTAGATAGGAGATAAGGAAGACTCGGGCCTTGGACATGAGATCATACATGGGAGTTACAAACCCATTCATGGGGTAAAACCCAAGTACCTAGGATGGTATTGCTATTATTTATGTGTGTTGTTATAGTTGGATGTTATTTCACCTTGGGTGATGCACTTGATGTGTGATGTGATGATTGTTGTTGAGATTTTCTGATATTTGGATCATGGATCGGTATGAAATGATAGTTGAGTATTCTTGGAACTTAGGATTATTTTGTGACATGCATCATTTTAGGTATGCATGAGAAAATAGGTTTTGGGTAAGTTGTTGAACTTGAACTATTTTTCCTTTCTTGGGTAATTGAATTGTAAAAGGTGCCTAATTTAAAATTGAAAGTGGTAAAATGATGAAAGATGAAAATAAATGGGTGTCTAAATGAGAAACTTGAATAATGAGAATGATTTTACCATTTTTTAATCATTCCCTAGATGTAGGATGGTTAAGGGTAGTGATATCACATAGTTTTTTACCATGTGGCAGGTTTTGGAAAAAATACTTGTTGTGTCTTGTTGTGTTTTCCTCTTACATAAATGTGATAAAGTTGTGTTATGTGTCCTAAGGCATGTTCTTGAAATTTTAGAGATATTCCTCTATGACAATGCTTGTTAATAGGATAAAATGAGGATATGACTATAGATGATCTACTAGTAGTGGAACCTGAGGCACCGATAGTGTCAAGTGAGGAAGAAAGGGAGAAGTTATGAGAGAACTTTTCTCGCTTCATGAAATTCATGGAAAGAGACCCAGAGAGGGTTGTGAGGAGTATGTATGACCTCACGTGGGAGTTTTAGTTATATCACCCTCCAAATTTCACTAGAGAGGGTGGAACTGAGGGATTTGAGTTTTGGATTGACTCCATTGAGACTATACTTGACCATTTATTGGGAGGGGTATCAAGTTGACTGCTTATATTCTATAAGGATCAGCACCAGTGGGATGTCCATGCTCGGACTATACAGGTTGATGGTATGTTATGGAAGGACATTTTGAGAAGTTATTGGAGCACTTCTATCCAGAGACACTGAGGTAGGAGAGAGCTACTAAGTTCATGAGGATGACTCATGGGAGTATGTCCGTGATGGACTATGATGGATGATTTACATAATTGAAATGATTTTCTCTAATATTGGAAGGGGATGAGATGACCACAATGAGGAATTTCTAGATGGATTTAAATGTGATATTAAGTCCCAGGTTAACCTCTTTTGGTTAAATAATTTTTTTGAAGTGGTGGATCAGGATCTCATTGCTGAGGGGAACCTAAGGGTGGATTCTAGTGAAGGACTAGCAGTTTCTACTGGATGATCAAGAGGTACATCTTTCGAGACCAAGAAGCATCACTACGAGGGTGTTAGCTAGGGGGATAGTAGGAAGAGTGGCCAGGGGGAATGACCAACCACACAAGACCTTACCCAGATCATATTTCACTAGTATGGTTGGCAGGTCCACTTTCATATACACACTCCCCGACCACTAGTAGAGTGCCGATCTTGTGGTAGGATGGAACATCTATAGAAGTTCTGTAGGAACCCATGAAATAAGGGTACTGATGGAAGATCTAGACCGAAATAGGTTGTGGGAAGGGGATCTTCTATACCATATCAATATGGTAGTTGGAGTTCTACAGGTCAGTGTGGTAGAGGTAGTGGACACAATGATTCTGGAAAGAGTGCATGTATCAGTAGAGTGGTGCAGCACAGGGGAATTAGGTTGCATTATAGGGAAGAGGGGAAAGACAGTTTCACACTATTCAACCTAATCTTGTGGATAGAGAGGCTAGACTATCGATAATTAGAGGTATTATTATTTTAGATTCTATGATAGCTAGTTATTTATTTGACATTAGAGCCTCTCATTCCTTTATTTCTGCACAACTTGTGAATGGTTTGAGCCTGGCAGTGGAGTTACTGAGTGGGGTGTTGATGATAGATACACCATTGGGAGTATGGTCTAGGGACATCTACTTATGAAAGGGATGTTCTCTTGAGGTTGGGGAGTATCTCTTTTTTGTGGTATCTTTACATCCTTGACATGTTAGGATTTAAACTAATTCTAGGTATGGTTTGGTTAGTAGGATACTGAACCCACATAGATTGTTACCTGAGGAGAGTGACCCTTACATCTCCTAAGGGTGACTGTTATATTCACCGTGGAGAGTGGGATATCCAAGCAGGTCATGTAGGTCCAGTTCACCAGTAACTAGGGGTTCTTACCTCCTAGGTTTCTAGTTTGTTTTTTGATTATGGGGGTTTAAAGTATGATTTATTTCAACCCATAGTGGAATAGTTTCAGGATGTATTTCATGAAGTCTTATCAGGGCGACCACCTGAGTGAGATGTTGAATTTATGATTGATCTCATGCCTGGGGAAGATTCAGTCTCTATTCCACCATACATAATGGAACTGATAGAGCTTCAAGAGCTCAAGACTCAACTGAAAGAGTTGGAGGATAAGGGATTTATCCATCCATGTACATCGTCTTGGGGTTCTCCAATGTTGTTTACAAATAAGGCTAATGGGGTTTTACACTTGTGTGTTGATTATTGGAAGTTGAACCAGATGATAGTGAAGAATAGGTATCCTATTCCATGTATTGATGGTCTATTTGACCATTTGAGAGGATCTTGTGTTTTCTTCAAGATTGACTTAAGATCGGGGTATCATTAGTTGAGATTCCATCTTTATGAGATACCAATGACCACTTTCAAAAGTAGGTATGGCCTATTTGAGTTCTTTGTAATGCCGTTTGGATTGAAAAATGCACCGGTAGAGTTTATAGACTTGATGAACAAAATCTTCAATCCATACATGGATCAGTATGTGGTAGTGTTTTTGGATGACATCTTGGTGTACTCCAAGAATCATGATGATCACACTACTAAAAATTGGGCTTATAGCCACAGATCTATAGCCATGGACAATAATGTTCATGGATATAACTCACTTATACCCACAACTGATTTTTTTTTCTCCGTGGTAGTAGCCCACTGCGCTATGAATTTTCCCCCCACCCTTGTGAATTTCCTCTTCCCCCCTAACTCTCATGATCCTTCTCCTCCTTACCCTCAAGATCCTCCTCCCCCTCCATTGCTTCTTCAACACGGCCACCCCACCTCCCCGTGGACGGTACTTCGATGACACCCCGACACAACATCCCCACCTCCTCATCCGATGCACCTCCGATGTAGACACCCCTACTCCCTATGATACTCCTCTAATGTGGCTCCAACACAGCTCTGATGCCGCTCTGATGACACGATCCCGATGATGCTCTGACACGGCTCCGTCCCGACCACCCCACCTCCTTGGACCCTCCTCCTTCAACTTGGCCACCCCCGAACGTTATCCTCGTGGTGAACCCACCTCCCAAAATTCTTATTTGAACCAAGGCCTACCCTCACCATCCTCCTCCTCCAGCAATTTCTTACTAACCCCTTCGATCAATAGTAAAACCATACTTTATATTGATAGAAAAATTCCCCATTCTGTGATTTATATTTCCAAATTTATGCTTGCTGCTCTTCTATTTAATTGCATCTGCATAACTGGTTATGATTTCCCCAATTTCCCCTATAAACTGATTTTTATTTTTCTATAATATGTGTTTAGTTAGACATTGAACCATATTTATTTGATGAACATATAATTTATTTCATGAACATAAAATTTTCTTACTCTTTATACTAGGTTAGACCGTGTCAAATGTACGAATTGGTTATATTTCACATTCTTCCATGTTTATATTTGTTTATATTTATGGAAGTTTATAGTGGTGACTAAAAATCACGTTCTTCATTCCCTTTTATTGAATTGTTTCAGCTTATATGGTAACATTTTTTAAAAATTATAGACCATAAAGCCCATCTAGTTTATATGTTAATTTTATTAAACAAATCAACATCCACATAAACCCATTATGATTCCCATCACAGTATCCCTCTCATCCTCTCTGCCTCCTCCACCTTCCGGACTCTTCCGAGCCTCCCCTTCCCACATCTGCATCCCCACCTCCTCCTCACCTCACTTAGTCACTGCATCTGTCTCTGCCTTTCAGCCTCCCCACCTCCCCGCCTCCCCCTTCCTATATTTGTAACCCCACATCCCAAGATATAAGGTTAGAATAATCAGGGTTTGTCTCTTCAAAAGATTAAGGAGTGGCATATTGTGTGCTTTTTCTATGGAGTTACATGGAATTACAAGTCCTTTTTCATGAAATATCCAAGGTATTTTCTTTTCTGGGTAGACTGTTCCCATATTCATAAGTTTTTTAAGTTGAATTATTATAAAGGGAAGTATTGGATTTAAATTGGTTTTGGGTGATTAGTGTGTTTTTGGATTTTTATGAGGTGTGTTTTAAGTTTATTATAATTATTTTGTGGATTGTAGTGAATTCATGATCTATGAAGTCTCTTTTGATTTATGTTTCTTTATGTTTAGGTGTGGGTGTACATTTGTAAACTGGTTTTTTCAATTTTGGTTTCATTAGGGTTTGAATATGAGATACCATTGGTCCAATGCTTCACTAACTAGAACCAATATGGACTTAGATAAGTTATGAACTTATCAATGATAATTTTTGTTTGTTGGTTCACTATAGGGTGATGTTTAGGGTAGAAGGTCCCAGTTTACCAATTGGTTGTAGTGAAAAAACATCTAAAGCCTATATTTTTTTGTACCAAGCCTTGTGTTGTTCTATTTATTCTATTTCTTTTAGTGAATCCTTATGATGGTTCTCATCTTGTGAATATGGCGTTCTTTTGAATTTTGTTCTCTTTGTGGTGTTTTAGATTGGTTTCTTGGATGACTATGGGTTTTCTGGGTTTTTGGTGGATATTGTGCTTCTTAAAGATTTATTTCTTTGAGGTGTGTGTCTCATATTTTATGCCATTTTATAATAATTACAAATTTTAGGATAACTAGGACAAATCTCTATATCCTTAGGTTTCTCCCTTCATAATTGCTATTGAATTATTATTGGGGATGTCACATGATCTTGTGTATTTAACTAATAAATTTAGAGAGTTTGGTTATATGTTATGATTTTATTATTTAAGACCATATATTTTCTATACCACACCAAAACCAAATTCTTTTGTAGGGTATTAATGAGGAATTTATTTTAGTAATTCCACTTCCACTAGATACTTTCCTAGGTAAGAAAGTGACATGGTTGGAATATTATAACACCTCATGTCAATGCAGTTATTTATAATAAATTATTTTTATTTATCAGGGCATTTTGTGAAAAATTCACTTTGATTTATAGATTTGGGATCTTTTTTATGTTTCATAGTTTTCTTAAAGTTGGTAGTAACTCTATGGAAACCATGAGAGTGGTGTTTCAGTTTTGATAAAGCAGTTTTACATGGTGGGAACTTGATTCTCTAAACCAGGCAATACTTTCCAAAAAAGTGTGTGGATCATTTTTTTCATAAGGGTTACCTGCATTGTTGGAATTTAGTGTGGAGTAACTATACAACCAAACCGTGTGATTCCTCTATGGGTGTCAACTTGAAACTTCACAATTAGTGCGTGATTTACCAAAATATATAGCCTAACCATGAAACATGCTCTATTTTGTTAAAACTTTAATTTCAATTATATATACTAAAGATTATCCCCCATTTTTCAACGCATCTGATCCACAACGATTCTCCCTTACGTGTATCCATCTCCCTCAACCTCCCCACACCCCCTCCTGACGTCCTTCCCCACACCCCCAACTCTCCTCCCCAAAACCCATCTCAGCATCCCCTCCTTGAGGTCGCCATCCCCAGCTCTACCTCTTCTGTATCCCTCTCCCTTCCTTCTCCCTCCCATCCTCCATCTAGCCTCCACCTCCACCTCCCTCTCTGACTCTGACTCTTCTCCATTCATCTCTTCCAGCCCCGAACATCGTCTCTCTCACGATACCCTACCATAATTTCAGTCCATTTTAATTGCCTTTGGATTCCCTCAGCCCTCAAACATCAACCCTTGATCACATCCAACCTCCAACGCTTTCAGCCTTTCCTGAATTATTCAGCTAACATCACATTTCATCACAACTACCAATTTCTCTCCCCACCTTCCTCAATTTTTTATCGCACGAACCCTAGCCTCCCCGGCCACCCTCACTGATGGACAATGTTCGAAAGTTCGATTCAACCTCCTCCGATCAAAATATACATACCACCTTGCGGGATCAACCTTTTTTGTTCAGATATTGTTGTGGTCACTCCTTGTTGTCAAATTATCCTTTATCTACTCCACTTCTCATTTTCATGCCCCTCCATTCATCCGCAATGATCGCTTCCCATCCTTCTTCCATAATTTCTTCTCCTCGCTCGATTTTTCATTCTAATCTCACCATCCATCTCCCCGTTGAATATTATTCAAACAAATATAAAAATTAGTACCCCCTGTGACATATATTTAATTTCTGATCCTGAAATTTTTACTGATTCACTATAGCTCTACTTTTTATGCATATACTACGTGTGCAATGTGAAACATGTCTATGTTTCAATGCACAATATAGACACTTAATTTTTAATATACATATGTTAAAAATTATTATTATGAATACGTTGTTATAATCCATATACTTAATATGGTCATCTATTATCTAACACATTATCATATGCAATATTAATCTCCAATGACTATCATTAAATCACTAATATTGCATATAGTATACGCTGCTATTGCATATATTGTATAAACTGTGTCAATATAAGCTTATTGGATTTTGTAACCATTTTATTTCCAACATGGAAGGAAATGAAATTATTAAATAACTTTATTATTTCATTCTCAAATTTGGTTAATTTGATGAATTTTTAATGTGTTAAACCAAGAATAATGGTTTGTGGTTAAAGACATATTTTCTAGAAACCAATAAATGAAACATTTGAACTAAATGATAGTTTAAAAACATTTAGATTTTTTTAATGTTATAATTTCTTTTGATAACTAGATAAGTTTATGATGAAAAGACCAAGGTGGATTAAGAGACCCTATGAAATTGAAATATTATGGTTTTTATCACCTAAAATTTATGGAAAATAACAATTTGGTAAATATCATCGAAAAGGTAATATGTGATTGTAAGAGTTTTAGATTCACTTTTATGGTCAAGGATGCTCATATCGCTGCTATCTTTTCACTTCAAAATGTACTATTTTTATCTTGTCATAACTTCTTGGTTGATGATGCATTTTGTAACTTCTTAATAGTATTTAATTGTGTTTTTATATAGATCTTGTTAAGCTATGTAAAAAAAGTGTTTAGAAGTTATCCTGGATATATCAATTTTCATTTGTCCTAATAATTTATATTGTAGGAAAAAAGTCCAATATTTTCTCAGTGATGATTTCAAAAAATTCTATTTTGGATCCCATTTATGCTCGAATTCAGGTCAGTAGTTTGGTTTGTTATTCAATGTTTGTTTTCATTTTTTAATTTTCATTTTTCATTTGGTGATGTTTTCTTACCTTTCCTTGAATATTGTTCATTTTATGCCATCTGTAACTACAATAGCCTGTAATTTTTTATATTATTTGTTTAATTTAAATCGGTGACACATGTAACACTTCAGATGAATAGTTATCTTATCACATCATCAAAAATCATTTAAACATAACCCATGGTGTTACAGATCTTACCCAGTTTTTCATCATTTTTAATGCTGAAAAATAATCTATCTTCGTGCTCTAATCAAACCATGTGTCCTTTCCAGACATCATCCTCTATGGATAACTCCCCCAGGAATCATTTTTTCTTATATATGTTACTCCTTCAATATGTGGTTTTTGAAAACTGGAGGATAAGACTATATATGCTGGATGAGATCTCATACATTCCTCGGTATTTCATAGATAGAGAGGCCAACATCACAAACAGAATGCACACGAGGTTTACCACTTCTTGGAACCATGTACATGCTAACTTCTTTAAATCATAAAATATAAAAAAAGGTAATGTATGAGTAACTAATTAAGTGATGAAATTGTTGACTCTTGCGTATTTATATAAAACACAAAATTACACAGTATATTTACTTATGTTTTCTAATATAAATTTATTTCTTACACATTTACTAAGGCTTATCATCTATTTTCCCTTTTATTTATTCTCTTTATTACTTTATTTACTATTATGAATGATGTGTAATATTGGGGAAGAAACAAGAGGATAAAAATAGTTTTACAAGATGAACAATTATTTCTTTTATATATCTCATTAAAACTATACATTAATTGAGTCAAATGAATTCATCTTCCAATTGGTTATTATTTGAATTCAGGTTAGAAAACTGCAGGGTCAGGGGTGGGGTAGTGGGGGTGCAGGTGTGTGTGTGTGGGGGGGGGGGGGTGGGGGGGGGGAAGTGGTGGGGGAGTGTGGTGGTGGTGGGGGGGGGGGGGTGTAGGTGGGGGGCAGGGGTTCAGGTGTGGGTGGGGGGAAGGAGGATGCAGGTGTGTGGTGGTGGGGTGAAAGGTGGGTGTGGGAGTACAGGTTGGGGGGTGCTAGGGGCTGGGTGGAGGGGGGGGGAGTGTGCAGTGATGAGGGGGTGGGCAGGGGGGTGTCCAGGAGGGGGGGGGGGTGTAATAGAGGGATGGGTGGGGGTGGGGGTGGGGGGTCCATGAGGGATGAAGGTGTCCAGGAGGGGGGTGGGAGGGGGGCTGTACAGGAGGGAGGGGGGAAGGGGGATGCAGGAGTGTATGTGTGTGTGTGTGTGGGGGGGGGGGGTGCATAGTGGGTGGGGGGAGTGTAGGTTGGTGAGGTGCTAAGGGGTATGGGTGGGGGGGAGTGAAAGGGGGTGTGAATTGAGGAGGGGGTGGGAAGGGGGTGTCCAGAAGGGGGGGGGGACTGTGCAAGGGGGTGTGCATTGAGGAGGGGGTGGGCAGGGGGGTGTCCAAAAGGGGGGGGGTGTCCAGGAGGGGGGTATCCAGGAGGGGGGTGTCCAGGAGGGGGGGTGTCATGGGGGGAGGGGGCTTTCCAGGTGGGGGGTGTACTAGAGGGGGGGTGGGGGGGGGGGGGGTCCAGGATGGATGGAGGTGCCTAGGAGGGTGGGGGTGGGCTGTTTGGCAGGGGGGGTGTCCAGGAGGGTGGGGGTTGGGGGGTGGGGTTCAGGAGGGATTGCATGTTGCATGTGCTTCGTCGAAACCCAGTTCTTATGCCACAAAATCTTCCCAAAACTTATGGGAATTTAGTTTATTTACATGTTGTTTATGTGAAAAAGGTTAGACATCCTCAGGTTGGGTTTGGTTAAAGCAATCTTGTAAATAGTTACAACAATATTTTAATTTTTTTCAGGTGCAAGGGGGGAGGGGAGTGGGGGGGGGGGGTGGGGCAAGGGGTGCAAGGGGGAAGTGGGGGGAGGGAAAAATAGTAGGGGGTGGGGGGAGGGGGTAGGGGTGGTCTTCAGGGTAGGGGGTGCAGGGGTGGGGTAGGGTATGGGGGAGGGGGTGGGGGAGGGGTGTGCTAGGGGGTGTGGGATGGGGGTGCAAGTGGGGCAGTGGGGGGAGGGAAAACTGGCAGGGGGTGGGGGAGGGTGCAGGAGGCAGGGGGTCTGTTCGGGGGGGGGGGGGGTCTGTCCAGGGCCTGGGGGTGTCTAGGGTCTCAGGGGGTGTTAGTACAGGGTCCGTGTGGGGGGGTGTCCAGGGTCTTGGGGGGGGGGGTGTCCAGGGTCTGTCCATGGGGGGTGTCCATGGTCTGGGGGGTTTGTCCAGGGTCTGGAGGGGGGGGGGGGGGTCTTTCTAGGACCTGGGGGGTGTACAGGGTGTAGGAGGGGTTTGTCTAGGGTCTGGGGGGGGGGGTGTCCAGGGTCTAGGGGGTGTCTGTCCAGAGTCTGTCTGGGGGGTGTCTAGGGTCTCTCCTGGGGGGGTCTGTCCAGGGTCTGGGGGGGGGGTGTCCAGGGTCTGGGGGGTGTCTAGGGTCTATCTGGAGGGGGGTGTCTAGGGTTTGGGAGGGTGTCCAGGGTCTGGGGGAAGCGGTGTCCAGGGTCTGTCCAGAAGGGGGGGGGGTATCCAGGGGATGGGGTTTGAAGGGGGTGGGGGTGTTTTTTATACAATGGGAAAACCTATAACCACAATTTCAGACTGTGTCTATAAATCTATATCAACAGTTTGAAACTATGGCTATAACCCGGGGGTGTTTTTTTATGCAATGGGAAACACTATAGCCGCGGTTAGAAACCATGGCTATAGCCCTGTGTGCCTTAAACTGCTGCCAGGGTTTCAAACCATGACTTTAGGTATTTAGCCATGGTTTGAACCGTGGCTATAGACCTATAGCCACAGTTTGAGGCTGTTTCTATAGGTCATTCCCCATAGCCACGCCAATGCCATCCACAGTTCATAAAACTATGGCTATAACCTATAGCCACAGTTTAAAACTATGGCTATAGCCTAAATTTCCAGTAGTGTCATGAACAACACCTTGACATCATCCTGAGTACATTGAGATAACATCGTCTACACGCCAAGATATCTAAGTGTCAGTTCTGGTTTGATCAGGCACACTTTTGGGGTCATGACATCTTGGAGGAAGGTGTTTCGGTAGATAAGGTTCAAAAAATTGTTTCTTGGGTGAATCCCAAGAATGTTTTTGATATCTATAGCGTTTTGGGGTTAGCCGAATATTATCGAATATTGATTCAGCACTTTTCCCATTTGTTAGTTCCACATTTGGGCTTGACCAAGAAGGGGTAAAGTTTTAATGGTCCGAAGAATGCGAGAATGACTTATAGGAGTTGAAGAAGCATTTAAAATCAACACCTATCTTGATTCTACCTGATCTAGGTGAGGAGTATACGATGTTTTGTGATGCTTTTAGAATTTAAATTAGAGAAGTGTTGATATAGGGAGATCGAGATGTGGCGTATGGGTCTCAGTAGTTGAGTCCACATGAACATAACTACCATACATATGACCTCAAGTTGGTAGTAGTAGTTTATGCTTTGAAGTATTAGTGACATTATCTATTGGGTGATAAGTTTACTATTTATACTGATCATAAGAGATTAACGTATATATTCTCTCAATGATAATTGAATTTCTAATAGTAGAAGTTACCAAATTCTCAGGTGCGGAGTCAAGATGATTCTTACTCATCACCTTTACATTTATGCATTTTTGGTATTAGACAAATTCTCAGCATTTCTTCAATTAAACTCATACGTATTATCCAATGGAGGAAATTTTCCAAATTTATCACCAGATGCTTAAAACGACTCATTCACATGTTAGGGCCTTTGAAAAATGATCCTTACACATTTTAGGACTTGACCAAATTTTATCCTCAACTACTCAAAACAATCCATACATATGAGAAAAAATAACTCATACACACATGTTGTGCACTTATCCTGAAATTAAACAAAAACACAAATTAAGTGTATGAATTGTCTAATAAATCTAGAATATGAATAAAGCAATTAAAAAACAATAATTAATCCAATTTCATAATAAATCCCAAAATATTCCCCAAAAATAGAAATGATACAGTTTCCCTCAAAATGAAAAAATGTTGGGGATTAAATCATTAATATAAAAAATAAAAGCAATGAAAATATAACTTCTCTCAATTCCCCCACACTTAAGCCTTATACTCCTGGACAAGTGAACATCAAAATATCATCAAATTTAGATTCAAAACACTAGCTAATATGAGTTCCTATTTGAAAATTGTGTTACTCAAACTTATAATTCTACGTCAATGTCCTTAATTCTATTTCCTCTATTAGGTACATTTTTCCCATTTCCACTTCATCCTCCCATGAACATAAATACCTACCTCACTAGAATCATTTCTCTCATATACCTTCAACAACTTTGATCTTATATTTTTTTATGTTCAAATTATACTCATAGTTTTTATTTTGAAGGTAGAGAGAGATTCTTTGAAATTTATACTATGGTGTGAACTTCCCAGCCCAACTTTTGAAGGATATTTTACCTTCTGTCTTCTCATACTTGATGTTTTTCCTTATTTTTTTCTCCATAATTTCTCTTATATGGGCTCATTTACATGATTTTATCTTTTAAAATATTCTCAAAAATAGATTCAGTTAATGAAACTTCAAAACATCTTCTTGGCATTATATTTTCTTCCCAAAGTAGTCTCAATTAATATAACACCCCCAATGAAACACCTTCCAACACACTTGAGTTCAACCATGTTCATGAAATTACTTCTAGATCATGTTTAATAGGGATTTCATGTTTATAATGTGGTTTCATAACAAGTTTTTTCATAGATACTATGTGATAGAAAATTTTAGAATTAAAGGGTAGGTCAAAATAAGGGTTTTAATTGTATAAAAGGGGATTTTAAAACAAAAAATAATGCCTCAATTATATCCAACAAAATTACCTTGAAACATTAAGGTTTTAATAGAAAAAACAAAAAATTCTAGTTAATAAATTATGATTTAGATCACTCAAGAAGTGATTTTTTCTGAGAAGGATATAAAAAAGTCTAGAAGCCTTAGAGGTAAGTGATTTTAAAATTGGTCAATAATTCATGGAATGTGATTCAAAAATCAGTAGTAATTCCATGAATTCCTTAAAATTTTGAATCTTAAACAACATACATTTCAATATTCATCTAAGATAATTTCCATGGGTTAAATCAATACACACACACAAAAAAAAAATGAACAAAAACTAAATAAAAACCACAAAAATGAAAAAGAATACACATGTCATCATAATTTAACAAAAGACCCCCACACTTATTTTGGGAAATGTGTCCATTGTTCAATAATTAAATTAAAAATTTAAATTAGTAATTATAATCACAACACAAAAAATGATAAGGACACAACCTCTCTTCAATTGTATCTAGCGTCTTGAAGAAGAATCTCCTCCCACATATACTCTTGATCATTCTCTTTAAACATATCTATGTCCATTGTAAAGGTACAGGGAACACAGTAGAAGCCTCAAAAATTGGATTTTAGTTTTTTCACATTGGCGAATGACATGAACTCATTTAATTAGATTAATTGATACTTGGTATAATCCGAGGATCTCATATGAAGAGTTTTAAACACAAAAATAAACACCATACATACTTGGTTAGATAAAAAACTGCAATCGATGTATGATCATCATTGGTGATCAATTCTTGAAGAATCTGAATTAAAATTCCACTATATTGTCAACATGTGCTTTAGCAATCTATGGGAGCATCAACTATCGAAATCTGGGTGCTAGCATAGAGATCTGACAATGACTTCGACGCTCTGATGATCACCACATCACTTTGCATGTGATGCATGAGAGAGTGCTCAATCTAAGCTCCTAGGTCAAGAGACTCTCTCTCTAGAATGTAGAAGAGATAATACTAGAGAGAGTTCTAGAGAATAATCATTGGTGTGAACCTATCCTCTTCTATATATAGTGTTTAATAATTTACCATAAAATTTCACCTTGGCCCCTGAATAATTTTACACACTATAAATAATATTATGATTACTGTACTGACTCAAAAATATTGTTATTATTTTCTTGTAATATAATAAATATATTACATGATAATACCCGATCTATTAACTCTACTCATCGTTATGAAAAATATTAAATGAATCTTGAATATTTCAAACTAATATTCATTCAAATAATATTTTCATGTATTTACTTTAAAACTTGTAAATACATTTAATAAATAAATTCAATGCCAATTATTCTTAACTTGAATAATATGAATTTATTTATCATTTTGGTGACCGTATCACCTTGAAAAAATCTTGGACCCCAACAGTGGGTCCACCATGTCCAATATACCTATTCAACTGAATAGGGAAGATTCTTGAAAATACAGTTGTGTGTGACCCTCTAGGTCCTTATCTCGATAGTAATGAATACTATTTACAAAACAAGAGAAAGATCAAGTAACCCATCATGACCCTTAAAGAGATAAGGAGAGTCAAAGTAACAACAACCAACCTATAAACACATACTGTGTAATATAATCAGTTTTTATTTAATGTCACATAAAGCAGGATGCACACCCGTGTCATTGTCATTTTCTTGCTTTATTATTTGTTGATATAACTGGATGGATTTACCTTTGACTTCCATGTCCATGGTCTTATAAAGGTACTACCAACTTGATCAATGAGACCTGAGATATAAACTTCCTTAACCTAGAAGTGAAAAATCATTTCCTAGACATTCAACTAATGTCATACCACCAATGACACACCCAACACAATCTACCTCACCATGATTTCATTATCATGTTTTTTTACTTTCCAAAGTACACTATAAAATGGAATACATTGGCACTGATCTCAAGTTAGGATAACATTACACATGTCCGTAGATAGTAACAACCAATGAAACTGAAAACATGTGGTGTTCCTATTGGAAGGTCTGTTCTAATGATCTCACTACTAGAGATCACCAAGTGAAAACTTCATGAGAAGAAGTCTCAATGATTATGATCCCTCAACACCTGATATTCAAACATCTATTGTGTCCAATCAGTATGATGTATCTAAACCATATGACATATGTTTAAGATTAATGTCATAGTATCTCTATGTTCTCATTATAGTTTTGGATCTACTATAACCTTTTGATATAATAGTTAATCTATATAAATTACCATTAAATAGTGGAAGAAGAAATATCTACACTATAACGGTAAGTATACATCATGTATATTAGATTGTATACACAATATGGTAATCAAAATAATTGTTCAAGTTGGGTCTAGGGAACCCACTATTAAAACACTCCCACTTAAATTAGAGCTATATTTCTAGCCATCCTAAGATCATGTTTCTATTGAGTAACAAATTTAGTATCTTGGTCTTCCATGTTTCCACCATGTGGCATTTTTGCTATATGTGACCTCTCCCCCTTGAGTAAAAATTCTCAAGAGATGATATCCTCGAGTATATCCCTTTTATCCCATATCATAACTTGACATCTTGACTAGTAATAATATCATAATTTACATTATGATAATACTTTACTTACTAGGTGCGATTCCAAGAACTAGAACAAACCATTTCATTTAACTACTTCTTAGCTACTTTAGAAGTTGAAACATACTCGATATTTATAGGTATGTCTACCACTAGATTATATGATCTTATATCGCTCATCACGTTTATCCTTACTATGATATTAGATGACATGGATCTAAGGAAGGATAGTTTTTCCCCTAAAAACTAGTGTCCTTTCTTCTCCACATCCTAGGTATATTTCTTTTGTACTTTTCAAATTACAATTAAATAGTTCTAACTACTTTCCTTACAGTGCTCCAAGATATAATTAACATCCGCGTACTATAAAGTTTATCCTAACAATATCAATTTTGTACATATCATGGAAGACATGATTGATCAATCGCTTAAGATAATGAAACTTAACTCACCACAGTAATCTCCTCCCATGTACTGGACATATCAACCTCGAGAGATATATTCCAAGTGACACTAGAAACAATTATACCATTGAATTGTTTCAACTTGTATTTTTGAATACAATGTCACTATATGTAAGATTTATTAGGTCCAATAAACCATTATATCCACCTCAGAAGATCCTATTCCCTAGAACTTAGGTTTCTAATTTAAGTCCATCACTGGAGAATTACTTTTATCCGGGGTTTAACTAACTGTAATACCAATAACTATTTTCCATATGTTGTCAAACATATTTTACTTGAAAACAATGACACTCTCAATAACCACTGGTAGACACATGGAAAAAAATTTATTCCAAATTTATATTCTATGATCCCTTTTCTTACTTCAATTCTAAACAAGATTTTAGTAACTTTCAACCATTATTAGAATTTTTTGATGTGACCATCCCTTTCTGGTTGCATCGTATAGACACCTTCCATGATTGGTGTTCATGAAATCCAATTCTCAATATAATGATTATAGAAATTAGCTATGAAAAGTAAAATTTTAATGAATTTAGGGACAATGACTTGGTATAACCAATGGAGCCTTATTGGTACTATTCTTGTACCATCCATGTATAATCTCACTTGAATACCTAAAATAATATTCAATTTAAAAACCCCCTTTGCACTTTTATACATGGAATCCATTATTGAATTTTAATTGATCTTTCCAATATTAGCTAATTACCACATACTGCTTACTTGTAGGAAATATTATTCTCAATGAATAATTTATCACCATCCATGGTGAATAAAAAACAATTACTATGGTTTTAACCTTCCTATGCAGTATGTGTCTCTGGAACATTCATGTTCCGCATAAACTCGTGGAAACAGTTCCTATGCCAACTATTTTGGCATCTCCGACATTGACTAAACCCAAGTTAATCTGGATCCCACTATCTCAAAAGATACATGCACCCTTTTATAGAAATTTAGTATATCACTTGAATACCACTTTTTCTTAGGGATTTATATAATATCTTAAGCAACAGTTAGGATAATTACTTAGATGCAAATTGTGTTTTACTTGATGAAAATTTGTTTATATCCTAACAAACTCTTTGCATCCAAATACACATCCTTATGACATAATGTATTTCCATCATAATACTACTATCATGATATCCATTAGTCATTATAGTTGGAATATGGTTATGGAATATCACCATTATTTTCAAATCACGTCATGAAATATAATGGAAGTTTCTATAACGTGAAAAATTGATTCTCCTTACATCCTGTATCTGATGTATAAAATGTGAATTTAGGAATTAATCTAAGCTACATTTTATTGATCAATGTTAACATGTAAGACTATCATTGATACTACTCAATAACATCAATTCCGTGATGTAGATAAAGTAATGTGCATTTAGGAATTTCTCCATGCTAAATTATATTGATCGATGATTACTTGGTTAAGATATTATTCAGCATGCCGACCCAAAGCAACTCATATCTTCTAACAATGAAAATATCATACTTTACATTACCATTCCTTAATGACTTAAAGTAATCTTATGAAGTATATATACCTCTAGCTTACTCTTGTAATAGTTCACGCTTCCTAGCGGAACTAATTTCGAAAGCTTTATGACATACCTTTATATCTAAATGTTTATTTGTCCAAACTAAAGATATTGATAACACCAAAGGTGTTTTTACTTACTGAGCCTAAATACCAAATTGGGTATATTCTTGAAGTCCACTCTTAGTCTTACTTGACAAAGAATAATCTTTCTACAACTGGGTATAAACGTATTAGTTTTTATATTCATCACTTTTTTCCTATGATTCAAGTATTACTGAACTATTGATTGATAATGAGATACCACAAACAACATTCATTCCTGAACTTAGAATAATATCTCTTTATATCCAAATGATACATGAGATAAATGTATTTGGTTATAATCAATAATAGTTTTACAAGAATCATTTAATTGGAAATAAGAAGTTACATGTTTCTCACCGCTGACTTAGGAATCACCTTTCTTAGACACTTAGAGAATACACCTTCCTTCTTGTAACATTTATATACTCAATTGGTTACCATATTTAAATTAACACATGTGAAATGCATACTGTATTTAATACCCAAGAAGTAAGATTGAAACATTACTTTTATATTTATGAATACACCCAAAGAAGAAGTGGTAACTTTCTTCCTTAATTCAGTTTTTCATGTTTAACTTCTATAAAATTTATTTCATGATATGAAATGAAAATAACCTCATGTTAATACCTCTTTTATTGAAGGAAATTGAAAATGTGCCTTTGGCGTTACTTTCAAATGTAATTTTCAGGTTTCCTTTCAATTTGTTTTCCATAATAATTAAAATTAAACTATATTTTATATTCTTATTAACTTATAGAACCTTACCTAAATGGTAATGAAGCATTTAATCCAAACTTTTTGTTTTTTTACCTAAAACGAGACTAGAGTAAATGGATAAAAATGATATGATAAAGGGATACATTGAAAGATCTTGATCCATCATTCAATTAACACATGACCAATGTAATCATCACCTTATTCATATCTTGCTTCACTTTTTCTTATAAAACTACTCCATGATGTGACTAAATGTTATATCATCGATGTACAATGTAGTGACCACAAATAACATTGGATTTTCATTATTACATAATGAAAAAATGATCATATTCACTGTACATTAGTCTCCTGTAAACAATTTTTACACCATCGCTTCCTAAGGTAGTTTAAAAGGTATTGGGGATACTGGCACCTTGAATTTCGTATATCATAGTACTATGTACAAGCGTTCATACTATTCTTGGATACTCGTGCCAGTGTAGACATTTACTTTTTCCATTATTTATCGTAGTATTTCTTATGGTATAAATTTACATTTTATACAAAAATAATATTCTAGAAGATTAGTACTTTTTATCATGATTACCAGTTTAGACATTATGATAAATTAATTACATCATTAAATGTCTCCCACTATTTTATCGAATTCTAGGAGCCCTTTGTGCTAGAATCAGAATAATTTTTCACTTGAGTATTCTAGTGGAAGGTATCCCTAAACCTACCCCCATAGTTTACAAGATTTGGCGACGCCACTACTTTGAGGGTTCAAGGTAGGTGTTTGGCTGGCCAACCACATTAACTCGTAGTTCCTTGATCTATTGAGTGAAGTACCAACTTCTAAAATCGTAACTTGATTTACTCGATGTTTGACACTAAGATGATAGTAAGTTAGCTTTGGCTAATACTTACTATCACTTCAGTTAAGTCAACCCACCACTATCATAATAATTCCTTGGTATTAAGAGGAACCCTCATCTTTAGCATGAAGAGAACCCCAAACACCTAGTTTTTTCCAAATTTGAATGATGGAAGGCAATTATGACTTAATATTTCCTTGTGGGTTTTATTGTTTTTATATGAAAAAAGAAATAATTTTCTATCTTCTAGGAATATATTATGTGATCACACTCACAACCGACCATGTAATAAATAGAAAAAATTTCACCGCATCACATGTTCATTTTATCTGTGCATGCTTGTTTATCATTATATGTGATCGCACGTAAACTACACGTTCACAAAATAATAAACCATGAAAAAATAAAATGATGAACTGATCATGAGTCTATTCTAATGGTTAATACATTTAGTGAATAATGGATCAACCTTGACCTTAGGGAATATAACTTGAGTCGTGTTGTTTGTGACTCGAGTTGCAGCACCTATCCATCCAATGCATCAAGCTCTTGTCTGGCGCGTCACCATAACATGGCACAAAGTGCATCTCTGATCGTCTCGTCATTATACAATAATACTCGATCACATGTGAGGGTAACTAGGAAGTATAAAATATAACCTTGAAATGGACACACATTCCATTATACATATAATGACGCAAACGATTCAAAGATCACCATTTATTTAAACTACTAATTTCAAACCATGCAATAATTAAATAAATAAAATATGCTCCAAACATGCATTGTTCAGTCTAAGGGATCATGATTAGTCTAATACTCTTTAACTTGTGTATTTAAATTAAATACAAAAAGAAAAATTAAACTTGCACTAAATAATTTCAAAGATCATTTTATTGAATGAAAAAATCAATTTAATTTTTAATTCAATAATTTTTGTTATCCGATCCGGGTATTAATTTAATTTTAAAAGAAAAAATTAATTTAATAAATTAGTTTGATTTAACATTTAATTAAATTAATTTAAATTACAGAAATTAAAATTAAATTTTAAATCAAAAATTAATATTTAATTAATTTAATTTAGAACTAAAATTAAATTAATTAATTTTTGATCATATAAAAATTAACTCCACCTCAAAAACCCATGGCAGGGCCTGCACGCATTGGGAAGAACCCTTGTAGAACCATTACGGGTAGTGAAGACCACGTTCAGGGGTGTTCGGGGCCAGATAGGTCCTCCTAGACCCGTTCCGGGTCAAGCAGACCCACCGATTCTGATGCCCATTTTGGGGTGGATCCAGTATAGGAGAGAGTGCCTTAGTGATGCTAGCATTGAATGGGATGGTCCAACCGAGTAGTTCATGTCGCGATGGAGGTAGTCAGCAGAGTAGATCCTCCTCCATCACCATAGGCCATAACTTTATAGAATACCATAGGAGCACCCAGTATGAACTGCAAGTGGTAAAAATGGATCTCGGTAGTGGTGAGGCTAGGTGTGGCGAACTAGCTCAAAATCACCCGATCTAGGCTATTTGACCTCACAATAGCCAAATCTAGCTTGCATCCTGCTGAAGAAGGTGATATCCGGTCAGGTGGGATAGAGGCTGAAGGGAGCTTCACCAATGGAAGAGGGTGACGGGATCCGATGACCGCTGCTGTGTGGTGCCTTGGCGCGGCGAAGAGGGGCACGCTGACTTCAGCAGTAGAGGAGGGAGACTGTCTGGATATGATGACATGGGATGGAGTAGTGGCTCGAGGCAATGACTGGTCCAGGTGGTGGTACATCAGTTGCTACAGGGAGGGGAGAGGCATATGGTTCGGGGTGGCTGTGCACCTGAAGGAGAAGGTGAGCGGGTGACCAGATTCACTAGATGGGAGAGCGGTGTGCCATACTGGGAGGAGGGAAGTGGACCATGAGGCCAAAGTGGGTGGTTTCAGAAGGAGGATAAACAAGGGTACCCGTCGGTGGTGGGAGTGAGGGGAGTCCATGGGTGGAGTCAGACCAAGGGGACCTCCCCTTTACTTTAGTTTTTTTTCTTTCTCTCAGCTAGTTAAGCTGACACCCACTGCCCCCTCCTTTTTTTAAAAAGTTTCATTTTTTTTGTTTTATTGAAGGAATAGTGAAAGAATCCTCACCCACCACCATGTGGAAAAATATCAAATTGAGATTTTATTTATTTATTTATTTTTTAAATAATTCCAAAAATTATGTGTTATAATCCTCACCAGACAGATCTTCCAATTTCGGCCACCAAAAATCTGGTCGGTGATCAGATTCACCAAAAACTGGCTTTAAGAAAACTTAATATATATATATATATATATATAATGTTTTCATCATAATTAATCTATAAATTTAGTTTTCAATCTGTATTTAAAACTTCGGATGACCATAACATAGTCATGTGAGGTCAGATTGGATATCCGTCTACAACATTGGGATTGAAACGACACCCTCTATTAAAATTAATGAAAATTAATGAAAATTTAATTATTGTTTGACCTAAAACCATCATTAATCTCTTTGATATCAATTTAAGGTATTAGTCATGTAGTGGAATCCCTAATAATGGGATTTTTAATTTTTTCTCACCGATGAATGACATGAACTCATCAACGTTGGTGAATCACTACCCGATATAAGTTGAGAGGATCTCATGTGAAGTGTTTTAAGTAAAAAAATAAACACAAAACATACCTGGTTAGATCTAAATCCATGCTCGATGTATGATCATCATTGATGATCACTTCTCTAATAATATTAATATTAATTCATCTATATCTTCCACACGTGATTCAGGAATCTATGGGAGCACTGATCGTCAAAATCTAGGTGCTAGTGTGGAGATCTGATGACTCCTTTGATGCTCCGATGATCACCGAATCACCTCGCTTGTGATACACAAGAGAGTTATCAATTAGAGATCCTAGGTCTAGAGCCTCTCTATAGAATGAAATAGAGAGAAGAGGAGAGAGAGAGTAAATGAATAGTCATTGATCAGAACCTCTCCTCTTCTATTTATAATGTTTAATAAATTACTCAGAAATTCCACCCTGGACCCTGAATAATTTCACACAATATAAATAATATTATGACTACTATATTGAGTCATAAATATTATTATCACTTTCCTGTAATATCATAAATATATTACATGATAATAACCAAGATATTAACTTGACTCTTTATTCCCAAAAATATTAAATGAACATTGAATATTTCAAACTAATATTCATTCAAATAATATTTTCATGTATTTAATTTAAAACTTATAAATACATTTAATAAATAAATTCAATTCTAATTATTCTTAACTTGAATAATATGAATTTATTTATTGGTTTGGTGATCGATCTTCTTGGACAAATCTCGGACCCCAATGGTGGGGCCATCCATGTCCAATATACATATTCAACTGAGTAAGGAAGATTCATGAAAATGCTATTCTGTGTGAACCTCTAGGTCCTTATCTCGATTGTAGAAAATAAAATTCATAGACCAAGAACAGGATCTAACAACCCATCATTCCCCCTAATGAGATAATGATAGTCAAAGAAATTACAACCAACCTACCAACATGTACCATGTAATACAATCTCTTTGACATTAATATCTCATAAAGCATGATGCATACCTGTGTCATCACCCTTTTCTTGATTTATTATTTTTTGATCTAATAGGATGGATTTACCTTTGAATTCCATGGATACGGTCTTATAAAGGTACTACCAACCTGATCAATGAGGCTCGAGATATATAACTTCCTTAACCTAGAAGTGAAAAATCCTTTCTTGACCATTCAACTAATTCCATACCACCAAAGATGCACCCCAAAAGCTACCTCACCATAATTTCATTATCATGGATTTTTCCTTGCATCAAAGTATGCGATCAAATGGAATACATTGGTAATGATATCAAGTCAGGAGACCATTACACATGTCTGCAGATAGGAACAACCAATGACACCCAAAACATGTGGTGTTTCTATTGGCGAGTCTATCCTCATGATCTCACTACTAGAGATCACCTAGTGAAAAGTTAATGAGAATAAGTCTCAATGCTTATGATCCCCCAAAACCTAATATTCAAATATCTACTATTTCAAGTCAGTATGATGTATCTAGACCATATGACCTATGTTTAATATTAATGTCATAATATCTCAAGGTTCTCATTATATCCTGGGATTTTCTATAACCTTTTAATATTACAATTAGTCTATGGAAATTGGCATAAAATAGTGGACATAGAAATATCTACACTATAATGGTAAGTATAAATCATGCATATTAGGCTGTATAAATGATAAGATAATCAAAATTACAGTTCAAGTTGGGTCTAGGGCACCCACTTTTACAACACATTTAATGTACATTGTACATTTTTTCCTAGTTCTTTAATCTATATGACACCAAAAGGAAAAATTGTAATAATAAAAGGTCCACATCATTTGGAATGAAATTTACTTGAAAAAAACTTGATTATGGAATAAAAAACATCACTTTATCTTTTTATATGAAATCCTTTTCAAGGATCAATTCATTATGAGAAGTTTTGGCTTTCTTAATATAAATACTGAAATTTTCATAACAATTATTTTTGATTTCTTCCAATTGTTACTAATAATTTTTTTTCTTTTCCAAATTTAAAAAAATTCAAGTTAAAAATCTTGAAAACCTAAAAATCATTATGTTCTAACTAAATAGGTAAATTAAAAGTTCTATAATACAATAGACTAGAATTTTACCTTCCAATTAGAGTTTTAAAATCACTTCTATAAGACCTAAGAACATTATCCACTCTCAAAATACAATCCTTCTTGTATGGGTGTGAAATTTTCTCATGTATGTGTTTGATCTATCCATTTGAAGCCTTATCTATTTAATGTTTTTAAGGGTGATAAGATGTATAATCCATGTGATGAACTCTATATTTTCTCAAAACAACTTATAAATCCCTATTATAAAACTGTGTGTCCTGAACAGTGATGATAATCCTTGAAATCCCAAATCTATAAAATATGCTAGATGTCACAATTTAGAAACCAATTTGGCACCATCAATTCTAGTGGATATGGTTTCTACCCACTTGGAAATATAGTCAACAATAAGTAAAATGTAAATATATATAAAAAATTAGTAAATGGGTTCATGAAATCCATACCCCAAACATCAAATAAATCACAAAATATATTGGGTTGTTGTGAAATGTCATTTCTTATAGAAATATTTCCTTTAAAATGGAAGGTTTTAAAATCTCTTAAAAATTAAAAAGAATCCTTGAAAATTTTAGGCTAAAATAAACCTAATCCAAGATCTTTTCTAGCTATTATTTTTGGTCTAAAGTGTCCACCACAACTCAAAGTATGGTAAAATTTATGAAATGATTGTATTTCAGAGCCTGAGATAAATGTAAAACCCTAAAATCTTCTGGAGATATATTAGGATCATTTATAAGTACTATTTTTCCTTGTGTTGAGTACTTTTCATTTGGTTTTTACCTTGGGGTGTGTTTGGTTGAAAGTTTGAGAAAAATTGAAGAAAGGGGGAAGTGCATGGTTGGATCACAATTTTCCCTAATCGTTTGCCTTGGCCCAGCAAACGGCACAACCTTGGATAGAGAGGGTTTGCACGGATGGCACATGGTTTTCCAAACCATTCACCCTAAAAGGTGAAACTATGCACCCCTCTAGAAGAGTCGCATGATTAAGGTGCACAGTTAGGGGAAACCATGCACCCTCAACAGTAAACCATGTGTACGAGATTTTAATCCCCCAAAATTAGATTTAAATTTTTTTCGGTCCCCCATTTTAAACCTCATTCAGCCCTAACTTGAACCCTAAACCCTTTTCATGATTTTGGAGCCTCCTAGATAGATTCCAAGCCATTTTGACCTTCGTTATTCATGATCTAAATCCCAGATTGAAGATATGCACCCCTCCCTGTTTAATATCCAGATCTCATTCTACATCATTATTCTGCTCAAATTAGGGATTTCCATTGGGAAATCACTCATCAATAAATTGAGGCAGGTGGTCTATTATTCAAATCACATATTCATGATTTTAATTACATTTATGTAATTGTATAATTTATAGAGTTTTATTAGAAACTGAATTTACGAATTGAATTCTTTAATTTAGTGAATTAATTAATTAAGGAATTGGTATTTTGGGATAATTAATTGTTGAGTTAATTATCAGAATATTAAATTGGGATTTGGGGATAATAAATTAGTGATTTAATTATCAAAATATCAAATTGAGATTTGGGGATAATTAATTGTGAGTTAATTATCAGAATATTGAATTGGGATTTGAGGATAATTAATTATTGATTTAATTATTGGAATATGAGATCATGAATTGAATAATTAATTAGTAAATTAATTATAGGATATTGAGTTTGTGGATATTGATTAATTAATTGGAAAATTAATTTAATGGGATCAATGAACTTAATTAATTGAGGAATTAATTAAGAGGATTGATGTGATGAATTAATTGTTGAATTAGTAATGTGATTAAGATTATTAATTAATTATTGTGTTAATTAATGGGATTTAGGTGATTAATTAATTATTGAATTAATTAACAGGATGAATTTATAATAATTAATGGTAACAATGGAATTCACAAGTGAATTAAAATGATAAATGGTAACAATGGAATTCATAAGATAATCAGGAAAATGAATGGAAAGAATGTAATTCATGTGTTAATTGAGATAATTAATGGTAGCAATGAAATTAATGTGTTAATTTAAAAAATAAATGGTAACAATGAAATTCATGTGTTGAGTGAGACAATGAATGGTAACAATGAAATTCATGTGTTGAATGGGAAAATGAATGGTAATAATGGAATCTGTGTGTTGATTGAGATAAAGAATGGTAACAATGACATTTTGAGATATGATATCCCTTGGGGATAGTTTAGAATACGGCATGGGTTGAAGCAAGAAATGAGGTATGAGTGACTATGAGAACTCAGGGGTTTATGTGGTTAAATAAATAATATTTGTTAATGTGATAACTATTTATTTATAAATTGTTATTTATTATTTATCCAATTGCATACACTGTTATTTGACTAGATTTTGTTTTAAACATCATTGGTGGTGGCCTATTGTGTTGTACTCACACCCTAATCAGGCTGCCTGATTGGTAGCTAAATAGATTTCATGGTTGTAGGATAGGATAAGGGAAAAGGCCCTATGTTAGATGATTGTGTCAGGATGAAGCATAGATGGGGGAACCAGACATGGTTTGGGACCCGCTTGGGAGTCTTCAGTGCCTTTACTTTTGATTTGAATTTTGACACTTGACACATGATTTAGCATGACAGATCTATAGTTTAGTTTTTGATATTGTATTCCCAGTTTTGGTCATCTTGTGATACTGATATTTTCCGGATTATGATTATATGTCATTTAGTTATTGATTTTTTTATTTCTTCTGTGGTATTACTCTAATAAATAGTTTATAGTATCCCCATGATCAAAATTAAATCCTCACTACTAGTCAGAAACTTTTGGCATATGGGGAGGCGCACCTGAGGTTATGTGGACAATTGGATTGGGGAACCGATGTATGGAACCAAGGTTGGGATGTAAAAAAGTGGTATAAGAGGAAACTTTCTTTTATTTTATTTAATATTTCTATTTGGGAAAGTTAGATAGGATATAAGGAAGAGTCAGGTCTTGGAAATGAGCTCATACATGGGAGTTTCAAACCCATGTATGGGGGAGAACCCAAGTACCTAGGATGGAATTGTTGTTAGTTATCTGTGTTGTTATAGTTGGATGTTATTTCACTTTGGGTGATGCACTTGACATGTGCTGTGATGATTGTTGTTGAGATTTTATAAGATTTGTATCATGTCCTGGTATGGAATGAGAGTTGAGTATTCTAGGCACTTAGGATTATTTTGTGACATGCATTATTTTAGGTATGCATGAGAAAATAGGTTTTGGGTAAGTTGTTGAACTTGGACTAATTTTCCTTTCTTGGGTAATTGATTTGTAAAAGGTTTCTAATTTGAAACTGAAAGTGGTAAAATGATGAAAGATGAAAATAAATGGGTGTCTAAATGAGAAACTTGAATAATGATAATGATTTTACCATTTTTTAACCATGAACTAGATATAGTATGGTCAAGGGTAGTGATATCACACAGTTTTTTACCGTGTGGTAGGGTTTGGAAAAAATATTTGTTGTGTTTTCATCTTACATAAATGTGATAAAGTTGTGTTATGTGTCCTAAGGCGTGTTCTTGGAATTGTAGAGATATGCCTCCATGATGATGATTTTTGAGAGGATGACATGAGGATATAACTAGATATTATATACTAGTAGTGGAACCTGATGCACCGATAGTGTCGGGTGTGGAAGAAAGGGAGAAGTTCTGATGGAACTTTCCTTACTTTATGAAATTCATGAAAAGAGACCTAGAGTGGGTTGTGAGGAGTATGTCTGACCTCACACATGAGTTTTAGTTACACCCCCTTTGAATTTTACTAGAGAGGGTGGAACTGAGGGATTTGGGTTTTGGATTGAGTCCATTGAGACTATACTTGAACATTTAGTGGGAGGAGTATCAAGTTGACTGCTTATATTTTATAAGGATCAGCGAAGCATTGGTGGGATGTCCAAGCTCGGACTAAACAAGCTGATGGTATGTTATGGAAGGAATTATTAGAGAATTTCTTGGAGAAATTTTATCCAGAGATGTTGAGGTAGGAGAGAGATACTGAGTTCATGAGGCTAACTCATGGGAGTATATCCGTGATGGACTATGATGGATGATTTACAGAATTGAAATGATTTTATCCAACATTGGAAGGGGATGTGATGACCACTGCGAGGCATTTATAGGATGGACTTAAATGTGAGATTAAGTCCTAAGTTAACCTATTTTGGTTAAATAATTTTTTTAAATTGGTGGATCAGGATCTCATTATTGAGGGGAACCTGAGGGAGGATTCTAGTGCAGGACAGGCAGTTGCTGCTAGATGATCAAGAAGTACATATTTTGAGAGTAGGAAGTATCTCTATGAGGATGTTATTCAGGGGGATAATAGGAAGATTGGCTAGGGGAAGGTCCAATAACATAGGAACTTACCCAAATCATATGTCACTAGTGAAGTTGGCAGGTCCACTATCATATACACTATCCCCAACCACCAATAAAGTGCCGATATTTTAGTAGGATGGGTCATCTATAAAAGTTCTGTAGGAACCCATGACAGAAGTGTACTGATGGAGGATCTAGATAGAACTAGGGTGTAGGAAAGGGATATTATACACCATATAAGTCTAGAATCTAAAGTTCTACTAGTCTATGTGGTAGAGGTAGCAGACACAATGATTCTGGAAAGAACACCTGTATCAGTAGAGTGGTGCAACATAGGGGCCTAGGGTTGCATTACAGGGAAGAGGGGAAGGAAAATTGCAAGCCATTTAACCTACTCTTGTGGATAGAGAGGCTAGACTGTCAATAATGAGAGGTATTATTATTGTAGATTCTATGATATCTAGTTCTTTATTTGATACTGGTGCCTCTCATTCCTTTATTTCTATACAACTTCTGAATGGTTTGAGTTTGGAAGTACAGTTATTGAGCTGAGTGTTGACGATAGATACACCATTGGGAGTGCAGTCTAAAGACATGTACTTATGCAAGGGATGTTCTCTTGAGGTTGGGGAGTATCTCTTTTTGTGGTATCTTCATATTCGTGACATATTAGGCTTTAAACTAATTCTTGGTGTGGCTTGGTTAGTAGGATACCGAACCCACATAGATTGTTACCTAAGGAGAGTGACCTTTACGTCTCCTAATGGTGACTATTATATTCAATATAGAGAGTGGGATATCTAGGAAAGCTGTGTAGGTCCAGTTAACCAAGAACTGGGGGATCTTACCTCCCAGTTTTCTAGTTTGTTTTTGGATTATAGGGGTTTAAATCAATATTTCTTTCCACCCATAGTGAAACAATTTCAGGATGTATTTCATGAAGGCTTATCAGGGTAAATACCTGAGTGAGATGTGGAATTTATGATTGATCTCATGCCTGGGGTAGAGTCAGTATTTATTCCACCACACAGAATGGCACCAACATAGCTTCAAGAGATCAAAAATCAACTAAAAGAGTTGGAGGATAATGGATTTATCCATCCAAGTACATCGCCTTGGGGTTCTCTAGTGTTGTTTACAAAGAAGGATGATGGGGGTTTACGCTTGTGTGTCGATTACTGGAAGTTGAACCCAATGATAGTGAAGAATAGGTATCCTCTTCCATGTATCGATGATCTATTTCACCAGTTGAGAGGATCTTCTGTTTTTTCAAGATTGACTTAATATTAGGGTATCATTAGTTGAGATTTCATCCTTCTGAGATACTGAGGACTACTTTCAAAAGCAAGTATGGCCTATTTGAGTTCTTCGTAATGCCATTTGGATTGAAAAACTGTAACACCCCAAGTTTTTGAAAACTAATTTAATATTGAATGCATGAAACAAAATGTCTCTAAAAAACACCACTTTTTTATAACCTATCTAATAAGCATAAATTTTCCACCTCTATGATTTGAATTTTGAAAAACTAACATACATAGTTGCATTCAATAAGATATTTAGAGTTTAATAAGATCAAAATAACATTTTTAGTGAATAAAAATATAACCCTTATGAATAGTAATGTACTATTATGAATAGTAATAAGAAACTTATGAATAGTAACCATACCCATGAAATTATAAATAAAATTTATATGCCTTATAAATAAAATATAGTATTTTAGAAATTAATAATTATGTGTTGGTATTTTTGTGAGTAATAAATATTTAATTATAATTTTAAATTAATAAATTAAGAAAATTATTTTTCATAAAAATAATTCCTAAATAAATATTTTTTTGTCCTATTATTTTAAGATAATTTTATGAGACCTCAGTTAATTTTTGAACGTATTGTAAAATCAGTTTTAAATTTAAAATCTATATTTTTCAAGTAAATAATTATTTTATTTAAAAATTAAATTTTATATATTTAGAAAATTATTTTGATAAAATGGAATTTATTTTTGGATTATACACATCAAAAAATTGTTATGTTAAATTTTTTGTATTTTTCTAAAATACTTTAATTTTAGGTGAATAGTAAAATACGATAATTTACGATAAATACTAAATACATGATTTATTGAGTCATAGGTGATGTAAGGCTGATGTAAGACCACTTGTTTCGAACTAACATGAATATATTACTATTATTTTTCACAATAATCAATAATATTGGTTGTATTTGGAAAAATAATAAAATAATGAGTAAAATAATGGGAATACCCTCCTCTCATCCACTATAAACCCCCCCTCACTCCCTCTTCTCTTCACTCCTCTCAAGCCTTGTGACTTGTCTGAATTATTTTAAAATATATTCCCAATATCATCCCCCACTTCCAGTAGCCCTTCGTCACATAAAAATACCAAATCCTCTCCCCTAAAGAGGCTCTCAAGGAAGATTACTTTAAGAGGTAAATTCCTCTTTTTTTTTATTTCAAGTTCTTTTATTTTCTTTTTTATTTCCTCACATCATTTCATACAAATGTTGTGATTAATCTAGTAACTTATATGTACTATAATTTTATTCTGATAAATGAATAATTCTTCATCATCTCTCCTTTACCCTTATTTTATACTATAAATGAAAACACCATACGAGATGTGTTAATTTATCACATTCAAGGACAACGAGTTTTCAATTTCTATTACCATCTTCAATTTTGGTCATGAAACCATTTTTATGGTTAAAAAAGACTGTAATATATGTATTAGTACTTATGTAAGGTTCTTTATTCCTTTTTTATACATGATATTAATTTATAAATCAAAATGAGTTGTTGTGATAAAAAACCGCCAATTAATCCAAACAATTTTCATTAAAGTTTAATATAATGATCATATTCAATTCCAATAAACAAAAGAATTTTATAACCATTTAATCTTATGGTTGTTTAATAATAAAATAAAACTTATATTCTGGACAACAATTCTCATTCTACATGTTTATTCGTACATGAATATAAGTAAACTAATCATGAAAAACAAAGAATAAAACACTCCCAAACAATGAAATTGAATCTCTTAACCCATCAAAAGACCACGAATGAACATAATAAGGTTATATTAAATCAATTAAATTAAGAGGAGGTTATGAAATTATTAATTTATGAACCTAAATTATATTATTGAGGTCATTAATATCAATTTAGGAACACCTTCGGACTTAAGGTAAGGGGTTTCTACCCGAACCTCCATTTTCATTTGTGTTACTCTTATTATCTACTTACCTTAATTAAATAATTATTTATTCATATGTAATCATATTATATTATATTATAATGTTATATATATATGTACCAACCATAATCCTACTTTAATTTTTGGGGTTTAAATGTTTTAAAAAATCTTTCAAAAATTCTTCCTGAAATACAAGCCAGATTCAAGGGATTTTCTCAAATTCTTACCTATTTTCAAGGGAACTCTATAATTTGTTTTTAGTGACAATTATCTTTTAAAAAAATCATTATATTATAAAAATAATATCTTACTCCACTTCTGGTTTTATACAAAGACTTTTCCAAAAGAACTATTCTTTTCAAAGTAAAAGAGTATTTATCTGAAGGATTAATTGATGATTTTATAAGAGTATATTCATCTATTTAAAAACTCTTATTGATTATTATGTATGATATAATCTACCATATTTAATTGAATGGTTTATGATTAGTTTTAATATTTATGTACAATCTTAAAACCATTCACCAATTTACTCTGAATGGTTAGTGTTTATGCTTAATGTTCTGGGAAAGTTATTTACATTTCATATGTTAGTTTTAATATGAATTTATATTTTGTTTATGTTTATCCCCATTCATATGAGGTATAAATTGGACTTAATAAGTTATGGGTGGGTCCCTCTATATCCCCTCAATGCATTGCTAGGTCTCAAGAGACAAACTATCGTCTTGGCACAAGGCCTTGACAAAATGATTATTTATGGTATTGGAACAATGCCTTGAGGGTATGGTTATGATTTCTAGTATTATGAATTCCCTAATTATGAAACTAGTAATTGAATGTTCAGAGGTTATTCAAATAGTATAATACCCATGATTATGCTTTATTATGGTATTATTTATTCTGCTCTTATTCCTACCATAATGTGTTCAAGTTCATTTTTAAAGGCATGTGTTTTTAGTTATTCATCATGACTAATGTTTACGTTTATGATATATTAAACTGTATTTCTTATGCTTACCAAGCATTTGAGATCAAACCTTTCTTATGTTTCATTTTCTCTGGACATGAATAAGTTTATTATGAATGACCCACATGGATAAACTTAGAGTTGTGGATGTTCCCAATAAAACTTATATATTGTATTTCATTTCAAGTTGTAATGTTGAACTTATGTATGTATCTTGTTTCAAAAGATACTAAAATAATCAGTCCTTCGAGATTCATATTCCTTGTTTATATGCCAATGTAATAAAATAAGGCACCAGCTCTAGGAAACTGGGGTCGGGTCCTTACAATTGGTATCAAAGTAAGTTTAGTAGAAAACATGGAAGCTATATTTAGAAAATGTTGATTAGGTAACAAAACCCTAAGATAGTCTTTGAGGATAAACCTACAAGAACATCCTGTAATTTTGGTAAGGAATAGATTATGTGGATATTTATAGAAAATACATCTCTTTCTGGATACTACAAGTGGACGTGGTTCTGACATAGATGTACCTAAGAGTGAAAAATCTGACAAGGAGTTTCAGGCTTGACCCAGGGTATCCTGGTACAAAACAACGGGCCTTACTACACACTTGGTTTGACACTCCTTGGGGATATGCTTAGGATAATTAAAATTTTCTTTAAAAACCATTATGAAGGATTATTTATAGTTTTTTACTCAAAGAAACCATGTTTATGATTATGGTATTAGCCATACATAGGATTTCAATTTATTCTAAGTATTTTATGTTGAGATTATATATTATGATTCATTACCTAATCTAGTGTATTCCATTATTTAGAAATAGAACCTAGTGGAAATAATGGAAAATACCTGAATGCACTTATCCCATGTAGGGATTTCCCTCCTATGAAAGATAATGATGTTGGCTTTGGAGCTACGACTGGTGCTAAGAAACTTATAACTATACTGGGAAAACTTACTCAAGTTATAAACAATAGCCTTACCTGAATGGATCATTTGGATCCACAATGTGGATGATATATGTTAGATCACTTTATGAGAAAAAAACCTCCATCATTTAATAGTACTATAAAACAATTTTTAGCGGAGTAGTGGATAAGTTCATTAGAGAAGACATTTCTCACTTTGGGATGTAACGAAAGAGAGAAGGTTGTCATGATATTTTATTGACTATCGGGAGATGCAGATTAGTGGTGGTATTTAACCCAAAACAAAAAGGATGAGGAAGAAATAGAAGAAATGGAATGAAGGGATTTTAAGGAAATTTTCTTAGAAAAATATTTCCCTCATAAACAACGAGCGGATATAGAAAGATAGTTTCTGAATTTGAGGAAAAAAGAGGATGAGAATGTTAAAAAGTATGATGCTAACTTCAAAAGGTTATTAAGACATGTATTAGACTACATACGTAATCCAAGGAGTAATATTGATTGATTATTTGATTTTTAAGACCATTCCTCTAAAGGAATCTAGTCTCCCAAAGTTTCTCATCATATGAAGATATAGTCTCAAGTGCTATCAAGACGAAAAAGTAATTCTATAAGTCTTATGATTGTAAGGGAAATCAAAAGAAGAATAGGGCTATTGAAAACTCTGAAAAAGGAAATAAGAAAATGGGGAAGAAGGGAAGAGTTGACCATCCACCCTATGATAATTGTGGGAAGAGAAACCTTGGTACTTTCCTGAAGGGTATGGGTATTTGTTACATGTGTGAAGAAAAAGGCCACCTATCCCGAGATTGTAAGGGGAATAAAGAAGCTAACAATGTTCAATGCTAAAATTTCTATGAGAGGGTACATTATGAAAATTATTTTCCTAGATGTCAAGGAAACATTCCCCAAATAAGGCCAAGGGAGAAAGGAGAAGCTTATCTAGTCACAACTGCAGAGGTTGAAGTTCATAAAAATGTGGTGGAAGGTACATTAACTATTTTCTCAAACTTAGCCAATGCTTTATTTGATTCCAGATCATAGCATTATTTTATATCTTCCCATTTTTCAAAGAAAATTAGATATTTCCAATTTGATTTAATAAGGGAGTTGTCAGTAAAAACTCCTAAGGGAAGTATCATTGCAACAAAGTTGTGTTAGGAATTCATCATTATGGCATATAAACGTTCTTTATCTAATGATTTTATTATCATACCCCTAATTTAATTTGATATAATCCTCAGTATGGATTGGATTTCAAACCATGATGCAAAAAAATTATTTTAAGAAGAAGGAGGTTACAATTTTTGAGGACGATGTGGAATCTATTATCTTTAGAGCAAAAACATCACCATCTGATTCTCATCTAGATCCACACCCAGTAGCTCTACCATTCAATTATTTGGGAGGAAGGGAATTTAATAACTATGGATGAGGAAAGGAATGTTAAAATAGAGGACGTACCTATTGTGTAAGAATATGTTGATTTATTTCTAGAGGATTTACCTGGACATCATCCAGAGCGGGAAATTGAGTTTTACATTGAATTAATTCCTAATTCAAGGCCCATATCAAAGACCCCTTATAGAATGGACATAGTATAATTAGTGTAACTGAAGAAAAAACTATAGTAATTGAGTGATAAAGTATTTATTCTCCCTAGTGTTTCTCTATGGGTAGCCTTTATTCTTTTCATTAAGAAAAAAGATGGATCTATGGGGTTGTGCATTGATTACAGGGAGATCAATTCTATAATAATAAAGAACAAGTATCTCCTACCTTGCATTGATGATTTATTTGATTAAATTCCTAGAGCCCAATATTTTTTGAATATTGATCTTAGATATGGATATCATCAGTTGTGTGTGAGGAAGGAAGATATTCCAAAGAAAACATTTCAAACTAGGTATGGGTATTATGAGTTTACAATAATGCATTTTGGATTGACTAATTCACCCTTTGTTTTCATGGATCTAATAAATAAAGTTTTTAAGGAATATCTTGATGACTTTATGGTGGTATTTATTGACGAAATCTTGGTATAATCCAAAAACAATGAAGATCATGAAAATCACTTGAATACTATTATAAATACTCTTAGAAGAAATGAATTATATGAGAAGTTTAACAAGTGTGAATTTTGGATTCAATCAGTTTCCTTTCTTACCCACATTGTCTCTAAGGATGGAATATCTGTTGATCCTACAAAGACAAAGGCTGTGCAAGAATTAAATACTCCAACAAACATAATTGTGGTATGTAGTTTTATTAGTTTAGTAGGTTATTATAGGCATTTCATTCAGAACATCACCCGTTTATCCAACCCAATGACCAAGTTTACACATAAAGGGGTTAAGTTTGTATGTACAAAATAATGTGAGGGCTGTTTTGAAGTATTGAAGAGGAGATTAATGAATGATCCGATCATAACTCTACCATCAAGGAATGATGGATTTGTCATCTATAATGATGCATCAAAGAAAGGACTTGTTTGTGTCCTTAAGCAGAATGATAGAGTTATTTCCTATGAATCAAGGTAGTTAAAAATTCATGAACAAAACTATCCTACTCATGATATTGAGTTATATTCTATGATATTTGGTCTAAAAATATGGACACTATCTCTATGGTGAAAGATGTGAGAAATATATGAATCACAAGAGTTTGAAGTAAATCTTATCATAGAAATAACTCAACATGAGGCAAAGGCAATGACTCAAACTACTCAACTATTATGATCATTCCATACACTACTACCCAAGAAAGGAAAATAAGGTAGATGATGCATTGAGAAGGAAGGATCATGGAGTTTCAAACAAAATAAGTATTGAAAGGGATCCTTTATTCATGGATCTAATAAGGATAGACATGGGAATTATCAAATAATGGGAAACATCATTACTTTTTCAATTGGTTTCCCAACCATATTTATTTTAAGGGATTAAAATCTCTTAGTCTGATGATGAGAACCTTCAAAAGAAAATTAATTCTGTGAATGATGGGAAGTTGGCTGATTTCATATGTGAATATGGAATTCTGAAATTTGGGAAGATTCTTTTTGTTTCCTCTATAACCAAGCTAAAAAGGGAGTTATTGGATGATACCCATAGCCTAAATTTCTCTATACACCCTGGTAGAACTAAAATGTATTGATATTTGAAGGAACATTTCTAGTGGGACAACATGAAGTGGGAAATTGCTGATTATGTATCAAGATGTTTAGTCTATCAATAATTGAAGGTCGAACGACAACATCCTAGAGGATTCATGAAACCTCTACCTATTCCTACATGGAAATGAGATGAAATCACCATGGATTTTGTCACTGTATTACCCAAAAATCCAAGAAAGAATGATGCAATATGGGTAATTGTTGATCGAATTACAAAATCTGCATATTTACTCGATATAAGGGAGGATTTTTCACTAGATCAGCTTGCATGACTCTTTTTGGACCCTCTATGATATTGTATTTTTTTATAATCACAAATAATGTCAACATACAGATTCTAATATCTCATACTGGTTTATATCTCTCAGTAAATCAATTATGTCATACAACAATATATACTTTAATAAGTCAATTACTTATAGTCATGAATAAATAAGTTTACAAGTGTATTTGTATATGTACTTTGATTAAAACTTTGTCTAGTAATGTTATATGCAATAAAAACTCTTCATAATCTTTTTTTCCGAAACCTAAGTTTGACAGACCGAAGTATGACACACCGAAGTCAACACACCGAAACCGAAGTTCAACAGACTGAAGTATGACACACCAAATTCGACACACCGAAACCGAAGTTCGACACACTGAAGTATAACACACTGAAGTCGACACACCTAAACCTAAGTATGACACACCGAAATCGACACACCGAAACTGAAGTTCGACAGACCAAAGTATGACATGCCGAAGACGACACACCGAAACTGAAGTTCGATAGACCGAAGAATGACACACCGAAGTGGACACACCAAAGTTTAAGAGATTGAAGTATGACACACCGAAGATGACACACCGAAGATGACATACCGATGTTATCAAAACGAAGAAAACAGACCGAAGATGACTCACCGATTGATATAAATAACTGTTTCCATTTTATTAATTAAAATTTATTTCTAACTGTCATATTTAGGCAAATTAATTTTTATGAAATTATTTAATGTTGTCTGTAGGAGTATCCAGAGACAAGTATGAGGTACATGAACATGTGAAGATCTTTATGCCTAGAGGATCGTGGAGTATAAAAGTACCTCATCTTTCACATTAAAGATATGATAGTAGCAGTACATGTTGAGACACAGACTGTGCGAATACGAAAAGAGAATAACTAAGCGCTTGAGATTACAAGAAGATTGTAACAATCAATTTTCTCAAAAATCTCAGCATACATTGAGACACTAACGAGATGAAACTTTTTCACTCCTCGAATTTGGATTACAGAAACTGTGATACTCTGTTCTAAAAAAAACTTCCAGAAGAAGACTCAAATACCATTTTATCAACATTAATTGAGTCTAGAGAATTACTTCACAATGCATAGAGAACTCTTAACTCTATTGTATTTCTTAACTCTATTGTGTTTTATATTCACTATTTGAGTAGCATGTATATTTATTTTACACACACTGTCTCTTGAGCATAACTGGAGGATATCAAACTATCCTTATACTCAATCACTTATTACATTTGTTTCCCACAAATAACCATGGTAGAGGTCAAAGTGTGACCTGGACAACCAGGTGCGCTGTTGTAAACCCCGATCGAGGGTGTGGATCAAAAGTT
This sequence comes from Viscum album, assembly GCA_963277665.1. Classification (NCBI taxonomy): domain Eukaryota; kingdom Viridiplantae; phylum Streptophyta; class Magnoliopsida; order Santalales; family Viscaceae; genus Viscum; species Viscum album. Next base: position 1,942,456,953 of record OY728159.1, read on the forward strand.
TATTTATATAAACAACTTGGTGGCAGGTGATTACCAAGTGGAGAGGATTAAGTCTCTGCTTGAGACTGAACCTCTTTTTTATATTGTTGTTCTAATCTTCAATTACTCTATTTTGTTTTATTCGCTGCTCATATTTTTCAAAGACAGAAAACTGTTTTTACTTTAACTCTGATAGTTAGTTTTGGTTTGTGTGTATATATGATTAATTCAGTAAACCTGTTTCAAAAGTTGAATTAGTGATTACATTGATTCAACTAAGGACTAATAAACCTTATAGAAACTTTTTGATCAATTAGACATTTATATTTCTAATACCTCAATCGACTGGGCTATTTTGAATTGGGGGATTTTTATCATAATGTTTTTAACAAAAATTTTAATTAGAACTCAATTCACCCCCCTTTTGAGTATCCACTCCAACCAACATTTGGTATCATAGGTTTATTTATTTTAAATATTTTCAAATTATTTTCAACTGTGATTTTAGTTGTATCTTAAACATCTTAAAATTTCTGTCATATATAAATTTTTAGTTCTTTAAATTCTTAGTAACTATGGAAACTAGAGTTGAGGGTGATGCTACTAACAAGCCACCTTTCTTTAATGGTAATAACTATGATCAGGGGAAATTAAAAATGAAAATGTATCTAGAGAGCATGTGACTTGAAATCTAGGATATAATTGAAGAACAACATATATTGCCTGCTACTTCTAGGGACACATGGTCTTATTTAACTAAAGATATATATAATAATAACTATAAAGCAATGAATGCCTTGTACTGTTCTCTAGGTGATGATGAATTCAATAGAATATCTTCTTGTAAAACTGCATATGAAATTTGGGATACTTTAGCTATTTCCCATAAGGGAACAACTAATGTTAAAGAAATGAGACTAAATACATACACTATTAAATATGAAAATTTTAACATTAAGCCTGCTGAACCTATCTCTGAAATGTATCTTAGGTTCAACAAAATAGTGAAAACTATGAGTCTTCTTAGAAAACCAGTGGACAACAAGGAACAAATCATGAGACTTCTTCAATGCCTACCCGACAGATGGAGGGGAACTTCTGTTTCTATACGATAATCTTGTGACATAAGCAAGATACCAGTGAAAGAGCTAATTGGAAAACTTATGTTGTACGAGGAATAACTTAATGTGAATCAAGAAGTAGATGAGTAACCAAGAAAGAAATCAATAGCATTCAAGACTACTACCTCAAAGAGAAAAAATAAAGAAAAACTCAAGTTTCTATAGACAGCTCCACTAGTGAAGAGTCAGATTTAGACAGTGATGAGGAGATGACTCATCTTGCAAGGAGATTAAAAAAGTTCTAAATAAAGAATAAAATTTTCAGGAATTCAAACTACAAGGGAAATTATGATAGTAAAGGACAATGGAAGAAAGATAGAAAATGGAATGACAGCTCAAATGAAATAATTTTCTATGAGTGCAAATGAAAAGGTCATGTGAAGGCAGACTGTCCCAAGATGAAATTTAAGAGGAAATATGAAGACAAGGGAAAAGGATATAAAAAGGATATGGAAGCTACCAGGAGTGCTTCAGAAGATAGCTCTAGTGGATCTGATGCTTCTGATAGTGAATAGAACAATCATGTCAACTTATGTTTCATGAAAAAAACATCTGAGTTTACACTTAACTCTCCTATACATAATGCCTATTATAAGAGTGAGTCACATAATGATGAAGATATGACTAAGGATGAACTATTTTAATATTGTGAAATGCTTTAGGATACCTTTAATGAGCTCAAGGAAAAATATAAATCACTAAAGAGACAATATGATTTAAATTCAAATTATAAGTCAAGTATGGATATTGAAAAAGAAAAATTCTCCCAGCTATTGAAAGAAAACAACGAACTTAAGTTATCCAATGAATAATTAAAAAGAGATCTTGAAAATTTTACTACAGGAAGAGATACCTTGACTTAGTTTCTAGAAAAACATATTTCCCCAAAATACACAATTAGTCTAGGATATCAACCAGGACAGAGAAGGATCATTAAAACTAAATTTATTGTAAAATCTGGACAGTTCACTGCTAGTTAAAGTTCTGGATCATTTCTTGAAAAACAATTCTCTAAAGGAAAAAAAAAGTGTTTATGTCTCAAAATATATCTTCTGATTATAGTAAATCTATGAGAAAAGTATGGGTTCCAAAAGTTTTACTTGCTAACCTCTCAAGACCCAAGAAAATATGGGTACCAAAGTTACCCCAGGTCTAATCTGTTTTGCAAGGATGTTGCCTAAAGAGTTACTATAAGACTCTATGGTACTTGTACAATGGATTTTCAAGACATATGACAAGATACTACTCTTTCTTTAGGAGCCTAATCAAAGTTTATGGTGGTCACGTAACATTTGGTGATAATGCTAAAGGGAAAATCGTCGGCTTAGGCCAGATCGGTAACCCTTATATAGTATTAATTTCCAATGTACTTTTTGTTGATGGATTAAAGTATAATATACTTATCATCTCTCAATTGTGTGATGATGGTTTCAATGTCAAATTTGAAAATGATGCATGTAATGTTTTTAATTCCAAAAATTATTTGATATTTATAGCTCTCAAAAATGAGAATGTGTATGCTGTTGACTTAAAATCCTTAGCTAAGAAAAATGTTTCTTGCTTAAATGATTTTCATAAGGAATCCTGGCTGTGACAGAGAAGATTAAGACACTACAATGTGAACTCACTTAGGAAACTAACTAGGAAAGGTTTAGTTAAAGACTTACCTAAACTAGAATTCCCACATAACAAAGTATGCCATCCCTATCAAAAGGGAAAGAAACACAAAGTTTCTTTCAAACCAAATAAAGAAGTTTTTACTTCTCAACTGCTTGAGTTGGTTCACATGGATTTGTTTGGACCATCAATAGTTTAAAGTCTAAATGGGAAGAACTATGTTTATGTTCTTGTAGATTATTTTTCTAGGTACACTTGGGTATACTTTCTAGCTCAAAAAAGTGAATCTTATTCTTATTTTATCAAATACTCCAAGTCCATGGAAAACTTTAGTGGACTTAGAATTAATACCTTGAGAAGTGATCATGGCTGTGAGTTTGAAAATCAGGAGTTTGAATACTATTTCTCACACAATGGCTATAGTCACAATTTCTCTACTCCTAGAACACCTCAAAAAATGGAGTCATAGAAAGAAGAAATAGGACTCTTCAAGAAATTTCTAGGACTATTCTTAGTGAGTATAATCTACCTATTTATTTTTGGGATGAAGCTGTAAATAAAACTTGTTATACCACTAATAGAGTCTTTATTAAACCTATTCTTAAGAAGAACCCTTATGAACTTTGGAACAATAGGAAGCCTAAGGTTAACTATTTTAGAGTTTTTGGTTTCAATGTCTTTATCCTTAACACTAAGGACAATCTTGAAAAGTTTGCCTCCAAGAGTGATGAAGGAATTTTCCTAGGTTACTCAATCTCAAGTAAAGACTATAGAGTATTCAATAAGAAAACAAAATGTGTGGAACAGTCAGTTCATGTCAAATTTGATGAGGATGATCCACATGAACCCAAAACCTCTCTTGAATATCTTGAGGAAGATATGTCAATTCTGAACCTTAAAAACAACGACAGTGAATCCCCTGTAAAAGTAACCAATTTTGGGAATCTTCTAGAATCTCCACCTATTGAGTCTGAACCAATAGAAAATCATGAGGAGTCCAGTTCAACTATTTCTAGAGGTATTAGAATTTTCAAAAATCAACCTTTAGATTCCATAGTAGGTGATTTAAATCAAGGAACACAAACTAGAGATTCATTGAGAAACCAGGTTGAACATCAATCTTTTCTTTCATAGCTTGAACCCAAAAATATTAATGATGCTATAAATGATGAATTTTGGGTTATGGATATGTGATAAGAATTAAATCAATTTGAAAGAAACAAAGTCTGGGAACTAGTTGAAGAACCTAAGGACACATTGACAATATGCACTAAATGGGTCTTTAGAAACAAAGTTGATGAGTTTGGAAATATAGTTAGAAACAAAGCTAGGTTAGTTGCACAAGGTTACAGTCAAGAGGAAGGAATATAATATGAGGAGACCTTTTCTCTTGTATCTAGACTAGAGGCCATTAGGATACTACTTGCTTATACAGATCATCTGAATTTCAAACTTTATCAAATGGATGTCAAAAGTGATTTTCTAAATGGGTATATAGTTGATGATATATTTTTTGAACAACCCCCTAGCTTTACAAATCCCCATTTTTCAAACCATGTTTTTAAACTTTCTAAAGATTTATATGGTTTAAAGAAAGCTCCAAGATCTTGGTATGAAAAACTTAGTTCCTTTCTTATTTCAAAAGGTTTTACTAAAGGAATAGAAGATACTACTTTGTTTATTAAAAGGATTTCCAAAGATGTTTTGATAGTACAAATTTATGTAGATGATATAATTTTTGGATCTTCTAAAAATTCTTTATGTACTAATTTTTCAAAAACAAATCAAAATGAGTTTAATGGGAGAACTTAATTTTTTCCTTGGATTTCATATTTTTCAAAATAAATATGGTATTATTTTAAATCAAAGTAAATATACTAAATTTATTTTAAAACATTTTGGTTTGGATGGTAGTAAAGGTAGTGATACACCTATGAGTACCAATTGTAAGTTGGATGGTGATGAAGCTAGAGAACCAGTGGATCAAACCAACTACAGAGGTATGATAGGGAGTCTAATCTACCTTAGTGTTAGCAGACCTAATATTATGTTCAGTGTATGCATGTGTGCTCACTTTCAAGCTAATCCCAAAGAATCTTATTTAAATACTGTTAAAAGGATTTTCAAATATCTCAAATATACTCCCAACTTAGGACTATTTTATCCAAGAGGACTACCATTTGATTTAATAAGTTATTTAGATATTGACTTTGCTGGTTGTAAGATAGATAGAAAAAGAACCTCTGGGACATGTCACATGTTAGGCAAGTCACTAGTATCATGGTGCAGTAAAAAAAAGAATTCTGTTACATTATCTACTGCCAAAGTAGAATACATTTCTGCTGGTAGTTGTTGTGCAAAAATTTTGTATATGAAACACACTTTACTAGACTATGGATATCAATTCAAAACATGTCTCCATTAACTGTGACAACACAAGTGCTATTAACATTTCTAGAAATCCAATATCTAATTCTAGAAAAAAGCATATTGATGTAAGACATCACTTTTTGAGAGATAATTATCAAAAAGTTGATATAAATCTTGAGTTTATTGTGACTAAACATCACCTTGCTAATATATTCACTAAACCCTTAAATTATGAGAGAATGAATTACATCAGACATGAATTAGGAATGATAAATTAGTAAACGATCTTTGTAAAACTGATCTTTGTAAAACCGATCTTTGTAAAACCGATCTTTGTAAAACCTATCTTTGTAAAACCGATATTAGTAAAACCGATATTTGTAAAAATGATCTTTGTAAAACCTATTTTTGTGAAACTGATTTTTGTGAAACCGATTTTTGTGAAACTGATTTTTGTGAAACCGATTTTTATGAAACCGATTTTTGTAAAACCGATTCTTTGACACTGATATATTTGAGGGCTGGTTTGTAAATTCCATATTCTTTAAGTGAAACAATTCTATTTTATCTCTTTCAACTTGTTGCGTCTAAATTATATGTTTTAAAATTTACAATCCATAAATGATATATTAATTCCAATCCATCCCGACCTTTCACCTTCTCTATAGCTGTAAATCCTTCTACATTTAGTCACTCTCTCTCTCTCAACTCTCGACCTCTCAACACAGTTAGAATCCAAAGATTCTCCATGGATAGGACTAAGAGTGAAATGGAAGAACCTTGAAAATATCCCCCTGCTAAGCGTCAGAAAGGCGAGTCCAGTGGGACTGTGAAACCAAGCTTAGAAATCTGAGTAGTTACAGCTAGAAAGGAAATGTATGCTGAGTGGCTGCTGTCAAGAAAATCTTTTCTGCTAAAGGTACTAGAATATCAAGGGTGGCTCAGTTGGTTTACCAAAAATGAAATACTCTATTATCCCCAGATAGTGCATGAGTTCTATCAGCATTTGATTATAACACTGGATGATGCTGAGGCAGCAAAGATGAAATATGTGGTAAAAGGAAAGGAAGTAGTTTTTTTGTCTAAGGAATGGGATGAATACTTAGAGGTACCTCATAAAGGTGTCTATGCTTACTATCTTGGTAATATTCCACCTACATAGAATTTGTTTTCATATAAAGATACTCTAAAGGAGATTTCTGAAAATTAATAATCCATGAGTACTGTTGCAAATGAATTTAAAGGAGAAGTGAGATTGATTTTTAAGTTCATACAACATCAAATCTTCCCAAGGAAGGGATATTTCTCTACTATGAAATATCAGAATGTCTTCTTGATATTTTTGTCGAAACATGGAATAAAGGTGAATCTATGCAGATATCTTATGGTGCATATTTCTGATTTGATTAAGCCATCTAAAAAAGGCAACTTGCTTATACTATTCGAGGATGATTTCTGCCATGTTGAGAAGATTATATTGTGTAGAAGATGGATATGAAATGATATCTTCCTATAGTAGTTTTTTTCTTCAGAGAGACATTTGTAAAAGGATTAAAATCTTCTGGAACCCATGGAAATGATGTTGGGTAGGAGATGAAGAAAGGCATTATGAGGGGTTTAATTCGGTTGACCATCCTTCTAGACCAAAGGACCAAGTTGATCCAGGTCTCAAACCAGGAGAAGTTCCTGTTTATTTTGATGAGGAAGTTGAGGTTGAAGTGCCTAGGGAAGAAGGATCTCCTTTTGATGATAGGAGTGATCCTGATATTGCTGAAAGTCCCAAGGAGATGACTTATGGACCTGCTAGTCCACCTATGGAATTTCCTTCAAGAGAAACTATTCTAGGTGTTGAAGAAGAGGAAGAAACCGAAGTTACTAGAGTTGAAGGTTATGTTAACAAATTAGATGAGGAATCTAATAATGATGATGATGATGGTGGTGATGGTGATAATGGTAATGATGAAGGAAGTGTTGATCATGTGAGTGACTCTCTAAAAGTGGGACAACAAGTGGTTGACAGATCCAGTGAGGAATCTTTTCATGGAGCTGGTGATGGAATTGAGCCTGCTGATCAACAGGCTGATTATCATAGAGATGTTGTACATGAGGAAAAACCACTCCATCCAAATTCTGAAAACCAAGAGATCATTCAGGAATTGAATGATCTTATGGCTACCGACCAAGAGGAAGAATATTTAGTTCCAGTGCCTCAAATTGAGGAAGTACCTGGTGAAGCTGAAGAAGCTGGAGCTCATGAAAAACCTGAAGTTCGGTTGGTTCCTGTCCCTAGACAAGTTGTTATGGCTAGAGAACTGGATGAATTACTTGTTGATGTTGATGTTATTCCTGAGCCTCAAGGAAGAAGGGTAAGAATTGATACTGTTGATCCAAGAGATTGTACCTATGCTAAAAAGTGGAATAGTAATCCAGGATTTATTCTTTTTGGTTTAGAATATGACTCAGATGAGGACATGGTACTTCCTCATCCTATTCCACAAGTTCATGCTGACCTAGAGCCTACTTCACCTGTTCCACCAGTTGCATCTCCAGTAGTATACCTAGTTGATCAGTCAGTGCCCAGTGACTATGTAACTAATGCTGATTTGGAAAAGTTTAAGTATGAGATATGTGAGTTTGGGCTAGCTTCAGTGGGATCCAAAAATAAATACTCCACATCCATAAGTATTTCATATGATGATGTAGAAAAAATTGCAAGAATAGTGATTCAGGAGATTCAACCGAATCTTATTACTATAGTAGAAACCATTATTAGACACAACACTTTACTGAGAGAAGAATTAAGAAAAACGAGAAATGAGATGAATTCATTAACCTCTAAATTCAATACCTCATTTAGTGGTGTTCTGGAAGTTATTAGGAACTTAGTAACTCATCTACTCAGTGTTGACTTGAAAAAGTTGAAGAAGAGCTTAGAAAATTTTTGACTGGATCATCCAGTTCCAGGAGTGGCAGAAGTGCTGTTGCTAATTTGGATTCTCTCAAGGATATGATGAGAGAGGAAATTCAAAAACTCCAAAGTGTTTCAGATAAAGAAACCTGTGAAAATGTACATCGGAATACAGATCTTGTGTGCAATATGGTCAGAAACTGCACCAATGAAACCTCTGCAACTCAGAAAGAAATTCGGGAAAATGTGGATAAGTATTTCACTAAGATATATACCAAGCATGAACTCATCAATAATTTCAAGTTTCTGGAAGAAAATATTCAAATACCTCCAATCCCAGAATCATTCAAAAATAAAGTTCTCTAATTGAAAGATTTTACACCTTTGATGAGTAAATTTATAGAGAATAAGGATGACTTTGAGAAGGTAATGTAATATGGAGGAGAAATCATTAATGACTTCATCAAACTTCTCAAACCTTATCTGCATGTTCAGGATGAGGCTATTGTGGTCCCTCCAGCTGCTTCGATTGGTACTGTCTCTTGGCCTCCTGCTCCAATGACTATCTCTTAGGCTCTTACTCAGATTCGACTAATCATTACTAAGCAATCTCCAAGTCATGTGTTGTCAGAGAGAAGGCCAACCCTTCTAGCTAATATTCCTACAGGTGTTGCTCTGCCTGGTGTTGTAATCAGATCACCTCCATCCTCTTCCACTCCCAAACCTTATCCTTCTTCATTAGATCCTTCAGACAAAGGCAAAGCTCCTCTACATCTAAACCCTTCATGATGGATTGTTTCTATTTGATAGGGATTTGGCCTTTTTGTTTGTCTTGTACTCTTATGATTTTTAATGAAAGTTATTATGGTGTCTTTATTTTATCTTATTTCTCCTTAATGATTTTATTTTTTTGTTAATCTTAAAAGGGGGAGTAAATAAGGATGGCACATACTCTCCTTAATCCATTTAGTGAGGGGGAGATTTGTTTTAAATAAATTCTAGCAATGAAATTTTTTTGTTATATTGACAATTACATTCCGCTCTGTCAAAGCTATCTTTATTCTATATATTTTCATGTATGCCATAATTTGTGATTATCAAAAAGGGGGATATTTTTAGACCCTCTATGATATTGTATTTTTCATAATCACAAATAATTTCAATATATAGATTCTAATATCTCATGCCAGTTTATATTTCTCAGTAAATCAATTATGTCATACAACAACATATACTTTAAAAAGTAAATTACTTATAGTCATGAATAAATATGTTTACAAGTGTATTTTTACATGTACTTTGATTACAACTTTTTCTTGTAATGGTATATGCAAGAAAAACTCTTCATAATCTTTTTTTTCTGAAACCAAAGTTTGACAGACCGAAGTATGACACACCGAAGTTGACACACTGAAACCAAAGTTCGACAGACCAAAGTATGACACACCAAAGTCGACACACTGAAGTATGACACACCGAAGTTGACACACCAAAACCAAAGTATGACACACTGAAGTCGACACACCGAAACTGAAGTTTGACAGACTGAAGTATGACACACCGAAGTCGACACACTGAAACCGAAGTTCGACAGACCGCAGTATGACACACCGAAGTCGACACACCAAAGTTTAACAGAACGAAGTATGACACACCGAAGATGACACCCCGAAGATGACAGACCAATGTAATCAAACCGAATACAACATACTAAAGATGAATCACCAATTTATGTAAATATCTGTTTCGATTTTATTAATTCAAATTTATTTAAAATGGTCATATTTAGACAAATTAATGTTTATGACATTATTTAATGTTGTCTATAGGAGTATCCATAGACAAGTACGAGGTACATGAACATGTGAAGATCTTTATTCCTAGAGGATCATGGAGTATAAAAGTACCTCATCTTTCATGTTAAATATACGATAGTAGCAGTACATGCTGAGACGCAGACTGTGCAAATACGAAAAGTGAATAACTAAGTGCTTGAGATTACAAGAAGATGTAATAAGCAACTTTCTAAAAAATCTCAGTATACATCGAGACACTAATGAGCTGAACCTTTTTCACTCCTCAAAGCTGGATTACAGAAACTGAGATACTCTGTTCTGAAGAAAACTTCGAGAAGAAGAATCAAATATCATTTTATCAACATTCATTGAGTCTAGAGCATTACTTCAAAACACACAGAGAACTCTTAACTCTACTGTCTTTCTTAACTCTGTTGTGTTTTATATTCACTATTTGAGCAGTGTGTATATTTGTTTTACACACACTGTCTCTTGAGAATAACTGGAGTATATCAAACTATCCTCATACTCAATAACTTATTACATTTTTTTCCCACAAATAACTTTGGTAGAGGTCAAAGTGTGACCTGGACAGCCGGGTGTGCTGTTGTAAACCCCGATCCAGGGTGTGGATCAAAATTTTATTTATATAAACAACTTGGTGGTAGGTGATCACCAAGTGGAGAGGATTAAGTCTCTTCTTGAGACTGAACCTCTTGTTTACATTGTTGTGTCAATCTTCAATTACTCTATTTTGTTTTATTCGCTACTCATATTTTTCAAATACAGAATACTGTTTTTACTTTAACTCTGATAGTTAGTTTTGGTTAGTGTGTATATATGATTAATTTAGTAAAATTGTTTTAAAAGTTGAATTAGTGATTACATTGATTCAAATGAGGACTAATCAACCTTATAGAAACTTGTTGAGTAATTATACATTTATTTTTCTACCGCCTCAATTGACTAGGCTGTTTTAAATTGGGGGATTTTTATCATAATGTTTTTAACAAAAATTTTAATTGGAACTCAATTCACCCCCCCTTGAGTATCCCATCTGAACAACATTTGGTATCAGAGGTTTATTTATTTTCATGATTTTAAAGTTATTTTCAATTGTGATTTTAGTTGTATCTTAAAGATCTTAAAATTTCTATCATATCAAAATTTTTAGTTCTTTAAATTCTAAGTAACTATGGAAACTAAAGTAGAGGGTGCTGCTACTAATATGCCACCTTTATTTAATGGTAATAACTATAATCAGTGGAAATTAAAAATGAAAATGTATCTAGAGAGCATGGGATCTGAAATCTAGGATACAATTTAAGAACAACATATATATCCTGCTACTGCTAGGGACACACGGTCTCAGTTGACTAAAGATACATATAATAATAACTATAAAGAAATGAATGACTTTTAATGTTCTCTAGGTGATGATGAATTCAATAGAATATCTTCTTGTAAAACTGCATATGAAATTTGGGATACTTTAGCTATTTCCCATGAGGGAACAACTAATGTTAAAGAAATGAGACTAAATACATACACTATTAAATATGACAATTTTAAAATTAATCCCGATGAACCTATCCCTGAAATGTATCTTAGGTTCAATGAAATAGTGAACACTATGAGTCTACTTGGAAAACCAGTGGACAACAAGGACCAAATCATGAGACTGCTTCGATGCCTACCTGACAGATGGAGGAGAACTTCTGTTTCCATCAGAGAATCTTGTGACATAAGCAAGCTACCAGTGAAAGAGATAATTGGAAAAATTATGATGCACGAGGAAGAAAATAATGTTAATCAATAAGTATATAAGGAACCAAGGAAGAAATCAACAACATTCAAGACTACTACCTCAAAGAGAAAAAACAAAGAAAAAGCTCAAGTTCCTGTAGACAGCTCCACTAGTGAAGAGTCAGATTCATACAATGATAAGGAGATGGATCATCTTACAAGGATATTCAAAAAGTTTTATAGAAAGAAGAAATTATTCAAGAAGTCAAACTACAAGGGAAATTATGATAGTAAAGGACAATGGAAGAAAGATAGAAAATGGAATTACAACTCAAATGAAATAATTTTTTATGAGTGCAAATGAAAAGGTCATGTGATGGTAGACTGTCCCAAGATGAAAATTAAGAGGAAATATGAAGACAAGGGAAAAGGATATAAAAAGGATATGGAAGCTACCATGAGTGCTTCAGAAGATAGCCCCAGTGGATCTGATGCTTCTGATAGTGAATAGAACAATCATTCCAACTTATGTTTCATGACAGAAACATCTGAGGTAACACTTAAATCTCTTATACATAATGCCCATTATAATAGTGAGTCACATAATGATGAAGATATTACTAAGTATGAACTATTTGAATATTGTGAAATGCTTGAGGATACCTTTAACGAGCTCAAGGAAAAATATAAATCACTAAAGAGACAACATGATTTAAATGAAAATTATAAGTCAATTCTGGATATTGAAAAAGAAAAATTCTCCCAGTTGTTGAAAGAAAACACTGAACTTAAGTTATCCAAAGAACAATTAAGAAGATATCTTGAAAAGTTTACTGCAAGAAGAGATACCTTGACTCAGCTTCTAGAAAAATATATTGCCCCAAAATACACAACTGGTCTAGGATATCAACCAGGACAGAGAGGGATCATTAAAACTAAATTTATTCCAAAATCTGGACAGTTCACTGATAGTTCAAGTTCTGGATCATTTCTTGAAAAAAGAATTATCTAAAGGACCAAATAAAGTGTTTATGTCTCAAAATATATCTTCTGATTATAGGAAATCTGTGAGACAAGTATGGGTTCCCAAAGTTTTACTTTCTAACCTCTCAGGACCCAAGAAAATCTGGGTACCAAAGTTACCCCATGTCTAATCTGTTTTGCAGTGATGCTACCTAAAGAGTTCCTGTAAGAATCTATAGTACTTGAATAGTGAATTTTCAAGACATATGACAAGAGACTACTCATTATTTAGGACCCTAATCAAATTTGATGGTGGTCACGTAACTTTCAGTGATAATGCTAAAGGGAAAATCGTCAGCTTAGGCCAGATCAATAACACTTATACAGTATTAATTTCTAAATTACTTTTTATTGATGGATTAAAGTATAATCTACTTATCATATCTCAGTTGTGTGATGATGGTTTCAATGTAAAATTTGAAAATTATGCATGTAATGTTTTTAATTCAAAAAATTATTTGATATTTACAGCTCTTAGAAATGAGATTGTGTATGCCATTGACTTAAACTCCTTAACTATGCAAAATGTTTCTTACTTAAATTATTTTCATAAGGAAACCTGGATCTGGAATAGAATATTAGGACACTACAATGTACACTCACTTAGGAAACTAACTAGGAAAGGTTTAGTTAGAGACTTATATAAACTGGAATTCCCACATAACAATGTATGCCATCCCTGTCAAAAGGAAAAACAACACAAAGTTTCTTTCAAACCAAAGAGAGAAGTTTCTACTTCTCAACCACTTGAGTTGGTTCACATGGATTTGTTTGGACCATAAAGAGTTTGAAGTCTAAATGGGAAGCACTATGTTTATGTTCTTGTATATGATTTTTCTAGGTACACTTGGGTATAATTTCTAGCTCACAAAAGTGAATATTGTTCTTATTTTATCAAATACTCCAAGTATGTGGAAAACATTAGTGGACTTAGAATTTAGACCTTGAGAAGTGATCATGGTCATGAGTTTGAAAATCAGGAGTTTGAATCCTATTTCTCACACAATGGATATCGTCACAATTTCTCTGCTCCTATAACACCTCAACAAAATGGAGTCGTAGAAAGAAGAAATAGGACCCTTAAAGAAATTTCTAGGACTATGCTTAGTGAGTATAATCTACCTATTTATTTTTGGGCTGAAGCTATAAATATAGCTTGTTATTCTGTTAATAGAGTCTTGATTAGACATATTATTAAGAAGACCCCTTATAAACTTTGGAACAATAAGAAGTATGACACACCAAAGTTGACACACCGAAACCGAAACCAAAGTACGACACACCGAAGTCGACACACCAAAACCGAAGTTCGACACACCGAAGTATGACACACCAAAGTCGACACACTGAAACCAAAGTATGAAACACAAAAGTCAACACACCGAAACCGAAGTTCGACAGATTGAAGTATGACATACCGAAGTCAACACACCGAAACCAAAATTTGAGAGACCTACGTATAACACACCGAAGTCGACACACCGAAGTTCGACAGACCGAAGTATGACACACCAAAGATGAAACACCGAAGATAACATACCGATGTTATAAAACCAAAGACAACAGACCAAAGATGACTCACCAATTGATATAAATAACTGTTTCCATTTTATTAATTCAAATTTATTTCTGACGGTCATATTTAGACAAATTAATGTTTCTGACATTATTTAATGTTGTCTGTAGGAGTATCCGTAGACAAGTATGAGGTACATGCACGTGCAAAGATATTTATACCTACAGGATCGTGGAGTATAAAAGTACCTCATATTTCACATTAAAGATACGATAGTAGCAATACACACTGAGACACAGACTGTGCGAATACGAAAAGAGAAGAACTAAGAACTTGAGATTACAAGAAGATTGTAACAAGAAACTTTCTCAGAAAGATCAGTATACAGCGAGACACTAATGAGATGAACCCTTTTCACTCCTCAAAGTTAGATTACATAAACTGCGATACTCTGTTCTGAAGAAAACTTCCAAAAGAAGACTCAAATATCATTTTATCAACATTCATTGAGTCTAGAGCATTACTTTACAAAACACAGAGAATTCTTAACTCTATCCTCTTTATTAACTCTGTTGTATTTTATATTAACTATTTTAGAAGTGTGTATATTTGTTTTACACACACTGTCTCCTAATAATAATTGGAGGATATCAAACTATCCTCATACTCAATCACTTATTACATTTGTTTCCTACGAATAACTGTGGTATAGGTCGAAGTGTGACTTTGACAGTGGGGTGTGCTGTTGTAAAACCCGATCTAGGGTGTGGATAAAAAGTTTATTTATATCAACAACTTGGTGGTAGGTGATAACCAAGTGGAGATAATTAAGTATCTGCTTGAGACTGAACCTCTTGTTTACATTGTTGTTCCAATATTCAATTACTCTGTTTTGTTTTATCCGCTGCTCATATTTTTCAGATATAGAAAATTGTTTTTAATTTAACTCTGATAGTTAGTTTTGGTTAGTGTGTATATATACTTAATTCAACAAGCCTATTTGAGAAGTTGAATTATTGATTACATTGATTCGACTGAAGACTAATCAACCTTAGAGAATTTTTTTGAGCAATTAGACATTTATATTTCTACTGCCTCAATTGACTAGGCTATTTTGAATTGGGGGATTTTTATCATAAAGTTTTTAACAGAAATTTTAATTGGAACTCAATTCACCCCCCTCTTGAGTATCCACTCTGACCAACAACTCTATATCAATAAAATTTTAAGACTTCATGGATAACCTCTTTCAATAGTTTATGATCTAGATCCTCGATTTACATCGAAATTATAGAAAATTATTCATAAATCTTTGGATACTAAGCTTTGTTTGAGTAATGCTTATCATCCTCAAATTGATGAGCAATCAGAAAGGATGATCCAAACCTTAGAGGACATCTTGAGATCATGTTTACTTGACTTTCAAGGTATGTGGGATAAATATTTACCTTTAGTGGAGTTTTCCTACAATAATAGTTTCTATTAAAGTATTTAAATGACACTATATGAAGCATTGTATATAATGAGATTTCGTACACCAAATTGTTGGGATGAAGTTAGAGAAAGGAAGCTTGTGGGAACAGAACTTGTGGAGGAAACAAAAGTGAAGGTAAATACTATTCAAGGCCATATCAAAGCATCTCAAAGTAGACAAAGAAGATATGCTGATAATTGAAGGAAGGATTTGTAATTTCAAGTGGGAGATCATGTTTTCTTAAGAGTATCTCCATAGAAGTGTGTTATAAGATTTGGGAAGAAAGGGAAAATGATCCTTAGGTATATAAGCCCTTTTGAAATTTTGGAGAGAATTGGAGCTGTTTCATATTGTTTGGATAAGCCACCTAGAATTTTTAAAGTACATAATGTGTTCTATGTCTCATTGCTGAGAAAGTACGTGCTAGACCCAACGGATGTCATCACTTATGAAGGTATAGAATTGGAACATGACCTATCTTACTATGAAGAGCCTATCCAGATTCTTGAGACTAAAGAAAAAGTATGGAGGAATCAGAATACTTGACTAGTAAAGATACTTTGTAAAAATCATAAAATCAAAGAGGAGTCATGGGAGCCTGAGGAGCTTATGATAAAGAACTTCCCAAATTTTTTGCGAGGTAACATTTTGGAAATTTCGAGGATGGAATTTTTGCCAGGAGGGGACAATGTAACACCCCAAGTTTTTGAAAATAAATTTAATATTAATTGTATGAAACACTGAGTATCTACAAAAGACCACTTTGTTATAACCTAGCCAGTAAACATAATTTTTCCACCTTTGTGATTTGAATTTCGAAAAAATGATATACACGGTTGCATTCAGTAATATATTTAGAGTTTTATAAGATAAACTTACATTTTTGGTGAATAGTAACATGACCCTTATGAATAGTAATGTACCCTTATAAATAGTAATATAACCCTTATGAATAGTATCCACACCCATAAATGTATAAATAAAATTTAGTCTCCTTATAAATAAAATAGAGTATTTAAAAATGAATAATTATGTGTTGGTATTTCTATGAGTAATAAATATTTAATTACAATTTTAAATTAATAAATTAATAAAATAATTTTTCATAAAAATAATTCCAAAATAAATATTTTGTTTTCCTATGATTTTAGGATAATTTTATGAGACCTTAGTTAATTTTTGAACATATTGTAAAATCAGTTTTAAATTTAAAATCTGTATTTTTCAAGTAAATAATGATTTTATTTAAAAATTAAATTTCACATATTCAGAATATTATTTTGATAAAATTGAATTAATTTTTGGATTATTCATGTCAAAAAATTTTTATGGTAAATTTTTGGTATTTTTCTAAAATACTTCAATTTTATGTGAATAGTAAAATATGATAATTTACGATAAATACTAAATACATGATTTATTGAGTCATAGGTGATGTAAGGATGATGTAAGACTACTTGGTTTAACCTCACATTAAAATATTACTATTCTTGTTCACAATAATCAATACTATTGGTTGTCTTTGGCAAAATAATAAAATAATGAGTAACATAATGGGAAAACCCTCCTCCCCTCCACTATAACCCCCTCACCCCCTCTTCTCTTCACTCATCTCAAGACTTGTTACTTGTCTAAATTCTAATCAAATATCCTCCCAAGATTCTCCCCCATGTCCAGAAGCCCTTGATCTCATAAAAAGACCAAAACCTCTCCCCTAAAGAGGCTCTCAAGGAAGATTACTTCAAGAGGTAAATTCCTCTTTTCATTTCTTTTATTTCAAGTTCCTTTATTTTATTTTTCTTTCCTCATATACTTTAATAAAAATATTGTGTTGAATCTATTACCTTACATGTTCTATAAGTTTTTATAATAAAGGAATAATTATTCATCATCTATCCTTTACCCTTCTTTTATACTAGAAATAAAAACACCATCCGAGATGTGTTAATTTATCACATTGAAGGACGATGGGTTTTCAATTTCTATTACCATATTAAATTCCAGTCATGAAATCATTTTTATGGTTTATCCAGACTATAATATATATATATTATAACTTATGTAAAGTCCAGGATTTTTTTACACATGATATTAATTTATAAATGAAAATGAGTTCGTTGTGATCAAAAACTGCCAATTAACCCAAACAATTGTCATTAAAGTTTTATATAATGATTCATCTTCAATATTAATAACCAAATGAATTTTATAACCATGTAATATTCTGGTTTTTTACTAATAACATGAAACTTATATTCTGGACAACCATTCTCATTCTACATTTTTATCCGTACATGAATATAAGTAAACCAATCATGAAAACCAAGGAAGAAAACACTCCCAAGAAATGAAATTAAATATCTCAACCCATAAAAAGGCCATGAATGAACCTAATAAGGTTATACTAAATAAATTAAATGAATATTAGGTTCTATAATGATTAATTTATGAATCTAGATTTTATTATTTAGGTCATTAAGATCAAGCGAGGAACACCTTTGGACCTAAGGTAAAAGTTTTCTACCCGAACCTTCATTTTCATTTAGGTTACTCTTATTTTCTTCTTAAATAAATTAAATTATTATTTATTCATATTTAATCCTCATATATTCTGTGAGAATTTTCTATATATGTGTACCAACCAGAATCATACTTTCATTTTTTGGGGTTATATGTTTTAAAAGGATATTTCAGAAATTATTTCTGAAATACAAGCCAGATTCAAGGGAATTTCTCAAATTCTTACCTATTTTCAAGGGAACTCTATAATCTTTTTTAGTGACCACTATCTTTCTAAAAACACTCATTTTATAAAGGTGGTCATAACTCCCTCTGAAGATTCCATTCGAGATTCACAACATTCAATCAAAGGGATTTCTTTCGTCAAAGCCCTCAAGGGATTGGATCTGCAAAAGACTTCCTCAACAATGCCCTCAAGGATTAAAAAACTCGATGATGGAGGATTTCTAGTTGAAGACGACCCTGATTCATTACAAAAGAGGGAAAAAATGTGTAATTTTTCTATTATCGATCATATCTATTACCTTTAAGGTGACAAGCCATGGTCATCCAATGAGATAAAACCTAGGAATGGCCATTACTAGGGCTCAACCAAGTGAAAGTTAGTTCCACTCAAGAGAGGCTATTTTTATATTATCCTATACTCACAATAAGAATTAGATCAAGTATGGAAGCATGGAAATTTACATCTGCAACCAGGTGTCCTTCTATTGTCAACTAGGGATTATGCTTTCAATTTTTTTACTCATAGGAACTCCATGGCATAGATATGGGTTCGATTTCATGGACTAAGATGGTACTTTTGGCACACAAAAAATTTAAATGACCTCACCTCTTGCATATGTGTCCCCATAAAGATTGATTAGAGGAAACTAAATAAATAATTGCAGAAATATTAAAGAATCATGGTGGAAGTTAACCTTGATTAAAAACTGCCACATGTCATTGCTTTCAATGCAAATGAATACAAGAATGAGGTTAGGATTGAGTATGAGCATAGAACCTCTTTTTGTGATTATTGAAAAATCATTATAAATGCTATTATAAACAGTCGAGTGATAAAAAAAATCACACCCCACTCTTAAAAAGGTTTAGACTGAAGTCAGGAGGAACAAAAAAGTTTATTAGGATGATTTTGAAAAGGATGAGCTGCATATGAAGAAAAAAGAGAAATAGATTAGGAAAGGTGATGGTCCATATACCTCAAAAATGCCTCCCAAACAATCATGGGAAGATATGGTTGGTTTGGAGGAACTTGAGAAGGAAGAGAAGTCTATTTTTGAAGAGGTAGCATCCATGAATATAGACACCGTCACCTATGACATAAAAAATCATGGGCTAGAAATAAATACTAGCACAAATGATGGAGCTCAAAATGTGCATAGGATTGCTGAAATCAATGCTCACCCTTTTGAGGATAAAGAACCTGATACTAAACAGAATGGTTTACCTACTTACTCTGAAGATTCAAACATAATTAAACCACTGAACTCTTGCTCTGATAATGTTCAATACACTAAACATACTTCTTCCAAGGAACCTTTCCAAAGTAGTGACCCCAAATACTACAACCTGGAGGAGATAAATGCAGAGAATATTCGACCAACTACATAAAGTCAAACACCTCAATGCACAATTAGGCAGGAAGATGCAAGGTACTATGAAACACATGAGTTGTGAGGTCCTACTCACAAACCAGATCCATCTTCTACTACACAGGGTCTGCAGGCCTCTAGGGATGACAAAACTATACAGATTCTTGAAGGAAATGTACTGGACATGCATAGGAACCCCCTGTATATAATTGGGAGGCTCATCCAAAACTCCAATGAGAATGCATAGGAGGATGAAAACTACGTGTCTACCTCTAATTCATGCATTGAATAGAAGACTACAATAATGAAATCCAATAATCTACTCCTTGATAAAGTTGAGTATGTGGTTTCACCAATGAAACCAAATACCCTTCTCCTAGACAAAGTTGAGGCATAACATGTACGAGAGGATAGAAACTCTGTGTTTACCTCTAATGCATACACTGAGGAGAAGACTCCACTAAAATCAAATACTCTAATCCTTAAAAAAGATGAGGAAGAGCATGTACAAGAGGATGATGAACAAAAAGTGGAGGATTCCAAACATTTGGGCATATACCCTACTATCCATGACACCTCCCCTATGATTACTGAAAATACAACACATGTCCTTACTATGAAAATAACAGATCACAGGCAGGATGGTGGAAAAGAGCTTGACAAAAACCAGAACAATGCGATTGCAGTGCACAGATAGGATAATGACAAGGGATTGGAACTACAAAAGATCAAATAAATAAGCACTTCTATCACTAAAGACAACCTCACTCAGGAACTGGATAAAAAATTGAAGACATATGATCACATAAAACTAGACTAAAGAAAGAAAATTCAAGAGGATGAAGGATTGACAGGTAAAAAAATAAAGCATAGATCTCCTAACAGTTCAATGAGTTTGCAAGACAAAAATGAAAAGATACATAAGGAGCATATTATCAAGAAATTGAGAAAATCCAAATACAGGAAGAACTCTAGAGGTAACAAAAAAATGGGCCTTTCCCCAAGAATAAGTATAAATGAATATTTTCTATTGGAACTGTCAGGGTATTTCTAACTCTAACACCATCACAACCTTAACAAATTTTCTTTTTACTCACAAACCGATGCTTTTTTCTATATCTGAACCCAAAATTATGTTTACCCCTAGCTTTAATATTATTGAAAAATATATTTATAATTTTATAGGTGAAATTTCTAACAATAATACTTTTGATTCCGTGTGGGCCTTTGCACATGTCTCTATAAGTAATTTTCATACTTATAATTATGATTCTCAATCTTTGACATGTGAGATAAATTTACATGACAATATATTATTCTGTAATTTTTTTATTCTTCCAATAGATATCAAGATATAAGATCTTTGTGGCACAATGTATATTCCCTTAACAATACTATACAAACACCTTGGGTCATTGTAGGCGACTTCAACGCCATTCTTGGACCGAGTGAAAAATTGGGACCTTCACAATCAAGAACTTCCACTAAGGAATTTAAACTATGTATTGATGATAAAAATATTGTGGAAATTAATATTGTGGGTGATAAATATACCTGGTATAGAAGAAAACAACATAGAATTTTAGAAAGTAAACTAGAAAGAGATTTCACAAACTTCAAATCTCTTGATAACTAGAATAAAATCTCTAGTATTACTTTGAATAAGATTAATTCTGATCATCATCCAATTTTGGTGAGTCTCAATACTATAACCAGTAAACCTAATCTCCCATTTAGGTTCAATAAGGCCTGGAACACTATTGAATATTGTATAAAACTTGTTAATGATACTGGGAATTCGATCATAACAAATGATTCCTTTGCCTTCATTATAAAACTAAAACTTCTAAAGAAAAAGATAAAAATATGGTGCAAAGATAGAGCTCAAAAAAATGATATCGAAATTAATTCCCTTGAAAATTCCCTTAATTAAATTCAAAAAAAATCAAATCACAGTGATTTAACTACTAACCCAAAACAAGAAATTGACACAAGTAATAAACTCAATTCTATTATTACCTTAAGAGAAAATCTTAGGAAAAAACCCCTCAAAATCAATTGGCTTAAGGATGGAGACAAAAACACAAAATTCTTAAATACCTTAAAATGATTATAAAGGACAGTAGAACTATTTCATTAATTAAATATGGAGAAAATATCATCAATAATGAGGAGAGACTTCCAAACCATGTTACATTCTACTTTAGTAACATTTTCAACAGTCCTGCTCTAAATAAATATATCAAAGCTAACATAATTCCCTTCCTAGTTGGGGAAAATTATTATAACATCTTGAATAGTATTCCAATTTATCATGAAATTAAAAATGTGGTCTTTAGCTTAAAATAATATAGTTTTCCTGGTCCTGATGGCTTTTCCATTTTTTTTCAACATCATTGGGATATTGTTCACAATGATGTCTACCGCCTTGTAAAATCCTTCTTCACTAATGGATACCTTCCTTATGGTATCAATGCTCAATTTCTTACCCTAATTCATAAAGTGGAGAATGATTTATAAATACACTTTTTCAGGCCTATTGATATTATGAAAACTATCTATAAAATTATCTCCAAACTATTAGCTATGATATTGGCACCTATCACCAAAAAAATTATCTCTTGGAACCAATTTGGCTTCCTGAAAGGGATGAATATCCAGGAATGAATTTTCCTCACCTATAAAATTACAAACATTCTCAAAAAAACCAAAAGAGGAGGGAGCATTTCCATCAAGCTTGACATTCGGAAAGTCTTTGATACCATTGACTGGAATTTCATTTTCAATATCCTTTATAGCTTTGGTTTTAATGATAACTTGGTAAGCAAAGTAAAAAAGGCTTTTTAAATCTTCTCACATATTTGTACTAATCAATGTCTCTCCAAAGGGTTATTTCACATACACTAAGGGTGTTAGGCAGGGAGAACCCCTTTCTGCAATCCTTTTTATTATTGCTGAAGACTACTTATGCAGACTTATCACTGATTCGATTACTAGAGGTGAAATTAAGCCCATCCTTACCTCTAGAACTTTTAATTTTCCCTCAATCTTTTATATATTGATGATATAAATATTTTCCTAAAAGGATATAAAAAAACATAAAAAATATTAAATAGATCCTCTTCTACTATGAATATGTCTCTGGTCAATCCATAAACTAGAGAAAATCATCCATATTTTTTGGTAAATGTTCCGCTATCAACATAAAGGCTAATATTATGAATGAACTAGGAATTAAATAGGGATCATTCCCCTTTTAATATCTTGGGGTCCTCATCATTTGGGGAAAACCCAAAAACACATATTTTTTAAACATTTTTGATCAGATCAATAGCCAACTATCCTCCTGGAAAGGAAAAACTTTATCAATGGCAGGATGAGTTTGTTTAGTCAAATACACCATTGTTTAAAAAATGGTTTACTATATGATTGTTTATAAATGGCCTACTAAACTTCTCAAAAATATAAATAGAATAATAAAAAAAATTATTTGGAGTGGAAGCACTCTTGAGAGAAATCTCGTGACTTTACCCTGGAAGAATTGTTGCACCCCAATTGAAAATGGCAGTCTTGGTATTACGAACCTAAATCTTTTTAATAAGGCCCTTCAAGCCAAGGTTACTTGGAATATTGTGAAAAATAACTCATAGACTTATGATTTCTTGTGTGGTATATTTAATAATAACCTTAAGAAAGGAAAACACTTATATATGAAATCCTTAATATGGCCTTCCATCAAAAGCACCTTTTTTAAGATCCTGTCTTGCTCTAGATGGATAGTTAACAGAAACTCATCGCTCAATTTTTGGTTGGATAATTGGAATGGATCCCAATTTGTAACATAGTCGATCCTATGTAATTATACACAAATAAAATATCTCTATCAATGATTTTTTTGACTCCCCTAATGATAATTTACCTGTTGAAATTTCTACTATTATTAAAAATTACACTTTAGTCAGCACTGATAATTTTTTAGTTTGGGAGCCTTCTTATAATGGAGTTCTAACCTCCAAACTCTATTAAAATTATATTGTATATACCAACAAAAATGATTTCACCAGTATAAATAACTTCAATAAAAGTTGGGTTAGACCCTCCCGATTCACCCTAGTGTGGATAATTTCTCATAATAAAATTCTCACAGATAGTAATCTTCATGTTTGTGGTATTCAGATTTGTTCTAAATGTTGTATATGAAACCATCATAGAGAGGATGCAGATCACCTATTTCGTACTTGTTCCACTACCTCTACTTTATGGAATTTTATTTTTGATGTTTTTGATCTTAGATGGACAGGTTTGAAATTTATTAGACTGGAACTTCATAGATGCACTAATATGGATACCTCTCCTAAAATTACTCAACTTTTCATCACCATTGTGGTAGAACTGATACACCTTATCTCGTATTAAATAAACTCTATTATGCACAAAAATAACACTTTCATCTTTCTTGAAACTCAAATTAAGATATATACTGTGATCAAGGAAGCTGGAATCATTCAAACAAGGACTTGTCACAACTCAATCAAGGATTTCACTACATTGCAATGAATTGGGATCAAAGGAAATTACAGCCTGCTGAGGGGTTTGCTAGAATTATTCTAGAAACCTCCCATCCCTGTATGGATCAAAATTAATGTGAACAATGCCTCAAAAGGAAACACAGGACTAGAAGGCAATGGTATTATCAACAAAAATCAAAATAGTGACATTCTTGGATGCTTCTTTGTTTTGTGTGGTCACACCTCCTCTTTAGAAGCAGATATGTAAAGTATCATAAATGAAATTCTTTGGATCCTTCAAAAAGGTTGGAACAATGTCTGGATTAAAAGTGATTCAACTACTATTTTCCAGGCTCTTAGTCATGGAACGATTCACCTTGCATGGACGCTCACTGCTCAATGGATTGCCTGCCTCCATAACCCATCGGAGCTCAATAATATTATCACTCATGCTTATAGAGAGTCAAACAAGGTAGAAGATGGTATTACTAATAAGGGTGTCTAAAACAATAACACATACATGGGGAATCTTTCAGCTGAGTTCACCCCCTCCATCAAAATTATTGTAATAAAATCTCCTCCTTTAGACTATTGTAAACTTTTTATCTTAAAACATTTTAGTGCTTTGGTCCTTTGACCAAGGAATCAACTTAAATAAAAGAATTACTTGATGATTTTATAAGAGTATATTCATATATTTAAATAGTCTTGTTGATTTTTATGTATGATATCATCTACCATATTTAATTGAATGGTTTATGATTAGTCTGAATTTAGGTGTACTCTCTTAAAACCATTAACCAATTTACTCTGAATGGTTAATGTTTGTGATTAATGTTCGGGGAAAGTTATTTAAATTTCATATGTTAGTTTTAATATGAATGTATATGTTGTTTATGTTTATCCCCATTCATATGAGGAATGAATTAGACTTATTAAGTGAAGGGTGGGGACCACTATAGCCCCTCGATGCATTAGTAGGTCTCATGAGACAAAATACCATCTTGGCATAAGGCCTTGAAAAAATAATTATTTATGGTCTTGGCACGAGGCCTTGAAGGTATTGTTATGATGTCTGAAATTATGCATTACCTCATTATGAAACTAGTAATTGAAATTTCATGAGGTTATTTGACTAGTAGAATACCCATGATTATGTTTTATTATGATATTATTTATTCAGCTCTTATTCCTACTATAATTTGTTCAATTTAATTTTTAAAGGCATGTATTTTTAGTTATTCATCATTCCTAATGTTTATGTTTATGATATATTCTACTATATTTATTACCGTTACCAAGAATTTGAGATCACCCCTTTATTATGTTTCATTTTCTCCGGACATGAAGAAGTTTATTATGAATGACCCACAGGGATAAACTTAGATTTTTGGATGTTCCTAATAAAACTTATATGTTGTATTTCATTTCAAGTTGTAATGTTGAGCTTATGTATTTGTATTTTTTCCAAATATACTAAACTACACGGTCCTTCAGGATGCATATTCCTTGTATTTATGCCAATGTAATAAAATATGGAACCTGCTTCAGGAAACTAAGGTTGGGTCCTTATAAAAACACACTAGTAGTGTTTATAGAATTGATGAACAAAATCTTCTACCCATACCTGTATCAGTTTGTGGTAGTCTTTGTGGATGAAATTTTAGTATACTCCAAGACTCATGAAGATCATGACAAACACCTTGACATTGTCCTAAGTACATTGATAGAACATAAGTTATACTCTAAGATATCTAAGTGTCAGTTCAAAATTGATTAGGTACACTTCCTGGGTCACTTCCTCTTGGAGGAAGGTGTATCGGTTGACCCAGAGAAGGTTCAAACAGTTGTTTCTTGGGTGAATCCCAAGAATGTTATTGATATCCATTGATTTTTGGGGTTAGCCTAATATTATTGATGATTAATTCAATACTTTTCCCATTTGGTATTGCCACATTTAGGATTGACCAAGAAGGGGTAATGTTTTAATGGTAGGAAGCATGTAAGAATTACTTCCAGGAGTTGAAGAAGAAGTTGACATCGAAATTGATCTTGATCCTACCTGAGCTAGGTGAGGAGTATACGGTGTTTTTTGATTCTTTTGTAATTGGACTTAGAGAAGTGTTGATGTAGGGAGATCGAGTTGTGGTGTATGGGTCTCAGTAGTTGAGGCCACATGAATGAAACTACCTTACATATGGCCTCAAGTTGGTAGCAGTAGTTTATGATTTAAAGTGTTGGTGGCATTATCTGTTGGGTGATAAGTTTACTAGGTATACTGGTCACAAGAGTTTAAATTTTACATTCTCCCAATGAAAATTTAATTTCCAATAGTAGATATGGGTTGTGTATATGCATTCATTTGATTTTGAGCTAGCATATATGCTCAGGAATGGGAAAAATGTTGCTGATGCTTTAAGCTGGAAAAATAAGACCCAAGATATTTAGGAGTCTAACGTGGTTTAGGAGATTTAGGAGAAGATGATTCTAATATTAGTTGTAGTAGATTTTACTATTTTGAGATGGATTAGAGACATGTAGTATGAGTATTCAGAATATTTTTACTTGAGGGAAAGCCTCAAAGGTGGGGAGTCACCTTCCAATTGGAGCATAGATAAAGATGAGATCATTTATGTCAGGAATTGGGTTGTTGTGCCTACGAGTATGTCAGATGATCTGATACATGAATTTCATTCCTCGAAGTTGAAGGTACATCTAGGAGTGACCAAAATGTACCATTAGCTACAATGACAGTTTTAGTGTCTAGTTATGAAAAAGGAGATAATAGGATTTGTGACGTGATGCTACACCTATCAGTAGGTGAATGATGAGTGTCAATGGCATGGTGGTTTTCTAAAATTTTTCCCATTTCAGAACAGAAGTGAGATGATGTGACCATGGATTTTATGGTGGGTCTCCAGAGGACACCTCAGAAGAATGATTCTATTTGGTTTATTGTGGGCTGTTTGAAAAAGGTAGCACATTTTCTACCAGTATGAGAGAGTTTTTCAGTGGAGCAGTTGGGAGAGTTTTATGTATGGGAAATATTCTATCTGAATTGGGTTCTATAGACTATTGTTTCAGACCATTATTTTCATTTTACTTTTCACTTCTAGAAGAGCATGTATAAGGTTCTTGGTATGCAGGTTTTGTCGAGTATGACTTTCCACCCACAAACAGATGGGCAGTCAGAGCACACTATACTGGTGCTTGAGGATATGTTGCGAGCATGTGTTCTTGAATTAGGTGGGTCTTGGGAGAATCACCTATCTCTAGTGGAGTTTTCCTATAACAACAGTTATCAGGAAAATATTCATATGGAACCATATGAGGTACTTTATGGTAGGTCATAAAGATCACCTGTATACTGGATAGAGGTAGGTGAGTATGAGCTATTAGATCGAGTCTAGTGCAGAATACATCGGAGCAGGTACAATTGATATGGAAATATATGTCTATGAATCAGGGTAGATAGAAGTCATATTATGATATACGTTGATAACCCATAGAGTTTACAGAGGGTGATTGTGTATTCCTTCAAGTGTCACCTATATTGGGTCACTATAGGATACAAAGATAGGGAAATTTGGTGCCTGAGTTTATTGAAATATTTGAGGTTGTTGAGACAATCAAGCCAATATCATACCAATTATCTCTTCCATAGAGATACAGTTCCATGAATGATGTTTTCCATGGGTCATAACTATAGCAGTATGACCCTGACCCTTCCCATGTGATCAAGGTGGATGATTTTGATCTTGACATAAATGCATCCTTTGAGGAGAATCTAATATGTGTGTTGGATCATAGTGAGAAAGTGTTGTGGGGAAAGAATCTGCAGATAGTTCTTGTGTTGTTGAAACATGGATGTGTTCAGGAGGAAACTTGGGAGAGAGAAGCATATATGAGGGCTCAGTAGCTTGATATTTTTGACTCAGAATCTTATAAATGATTGGGATTACAACCTGAGGATGAAATGTTATAAGGTGGGGATATTGTAAAACCTCAAACTTTTCTAGAGACATCACAGGCTCATTTACATGTACTATTTTCCCTTGTTTTGAGTAATTTTCATTTGGGTTTTACTTTAGGGTGTGTTTGGGTGAAAGTTTGAGAAAAATGAAAGAAATAGGATAGTGCATGGTTGGTGGATGGGTTTCCCTAACAGTGCATCTTGGACCAACAAACCATGAAACAATGGAAAGAGAGGGTTTGCATGGCTAGTGGACGATTTGTCAAACCATGATCCATAAAAGGAGAAACCTTGAACCCACCCCAGAAGAGGTGCAAAGTTAGGGGAAACCATGCACCCCGAGTAGCAAACCATTAATACTAGATTTTAATACCCAAAAAACTATATTTAAAATTTCCTGAGCCCCCATTTTAAACCCCATTCGGTCTGAACTCGACCCCTAACACTTTTTTACGATTTTGGATCCTCCTGGACAGATTCCAAGCCATTCTGACCTCCATTCTTCACAATTTGAAGCCCATATTGAATATCCAAACCCCTCTCAATTTAAGATCTAGATCTCATTATACATCTTTATTCTGTTCAAACTGGGGATTTCCATTAGGAAATCACTCATAAAAAATTGAGGTAGGTGGTATATTATTCAAATCCCATAGTCATGATTTCAATTATGTGTTTGTAATTATATAATTTCTAGATATTGTTTAGAAATTTAATTTCCAAATTGAATTAATTAATTTACAAAGTGTAAAGTTTGGATGAAAAAGGTTTCATTTTTGGGTCACATAATCTCAAGATATGGTATATCAGTAGATCCATAAAAGATGAAGGATATTTAATAATATCCTAGAAAAACCATGGTGACTAAGATTCTTAGATTTTTTGGTTTAACTGGATATCATTGGCTGTTTATGGAGAATTTCTCACAACTATTTAATCCTGTGAAAAAGTTAACTCTTATGGGTGTAAAGTTCCTCTGGGCAGATGAATGTGAGTAAAATTTCAAGGAATTGAAGAGAAGGTTAGTTAGTGCACTTGTGATTACATTACCCTGTAGTAAATAAGAGTTTGTAATCTATAGTTATGAATCGAAGAAGGGTTTGGGATGTGTTATTATGAATAATAATATGGTTATCGATTATGAATTATGGTAGTTGAATATTCATGAGAAAAATTACCCAACTCATAATTTGGAATTAGCAGTAGTATTTTTTGCATTAAAGATATAGAGGCATTATCTTTGTGGAGAAAAGTGTGATTTATATACCGATCATAAAAGTATGAAATATATATTCACAAATAAGGAGTTGAACATGTACCAGAGTAGATGGTTAGTGTTGATAAACAATTATGACTGCTCAATACATTACCACCCTGGGAAAGTGAACAAGGTGGGTGATGCATTGAGTCAAAAGGATCATGCTAGCTTATCTATGATGAGGATCACAAAAGATCCAATATTTCTAGATTTGAAAAGGATGAATCTAGAAATCCTGAAGAAAGGGGAAAAATATTATCTTTCTCAAATGAATGTTCGACCCTCTATCCAAGTTAAGATTAAGAAGGTGAATAAGGAAGATATAGAGATATAAAATAAAGTTAGAAATGTTCCTAAGTTCAACCTTTATCAGGATAGAATGATAAGGTTTAGGAACCGTGTATGTATTCCTTCCATAAGAGATTTTAAGGATCTGTTAGAGGAAGCTAATATTTCTTCATTCTCTATTCATCCTGTAAGTATGGAGATGTATAGAGACTTGAAATAATACTTCTGGTTATATAGAATGAATAGAGATATCACAAAGTTTGTATATCGGTGCTTGGTATTCCAACAAGTTTAGGCTGAAAGAAAAAATTCAAAGGGGATGTTTCATCCATTACCCATACCATAATGGAAATGGGAGAACATATCAATGGATTTTGTTATTTTAATATCCAAAACCTATAAAGGGTTTAATTCTATATGGGTGGTAGTTGATCTCCTTACAAAGTGAGAACACTTCATTGATATGAGAGAATATTTCTCTCTAGATTAGCTTGATCAGATATACATTAAGGAAGTGAAAATGTTTCATAGAGTGCCACATTTTATTGTATAAAATAGGGATATAAGGTTTGACTCAATGTTTTGGAGAAGTATTCAAAAATCACTCGATACAAAATTGAGTTTCAACACTGCTTATCATCCTAAGAAAAAATGGTGAGTCTGAAAGGACAATTCAAAACCTAGAGGATATATTGAAATATTATTTTCCGGATTTCTAAGGTGGTTGGGATTAACACCTTCATCTAGTTGAGTTTTCTTATAACAATAGCTTCCACTCAAGAATTTATATGGCACCTTATAAAGCCCTATATGGGAAGAAATTTAGAGCTTCAATTTACTAGGATGAGGTTGGATAAATAAAGAAATTGGGACATGATATTACTGAAGAAATGATCGATAAGGTTAGAACCATTTAATAGTATATCAAGGTAGCTCAAAGTAGGAATAAAAATTATGCTGATAACTGATGAAGTGATTTATAATTTGAAGTTGGTAAAATATTTTTCTATGAATATCACCCTAGAAGAAGTTTATGAGGTTTGAAAATAAAGGGAAACTAATCCCTAGGTATATCGGTCCATTTGAAATTCTTGATTGTATCAGGATGGAAGCCTATTGCTTGGAACTTCCTAAAAATAACTCTCAATTCCATGATGTGTTCCATGTATCTCTCTTGAGGTAGTACATACCTGACCCTTTAGATGTACTAAACTCAAAGGTCATACTATTGGATCATGTTCTTTCTTATGAAGAACAACCTATTGAAATTATCGATCATACATATAAAGTTATTTGAAACAAGACCACTAACCTGATCAAATTTTTTTAGAGAAATAACCAGATAGAAGTATCTATGTAATAACTTGAGGGTATGATGATGCATAAGTATCCTAATTTTTTACTTGAATGATTAATTTCTAGGGAGAAATTCACTTTAAGGGGGGTATAATGTAACAACCAATGTTTTTATGAACCCTTTTTTCTCGAATAAATTAAATTTTCATTTATGTATTGCAATGCACTAAGTAAAACATTCCTTTCACATAACACTAAATTGACATAAATTACATGAAACATTGACTCTCTGTACGTTACATGAAATAGCACTTAACATTCATTTCAAGTAACACCGATGTTTCTACAAAACATCATTTTATTATTATAATTATTTAAAAAAGATAATTATAACCTTGAAATTAAATTTATTAATATTTATAGTAATAAATAATTTTAAAATATTATTTAAAATGGTTTTATATAAATAAATAATATTGATAATGAATGATATTTTTTGGTAAAGTCCTTATATGTTTAAAAATACAATTTTTCAAATGAACTGCTTTTAATGTCCTTATGTGAAAAATAATAAAATTAATTTTAGACACATTTAGAAATTTAATCTGGTAAAATAAACTTCATTTTTTAATTTATAATGTCAAAATTAGCTTAGGGTGAATTTCTGGTATTTTTCTGAGAAAAATCGTTTTTGGTTGAAGAGTGAAAAATACTGAATTTTAATTCAAAAACTGATTTTCATATAATTTATTTATAAAGTAAAATTATATTTTAAATTGGTTTAAAAGTTAAATTAGATAATATTTTTCTCAATTAATACAATTTATCTCATTTTGATCAATTTCACTTTGAACTTAAGTGTAAAAACATAGCAACTTTTGAATGTTTTTACTTTAAAAAACTGCATTGTTGATTTGACTGCGATATTAATTTTAAATTAATTTACACCACTTATGTGATTGAAATTTATAAAAATGAATTCCATATTTGGAATCAAAATAATTTATAATTTTTAATAAGGTAAAATTATTTTTTGACCTAAATGATTAGTGAATGTAATAAAAATTAATTACATCGATTAAGGAGAAATTAAGTTTAACTAAGGACTAAACCTTAAATTTAAGACCCAAAACTTCCTAGAAACTTGTAAGAGTCATTTTATGGCCATATTTTGGACATATCCTCCCTTTTACAGACTTTTGTTTTCATTTTGGAAGTCACTTTCCATGGAAAAAACGTGGGTGGAATTCCTTTTCTAAAGATTTACAAGAGTGCCACTCCTCATCCAC
Organism: Viscum album; assembly: GCA_963277665.1. Taxonomy (NCBI): domain Eukaryota; kingdom Viridiplantae; phylum Streptophyta; class Magnoliopsida; order Santalales; family Viscaceae; genus Viscum; species Viscum album. The sequence goes on from OY728159.1 coordinate 1,942,489,230, forward strand.
TATAAAAGGCCTCCTCTACTACCCTTATTTAAACCTCTCAAACCACTTAGGTTCATCCAATATATATGAATATAAACTCAATTTTTTTACCTTACTCATTTAATCATACCTTTTGGTATAAAGTCTTCCAAGGAATCTTTTTGGCACATACTAAAAAGAGTTACCCGATTAAGAGGTAACACCTTCTCTCACACTCATTTCTTTTATTTTATTTCTCCACCACCTTCAATATCTTTATTAAATTTTTGTATAAAAAAACTTGTATCCTAAATATAATAGGATGTTTTTATGCTAAGGTTTATACCTAAAGTTACACAAACCTTCATCTAATTGGGTAATGAACATACCGTTTATGTGTACGGCGAACTACCACCTCACAAAATGATGATTGTTCATTTTTTCCTTACCACCTATAATGGTGTAAATTATGATGGAATATATATTTATATATACTATATGTTATATTTATTATGACTTTAATCTTCTGTAATACTTTTAGAACACATATCTTTATACTTTCCATTTGGTTTAAATATGATAATTTCGTCTGAGGAAGTGTGGAGAACGACCCCCTCAAAGAGATGTGATTTGTTCACACACTATATGGAAGGTTTTAAGGATGCGTTTAGTGAAATTTTAAGATATTTAAGATATAATAATGATAATTTAATAATTATATATATACATATACATATTTCATTTACCTTCATTCTTTCAATACGATAATACAAACAGAAACAACGTTCATGCGTACGTATGACTTACCGTCTCCATGAACAATATATTACATTTCATAATTCAATATTAAATAGATTATTATAATAACCATATAATTAATATAAATTATATTTATTTCATTATTTAAGTATCAAGACCAAATATATAACAAATTAAGACACATGCGAAGAACAAAGTGAATATTACCCGAAGTGAAACCCTAACATTGGATTGTTAACAAGAGGGTAATATAAGGTCGTAATCAAACCATACATGATATTAGATATAAGAATATGGTTATATAAAATATTTATAATAAATTTATATTTATTATATAGGTTATTTTAATGGGTATGATGAGAGTCAAGACACAAGGTAAGGGGATTTCATCTTACTTTTTATTTTTGTGAGATACATGATATATTCACCACCCATTCCTTTTTGTGGTGTGTATAATACACATGGATGTATTAAATTATTATTATAATTAAATTTATGGGTACTTAAATATCCATTTTATGATCTTTATTTCATTTGTTTTATGTTTCAAAAGTTACCAAATTGGTAAAATAATTTTGTCTCGATTTACCTTTTTTGAGTCTCATGTTTTGTTATGCACCTAAATTCTTTCTCAAGGTGTATATAATTAGATTTTAAATGTTATATCTTGAATATAATAATTTTCATGATATTTTAAGCTTCATTTAATCTCATTTTCTTACATGGAGAGTATGAACCCAAGTAACCAAGTGGTAAGAGTTTATTGAAATAATCTCACTACCTTTTGAGATTGTTAATGATTATGCTTATTTGATGAAATATTATGATATATATATCAAGAAAACTCATGAATTTTTATCCTATATTTATTAATTATATATCCATGTATCAGTACCATTTTCCTAATCTTTGGTACTTAATATAATTAAGAAAATATTTTTAAGAAAATATGACCGTATTTCTCTCTTCGGCGGAAAATCTATTTTATTTCAAAAACCATGTTTTAAAAAATGTTTTTGAATGACACTTGAAGATAATTTAAAAGGAAAAATGATTTTAAAAATGTTTTATTGTTTTCAAAGTTTCCTTTATAAAATTTTAATCTATTTTCAAAGAAAAATTCTTTCAAAAGGTTTTATGTTTTAAAAAGAAGTTTTCAAATAAGAAAGGATATTTTCTACAAGAAATGTTTTTAAAAATATTTCAAAATTATTTCCTATATTAGATAACATCCATTGATGTTACTCATTACTTTATAGAGAAATTACCCAGTATTTCCATTCATATTATTTTTGTGAATTTATTATGTTTTTATGACATGATGTTTATGAAACCCATTTCTCTTTCACTGATTAAAGGCTTTTGAAACCCACTTCTTTTCACAGGTTATGTTTATGATGAAATGATTATGAAGCCAAAATTTTCCATAGGTTATGATATGATTACATGTTTATAATACCCATCTCATTTCATGCGTTATGATATTATTATTTATGATCTTGCGACACATGTATTTATGATTTCATTATGAGATGGGTGGGAACTATATATCCCTCGAATGAATTGGGTAAAAATTTATATCTCATGAGATAGACATGGATGGAATGCGAAATAAACTCAGTTCATTATTATAGTTTTGGAATGGGAAATGAACCCAGTTCATTATTACAGGGCCAGAATAAGGAGTGAACTTGGTTTAATAATACAGGGCTAGAACTAGGTGTGAACCCGGTCCAGAAAAGGAATTTATCCACTAAGATGGCCTTGACAGAAATGACTTGACAACCATATCATTATATATGATTATTTTTCTACCATAATTTAAATTTTTTATTCCTATATTATGATTTGATGGATTATGTTCTTTATTTTCTTATGATTCATGTCTTATTAACTACCAAGCTTTAGTCCATCATTCATGTTTATGATCTTCAGAATAAAGGGAATGATATTTTATTTTCATGATCATATTCTCATACCCTTAAGGTCATGATTATACTTACATATCTCCCTTTTTTACCCTTACTGAGCACATGTGCTCACCGCTTTTTATGTTTCCTCCCCACAATTTATGAAGATATGCATTATTTTTTTTGTGTCTAAGAAGGGTGCTAGTCAAGAAGAACCTAGTTGGAGATGATGTAGCTCATTTATGTACCAGTTTTTATGTTTCAATGTTTCCAAAGGCACTAGAATAGTATAATATTTTGATATTTTCTTGTCTAATGTTTTAAGTATTCTGAAAAATCTATTTAATGTTAATGTATTTCAAGATCATGTCGTTATAACATGAACCAAGAAATAAACTTCATAATCCCAAAAATTACACTTCAAAAACTTTTTGAATATATTATGATGACAAAGAACTCCAAAAATAGCATATAGATACTCTACATGCTCCTCATCAGGTGCAGAGTAGACAAGGATACCATCAATAAAAACCACCATGTACCAATCCAGGTTCTCTTTGAACACTATGTCCATCAAACCCATGAACATGGCTGGAGCATTTGTCACATTAGATGATATCACAACAAACTCATAATTCTTATAATGACATTGAAAAGTGGTATTACTTATATCCCCATATTTTACCCACATGTGATGATATTCTAGCCCCAAATTCATCTTTGAGAACAAACTAGATCCTTTAAGATGATCAAATTAACCCTCAATCCATAGAATAAGATAGTGGTTACTCACTATCACCTGATTCAAGCGATGATAATTGGTATAGAGATGCAAAATTCCATTGACCTTCTTAAAAAATAGAACTCGAGCACCCCAAGGTGACATTCCTGATCAAGCATGACCTCACTTCAAAAATATCATTGTTCTTTACCCACCACTCTCACAAATTATAAGGCACCATCTTATATGGATACATCTAGATCAAAGAATATCCTTGTTGTAGATTTATCCCAAAATCGATCTCCCATTGAGGGGGTGACTCCACAACCTCCTTAAGAAAGACATTAGGTTACTCTCCCACAACCTTGGGAAACACCATTAGCTAAATGTCTGATGAACTCATCATTATATTTTCATAAAAAAAATATAAAGATAGAACATGTCTCTAACCCATTAGATTAGCATACTCACCAATGAAAACTATAGGATCTCCATAAACATCATAGAACATGATATACCTCTTGAATAAATCCACAATATCTTGTATTGAATAAAACCAATCCATATTGAGGATGATGTCTTATGGCTATATCCATAAACTTAGGAAGTTTCCACATGAGTAGTGTTTCCCTAGAACTATCTCATAGTATCTATATACTTTATACCAATAAGGTCAAACTCCAATTGATGTAGTCAATTCCAAGGAAATTGGAAGCATCTCCACCTGCTCAAAAATTCTGGGCACTCTCACCACTGATGACCTCAACCTCCCCAAAAAAACACGCATCTAATCCATTGGAAGGGTCCTTCAATTTTACACCCCCATATAAATGAGATAATAAGGGTCAGGACCTTCCCTAGACTATTAGAAAGATATTATATCTCTATTACATAGAGAATCTGAATGACTCCCCTCTCACGATGATTCAATTCTAGACACCATCCTCTCAATGATCTATTCTCTTTCCATCACCTAGAAATACATTTAATGAATAAATTAGGTGACCTGGTACTAGATCTCTACATGAAAAACCTCCTAAAATCACCTCACAATTTCCTCATCATAATGGAGAAGGGCTCTGAAATGGATCCCAAACTTCTGTATGATGAAACTCCCCTATTGAAGGGTAAAGAGCTCCATGTGGTTGTCCTTATTCAAGGTTTAAGAAATTAAATATTCTCGAAACTTATACCATGATATTCTTAACTCTTTATGATATATAAGGAATAATAACTAATAATACCTCACTACTCCACACAGTATCACCACCGTTAAAAAAACCCAGTGCTCCTTTTAAGTATGGATCGACCTGAAGGCTATCTCAAACTCCTCCAACCAGTACACCATCACTAAGTTTGGTATGAAGACCTCATACATTTATATACTCTGAAACTAAAAATCTTTAAGTGTCATCCTCCAATTTTCATCATCATTGATCTCTACTCTGTGGTGATCTGATGACACATCCTTTTGAACATCTTTAATGAAAATCTGATGTGGATGTGAACCTAGATCCATACCTAAAAAATAAAAAATTATTAGGGACTCCTAAACCTAGAATATGAAATAGTTAAGATTAATTAATTAATTATCTATGTAAGGTTCAACCTAATACCAAGGTCCACCACTTTTAAAAATAAATTCAAAGAATAATTATGCATGATCTTTTCCTAGGGATCTACCCTGAAACCAGTATCATTTCACTTAGTAGGATCATTAAAATTAATGGTCCATTAATTAGATCACAAGGTCCCCTAAATACCTATGTCTTAATCAATATCCTTTGTTTAAAATTCTTACTAAACTTAGCTGAAACTATTTCCCCATCAAACCATGCAATCCTCATATGTCTCTAACTTTGAAATCCATCATAAAATATTGAAAAATAATCCCATACCAATGGTTTGTGACCATTATTATAGGTCCCAAAACCATTGGTATAGGGTATACCAACAATTTGGGTGGTTGTGGGATTTTCTGGCGTCAGTATAGACCTATACCAATTGTTTTTGGAAACTATTTGTATAGGTGGGATATTGAAATTGTTTTCAAACCATTGTTATAGATAATATGAAATACCTATATCAACAATTTTGAAAATTTTTGGTATAGGTAATTAAAAAAAACCTTGGCTGGTTTTGAACCCCGAACCTTTGATTTATATCTCAACAACCTGACCACTAAGCTACAATGTTTTTTTTGAAACATAATATGAAAAATATGTATATTTAAATTTATAAGTAAATTATTTTTTGATGTAGTAAATGTTATTTGATAATATAATCCATTAAAAATCAAAATACTTATACCAATGGTTTAAAAACTAATGGTATAGGTATTTTGAATTTTGGGACCTATACTAATGGTTTTGGAAAAACTGTTGGTATAGGGTAATTAAATAGAGGCTATGATAATGATTTTAGCCAAACCGTTGGTATAACCATCACCTATACCAAATTTTTTTGGAAAAACTACTGGTATAAAGTCATTTTTTGAAGCTATACCAATAGTTTTTTCAAACCATTGGTATAGGGTCATTTTATGGTACCTATACCAATGGTTTGGCTAAAACCATTGGTATAGGTCTAGTTTCCAGTAGTGTTATCCCTCAACCTGAATCTTTGATAAAACTTTGTCATGAAACCCTCCCCCAAAGTCACCTCTCCGGGTGCAATAATGAGAGAAGGGAGATAATGATGCCCGAAGCCCGCCTCTAATAGGCCATGAGTTGGAAGAAATAACTGAGGTATATCATACACCTAGTTGGGAGGCATTAACCTCTAAGATATTAGAAATGAGATAAATAAGATATAAACACCCAAAAAAACCTTCTTAAGATAAAATTAAAATATACTAGGTATATACATGTAATGTCATATGACTAAAAACAACTATAAGAAAAATACGATTATCAAAAGATAATCCTTAAAAGAGAACATTAAATCCCAAACCACACTTGAACAAACCAAAAACTAGTAAAGTCCATCTTGATCACAAATTTAATCCCACTATCCTAAAAAATAGTTTATATATATAGGGTGATTATAATAGGTACACTCAGTAGGATCCTCCCCAGGGTCTCTCATTCAAAAGATGAAAAATCATGTTAATTCCCAGTGAATAACAAGTGAATCCAATTCATCACCTAAATAAATATTCTAAGTTCCTAGAATCACCATGGATATCTCCCAACACATATCACATACAAGTGAACATATAATATAATATCAAAAAAAGTACCCTGCTACACTTCCCCACTAGTTTTTCACTTTTCTCCAACATCGCACATCCTGATCCATCTCTCTGTAAAGAAGCCAACTTGAAGACACCTGGTATAAGTATCATAACATAAATCTCGTGTGTCTCATCATCTAATCATCAAATACCATTCAAACCATGTATCAAATCAACCCATCATATCTACATATAGTAACTAAATAATTTTTTGGAGTCATCACAACTTGTATTTCATGATTTATAAATCGATCCATAACCACCCATACATATCACACCTATAATAATCTACATGATAATATATTTATAGATACATGTGTGTGAAATAATCAGAATCCATTATATCCATATAAACACATATATGGGGGAAGATAACCACCATGCATACAAAAAAATAATAGTATCGGGAGAAGAGAGTTGGGATAGAGGGGTTAGTCAGCCAGTCATTCCTCGCCAACCTAGATATTTGGGAAAACACCTTCCCATAATCCCCTGGGTTTCAATTTCCCTACCAAAATGGGTGGGTAGTGTATGAGATCATTAAACATACAATATATAATATACCTCACAACCCTCAATGAACCAAACTTTTATAAATTAAATTCCATTTGTGATTAAATTAAATGCCTTATTTATGTTATGTGGTTATGAAAAATACATGCACTATTTTGGTCATTTTGGAGCGTTATAAGTTATATCAGTTTTTAAATACTGTTAATAATCATATCCATTAATAATATATCCATTTAACAATTATCTTATGATTATTATATATTAAGGGTTATGAATAATCAAAATGATACAGGTAAAGGAACTGATGGCCTCAATCAATAGGATTGTACCATATGAAGCCCATTTATTAGAGATTTTGAGGGAGATAATATCTCGAAGATTTTTCCTTGACCAATACCAATCTGAGATTCAATAAATAACGCATGTGTATACAAATTTATCAGACAATTTCAATTTCATCGAGATCATGACCCAAACCATGTTCGCATAACTAGCCCAAGAAAAAATCTCACTGTCCCACACCTTACCCTAAGGGTGTTCACTGGTGTAATAATGGGCTATGTATCTCAACCGTAACAGTATGAATATGCATGTTTTATTTTTTATGAAATAATTATTATATTTATCTCTTATTTATTTTTCTTTATAAATTATTAAATAACGATTTTGAATAAATTAGATTTCAATATGACAAAACTTGAATTGTATTTTTTGGTTAATAAGTAATTTCAATTAAGAAATTTATTTTAAATAATTAATTAAATTTTAAAATAAAATAAATTTTAAAAAAATATTGTTATTAAATAATTTTTATTAAGTATAGTTGATAATAAAATTTTGTGAATTCAAAAATAAAATTTATATGGGTTAGAAAATTGTTACTATAAAAAAACCCATAATTTTTCAATAAATGGAGATTTTGATTTAAAAATATAAATTCTCACATTTAGATAATTATTTGTATAAAATAAATATTATTTTTGGATTCAACACATTTTAAAATATAAAATGGTTAATTTATCATAATTTTCTGAGACAGTTGAATTTTTAGGTAAAAATTAAACACGGTATAAATATGTGGTGTGTATTATGACATCATAATGACAAAAAAGTGATTTAATATGTGCCATAAAAGGTATCCACGACCAAATATATTTTCCACATTTAAAATAATGTTAATTTTAGGTTATTTTATTAATTTTATAAATCCATTATGAATCCTCAAAACATAAATTATATTTTAAGCTTTTAAAATCAATTATTTATAAACATGACTCACTTCCACATCACCAAGGAAATTATTTTGTTATGATCAGTTTATGGAATTTTAAAATAATTAAAAAAATCCTATTTGTAATAAAAAATAGTAAAAAACCATATGAATGTTTATGGTTTTTATTAATTAATTGTATAGAGTTCAAAACCTAAGTTTCAGAAAAAATAAAGAACTCCCCTCTCTTTTCCTCTATAAACCAACCCAAGATCCCATTTACCTTTAATAGAAAACCATATACCATATCCTTAATCTACCATTACATCTTTATATCCATCCCTTGTTTTCCCCAGGCTCTTAAGAAGCTTCTCCCAATATTTTGGAAGCACCCTCTTAATGTAAGGGATCCTCTCCCTCTCCACTTTATTTAAGAACCTCCTTCGTGTTTTGAATTTAGTTTTCCATTTGTTCCTATTTTAGTATGTTCTATCACATAAAATTTACTTTAATTTTTATTTAAAAATGATGAGATAACCTTTTTTATCCCATAAAACCATTTTATGAATATTTAAGTACTTATGTTATGCTGTAAAAATTTAACTATGATTCTTCATGCCAAAACATTTTGAAGTGAATCATCATACCCATTTCTGCTCAAGGGTATTCAACTATTTATACCTATACTTATTTTATTTTGTAATTATTTGTATATTACCCAAAATAATCAGTAATGGGTTTAATAGAGATGAAATACATTCTCATGTTATATGATCTACCTGGCAGACTTATGCATGTAAATAATGTGATTATGATGGGTGCACCCATATATCGCTACAATGTATTGGGTAATGTTTTAATATCCTAAGATTCCATGTAAGGTGCACATGATATTATCCTAATAACACTATTCTATGATTTCTTGATGTTTAACCTTTACTTGGGCTTATGGTTACATGTTTTAATTTTTTTACCACATTCCCATGTTGTGTTTATGTAATCATATTATACCATGAATCATTGATTATGATTATGATTCTCACCTATTATGTTACATTGTTATGCGACTTGGATCACATTTATTTATTTACCCCATTATATGTTTTTTTATTCCCTTATTTGTATTTATAGAACACCCCTTTATTATTTATTTCTCTAGGTTACCCTGTGAAATTTTAGAAGAGCTGTGTACATTTAAGTGCATGTTAAGGAAGTTTTCAATAAGTCATTATATCCCAATTTTATGATGTTACGTTATGTACATAATCTATCGAATACACTATTAATATTAATATTTTGGGTTGTATTAACTGTGTTTTTATTTAATAAATCATGAATTAATGTGTATTAAAGATATGGGTTTCGATAGTTAGTATTAGAGGAAAGTCCAGTTATTTTTGGGATTATGATCAGAAAACTCTAGTAAAATCCTTAGGGATCAGACTAAATATATAAAAAAATCCCTATTTTTTTGTAAAGTATAGAGTATGTAGTTTCCAATAAAATATATACCTATCTGAATATTACAAGTGGATGTGGATCTGACATATATTTAACTAAGGGTAACACCCCAAAAAACACCGTATTGAGCTAGACTCGATCAGAAACTTGTGCATGACAATTGCACTTGATAAACACATGGTGTTGTAAAAATGGGTACCCTAGACCCAAATTTATCAGTAATTTTGATTACCATACCATTTTTATAGTGATTTATTCATGATGTACACTTACTATTATAGTGTATATATTTATTCATCCACTATTTAAATGGTAATGTCCATAGATTATTTCTTGTATCAAAAGGTTATAGTAGTTCCTGAGATATAATGAGAACCTAAAGATACTATGAAATTAATCTAAAACATATTTTCTATGGTATAGATACATCATATTAAATGGACACAGTGGATGTCTGACTATCGAGTGTTGGCGGATCATAAAAATTGATAATTCTTCTCATGAAGTTCACACTTGGTGATCTTGAGTAGATGAGACCATAAGGAAAAACCCTCCAATTAGAACACTATATTTTTTTGGGTGTCATTGTTAGTTCCTATCTACAAACATGTGTATTGGTATTCTAAATGTAGATCATTATAAATGTGTTCCATTTGATCATGTACTTTGTTGTAAGGAAAAAACCATGAAATTGAAGTCATGGTGATGTGGCTTGTGTTGGGTGAATTATTGGTAATATGAAATTAGTTGAATGGTTAAGATATAATTTGTCGCTTCTGAGTTGAGGAAGTGATATATCAGGCATAGTTGATCAGGATGGTAGAATATTCATAAATCCATGTCCATGGTAGTCGAAGGTATGTCTGTTTAGTTAGATCAACAAGAAATAAATCAAGGAAGGATGATAACACAAGTGTGTATCCTACTTTATGAGATATCGTATGAAAAAGAGATTATATTACATAGTGCCTGTTCATAGGTTGGTTATCATTGCTATGATTATTTATTATCACTTTAGGGGCCTTAATGGGTTGATACAATCCTCTCTTGGTCTATTAATACTATTCAATGCTATCAAGATAAGGGCGTAGAGGGCCACACACAATAGCGTATTCAAGTATCTTCCCTGTTCTAGTGAATAGGTATATAAGACATGGTGGGACCCACCATGGTGTCTGAGATATTTTTAATTTTTATTGATACCTAATAAATAAATAATTTCATTATTATTTGAGTATAGAAAAATTTGGTTGAATTTATTTATTTAAAGTATTTAAAAGTGTTTAAGTAATTACAAGGAATAATATTATAAGATTTAATATTATTTAATATTCAAGGTTTGTTTAATAGTATAGGTAATTAAAAGTCATGTTAAGGAATCATATTTTGTTAGGTAACATTATATATATATATATATATTACAACTATGTGATAAAATATAAAAATACTTATAATAACATATTTATTTTTTCATAATTATCTATTTATTACTTATTTAGTGGATGTTAAATATACAGGGTTCAGGGAACCCTAACCGGGTATTTGACACATCCACTATATAAGCTGAGGAGAAACTTATCCCATAGACTATTCATAAGTCAAAATTGAGAGTTTATCTCACCCCTGAATCCTGGAGAGAGAAATGCTCCAAATCGAGTGAACAATCCAAGAATGCCTTTGCGATTGAAGGAACTAGATCATGGTGATCACCATGACATCAAAGAGATCATTAGAGCTCCTCTCTAGCACTCAAAATTTGAAGAACTGTGTATTTTTGGATTCTTTAAGAGTTTAAAGATAATATTAAGGGGTTTGAACTCAGATCCTTTAAGAAATGGTTGTCAGAGACATGTGAAAGATGAGTGTGCTTCAATCTGATTGAGGTATTATTCTATTTTAATTTCTATGCACTAATTAATTCATGTGAAATCCCCAGACTGCATCGGGGCTCATATTTTCCAGATATGATGATGTTTCATCTCTCTAGTGATGAAAATTTTAAAAACCCCATCCCATCGAATTCCACTAAAGGCCTTAGTACCATCATTTGGTATCAAAAATTTCGCATGGATTTTATGATACAAAGAAAATTATTTCGATTTATATTAAAGTATAGGGTTTGAAATCTATCCCAATGGATCTGACCATACTTTTATCCAATCTCGAATGACCAAGTTATAACCATCTAAAAAAAACTATACAGATCGAAAGAAAGTATTTTGAATATTAAAATTTTAGATATTAAGAAATATGAAGAACACATTTTTATACATGTTTAATTTTCATGCATCATCGAAAAAATAATTATTTTTTGTGACCTCATTATATTCTAACCTAGAATCGGATAAAATACAACCCCCAGAGTTTCACCTCCAGTAATCCAATTTTCCATTGAAAAAAGAAACAATTAAAATATTATTTTATTTTAAATAAGCCTATTTCTAAGTTGACTGTTTTTCTAAGCTATGTAAAGGATGCATGAACTTGAATAATACTAACATAAAAAAATTTCTACACCATTCTGCTAAGTTTTTTGTAAAAAAGACATTTGATTTTTGGGGCTTATTATTCTCTCATGCTGAAGGAACTCAAGGCTCAACAAAAGCATTGAAGAAAACACAATTTAAAATTTTGGGTTTGAATTCATGTTAAAAACATAGTATCCATTAAACCCCTCTCCCATATTTCTAAAAGGATCATGTGCAATTAAATTTAAGCACAAAAATAAAACCACATGAAAGCTTAAAAGGTACCTCGTTCCTTTGACATCACCAGTTTGATTCACTCACCTTTGATGTGTTGTGGTTGTAAGAAATTAAATCAGACATCCTATATATCATCCAAACATGTTGCACAATTCCAAGATCGTCAATCTACTTTTCTTGGGTTCAAGATCAAGAAATCGAAGAGCTTTATGACGTCCCTATGACCGCTTAAATAACTCAGACTTGATCGAGAAAGAGTGATCGATCCGACCTTGTTATTCTTCCATAACATCTTTCTAAGAACTTGAGAGTAGAGGAGAAGAGATATTATCTCTATAAATTCATACAAATGGTGGAGATTCTAATTAAAGAGGCTAAAATGATCTTTTATACTTAGGTTATACCTTCCAAAATTGCACTTTGGTCCCTGGAAGTAATAACCTTCATTTTATACCTTTGAAAACATGTATGACTTAATAAAATTATTATAAATGTCACAAATATTTTTATCACTCACTTGTAACACTATATAATGTTACTTGATAAAATAAGAACCATTAACTCAGCCCGTAAGCTCTCCAAATAATTTAACAAACCGTGAAAATCCAATGTTCATTCAAAAAATTATATTTTTATCATATTCACTTTTATGACCAAACAATTGGTGAATACCATGAGAAATAAATTCAATCATCATTATTCTAAACTTTAATAATATAATTTAATTAGTTTTAATTGTGATCATTTAAACTTGGACGTTCACCAACCACCGCACATAGGGCCCACTTCATCCTAAACTTCTATTCATTAGAATAGGTGGAACTTGTGTATACACTAAGTGTGTGACCCTCTAGGTCCTTATCTCAATAGTACTGAGTCCAACCCACAGAACAAGAGTGGATTATAGCAACCCATCATGGCCCCTAAGGATATAAGGAATTTCAAAGTAACAACTTCCTCCTACAAACACTTACCATGTAATATAATCTCTTTGTCTAGTGATATATCATAAAGAAATATGCACACTTGTGTCATCATCATTTTATTTATTTATATATTTTGTTAAATTATTGGATGGATTTACCTTCTTGTATCGTATCCATGGATTTATGAAGGTACTACCATCCTGGTCAACTTGGGCCCACGAGATATCTATTCCTCAACCTGGAAGCAACAAAATATATCTTGATCATTCAAGCAATGTCATACCACCAATGATGCACCCAACATAAACTGCCTCACAATGATATCATTATCATGGTTTTCACCTTTCTTCAAAGTACGTGATCAAATGGAACACACTAATAATGACCTCAAGTCTGGAGACCAATACACATGTTCATAGATATGAACAACTAATGACACCTGAAACATATGGTGTTCCTATTGACGGGTCTATTCTCATGATCTCCCTACTAGATATCACCAAGTGCGAACTTCATGAGAAGAAGTCTCAATGCTTATGATCCCCTAGCACCTAATAGTCTAACATCACATGTGTCCTCTTATTATGATGTATCTAGACCATAGGAAATATATATTTAATATGTAAAGACCTATAAATTCTATATATATATTTTAAATTATTTGGGATTATTACGAGTCTGTGAAAATTGACGGCGCTTGATTCTGAGGCCCAGTGTGCCCAGAACGGGATTTTGAACTTTTTTAAGGTACATTTAGTAATCATGTGAGTGAGAATTTCAATATTTTGAACTGATGCTCAGAATTGAAAAATGAGGGTACCGTTGAACTCACAGCACCGGGATTCGCTTAAGGGAGCCTTAACTTCGACCACAGTAGGTCGGGAGAAAAAGATAGTTTTACAAATTTTTTGAAGAATAATAAAATAACATGAAGATATTATTTTATTTTTCTACCACCTCTTGAGTGATGGTGTTGGGGACCATGGAGGCATCATAATTTTAATGAGGGAGATTAAATTCTCAGTTACACATCAAATGTGTAACCACTCCTTTTTTAATTAATATGGTTCATTAATTACACCAATTAATGAACCATTATTTGAAAATAGGATTAATCTCTTATTACAAACCTTAAGATCTTAAAATGTTGGCAAAGGGAGATGGTGGTGTGATATTGTGGGAGAACTCTGATGAAGCTCCAACGATCACCCCTTATAATGAAGAACGAAGGCTTGGAACATTGGAGGAATCAATTCGTAAATGACTAATGATGACAACTTCATAAAACATGGATTCTTATTCTACAACCGTGACATCTTCTTTGAATTCGATCTAGGGGTTGTTATTAAATTAAAGTAAATTCTCAATTTAATTCCTTGTTCTTGAAAAGCATGATGAACACGGATAAACCAAAATGAGTTGATCCATGATTTGTATGAAATTATGGGTGGTTGTTGTGGGATATTTGAACAAGTTTTAATCATTATCTATGTGATGTATTTGTTTACTACCCACTTGATATGATTACAAAATAGAGGAAATGGTCCAAATGAACAAGGCCCGAACCCTTCACCGCTTCAGTTTTTGTCACGTTCTTTGGGGGAGATTTTCAACTCAACAGAATCTTGAATCTGGGAGCCACTAAGTGATGACGACATCCCGGGTGGCCCGTAGGCCCAATTGGAAGAGAAAACAGACCACCAAAGCTCACCTGGTGGCCTGCGAAAGCACCACCGGCGCCGACGAATGCGGAGGATAGGCAACGCCCACAGGTGCTGTAGTGGACAATAGGGGGGGGGGGGGCTTGGCTGGCTGCGTTGGAAGCAGGGCGGCGTGCCGTTGCAGGCTGCGGAAGGAGGCCATGGATTCGAGATGTGGTGGAGGGGAAAAAACACCCCCATGGGTCCCACTGATAGGGGGTGGAGCCATGTGGTGTCACCATTGCAAAACCGAACAGACGATACGTCTGTTCGGGAAGGAGTTGCTAGCCTCGTGTGGTCCGGTGGGTCACACCCAGCCAAGGCAGGCTGGGCCGATCCGCGACCCAGCCAGACGAGACCGCTGTGGCCCAGCCCACTCGGGCTAGCCTAGCCAGTTTGGGCCGGGCCGGGTCAGACCCAAACCAGGTCAATTCAACCCAAATCGGGGCGGGTCGGGTCGGCCAACCGGGTCGGACCAGACCCGAACCCTTTTCGGCCAAAATACGCTTGAAAGGATGTATCTCAGAAACCAGACGTCCATTTGACAAATTGTCTATAGTGATAGAATCCTTATAACAAGATGGTTCTTTTGAAATACTCTACCTATGTTTTGGAGAAGTTTGGAGTATGGTCGGGTTGAATTGAACCCAAATCCAACCAGACCCTCAGTACTAAAACGCTTATAAGTCACAGACCAGGCGTCCGATTCAAGTGCCATCTACTGCATTAGAACCCTTAAAACATGGAGGTACTTTGGGTCACTCCTTTGTGAAAATTATTGTAAGTTTAGGCACGGAAAATATCTTGAGGGTTAGATTCTATGAAACTCAAGCGCACTGAGTGCGGGGAATCATGTGGCTAGATGTAAATTGAATAGCGACCCTATGTGGATCAGCATCATGGAAACCCTATGTGGATATACATCATAGAGACCATGTGTGGATCAACATCATAACAACCCTGTGTGGATCAGCAGTGCATGACCTAATGAGGACGAATCTTAGAGAGGCCCATCGTGGATCAACAACATACAGACCTGTTTGGATCGACAATGGAAAAAAAATCTTCTTGGTTTAGTTGTGGAACTTACTAATAGAATAAAATGATATAGATTAATAGTAATCATAATTATTCATATACTTAAGTTATATAACTGGTGTGAGTTGTCTCTACTTTGTGCTTTGTGATTGTGGTCATGCTTTTTGGTTTTCACTTGTGGAATTCTGGGAGACCTTCGAGGGTATCAGGGTCCCCACTGGGTATTGTTATACTCACCCCTTCACGGGATTCACCAGCACCTTGTTGTGTCTTGTGTAGATGATGATCCACTTGGATAAGACATTATGGAGCCAGGATCAGGCAGTACACGGAGGTGACTGGTTGACATGTAGAGCTACGGAGATGAGCCGTACCTACCCTTCAGGAAAGATCCTTGGTTGACTCTCTCAGGAGTTGTTTTCTATTTTATTTGTATATTTTTAGTTGGTCTTGTATTTTGGCTCCTTTACTTTTAGTACACACTTTATTACTGCATTTTTACTACGCGATTTACATCTTGTCAGGTTCTTGGTATGTGTGTTTGAATGTTTAAAGGAAATACCTTCCCACTTTTAGGGATATGTCTTTCCAGTGCTAGCTGCCAACCCCTGGCATATAGAAGACAGGCTTGGGGTAGTCATGACATAGCCCCAGGGGATGGGTCATGAAAAAGTGGTATCAGAGGAGTCAGTTCTACAGAATAACTAGGACTCTGAGCTTTCCAATGGAGCCATAATGTTAAGTGTTTTGAGTGTGGTTTTCAGTTTGGGGAGTCCTGTATTGGTACGATGACCGACATATACATACACTAGGACCTTGAATTCTGATTTTGACTCAGTACATAAGAACACTGATTTTGATGTTTTGGAAATATTTTACTTTTTATCTCTCTTATGTTAGATCACAAGGGATAACTTATTGAACATGGCACACCTATTTCTTTTTAGGATTCCTCCATGTAGACAAACATCTAGGAATCCAGAGAGAGTTCATGATGACGGCCCACCAAGCGTTGAGGCTTAAGTGCATGGCCCTCTTAGAGCGATAACACCTTCAGGTGGTGCACCAGTAGCACCACTACCCGTTGGGCAGCAGTTTCCTCCAGCCCCACTGGCGAATGGTGCATGCCGAATGAGCGCGTTGCATGAGTTAAAACAGTAAAGGAATCCGAGATTTTCAAGGTGAGACAGATCCCCAGGAAGTTGAGGACTGGTTGGAGGCTGTGGCTAGAGTTTTCCACCTTGTTGGAAAACTAGAAGAGCAGATGGTGATCCTAGATCCTATTATTTTTTAGGGAATGATAGGGATATGGTGGAGCCTAACTCTCCAATTACACGATGAGGAGACCCTCACCTGGACGGACTTCGAGAGACTCTTTAGGGAAGAGTTCATTCCAATGACACTATTATCTGTGCATATTCAGGAACTCTTTCACTTAAAATAGGGAAACCTGATAGTACCCCAGTACTCAGAGAGATTCACTGACCTCTAGCGCTACTCCAACAACATGGTACAAGAACCTTTATTTAGGGATCAGACTTTTGAGAAGGGTCTTCGATGGGATATCAAAGAGTCGATGATATCACTCAATATCCTGATGTAGGATGGAGTACTTGAGTGAGATTTATTAGTGGAGATCTTCTTAGATGAGAAGGCACCGATGGTGAGAGACAACACCAAATGATAGGCAGCTGAGTCATCTATAACAGGTAGTAGGTAGACTACATAGAGTTCCAAATGGGCCAGATCTTCCAGAGGATGACCCCAGGATGTAGGGCCGGAGGTGCAGAGCTCACGACGTAGAGAAGTCCAGCAGAGGAGCAGACTGTGCTTCACATGTGGCGGGCAGGGCCACTTGGCTCACGACTACCCAACCCGCCATACCAAAGATCAATAGATAGTCAAGGGACCACTAATTCAGAGGTAGAGATTTGAGTGAGGAGGTCCACAGGGAAACCGATATGGCAGAGGAGCATGCCGTATAGTAGGTGGTGGGTGGTGATTTGAGGTTCTACCACCACCACCTCTAGGTGGTCCACCCTGACCTCAGGGAGCAAGCAGACAGGACGGACACAACTTCAGGCAGCTGAGGCCTACTACCACGATGCTCTAGATATGATTCGAGGTATGATCTATGTATACTCCACCCTAGATGTAGTACTTATAGACTTATGTTCTAGTCACTCTTTCATTTACACGAATCTCGTTTGGAGCTCAAAGATTCTAGTAGAGCCATTGGCTCAATCCTTATGACTAGAGACTCTTACGGGAGAGGATTCAGTGATGACACATAGGTGTGAACAGTGTGATCTTACTCTAGGAGGTGAGATATTTGGCCAGGATCTCCTAGTAGTAGTGTTGAGGACTTACGACGTCATCTTGGGTATGGACTGGCTATCCATAGTCCATGCTCAGATTGACTATTTTAGGCATAATTTAATGTGTCTCCATGAGGATGGGAGCAAGTTTTCCTTCACCGATGAGAAGGGAACCTTTGTATCTCAGGATGGACTTTCCTGGAGGAGGGAGCAACCGATCAAACATCACTTAGCTAGCCTTTACCTTAGATCTGTTGATGATAGCAGTCCGAGCTATCTGGTAGTGGTGGACTAATATGCTAATGTATTTCCTAAGGATTTTCCCGGACTACCTCCTCACAGAGAGGTAGAATTCTACATTGACTTGTACCTCGGGACGACACCAATATCTACTCCAGCATATCAGATGGCTCCTGCGGAGCTTGATGAGTTGTGGGTACAATTATAGGACTTTTAGATGAAGGGGTTCATAAGACCCAGTGTTTCTCCATGGGCATCCCTGATTTTTTTCGCCAAGAAGAAAGATAGGAGTTTGAGGCTTTGTGTGGACTATCAGTGCCTAGAACAAGTGACTGTGAAGAACAAGTATCTACTTTCGAGGATTTGCAATCTCTTCGACTAGCTGAAGGGAGCTCGATGGTTTTTGAAGATAGACCTTAGATCAAACTATCATCAGCTCAGGGTATGAGATGAGGACGTACTAAAGTCAACCTTCATATTCCGGTATGAATAATATGAGTTCTTTTTGATGAATTTTAGAATGACCAGTGCACCAATAGTTTTTATGGGACTCATGAAAAGGATCTTCTAGCCTTACTTTGATCACTTCATGGTGGTCTTCAATGATGACATATTGATATACTCGGCGTCGGAGGAGGAGTATGCCATGCACCTACAGATCATTTTGGATAAACTCCAAGAGAACCAAATTTATGGAAATCTCTCAAAGTGTCAGTTCTGGATATGGGAAGTCCACTTCCTGAGGTATGTTATCTTAGAGGATGGAGTTGTAGTGGTTCTGGCTAAGATAGAGGTAGTGATTACTTGGGAGCCACTCAGGAGCATGACCGAGGTGCAAAGTTTTATAGGATTGTCTGGGTACTACTAGAGATTCGTACCTAACTTCTCCAAGGTAGTGTCATCCTTTTAAGCCTTGACGAAGAAGGTAAAACTTTTCTTGTGGACAGAGAAGTTATAATAGAGTTTCCATGAGCTGAGGCAGAGACTGACGAGTGGCCCCATATTGAGGATACCAGAAGAGGGTGTTGGGTATTTAGTCTACTGATACACATCAGGGACTGGACTAGGTTGTGTCCTGATGAAGGATCGAGTAGTGATCACCCACAGATCATGAAAATTGAGACAACATGAGCAAAACTATTCTACCCATGACCTGGAGTTAGCATGAGTGGTCTTCGCTTTGAAGATGTGGAAACACTACTGGATGGGTGAATAGTTTACTGTTTACTATGATCACAATAGAATTAGGTTTATCTTCTCACAAAAGGACCTAAACCTAAGATAGTGACAATGGATAGAGTTCCTCTCGGACTATGAGTTTGATATAGTCTACAATCTTGGTAAGGGGAACATGGTGGCAGATGCACTCAATAGGAGGTCTGGTCTACAGTTGCTGGCTGAGGTGACAGAGCAGCTAGCCACGTTGCAGTTATCCTTCATGGATAGTGATGGGGAATCTTACCTACATTCTATGATAGTTACTACACCACTCCTTCAGTGATTTAGGGAGGCACAACTTTGGTACGTTGACTGCAAGGCTCGACGTGCTCAGATATCCTCAGTACAGGCTCCTGATAGATTTTCTAAAGGTGGGGAGCACATCATCCTATATAGATGACACACTATGGTACCAGTGACACTACAAGAGGAGGTGTTGAGGGAGTTCCATACATCCCCATTGGTGGTACATCCTGGTGTAGTGAAGATGTACCAGGACCTTCGATGTCAGTACTGGTGGCCAGGGATGAAGAAAGTGGTGGCATAGTTCATTTCAAGATGCCTCACTATTAAGCAAGTGAAGGCCAAGCATCAGGTACCGACAAGCTTAGTACATCCACTTGAGGTGATAGAGTGGAAGTGGGATGGTATCTCCATGGACTTCGTGATAGGGATACCACATACATCTAGGGGCCATGATTCTATCTGGGTGATTGTTGACCAACTCACCATGTTTTCCCACATCCTACCCATTCAAGAATAGGGATCAGTAGAGTCTTAGGACGCCTCTATATGTATGATATAGTACGACTTCATGGGGTTCCATCAACGATAGTCTCGGATCACAATGCTCATTTTATATCCTACTTGTGGAAGGGATTACAAGAGGCATTCAGGACTCAACTATGTTTGAGAACTGCCTTTCATCTTCAGAGAGATGGTCTGATGGAGCAGACCATACAAATGCTTGAGGACATGATTTGTGCTTGTGTCCTTGATTTTGGATTCAGTTGGGAGGAGAAACTACCACTTGTGGAGTTCACATAGAAGAACAGTTATCCCTCCACCATCGGCATGACTCTGTTTGAGGCCCTATACGGGTGACCTTGCAGATCACCTCTTTGCTGGACAGACCCAAGGGAGTCAACACTTATGGGTCTAGAGTTAGTATGGGCTACCACTGAGAAGGTGAATATAATCCATGAGCAGTTTAAGACTATAAAGAGTGGGTATAATTTGTATGCTGACAGGATACATAGACCCTTGGAGTTAGAGGAGGGAGACTATGTCTTCTTACACGTCTCACATCGACAAGGTTTGCAGAGATTTGGCCGGGGCGACAAGCTGTCTCCGAGGTTCATTTGACCTTTCCATATCCTCAGTAGAGTAGGTGACGTGACATTCTGTCTAGATCTTCCCCCATAGATGCAACATGAGAATAATGTTTCCATGTGTTGTAGATGAGGAGGTACGTGCATGATCCATCGCATGTTATCGACTGGGGTGAGCTGGACATCGATGATGGAGAGACATTTGTGGAGTTCCTATTGGAGATAGAGGATCGACAAGAGAGGGTCCTTCATGGGTATTATATTCCTCTAGTGCGAGTCCAGTGGTAGCATGAGAACCTCTAGGATAGCACTTGGGAGCGGGATGCTCAGATGCGTACTCAGTAACCCCAATTTTTTTCCTAATTTTTTTGTAGCTTTTGAGGATGAAAATCCCTAAGGCAGGGAGAATTTAAAGACCCCAAAATCCCATATAATTTTTTTAAAATTATTTTGGATTATTACGAGTCTGTGAAAATTGAAGGCGCTTGATTCCAAGGCCGAGTGTGCCCGAAATAGGATTTTTAACTTTTTTTAAGGCACATTCAGTAAACATGAGGGTGAGAATTTCTATCTTTTGAATAGATGCTCAAAATTGAAATATAAGGCACCGTTGAACTCGCAGCGTTGAGATTCCCTTAAGGGAGGCTTAACTTTGACCATACTAGGTCAGGAGAATAAGATAGTTTTACAGGCTTTTTGAAGAATAATAAAATAACATAAAAATGTTATTTTATTTTTCTACCACCACTTGAGTGATGGTGGTGGGGACCACAGAGGCGGTCAGACTTTTAATGAGGGATATTAAATGCCCAGTTACACATCAAATGTGTAACCACTCATCATTTAATTAATATGGTTCATTAATTACACAAATTAATGAACAATTATTTAAAAAGAGAATTAATCTCTTATTACAACCCTTGGGATCTTAAATCATTGGAAAAGGGAGAGGGTGGTGTGATATTGTGGGAGAACTCCAACGAAGTGCCAACGATCAACCCTTCCAATGAAGAACAGAGGATTTGATGACAACTTTGGAGGAATCAATCAGGAAACAACGAATGTCGATAGCTTCATCAAACATGGATTCTTCTTCTACAACCATGACATCTTCTCTAAATCTGAGGTAGGGGTAGTTATTAAATTCAAGTAAATTCTTGATTCAATTCCTCATTCTTGAAAAGAATGAAAAATAGGGATAAACCAAAAAGAGTTGATCCGTGATTCATATTAAATTTCATGTGGTTGTAGCAGGGTATTTGAATGGGTTTTAATCATTATACACGTGATGTATTTGTTTACTACCCACTTTATATGATTCTAATACGGAGGGTGCGATCCAAACAAAAAAGGCCCAAACCATCTACCACTTCGGTTTTTGTAATTTTCTTAGGGGGTAGATTTATAACTCTATATAATCTTAAATCTGGAAGACACATAGTGACAACATCATCCCGGGAGGCCTGCAGGTGCAATTGGAAGGGAAAATGGACCACCAGAGCTCACTCAGTGGCCTTCAAAAGACTCTTCGGCACGACATCGGTGTAGTGGTTCCAATGAACAGTGCCAATGGGCGATAAAGGGTGATGGAGGTGGCTATCTCTTACTGGACACAGAGGAGAGGTGGTGCCTGTAGGCGCTGTGGTGGACAGCGGGGGGCGGCTGACCATTGACCTGTTGCATTGGCAGCAGGGCGGCGCACTGTCACACACTATAAAAGGAGGCCGTGACTTTGAACCACAAAAAAGGGGGACCCACACTATGTGGATCCCACTGATAGGGGGGAACGTGCCACATGGTTCCACCATTGTAAAACCGAATGGACGATTTGTCCATTCAGGAAGGGGGAGCTGACCCTGCGCGGCTCGGAGGGTGCGCCCAGCCAAGGCAGGCCGAGCTGGCTCGTGGCCCAACCCCCTCAAGCTGGCCCATCTAGTTCAGTCTGGGTTGGGTCAGCCTGAACTAGGTTGGGTTAGCCCAGGCCAGGGCAGGTCGGGTCATTCCGACCAGGTCAGACCGGACCCAGACCCTTTTCATCCCTAATACGCTTAAATGGTCGTATCTCACAAACCAGACGTCCGTCTGACGAACCATATATGGCGATGAAATCCTTGAAAAAAGAAGGTCCTTTTGAGATAATCCACCTGAGTTTTGAAAAAATTTGTAGTATGACCAAGTTATATTGAACCTGAATCCAACCGGGCCCTCGGTACTATAACACTTATAACTCATATAATGGGCGTCTGATTGACGCACTGTGTGTCCTGTTGGAACCCTTAGGACATGGTGATCCTTTGGGTTAATCCTTTGTGGAACTTATTGGATGTTGAAACAATAACTATATCTTGAGGGGCATATTCTAAGGAAATCAAGCGCACTGAGTGCGGGAAATCCTGTGTCTGGTTGTTAATTGAATAACGACCCGTGACCTGATGAGGACCAACCTTAGAGCGGCCCGTCATGGATCAGCAACATACGACCCTATTTAGATCTACAATGGAACAAATTTTTTGTGGTTCTATTGTGGAAATTTATAATGTAATAAAATTATATAGATTAAGACTAATTATATTTATTCCTGTACTTAAGTTATATACCTGGTGTAAGCTGTTTCTACTTTGTGCTTTGTAATTAAGTTCATGATTTGTGGTTTTCAATTGTGGAATTCTGGGAGACCTTGGGGGGTCTCAGGGTCCCTTCTAGGTATTATTATACCCACACCTACATGGGATTCACCCACACCTTGTTGTGTGGTACATAGAGGTGACTGGTTGACGTGGAGAGTTGCAGATACGAGTTGTACCTACCCTTCAAGTAGGATCCTTGGTGGAAGATCTCAAGATTTGTTTTATGTTGTAGTTATATCTTTTCAGTTAGGATTGTATTCCAGGCCCTTTACTTTTATTATACACTTTACTACTACAATTTTACTACATGGTTTGAATCTTGTCAGGTTCTTGGTCTGTGTGTTTGTAGGTTTAATGGCAATGCCTTACCACTTTTAGGGATATGCCTTTCCGGTGCTAGTCACCAACCCCTGGTCTATGGAAGGCGGGATTGGGGTAGTCACGGTATGACCTCGGGGTCATGACATAAGATTACAGCCATAGTATCTCGAGGTTCTCATTATAGCTGGGAACTAATATAACCTTTTGATATGACACATAATCTAAAAACATTACCATGTAAATTGTGGATGTAGAACTATCAACACTATTATGGTAAGAATTAAATAAACACATGTATATATTAATATTTATACATGTAATGGTAATCAAAATTTCTATTCAAGTTGGTTCTAGGGAAACCACTATTACAAAACTCCCACTTTAACTAGAGCCAACTGCTAACAATTCTTAACCCACTAGCTCTCACATGAGTATCATAATTCTTCTACGATATGGATTTAGTTAGGGGGTTTTCCATGTTATCCTCTATGTCCACTCAACTAACTATGACTTCACCTCTCTAAGTAAAATCCCTCAAGAGATGAAATTTATGAAGTATATGCCTTGTTCTCTAGTGTGACCTAGGTTCCTTGACAAGAGCCACTACTGCAATATTATCTTAATATATTGTAATATGATCCACACTATTAGGTACAACACCAATCTCAAAAACAAAGTTTCATATCCAAACTACTTCTTTAACTTCATCAGAAGACACTATATACTCAGAATCTACCGTAGAATCAGTAACCACATACTTTTTTGAGCTCCCATATCTCACCACACCACTATTCATACCAAATTCATATCCATACTGAGATTTCAAATCATCATACTCTATTTGGAAACTAGCATAATTTTATCCCCCTTATGACTATCTCCTCATCTCCTCCATACATCAGGAACATATCCGTTGTACATCACATGTACTTTAGGATAGTTTTTATAACTTCCAATATAGATCTCCTGGATTGGATTAATATCTTCCCAGTATTCTTAAAGAAAAAGTAACATAAAACCCAGTACATAACATGGGACCCATGATAAATCCCACTACTGAAGCATAAGGTATTCTACTCATTCTTTCAATCTCCGCCTATGTTTGTGGACACATCTTCTTGGAGATATTAATTCCATGTTACACTGGAAAAATTACTCTCTTGGATTTCTCTATATTGTACCTTCTAAGTAACTTTTCAATGTATTTACTTTGACTTATCTCAATCATCCTTTTAGATCTATCTTGATAGATCTTTATCCCTAGAATGTAGGCTGCTCCACCTAAGTCTTTCATAGATAATCATTCATTTAACCAAGTCTTAACTGACTATATGACTTGTACATCATTTTCCATAATTAATATGTAATCAACATATAATACTAGGAAAATGATGGAATTCCCATGAACCTTCTTATAGAAACATGGATCACTTTCATTCTTGAAAAAATCAAATTCTCTTATAGCCTCATCAAAATGAATATTCCATGATCGTGATGCCTGTTTCAACCCATAAATGGATCTTATTAGATTGAATACTTTATTGTCATTATTTGACTTAAAACCCTTCAATTTGATTCATATAGACATATTTAACCAACTTAAAATTTAGAAAATAAGTTTTGACATCCATTTTACAAATTTAATAATCATGGAAGGGTACTATTGCAAGAAATATTCTGATGGGTTTCAACATTACTACTGGTGAGAAGGTTTCGTCATAGTCAATGCCTTGACATTGTCTGAAACCCTTCACTACCAATATTTCCTAATAGGTATTGAACCTACCACCCATGTTTAGTTTTTTTCTGGAATACCCATTTTCACCCAATGGGGTTTACATTAGCTGGAGGGTCTACCAAAATCCAAACATGATTTTTATATAAGGACTCCACCTCAGAATTCATGGATTCTTACCATTTAGAAGTATCCTACCCATATAATACTTCCTTGTAGGTCAAAGATTCATCATTTTGTTGGATCAATGTGTCACCTGACTCGGTGATAAGAAATCCATATCTCTCTGGTTCTCTAACGTCTCTAGTAGACCTATGTGATGCTTTTTTATCAGGAACATATTTATCTCCCACTGTCTCTTGTGGAGATTGTTCCCGTTCCAACTCTTGTGCATCTAGATCTTCAAATCATCAAATTCAATCTTTCTCCCACTATTCCTATTAGAAATGTGATCCCTTTCTAGAAATGTGGATTTTCTTTCCACAATAACTTTTCTATCATAAGGATTATATAGGTAATATCCTTTTTTCTCTTTAGGATAACCTAAAAATATGCACTTTGTTCTTTGGGATGCCAGTTTATCACTAGGTATAGTCTTGAAAAGAGACTCACATCTCTATACACATATGTGCAATAGATTGGGTTTCTTTACACACCATAACTCATATGGAATACCATCTGTAGATTTAGTTGGTACTCAGTTAATGTTATATGCCTAAATATGAAATCCATATAACCAAAAGGATAATGAAAGAGTTGTATGGCTCATCATTGATCTGACCATGTCAAGAAGTGTTTGATTCATCCTTTCACTCACACCATTCCACTGTGGTGTATAAGGAGGAGCGATTTGAGATACTATCCCAAACTTATTCGAGTGATCAATGATAGCTTGGTTAAGATAATATCCACCTCATTCTGAGCGTAATACCTTAATCTTCTTACTACGATGGTTTTCTACTTCATGTTGGCATTCCTTAAACATCTGAAAGGAATCCGACTTATATCGCATTAAGTAGATATATCCATCTCTACTAAATTTATCAGTAAAATTAATGAAGTGAAAAAACCCACCCCTTTCCTCTATTGGAAATGGACCACATACGTCAATATGAATTAATTCTAGAAATTCAGTAGCTCTTTATCCCTTCCCAGAGAAGGATGTTTTGGTCATTTTCCCTTGTAAACAAGAGTGACATACATCCAAGGGGTTTTAATCAATTGAGTATAAATACCCTGCTTGATGTAATTTTTGTAATCTATTATCATTTACATGACCAATATTGAAGTTCCATAGGTGGGTGTTATATGAGTCATGGTTGTTGGTTTCTTCATTTATTGTCATTACTAGATTTTCAAGTTCTAGTATATAAAACCCATTGTTAAGATGCACCATACCATAACACATGTTATCCCTATAAAAGAGACAAAATTCATTTACAAACTTAAAATAAAATACCATTCTTTACATACATAAAACTGAGATTATGTTTCTGGTGACTCAAGGAACATAATAACAATTATTCAATATAAGAACCAAACCACTAGGAAAATTAAGATGATAATCTCCAACTACCAAGGCTGCTAGACTTGCACCATTTGTAGATCATAGATCTACTTTAACTTTTTCAATTGTCTTGAAAATAATTGGTTTCTATATTTTAATACATATATGTGAGCCACATGTAGTATCCAATACCCAACTTGTAGAAATAGACAGATTGAATTCAATGAAAAAAATACCTAAAGTAGAAGCATCACATTGCTTCTTCACCCAACCTTTTTAGTTCCTCTACTAGTGACCTTTCTTACCACATAGAAATTAGAAAACCTCATTATCATTTCCCTCCTTTGTGTCTTAAATTTTTTAGAAGGATGGTGCATCAGTGTCTTCAGCCTGAACTTGGCCTTAGACCCCTTATCCTTGCCCTTCCTCCTCTTGTTCACCATAAGGATTGAGGAATTGATATTATTAATATCTTTATCATAATAGATAACTAAACCCAAAAGATTTGGGAGTGACTTATTAATGTTATTCATATTATAATTAAAAATGAAATTCGAGAAGATATGCGGTGAAGAGGCAAGAATGAGATCATTTGCAAGATTTTTTTTTTCAATTTGAACCCAATGGACTCAAGTCTCTCAATGTAATCGATCATCTTGAGTACATGAGGTCCTGATTGATTTCATTTTTCTATCCTACATCTATATAGAGAACTGGATATCTCATATATTTCTTTTTGATCTCTCCCTTGGTATAACTCTTATAGATAAGATAGCATTTGAAAAGCATATTTATCCTCAAGCATTTTCTACAGCTCACTGAACATAGATGAAAAAAAACACTGAATGTCTAGTGAATCTTCCATATGATTATTTTATTTATCTTTATCTGCCTTTCTTTCCCCATGAGAATGTTTAGTAGGAATTGTGGATTCCAGCACATACAGATTCCTCTCTTGGCGTAGTACTATGCATAAGTGCATGTACCAGTCCTGGAAGTTATGGATGGAAAGGATATTATATTTATCCAATATTTATTTCAGTGAAATTTAATTTGTGGTTTTCATTTAATCTAAAATAAATAAAATTATTAGACCAATACTTTATCTTGATTAATAGTAGACACTTTCAAATTATTAATTTTAAATGTATCCCACTATTTTATTGAATTCTAGGAACCCTTTGTACTAGAATCAGAATACTCTATCGCTTGAGTATTCTAGTGTAAAGGATCCTTGAAACCCATCCTAATAGTCTACTAGCTATGGCTACACCACTACTCGAAGAGTCCAAGGTAGACATTAATCTATCCCACCGCATTAACTCGAGGCTACTTGATCTGTTGAGTGGAGTCCCATCTCCTACAAATAATTGCTTTGGATTGCTCAGCTCTTTACCTCTAAAGTTACAACAAGATAGATTTGGCTATACCATTTCTTCCAAATTTAGTTAAGTCAACCCACCACTCTCATAATAACTCCCCAGTAGTAGGAGGAACCCTCAACTTTGGCTAACCGAGCAGCCCATACACCCTGTTTTGCTCAAAATTTGAGTGATGGAAGGCATTCAATAACTTAATATTTTCTTTGAGGGATTTGGTATTTTAATATTGAAAAATGTAATACTTTCTTATTTAACATGCTTATTATATGTGATCATGCTCACAACTTAACCACGCTTTTAAATATAAAATATTCACCGCACATTTTCATTTTATCTTTTCATGCTTGTTTATTATTATACGACATGATTGTGCGTAATAAACACACATTCAAAAAATAATAAACCATGCACATGATAAAATAAATAAATAAGGACATGATCCTGAGCTATTAACTATTGGTTAATCCATTGAGTGAATAATCGATTATCTGAGACCCTAGGGGAATTCCTTAAGTCAATACGTGACTTGAATTACAACACCTGCAACTCCAATGCATTCTTCTTGTTTAGAATACACCGACTATCGACTCGAAATGAATCACTAAGAACTCCTATTATTTTTACAATGTATAATCACACATAGGTGAGGGGAACTCAGGATGAAAAATTACATTTTTAGCACTTACATGCGGACACACGTTCCCTTATACAAATTAAATATGGAGGGATGATGTACAGATCATCAAAATAAAATAATTATTATATTTTATAAAACATAAATGAAATAATTAAATGAAATAAATAATGAACCAAACATGCATGGGTCGGTTTCAACTCATGACCAGCCAACATGGAATTATATTGCATAAGTAAAAATTAAATTTTCTAAAATTCAACTCGAGGGTAATTTTAATGCACTAACTTGCATTAAAACAATTTAGTTAATTATTAATACATCCCATAACACCCAAAATAATTTTATTAAATCCTAGAAAATTAAATTTAACTTCTAAAATTCTATTTATAATTTTTTGGGTCTATTTGGACCAAAATAAGATCCTCAAAAATTAATTTAGGACTAGTACCGGGTCAAAAGGGTCAGGCTGGTTAGAACACGTCCAAAATGGTCTGGACCAAGATGGGGTATACATTTAAAGGATATATATATATATATATATATATATATAATAACAATATTCCAAAAGAATATTTTTCCATTTTATATATTTATTTTAATCAAGCTTCCATGGGAAGATTTGAAAAAGATCCCAAGGGAAGTTTTATGCATTTAATTAAAGAAGTTTCCATGATAATCTTTAAACTAGCTTCCATGGGAAGCTTTGTACTTTTAATCAAACAATATTCCATGGGAATATTTAGAATTTTAATTAATCAAGATTCCATGGGAATCTTTATACTAGTTTCCATGAGAAGCTACATCTGTTTAATTAAACAAACTTCTATGAGAAACTTTAAACTAGCTTCCAAGGGAAAATTTATCTATATAATTAAAAAAGATTCCATGGAAAGATTGTATTGGAGTTGGAATACCCAAAATTACTTCTGGTATATTCAGTTACCATGAAATGTGCATATATCACACTCTGGCTAAAAATATTTCACATTTGTAGCCATTAAAAGAAAAAAAAATTAAAACTCTAATTTTCATAACAACCTTCATGCAAAACCCATCGATCTTTAATCATCCATATCTTGGAAATAAGAACTCAGATTGAAGTGATGTCATTTGAGTTGGGACTATATCAAAACCCTCTTTTTGAATCATTGAAAATTTAATTGAAATTTTTACTTTTTGAATTAAATAATTACACGTTCCCTATGATACCAATTGAAGGAACTCGAGGCACAACGAAAGCGTTGAGGAACACACAATTTAAAATTTTGGGTTTGGATTCATGTTAAAAACATAGAATCCACTAATCCCATAGCCCATATTTCTAAAAGGATCATGTGTAATTTAATTTAAGCCCCAAAATAAAACCACATGAAATCTTAAAAGGTACCTTATTCCTTTGACATCACCGGTTTGATTCGTTCACCGTTGATGTTTCATGGCTATAAGATTCCAAATTAGTCATCCTCTATATAGTCTACACATGCTCCAAAATTCTAGGATCATTGATCTATATTTCTTGGGTGATAGAATAGGAAATCTAAGAGCTTTATGACATCCCTACGATTTCTTGAAGAACACAGACTCGATCAATAAAGCGAGATCAATACAACCATGTTCTTATTCCAGAATATCTCTCTAAGAACCTGAGAGGAGAGAAGAAGAGATATTATCTCTATAAATTCGTGAATATGGTGGAGCTTCTAATTCAAGAGGCCAAAACGAGCTTTTATACTTAGGGTATACTTTCCAAAAGTGCACTTTGGTCCTTGGAAAGTAATAACCTTCATTTTAGACCTTTGAAAACATGTATGACCTAATAAACTTGTCATAAATGTCACGAATATTTTATCACTCACTTATAAAACTATAAAATTTTACATGATAAAATACGGACCATTAACTCATCCTGTAATCTCTACAAATAATTTAACAAACCTTGAACATCCAACGCTCTTTTGAAAAATTATATTTTTCTCATATTCACTTTTATGACCAAACAATTTGTGAATACCATGAGAAATAAATTCAGTCATAATTATTCTAAACTTTAATAGTATAATTTAATTAGTTTTAATTGTGATCATCTAAACACGGATGTTCACCTGCCCCCACACATGGTCCCCACTTCATCCTAAACTCCTATTCATTAGAATAGGTGGAACTTGTAGATACAATAAGTGTGTGACCCTCTAGGTCCTTATCTCAATAGCAGTGAGTCAAAACCATAGACCAAGAATGGAGTCTAGCAACCCATCATGCCCCCTAAGGAGACAAGGAATGTCATAGCTATGACTTCCTCCTATGAACACTTATTATGTAATATAATCTCTTTGTCTGGTGATATCTCTTAAAGTTGGGTGACCACTTGACTCATTATCCTTTTAGTTATTTATATATTTCGTGACCTTACTAGATGAATTTACCTTCTTGTATCATGGCCATGAATTTATGAAGGTACTACCATCCTGGTCAACCTAGGACCATGGGATATCTCTTCCTCAACCTGGAGGTGACAAAATCATCTTGATCATTCAACCAATGTCATACCCCCAATGAAACACCCATCACAAACTACCTCGCCATGATATCATTATCATGGTTTTCACCTTGCATCAAAGTACATGATCAAATTGAACACATTGATAATGATCTCAAGTCTGGATACCAATATACATGTTTATAGATAGAAATAACCAATGACACCTGAAACATATAGTTTTCCTATTGGTGGGTATATCCTAATGATCTCACTACTAGAGATCACTAAGTGAGAACTTCATGAGAAGAAGTATCAATGATTATGATACCCCAACACCTGGTCTAACATAATATATGTCCTATCTGTATGAAGTATCTATACCATAGGACATATATATTTAAGATTACACTCATAATATCTCAAGGTTCTCATTATAGCTGGGAACTGATATAACCTGTTGATACGACACATAATCTAAGGACATTACAATGTAAATAGTGGATGTAGAACTATCAACACTATTATGGTAATAATTAAATAAACACATGTATATATTAATCTTTAAACATGTAACGGTAATCAAAAGTACTGTTCAAGTTGGTTTTAGGGAACCCACTATTACAAAACATGCCCCATGTCTCCTCACTGCTAGACCCTCCCCCCTTGTGGGTCTCCTCCTTCCATGAGTTCGAGAAGCTACCCCCCATAAGGGCTGTCACTTCCTCTGTTGAGGCATACCCCATGCCACCATCTCTGTCCAAAGCTATGGACATCCCACCTCACTGTAGTCAAGCACTGCTGCCATCCGGTCGCTATCACCATCCCTCTTCTAGGCTTGATCGCTAGACAGCTGACCAGAAAAGGCTTCTGCCACCTAGAACTGGCCGGACATAAACCAATAGATGCCACCGTCTCTAACCCATACAATGACCACCACCATGTGTTCTCTATCTTACAACTGACCTGACTTACTCTACTTCCATCTGTGTCATCGCCTCATCACAATTTCCTGGTCACTGTACGACCACTTCCATCTCACAATTAAACACCCCCGACCAAATCCACCACACATGGACCCCATCATTGCTGTCCACCGTCTTGCCTTGTTGGCTAGAGTTGAGCCACCCAAGGATACCGCTATGTTTCCATGGTCAAACTAGGTGTTTTCCTAACACCATATCCATGAGGTAACCCCCTTAAATGGATTATATTAGTCCCATTGGACCCAATCCACCCATAAATGGGCTTGGGTGGGTCGCCTGACCCGATACATGTTCAAGCGGGCTGACCCGATTCAGAATAGTCCTACACGGTGTCTTCTTGGCCCAAAATGGGCCTACGGGGCTATGGATCAACCCATAGTGGGATTGAGATGGATTTTTGGGGCCCAATTAAATTTTTATATAATAATAATTTTTTTATTAATTAATTTAATTTATTATTAAATTAAATTATTTAAAAATTATTTTTTTAAAAATACTAATATTTTAATATTCTGAAACATTAATTTAATTTTAGTATAAAATTAATTAATTAATTTTTTAGAATAAAAATTAAATTAATACCAGGACATAATAAAAATAAATTATTTGAATTTAAATAATTCAATTAATTCATTTAAATACCCTCATACTTAAATTTATTGCATCTAATTTGTATCGTGATTTTATTTTACCTATTGACTGGTCTTGGGGTGTGACCGACCATGTGTATGTCTGGTTAATTTCATTTCGTTATTTATTACTTGAATGCAATGTTTGTAATAACTAGTTAATTTTTATGATAGTCTGCACATCATCTTATTCATTTAAATATGTATAAGGGTCTACACGTCTATAAATATTTATGCTTGTATATTTCACTTCCCAAGATCCCCTCACCTATGTACAAGTACATTTTTATTATGATGAATTTAATGTACGATGTGGACCCCACCATGAAGTGGCAGTACTCCAGAAAAGAAGTGGACAAAATAGACTGAGGATGAGGTGAATCATGAGTAAAGACCTGACTCAGGTATGATAATACTAGTTCATGGTTGATCCATTGATTTTAAATTAATCAACCAATATTAGATGCTCAAGACCAACTAGGTAAAATAATTTCATTTATGAATTTTTTATTATTTTAGGCATTTTTTGTTTACTGTAAGAATATATAAAATAATAAATAAGAAAAATTCATTAAGATGAAATGCATATTTTTCTATTAATGATAAGTTGTGAGCATGATAATATATAATGAACATATTAATTGAAATGGAATACATTCTTTAAAAAATATAAAAAAACTCAATGAAATATTGAGTCCTAAATTCCTTCCATCATTTGATTTGAAAAAAGCTGTGTGTTCGGGGTGATCATCAGTTATTGGGGTGTTCTTATGAGAATGATGGGCTGACTTAACTGAAGTTGGTAGCAAAGAAGTATCCAAATCTTTATTGTTACAAATTTATAGGTAATAATTGAGTAAATCAAGTTTATGATTTTAGAAGCTCGGACTTCACTTAATAGATCAAGGAAATGGGAGTTAATGCAGTCGTCTAGTAAAATACCTACCTAGAAACTCTCCAATTAGTGGAGTAAATAAAGTTTTTAGACTACATGGAGAAGTTTATAGGATCATTTCCACTAGAATACTCAAGTTCCAAAGAATTCCAATTATAGTTCAGAGAGATTATTGATTTTTATAAAATAGCGGGTCAAATTTAATGGCTTTAATAATCAGTAACGTGTAATCGCTAATCAATATAAAAGTAATAAACAAATTCATTTTTTTTGTACAAAAAATTAAAATTAGTACCAAAAGTACTAGGTGATCATATTTAAAAAATAAAATGTCAAAACTTGAATGAGTTTCCAAAATGTAGTATATACACTTGCTCAAAGTACTATGACATTGGAAATTCAAGGTGCTAGTATCTCTAATACCTATGAATCCACCTTAAGAAGTGAGAGTGTTAAAAAAGATTACAAGAGACCTATGTATTACACATATGATGGTTATGTAATAATTATAGAATAAACGTCTTATGTAAGTTCTGGATACTAATTAAGGACATGGATGATATTACATGTAGTCTCATCTCTGAGAAGCTTGCAAATAGAAAGTGAAGTGAGATATGAATGGATGATTATTACACTAGATATGTGTAAATTTAAAGATAGATAACGACATTTTAATGGATATATTTATCATATCATTTTCATCCATTTACTCTTGTTTCACTTAATATTAGAAAATGAAAAATATGGATAAAATGATTTATTACCATCTAGGTAAGGTTCACCAAGAAATAATAACATTAAAGAAAGATTAATCATTTGTTCTTATGTTGAAAAATTTGAAAGATAAGAAGAAAAGGCCTATGGTAATAATAACTTCATAAGTACCTTCATAACTTTATTCAAAGAAAGTGTTATGAAACAAGAGGTTATTTTCTTCAAAGGTCATGAAATAAAAGCTATGGAAGTATAAATGCTATAAACTTAATTAAAGAAGCAAGTAATCACTTATTCTTCAGGTATATTCATCAATCTTAATTAATGTTTATGTTATAATTTTTGGGTATTAAATACAGCATTCCTATTACAAATGTTTATTTAAATATAGTGACCAAGTATATAATGAATCATGACTACAAGTAAGGTGTGTTCTCAAACTAGTCGAGAAAGGTTGGTTCCTAAGTTAGCTGTGAGAAGCACACAACTTCTAATTTCCAAGAAAATAGATTTATGTGAACTTTTGTTAATAATTTCCAAAACATTTATCTCACATGTCCTTTGGAAATAAGGAGACATTATTATAGTTTGGTAATGAATGTTTTATGTGGTGATTAATACTCAAACAATAGTTCTGTAATTCATGAATAATTGGAAATACTAGATGAATATAAAATTTAAGACTTATATACCCAATTGTAGAAATATAATACCATTTCAAGAAAAACTAAATAGTTTTCAAGGATATAACCAGTATGATTTTAGACACTTTTTAGTTAAATACCTTAGGTACTATCAACACACTTATATACTTAGTTTTTTGAAAAGAAACCTTTAGAAATAAAGGTAACCCACAAAGATTTCAGAATTAGTTTAGCTAGATAGCATGAACTATTCCAAGAGTAAGCTAGTGGTAAGTATACTTTATAAGATTCATTTATGTGTTTAAGGAATATGAATGTAAATTATTATAGATGAAAGTTCATAATATATTAGTTTTTTTGGGCTAGTGTGCCAAATAATATCTTGACCAAGAATTCACCAATCAATATAATGTAGTGTATAGTAATTCCTAAATTCACATTACTTTGTCTAGATCAAATATATAATGCTAATAATGAGGATTAATGATGAGTATTGAATGTTAACATTGATCAATAAAATTTAGCATGGATAAATTCCTAAATTCATATTTCCTTATACACATTAGAGTCATGATCTAAATAAAAGTAGCATCAATTTTAAAACTCATGCATTGCAGATACTTCCATTTATTTAGACATGATTTCAAAAATAGAAATATTATCCCATAACCTTATACCAACTATAATGAAAAATGGATATCATATTATTTTTAGTAAGATATAATTCCATTTTCATAAGAATATGTGTATATACACAAAGAATTTTTTATGGATATAAAAAAAATTTCATCAAGAAAAACACAATGTGAATCTATAGTAATCATCCTAAAGTAATATAAGGATATTTCATAAATTATTATGATTAAAAATATATATCCAAGTTATAGAATATATTTCAATAAAAGGGTACACATTTATATTTGAGATAGTGGGAGAGACATTGACTTGGCCTTAGTCAATGATAGGGATGTAAAAATAGTTTAAATAGGAAAAAGAACCACAAGACCTTATGGAAAAAAATGTTACAAAGACACATACTATGAAGTCAGGATAAACCATGGTGATGGTTTTATATTTACTGTGGCTGGTGATACATTTTTCACTAATAATTATAATTCCTACTAGTCATTAGTATATGGAAATGTCTAATATTGAGAAGATCAATTAAAATTCAATAATGGATTCCATGTACCAATGTACAGGGGGCTTATTATTTTAAATATTCTAGTGGGTATTCAAATGAGACTATACATGGATGGTACAAGCGTGGGACCAATAAGGCTTGATTGGTAACACCAAGTCATTATGCCTAAATCCATTATAATTTTTAATTGTCATATATACTTTCTATGATCATTAACTTGAGAATTGGATGTAAAGAACACCAATCGTGAAATATTTCAATATGACACAACTTGGAAGGGATGATGACATCATAGAATTATAATAAGGGTGAAAGTTACTAAAATAAAGTTCAGGACTATAATTAAGTAATCAGATATTAGAGTATTCATTTATAATGAATCTTTTCCATGTTTCTGCTAGAGTTTAGTGAGAATTCCATTATTTTCCATGTAAAATATATTTGATAACATATGAAAAAACAATTGGTCTTAGAGTTAAGAAAAAGATGAAATCTTTATAGTTTGACTTAAATTAGCAACCTCATTTCTAGGAAATAAGATCTACTGAGGTAGATCTAATGGTTCCTTATACAAAGTTAATAGTATAAATACTGAAAATGTATTGAAAAATAAAAGTTGGAACAATTTGAGAGATAATTGTTACTAATGTCAAAGGACATAAATTTCTCTAAAAATAAATGTACGGGATATAGGAGGAGATTAATGTGTTGAGTTTAATTCTATACACTTTTGTGATGGATAAATAATGTATTACATGATATATATAAGATATTATATTTCTAATATATACTTTATAGTAGGAAAATATTAGTTAAATCTAGGAGAATAGAAAGGGAAGAAGTCAGAAGTATCTGATTATACTTTAGTAACTAAAAATGATATGTACATGGTAAGTGGTGAGGAAGGGATTTAAATTATAAGGGGACACAAAAAAGTCTTCCTATAAAGTCATTATTATCTAATATCACAGTTAGACTAAGGTAATGAGAAATACAAGCTCATTCAGGACAATGGTATCCATGTATACAAAGACCGAGTGTGTTGCGACTTCTGAGGAGACTAAAGGAGTAGTGTAAAATACACAATGGTTTTTTATAGCTCTTGGAATCACACCTTTTATGTAAAGTATTATCATAATTATAATAATTTTACTACTCCTACTATCCAAGATGTGATGTTTTGATAGTGTACAAAAAGGGAATAAACTCTGGAATATCATCTCTTTAGAATTTTTACTCAAGGTGGTAAAGTTGCATATAGTAGGATATACATGCAACAAATATGTGGCCGATCCAAAAACTAAATCCAAGACTCAATAGAAACATGATCTTAATCATGCGAGAACTAAAAAGGTTCATTAGCATATTGGATCTTGTGAAAGTGGGAGTGCAGTAAAAATGGGTATCGTAGATCCAACTTTATCAATATTTTTTATTACCATACCATGTGTTCAATGAGTTATGCCTGATTTACACTTACCGTTATAGTGTATATATTTATGTATCCACTATTTAAATGGTAATTTCGATAGATTATTTGTCGCAAAAAACTTTGAGATGATAGGAAATTAATCTTAAACATATGTCCTATAGTATAGATACATCATAATTACTAGACAGTGTAGATGTCTAACTATCAAGTGCTGGGGATCATAAGCATTGAGGAATCTTCCCATAAAGTTTCCACTTTGTGATCTCAAGTAGATGAGGCCATGAGGATAGACCCACAAAAAAGAACAACACATGTTTTTGGTTTCATTGGTAGTTCTTATCTAAGGACATCTGTATTGGTCTCCTAACTTGAGATCATTATCAATGTTTTTCATTTGATTACTAAATTTGATTCAAGGAAAACACCATGACATTGAGTTCATAGTGAGGTATATTATGTTGGGTGCATCATTGGTGGCATGTAATTTTTTGAATGGTTAAGATAGAATTTTCCACTTTTAAGTTGATTAAGTTACATCTCGGGCCTGATTAATCAGGATGGAAATACCTTCACAAATACATAGCCATTGTAGTTGAAGGTAATTCTATCTATTTTGATCAATAGATAATAAATCATGGAATAAATATGACACAAGTGTGTGTCCTCCTTTATTAGATATCATATTCCAAGGAGATTATATTATATAGTGCATGTTCATAGGATAGTTGTAATTTCTATAACTATTCCACATCTCTTTAGGGGCTCTGATGGGTTTCTATAATATGCTCCTTTTTTGTGAATACAATTCACTGCTATCTTGATAAGAACTTAGAGGGTCACATATAATAGTGTATTCAATAATCTACCCCATTACAGTGAATAGGTATATAGAACATTGTGGTCCCCACCGTGGGGTCCAAGAGTTTTCCAAGTTTTATGATCATCAATAAATAAATAAATTTATTGTTATTTGAGGAATATGTTATTGAAAATAAGAGGATGAAACTTATGCTTGTACGTTTGTATTATGACGAAGACAATGTATGATTTGGACCCCACCATGAAGTGGCAGTACTCCAGACAAGAAGTATAAAAACTAGACTGAGGATGAGGTACATCATGAGTAAAGTCCTGACTCAGGTATGATAACCCTAGTTCATGGTTGATCCATTGAGTTTAATTGGATCAACTAATATTAGATGCTCAAGATGAGTCAGGTAAAATAATTTCCTTTATGCATTGTTTATTATTTTATACCTTTTTATGTTTACTGCAAGAATATATAAAATAATAAACAATAAAAACGCGTAAATATGAAAGGAATATTTTTCTATTAATGTTATGTTTTGAGCATGACAATATAGAATGATAATTTTAATTGAAATAGATTACATTATTCAAAAATATATAAAAAACCTCAAAGAAATATTGGGTCTTAAATTCCTTCCATCATTTGAATTAAAAAAACTTGGTGCTTAGGGTGATCATCAACTATCGAGGTGTTCTTATGAGAATGATGGGTTGACTTAAATGAAGTTGGTAACAAATAAGTATCCAAATCTATAATGTTACAAATTTAGAGGTAATTATTGAGTAAATCAAGTATATGATTTTAGAATCTCATACTTCACTCAACAGATCAAGGAACTGTGAGTTAATGTAGTTGGCCTATCAAACACTTACCTAGAAACTCTCAAAGTAGTAGAGAAACTAAATTTTATAGACTATAGAGAGAGGTTTTTAGGATCCTTTATACTAGAATACTCAAGTGAAAGAGAATTCCAATTCTTGTAGAGGGTTTTTAGGGTTTTATAAAATAGTGGGTGAAATTTAATGAATTAAATAATCAGTAATGTGTAATCGCTAATCAAGATAAAATTAATAAACGTGATTTTTTTTGTAGAAAAAATGAAATGTAGTACAAAAAGTACCCTTTGATCATATTTGAAAAATAAAATGTCAAAACTATAATGATTTTCTAAATCGTAGTACATGAACTTGGTCAAAGTACTACGACATTGGAAATTCAAGGTGCTAGTATCTATAATACCTATGAATCCACCTCAAGAAGTGAGAGTGTTAAAAATGATTATAATAGACTCATGTATTACACATATGATGGATATGTAATAATTATAGAATCAAAGTCTTATGTAAGTTATGGATTCTAATTTAGGATATAGATGATATTACATGTAGTCTCATCTCTGATAATATTGTAAAGAGAAAGTGAAGTGAGATATAAATGGATGATGATTACATTGGATATGTGTAAATTGAAAGATAGATCATGATATTTTAATGAATTTATTTCTCAAATAATTTTCACCCATTTAATCTAGTTTCATTTATGATTAAAAAACTAAAAATATGGATAAAATTATTCATTACCATCTAGGTACGATTTTACAAGAAATAAGAACATTAAAGAAATATTAATCATTTGTTCTTATGTTGAAAAAGTTGGAAGACAAGGAGAAAAGGATTTTGGAAATAATAAAATAAAAGGTACCTTCATAACTTTCTTCAAATAAAGTTTTATGAAATAAGAGGTCATATTATTATCATGTCATGAAACAAAATCTATTGAAGTTTAAATGCTATAAACTTAATTAAATAAGAAAGTAATAACTTATTCTTCAGGAATATTCATCAATCTTAAGTAATGTTTTTGTTATACTTTTCAATTATTAAATAAAATATTCCTATTAAATATGTGTATTTAAATACTATAACCATGTAATTAATGAAACATGACTATAAGTAAGGTGTGTTCTCTTACCGATTGGGAAAGGGTGGTTCCTAAGTCAGCAGTGAGAATTACACAACTTCTAATTTCCAAAAAAATGGTTCAATTTGAAATTTTGTTAAGCATTACAAAAAAATTTATCTCACATTTCTTTTGGACACAAGGATACATTATTCCAGTTTTGGAATGTTTTTTGTGGTGTTTAATACTCAACCAATAGTTCATAAATTCTTGAATAATTGGAAATACCCGATGAATATAAAATTTAAGACTTATATACCCAATTGTGGAAAGATAATACCATTTCAAGAAAAAATAAATAGTTTTCAAGGATATAACTATTATGGTTTTAGAGTCTTTTTAGTTAAATAACTTAGGTTCCATCGACACACTTATATACTTAGTTTTGGGAAAATAAACCTTTAGAAATAAAGGTAACACACAAAGATTTCAGAATTAGTTCACCTAGAGATAATGAACTATTTTTTGAGTAAGCTAGTGGTAAGTATAATTTATAATATTCATTTACATGTTTAATGAATGTGAAAGTGAAGTATGATATATGAAAATTCATAATATATGAGATGTTTTGGGCTGGTGTGCCAAATAATATCTTGACCAATCATTCATCAATAAATATAATGTAGTGTATAGTAATTCATAAAAGCACATTACATTATCCACATCAATGATATGATGCTAATAATGAGGATTGATGACGAGTCTTGAATCTTAACATTGATCAATAAAATTTAACATGGAGAAATTCCAAAATTTATATTTCCTTATACACATCAGAGTCATGATCTAAATAAAAGGAGAAACGATTTTAAAACTCATTCATTGCAGATTCTTCCATTTTTTGATACATGATTTGAAAATAGAAACATTATCCCATAACCTTATGCCAAAAATAAAGAAAAATGGATATCATATTATTTCTAGTATGATATAAATCCATTTTCATAATAATATGTGTTTATAAACAAAGAGTTTTTTAAGGATATAAACAAAATTTCATCAAGAAAAACACAACCTGAATCTATATAAATCATCATAAATTAATATAAGGATATTACATAAATTATGATGATAGAAATGTATATAGTCAATTTATAGAATATATTTCAATAAAAGGGTGCACATGTATATTTGAGATAGTGGGAGAGATATTGAATTGGCATTAGTCAATTCTAGGGATGTAAAAATAGTTGAAATATGAAAAAGTTATAAAAGAACTTGTAGATAAATAATGTTCCAAATACACATACATGCAGGTACCATAAAACCATGGTAATGGTTTTATATTCACCATGGATAGTGATACATTATTCACTATTAATAATAATTCCTAAAAGTAGGCAATATATGGAAACTAGAAAAGATTGAAAAGATAAATTAAAATTCAATAATGTATTCCATGTATCAATGTACATGGGGATTATTACTTTAAATGCTATGGTGGGTATTCAAGTGAGACTGTACATGGATGGTACAAGTGTGGGACCAATAAAGCATGGTTGGTAACACCAAGTAGTTATGCCTAAATCCATTATATTTTTTTCTTTTCATAGATACTTTATGTGATCCTTAAATTGAGAATTGTATATTAATAACACCAATCATGGAATATGTCTATATGACACAACCAGGAAGGGATGGTGACATCATAGAATTCCAATAGGGGTGAAAGTTATTGAAATCCAGTTCAGATAAAAAGGTTTGTTATCATATTAGATCTAGTGAAAGTGAGAGTGTTGTAAAAATGGGGACCCTAGACCCAAATTTATCAGTATTTTTTATTACCATACCATATGCACAATGAGTTATGCCTCATGTACACTTACTATTAGTGTATATATTTCTGCATGCACTATTTAAATGGTAATTTATATAGATTATTTGTTGCATAAAAATCTGAGATACTAGGACATTAATCTTAAACATATGTCCTATAGTCTAGATACATCATAATTACTGTACATAGTAGATATCTAACTATCTGGTTCTAGGGGATCATAAGCATTGAGGCATCTTCCCATGAAGTTTACACTTGGTGATCTCAAGTAGATGAGGCCATGGGGATAGACCCACCAAAAGTAAAAAACACATGTTTTGGGTTTTATTGGTAGTTCATATCTAAGGAAATGTGTATTGGTCTCCTTAATTGAGATCATTATCAATGAGTTCCATATGATTACATAATTTGGCAAAAGGAAAAAACCATGACATTGAGGTCATAGTGAGGTTGATTATGTTGGGTTCATCATTGGTGGCATGGAATTCATTTAATAGTCAAGATATAATTGGTCACTTCCTAGATAGGGAAGTTACATCTCATGGCTGGTTGATCAGGATGGTAGTACCTTCACAAATCCTTTGCTGTGGTAGTTAAAGGTAAGTCTATCCAGTTTGATCATGTGATAATAAATAAAGGAAGAAAGATTACACAAGTGTGTATCCTCCTTTACTAGATATCTTATGAAAATGAGATTATTTTGATAGTGTGTGTTCATCGGATGGTTGTAATTTCTACAAATATTCCACATCTCTTTAGGGGCCTTTATGGGTTCCAATAATCTGCTCCTAGTTGGTGAATTTGATTCACTACTATCTAGATAAGAACATAGAGGGTCACACACAATAGTGTATTTAAGAATCTTCCCTATTCTGGTGAATAGGTATATAGGACATTGTGGGCCCCTCTATGGGGTCCAAGTGTTGTCCAAGTTTTATTGATTATCCATAAATAAGTAAATTTATTATTATTTTAGGAATATGTTTTTGACATTAAGAGGATGGAAATTATGTGTGTACATTTGTATTATGATGAAGAAAATGTATGATTTTGTCCCCACCATGAAGAGGTGGTACTCCAGATAAAAAGTGGACAAACTAGACTGGGGATGAGGTACATCACTAGTAAAGACCTGACTCAGGTATGATAACCCAAATTCACGGTTGATCCATTGAGTTTAAATGGATCAACCAATATTATATTCTTAAGACCAGTCATGTAAAATAATTTCCTTTATGAATTTTTTATTATTTTATGCATTTTTATTTTTACTGTAAGAACATATAAAATAATAAACAAGAAAATGCATAAAAATGAAATGCATATTTTTCAATTAATGTTAATTTGTGAGCAACAAAATATATAATGAACATATTAATTGAAATGTATTACATTCTTAAAAAATATATAAAAAAACTAAAACAAATATTGAGTCCTAAGTGCCTTCCGTCATTTGAATTGAAAACAACTGGGTGTTCGGGGTGCTCATCAGCTATCAGGGTGTTCTTATAGGAATTATGGGTTTAATTAACTGAATTTGGTAGAAAAGAATTGTCCAAATATATATTGTTACAACTTTAGAGGTAATCATTGAGCAAGTAAAGTTTACGATTTTAGAATCTTGAAATTCACTCAACAAATTAACGAACTACGAGTTAATGTTGTTGTCCTGTAAAAAACCTATCTAGAAACTCTCCAAGTAGTGGACTATCTAAATTTTGTAGACTACAGGGAGAGGTTTCTTGGATCCTTTCCACTAGAATACTCAAGTGATAGAGAATTACAATTCTAGTATAGAGGGTTTATAGATTTTGATAAAATAGAGGGTGAAATTTAATGACTTAAATAATTGGGAATGTTTAATCGATAATCAAGATAAAATTAATAAACAACTTGTTTTTTAGAAAAAATGAAAAGGAGTACCACAAGTGGATAGTTATCATATTGTAAAAATAAATTTTCAAAATTGGAATGAGTTTCCAAAAC
Source organism: Viscum album (assembly GCA_963277665.1). Classification (NCBI taxonomy): domain Eukaryota; kingdom Viridiplantae; phylum Streptophyta; class Magnoliopsida; order Santalales; family Viscaceae; genus Viscum; species Viscum album. The sequence goes on from OY728159.1 coordinate 1,942,534,135, forward strand.
ATAGTATAAGCACTTGCTCAAAGTATTACAACATTATAAATTCAAGGTTCTAGTATCCCTAATACCTATTAATCCACCTCAGGAAGTGAGGGTGTTAAAAATGCTTACAAGAGACTCATGTATTACGCATATGATGGTTATGTCATAATTCTAGAATCAATGTATGATATAAGTTGTGGATACTAAATCAAGACATGGATGATATTACATGTAACCGTATCTATGAGAATCTTGCAAAGAGAAAGTGAAGTGAGATATGAATGGATGATGATTACACTGGATATGTGTAAATTTAAAGATTTATCACGATTTTTTAATGGAACTATTTAATTTATCATTTTGACCCATTTACTCTAGTTTCATTTAAGATTAAAAAATGAAAAATATGGATAAACTGATTCATTACCATCTAGGTAAGGTTCACTAAGCCATAAGAACATTAAAGAAAGATTAATCATTTGTTCTTATGTTGAAAAAGTTGAAAGATAAAGAGAAAAGTCCTATGGAAAGCATCACATCAAAGGTACCTTCATAACTTTCTTCAAAGAATGTGGTTTGAAACAAGATGTTATTTTCTTCACATGTAATGAAATAAAATCTATGGAAGTTTAAATGCTATAAAATTAATTAAATAAGAAAGTAATCACTTCTTATTTAGGTATATTCATAAATCTTAAGTAATGCTTCTATTATAATTTTTGGGTATTAAATAAACTGTTCCTATTACATATGTGTATTTAAATATATTAACAAAGTAAGTAATGAAACACGACTATAATTAAGGTGCATTCTCCAACCAGTCAAGAAAGGGTGGTTCCTAAGTTAGTCATGAGAAGCACACAACTTCTAATTTCAAAGAAAATGGTTTTATTTGAACTTTTTTTAAGCATTACCAGAACATTTATCTCACGTGTCCTTTCGACATAAGGAGAAATTATTCTATATTTTTAATGAATGTTGTTTTTTGTGTTTAATACTCAACCAATAGTTCAGTAATTCTTGAATAATTGGAAATATCTGATGAATATAAAATTTAAGACTTATATACCCAAATGTGGAAAGATAATACCATTTCAAGAAAAAATAAATAGTTTTCATGGATATAACCAATATGGTTTTAGAATATTTTTAGTTAAAGACCTTAGGTACCATTGACACATTTATTTAATTAGTTTTCAGAAAATAAACCTTTATAAATAAAGGTAACTCACAAATATTTTAGAATTATTTCAGTTAGAGAGCAAGAAATATTCCAAGAGTAAGCTAGTGGTAAGTATACATTATAAGATTCATTTAAGTTTTTAAGGAATATAAAAGTGAAGTATGATATATGAAAGGTCATAATATATGAGATGTTTTGAACTGGTGTGCCAAATAATATCTTGAACAAGCATTCATTAATCAATATATTGCAGTGTAGAGTAAATCCAAAAATGTATATTACCTTATCCACATCAAAGATATGATGGTAATAATGAGGATTGATGACGAGTATTGAATGTTAACATTGACCAATAAAATTTACCATGGAGAAATTCCTAAATTCATATTTTCTTATACACATCATATTCATGATAAAAAAGGAGCATCATTTTTAAAACTCATGCATTGTAGATAATATAATTTTTAAAGACATGATTTTAGAAAAGAAACATTATCCCATAACCTTATGTCAACTATAGTGAAAAATGGATATCATATTATTTTTAGTAAGATATAAATCCATTTTCATAAGAATATGTGTTTATACACAAAGATTTTTTTATGGATATAAACAAAATTTCATCAAGAAAAACATAATGTGAATCTATAGTAATCATCCTAAGGTAATTTAAGGATATTACATAAATTTTGATTATAGAAAAATATTTTGTCAAGTTATAGAATATATTTCAAAAAAAGGGTAAAATTTTATATTTGATATAGTGGGAGAGAGATTGACTTGGCCTTAGTAAATGATAGGGATGTAAAATTAGTTGAAATAGGAAAAAGTTCCATAAGACCTTGTAAAAAAAAGAATGTTTCCAAGACACATACTGTGTAGGTACGATAAAAACCTGGTGATGGTTTTATATTCACCATGGCTGGTGATACATTAATCACAAATAATAATAATTCCTACAAGTAGGCATTATAAGGAAACTGGATAAGATTGACATGATCAATTAAAATTAAATAATGGATTATATGTATCAATATACAAAGGGCTTATTATTTTAAATTATATGGTGGGTATTCAAGTGAGACTATACATGTATCATACTAGTGTGGGACCAATAAGGCTTGATTGGTAAGACCAAGTCATTATGACTAAATCCATTAGAATTTTTACTTATCATAGATACCTTCTATAATAATTAAATTGAGAATTGGAAGTCAAGAACAACAATCGGTAAATATGTCTATATGATGCAACCCGAAAGGGATGTTGACATCATAGAATTCTGATAAGAGTGAAAGTTATTTAAATCTAGTTCAAGATTAAAATTAAGAAATAAGATATTATAGTATTCATTTATAATGAATCTTTTCCACGTGTCTACCAGATTTTAGTTGGAATTCCATTATTTTCATAGTAAAATATATTTGATAACATCAGAAAAAAATAATGTTATTATAGTTAAGACCAAGATGAACTCTCCATAGATTGACTTAAACTAGAAACCAAAATTCTAGGAAATGATATCTATTTAGGTAGATGTAATGGTTTCTTAGACCAAGTCAATAGTACACATACTGACAATGTATTCAAAAATAAAAGTTGGAACAATTTGAGAGAGAATTGTTACTAATGTCACATGAAATTAATTTATCTAAGAAGAAATGTACAAGACATAGGAGGAGATTAATTTTGTGAGTTTTATTCTATACAATTTTATGATGGATCAATCATGTATTAAATGATATGTATATGATATGATATTTCTAATATATACTTTACAGTTGTAAAATATTAGTTATATCTAGAAGAACAGAAAGTGAAGAAGTTGTAACTATCTAATTATACTTCAGTAACTAAAAATGATATGTACTTGGTATGTGGTGAGAAATGGATTCAAATTATAAGGGTACAAAAAAATAGTCTTCCTATAAAGTCAATATTATCTAATATTATAGTTAGGCTAAGGTAATGGGAAATACAACCTCATTCCGGACAATGGTAGCCACATATACAAATACCGAGTGTGTTGTGACTTCTGAGGAGACTAAAGGAGTAGTGTGAAATACACAATGATTTTTTATAGCTCTTGGAATCACACCTTGTAAGTAAAGTATTATCATAATTATGATAATTATACTACTCTTACCATCCAAGATGTAAATTTTTGATAGCGTACTAAAATAGAATAAACTCAGGAATATCATTTATTTAGAAGTTTTACTCAAGGTGGTAAAGCCGAATATAGTAGGATATACATGCAATGAATATGTGGTAGACCCAACAACTAAATCCGTGAATCAATAGAAACACGATCTTAATCATGCAAGAGTTAACAAGGTTCGTTAGCATATTAGATCTAGTGAAAGTGGGAGTGTTGTAAAATTAGGTAAACTGGACCCACCTTTATCATTATTTTTATTACCATACCATGTGTACAATGAGTTATTATTGATGTAAACTTACCATTATAGTGTAGATATTTCTCCATTCACTATTTAAATAGTAATTCCCATAGATTATTTGTTGCATCAAACCTTGAGAAACTAGGACATTAATCTAAAATATATGTCCTATAGTCTAGATAAATCATAATTTCCAGATATATTAGATTTCTAACTATCAAGTGTTGGGGGATAATAATAATTAAGAAATATTCACATGAAGTTTCCACTTAGTTATCTCAAGTAGATGATTCCATGAGGATAGACCCACCAAAATGGACAACACATGTCTTAGGTTTCATTGGTAGTTCCTATCTAAGGACATGTGTATTGGTCTCCTAACCTGAGATCATTATAATTGTGTTCCATTTGATTATTTAATTTGATGCAATAAAAAAAACCATGGAATTGAGGTCATAGTGGGGTAAATTATTTTGGGTGTGCCATTGGTGGCGTGGAATTTTTTGAATAGTCAAGATATAATTTTTCACATTTGAGATGATGAAGTTACATCTCAGGCATGGTTGATCAGACTTCACTCAACAGATCAAGAAAATGTGAGTCAATGTAGTTGTCCACTCAAAAACATACCTAGAAACCCTCCATGTAGTGGAGTAACTAAAGTTTGTAGACTACAATGAGAGGTTTCTTGGATCCTTTCCACTATAATACTCAAGTGATAGAGAATTAAAATTATAGTAGAGAGGGTTTATTGGTTTTTGATAAAATAGCGGGTAGAATTTAATTACTTAAATAATTGGTAATGTGTAATCGATAATTAAGATAAAAGTAATAAACAACTTGATTTTTTTTTATAAAAAATGACAAGTAGTATCACAAGTACATGATGAAGATATTGTATAAATAAAATGCCAAAACTGACATGAGTTTCCAAAATGTAGTACATGTTATTGATCAAAGTACTAAGACATTATAAATTAAAGCTTCTAGTATCCCTAATAACTTTTAATCCGCCTCAGGAAGTGAGAGTAATAAAAATTCTTACAAGAGACTCGTGTATTATGAAAATGATGGTTATGTAATAATTCTAGAATTAATGTTGGATGTAAGTTGTGGATACTACATCAAGTTATGGATGATATTACATATTTCCATATATATGAGAAGCTTGAAAAGAAAAAGTGAAGTGAGATATGAATGGTTTATGATTACACTAGATATGTGTAAATTTAAAGATTTATCACGATCTTTTAATGGATCTATTTCATATATCATTTTCACCCATTTCATCTAATTTCATTTAATATTACAAAATGGACAATATGGATAAAATTATTCATTACCATCTAGGTAAGGTTCACCAAGCCATAAGAACATTAACAAAAGATTAATAATTTGTTCTTATGTTGAAAAAGTTGAAAGATAAAGAGAAGAGGCCTATGGAAAGCATCACATCAAAGGTACCTTCATTACTTTATTCAAATAATGTGGTATGAAAAAAGAGGTTATTTTCTCCACATTTAATGAAATAAAATATATTGAAGTTTAAATGTTATAAACTTAATTAAATAAGAAAGTAATCACTTCTTCTTCAAGTATATTCATCAATCTCAAGTAATGCTTCTGTTATAATTTTTGGGAATTAAATAAAATATTCCTATTAAATATGTGTATTTAAATATAGTAACCATGTAAGTAATAAAACATGACTATAAGTAAGGTGTTTTCTCCAACCGGTTGAGAAAGGGTGGTTCCTAAGTTTGCGGTGAGAAACACACAACTTCTAATTTCCAAGAAAATGGTTCTATTTGAACTTTTTTAAGCATTAAAAAAAATTTATATCACATTTACTTTGTACATAAGGATAAATTATTCTAGTTTTGGAATTAATGTTTTTTGTGGTGTTTAATACTCAACCAATTGTTCAGTAATTCTTGAATAATTGGAAATACCCGATGAATAAAAAATTTAAGACTTATATACCTAATTGTGGAAAGATAATACTATTTTAAGAAAAACTAAATAGTTTTCAAGGATATAACCAGTATGGTTTTAGACACTTCTTATTTAAAGACCTTAGGTACTATCGACACACTTATGTACTTAGTTTTGGGAAAAGAAACCTTTAGAAATAAAGGTAACCAATAAATATTTTAGAATTAGTTCAGCTAGAGAGCATAAACTATTCCAAGAGTAAGATAGTGGTAAGTATACTTTATAAGATTCATTTACATGTTTAAGGAATGTGAAAGTGAAGTATGATATATGAAATTTCATAATATATGATATGTTTTGGGTAGGTGTGCCAAAGAATTTATTGGAAAAACATTCATCAATCAATATAATAAAGTGTAGAATAATTCCTAAATGCACATTACCTTATCATCATCAAAGATATGATGTGAATAATGAGGATTGATGATGAGTCTTCAAGGTTATTATTGATCAATAAAATTTAGCGTAGTGAAATTCCTAAATTCATATTTCCATATACACATCAGAGTCATGATCTAAATAAAAGGAGCATCAATTTGAAAACTCATGTATTGCAGATACTTCTATATTTTAAGACATTATTTGAAAATAGAAACATTATGCCATAAATTTATGCCAAATATATTAAAAAATTGTTATCATATTATATTTAGTATGATATAAATACATTTTCATAAAAATATGTTTTTATACACAAATATTGTTTTGAGGATATAAACAAACTTTCATCAAGAAAAACACAATGTGAATATATAGTAATCATCCAAAGTAATATAAGGATATTATATAAGTTCCAATGATAGAAAAATATATAGTCAAGTTATAGAATATATTTCAATAAAATGGAACACATGTATATTTGAGATAGTGAGAGAGATATTGACTTTACCTTAGTCAATTCTAAGGATGTAAAAATAGTTGAAATAAGAAAAAGTTCCCCAAGACCTTGTGGAAAAAGAATGTTTCAAAGACGCATAATATATAGGCATGATAAAACCATGGTGATGGTTTTATATTCATAATTCCTGGTGATACATTATTCACTAATAATAATAATTCCTACAAGTAGGCAGTATATGGAAATTGTAAAATATTGAAAAGATCAATTAAAATTCAATAATGGATTCCATGTATCAGTGTACAAGGGGATTATTATTTTAAATGATATGGTGGGTATTCATGTGAGACTATACATGGATGGTAAAAGTGTGGGACCAATAAGGCATGATTGGTAACACCAACTCATTATGCCTAAAACCATTAGAATTTTTACTTGTCATAGATACTTTCTATTAACATTAAATTGAGCATTGGATGTCAAGAACACCAATCAAGAAATATGTCTATATGATGAAACCATAAAGTGATGGTGACATTGTAGAATTACAACAAGGGTTAAAGTTACTGAAATCTAGTTCAAGATTAAAATTAAGCAATGAGATATTAGATTATTCATTTATAATGAATATTTTCCATGTGTATACCAAAGTTTAGTGGTAATTCCATTGTTTTCCAAGTAAAATATATTTGATAACATCTGAAAAAGCTATTGGTCTTATAGTTAAGACCAAGATAAACTCTACATAGATTGAATTAAATTAGCAATTAAATTTATAATAAATGAGATCTATTGAGGTAGATCTAATTGTTTCTTTGACCAAGTTAGTAGTACCTATAATGATAATGTATTAAAAAAAGTTGGAATAATTTGAGAGATAATTGTTACTAATGTCACATGACATAAATTTCTCTAAAAATAAATATACGAGATATATGAGGAGATTAATGTGGTGAGTTTAATTTTATACACTTTTGTGATGGATAAATCATGTATTACATGATATGTATAATATATGATATTTACAATATATAATATATTGTAGGAAAATATTAGTTATATCTAGGAGAATAGAAAGGTAAGAAGTCAGAACTATCCGATTATACTTGAGTAACTAAAAATGATATGTACTTGGTATGTGGTGAGGAAGGGATTCAAATAATAAGGGGACACATACTAGTTTTCTTATAAATTCAATATTATATAATATCATAGTTAGGCTAAGGTAATGAAAAATACAAGCTCATTCAGGCCAATAGTATCCATGTATACAAATACCGAGTGTGTTTCGACTTATAAGGCGACTAAAGGAGTAGTGTAAAATACACAATGATTTTATATCTCTTGGAATCACACCTTATAAGTAAATTATTATCATAATTATAATAATTCTACTACTCTTACTATCCAATATGTAAAGTTTTGATAGTGTTCTAAAAGAGAATAAACTTAGGAATATAATCTCTTTGGAAGTTTTACTCAAGGTCGTAAAGTCACATATAATAGGTTATACATGCAATGAAGATGTGGTAGAACCAACAAATAAATCCATAACTCAATAGAAACATGATCTTAATCATGAGAGAGATAACAAGGTTTTTTAGCATATTGGATCTAGTGAAAAGTGGGAGTGTTGTAAAAATGGGTACCTAGACCCAACTTTATCAATATTTTTTATTACCATACCATGTGTACAATGAGTTATTATTGATGTAGAATTACCATTATGGTGTATATATTTATCCATTCACTATTTAAATTGTAATTCCTATAGATTATTTTTCGCATCAAACCTTGAGATAATAGGCCTTTAATCTAAAATATATGTCCTATTGTCTAGTTACATCATAATTTCTAGAAATCGTTGATGTATAACTATCAAGTTCTTGGGGATCATAAGAATTAAGATATATTCCCATGATGTTTCCACTTAGTTTTCTCAAGTAGATGAGGTCATGAGGATAGACCCACCAAAATGGATAACACATGTTTTAGGTTTCATTGGTAGTTCCTTTCCAAGGACATGTGTATTGGTCTCCTAACATGAGATAATTATCAATGTGTTCCATTTGATTACATACTTTGATTTAAGGAAAAATCCAAGACATTGAGGTCATAGTGAGGTAGATTATTTTAGGTGCATCATTAGTGGCATGGAATTCATTGAATGGTAAATATAGAATTTTTCATTTTAGAGTTGAGGAAGTTACAACTTGGAACTAGTTGAGAATGATGGTAGTACCTTCACAAATCCATGGATAGGGTAGTTGAAGGTAATTCTATCTAGTTTGATCAATAGATAATAAATCAAGGAAGAAATATGACACAAGTGTGTGTCCTCCTTTATGAGATATATTATGACAAAGAGATAATATTACATAGTATGTGTTCATAGGATGGTTGTAATTACTATAAATATTCCATATCTATTTAGGGGCCTTGATGGGTTTCTAGAATCTGCTCCTAGTTTTTGAATACTATTAACCGTTATCTAGATAATAAACTGGAGGCTCACACACAATAGTGTATTAATTTTTTCCCTATTATGGTGAATAGGTATATATGACATTATGGGCCCCCATGGGGTCCAAGAGTTGTCCAAGTTTTATTGATCATCAATAAATAAGTAAATTTCTTATTATTTATGTATAGAATAATTTCGTTGAATTTATTTATTAAAAGTATTTACAAGTGTTTAAGTAAATAAAAAAAATAATATTATATGAATGAATATTATTTAATATCCAAGGTTCGTTTAATACTATAGGGAATTAAAAATTGATTTAATGAATAAAATTTTATAAAATAATATATTTTATATATATTACAAGTATGTGATAAAATATAAATAATTTTTATGATGCATTTAGTTAGTCATAATTATTTATTTATTACTTATTTAATGGATGTTAAATATATGGGGGTTGGGGAACCTGAATCGGGTATTTGAGATATCTACTATATAAGTCTAGGTAAATCTCATTCCATGGAATATTCATTAGTCATAATTTAGAGCTTCTCCCTGCTCCCACTTCATAGAGATAGAAATTATCCAATCGAGTGAACGATCTAAGAATGACTTTACATATCAAAGGCATGAGATCGTGGTGATCCTTATGACGTTGAAGAGATCTTCAGAGATCTATGCCAACACCCAGAATTTGACGAATGATGTATGCGTGGATTTTTGTAGAATTTGTGGATGTTTTAGAGGGGTTAAACCTCAGATCATTCGAGTGACGATATCCAAAAATGTTAGATAGATGAGCATTATTAGATACAAACAAGGTACTCATTATATTTTAATTTCAATGCTCTGATTAATTAACTCGAGATCCTCAGACCATAAAAGGTCTTGGATCATCAGAGATGATGAAGTTTCTTCACTCTGGTAATGATAAATTTAAAACCCCCAACCCATCGACTTTCACTTCATGCCCCAGTACCATCACCTAGTTTGACACTACTGGGGTACATGCTTTAGTAAATTCAAAATACCATTATTAACCATTATTATGGGAAAAATATGCCTGTAATATTTTATATTGGGAAATAGTTCATGGATAACTTATATTAAATCCTTGAAATTCAAAGGTTAAGGAACATATTTCATTTATTATTTATCCATTTAACACTCATAGTTTCCATTTCATGTGTTTAATAATTTTAAAAAATATAATTCATATATTTAACTTTATTCTATTCAATGGAAAAAAATAATAGGAACTGAGTCAACAACCAATGTAATGGTAAATTTTATGACCTCACAACCAATATTACCAAACCAATTGGAGTAGGAATCATGAAATTCATGACTATACATTTTTAACTGACTCAAGTTTTGAATTGAAACCTGAATTAAGAGGAATTCCTAAATCCCCCCTAAAAAAGATAAATTTTCAATTGAGACCTTCATGCGCCAAGGGAATTTGACTTTAAGTGGCTCTTATAATCCCTTAATTGTGAAATAATAAACCATATCAATTAAAAATATATTCTCCATCCTTCAATTCTCTAATAAAGAGAAGTTCATACTGGATGTTTATCATATGGAAGGAGAAGATTACCAATAGTGGAATTTGGTCAAGAATATGAATCCTAAGGAGGATATTAGAGAGATGGGGTGGAAGGAATTATTTAAAATGTTTTCTGATTAATATTTTCATCACAATCTCCAAATGAAAATGATGTGGTATTTACTTATCCTCGAGCAAAAGGATGAAGAATCTATTGGGGTGTATGAGGAACAATTCACAAGAATTTTATGATACACCTATGACATTTTTATTACCTCTAAATGTAAATTTGACTAATTCTTTAGTGAACTGAAGACGAGTCTAAAAAAATCCTTGTAAATTTAGGAATTTTATAGTTATGAATAAATTGTGTGATGTTCCCCCAAATTTAAAACGGACATCAATGGATCTCAAGGGCCTCACTGGGATAGAAGTGGAAAGTGGTATTTAATTATATTCGTGTGATGGATAAATCTAACGGTGGAAAGAAATCAAAACATCTTACTTTTCAAAATTGTGGGAAGAATCACCCAAAAAACTGCCTTATGGGGATGAGGTAATACTTTAGGTTCAGAAAGGAAGGGAACCATGCTAGCGATTGCTGATGGGAGAAACCCACCAATGTAATGGAAGAGAGGAATACTATAGTCAAACCTAATCCTATTTTACAATGTTTCAACTAAAAAGAACATGAAAACTATGTAACACCCGACCCCAGTTACCTAGAGTCAATGCATTATTACATAAAATTTGCATGATTACAAGGAATCAAGTTCCAAAGGACCGATTAGTTTAGCAGTCTTGGAAAATAGATTACATACATGAATGTTACATTACACATTATAACATACAACACAACATAAATAATCCTTTATTAATTACATTATTAAATTAGATTAACCCTTCATATCAATCACAATACACTTCTTGGAATCTTGGGGAAAATAAAACATAGAAAGGGGTGATCTCAAACTCTCAGTAAGGTTAAGCAGTACAGTGGAAGATAACATAAATATTAAGAAATGTGAATAATTGAAAACACATGCCTTTAACAATAATAAACATGAATAATTTTATGGCAAGAATATGAGATAAGTAAATAATGCCACAATAAAACATAATCATGGGTAATCTACTGGTCGAATGACCACATGAACTATCAATATTATTTTCATAATAAGGGAATGTATAATACCGGACATTCTGAAACATTTTTTAAAGGCCTCTACCAAGAAGTCTAAAAATGAATAAGGCCTCGACCAAAAAAATATATCAAATTGGGAAAGGCCTCGAACAATTCCACATCTAGTTGTCTCATGAGACCTTCCGATTCATCAAGGAGAAATAGCAGGCTCCACTCGTCACTTACTAAGTCTAATACATTCCTCATATGAAAGGGTTGAAATATAACATAAACATTCATATTAAAAATAACATACGAAATGTCAATACATTAACCCTAAACAATGAATGGTATAAAAATAACACATCCACAGTAAAAAATAATACAATATGGATGATTTTTATCATAATAAATCAACTTCAAACAAGTTTAAAATCCATAAACGGATGTTGACATAGATGAAAATGATTTGTAAATCTCATTGAGAGAAATATCCTGTTTTCATGAAAACATTTAAAAGTCACAAAATTTAGAAAGGAAGACATTTAAAGACATTTTTTAATAAAAGTGCCCCATACCACTTTGAAACTTTTTAAAGTAATTAACATTTTAAAACATTCATGTCTATATAAATAAACCCTTCAAAAACCATTTTGAAAACATGGACATTAATTATAATGATTTAGAAGAATAAATATTTAAAACATTTAAAATCATGTTTTAGTAAAAAGGTCCCTTAAAAATAATCCATTTAAAAAATCTTTTATGAAACATGGACATGGATAATAAATATTTCCTAGTGGATACGTAAAAACAACCTCAGATAATAAAGAGATTGTGAAATTAACCCTTACCTTGCACTTTCCTTTGGTCGAGGGTATGTTTAACCTCCTGTATAATGACCATTGTATGTTATTAGATTATAAAAAAACCATATTAATATTTATTATATCATAAATGATTCATTTATGACTTTATACTACCCATTTAATAATGATTTTCATGTTAAATTAACATTTTGGGTAATAATCACTTTCTTTATTGTACATATTTTAACTTGTTATTCTTGATCGTATCATTTAGATCATGATTTAAATACTTCCAGAATATAAAAATTGATTTATATATCATATATATTTAGAATATAAATATTTATAATAGATAGATATATGTAATGTAAAACACCGTTTATGGAGACAATAGGCCGTATGTATGCATAAACGTTGTTTCTGTTTTCATATCGTATTGAACGGAAGTAAGTGAATAAGATATATGTAAGTACATAAATACATATATATATAAATATATATATATATATCTCCATTTGTATTATTTTTTCATATATTACATACTTATTAGTAATATATATTTTTATAATCGTTGATGAATGGTGAACGTGGAAATGAATCTCATCGTATTATGGAGACGATAATCCGTACGTATGCACGAACGACAATATCATTTCATTAAAGGTGTGGAATTGGATGGTATATTTATTTTACAGAGACATTATCATGTTATTTTCATTATATATATATATATATATATTACAAATCATTATATCCATCCAAATAACATAGTGTTGAATAACAAATTACACCACGATGTGGAGACGGTAAACCGTACGTACGCACGTATGGTGACATGTCATTCAAAGGATGGATAGAATAATGAATATGGGTGTAACATATTTATAATAAAATCACAGTATATAGAGGATACTAGAGTTATAATTTTATAATTGAAACAACAAGGAAAGAAGAAGTGAAAGAAGAAAAGAACTTGAAAGAGGTGATGAAATATTTACCTCTTCTTCGGGTTCTTCCTTTTGATTTGATCAAAAGGGCTCCTTGGATTTCTGACTAAAGAAAGGTCTCTAGGATTAAGGGAGGAAAGTTGAGAGGATATTATTTCAAGGGTTGGCCGAGCCAAATGGCTTTGAAGGTGTGAATTTGATAGAAGGGGGAGTTCCCTTTTATAAGAGGGGTGAGGGGCACCTTAGGAAAAGATTGAAATATTATTTTATAAGAAAATAATTTTTGGTTTCTAATGGCTCCAAAATGAATTATTTAAAGGATAAGGTGGGTATCGGTTGAAAACCACACAAACAATAGGTTTTACATAGGTTTGGGTCACTATATTAACCTTATCTTCTAGATTTAACTCTTAGTTAAATAGTTCGACATTTACCATGTCTCTTTGTATTTTTATATTATATGGTTAATAAACTTACTATAAACTTCCAAGAGAACCTAAAGTGGTTAATTAATGACATATATAATACTATTTAATACCTTTGGCCGAACCTTAAATTTTTAGGAATAGAATATCCATTAATAATATAATATTTGTTTTATAAAACTCTTTTATGTCAATTTTGACACTATTTTCTATTTTGTTTTTTTAAATTCATAACAGCATTATTACTTAGAAAAATATTCATTTAATCAACCTTAACATGTCATATTATCCTATAAAATTAGTGGAATTCATAAAAAGACTCAAATTAAATTTATTTGGATATTTATAATATCAATTATTTTAATATTTCATTAATAAGGTAATTACTGCATAATCATTGTGTCAAAAATAAATTAATTTATTTAATTTCTAAAAAATATAAATAAAATACAATTATTTAGGAAATTTTGTTATATTTATAATGAATATTTATAGTATAAATTATGACTTATATAACCCCATTTAAAAATTTATTTACTAAAAGATATTTATTTATGTCATTTTTGCCTTTACTTTAAGTTAATTAAAATAAAGTGTCATTATAATTCATAAGTGACTAAATAGGGTCCAAAAATCGACCCAAGGATTCCCATGGTTGTCCATGACTCATAAAATATGGTTAGGACAAGTGTTAAGGTAATTTTGTATTATTATAACATTTTTTACCTCAAATTATCCTATTTACCTTTAACCGCAGTAAATAAAAGTCAAAAGTTACTATTCAGCAAAAATCATTTTCATCTTATTGAACCAAATTTTACTTAATGAGTTTAACTGTGTCTCTCGGATTTTTTAAATTCAACTCACAGAAATGGTAAAATTAAGTTTTACCCAAATTTGTAAATTCTCCTAGGAGGTGGGTAAAAGACGGTAAAAAGTTCAATAAAATTTTTATATATCTAAATTTATTATAAAATGAGTCCAATGAATTATATTGAACTTATATAAGTATTATATATCTATTATGACCTAAAATAAATTTAAATAAAAAAATAATTATTTAAATAAAAAGTCGGTTTTAACTAATAACTCAGTGTTTTTTAGTATTAATCAAAAATTGAAAGTTTTCAGAAAAATACCAAAATTTCACCCTAATCTAATTTTTATATTCTGAATTCAAAACTTAAGTCTATTTAACAAATTCCAAACATAGAAGTTGCATTTATCAATTTAAAATTAATTCCCGTTGTCAAAACCAAAAAGCGTGTTTTTAAGAAATAATAACTAACAAAAGATTGATACTTATTTATGTTCAATTTCAAAGTGAAATTATTTCCAATGAATAAAATTGGATTAAAATGTAAAAATATAATGTAATTATACTTCCATACCATTAAAATGTATAATTCAACAAAATAAATTATTTTTATTAAAAAAGTTGTTTTCATTTAAAATATAGTAATTTTCACTATTCAACCAAATATGAAAGTTTTCAAAAAAACACCAAAAATTTATTGAAACTAAATTCTTATGTCTCTATTCTAAAGACGAAGTTTATTTTGTCAAATTGAATATATAAAAGTTTCTAATATTGGATTTAAAAAGTGTTCACCATTAAAAGCCGGTAAAATTGCATTTTTTGAAAAATACTTCTTTTATATGAAAAAATGAATTTATTCTTACATTATATCTAATAAACTCATAATATGGATTCTAAAATTATAAGGATTATATAAAGTTAAAAATTTAGTTAATATTATTCATAGCCACTTTTGAACGACTAGTTTGGTAAGTCGTGGTGCACTTGAACTCAGTGTTGCATATAGTGTAAGTTATTGAATTACTTTGAAGAGATAACGTACTCTGAAATTTTGGGATGTTACATTATTCCCTCCTTTAATAAATTGTGTCCTCACAATTTGAAATTGTTCTTTGAAAATAAAAGGTTGAAAATAGAGAATACCTTTGTGGGAAAACCCACATCGAAAATTGGGTTAATAAAATTTAGTCTTAATAAGAGGAAAAGAGAAATGAAAAAGTCACCATCAAATTATGATCTCGATTGGGAGAATATTTTTGGAAATTAGAGACATATAATTGGGGGAAAAACATAAATATTTATAGGGATTGATTGAGGTCAGCAGTCACAAACAATTGTAGAATTGAGGGCCTCAAAGCCATCAATCTATGATGATTTAAAATATGATCGGTTCAACAAAACATAAGGTATTAGGATAACACATTTTCAGTTTTAAGATCCCTTACCTAAAGTTTAAGAATTAATCTCTTCATAGAATAAGAGAAGAAAAAAAAAATACTTGACAAGTAGAGTTCCATCCTTTAACTAATTTCTAACAAAAACTCATATTTCACTCTAAAAGATAATAGAACTTAAAAAATATATTCTATTTATCCTATTCGTATAGGGTTCCAAAAAAATGAATTTATAATTCATCTACTAGACCTTTTAAAAAAACTACATTATTTAATCCAGGACATCACGTGGGCCAGTGGTAGGTGATACAACCTTGTCACCCTTTTGTTGCGGGTTTAAGTCTTGCGGCCTTGCTGGACCCGATGAGTTGCCACCCGACCTATGAGTTGTCCTTTTTATGGAAATCCAAAAATAATCTTAAACTAGACTTATCCAAAATAATTCTATCCAAACTCACAGTCCAAAATTTATTAGGAAGGTAAACACAATGAAGATGCTTTTTTCCACGTAATAACATGTGAACAACTTCATCATGTATTCTTTTAAAACAATACAACATCCTGAATTACCATAAAACCTTATTGATTACATTCATGCTCCCTTATTCCTTATAGAATATTCGATTTACTCCTTCTATCCAAAAATATTGTAAACTCCAACAATGATGAAATATACAAATCATTAATCAGTTTCAAGGTAGTCAAGAATATACAATATAATTTATCCAAATCAATCATGTATTATTCCAAAATCACTACCTCAGTATCAGAACCACATTATGGTTTATCTTTGTCTCAACTATATGTTTTCCAAAATTTTAACCTACTATTGAGTCACTTCTCTTGGTTCTACAAAATCTCAAGTCCTTAATAAAATAGTACTACAATACAATCCTTATATACTCTATAATTCTTATAACATGTATATCATTAATACAATACTCAAATGACACAATACTTTAATAACAATGTTAGATATCTAATCATTCCTCTTCATCTTCAATAGTATCATAACTTTATTATTATCCAAAAGCAGCATTTGGGGTATACTCTGATGATTTGGGCATTGATTTTCATAGTGTCCCAACTCCTTACAGATGAAGCATTGTACATTTGAAACTTTTTTCTTACCCTTGCAATCATGTACTTGGTATCCTTTTTCTCCACACTTATAACAAACTCACATTCCCTTAAATAATTTACCAAGGTGATTCTTTCCACAGTTATCACATAATGGAAAATCCTTCTTTTCCCTCTTCCCTTTATCCATCTTTCTCTCTTCCATCCTTTTCTTCTCTTGCTTCCCTTCAAAGTCATAAGACTCAAATAATTTTTTACTTATCTTATTAACACATGATACTATTTCTTCATATGTTGAGAATACATGGGAGACTATTTACCTTCTAAATGTTGGCTTAATACCATGAAATATATGATCCTTCTTACTTTTTGGATCATACGTATTGCTGGAGTTCACATTCCTTCTACTGGGTGACATTTCTATACAATGTCATACACTAGGTCAGTTTATGAATTGCAATGAATAATTCCAAACATGTAAAATACCTAACGTAAATTGAACAGTTTATGGATATAATCCATAATAATAAAAATATTTTCTTTGAGGAGGTATATACTTGTAAATCCTTTATAACGATTCTTAAAGAAAATGAGAATTATCCTAAGCATATCCCTCAGGAGTGTCGTAACCAAGAGTTTAGCAAGGCCCATTGTTGTGCACCAGTTCCTGTTTGAGTCTAGCTCAAAGTGGTGTTTTCAAGTTTTACCCCTAGGTACATTTGTGCCAGAGCCGCCTCTACCTGCTCGTATCCAGACATGGATGTATTTTCTTGGAAAACTCAAAAAATCTCTACAGTACCAAAATTCTAGAAAGTTCCTCTATACTAATCCTCAAAGTCTGTCTTAGGGTAATTTGCTCTAATCAGAGTTTATCTAAATCTAGTTCCCAAGGTTATTGCTAAATTTCCTTTGATACCAACTGTAACACCTCGACCCCAGTTACCTAGATTCGGTGCATTATTACATAACATTGGCATGATTACAAGGAATCAAGTCCTGAAGGACCGATCAGTTTAGCAGTCTTGGAAAATATATTACATACATGAATATTACATTACACATTATAACATGCCACAAAACATAAATAATCCTTTATGAATTCCATTATTCTCTTAGATTAACCCTACATATAAATCACAATATACTTCTTGGAATCTTGGGAAAAATAAAATATATAAAGGGGTGAGCTCAAACGCTCAGTAAGGGTAAGAAATATAGTGAAAGATAACATAAATATTAAGCATGATGAATAATTGAAAACACATGACTTTAACAATAATAAACATGAATGCATTTATGGAATGAATATGAACTGAGTAAATAATGCCATAATAAAACATAATCATGGGTATTCTACTAGTCGAATGACCACATGAACCATCAATATTATTTTCATAATGAGGGAATGTATAATTCCAGATATTATGAAACATTTTGTCAAGGCCTCGACCAAGACGTCTAAAAATGATTAAGGCCTCGGCCAAAACCATATATCAAATTGGGAAAGGTATCGACCAATTCCACGTCTAGTTGTCTTATGAGACCTACTGATGCATCGAGAAACTATAGCGGGCTCCACCTATCACTTACTAAGTCCAATACATTCCTCATATGAAAGGGTTGAAATATAACATAAAAATTCATATTAAAAATATCATATGAAATGTCAATACATTAACCCTAAACCATGAATGGTATAAAAATAACACATCCACATTAAAACATAATAATGTATGGAAGATTTTTATCATAATAAATCTACTTCAAACAAGTTTAAAATCCATCAATGGATGTTGACATAGATGAAAATGATTTGTAAATCTCATTGAGATAAATATCCCTTTTACATGAAAAAATTTAAAAGTCATAAAATTTAGAAAGGAATACATTTAAAGACATTTTTGAATCAAAGTGTCCCATACCACTTTGAAACTTTTTAAAGGAATTAACATTTTAAAAACATTCATGTCCATATAAATAAATCCTTAAAAACCATTTTGAAAATATGGACATTAATGAGAATGATTTAGAAGAATAAATATTTTAAAAAGTCAAAATGATGTTTTAGTAAAAATGTCCCTTAAATACAATCCCTTTGAAAACCCTTTTATGAAACATGGACATGGATAATAAATATTTCCCAGTTCATACTTATGTAAAAACAACCTCGGATAATAAAGAGACAGTGAAATTAACCCTTACCTTGCACTTTCCTTTGGTCAAGGGTACATTTAACCTCCTGTATAATAACCATTGTATGTTATTAGATTATATGAGAACCATATTCATATTTATTATATCATACATTATTCATTTATGAATTTATACTACCCATTTAATAATGACTTTCATGTTAAATTAACATTTCAGGTAATAATCACTTTCTTTATCGTACGTATTTTAACTTGTCATTCTTGATCGTATCATTTAGATCATGATTTAAATACTTCCAGAATATAAACCTCAATTTATATATCATATATATTTAGAATATAAATATTTATAATAGATAGATATATGAAATGGAAAGCACCATTTATGGAGACATTAGGTTGTACGTACGCATAAACACTATTTCTGTTTTCATATCATATTGAACGGAAGTAAGTGAATAAGATAAATGTAAGTACATAAATACATATACATATATATAATTATATAGATATCCGGAATTATTAGTATGTCATATATTATGTACTTATTTTTAATATATATTTTTATAATCGTTGATGGATAGTGAATGTGGAAATGAATCTCATCGTGTTGTGGAAACGGTAATCCGTACGTACGCACGAGCGACAATATCATTTCCTTAAAGGTGTGGAATTGGATGGTATATTTATTTTACAGAGACATTATCATGTTATTTTCATTATATATATATATATATTACAAATCATTATATCCATCCAAATAACATAGTGTTGAATAAAAAATTACACCACGACGTGGAGACGGTAATCCTTACGTACGCACATATGGTGACATGTCATTCAAAGGATGGATAGAATAATGAATACAGTTGTAACATATTTATAATAACATCAAAGTATATAGAATATACTGGAGTTATTATTTTAGAATGGAAAAAACAAGGAAAGAAGAAGTGGAAGAAGAAAAGAACTTGAAAGAGGTGATGAAATATTTACCTCTTCTTCAGGTTCTTCCTTTTGATTTGATCAAAAGGGATACTTAGGTTGGTTTTATGACTAAATAAAGGACTCTAGGATGAAGGGAGTAAAGTTTAGAGTATATTTTGTCAGGGGTTGGCTGAGCCAAATTGCTTTGAAGGTGTGAATTTGAGAGAAGGGGGAGTGCCCTTTTATAAGAGGGGTGAGGGACACCTTAGGAAAAGATTGAAATATTATTTTATAATAAAATAATTTTCGGTTTCTAATGATTCCAAAATGAATTATTTAAAGGATAAGGTGGGAATGGGTCGAAAACTACTCAAAAAATAGGTTTTATACAGGTTTGGGTCACTATATTATCCTTATCTTCTAGATTTAACTCTTAGTTAAATAGTTTGACATTTTCCATGTCTCTTTGTATTTTTATATTATATGGTTAATAAACTTACTATAAACTTCCAACTGAACCTCAAGTGGTTAATTAATGACATATATAATATTATTTAATACCTTTTTCCGAACTTTAGATTTTTGGGAATAGAATATCAATTAATGATATAATATTTGTTTTGAAAAACTCTTTTATATCAATTTTGACACTATTATCTATTTTGTTTTTTTTAAATTCATAACAGCATTATTTCATAGAAATAAATTCATTTAATCAACCCTAAAATTAAATATTAACCTATAAAATTATTATAATTCATAAAAAGTCTCAAATTACACTTATTTGGATATTTATAATATCAATTATTTTAATATTTCATTATTAAGGTAATTACTGCACCATCATTGTGCCATAAATAAATTAAATTATTTAATGTCTAAAAAATATAAATAAAATACCATTATGTAAGAAATCATTTTATATTTCCAATTAATATTTATAGTCAAAAATATGACTTATATAACCCCATGTAAAAATTGAATTACTAAAAGATATTTTTTTATGTCATTTTTGCCATTACTTTAAGTTAATTAAAATAAAGTGTCATTATCATTCATAAGTGGATCCATGGGGTCCAAAAATCAACACAAGGATGACCATGGTCGGCCATGACTCATCCAATAAGTTTAGGACAAGTGTTAAGGTAACTTTTTATTATTATAATATTCTTTTCACCTTGAATTACCCTATTTACCTTTAACCGTGGTAAATAAAAGTCAAACGTTACTATTCACCAAAAATTATTTAATCTTATTGAACCATATTTAACATACTGAGGTTAACTGTGTCTCTTGTATTTTGGAAATTCAACTCCCAAAAAAGGTAAAATTAAGTTTTATGAAAATTTGCAAATTCTCTTAGGAGGTGGGTAAAAGACGGTAAAAAGTTCAATAAAATTTTTATATATCTAAAATTATAATAAAATGACTCCAATGAATTATATTGAAATTATATAGGTATTATTTATCTATTTTGACCTAAAACAAATTTAAATAAAATAAATAAATATTTAAACAAAAAGTCGGTTTTAACCAATAACTTAGTGTTTTTCACTATTCATCAAAAATTGAAAGTGTTCAGAAAAATATGAAAATTTTACCCTAAGATATTTTTAATATTATGAATTAAAAAATTAAGTCTATTTTACCATATTCAAAACATATAATTTTCATTTATTAATTTAAAATTAATTCTCGTTGTCAAAACCAAAAAGCGTGTTTTTAAGAAATAATGACTAACAAAAGATTAATACTTGTTTATGTTCAATTTCAAAGTGAAATTATTTCCAATGAATAACATTGGATTTGTAATATCCCGAACCTCTCCGATCCATTAATTTGTGAAAATATGGTGTTTGAGGTGTTCCAGGAGGTCAAGGTAACATATCCCCAACACTTTGCCAAATTTCCAGTTCTGTGAACAGTGTTTCGAGTTTTATGAATAGTAACGGTATGTGTACAGTGTTTCACAGATCGGTTTCACAGATCGGTTTCACAGATCAGTTTCACAGATCAGTATCATAGATCAGTTTCAGAGATCATTTTAATGGATCGATCTCAAAGATCGGTCTCACAGACCGGTCTCACAGATCGGTCTCAGAGATCGGTTTCACAGATCGGTGTCACAGATCGATGTCACATATCGGTTTCACAGATGGGTTTCACGGATCAGTTTCACATACCGGTTTTACAGATCAGTGTCACAGATCGGTTTCACAGATCGGTTTCACAGATCAGTCTCACAGATCGGTCTCACACATCGGTTTCACTGATCGGTTTCACAGATCGATTTCAGAGATCGGTTTCACAGATCAGTTTCACAGATCGGTTTCAAAGATCAGTTTCACAGATCGGTTTCACAGATCAGTTTCACAATTTGGTTTCACATATCGGTCTCATAGATTTGTAGGTGTACAGTAATGTTAGGTGAACAATGTTTCCAGCTTCCTACAATTTTACCCCTTTTGACGTTTCCTTTGATGTAAAATACATTTAAAGCCTTATTTTAAGGACTCTTAAGGCCGATTAAAATTCCATAAATACTATATTAATTATTCCTAAGGCCAAGATGTTTTTACTTGGTCAAACCACATGGGTTAATGCGATTCTTTTTTAATGGAGAATTAACCAGATCTTAAACCGTAGCCCCATTAAATATTCAAAAAGGGACAAAATATATTCCTACCTTTTTCTTCCTATTTGTTCTCGTCTATAAGACGCTATAACCTTTCAATCCTTCCCGTATAAGTTTCATAATCAAACTTTACTCCTCGGACTGGTTCTGCTCTGTTTTGATGCAACCAAGCTGTACGGTCAATCTTCAATATAAGGTATGTTTTATCATTATTCCTTTGGGATCATCTTCTCTTTTTCCTCCTTTCCATATTATAGAAGGTAATATCCATGCTTCTAATGGGTTTTTCTTGGGGTTTGGTTGGTGTTGTTGTACCGTGGCATCCTCAGGTGGATGCAGTTGTCACGAGAGGAGGATTGTGACCCGTTGTGAGGATAAAGAACATGAAGAACTGTTTGAGGTAGGGGATTCATTGCTTCTCTAATTTTTTATGTGCAATCGTAGAGTTAGCATGATTTAGACCTTTGGATCACAATGGAATTGACCTAATAAATACTTTGAACCGAATAACAGAAATTTTATCGATCATGTGTTATTTCCTCATGTTTTGCTAGATATTGTGATATCTATGCTTGATTTGATTAGCTATTTGTTCTTGATGGAAATCGGTAAAGAACATAAACCGGGATTAATTGATAAGTGTTGGCTAAAGATAAAGAGGCATGAAAACAAATCCGGTTCTTGTTGAAATTTGATGTTAATCAAATTAGTGCAGTAATCATGTTTATTTATTTTTGATAGCTTACGGATTAGGTTTCCTGAATTTGGAACTTACGAATAATAAAACTGTTAATTCTAGATGGATTAAATAAGGGATTGTTGGATAATTTCTTAAAGGGTTATGAGTTTCCCTCTTGATTGTTAAAGGGCCAAGATCCCATTGACGTGATGTTTTTTTTCCTGCTTCTTGAGATGTTATGTGACCCTGGAGGGGTGTTGTGATATGTGGAGGAAGGGAGGCCTTGTGATTGTGGTAGCGGATGATGCCTAGGGTGCTGAGAAGCATCAGTTTATGCATGTGGGTGTTGGGGAGGAAACTAGGGATGATGGTATGGGATGTATGTGATGGCTGGATGTTGGTGGTTTTGATTGGTTGTTGATCTGCTTTACTTTTCCCCACTGCTCAAGGCAGTTGGGCTTGCTTACTCATCGTCCGAAATAGGTGAAGACACGTGGGGTATGCCACGTGTTTTCTGTGTTTAGCCTCTCAAGGGATAATGGATCTACACTCTTGCTATAGGCGGCAAAGACTCGATGGGTAATACATCTACTCACCGTGTTGAGCCCCATTTGTGTTTAGTAGTATATAATTCTTTTCTAGAATTCCTGGGAATATGGAAAGTAATTCTATAATGAATAATTTAATTAATGGTGTTAACTCATGGGGTTGGAGTTGCTGGAACATAATGAAAAGGTTGTAATTTGGATGGTACAGTGGATATTGGGTGTGATGCTAATGAAGTTTAATGTGAAATGGTTCATGGTTAATTAATGTTTAAAGAATTAATTAACGTACAATGGAACTGATAAAAAGGGAATGAAGTAATCTAATAAGTTCTTTAATTGATTGTATGCTTATAGGATACATAGTCTTAAAAATAGCAGCCCGAAGTCCGAGAGACATTAGCTGCAGTTGAGACTAAGACTAGGTTATGCCCATAGTGTGGTTGTGAGTTATATATATTCTATACTTTTTGTGTTTCTATACGCTACTCCACCCTGTCGGTAAGGGAAACTGACACCCCGGGGATTCTGATCCCTAGGGGGTGTTTTCCCCAACATTCAGGTGGGAGGATGAATAGATGACTACCCCCTTTGACCCTGCTCTCTTCTCTTGGTATATACTTGTGCTGGTAGGCATAGTGGTTATTTTTTCCCATATATGTGTGTAGAGGGATGTAATGGCTTGTGGTTATTCACACACATATATTCTAGATATAGTATCCTATGGACTACTATAGGTGTAACGTGTATAGGTTGTGATGGCTTGAGGATCCTTACTCGGCGCATGGGCTGTGATGGCTTGAGGTATAATACCTGACGTATGATACACATTATGCGAGCTGTGGTGGCTCCCGGAAACTACCTGGTTATTTTGGTTGTAAGGATGGTGTGGTGCTTAGCCCAGGTGTTTGCAGGAAATCCTTTTTTGTGTAGGTGGTGCAGATTGTGGAGCTTAGCCCAAGTTTATACGGGTTAGCCTTTGGAGAGAGATGCACAAGATGTATGTCATTGGGGCAAAGAGGCAAAACAATGGGTAAATAGTAGCAGGGTACCCTTGATATCCTTTATTATATGATATATTATTGTATGCATTACTTGGTGAGAGTATCCATGGTGAGGTTGGGAACCTAGCATACCTGTTTAGGTGACGAGTTAGCTTCACTTATTGTTCACTGTGATTTAGCATGCTTTCTTTACCTTTGCACGAGAGGCTTCGGGGAGGATCCTAATGAGTATACTGTTGTACTCACCCCACATATATATAAACTGTTTTTCAGGTCACTTAGAGCAGGTTGGAGATCAGGCTGGTTACTACTAGCTTGTGGTTGCAGGAGCTGTTCGGGCTTATGGTCGCTGTTGTTGTTTTTCTTTATTTTTGGTACTTGCAGTTTTTCCTTTTCAGTTGTAGTACTTTTGCATGGAATTTCATATATTTACTTGGTTTTGTTTTATATTTCAGTTCTGATTTGGAGTTGGTTGGTGTCTATCTTATATCTCTCTTTCGCATGTGTTCTCTTAGAGGGTAATGCCTCCCATTTGTGTGTTTATTATACCCTCGGTGCTAGTCGCCAACCTAGGGCCTACTAGAGGCAGGACTCAGGGGTCATTATCTCCCTTATCACATTTCCAGCCCAGGAGGGGTACACTTTGTGGGGAGGGGTTCGTGACAGAGTGGTATCAGAGGCTCTGGTTGAGGGATATGATGTAGTTTGGAGTTAGGAAGAATTGAGGTTGCATGGGTTGGTTGGGAAACGATGTCATTCATGTTTATCAAGTGAGGTAAACACTGGAGACTGGCTGAGACATACGCATTTAGGGCCCCCTATGATCTGATGCATAGACCTTTAAGTTTACAATGGCTACTAAACAGGGTGATACTAGTTGCAGGGTAGAGACCTAGGAAAGGATCATGCATCATTCTTATTTGTGCCTGTGTTTGAATGGGTAGACCTTGGGATAGGCTAACATAAAATGAATAAAAGAAAACAATTAATTAATAAATTTTGAGTCTTCCATATTCCTGGTTTAGGAGCTCTAATTGTTTTTTATTTTGAAGGTATGACTCCAGGTCGACATCCTCGTCAGGTTTGCGCAGAAGATGTCTGACAAGCTGTTCCATCAGGTTGCCGCAGGGTAGAGGATGGCGACGAAGAAACTTGGAGGAAGACACTCTGAGAGTTTCAGCACCAGATTCTGCAGAAGTATGAAGGCTCCATTTCAGATTCAGTCATGGATGACTGGTTGGAGGAGGTCGATATAGGCTTCAATTTGATTCATGCTCGGAGGAGCACTGGGTGTCCTTGGTTGTGACGATGCTGCATGGAGTAGCTAGGCAGTGGTGGTTCTTTTTCCTTGGGAATTGTGAGGAGTCAGTGATCTCATGGGAGGAGTTATGAGACAGGTTTAGAGTCGAGTTTCTTTCATCGACTCTGAAGGCGTCCAGTCGCCAGGAGATTCTTACCCTTCGACAGGTGAGCTACAGTGTTCAAGAGTTTGGAATCTGTTTCAGGAACCTTTTACGATATGTTTCGGACCTATTACCAGATGAGGAGGCTAGGGTGAGGCACTTTGAGGAGGCTTTGCATCCAGAGATCCAGCACCAAGTCACCCCATTTATGCTGAATACATATCTTGAGGTGTTGGCGAGGTCAGAGGTTGTTGAGAGGACTTTGGCCCAGACCGGATCATCATGAGAGGGGAATTGACATGATTCCTCATGAAGCAGAGCTGTGTTCCGGGGTTCCTGATTTTCAGGGTAGAAGAGTTTCCGTTCAGCCGGGGGTAGGTCCTAGCCCTTCATATCTCATTTCTCTAGAGGAAATAACTCCCAGACTTATGGCAAGTGATCAGGCGCTTGTTTTTCTTGTGGTGGTCATGGCCATCAGCAGCGGGAGTGCTCGAACTTTCAGAGCAGTCATCGTTCCCCAGGCGCTATGCTCCAGGTTTCTCCGTTGAGGCAGTTCCATCCGAGGTAGCATTCGCTAGTTGCGCCAGCTTTAGATCAGTATAGGGAAGATGGGGCAGGCAGAGGACAGATCCATGATTCCCCTTGTCTTTAGAGAGCAGAGTGTGACCATGGTGGTGGTCATCATCAAGTTCAGAGAGGTCGTGGGGGAGGTCGTGGTCAGCTTCATGCTCTAGTGTTGCCAGCACCAGACGAGCCAGACGTCATTTGAGGTACCCTTTTATTATTTTCTACCTTGGTGTATGCCTTGTTTGATTCAAGAGCGACACACTCCTTCATATCACCTACCGTTTTCCATGATTTGGGACTTGAGGTAGAGAGGTTTATAGTGCCCTTGGTGTTGACTATGCCAGTTGGAGGTCGAGATGACTTGTTTGAAGTATGTGGAGACTGTGAGCTAGTGTTGGGAAAACACCGCTCTTGGGTAGATTTCCTATTTTTACGAATACAAGCATATGATTTCATCCTCATCATGGATTGGTTGTATTCAGTACAGGCTATTGTGGATTGCTTCAGGAAGAAGGTAGTCTTCATTGGTATAGATGGAGAGCAAGTGGTGTTTGTTGGTGAGCGAGAACCTCAGATGGGTCATAGGCATGTTCCATCCTTATCATCCATGATGGCTGAGTTGATGCTGAGTTCTTCAGAGGTTCAGTAGCTGGCATTTCCTAGGGTCGTAGAGGAGTACCCTGATGTATTTCCATAAGAGGTTGTAGAATTACCCCTCGACGAGAGATCAAGTTTGGGATTGAGCTACAGCCAGGAGCGTCTCCTATATCTATGTATCCATATAGGATGTCCCCTTATGAGTTACGAGATCTACATATACTTCTTGATGGTCTTTTGCAGTGTGGTTTTGTTCAACCAAGTGTGTCACCATGGGGTGCACTAGTTCTGTTCGTGAAGAAGGCCGATGGTAGTTTGCGGTTGTGTGTCGATTATCGTCGCTTAAACAAAGTGACAATAAAGAATCGCTATACTCTTCCACAGATTGATGACTTATTCGATCAACTGAAGGGTCCAAATTGGTTCTCAAAGATCGAATTACGGTCAGGATATCATCATATGCATGTGAAGGATGAGGATATCCCGAAGACTGCTTTCCGTTGTCATCATGGGCATTATGAGTTTGTTGTAATGCCGTTTGGTGTGACAAATGCTCCAGCTGTGTTCATGGGTTTGATGAATGATGTGTTCCATGAGTTCCTGGACAAGTTTGTGGTAGTTTTCATCGACGACATCCTTGTGTACTCCACATCTGAATAGGAGCATGCAGAGCATTTACGAGCTGTTTTGGGAGTTCTTCGTTGACATCATCTATTTGGGAAGTTGTCAAAGTGTGAGTTTTGGGCTCGAGAAGTCCATTTCTTGGGGAATTTTGTGTCCCAATTGGGAGTAGTTATGGATCCATCGAAGATAGGAGTAGTTGTGTCTTGGGCAACCCCAAGACAGTTTTAGAGGTGCAAAGTTTCCTTGGGCTTGCTGGATACTACAAGAGGTTCGTAGCCAATTTCTCATGAGTTGTGACTCCTCTGACAACTTTGAATATTAAGGATAAAGAGTTCATATGGAATGATCAATGTTAGGAGGCTTTTGAGTATCTAAAAGAGAAGTTAGTAAGTGCTCCAATTCTTTGTCTTCCAGCTGAGGGAGTTCAGTTTGATGTTTTCTATGATGCTACACATCTGGGGTTAGGCTGTGTTCTTATGCAACATAGGTTAGTTGTTTCTTATGGGTCTTGACAGTTGCGTCCCCATGAACGCAACTAGGCCACTCATGATCTTGAGTTGGCATTCATGGTGATTGCTCTAAAGTTTTGGAGACATTACCTCATTGGTGAGTGCTTTGTAGTTTTCACCGATCATAAGAGTTTGAGGTATGTTTTCTCTCAGCATGACTTGAACTTATGACATCATCGGTGGATGGAGTTGTTGCAGGAATACGACTTTGAAATATCGTATACAACTGGAAAAGGGAATGTTGTGGCTGATGTGATGAGCTGAAAGTCACGTAGTGATGCTGTGAGTGAATCCAGTGATTCCTGGAGAGTAATGAAAGAACTGTCAGCATTACATATTGATATGGGAGAAGTTGGGAGTAGAGGTTGTCTTTTTCAGATGACAGTACAGTCATCCCTGGTGCAAAAGGTGGAAGAGTCCCAGTTGGGGGATCTTGAGGTGGAGGTATGGAGGGACCGAGATGTTTGTGGTGAGGCCCCTAATGGTTGGTCTGAGGATGAACAACACAGAGTGTTGTATCATGGAAGGCTTTTTGTTCCCTTGGAGATGGGTGAGACGGTCCTCAGAGAGTTCCATGGTTCTACTTTAGCGGTGCATCCTGGTGTGACAAAGATGTACCTATCCTTGAGGATCCAGTTTTGGTGGCCTGGGCTGAAGCATGTGGTTGTAGAGATTGTGTCTCGATGTTTAGTTTGCCAGAAGGTGAAGGCCTAACACCGTGTTCCTGGTGGTCTTCTCCATCCATTAGAGATTACTCAGTGGAAGTGTGAGGACATCTCAATAGACTTTTTTTATAGGTTTACCTCGAGCTCTAGGAGGACATGATGCTATTTGGGTGGTAGTGGACCGTTTAACAAAATCGGCTCACTACATAGAGATGAAGGAGTCGATCTCAGTGGAAGTTTTGTCGAGGAAGTATCTGGAGGAAGTGGTGAGACTTCATGGAGTTCCAAGGAAGATCATTTCTGATCGAGATCCTCATTTTACCTCCAAGGGGTGGGGATGTCTCCAACATGCTTTCGATTCTCAACTATGCCTTAGCACTGCTTTTCATCCTCAAACGGATGGCCAGACATATCAAACCATCCAGACTTTGGAAGACATGTTACACTCTTGTGTTCTTGATTTTGGAGGCTCATGGATGAGGCACTTACCCCTGGTGGAGTCCTATTACAATAATAGTTTTCACTCCACCATTGGTATGGTGTCGTTTGAAGCCTTGTATGGCCGGCCTTGCTGTTCTCCGTTTTGCTAGACTGGGGTTAGAGAGTTAGCAATTCTCAGACCGAAACTAGTGCAGAATACAAAAGAGATGGTTCAGGTGATTTGTGAGAGGATGAAGACAATGAAAGATTGTTAGAAATCATATGAAGATCAAAGGAGGAGACCCTTGGAGTTTAATGTTGGGGATCATGTGTTTCTGAAGGTGACTCCCCGTTACGGGCATCGAAGGTTTGGTCATGGAAGTAAGTTTTATCCCCGGTTTGTTGGGCCTTTTGAGGTTTTAGCTCGTGTTGGAGATGTGGCATATCAAGTAGCACTTCCCCCACAAATGAGTCGGATACATGATGTTTTCCACGTGTCACATCTCTGTCGTTATCTTCATGATGACACTCACATCATCGATTGGGGATAGATCAATGTTGACGATGATGCAACCTTTGAGGAGCGACCTGTGGAGATCCAAGACCGCAAGGAGAAGGTGTCTGTGGGCATTCTATTCCCTTGGTTTGTGTCTTGTGGAGACATGGTGGCATGGAGGAGAGTACCTAGGAACGTGTGTCACAGATGTGTGTCCAGTACCAAGATTTATTTTAAGTTATTGTGCTGAGTTTTATTTGATCCTTCCTTTTATGTACCTTTGATGTGATGTTATGCTTAAATTGTTGGGACATGGAATTTTTTTCCCCTTGCTATCAGATGTCATGGTTTTGTTTTAGCTTTTGAACAACTCAGGGTGGTTTTTCCCCTGAGAGGTATCTTACGGGGTGGTTGTTCAGACCCCTATTTTCTTCTGGGTTGGTTTTGAAATCTCGAGGACGATAATGTTTTGTGAGGTATCTCATGTAATGGCCCGGACCTCTTCGGTCCATTACTTTGTGAAAATATAGTGTTTGAGGTGTTCCAGGAGGTCAAGGTAACATATCCCTAAAAAAATTTTAAATTTCAAGTTCTGTGAATATTGTTTCCAGTTTTATGAATAGTAAAGGTAGGTGTACAATGTTTCACAGATCGGTCTCACAGATCGGTTTCACAGATCAGTTTCACATTTTGGTCACACAGATCGGTCTCACAGATCGGTCTCACAGATTAGTCTCACAGATCGGCCTCACAGATTGGTCTCATAGATTGGTTTCACTGATCGGTTTCACAGATCGGTCTCAAAGATCGGTTTTAGAGATCAGTTTCATAGATCGGTTTCACAGATCAGTGTCATAGATCGGTTTCACAGATCGGTCTCACAGATCGGTGTCACAGATCAGTTTCACAAATCAGTCTCACAGATCGGTCTCACAGATCGATTTCACAGATAGGTTCCACAGATCGGTTTCAAAGATCGGTTTTACAGATCAGTTTCACAGATCGGTGTCACAAATTGGTGTCACAGATCGGTTTCATAGATTTCTTTCATAGATCAGTTTCACAGATTGGTATCACAGATCGGTTTCAAAAATCGGTCTCATAGATCAGTCTCACAGATCGGTCTCACGGATCGGTTTCACAAATCGGTTTCACAGATCAGTTTCAAAGATCGGTTTCATAGATCGGTTTCACAAATCGGTGTCATAGATCGATGTCACAAATCAGTTTCATAAATTGATTTCATAGATCGGTTTCACATATCGGTTTCACAGAACGGTAGGTGTACAGTAATGGTAGGTGAACAGTGTTTCCAACTTCCTACAGTTTTCCCCTTTTGACGTTTCCTTTGACGTAAAATACATTTAAAGCCTTATTTTAAGGACTCTTAAGGCCGATTCAAATGACATAAATCCTATATTAATTATTCCTAAGGCTAGGATGTTTTTACTTTTTCAAACTGCGTGGGTTAATGCGACCCGTTTCTAATGGAGAATTAACCGGATCTTGAACCGTAGCCCCATTAAATATTAAAAAAGGGACGAAATATCTTCCTCCCTTTTTCTTCTTATTTGTTCTTGGTTATGAGATGCTAGAACCTTTCAATAATTCCCGTCGGAGTTTCACAATCAAAATTTACTCCTCAGATTGGTTCCGCTCTATTTTTATGCAACCAAGATGTATCGGTCAATCTTCGATATAAGGTATGTTTTATCGTCATTCCTTTGGCATCATCTTCACTTTTTCCTCCTTTCCATATTATACACTACTGAAAATTTGATTTTTACCCACGGTTCTTTACCAACAGTTTTCTTAAACTGTTGGTAAATAAGGTTTAGGAAATCCTTTCCCAACGTTTCATTAGAACCTTTGGGAAAGGGTACCCCTTTTCCAATGGTTTCATAAAACCGTTGGCAAACATTTCCCCCAAATACAATTGGGCCGCTACTCTCCCCCATTCGCGATAGAACCCTAAAATCAATCTGGCGCTCTACTTCTCTCACGAACTCCCCCATCTAAACAGGTGAAAAACCATCTGAATCATCTAAAATCAGGTATTTTATTCTTTATACACATCTGCTACCTTGTTTTTATTGTTATTGATCTAATATTTTTGTTTTAAGTTTGGATTTTGATGTTATTTCACCATGAAAAATAGGGAAATGAACGAATATTTTGTAAATTAATTATTTTCCCATGGAATATCATTTGTGTTATAATGTCCATGATAAATAAAGGGGTAATATAATAAAATTCCTTGAATAAATTGTAATTGTTGGGGTATGTTGTTTCTATGAGAGGTTTTTTGTTAAGTTTCATTTTATGTTGTAGGCTGTTGTATTGTTTTGAGGTGACCAGTTGGGCTTTGTGATTTGTGGGGTTGTAATGTGATGGTTAGTGGGAATGGATGTGACATGTGAAGTTGTGTGATAGTGATGATGTGTGGTGGTGCTGTGTCGTGTGGAGGTGTTGTGTGATGAGGTTGTGGTGTATGATGTGGTGAGGTGGTTTTGGTTGTGCGGTGGTTTGTGATGTGCAATAGTTTTGTTGTGATATGTGGTTGTTTTGGTGAGATGGTTGGCTGATGTAACATGGCGATGATGGTTATTGTGAGATGGTGAGTTTTTGTGTGGTGGTTTTATTAGTTTCTTGGTTATCTATAGAATAAATTATGCTGTTAAAACAGGAAAACAAGATAGTAAATGAATGAGATGGAATAGAAATGGATGTGTGGTAAATGGATTTAATTAATTTAACATTAAATGAATGGACAATGTAAGTGTGAATAAAGTGGACTATAAATGAAAGTGGGAAATTCTATGTGTCTTGTGTGGTGGTGGTGTGGTTTAGTGTTGCATATAGTGGTAAAAGTGGTTGTGATGGTTTATGTGTTGTATAATAGTAGTGAAGTGTTTGATTATTTAGTTAATGTGAACCCATAGGTTGGGTATTTTGTTCTATCTATATATCATGTATTTTATGTTATTTATACACATTCCCAACCAGAGTTGAATAAACATACCAACGATCAGAGGTTTTGAGTTATGGGTATTTTTTCTAATATCTAGGATGGTGGTTATATGATTGGATAGCTACCATGTCTTCCCTACTCTTCCTTCATAAGTGATTGACCATGTGATTTTAGGCAATATGCGTTATGATTGTCCATGTGTCTTCAGGTGATATGTACAATGATTTCCCTAGTGTTTTCAGGTGAGGTGCGATGTGATAAGGCTATAATAAGATGTGGCATGTGGTTGGGGTCATGTAGGGTAGGAGGATAGCACAAGGTCGATGTTATTCATGGTCATGATACCCTACTAATATGGTTATGGGATGAGGCATGCTGTTATGTGATAACACATTAAGTTCTTGTTGGTTTTACATTTTTTCAAAAACACATTAGTATGTTTTTTTTCACATGTGTAGTTGATACCTTGATTATTTTCTTCCTTAATCATTTACATAAATGTATTTTCTATTAAAGTTCAATCCTATTGAATTGTTTATGACAAAATGACTTATATAAATTCTTTTTACAGAATGGATAGAAGTTGGATGTATGAAACCAATCGGATCTCAAGCGATTTTCCAAAAAATATGGAGAGCTTTATAGATTTTTCATTTCACAATGCTTCAGATAGTGGTCGTATACACTCCCCATGTTCCAATTGTGTTGGTAGACCTTGGTTGAGCCGTGAAGAAGTCAGCTACCACATAACCAAAAATGGTTTTCAAGAAAACTACTTTGTGTGGTATCACAATGGGGAGAAAATGAAATCTCAAATTGGTGATGATCAAAATAAAAGGACTAGAATAGAGAATTTGTTAGATGATTGGTTTCCGTTTATTCATCATCATGAAAAAGAAAGGATTTCGACTCTAGAAGACTTCGATATGAGGACAACTGATGCATCTAGTGAAAATGATGATATTGATATGGTACAAAAATTGAATGATGCTGACACGACTCCAGTATATCGACAATGCGATAAAATGAAAAAGCTGGAATTTTTAATCGGATTGTTTCATGGGAAAACTATGTATGAGATTTATAATATAGAAATTGATTACATTCTTACCCTCTTGAATTATTTACTTCTAGATGATTCAGATATTCCCTCAAACCACTATTTGGCATGGAAGTTAGTTGAGGAACTTGGATTTTCAAGAAAAAAAAATTCATGCTTGCTCCAAATATTGCAGTTTATTATAGGAGGAAACCGCTGCACGAAATGATTGTATAAAATGTGGCACATCCCGCTGGAAGTCAAAATCTGATGGAACACCATCCTGCGTTCCACAGAAAGTAATGTGGCACTTTCCATTGATCCCCAAACTCCAGAATCTTTTTATGTCGGATGAAATATCAATAAAAAAGAGATGGAATGATACCGAGAGAAAGAAGACTAATGATGAGTTGGTTCATCCTGTAGATGGATTTGCATGGCAAATATTTAATGCTCAACATCCTGATTTTGCAGCTGACGTGCGTAATGTGAGGCCGGGTCTTTCATGCAACGGTTTTAATCCGTTTGGGCAGATGCTTACTTCGCACAGCACATGGCCAGTTTTTATACACATTTAAAATCTTCCCCCATGGTTGTGTATGAAAAAACCTTTCACTTTCATGAGTATACTCATATCTGGTCCTTCTGATCCCAGCATTGATATTGATGTATACATGCAACCTTTAATAAAAGAGTTGAAACTTCTTTGGGATGTGGGTGTGCAGACATACGATGCATGTTTGAAAGACATATTTCAGATGCGTGCTGTAGTTATGTGGACGATCAATGATTTTCCAGATTATGCAATGATTTCTGGATGAAGCACGAAGGGATTACTATCATGTCCAGTTTGTATGAAGAATACATGATCCAGAAGACTGAAACATCACTGTAGTTTCAGTTTTATGGGACATTGACGATTCTTTCCAAAATATCATTCATATAGAATGAATCATCGAAGATTTGATAATACCACAGAGACCGATGATCCACCTCAGCGTATGTCTGGAACTGATGTGCTTAATGAATTGAAAGATTTTATTTTTTCATTTGGGAAGGGTCAAATGAAGTCTGGAAAGAGAAAAAATGTTTCCACTGAAACCTGTTACAATTGGAGGAAGAGGAGTATCTTTTTTGATTTTCCTTATTGGTCAACCATTTTGTTATGTCATTTCTTAGAGGTAATGTATATTGAAAAGAATACATGCGAAATGTTGCTTTCGGTTCTTCTAAATGTCAAGGAGAAGAAAGAAAGATGATTTACAATCTCGACGTGACTTGGTGGATTGGGGCATCAGACCAGAATTGCATCCTGTGCGTATCAGTGAAAATAAATGGAAACTTCTATGTGCTTCTTATGTGATGAAGCCTATAGAAAAAAACAATTTCTGGAAGTATTAGAAACTATTATAGTTCTTGATGGTTATTCAAGAAACATATCTAAACGGGTCAATAGAAGAGAATTGAAGCTAAAATATTTAAAGACTCATGATTATCACGTTCTACTGCATGAGTTACTTCAAATAGCAATCCATCATCTTTTGTCCAATAATGTAAGGGTGGATGTTATTCAGTTGTTCCATTTGTTTAGAGATCTTTGTGCTATGAAGTTGTCCAAGTCTTTCTTGCAAAAAATGTTGACAGATGCTCCATTAATTTTGTGTGAGTTAGAGAAAATATTTCCTCCATCATTTTTCACATGCATGATGCATCTGACTGTCCATATTCCCACTGAAATACTTCTTGGAGGACCTGTTTATTTTCCTTGGATGTATCCAAATGAAAGAAATATGTTCACATTAAAGTCTTATGTCCGAAACAGAAATCATCCTGATGGTTCTATCGTGAACGGTTACCTGGATCAAGAATGTATGGATTTCTGCTCGATGTATTTTTCTAATCTTACAACAAGATTGAATAGACCAATGAGAAATGAAGAAGAACAGTATGAGAAAAATGAACCCATTTTTCCATCACTTCCTCAAATAGGAGGAATTCCTGGATCATATACATTGAAGACATTAAGCCATGAAGAGCGGGAGATGACACATCGCACAATTTTGTTCAAATGTGATTTCTTCGATGACTATATCAGGTAACTAAATTTATTATGTATATATTAAATATATATCTGTTAAACTATTCATATTTTTTATCTACAGGGAACATAAAACAATGATAAATAGTAAGCATCGTTCTTTATCTTTGAGAAGGAGAGAGACTTTTCATAGCAAAGAGTTTTCTGCTTGGTTAAAATTGAAGGTAAAAATATTACTGTTTAAATTAATTATTTCAATATTTAATTAAGTTTAATAGTCATTTATATTTCAGGTATTGAGTTTGTCTGCTAACTCTGTCTCTGAGGAAATAAGAGCTTTGGCTTTTGGTCCTAATACCGTGGTTCATGACTGTAAATCAATTGTTATCAATGGGTACAAATTTATTGTCACTGAACGAGAAAAGAACATGAGAACACAACATGATGGTGTTATGGTTACTGCCACAATATATTGTTATGCCAGTGCATCAGATAGTAGACCGCAATTTGAAAATGTGGATTATTATGGAGTCGTTGAGAAAATAATTATATTAGATTATTACTCTCATGGATGAGTCACAATGATGATATTCCATTGGTTTGATTCGATGACGAGACAAGTAAAATTTATTGATGATTGTGGATTTCGAGCAATTAATATGACTCGCACTCTTTCTACCGAAGAACCATATGTGTTGGCATCAATGGCTAAACAAGTTTTTTATGTCAAAGAACAACTTTGAACTGAATTTGGTGTCATAGTTGAAGTAATTCCAAGACATATTTTTGATGATGGTGATGATGGAATTGACACTGTCCCTATTGCCATTGGAACCAATCCATTTATTTCTTTTGATGACTCCAATAGCTCAATTTTCAGAGTTTATTGTGAACCTGAAGTTGTGGTTGAAAATATATAGAATCATTCATCCATGTTCTCAATTATTTTGGTTTACCTCGAGTTGGGTTGTTAAGGTTGGTAATATTCAAATTGATTTAGTATTGATCACAAGTATGTTTTATCTGACTTGACCGTTATGTGAATTTTAAATGTTTATTGGTTTCTATTTTATTTGAATTTCATTTTCTAATTTGGAATTGAACTTTATTCAAACCTAGTCAAACAATATTTCTAACTTGGTGAACATTACAACTTTTATGATTTATTAAATTCATTCAAGCTCTTCTAAAACAATTGAAAGCTAAATTACCAATGAATCCCCCTATTCCCTCATATATTTAGTTTTTTGGTTTACACATTAGTTTCCTTTTTCTAATTAATTACATATTTGTTTTCAAAATTAGGAAATGCATCCAATTGAAGAGAGACAAAGGAAAAAAAATAATGGAGAACAATCGTCAGATGAAGGAGATGGGAGTTCCACCATTAGTGCCTATAGTGAGTACTTTATTTCAAATATATATATATTTAAAGAATATATAATTTCATGTGATTAGTTTTTTTGTAAACATTTTTGTAGGATCCACCTATACGTCGACAGTTATTCGATGAGGAGCCTAGTACTGGTCCTAGTACTCAGGCCAGTGGTACGAAGAGGGTTCATACTAGAGGTGGACGATCAGCTGCGCGTGCTCGACTAGACCCTGCCCCTCCCACTGACATGTCATCCTTCCCACATTTTGATCCCAATGTGTCGTTAGGGACACACAGGATATTTAGGCCTCCCATGTTTTCGCTACCTTCTGCATCTTCTTCCCCATCATTTTCACATCCCATGATGATTCCCACTCCCCAGTCAGAATCCGGTCATACTGTTGTCCCATCTTTTTTTCCTTCTACTTATGTCTCTCCGAGCTTCTATATTCCATCGTCTTCGATTCCTGTTTCACCACAGGGTGTTCCATTAGTTTCTATGGATCCGGTTGCGCTCAACGATCAGACTGGAATAGGAATATTTATAAAACACTTACAAATTTTTATAGCAATATTTATTTTCATTATAACATGTTTTGATAAAATATTTGTTTTTCTTTCATGACAGATACATCTACTAATAGGAGGTAGGGGTGGGGGCGTACATGCATGCATTCAGTGTGGAACCGCCGCACACAGGTTATGGTGGATTACAATGAAGACAGCCAAATGGTTGAGAAATCAGGGCAGCAATGCCGGAGTTTTTTGGTGACGCTTTCCAAATACTCCGACATCATTCTTGTCAGCCCGCTGTCATGGAGATATTTGCCACATGAGGTCAAGGATAGAGCTTGGGCAGAGATATGGGTAAAAAAATTTGTTGTATTTAATTCCATGAATTATTTTTGTATTTATATGAATTAATATTTTGATGTCAGCTTCGATTTAATTTTCACGATGGTGAGGGTGCTCAAGCGGAACACCTAACGGATTTAGGCAAGATTTGGAGATCCTATAAGCATGAGTTGTATATTGGATGGCGTGCTAGAACAGTCTTCTAGGGAAAATAGTGCGTTTATGAAATTTATTGAAGTTCTACATACAACACTTCCAACAGAGGCCATCCCATCTTTTGATGAGTATATGTCGTCGATACATTATATATATGGTGCACCAGGTTGAAGTTATAGTGTTAGTCAGGACGATTTCCAGCCTGACGATGATGATGGTAAGGAGTCTGATGTGGAAGAGGAGGGAGAGGAGGAGGGCGAGGCGGGTGGCGAGGGTGAGGAGGAGGGCGCTGAGGAGGGTGAGGATGATGATGGGGACGAGGACGAGGGTGATGATGATGGTGATGATGGTGATGGTGATGTGGGAAAAATTGATCCATTACATTTTTGACTGATATTACTGAGATTTGATATTTAATCTATTCCAGTTGTCGGTTTTATCTAGACTCGTAGTATAGTATTAGAGTTGAGTTATTTTTATATATTATCTATTTTTTGGATGTTGTTGTCTTTTAGCGGTTGTGTGTTTGGGAACCCCCTCCTTCCTGGACCTTGGACAACCCCCCACCATCCTCCTAGGACCCCAGACACCCCCCCTGGACAGCCCCCAGATAGCCCCCCGAACAGCCCCCAAACAGCCCCCACCCTCCTCCCTGGACCCCAGACAGCCCCCCAGACAGCCTCCCAGATAGCCCTCAGACAGCCCCCACCCTCCTCCTAGGACCCCAGACAACCCCCCGAACACCCCCCGTACAGCTCCCCCACCCTCCTCCTTGGTCCCCGGACAGCCCCCCCGACACCCACCGGATAGCCCCCCGGACAGCCCCACCAGATAGCCCCCACCCTCCTTGATTTTATTTACTACTAGAAAATCTATAACATATATTTTATTTATTTTCATCATGATAATCAATGTAAATCACATTTACACATCTAATCAATATCATATATTTTTGGTATGTTATAAAAGAGATGTATTCATTGGGCATGGAATTGTTAGCTTCGAAATGTTTCATAGCATGATAAACTAAAATCTAATCCATATTAAGAATGATATAAAAATATTATATATGAATGTCCACAAGATTTTAAGTAAATACCATTCCACTAATAGATGCATGAGGATTCTCATAAAATGGACAACATTTTAAGTGCATACAGGAAACCGACCAAATGCATTAAGTTTCCATTGAAACATTAGGAGAACGATCCATGGGTTATATGTGACGTGTAAAAATCAATCCTGCCTCAATCCGAGACACGGTGTGGCCGGCACCACTCAAAGTGTATGTCTTTTGTTTCAAAAGGACATCATTTTAAGTGAAAATCATAAACTACCATATGGAAAACCGACCAAACATATTCGGATTGTGTCGATACGTTAGAACAACGATCCACGAGTCATATGTGTCATGTACGAGTCAACCCCGACTCAATCCAAGGCGCGGTGTGGCCGAAACCATTCACAGTGTCTCTCTTTTGTTTAAAATGGACAAGATTATAAGTGAAAAGAACAACTGACATAAGAAAAACCGACCAAACGCATTCGAAATGTGTTGATGATTTAGGAAAACGATCCATGGGTCATATGTGACATGTACAAGTCAACCCGGGCTCAATTTGAGGCACGATGTGGCTGGGATCACTCTAAGTGTCTCCCTTTTGTATAAAATAGACAACATTTTAAGTACATATGGAAAACCGACCAAAAGCATTCGGTTTCCACTGAAACTTTAGGAGAACTATCAATGGGTCATATGTGACGTGTACGAATCAAGACCACCTCAATCCGAGATGCGGTGTGGCCAGCACCGCTCAAAGTGTCTATCTTTTGTTTTAAAAGGATGTCATTTTAAGTGAAAAACATCAACTCCCATACGAAAACCGACCAAATGCATTCAGATTGTGTCGATACTTTAGAAAAATTATCCATGGGTCATATGTGTCATGTAAGATTCAACCCCGCCTCAATCCGAGGTGCGGTGTGGCCAAAAACCATTCACAATGTCTCTATTTTGTTTAAAATGGACAGGATTATAAGTGAAAAGAAAAACTGACATATGAAGAACCGACAAAACGCATTCGAAATGTGTTGATGATTTAGGAAAATGATTCGTGGGTCATATGTGACGTGTATGAGTCAACCCGGGCTCAATCTGAGGCACGGTGTGGCCGAGATCACTCTAAGTGGCTCCTTTTGTTTAAAATGGACAACATTTTATGTACATATCAAAAACTGACCAAACACGTTCGGTTTCCATTGAAACTTTAGGAGAATGATCCATGGGCCATATGTGACGTGTAAGAATCAAACCAGCCTCAATTGAAGACGCGGTGTGGCCGACACCACTAAAAGTGTCTGTCTTTTGTTTCAAAATGACGTCATTTTAAGTGAAAAACATCAACTTCCATACGAAAAACTGACCAAATGCATTAGGATTATGTTGATACTTTAGAAAAACGATCCACGGGTCATATGTGTCGTGTATGAGTCAACCCCGCCTCAATCCGAGGTGAGGTGTGGCCGACACCATTCACAGTGTCTCTCTTTTGTTTAAAATGGACATGATTATAAGTGAAAAGAACAACTGACATACAAAAAACCAACCAAACATATTTGAAATGTGTTGATGCTTTAGGAAAACAATCCATGGGTCATATGTGACGTGTACGAGTCAACTAGGGCTCAATCCGAGGCACGGTGTGGCCGGGATCACTCTAAGTGGCTCCCTTTTGTTTAAAATGGACAACATTTTAAGTACATATGGAAAATCAACCAAACGCATTAAGTTTCCATTTAAACTTTAGGAGAACGATCCATGGGTCATATGTGACATGTATGAATCAACCCCGCCTCAATTTGAGACGCAGTGTGTCCGGCACCACTCAAAGTGTCTATCTTTTGTTTCAAAAGGACGTCATTTTAATTGAAAAACATTAACTGGCATACGGAAAACCGACCAAACGCATTCGGATTATGTCGATACTTTAGAAAAAATGATCCACGGGTCATATGTGATGTGTAAAAGTCAACCTCGCCTCAATCTGAGGCACGGTGTGGCCGACACCATTCAGGATGTCTCTCTTTTGTTTAAAATGGACAAGATTATAAGTGAAAAGAACAACTGACACATGAAAAACTTACCAAATGCATTCGAAATGTGTTTATGCTTTAGGAAAAAGATCCATGGGTCATATGTGATGTGTATGAGTCAACCCGGGCTCAATCCGAGGCACAGTGTGGCTGAGATCACTCTAAGTGGCTCCCTTTTGTTTAAAATGGACAACATTCTAAGTACATACGGAAAACCGACCAAACGCATTAGGTTTCCATTGAAACTTTAGGAGAACAATACATGGGTCAAATGTGACGTGTAAGAATCAACTTCGTCTCAATATGAGATGCGGTGTGTCCGACACCACTCAAAGTGTCTGTCTTTTGTTTCAAAAGGACGTCATTTTAATTGAAAAACATCACTGGCATATGAAAAACAGATCAAACACATTCAGATTGTGTTGATACTTTAGAACAACAATACACGGGTCATATGTGATGTGTACGAGTCAACTATGCCTCAATATGAGGTGTGGTGTAGCCGACACCATTCAGAGTGTCTCTCTTTTGTTTAAAATGGACAAGATTATAAGTAAAAAGAACATATGACATACGAAAACTGACCAAACGCATTCGAAATGTGTTGATGCATTAGAAAAATGATCCATGGGTCATATGTGACATGTACAAGTCAACTCAGGCTCAATCCGAGGCACGATGTGGCCAATATCACTCTAAGTGGCTCCCTTTTGTTAAAAATGGACAAAATTTTAAGTACATATGGAAAACTGACCAAACAAATTAGATATCCATTGAAAATTTAGGAGAATGATCCATGGGTCATATGTGACGTGTACGAATCAACCCCTTCTCAATCTGTGACGCGTTGTGGCCGGCACCACTCAAAGTTTCTATCTTTTGTTTCAAAAGGACGTCATTTTAATTGAAAAACATCAACTGGAATATAGAAAACCGACCAAATGCGTTTGGATTGTATCAATACTTTAGAACAATGATCCACAGGTCATATGTGATGTGTACGAGTCAACCCCACCTCAATCAAAGTCGCGGTGTGGCCGACACCATTCAGAGTGTCTCTCTTTTGTTTAAAATGGACACGATTATAAGTGAAAAGAACAATTGACATACGAAAAACTGAACAAACACATTCGAAATGTGTTGATTCTTTAGGACAACGATCCATGGGTCATATGTGATGTGTAAGAGTCAACTCGGGCTCAATCCATGGAACGGTGTGGCAGGGATCACTCTAAGTGTCTCCCTTTTGTTTAAAATGGACAACATTTTATGTACATACGGAAAACCGACCAAACGCATTCGGTTTCCATTGAAACTTTAGGAGAACGATAAATGGGTCATATTTGACGTGTACGAATCAACCCTGACTCAATCTGAGATGAGGTGTG
Source organism: Viscum album (assembly GCA_963277665.1). Classification (NCBI taxonomy): domain Eukaryota; kingdom Viridiplantae; phylum Streptophyta; class Magnoliopsida; order Santalales; family Viscaceae; genus Viscum; species Viscum album. The sequence continues at coordinate 1,942,577,285 of OY728159.1, forward strand.
GCCGGAACCACTCAAACTATCTGTCTTTTATTTCAAAAGGACATCATTTTAAGTGAAAAACATCAACTGACATACAGAAAACTGACCAAACACATTCTTATTGTGTCGATACTTTAGAAAAACGATCCATGGGTCATATGTGACATGTACGAGTCAACCCCGGATCAATATGAGGAGCGGTGTGGCCGAAACCATTCAGAGTGTCTCTCTTTTGTTTAAAATGGACATGATTATAAGTGAAAAGAACAACTGACATACGAAAAACTGACCAAACACATTCGAAATGTGTTGATGCTTTAGGAAAACGATCCATTGGTCATATGTGATGTTTATGAGTCAACCTCGCCTTAATCCGAGGCATGGTGTGGCCGGAATTACTCCAAGTGGCTCTCTTTTGTTTAAAATGGACAACATTTTAAGTACATAAGAAAAATCGACCAAACGCATTCAGTTTCCATTGATACTTTAGGAGAATGATCGATGGGTTATATGTGACATGAACAACTCAACCCCGCCTCAATATGAGATGCGGTGTGGCTGGAACCACTGAAAGTGTCTATCTTTCATTTCAAAAGGACGTCATTTTAAATGAAAAACTTCAACTAGCATATGGAAAACAGAGCAAACGCTTTCGAAATATGTTGATACTTTAGGAAAATGATCGATGGGTCATTTGTGACGTTTAAGAGTTAACCTCTCCTCAATCTGAGGCACGGTGTGGCCGGTATCACTCCAGGTGTATGTATTTTGTTTAAAATGGACATCATTTCAGGTAAAAATATATGGTATATGAAAAACCGATCAAATTATGAATTGAATTCCAGATTCCACATATTATTATCATCTAAATTTTAAATTGAATTTTAAATGAATTAAGTATGTTTATAATTACGTTATGAATTCTAATTTAATTATGGATGTGTATAGTTCCAAGATGCATTATATGTTAAATGTGTATGAATTTGTTCTCTATATGTATGTGTTAGATGGTTATTACAGGTAAAATAATTGTATATGTTTGTGTTAGTTTATTGCAGGTACAATAATTGGATTGAAAATGAGAGGGAACCCACAAAATGAGACCTGGTGGGCAAATTGTAGAGCTGCTGGGCAAATTGCGGATCTTCTGTGCAATTTTCAAACCATAGGCTATCCCAATGGTTTGAAACCATTGGCATAAAATCTCTGGTTTTTTTTACCAATGGTTCTATGAACCGTTGGTAAAACACTTTTCCCAACAGTTTAGAAACCGTTGGGAAAGAGGAGACCTTGGGTTTTTCCCAACGGTTTGGAAGAACCATTGGGATAGGGTAATTTTTCTCCACCCTATCCCAATAGTTCACTGTAAACCGTTGGGAAAAGCTTTACCAACGGATTACTTCCCTATGGTTTGCAGAACCGTTAGTATAACATATACCAATGGTTCTACAGCCTTTCCTAATGGTTTAGAACCATTGGGAAATACTGCATTTCCAGTAGTGATAACAGGTAATATCCATGCTTTTAATGGGGTTTTCTTGGGGTTTGGTTGGTGTTGTCGTACCGTGGCATCCTCGAGTGGATGTAGTTATCACGAGAGGAGGATTGTGACCCATTTTGAGGATAAAGAATGTGAGGAACTGTTTGAGGTAGGGGATTTGTTACTTCTCTAATTGTTTATGTGAAATCGTAGAGTTAACATGATTTATCCCTTTGGATCACAATGGAATTGACCTAATAAATACTTTGAACTAGATAAAATAAATTGTATTGATAGTATGTTATTGCCTCATGTTTTTCTAGATAGTGTGATATCTATTCTTTCTTTGATTAGTTATTTGTTCTTGATGGAAATCGGTAAAGAACGTAAACCAGGATTAATTGATAAGTGTTGGCTAAAGATAAAGAGGCATGAAAATGAATCCAGTTTTTGTTGTAATTTGATGTTAATCAAATTAGTGTAGTAATCATGTTTATTTATTTTTGATAGCTTACAGATTTGGTTTCCTGAATTTGGAACCTACGAAAAATAAACCTGTTAATTCGAGATGGATTAAAGAACGAATTGTTTGATAATTTCTTAAAGGGTTCTGAGTTACCCTCTTGATTGTTAAAGGGATAAGAGCCCATTTATGTGATGTTTGTTTTCCTGCTACTTGTGCTGTGATGTGACCCTAGAGGGTTGTTGTGATTTGTGGATGTAGGGAGGCCTTGTGATTGTTGTAGCAGATGATGCCTATGGTGGTGAGATGCATCGGTTTATGCATGTGGGTGTCAGGGAGGACACTAGGGATGATGGTATGGGATGGATGTGATGGCTGGATGTTGGTGGTTTTGATTGGTTATTTATCTGATTTACTTTTTCCCACTATTAAAGGAAGATGGTCTTGATTACTAATCTTCTGAAAGAGGCGAAGAGACGCGGGGTATGACACGTGCTTTCCATGTTTAGCCTCTCAAGGGAGAATGGGTCTACACTCTTACTATAGGTGGATAAGACTCGATGGGTAGTACATCTACTCGCCGTGTTGTGACCCCTTTGTGTTTAGTAGTATAGAATTATTTTATAGAATTCCTGGGAATATTGGAAAGTAATTCTATAATGAATAATTGAATTAATGGTGTTAATTCATGGGGTTGGAGTTGCTGGAACATAATGACAAGGTTGTAATTTGGATGGTATAGTGGATATTGGGTGTGATGCTAATGAAGTTTAATGTGAAATGGTTCAGTGTTAATTAATGTTTAAAGAATTAATTAATGTACAATGGAACTGATAAAAAGGGAATGAAGTAATCTAATAAGTTATTTAATTGGTTGTGTGCTTATAGGATACCTAGTCTTAGAAATAGCAGCCCAGAGTCCGAGAGACGTTAGCTGTAGTTGAGACTAAGACTAGGTTATTCCCATAGTGTGGTTGTGAGTTATATATATTCTATACTTTTTGTGTTTCTATACACTACTCCACCCTGTCAGTAAGTGAAACTGACACCCTAGGGATTTTGATCCCTGGGGGGTGTTTTCCCCAACATTCCGGTGGGAGGATAAATGACTGACTACCCCCTTTGACCCTGGTCTCTTCTCTTGGTAGATAATTGTACTGGTAGGCACAGTGGTTAGTTTTTCCCATATATGTGTGTAGAGGGATGTAATGGATTGTGGTTATTCACACACATATATTTTGGATATAGTATCCTATGGACTAATATAGGTGTAATGTGTATAGGCTGTGATGGATTGAGGATCCTTACTCGGTGTATGGGCTGTGATGGATTGAGGTATAATACCCAATGTATGATACACGTTATGAGAGCTGTGGTGGCTCTCAGAAACTACCTGGTTATTTTGGTTATGAGGATGATGTGGTGATTAGCTCAGGTGTCTACAGGAAATCCTTTGTGGTGCACATGGTGTAGATTGTAGAGCTTAGCTTATGTTTATACGTTCAAGACTTTGGAGAGAGATCCACATGACATATGTCGTTGGGGAAAAGCGAAAAAACAGTGGGGAAGTAGTAGCGGGGTACCCTTGATATCATTTATTATATGATATATTCTTGTATGCGTTACTTGGTGAGAGTAGCCATGGTGAGGTTTGGAACCTAGTATACCTATTTACGTAACTAGTTAGTTTCACTTGTTGTTCACTGTTCTTTGGAATGCTTTCTTTACCTTTGCACGAGAGGCTTCGGGGAGGATCCTACTGAGTATACTTTTATACTCACCCCACGTATATATAAACTGTTTTCAGGTCACTTGGAGAAGGTTGGAGATGAGGCTGGTTACTACTAGCTTGTGGTTGCAGGAGCTGTCCGGGCTTGTGGTTGTTGCTGTTTTTTCTTTCTTTTGGGTACTTGCACTTTTCCCTTTTCAGTTGTAGTACTTTTTCATGGCATTTCATATATGTACTTGGGTTTCTTTTATATTTCAGTTCTGAGTTGGAGTTGGTTGGTGTCTATCTTATCTCTATCTTCTACATGTGTTCTCTTATAGGGTAATGCCTCCCATTTGTGTGTTTATTATACCCTCGGTGCTAGTTGCCAACCCAGGGCCTACTGGAGGTGGGACTCGGGGGTCATTATCTCCCTTCTCACATTGTCGGCCCTGGAGGGGTACACTTGGTGGGGAGGGGGTCGTGATAGGATTAAATGGTAAAAATATATTCTAATTATACTTCAAAACCATTAAAATGTATAATTCAACACTATAAATTATTTTAAATAAAAAAGATGTTTTCAGTAAAAATATAGTATTTTTCACTATTCACCCAAATATAAAAGTTATCAGAAAAATACCAAAAATTTATTGAAACTAAATTTCTATGTCCCAATTCTAAATAAGAAGTTTATTTTGTTAAATTGAATATATAAAATTTTTAAATATTGGATTTAAAAGGGTTCACCATTAAAAGGAGGTAAAATTTCATTTTTTTTGAAAAATACTTCTTTTATATGAAAAAATGAATTTGTTCTTACATTGTGTCTAGAAACTCATAATATGGATTATAAAATTTTAAGGATTATATAAAGTTCAAAATTCAGTTAATACTATTCATAACTGCTTTTGAATGACTATTTTGGTAAGTTGTGGTGCGCTTGAACTCAGTGTTGTGTGTAGTGCAAGTTATTGAATTACTTTGAAGAAATAACATACTATGAAATCTTGGGGTGTTACAAAAATATGTGAACCACTACCCTAAACCATGGGTTTTAAAGAAAATCAATTCTAATAACCTCCAAGGAAGTAAGGCTGAGCATATTCTATCACAACCACAAAGTTGGATCCTGATAACAAAGTGGTGAAAAGCATGCTAGTTATTAATTTAAGAATAGAAATTGTAATTTTTTTATTATGCTTCTATGAATTATTTCATATACATAAAGTTTAGTAGAACTATTAAAAGACCACCATAAAACATAGAAGTAGATGTTTTAGCGAAAATGAAAAATGGGGAAATTATTGGATCCCAAGTATATAACTCATACCCTATCCATATATCTTGGATGAAATTTCCAATGAACCTTATCATAATACCTTTAGAAGAATTTGATAGTATTATTAGAATGGATTGGATTTACTTATATATAGCCAATATAAATTTTGGAGAGAAGGAAATAACCATCCATATCATGAATCGCCTTCCAATTTTATACACGTTCAAGGAGGAAGATGAATCTTCTTCGATACTAACATCTTAGGCATGTATATTATTTCCCGATGAGAAATCATATCTTTCTCAAATGATTGAGACCAAATAAAAGATCATCTTTGTAGACATTCTCATTGTGAGGGAATATACTAATGTGTTTCATGATGAATTTCCTAGCCTTCCTCCTAGATGATAGGTTGAATTTTCAATTGATATTATACCTAGATATTTTCTAATATCCAAGTCTCTATATATAATGGTCATTGTTGAACTTGAGGATCTGAAGAAAAAACTAAAGAATAATCTTGATAAAGGATTTATATGATCAAGTGGTTCACCGTGGGGAACAAAAGTCTTCTTATTCAATAAGAAGGATGGGTCACTATGCCTTTTCATAAATTATCATGAGATCAATAAGATTATAATAAAGAATAAGTATCATCTTACCAAAATATATGACTTGTTAAATCAGCTAAGTGGATCCTAGTATTTCTATAATATTTATCCTTGATTAGTATTTTATTATGTAAATGCGAAGAAGAAGTATATCCCTTAGACCACATTTCATACAAGGTATAGGTACTACATGCTTTAGTGATTCCATTTAGTCTCATGAATTCTCCATAAATCTTCATGGATATGATGAATAGAGTCTTTAGGGATTACCTTGAAAAATTTGTGGTAGTATTTATTGATGATATTCTTATCTAATCTAAAAGTAATAAGGGACATGAGGAGAATTTTAATATTATACTGAGGACCATGTAGAAATAACAGATGCATGAAAAGTATAGTAAATGTGAGTTCTAGTTAGATCAAGTAACTTCCCTAGGGTATTTCATCACCAATAATAGGATATCTATAGATCCTTTAAAAATAGATATAATTGAAGGGTGTCCAAGACCAAACACTTGATGGAAATACATAATTTACATGTATTATCTAGGTGTTATCCTTGATATATGAGAAATGCATCATGTTTTTCAAACCCCCTAACCAAGCTAACTCAGATAGAGTTAAGTTATTTTGAAATTATTATTGTGAGGAACGTTTTAAAGAGATAAAGAAGAGGATAATCACTACACCTATGTTAAAATTACCCACCCATGGGGAAGTATTTATGATATGTAGTGATGAATCTAAAAATGGATTCAGTTGTGTACTCATGAAAAACGAAAAAGCAATAACATATGCATCCTGCCAACTAAAGATCCATGAGTAGAACTACCCAACTCATGATCTATAATTGGGTACATTGATATTTATATTAAATATTTAGAAACATTATTTATATGGGGAGAAGTGTGATATATATATATAGATCATAAAAGATTAAAGTATATATTAAAAAAAAAGAGATTAATATGAATGAATTTAGGTGGTCAGAGATGATCAAGGATTATGATTTTTCAATCCATTACCATCATGGGAAAGAAAAAAATGTGGAAGATGGTCTGAGTAAAAAGGATCCTACAACTCTATCCATGATGGGTATTACAAGGAATAAAATCTTTTTGGACTTGAAAAGGAAGGATATGTGAATAATAAAAGGATATTAATTCTACCTTTCTCAAGTAACTTCTCAACCATCCATTCTTGAGAGTATTAATGAGGTCTAGAAAGATCATAAGGTTCTATAGATTAAGGAAAAAATGTTCTAAAATTTTACTTTTATGAAGATGTATTTATAAGGTTTAGAACCAGGATATGTGTCTCATAAAAAGAAAAAAACAAATAGGGAACTTCTAGATATTGTGAATAGCTCATAATTTTATATTCATATAGGAAGCACTAAGATGTATAAATATTTGAAGCAAAATTTATGGTGGGATAACATGAAGAGAGAAATTTTGGAGTTTTTACCTCAATGCTTGGTATTCCAGCATGTCAAGGATGAATGATAGAAGTATAAGAGTATGATGCAACCATTACCCATAATATTATGGAAATGGAAAACAATAACCATGGATTTTGTCATAGGAATCCCCAGGACTCCTAAAGGTAATAATTCCATTTGGGTGGTAATCGACCACCTTACAAATTCATCACTTTTCAATGGTATAAAAGAAGATTTCTATTTTGACTAACTCTCCAAGATATAGATAAGAGAAATGGTAATACTACATGGATTTATAATATCTATTGTATCTGATCAAGATTTAATATTTACCATGAGGTTTTGGTGAAGCCTTTAACAGGCGTTGAATATAGAACCGAGATTAAACATTGGTTATCACCTTTAGATGAATGGATAGTCTAAAAAGAACCATTAAAACCCTAGAATATATGTTGGCATCATGTTAAATTTATTTTTAAAGATATTGGGATCAACACCTTAGCTTAACAGAGTTCTCATATAACAACAGTTTCTATTGAAGAATTCAAATGGAACCTTATGAGGATCTATATGGGAAGAGGGTCCAGACTCCGAAATGTTGGGATAATGTTGGAGAGTGGAAGCTAATGGGACCCGATATTATCCATGATATTATAGATAAGGTTGAAAACATTTATCATCATATGAAATTTTAAAAAAATTGATATAAAATCTATGTAGAAAATCATTGACAAGAACTGGAGTTTGAGGTTGGTGATAAAGTGTTCCTTAATATATCACCATGGAAGAATGTCATGAGGTTTAAAAAGAAGGAAAAGATTATTAAAAGATACATTGGACCCTTTGAGATACTCAGTCACTTTGAATCTATGAAATATATACTTACAATCCAACCTAACCTATCTCAAGAACACAATGGGTTTCATGTATCTCTCATGAGAAAGTAAATACCAAACCCCTAACATGTACTGAATCCAAATGTGGTACAATTGGAGAATTATATTTTATACAAGGAGTAACTGGTGAATATCTTAGACCATAGGTACAATTTTCTATGAAACAAGACAACTCACATGTTCAAAGTGTTGTGGTGGAACAAAATGTTCAAGGAATAAACATGTGAACCAGAAGATGAGATAAAATAGAAGTAACCTCATATTTTCTAGTGTATGAAATGAAAATTTTGAGTTTGAAATTTCTTAAGGGGGGAATAATGTAATGATCTGAAATTTTATAAATGAAATTCTATTTGTGATTAAATTAAATTCCTTATTTATGTTATGTTGTAAAAGAAAAAACTTGAACTACTTTGGTTATTTTGGAATGTTATAAGTTATATTTGATTTGAAATACCATTAACCATCATAATCATTGATAATATAACTATTTAACATTGATATTATAAATATTATATATTAATTGTTATGAAAAATCCAATTAACACAAACAAAGTAAGTGATGAACTCAACCAGTCGGATCATACCCAAAGAATCCCATTTATCAAAGCTTATGAGGGAGGTAACATCTCTGGGATTTTCCTTTGACCAATCCCAATACAAGATTCAAAAATTAAATCATGTGTGAAACCAATTATAGGAGAAGTTCAAGCTCATTGAGATCACAACCCAAACCATGTTCGCCGAACCACCCAAAGAAAATCTCACCCTTGCACACCTTACCCTTAAGGTGTTCAATGCTGTACTAAAGAGTTATGTAACTAGAACCTAAAAACATGAATATGTATATTTTATTTACTATTAAATAATGATTATATTTATTCCTTTTTTATTTTACTTTACAAGTGATTAGATAATGAGTTTGATAAAAACTAGATATGAATATGACAAAACTCAAATTTTATTTTTGGGTAATAATCCATTTCAATTAAAACATCACTTTATAAGAATTCATCAATTTTAAAAATAAAATATATTCTAATAAAATATTATTATAAAATAGTATTTATTATGTATAATTGATAATATGGTTTTTTAAAGTCAAAAATATTTTTTTATAAGAGTCATAAAATAGTTATTGTAAAACGACATTATTTTTTAATAAACAGGTATTTGTATTTAAAAATATAAATTCTCATATTTAGTTATTTATTTGGATAAAAAAAATATTATTTTTGTATTTAGAACATCAAATTTATCCAATAGTTAATTTTTCATAGTTTTCTAAGATAGTTTAATTTTTTGGTAAAAATTAAATACGGTATAAATTTACCGTGTGTATTATGAAATCATAATGACCCAAAAGTGATGTCATATGATCTATAAAAGGAATACAAGAGAAAATATTTGTTTTAACTTTAAAATAATTTTTATCTGATGTTATTTTATTAATTTTATGAACCCTTTAGGAATCCTCCAAACCCTATATTACATTTTAAGGTTTTAAAATTAATTATTTATAAACCCGACACACTTAAACATCCCCAAGGGTATGACTTTAATGTTCTCAGTTAATATAATTATAAAATAATAAAAAATAACACTTATTTGAAATAAACCATGGGAAAAAACCCTGGTAATGTTTGTATTTTTTATTACTTTATTGTATAGATTCCAAAACCTATGTTTGAGAAATAATAAATAACTCCACTCTATTTTCCTATAGAAACCCACCCAAGCTCCCATTTATTTTTACTCAAAACCTTGGATCATATCCTTAGTCTAAATATACCTCTATATATACATACCAAGGTGACTTAATGCTCTTAATAATCTCTTTATAAACTTTTGGAAACACCCTATTAAGATAAGGGATACTCTCCTCTTCTTTATTCAAGAACCTAATTTGTGTTATGACTTTTTCCCACTTGTTCATGTTGGAGTATGTTATCAAAAGTCATTATTACTATAATTTTTATTTAAAAATTATTATATACCCCTTTATATCTCTCATTAAACCATTTTATGAATATTTAAGTACAACTGTTATGTTGTTGAAATTTCAAAACAATTTTTCATGCCAAAAGATTGTGAAGTGAATTCCCATACCCATTTCCACTCAAGAGTATTCAACTATATGCAGCTATAATTATTTAATTGTTTAATTATATTTTTTTAACCCAAAATCATAAATTTTGTATTTAATAGATATTAAATACATTCTTATTTTATATGATTTATGTGCCACACTTATGTATGTAAAAGATATGATTATAATGGGTTCTTTCAGATAATGCTTAAATGCATTGGGTAATGTTTTAATCTCATGATACACCATTTAAGGTACATGAGAGGTTATCATAAGCACAATATGTTATTATTTATTGGTGGTTAACCTTTAATTATGATTATGATTCCATGTTTTAAGTTGTTTCCACATTCCCATGTTGCCTTTACGATATTATGTTATACCATGCCTCATTGTTTTTGATTATGATTCTCACCTCTTATGTTACATTGTTATACCTCTTGGATCAAATTTATTGCTTTATCCTATGAAATAATTTTTTATTCCCTTAATGATATTTATATATCACCCCTTTATTATGTATGGCCCCAAGTTATCCCATGAAATTTTATAAGAGTGGTGTAAATTTAAGATCATGTTAAGGAAGTTTTAAGTAAAGTCATTATATCCTAGCTTTATGATGTTATGATATGTACCTAATATCCCAAAGAAAATATGCCTCTAGATATTATGGGTTGTTTTAGGTGTATTTTTATGTAATAAATCATGTATTAATGCATATTAAATATATAGATTTCCATACAACCACACAAAGGTAATTAACCCAATATTAGGCTCAACTACAACTATTGTATCTTGGAAACTCTCTACCACTACTAAGAACTAGATATAATATAAGCATATAAACATTAAAGTAGATTAATTTAATTAATTATTTCATTTTAAAATTTCACTTTAGGTTAATTAATTCATTTTACATTAATTAACATTATTCTATTTACATTTCATTAACCACCAAGAAAGTCCATGCCCTCGAGGCATAATCTAACTAATTCCACAGTTCCTTAAGATCATCAAAAATTTCATTCCATTCGAGAAAGAAACCCAAGGGTGAATTTTTTTATTAGTTATCATTCCATAAAATAAATGTATGAATAAATGTATGAAACAAGAAACTCATCCATCCAAATTTTAAAGAATATAATTATCAAGCAATTAACCCATATTTTAAAACAAAATGGGAAAGACCATCTTTAACCCATTCTATCCATCCCAGTTCCATCCCCAATACCATCATGCATATCACTATGCATACCTCCATCAAATGAATCAACTTCTACCACAAACCTGATTCTCCCCACCCATATCTCATCTATTAAAAACCTTCCTAGGTTTACATTATGTCACATAGTAAGTATAAAATTTATAGAAAACATTGAATTCAATATAAAACAAATATATTGAACATGTTATTTAAGACCTAAAGAAAAGTCATCGAGCCTTCAAATTCAAACAGCTCACTCGAACTCAAGAAATCATATTCATAAAAAACTAAATTTATTACCATCATGGAATAATTAATCCATTTCTCATAGTTTAAAACTAAAAAAACCTAAGGCATTGACTATCAAAATATATAAATTATTTAAACATGCTCTCAATCATAAATAATAGTTTCAACACTTTAAGTAAAAACAATCTCATTAACATACCTCTTTATTATTATCAACAATAATAATTTACATATTCATGTTATATAGCTCATTCCATTAACAAATGGAATAAAAATTCAATTAAACATGAATTAGGATTCAATTTATTTCCATGAAATTAAAAGAATCAATGAATTCATTAAACATGCCTATTTAATTCTTTAGCCAACCAAGATTACTGGATTTACATTCTTTAACCATTTTAATAAAATTAAAAATGAAAAACCATATAATATAAAAAATTCTAAACCAAGTATAAAGGTATATAATACATTATATAGTAAATCAAGAGGCAAACCGTTATCATGGTGGAAACCACATTTAGTCGCTAAAACCATAAATTATTTATTTTTATTATTCTGGTATAATATTCTATAAGGTTAATTTCACCATCACCTAAAAGATAAATATAATTATTAGTTTAAATTTACAAATAAAATAATAGGATAACCAATGAATTCCTTACCTCAAGTATTTTCAATATTCTTTAATCAATAATGAAACAAAAATGTAGATCTTTAGTGACCTATCCCATAATGAAACTAAAACCCTCCTCAAACATTGCACTACAACCACACAAAAAACATAAAAATAAATCTATAAGAATAAAGGAGATCAAATTCTAAAACATGTCATGATTAAATAGGAGGAACAAGACTGATAAGATAAAAAACACATCAAAAAGAGGTAAAAATAACCTTGGATCACCACAGATCAAACAAAAGAAGATAGGGATCAATCACTTTCAAAAGGAATTCAAAACAACTTAATTGAAATCCTATAGTCTCCTAGGGTTATAGATATTTCATGAAGTTTCTTAAAAAACTAAGGGTATGATGATCTTTATAGGCACACCTCTAATCACACTTTCATGGAATGAATGTATTATTCACATCATGAAGGGTTTGTGTTTTAAGAATCAACAAAAAACATAGTACCTTGATCCTATAATATAGACCAATTCACATCATGAAATTCATGTTCACAGTGTGGGTCGTTAGATGACGATTCACCATGTCAAAAACCTCATTCATTCACATCGTTAATATACCATAAAATTCATGAATCACAAATAAAAAATGTCTATAACTAGGCCACAAATTCTTACTTACTTCACAAACAGAACTATCACATCTCGAATTACGTTTCATTCCATGAACTCCACCTATGCCTATATTCCAATTCCCAGGCACCACCGATACTACTATGAGAACCCTCTAAAAAAACCTCATGAACACACAAAGGAATGATCTAGAAGAATCTAAGACCTTATAAAACCCCCTTTAATTTAAAATATTTTATCAAACATCTTAATGGAATAAAACTGATTTTAAATCAGATACCCCTTGAGAACCAATTAAAAACCAAATTTTCATGTAAATTCAAGATAAATAAAGGATAAAATAGATTAATCCTCAATTCATTATTTCAGTAAAAAATTAATCAATAAAACCAAAGTAAATATTAGAAATAAATCATAACCATGTTGCATTCACTAATATCCATAATAAATAATAAGAAAAAATCCGCAATACTTTGGAATCCAAATAAATTCCATTATACACCCATCCCTAACTCTAGGTTTAGACCCCATGGATGACTATAATATCTATACCTGATGAAAATGGAGAAATAAGAAAGAAGGATGATCAGTGAGAATACATCTAAGTGAAAACACAGATCAACTTAAAGATATACAAAAAATAAAACAATATCACTAAAGGAGTTGATGAAGAGGAAATTACCACATAAGGAGCACCTCAGTTTCATGAATGGGGAGAAATGAAGGGGAGAAATAAGCTAAATTCTACAAAGATAGAGAGGTAATTTTACTCCATTAAAAATCTAGGTAGGAACATACCATGATGTAGCCCCAGGCTTATGGCATGGTGAATCACTTCTATGAAGAGCCAATGGTTTTGAGCCAAGGACACCATAATTTTTACCTATACCACATGACACGGGGAATCTCTTTTGGGAAGATCCAAGAAATTCAACCCCTGACCACCGTGGAATTGTTTCCCCTTTCCATGGCACAAAACTCGCACCCAACAAAATCCCATGGAACAACCACCCCAGCTACAATTTGGACACATTCCCCTCGAATGAAAGTGGGAAAGGGGATCACTAGAGAAAATAAACCCGTCATGCCGTGATGGTTTATGCTATGGAATGACTAGCTGTAGAAACTGCCCCAAATATAAAAAACCGATTGAAATAGGTAAAATAATAAAATTGAATAATGAATATCCATACCTAAAAATGGTGTTAAGTATCACAATTCTCCCCAACATGCCAATTTCCACCCTCTGAAAGTTCCTCATACTCTTTTAGAAGTAAAATAGACAATGGAACATGGATTAATCCTCGTATTATTGAATATAAATATATGGTGGAGGATATCACCCAAATATTAGAAATCTACTACTATTAATAATATATTTAACTTTGGTATATACATCCCATTTAAGAAATGCAATGATATAAATAACTCCATAAAAATGAATCAATGGGAATCTAAGAACAAAAATAAACCAACTACATAACCCAAAACCATGATAAACAAAAGATATAGTTTCCAACAAAATCCATTTCTCAAATCCAAAGCTTCCAAACCAAAAAAAATATCATGAAAAAGAAATTCTATTATTACTCAAATGAAAAGGAATAATTCATAAGAAAATGCTAATAAAAAAACTCAATTCCCAATATAATCAGAGCCTTCCCAAAAAATAATGGTGACCCACATAAAAAGGCATTAAACCAAAATATCCATAATTAAATTTCATCATTATATCCAAAATAAGGAATATTTGATATTCCACAACCGTATTTTAAATTAAATAACCTTAAAATAAATAAAAAATGAATAATTTCATGAAAGAATAAAAACCAAAATGAATTTTAATAAAAAAATACCTGAATACCAAAAAATACCTTTTTGGAGAACAAATAAGAAATTTTGGAATTATGGTAACAAATAATGCAATTTTGTTAATGTATTAATTTAATTTCAAATAGCCAAACAAGTCCTTAATCCTTAAAAACTATAAGTAAAACACTATAATAATCCATTTTCAAATCAAAAGACGTACATTTTTATTTTCCAATCACCCTTTGAAATATGATGAAACTATTTATTAAAGAATATTTCACAGGTGGGGTCCTCTCTATTATTTAACCCTTTGATCACTTTGAAAATAAAATATCATTAAAATGATTAGTCAAACACATGAAAATTCAATGAAAAAAAGTCTAATTATAAAGGAATAAATTTTAAATAGTCAAATTACTTAGATCAAATGTAAAATAAATGAAACATTCTCACTGAAATTTAAACCATTCTTAACATATAAATCATAAAAAATATAAATGAAGCAAAAAATATAGATAATAAGTAATATTAATTTATGAATATAAAGAGTTATTTAGAAATAATAGTTTACTCATTTTGAAACTAAATATAGAATAACTTATAAAACATCCCTGAATACCAAGATACCATACATTCTAATTATAGAACACATAAATAAAATTTTATCAAAAATAGAAGAATTAATTTAAAGAAATTAGATGCAATAAAATAAATAGAATCCAATATTAATAAGACTCATTAAAACCAATCAAGTTTCTAAATTACATGTTAATATGAAACTAAAATTTGGGAAATAATCAAACGAGAACAAATAACCATTTAAAAAAACCATAGAATCTGTCAATCACTCATTTTTATATTTTAAAACTACTAAATGATGTTTAAACTATAATATACAACCTATAAAATATAAAATACATGTTTAGTGTCATTTTTGATCAAAATAAGTAAATTAAAATAAAAAATAAATTTTTTTATAACAAAATAAGGCCCTACATTCCCATAAACTAATTTCCCCCAAAAAAACTATATTAAATTTATTTTTATTGAAAACTTAACTCATAACCCCATGTAAAACCTTTAAAATAAATTAAAACTAAGTTGAATAATAAAAATATATAAAAAAATTGAACTAAAATATAACTAAATTATTGTAACATGAGAACACCCAATGTATATTTCCAAACAAAAACACATAACTAGTATAGGAAAAAACCCAAACCTCAAATTCTTTGAAAATTATTTAGTGAGTTTAGTTTTATAAAAATATTCAAGAGAAAAACTTATTAACCCAACTCAAATATTATTTAATCATATGAAATGCACACCACTAAGGTCATTAAGCATCAAGTAAATTTATACAATAAAAACCACGAATTATCTTTAATTACATAGTGATACTTATAAAAATATTCATTTCTCTTTGTTTAGTCAATCCCACAAGTTATTAAATATATATTTTAAAATAAATAATTCACACAAGGAATAGTTTAGGATACTTAAGTTAAATAAAACAAGGTACATTTCAAATTAATCTCTATTCATAAAATAAACACAAGGCTTTCCAAAGCATATTAACCCCATTTAAAATCAGAGAGAGGTTAAAATCCTTTAAATACATAAAATCTAGCTTTTATAAAATGGGATAGATAAGAATAAAGATTAAAATTTCAGGGATTCTTTATTACTAACTAATTAATATTATAGAGAATATATCTTATGATAATTTCAAGTCCATAATCAAACACATGGGAATCCATTTTTACATAAAGATACCATAGAGTTAGAAACAAAATAAAACCAACCATATCAACAATACATGAAAATAAGATACACTAGTTAATTAAAATTAAAGTACATGAACCCATATAATGAATCAATAAACCTTGTAAAATTAGTTTTCCACTAAAATAAGTCATTTAGATGAAATTATGATACTTATTTAGTTATTATTAAATTGGTGTAAGTCCCACTTCATTCTATGGACTTCTATTACACACTAAAAAAGTACTATAATAACTATAACAAAAATTACACATACACAAATCAAATATATTGGGTAGTAACCTAAATTAATTATAGTTATATAAAAAATTATTTAATGAAATAAATACATATAAGTAAAATAACTTACCATGTTTTTGATTTTTTTACACCCGTTTAAATCTATAGATTTTCAAACTCTACCATCACACCAATTCAAATTCCTAGTCTTAATTCATGTAAAATTACCATTAAAATTCTCCATTAATGGATTTATTACATTATAAAAAAATTTAATTTATTATATCATCAAATTAATTTCACTATAAATTTTAAAAACACTCATAAATGAGAAACCTTCCTTTATTATCAAAAATATTAACTAATAGATAAATTAAACTCCAATATAAATAATAGATTATAATGTTACATAAAAAACAATTAAAGTGATTATCACTAGTTTAAACTGATGAAGATCATCCTTAGGAGTAATTCAATCAAAGAAATATTTTTAATAATGTTCTAAATAAACATCTTATGATTAAGCGATTTAATTTTGAAAATAGTGAACATTAATAGTCACACCAAAAGAAATGAGTCTAGACATAATCAAATTTCAACACAACTTCAAGTAAATTATCTCAATACATGTATAATTTTAAATAAGATGAGATAAAAAACTTGAGATCATACAATAATAATTAATATAAATTATATTTGTTCTATAATATTAGTAGGGAAAATAAAAAATAATTTAGAAAGAAAAACATAATTAATCACGTATGTATAGATGCTCAGACCGGGTGCATGGTTTACAGCTTGCACACCCTACCTATGAAACTCACTGGGTCCCCTTATAACTATAATTTTAGAAGGTCACCCATAAAGGAAGTGTAAATCAAATCTATATCTTCAATGAAATACTCATAATTTTCTCTGGTAACTCAAGTTTCAATACTAAAAGTATTGGCCTAACACTTCTTCATACCAACCTCTTAAGCTATGATAATCCTACATCTTGTCTAATATAATTTCCTAATAATTAGAGGTTTCTTTTATACGATTTGTAATGAACCATCCTAGGATGACCCTAATCATCATCAGCAATAGCTTTCTATGTTTCTCGAAATGCGTTATTGATCACTACAAGTTGGTGAAAAGTACCAAGGTATTATAACCAACCTAGAGGGAATGGTTTCTCACTTTGAATCAAATAAAAAACAACCATAATTCCATCATGAAATATATAATGAAGTAACCACACATTGGACTTCCATGAAAATCAATTACATGCTGAAAATAGTAGAAAAACTAATTATAGTATAACATAGCATAATAATAAATCAAATATCAAGAATCACATAATATATAAGAATCAAATAATTCCAAGACAGAGAGGATAATAAAAAACCATCCCAAAGAAAACATTACTCAAGGATCCCTAAAATTCCCCATGAGATCCATATCTATGTGATATGTGGTCACTTCTAATCCCATACCATGAAATGAAATGAAGGAATCAAGAAACACTACCATAAGAGATAAATACTTTCCCTTTACCTGTTTCCTTTATAATCAAATATGCACAATCCTTATGGAATATATAGAGTTTAAGGTAAAATACTATTAGGATACTACTATTAATCTATATTATATATTTCACAATGAAAAACATTAGTAGTATTTTGAAAACATCATTTTATAAACACTAATTTTGTTTTCTAAATAAATAATTTGAAAATAATTTCATTAAAAATTTTGTTTTTTATAAAATAATCCAAGATATGATAAAATCTTTAATAATTAAAATAAAAAAGATAAATGGGGAAATAAGGCATAATCAACATTATAATATCCAAATGAACAAGGTAAATACACATCAAAAAAATATTAATATACAAAATATGGGGATATAACCTTTGTGTCTTAAGGTAACTTTTACTCTCTCATGAAGCACTTTCTTATCTTTTTGGTACTAAAAAAATAAAAAAAATCTCACAAGGTCTCATGGTCTCTCTAAAAACAACCACTAGCCATCAAACCAACTAAGCTAGAGAAACACATGTCTAGTTTACAAATACACATCCAAGATTTCCCATGTACAACATATACAAGCCAAGTCTCATAATAAAACCATCTTAAATAATCATATAATCAATAAGAATTTATATAAATAGAGGCTTACCAATCAAGGAAATATCATTCACCAAGAAATTATCTCTGAAAACCTATTTTTAAAACCGCTTTTGAATTAAAATTCCCTTTGAAATATTTTATCAAACACCTAAATAGTGTAAAAATGATATTAAAGAAAATACTCTTTATGAACCAAGAAAAACCACAATTTTCCAAAAAAAATCATTAGAGAAAATGGTAAATATATAAAAATACTCAATTCATAATTTCAATAACAAATTAATAAGAAAAACTAAAGTAAATCTAATCACTAAAGTTATTCCTAATGAAATATTCATCATTTATATAAACTTATCGAAAATAAACCATAACCACACCACCTTCATTGAAAGATAGAATAAATGAGGAGAAGGGATCCTTAAAACCCTAGATACATAAAAAATTCCATCAGACACCCATACCTAGCCCTAGGTTCAGACCACATGATAAAATAGTGTTTTTATTCCCAAATGAAATGGATAAATAAAGTGGAAAGATTTGGGGAGAGAAGAAATCCAACTAAAAATATGGATTACCTTGAACCGATTCATGAAAAATGAATGATGTTCACTAAGAGAGTTAGAGAAGTGGAAGTACCCATATAAAAATAACCTAGGATACATGAATGGTAATGAGTAAAGTGGGAAAAGAGTTAAATTCAATAGGGTAATAGAGGTAATTTCATTTCATTTAAAATCTAGGTAAGCGCATACCATGACATAACCCTGTTCTCGAGACATGGTGAACCTATTCTAGGAAGATCCAAGGGTCTCAAGCCCAAGAAACCAAGGATTGAACCTTTTATAAATTATGTAGAGAACCTATTTTGTATGGAGCTAAGCTATTCAACCCCAAGCACCATAGTGTGGTTTTCTCCTTCCATAAAAAAAATTCCCACCTAGAAATATCTCCCAATGCAACCAATCGGGTTGTGGCTTGGTCAGTTTCCACTCACATGAAAGTGGGAAAGGGGATCACTGGATAAAAATGACCTATCAAGACATGATTCCCTTGGTCATGGATTTATTAGTTATAGAAACTACCCAAAAATACACAAAACCACCAGAAAGAGGAAAAATATTTAAATTGAAATAAAAATTGATAAATGGTGAATTTAAATACATAAAAATATCATAAGGTGTCACAAAACCTTTATTTATTTTAACACCATACCTTTAATAATTTTTACCTCCCATTGAATCAAAAAATGTTAAGATAAGAATTTTACTTGAGTGTGTTACATTGAGTGTGCACTAATCACTAAAATAAAAACCAACTCTGATACCACTTATTGATATCCCATCACCTATCACCAGAAGTTAAACTGTTAGAATATTTAGTCATGAAAAATATATTTATAACTTTACAAACTAAAAGGATCCATCAAAATTTGATTTATTTAAAATTAGGAAGTCAATCCACACCCTAAATCACAACACTAATTTAATTCTCACAAACACTCAAGAAAAACCCAAAAAATAAAAAATCAAGTGAAACAAAGGGAAATAAAATAAAAAATAGATTTATGCGGTTTAGATGTTAGTCGTACATCCATGGGAGAACACTGGTACTTCATTTTATTTAAAAAAAGTTAATATTACACTTGGAGTCACTCTTAGATATGTTTTTTACTTTTATTCATGAATATATTTAAACTCATCACACACATGTACACGTTTTATCTCCTAACCATTATGGTGGGTCTCATCGTATCAATCAATTCCACTACCATTTAAAATTTGTGGGGAACCCACCATTGGTTATGTAAAACTGTGATTTACCATAGATTCATTTTCAATAATGAAAAAATTATAATGATCTGAGTAAGTTACCCTTATGTTCTATTCTGATGTCCCTTACATAAATCCTTTTTAGAAGAACTGTGAGGAGAGACCCCTGCATATCATCATCAGTAGAATTTATGTTTACCATAAATTCAACTCATCCCACATACTTATAGTACATACATATAACTTGATTTCTGGAACATAACATCCATACCACTACCTATACTATACTTCTACTACTACATATCCTTAAAAAGTTCTAGAAGCCTATGTTCTCAAGTTTCTTCTTCCAAACACTGTGGATCAAAAACCTGATATATTATTCAAATTTCTTAAAAAATCATAGGGATGTGGATTCAAATAGAGAAGAAGATAAAAACATTAGTTTTTTCTTAGAATTAGTATATTTAGAAGTTCATTGAGAGATTCAGAATGACCAAATATAAACCAGTGTTAACACCATTGGCTAGACACTTCCAATTTTCCAAAGATAAAATAAAAAAAAACAAAATATGAGGCCATGTATATGGAGAAAGTTATATTTGTATTAGTAGTATCTAGCTTGATGTATGCCATGGTTTTCACATGAAAAGACATTTCACATGAAATGAGAGTTATTGTAACACCTTGATATTTTATTATGTGTTTTCCTTTAAAAACACATTTTGTTGAGTATCTTATATCGCATGTAATACTGAACTAAAATAAACCATTAAATATTTTATTAAGATAAAATATTACAATGTAAGATAAATATTAATAAATTATGATTTTATAATGTGAAACATCATTAATAAAATTATAACAAGCATAAAAACTTTGGTAAATAAAAATTTAATAATCAATTAAAATTATTTATTATAAAAACATGTCTTATAATTACTTAAATATTATAACTATTTAATTTAAATAATTATTTGATATTTCAAAATACCGATAAATTGTTCAAATTTAATGATTATAGGATAAATAATTATTGTGATACTATAAAAACATTTAATGTTAAAAAGGGAAAAATTTCAAGGAACAATTTTATTAAAGTGTTGTGTATTTTATCTTAATAAATTAAGTTGATTGATTTCAAATTAATACTATGAAATTATATAGTGTTTAAATTTTAAAAATATTATGGTATCACTCATTTAGTTATAAATTTCTATGAAATAAGTTTATGAACACTTAAATAAAAAAAACTATTTTTCCATAAAATCAATTTATATTTATATTTTTTATTTTCATTTAAAAGATAAATTCATAAAATTTTAGAATTTAAATATTCTAAAATGAACTTATTTTTTTGTATTTTTCAATTCTAAATTATCTTAGAATGAATTTTTTATATTTTAATGAAATGGTTGATTTTTAAGTGAATATTATAAAATATAGTTTTTAAAAATAAAATAATTTTTACGACATCATCATTATATGGGAATGACTTAAAAATTTATAAAACCTTTTTCTCAAAAAATATGTATTTAAGGATTAAAATAAAACATTTAAAAATATTATATTGAATTTGAAAACCTATGTTTTATATTTTTGAACCTAAGTGATATTTTATTCTAATAAAAAATATTTTTGGTCTTTCCCTTTAATTACTTCTACACTAGGTTCCATTAATTATTGGATTGATTTGAACACATGAATCTATTTTGTTTAATTATAAACTAATAAATTTTAGTATAATCAAAAATATACATGATTTTGGCATAAATTCATTTCTTGTGGTTAAAAATCAAGTTTTCTAAAAACTTTTTTTCTGTGTTAAGTGCACATTTATTGAAATTAATTTTTACAACCTCTATAAGTTTAATCTTGTAAAATGGTTTTAAAATTTGAAATTATCATGTTAAAATTAGTTAATTATTTTCAATTCATTTTTATCATAAAAAATTACCATAATAAAACTTAGTCACATCGTTAAGGGTTAAATGTGGTAAATTTGTTAAATTAAAGGATAAGGTCACAAAATACCACAATAGAATATCTTTAATTTATTGGATGAGTGGATTATCGACTATTATCTTGTCTATAAAATTTACTTAATTTTGAGCCACTCTCCTTGAGAATGACTTTCCCTTTTTATATTATGAAATTATTTTTTAAAAAATGATGCTCCTCTAACTTATAAAGATCATTTCATCTCCCCTCTAATTTCCCATATTTCCTTCCCTAATAAATATCAACAAAATTGGTTAGCCTATTGTCTCTAGAGATTTACCAAATCAATTCAAGAATCAAGAAGGTTTCCAAGAAGAGAGATAATTTCATATTTTAAGTTATGATTTATTATCTAATTTTAAAAAATGTTTTTTAAACCATTAATATTCATTAAAATTTATACTATCACTATATAATAACATGTTTTTATTCATTTAGTTGTTATATAATATTCTTTATTTCGTATGTTTTATCACCTATATGGACATTGTTATAATAATTATTTAATGAATGAATAAAAAAACGTAAATAATAGTAATAATATATAGTAATGATTAATTTAATATGTTTTAATAAATATAGATTTGTAATATTCAAATTTATATTTACCAATAAATTCAATTCTTATGTTAATTAAATATTCATCATAAAAGGAAATTTTAAAGCGTTTCTTGAGTACCATCACCATTATTTCCATGAAATGGATATGGGAATCCATAAATATATAAAACACATGACTTAAATTATCATTAAAAATATATAGATGATTAATCCATGAACAATATTCAAGGACCATAACTTCCCAACTAATTCAAGTAAGGGAAACATAACAATTTACACCTGAATATGGATTTTAGAAATAAAAAATTAATATACGGGTAATAATAAATTATAAATACATAGTATAGATTAATATAATTATGAATAAAGTTATTAGTTATATTAACAATAAACCTAAATTTTTTATACAAGTAAGTGAGAATGTTTTCAACTAAGAGGATGTCTGAGGTTAAAGACTTTATTTTTTTTATTTTTGATAATCCACCTTTTAAGGGGTTAGGTGGAACCCTTAAAAGGCACAAAGGCTTAGAGACAATTACATAACCCATAGGTCTTAGAGGGAATCACCAAGAAAAGACAACTTGGAACTGCTCCTCCCCATCATATGTCATGATATCAGCACTCCACCTTCATAGCGATGGTCGGCTAATTTTCCTATGCAATGTTTCATAGACCTAGTACTGATGGAAAAGAGATACCCTCTCAATCTTCCAAATCTGGTTATCTATGATCTAGTGAATTTGCCTACCCAAAATCCTCATCTGGAGCCTTTTTCCATGTATTCAAACATGTACATCTAAATTCAAGTGGCCCAAAGGCCTTGGAGTGGCCATAAGTCCTTAATGTGGCACAAAGGCCTTGAGAATCAACTTTCCTGAAGGCCTTGGGTGGCCCAAAAGCCTTGTAGGACCCAAGTCCCAAACCAGTGGACCAAAGGCCCAAATGGATGAATAGTTCTGATTGCTACAGTACTGAACAGTACCGAACAATTCCTGCTACAATATCCACTATATTACCTACTATAGTACTACTACAGTACCTACTACAGTACCTGGAAATATGCCTCCACCCGGATTTGATCTCGGGTCTCTCGGATGCACCTACCGAGTCCTCACCAGCTGGCCTAAGGCTCATGTGCTCTTTTGGTCTCAATTTCAATTCCTTGATACATGTTTCATTTTGTACATCATGTTTTATTTTATATAGTGTTATTTTTATTCAATTTCACATGAATATATTATATTATATTTTTCATGTAATTCATGATATTTATAATGAAAAATAATGTTCTTTCTCTCAATGGGTTTTGATTCAAGTGTCATAAAATCCATAAGGTCTCTTTGTCTCAATTTATATTTCTTGAGACAAATTTAAAATTATGAACCAATTATTATTTTACATGTTTTACTTAATTACCATTGAATTATTTTATCATAAATAACATTTTTTTAATTTCAAATTCTATTTCATGTTCTCTTTCCTCGTGCTTTTAATTCAATACCAAACCGATAAGGGTATTTGTAACTCAATTTACTTTTATTGATTTATTTCCTTAATTAATAGATTATGTTACTATATTATTTTGTGAACTATAAATTATGGTTGTCTTATATTTTTTTCCACTCCTTTCATGTGTATATAATTTTCTTTTACTTAATTTATTCATTGAAATAATCATACTTCACTTGTTACGATCTTGGTAAGGGCTTCTTATATCAGATTTCCTTCTTTGAGTCATGTTTCATATTATGAATTTATTTTAATTTATATGATTTATATAATTCATCTTTGACATATTATATAATGAATGTTTTTATATTCACATAATTTTAAGTTCCTTCTCAAGTTCTTTATTTCTAGGGGGTTTCAATTTTAAAAGACTTAAGGGATTTTATTTTGAATCATTATTTTAAAAAGTTTTTAATTATTTTACAAAACTATTTTTCCTTTACATATATATTATTTATAATCTTTAAATAATGTTATTATATATATTTAAATGATTTCTAGAGTTTATTTAAACTGTCTTTGATTTTATTTATAAAGTTTCAAAATGAATCATTTCGGCGTTTCTTATATGTGTTAGTTTTGATTTTCTTTATAAAGGTATGAAAATAAAGTTTTTAAATATTTATAACATGATTTCCATTTACAAAAATTATTCATGTTTTTAATTATTAGGTTAAATTTCTATTTTCGATGGATTTTTAAAGAAAATCATATTTCTACTATTCTGTGAATTTTTCATTTTAAAAATAATGTTTTACATTTCATAAGAATAAATAAATGGATTTCATTCCACTTATGCATATTTTTTTCTTCCACTACACATTTATTATCTTTTACTTAATTTATTTTCAATTATTAAATATCTTGGAATATTTTTAAATTAAGTTTTCAATGTCCTATTTTCATCAATTTGAAAATGTATTTTAAAACAACTTATAAGTTTAATTTTACAACTATGTTACAAAAGATTTATAAAAATAATTTTTATAATTTTTATTCCATTTTCATCTAAAAATATAAAATATATATCTCATTTTGATATATGTTACGTAAATTTACATTAATATTATATTATATTATTTATTTATTTTTGGTAGATTGAACTTGTGGTATGAAATAATAAAATTATTTATCTCTTCTACTGTGATAGCATTCGAAGTGTTGAGTAATGAATTTTATTTTAAAGAGGTTTATTATAATTTTAAAAATCTTCTAATCATTATTATACTTAATTGAGGATATTATCTAATGAAATTATCCACCCACTTTCTCTAGAAAACTTATGATGATGTTTTATAAAAAATTTCATAAAACCCATTTTTTTACCTTGGGTTAATTAATCTATGAAGGATTGAGAAATGATTATGATTTCTTATTATATAAATATTTATGGTTTATCATTATATGATGGGTGGGTATGTTATAACCCTATAATACATTAATGAAGGTTTTATATCTCATTAGATAATGAAGGGAAACTAGTTTTGATGCTCAATCCACTATAAGAAATAGGTAGTGACACCTGATCCACAATGTTATGTTAAACATGTAGTGATTCATGATCCACTATGTGATGATGGCCTTGGAATTTAGCCTTAAAAAAGGAACTAATTTTATATGACTATGTTTTTTACACACTCTTATGCCATATTCATATGCCTATGTTATGATTATATTGATCATGGTTGCTGATTCTATTATAACTCACCTATTATGTTATGAAAAATATTTATGATATGAAACATGGTTTATTTTTTATATAGGACAATCATATGTTAAGTCTATATACTTTGATTATGTTCTCATACTGTTATTCTCATCTTCTTCCCACTTAATATCATTGTTTTTTATCACTTATTCTTATCCTTATTGATTGTTTGGGATCACCCTTTCTTATATATTAATTTCCATAGGTTATGAAGAATTATGTTAATTAATTTATGTCTATAAGGGTATCATGTGTGGTGAATTTGATGGGAGATCTTGAATATTTTTTGTATTATAAGGAATTATTAGTATAGTGGAAAAAATTCTATTTGAATGAAAATTCATGGGTTTTATTACATAAAGCATTTTTACTAAACCTATAAAACAACAAACCTAAAAGGTGTTGGTTATGTAAGGGATTCAATGTTGGTTATTCATATTATAACTATCGATTATTATTATTTCCCAGTTGGAATCAAAGTCATTATATAAAGAGTGTGTTTTTAACATCAGATCTTAGTGTATGAGTTTGGGGCAATCTCAATTGATATTAGATAAGGATTTAGATAAATTTATAGGTTTGTATGTTACCATATATAGATAATTTAATATTTTTAGATACAATTATTTTTTATATTTTTATAGTTAATCATAAGTTCAAAGGCATAGATACTGTTTTTAAGGTATTAAGTGATTGTATATTGAAGAGATTAATTATATTTTAGGTGATATTTATTGGGATTTAAGAAGAATACA
This sequence comes from Viscum album, assembly GCA_963277665.1. Taxonomy (NCBI): domain Eukaryota; kingdom Viridiplantae; phylum Streptophyta; class Magnoliopsida; order Santalales; family Viscaceae; genus Viscum; species Viscum album. Next base: position 1,942,604,180 of record OY728159.1, read on the forward strand.
TTATCAAGATATAGATAGCAATTTGGTTTGATATTATATTTAATATTGAGAAACTTATGTTTAATTGGTATAATAGGTAAATTGATTTTGGGAATATAAGTTGAGTAGTATAGATAAACATTTGTGTTGAAAAGTGATTTGGTGAAAATGAAATTCACTATATTTTGGGAGTATATATAATTGAGGTATATGTTGGTTGATATGTGATTTTTTGAGTGATTAATTTTTTAGGGATAAAGTTTAAGTTGAATTCTAAGAGAATTGGTTTTAGGGAATTTTGAATTTAGAATATGGTGAGAAAGATCATGACAAATATTTGTTAGTAATTTTTGTGGAATATGTTATTAACATTAATAGGATGAAACTTATGAAAATATGGGTTAAAATAAATGAGTTATAATTTGAATAAATAGTTTTCATGAATATATCTTGGGTAGAAATGAATGTATCATCAGATAAATCACTTATAATTAATTAAAATATATTTATAGATTGTTATAATAACCATTTAGATTTAGTATATGGTTGAAAATAAGATCATAAAAATTAATTCATAAAAGTTATGTTTCTATAAACCCCATAGTCTTATAAACAAGAAAGTATATTTAGTGTAAATAGAGTTCACAAATCAATATATATATATATATATATATATAATTATTATGAGGTTAAAATGAGTCTTACCCATGACAGTAAAGTATAAAAGTAAATAGAAATTATATCATGATTCATGACTATATTAAGAACACCCTCATATATTTTAAATAGTGAGATAAATTCAAATTGTAAGGAAATAATTAATTTAAGGTGGTATAATGTAACACCTTGATATTTTAGAATGTTTTTCCATTTAATAAAAACTTTGTTGAGTATCTTGTATCACACAAACATTTTCTCTAAAATGAACCAAAAAATATTTTATTAAGATAAAATATTATAATTAATTATAAATATTAATAAATTAAGTGAATAAAATGTGAAACATATTTAGAAAAAGTACTAGAAGTGAAAAACCTCAAGTAAATAAAACGATAATAATTTATCCAAATACTTTATTATAAATATGTGAATTGTAATTTATTATATATCATTATTGTTTTTAAATATTTTTTTGATATGTTATAATCTCAATTGATTTATTAAATTTAATTATTATAGGATAAATAATTAATGTGTTAGGATTAAAATCAATCAATGTTAAAAAATGTATATTTTTCCAAGAAGTATTTTTTAAAGTGTTGCATATTTTGGAATAATAAATTAAATTGATAACTTTTAAAATATGATTATGATAATATGAAATGTTTCAATGTATAAAATAATATATAAACACTTATTTAATTATAAAATGATATGAAATAAAATTAATAACTCATAATGTTTAAGAAAAGTCATTTTTCTATAAAATATTTTTTCTTTATATTTTATATTTTCATTTAAACGATAAATTTACAAAATTTTAGAATTTTAATTTTATAAATTGAACTTAATTTTTGTATTCTTAAATTCAAAATTATGTTATGGTGAATTTTTTGTATTTGTTAGAAATAATTTATTTTTCATTGAACATTACTGTAACGCCCCGAGTTTCAGAAAATAAAAATAAATAAATTATAGTTTAAAATGAATAATGCTGTAAATAAACTATAAAAGAATGCTTTTTTCTAAATGAAAATTTATGAATACTTTGATTTATAAAAAAATGTCATGTTTTTAAATACGCAACGACATCAAATATAATTTCAAAGAAATTTTAATGAATGAAATAATTAAGAATAATGTTTTATTATAAATAATGTTTTAAATGATAATTATTTATGAATATACTGAATTTGTTACTAATATGTATACAAAATATTAGTATTATGTCTATCTTTATAATTAATGAATATGTATATATATTATAAAACAAACTTTATATATATGTGTAAAAAAAAACGAATTTTATAAATATATATATATATGCTTAAAAAAAACAACGCCACATGTGTTGTTAAAAAAACTATTTTCATAGGAAAATGATAATAATAATAAAGTGATAATAATTGAATGATTTGCTTTACAAAAAGTCAAAACAAAATTATAAAAGGAGTAACGTGAAAGGGAAACAAGGAAAACAAAAACAATGAATAAACAAAAAAAAACAAAATGAAAAAAATACGGGATTTGATAAAAAAAGTCAAAAGGTTAATACTTTAGTAAAAAAACAATAAATGTGTGTAAATATAAAATTAATAATAATAATAAAATGAATATATATATATATATATATATATATATAATTTGTACTTACGTAACAAATATATATATTTATATATGATTCACGCTTCATTCAAAAAAAATGTGTTTTCATTATGTTCAAAAAAAGTGTAATGATTATTTGACCAAAATTGGTGTGACGTGAGGTGAGTGAAAATAAAATGATAAGATTAAAAAAAATGAAAACTGCAACTTATAAAAACATGAATTTAATTATTAGTATAAAAAATAACGAATATATATATATATATATTACATGTTTTTCTTCGTTTAAATATATTTATATTAATATAGAATAAAAATTAATATATATATATATACATATTAGATACACTATTCTTTAAAAAAACAATGAATTTAATATGTTAAAAAAATGAATTTAATTATTTATAAAAAAACATTTTATATAAAACGTTTTACAAAAGAAAAAAATAATAAAACGTTAAATCAAACACAAAAAAATAATGGGTGAAAAGTCAAAACATGGAAAGATATTTAATAATTGTGTGGAGAGAGAGAATCTTGAGAATAAAAAAAAACGTGATGACAAAAGATGATCATAATAAATTATAAACAACAAACAATCATGATAAAAAAATATATTATATTGAATGGTGGAGGAATAGGCATGTGTATTAAAATAATGTGAATTTATAAAATAATATAAAGTGATAATATAAAATAATAACAAAGATGTATAATTGAGGGGAAAATGAGTCATGTTTTTGTCTCTTTTGAAACAACACTTCATATGAACCGATCCAAATATTTCTAATTTCAGCTTGCCCAACAAGCTTCTAATTAATATATATATGTAAAACTCATTATATATGCCCTGCGTGACCTATTTTTTTCATCTGCAACTTTCCTGCTTTCCCTTGGTATGTCCAAGCATTGTCAGTGGATCTGCATTTAAGGTAAGGGTCTATTTTCCTTTATCTCTATTTTACAAACCTTTATTACATAATTATGACTTTTTTTCAGTTTTATATACTTAGATTTCAATCCTTTATTTAAAATATTTCAAAGAGTATTTATGATTTGATTATACAGAATATAATCATATATTCCTTGGTATATACAGATTTATATATATAAATATTTATATGTGTACTTCAAAATCAACCTAAATATTAATTATATTTTTTTTGGTTTTGGTTCTCTTTTATTCTGCGGAATTTTAAGGTGAAAATATTATAATAATTTTATTTTTATTATTTAAATTATGTTATTTTAAATGGTTATACATGTATATATATATGTGTATATATATATATGCGTATGGATAAAATAACGATTATTATTTTGTAATTTTATTTCAGCTTATCGTCATGCTTCTAAAAAAAATAAACATCAAATATCAACATTTTTTTATCGACATTATGAGTGACGCATATGCATAGATACATGGCCATGATTTTATGTTCATCGTCGACACTCGTCGAATTATAAATTAACTCATGAATTTCATATAGGTAATGACCATTATTTCCTATTAATGACACGTCGTGTGCATCAGTATCATTAATTGTGTTTGTATAATAGTTGTGCATATTTTATGCGCTGTATATATATATATATATATGCATGGTTAATTTGTTAATATTATTTCTAAAAGGAATAAATCGCTTAAGGGAAAAGTATGTATGACAAATCGTGCAGAGATAAGTCGATGTAAATCGACTACTTCAGAACAAGAAAATGAAATTTAATAAAAGTATATATACCTATATATATATATGTAAGAATATGTATATATAAATATGTACACATTCATTACTTATGTATCAAACGTTGTTTACGATTTTTTTTTATATATGAAAACCCAGTGCAAATGTATACATATTTAACGCAAGCTTAAAAATGTTTTCAGAAAACCCGACTCTCGAGTATGGTAGACAGCAAGGGATTGTGCGTGGACCCATCATGGCCTGTAATTAGTCGAGCAGTCTCATAATTAGTTATTTGTGTTCAGAAGCTTGCATAATGTTTTCATAAAAACACTGGAGTATATTTGAGAAATTTTAAACGTAAGAATCTTCTAAAAAAAATTGAACTAGTATTTTGATGTTGTAATTAATTTCAAACGGTATTTTAAAAATTGGAATTCCTAAATATTTATATGCCGTTTTTCAAAGAATATTTATTGAAGGTTTTTAAACCCCTTACTGAGCATATTTTGTGCTCACCCCATGTTTTCAAAATATTTTTCAACAGGAAGCCTTGAAATCCAGAGTTGGTCGTCTTTGTTGTAGCGCGCGCAGAAGCAGAGTTTATCTTTCGTTTTGTTTAATTTATGATGTAACTCTGATGTTTTTATAAGCATGTATCTATTCTCCAAAACCTAGAATGGAATAAGGTCCTCATGTATGTCATGTCTAAGGATGAGTCCTTACACTCGGTATCAGAGGAACGTTCTAGACAACTTTGGAAATAGATGTTGTTGTCTAAAATTAGTGTCTAGGAATCTAGCGGTCTTAGTTTTCTAAATTATGATGACAGAAATTCATAATTAGTTTAGTCCAATGATCGAATTGCGAGGACGCAATTCTGTTAAGAGGGAGATATTGTAACGCCCCGAGTTTCAGAAAATAAAAATAAATAAATTATAGTTTAAAATGAATAATGCTGTAAATAAACTATAAAAGAAGGCTTTTTTCTAAATGAAAATTTATGAATACTTTGATTTATAAAAAAATGTCATGTTTTTAAATACGCAACGACATCAAATATAATTTCAAAGAAATTTTAATGAATGAAATAATTAAGAATAATGTTTTATTATAAATAATGTTTTAAATGATAATTATTTATGAATATACTGAATTTGTTACTAATATGTATACAAAATATTAGTATTATGTCTATATTTATAATAAATTAATATGTATATATATTATAAAACAAACTTTATATATATGTGTAAAAAAAACGAATTTTATAAATATATATATATATGCTTAAAAAAAACAACGCCACATGTGTTGTTAAAAACACTATTTTCATAGGAAAATGATAATAATAATAAAGTGATAATAATTGAATGATTTTCTTTACAAAAAGTCAAAACAAAATTATAAAAGGAGTAACGTGAAAGGGAAACAAGGAAAACAAAAACAATGAATAAACAAAACAAAAAACAAAATGAAAAAATATGGGATTTGATAAAAAAAAGTCAAAAGGTTAATACTTTAGTAAAAAAACAATAAATGTGTGTAAATATAAAATTAATAATAATAATAAAATGAATATATATATATATATATATAATTTGTACTTACGTAACGAATATATATATTTATATATGATTCACGCTTCATTCAAAAAAAATGTGTTCTCATTATGTTCAAAAAAAAGTGTAATGATTATTTGACCAAAATTGGTGTGACGTGAGGTGAGTGAAAATAAAATGATAAGATTAAAAAAAATAAAAACTGCATCTTATAAAAACATGAATTTAATTATTAGTATAAAAAATAACGAATATATATATATATATTACATGTTTTTCTTCGTTTATATATATTTATATTAATATAGAATAAAAATTAATATATATATATATATACATATTAGATACACTATTCTTTAAAAAAACAATGACTTTAATATGTTAAAAAAATGAATTTAATTATTTATACAAAAACGTTTTATATAAAACGTTTTACAAAAGAAAAAAATAATAAAACGTTAAATCAAACACAAAAAAATAATGGGTGAAAAGTCAAAACATGGAAAGATATTTAATAATTGTGTGGAGAGAGAGAATCTTGAGAATAAAAAAAACGTGATGACAAAAGATGATCATAATAAATTATAAACAACAAACAATCATGATAAAAAAATATATTATATTGAATGGTGGAGGAATAGGCATGTGTATTAAAATAATGTGAATTTATAAAATAATATAAAGTGATAATATAAAATAATAACAAAGATGTATAATTGAGGGGAAAGTGAGTCATGTTTTTGTCTCTTTTGAAACAACACTTCATATGAACCGATCCAAATATTTCTAATTTCAGCTTGCCCAACAAGCTTCTAATTAATATATATATGTAAAACTCATTATATATGCCCTGCGTGACCTATTTTTTTCATCTGAAACTTTCCTGCTTTCCCTTGGTATGTCCAAGCATTGTCAGTGGATCTGCATTTAAGGTAAGGGTCTATTTTCCTTTATCTCTATTTTACAAACCTTTATTACATAATTATGACTTTTTTTTAGTTTTATATACTTAGATTTCAATCCTTTATTTAAAATATTTCAAAGAGTATTTATGATTTGATTATAAAGAATATAATCATATATTCCTTGGTATATACAGATTTATATATATAAATATTTATATGTGTACTTCAAAATCAACCTAAATATTAATTATATTTTTTTTGGTTTTGGTTCTCTTTTATTCTGCGGAATTTTAAGGTGAAAATATTATTATAATTTTATTTTTATTATTCAAATTATGTTATTTTAAATGGTTATACATGTATATATATATGTGTATATATATATATATGCGTATGGATAAAATAACGATTATTATTTTGTAATTTTATTTCAGCTTATCGTCATGCTTCTAAAAAAAATAAACATCAAATATCAACATTTTTTTATCGACATTATGAGTGACGCATATGCATAGATACATGGCCATGATTTTATGTTCATCATCGACACTCGTCGAATTATAAATTAACTCATGAATTTCATATAGGTAATGACCATTATTTCCTATTAATGACACGTCGTGTGCATCAGTATCATTAATTGTGTTTGTATAATAGTTGTGCATATTTTATGCGCTGTATATATATATATATATATATATATATATATATATGCATGGTTAATTTGTTAATATTATTTCTAAAAGGAATAAATCGCTTAAGGGAAAAGTATGTATGACAAATCGTGCAGAGATAAGTCGATGTAAATCGACTACTTCAGAACAAGAAAATGAACTTTAATAAAAGTATATATACCTATATATATATATATGTAAGAATATGTATATATAAATATGTACACATGCATTACTTATGTATCAAACGTTGTTTACGATTTTTTTTATATATGAAAACCCAGTGCAAATGTATACATATTTAACGCAAGATTAAAAATGTTTTCAGAAAACCCGACTCTCGAGTATGGTAGACAGGAAGGGATTGGGCGTGGACCCATCATGGCCTATAATTAGTCGAGCAGTCTCATAATTAGTTATTTGTGTTCAGAAGCTTGCATAATGTTTTCATAAAAACACTGGAGTATATTTGAGAAATTTTAAACGTAAGAATCTTCTAAAAAAATTGAACTAGTATTTTGATGTTGTAATTAATTTCAAACGGTATTTTAGAAATTAGAATTCCTAAATATTTATATACCGTTTTTCAAAGAATATTTATTGAAGGTTTTTAAACCCCTTACTGAGCATATTTTGTGCTCACCCCATGTTTTCAAAATATTTTTCAACAGGAAGCCTTGAAATCCAGAGTTGGTCGTCTTTGTTGTAGCGCACGCAGAAGCGGAGTTTATCTTTCGTTTTGTTTAATTTATGCTGTAACTCTGATGTTTTTATAAGCATGTATCTATTCTCCAAAACCTAGAACGGAATAAGGTCCTCATGTATGTCATGTCTAAGGATGAGTCCTTACAATTACAATATAGAGTTTTTAGAAATATCATAAATTTTGTGAAATAATCATGATAGAATCATGAATTATAAATTTATAAATCTTTTATATTGACCAAATATGTATTTAAATATTAAAATAAATCATTTAGAAATATTTTATTGAATTTTCAAACCTATGTTTGATATTTTGGAACCTAAGCGGCATTTTGTTCTAATAAAAAAGTATTTTTGGTTATTTTTATTTAATTAAGTATTCAAAAGGTTCTATTAATTTTTGTATTGTTTTTAGAGAAACATAATTATATTTTTTAATTATAAACCAATAAATTTCCTAGTAATCAATACTATTCTTGATTTTGGTGTAAATTATTTTTTATGCTTAAAAGACTTTTTTTCTTCTAAAAACTATTTTTATTGCATTAGGTAAACTTTAATTATCATTAAATTTTACCACCTCTCTAAATTGAATATATTTTTTTTAAATTTGTAACCGTCATATCCAAATTAGTTAATAAGGTCTATTTCATTTTTAGTCATAAAAAAAGTGACCATAGCAGAAGTCACATCGGTGAGGGTAAAATGGGGTAAAATGGTTAAATTAAATGATAAGGTCACAGAATATCACAAAAACTTATATATAATTGATTGAATGAATTTATTTTTTACCTTACCTATATTATATTCCAAATTTGGATAATTTTGAGCCACTCTCTTTGAGAATGGATTTCCATTTTTTTTGTTATGAAATTAATATTACAAAAATTCCACTCCTCACACTTATAAAATAATACCTCTTACACCCGTTCAAATCTAAAAGAAATTATAAATATTTTATCTACTACACTAGAGTTACTTCCCTAAAAATATTTCCCACATTGGTTAGCCTTTTGTCACTATATATTTCTCAAATCTCCTCAAATACTAAGAATGTTTCCAAGAAGAGAGATGATTTATTCTTTATAAGCGATGGTTTCTTATCTGTATTTCATTTATCTTTTTCATATAACTATTCCAAAATTTGATTTATCACTTTATTTTTTAAAACTATTAATATTCTATAAAATTTTTATTATCACTATATTGTAAAATTTTCTTACTCATTCAACTATTATAACATGTTCTAGTATTGATATGTTTTACCGCCTATATGGACATTGTTATAATGATTATTTCATGAATATAAAAGAAAACATAAATAATGGTAATAATATGTAGTAATGATGAATTTAATATGTTCTAAAATGTTTTTAAAGGTAATATTCAAAAATAAATTTTCCAATAAATTCAATTCTTTTGTTAATTCAATAATCACTAAAAAGGGATTTTTAATCATTTCAAGAGATCTCTTACCATAAGTTCCATGAAATGAATATGGTATAATAGTACTGTCTCATCCACATGAATTAACTTATAATTAAAATTCAATATATACTAGATACTCTAACAAGTCTCAATGACCAAAATTTCCAAACCGATGCGTGTAATAGAAATGGAAGGATTAACACCAGAATGTTAATTTTAACAATAAAAAAATAATATATTGGTAATAAGGAATTATAAATGGAGGGTATAAGGTAATATAAATATGATTAGGGTTATTATTTATATATAAAATACACATAAATTTATTATATACATAAGTTTGATCATGTTCAACTAAAAAAATTATAAGGTATGTGTTTTTGGGTACAATTTCACTTCCTTTAGACAAGTTTCATTTTGTGCACCATATTTGTAAGGGCCTGGATCCATGTGGATCAACCCTTTGTGAATTTTCGAAGACCAAGGTTTTAGAGAAGGCCTAGAGTAAGTCTGGAGGAGTTCAGTTGTGAGAAGCTGGAAACATGTGTGATACACAACGTGACCAAGTGGTACACGATAAGTACTATTTTATGTTTTAAAAAATAAAATAAATACTGAGGCGATGGTTTTTCGAGCGAAACCCAACTACAAGGAAGTACACGACATGAATGGAAAGTACACATTGTGTACTAACCCACTATTGTATATTTTAAAAACATATCATCCACTCAGGTTTTTCAAACCCTACAACCAAGGTTCCCCTCCATCTCATCCCAGGAAACCCAGCAGACCCCTCTGTGGAATTTTAGAGATCTCTTCAGCTAGGATTGATCTCAGGATTTATCCCTTGATTTTTCTTCATTATGAGGTAAGATCTACCTCTATTCTGTGGTTTTCTTCAATCCGTCTTCCCCCGTTTCTTCTGTCCATGTTATGGAATTTTATCTACATGGTTCTAATGGAGTTTCTTTTGGGTTCTTTTGATGCAGTTGTGCCACGACATCCTCAGGTGGATGAATTTCTTGTGGAGAAGGCGACTGTGATCCACTACTTTGATCCATTCACAAGCAAATAACTTTAGAAAACTTTTAAGGTAGGGGATTTATTTCTTATCTATTCTTTTATGTGAAATCGTAGAGTTTTCATGATTTAGCCATTTGGATTGTAATTGAATTTACGTAATTAAATACTTGAACCAAATTGAAAGAATTGATTTGATTGCATGTTGTTTCTTTTCACCATGATAATGGTTTGCCTCTTGATTTTCTAGATTTTATGATTTCTATTCTTCGTTTTTAGCATGTTTCTCTTGATGAAATTGGAAAAGAATGTAAAGACGAAATTAATTGATAATTAAATAGATATATATATATATATATATTCATATAAATGAATCTAGTTATTACTGTTTTAATATGATGTTAATCAAATTGATGCAGATGTGCATGTCTATTCCAGTTAGTTGTTAAACCTGAAGCGTGTTGGTGCCTATTGTTTAAAGGCATGTAAAATTAATTGTTCAATTAATTTGTGGTCATTATGATAGATTGAAGTTAGGTTTACCATAGTTGTAACCTAAAAATAATAAATTGGTTAATTCCAGATATATTAAAGAACCAGATGTTTGATAAAAGATAATGCCTGGTAGGGTTTTGGAATACCCTGTTTCTTATAACGGCCAAAGAGACTTATGCTTGGAGGTGTGTGAGCTCATTTCTTGTGAAGCCAAAATTCCATTCTTGGGGCCAAGAGCCCAGTTTCTTTTTTATTTGTTTCATACTGCTTGTGTTGTGATGTGAGCTTGCGATGGATGATCCTAGAGGGTTGTTGTGGTTTTTGGGGTAGGGAGGCCCATTGGTTGTGGTAGTAGTTGATTCCTAGAGTGGTGAGATGCATCAGTTTATGCATGTGGGTGTTGGGGAGGACAACAGAGATGATGAAATGGGTTGGATGTGAATGTTGGATGCTTAAAAAATATTGTTGGTTGTTTATCTACTTTACTCTACCCTCTTCTCAAGGTAGATAGGTTTGATTACCCTCATTTCAAAAGGGGTGAAGATGTGCGGGGTATTCCATGTGATTTTTGTGTTTAGATTCTTGAGGGAGGATGGGTATATGATCTTAATATAGGTGGAAAAGACTTAATGGGTAGGTCATCTACTCACCGAGTTGACCCCCTTGTGTTTTGTATCTTCGAATGTTTTTCTAGAATGCGTAGGAATATGGGAATGTAATAATGCTGTTAATAAATGATTGAATAAATAATTTTGAACCCATGAGGTTAGAGATGGCTGGGAAACAATGTTGAGGTTACAATTCAAAGGAACTGTGGATCTTGGTTGGAATGCTAATCAAATGTAATGTGAAATTATTAATAGTTAATTAATGTCTAAAGAATTAATTATCATAAAGTGTAACTAATAAAAAGGTATAAATTAATCTAATTTATCTCTTTTTATGGTTGCATGCTTATAAGATTCTAGTCTTAGTAGTGGCAGTTGGGAGTCTGAGAGAGGTTAACTGTAGCTGAGTATGAGACTAGGTTTTAAACATAGTGTGGTTGTGAGCTATATTATATCATGTACTTTTTTTATTTCTATATGCTACCCCATGTTTTTGGTTGGGGTGACTGACACCCTAGGGATTCTGATCCCTAGGGAGTGTTTTCTCCAACATTCTGGTGGGAGGATGGATGGCTGACTACCCCCTTTGGCCCCGCTCTCTTCTCTTGGTATTTCCTTGTGCTTGTAGGCACAATGGTTAGTTTTTCCCCATATATGTGTGTATAGGGATATAATGGATTGTGGTTATTCACACACATATATTCTGGATATAGTTTCCTATGGAATACTATAGGTGTAATATGTATAGATTTTGATGGCTTGAGGATCCTTACTTGGTGTATGGGCTGTAATGGCTTGAGGTATAATTCCTGACGTATGATACTCGTTATGAGAGATGTGGTGGCTCCAGAAAACTACTTGGTTTAGTTTGGTTGCATGTACGTGGTGGTTGTACTACATGAGGTTCATGTTGTGACGCTTCACCTATGTGTCTGTGGGCAAACATTTTTAGAGAGATATGGATTAGGACGTGCGAAGTTTGGGCAAAGTGGAAAAATAGTGGGGAAGTGGTAGTGGGGTACCCTTGATATTCATTACTATATTATATACTCTTGTATGTGATACTTGGTGAGAGTAGCCATGGTGAGACTGGGAACATATTATACCTATTTAGGTGACGAGTTAGTTTCACTTGTTGTTCACAGTGCTTTAGCATGCTTTCTTTACTTTTTCACGAGTGGATCCAAGGAGGATATTACTATGTATACAATTATAATCACCCTATGTTTTATATAAAGTGTTTTCCATGTCACTTGGAGTAAGTTGGAGATCAGACTGGTTACTACTAGCTTAGGGTTGTAGGAGATGTTCATGCTTCATGGTTGTTGCTGTTTTTACTTTCCCTTGGTACTTGAGGTTTTTCCTTTCAGTTGTAGTATTTTTGCATGACATTGTATATGTGTACTTGGGATTTCTTTTATATTATAGTATGAGTTGGAGTTGGTTGGTGTCTATATTATCTCTCTATTTCTCATCTATTCTCTTAGAGGTAAATTCCTCCCATTTGTGTGTTTACTATACCCTCAGTGCTAGTCTCTAACCTGGGGCCTATTGGAGGCGGGACTCGGGGGTCACTATCTCCCTTTTCACATTACCGGCCCAAGTGGGGTACACCTTGTAGGGAGGGGGTCATGAAAATATTTGATTTTATATAGTTTTATTTTGATTCAATACCCCATGAATATATTATGTTATATTTTCATTTAATTCATGGTATTTACAAAGAAAAACTAATTTATTTCTTTCAATTAATTTTGATTCAGGTTTTATAAAAATCATAAGGATTATTTGTCATAATTTTCATTTATTGAGACATATTTCAAATCATGCACCCATTATTCTTTGAAATTATGTAATTATTTTACTTTTAATTATTTTATCACAAATAAACATGCGTTCATGTGATTTAAAATTATATTTCATGTCCTATTTCGATGTTCTTTTGATTCATTACCAAACCCATAAGAGGAATCCTAACTCAATTTACTTTCATTGAGTTATTTACTTTATTAATTAATTATTTTTCTATATGATTATGTAAACTATAACCACTTATATTTTATGTTGTGTTTTTAGTCCTTTTATGTGCATATAATTTTCTTTGAGATAATATCTTGGTTGATATATTCTTATTTCACTTGTTAATATCTTGGTAAGAGTTTCTCATCTCAAATTTCCTTCTTTGAGTCATGTTTCTTATTATACAATTATTTTCATTTATACAATGTATATAATACCTATTAAATATTTTATATCATAAATAACTTTATACTCAGGGTATTTTAAGTTTCATCTTAAGTAATTTCTTTCAAGGTGGATTTGATTTTAAAATATATAATGGGTTTATGTTAAATAATTTCTTTAAAAGTTTTAAATACTTTTACCCAAATATTTTTCCTTTATATCCATATTATTTATATTGATTCAAGAATGATATTATAAATATTTAAATTATTTTTAATGGTCGTTTTTAATTATCTTTTAATTTCTTAATAATTATTTTAAAAGGAAACTTTTCAATGTTTTTCGTATGGTTTTTCACACTCTTTATATTGGGGTGAAAAAAATGTTTTTTTAACATTTAACACTTGATTGTATTTTCTTTCCGTTCTTTTTATTATTCATTAAAAACATTCTTTTCTAATTTTCCATGTTTTTTAATGAAAATCATATTCCCAATATTTTATAAATTTTTTGTTTTAAAAATAAGTGTTAATGTTCCAAATAAATAAATAAAGGGATTCCATTCCACTTTTGTATATATGATTTTTCAGTCCACATTTATAATCTTTGAATTAATTTCATTTAAAATTTTAAATATTTGAAATTATTTTTAAATAAAGGTTTTAAATTTCTTCTTTTCATCTATTTGAAATAGAATTTTAAAGTAAATTATAAGCTTGATTTTACAACCATGTTACAAAAATATTTATAAAAAATATTTATATAAATTTTCTTCTATTTTACTCTCAAAATTAAAAAAAATATCTAACTTAGACTTATATTTCATGTATTACCCTATAAATTATCTTATAATGTATTTATTTTTGGTGATTGATATTGTGATATGAAATGATCAAATTATTGACCCCTTATTATGTGATACCATTTGAAAGTGTTGAGTAACCCATCTTATTTCAAAAGTGTTTTTATCTATTTCAACCTCCCACAATCATTATTATTATTCACTAGGGAAATTATATAATGATATAATAGAATTTATTTCTCTATATGGATAATGTTAATGTTTTAAGGAAATTTTCACGAAACTAATTTCTTTCCCTCAAGTTAATTAAACTATGAATGAATGATGAATGCTCTTGTGTTATTAAAGAAAACATATATATATTTTATCAATTTATGAAGGTTGGGTATACTATATCCATCCTATTAATTTATTAATATTTTATATACCATAATATAATGATGATAAATGAGTTGTGTTCCTTGATCCAGTATGGGAAAAAGGTAGTGATACCTGATCCACTATGTTTTGAGAAACCAATTATGATGCCGATCCACTATATTAGGATGGTATTGGTAGCGAACCTTGAAAAAGGAAATTATTTTCTATTCTTATGTTTATTCCACACTCTTAAGACATATTCTCATGCCTATGTTATTATCATATGGAACATAGTTATTGATTATATTATGAACCAAGTCTTATGTTATGATAAAGCTTTATAAAATGACTAATGATTTATGATCTATGTTTCACTAGGTATAAGTATCATATGTTCTGTATATGAACATTGATTGTTTTTTAATTCCATTATTATAATTTTATACTCACTTATGATCTTATATTTTTATCACTTATACTTATCCTTATTGATATTTTTATCTCACCGTTTCTTAAGTTTTTATTTTCACTAGTTATGAAGAATTATATTGAGTAATATATCTCTAAAAGGGTACCATGTGTGGAGAATTGTATTGGTGATGATGAAGGATTACGCTATTATAAATAATTCTTTTTATAGTGTAAAAAATGAAAATTTTAATGGAAATTTATGGGGTTTATTATATAAAGGGTTTTCCCTAACCCTTTAAAACTCTAAACATAAAAGATTTTGGGTATGTAAGTGACTCAATTTTAGTTATTGACATTGTAATTATTGATAGTTAAATTTGAATCATTTTAGTTACTATCAAAGCTATATTTTAAATAGTATGTTTTTGGAATTAGATCCTAGTGTTTAAGTATGGGGGTGTCTCATTTATCAGTTAGTTTAGGGAAAATATGGGAAAGGATCATTGGGATGTCGTGAAGTGGATTCTCTGACATCTCAGAGGAATGAAAGATATAATCTTGTGTTTAAAAATAGATGATATATTATAGGGTTATATTTATTTAGAATTTTGAGGATATATATATGAAAAAAATGGTACTGTAATATTTACATTTACCTTTAATGATATATCCGTAAGTTGGATATCAAGGTAGTAACCAATAACACCTTGAGATTTTAGTATGTATTATCCTTTAAATTAAACTCGTATGTACGATAGCTTGTGATACACACAAAACCAAACTAAAGTGAATATTAATTTATCATAATAAAAAATAAAAGTCACTATAATATATTTAAATTAAACTTAATCGATTTTTTTTAAAATTTAAAGGGTATTATTTTACATAAAAAATACCTTTAATTCTAGTGAAACTATTTTGAGGAATTACATATTTTTGATAAATTTAACAGTTTTGAGGAAATGATATCAATAAAATGTATAGATAAAATTATATTAGGGATTATTAAAATAAATTAGTAATATAAAAGAAATAAATAAGTAACTATAAGGAATGTTAATTTAATTATTCATGGCTAAACAAAAATATTTTGTTTAAAAAGATTTTTTATTATATATTATATGTTTTATCTAAATTTATAAATTTTAAAATCCAAGTTTGAAAAAATGAAATTATTTTTTGTATTTATATTATCAAAATTATTTTAGGGTATATTTTTAGGATTTTTCTAAAATGGTTGATTTTTGGTGAATAATGAAAAATACTGTTTTTATAAATACTAAAACTTTTATGATATCATAATGATATAAGAATGAATTAAAAATATTCGATTTTTTTTATTAAAAAAAATCATTTAAGGAGTAAAATAATTCATTTAAAATTAATATGTTGAATTTATAAATATATCCTTGACTTTTTGGAACTTAAGTTATATTTTATTATAATAAAAAACTATTTGGTACTTTTCCTTTACTTAAGTATTCAAAAGGATAAATTTAGTTTTAGTTTTATTTAAAAGTAATATAAATATAATTTTTAACTATAAAATAGTAAATATCATGAGACTAAATTCTATACATGGTTTTGGTGTAAATATATTTTTATGCTTAAAAAAGGCGTTTTTCTAAAAACAGCTTTTCGTTGCATTTTGCGTACTTGTATCAAAAGTAATTTTTATCACTTTTTGAAATTGAATCTTGTAAAAATTTTATTATATTTATAATAAAAATATTCATATTTTTTTAATATGTTCTATTTCATTTTTAATTATAAAAATAGTTACGATGACAAAATTTTGTGACCACAGTAAAGGCTAAAAGGGTTCAAAAGGGGGATAAATTAATGAAATAGGCCAAAAATTTCAAAAATTTCATCTCTAATTTGATTGGATTAGTTGATTGTTTTCCAAAAATCACTTGATATTATAAATTTGTATTATTTTTTCCTCTTTACCTTTAATTTGAATTATTTTATTTGAAAGTTAAGAGTTTTTACAAGTGTGTCACTCCCCTCACTTATAAAAGGACCCCTCCTCTCATCACTTATCCACCCATTTTGAGCACTTTATCTAAAATAATATTTTCTAAAATGACTCCCAAAAAACATTATACATGAACTATAGATTTAGGTATCATCAAAAGACTAACCTAAGAATCCTTAAGGAGACATCCAAAGGAGGATACCTAAGGAAGATGTAATTTTCTTAACTGATTTCTTTCAAGTTTTTTTTTATTTTACCACATGAAAATATTTCATAGACATATTAAAATAATAAAAATAATAAAATTAGTTTATTTAAATGTTATTATGTTTATGTAACAACCAAAATATACCTCCTTTACATCTGTTTGAACATAAAAACATCGCTTGTGTGTACATGTAGACCATCACCTCCACAAATTTCATATTTTATTTTTCATCACCTATTTAAATGGATAATTATAGGGATAAATTTAATGAATAAATATGTTATTTATGAAATAATAATGAGTATTTATAGATAAATATTTATCTACCTTCCCTCCCTCCAATTTATTCGAAAAAAAACATTACCTCTATGTACTTGTGGACTACCGCCTCCACAAACAATGTATTTCATCTTCCATCACTACCTATCATGAATGGTTATAAAAGTGAATTTAATAAATAAATATGGTATTTATAAAATTAATATGGTTTATAATGGTTATATATATATATATATTCTCTAATAAAATCAATTATTTTTATAGAATTTATTTTTTTAAAAAATTATATTTTTAATCTTTCCATGAGAATCATAAAAAAAAGTTACATGAAGTGACCTTGGAACTTCAACAATAATAAAATAGCAATATATAATTTCATTATAATTATTAATACGAGTAAAACCATCACAAAGGTGTAAGGACCAAGACATGTTAACCAAAACATGTGTGGAAAACAGTGCAGTTAACACAAGAATATTGATTTTAGCAAGGAATTATTACTAAGTTAGTAATAAGACATTATAAGTGAATGAATATAAAAAATAAAAATAAAAATTATTTATATATATACATATGTATAATTAATATAAATTTATTATACATGGAATTTAGAGTGCATTCGACCAAGAAGGAATCCAAGTTAAGAGTTTCTCATCTCAAACATCATTCTTTAAGATATGTTTTAAATTATATAAGTACTTCCATTATATGGTGTATATGACACATACTTGAAATATTATATAATTATACACTATTTATGTAAGAACCCAGATCTTCTTTTCATGTATGTTTTTATCTTTGTTGGTGTTTTTTAGAAAAAGAGGAGTTTCTAGAAATATTTGAAGTACACGCTGTGTGCTTATATGTACACACTGTGTACTCTTTTGCTTCACATAGCCATCTTCTAGGAATTTAATGGCCAAGCACACAGCCGTGTGTAGTGACCTGGAGACCGCCTTATGCGGGGGCCAGTAAGGGCAAGTACACACCATGTGATTTATTTTTTTCATTAAACGGACCGGGGTCACGTCTAATTGGAAGAAGTGTCTTATTCTTAGCCTTTTTTGACCGAGAGCATCTGTACAACACTGATCCTTCCCCGAGCCCCCGATCGAGCATTGATTCTCTATTTCGACTGTTGTCGATTGTGTTGGGAGCACCACGATAAGCTCTTTCTTCTTCTAGAATTTCATCTCTTGATTTATCCTCTTTCTCAAGTTATCCTCGGTTGAATTTTTTAGAAGTTTTTGTATATCTATGGAGTTCTAGGTAGATTCAAGGCCTGAGGTTCACATATATGAATCTCTCGATGCTGAGGTAGGTGGTTTGTGCCTTTACATAGATAGTCTTTGAGTTATATGTGCAAGAGTGCCCAATACCACGTTTGGGGTATTACATGCTACATATTTAACCTTGTTATTGCCTGTTATGACTTATATGCTTGAGTAGTGGTCAATTGAATGTGAATTGGTTTAATTTATATTCTATGGATGTCTTTCCCATGATTGTATTGTTTATGACCATTTGGTCTTTCTTAGCCTGTTAGGATGCTTTCTTTCCATTCATAGTGTTGATAGGATGGAGTGATATTATTTATCTGACATTTTTTTATGCTGTAGACTCTTTAGCCAAGTAGTTCCTGAGGTATACTTTGGCCGTTATATATTGTTATGCTTTATTGACTTACACATGGTCATGAGAACCAGGTATAGTAGACCATAGGGAGAATGGACGTTGAGGGCTTCTCTAGAGTGTCTGTTTAATGTTACGATGCAATACCATAAGGGGAATGGATGTAAGTGCTTTCTTAGAGTGTATGTAGTTCCTCAATGCGGGCCACATGGGGAATTAGACATTGAGTGCTTCCCAAAATCACTTTTTAGTTACCAGTACGATACTATAAGGGGAATTTACAATGGGTACTTCCTTAGAGAGTCTGTGAAAAAGATGAACCAAAGGGGTTTGACTGTGTGTACTTCCCAGAGGGTTGCTTGTGTTTGTTTTGGTTGGACAAGAGGGGTTAGGCTGAGAGTGATTACCAGAGGGTTCCCTACTTATTATTATCTTATTACTTAATATCTGATAATTGAATTCATTTGAAGCTGTAGGATTATTTAATTTTGAGTACCTCCTTGTTTACTGCTTCATTTGGATTATAGCATGTCATATATATTCACTGACTGCTAGGCACAAATATTTGGGTGGTTGCTTACTAGGATTTAGTCTCACACCCTATTTGGGTCATGCTTTTTGGTCTAAAAAGATTATATTTCTGTAGGTATAGATAAGGGAAAGCACCCTTCTACTTCAAGTACTTTATTACTGCAGAGCTGAGGAGCATGGGACTAAGCTGAGGCTTGAGATGATGTGGATAATTTTATCTGTTTTCTATTTTACTTTGGTTTATTATTGTATTCCAGCATTGTGACTTTTGGGATACTTTCCTAGACATATGTATCATGCATCATATATATATATATATCTGTGTGCTCCCATTGATTATTACTTCCACTGTTTACCTATTTCATGTTTTACTGCTTCTGTTATTGCTATTTGTTTTACTTCCACTGTATTACTCTGCCAATGAGGGCATATGTTTCCCACTATCACACCCAAGGACCTCTCTTCTAGTCAACAGCGTCTGATATTCAGGGAAATGTGCTTGAGTCCATGTGACCAACCGGGTACGGGGCACCTTTGGGTGGCTTCCGGAACCAGGATGTTACAGAGTGGTATCAGAGGAATTCTTTTCTTCTTGAATTACTATTTTGAGCCTATATCTAGGGATAATAATGAAATATGTACTTGGTAATAATCCATTCCCAGGAGTAGCTAACCTGTGTATAGGAAAAATCCAATTTACCTCGTTATTGCGATTTTTCCGATTTTGCAATTTTTACAGTTGATTTGATTTCAGCATTTGGAGATTTACTTGGTTTATGAAGTTATTATTGATGTTATTGAGTTTCTATTTTTGTTGCAACCCGATGAGATGAGGGTACACCATTTCATGCATCATATAGGCACTTGCTAGAGATCACATGTCATGAATTCTTGCCATGCCATTTAGGTTGCATAAGAGATTTCATGTTGT
Source organism: Viscum album (assembly GCA_963277665.1). NCBI lineage: Eukaryota > Viridiplantae > Streptophyta > Magnoliopsida > Santalales > Viscaceae > Viscum > Viscum album. The sequence continues at coordinate 1,942,624,825 of OY728159.1, forward strand.
TGTGATAGATGTTTTTCTTGATATGCATGCTGTTATGATATATTTTTTGATAGAATACCTGCTTTTGATAGGGTATTGAATAGTGTATTTTTGTTGTCTGAATGAATGCCAAACGTTGGTTATTGAGGTGCTATGGGCCCTCATGGACCAGAATTTAGTTGATCATTGCACCGTTATCCTTGTTTATGAACTGTATGAGATGATAAAGTTTGATTAGTGGGGAGTATGGTCCCTCACAGATCAGAATTTGGCACTTGAATGTTTGTTTCAGTGTTTTTCTGGGTTCTAGAGTAGTTTCTGAGGCTTACTGTCTGAAAGAACCCAGAATACATGGCGTGTAATGATTAATACACGCTATGTGTCCTTCTATTCGGGAAATAACTGTTTTTCTTGAGTACACACCGTGTACTGTATGTACACTTCGTGTAGTCTCTAACCATGTCACTGACTATGTGGGCATAGACATGGGGTTAAGAAATCTTTGGGGGAACACATTGTGTACCGATTCTACACACCGCATTGTGTAGACCTTGTGTCCAACCGTGTGACTAACAACATAGATAGATGAAAGCTTAATTTATAAATGTCATGTCATGTTTGAACATGTCGTGTAGTGTAACCCAGGTATCCGGCCGTGTAGAAAACAACATGGGTCAGTGAAACCTTTCTAGTACATTTTGTGTCTGGCACGAACACACTATGTAGAGTGAGCCGTGTAACCTACCGTGTGAGTGAAAACACGAGTTAGTGAAGTTTGTCTAGTACACACCATGTGTAGCACTAACATTCCATGTAGTCTTGTTCTAGGTGAACCGTGTGGATTAACTATGTAGAATAAATCATTCAGGGGAAGAGGATTCAAGTACACGCCGTGTGTTAGGACAACACGCCATGTGTATGGGGTGTTACATGACCTGGGTTGGTAGAATTACACACCCATGTAAGAGATTAAGGTAACACACCATGTAATCATTATAAATACCGTGTATCCATGTTTTTTAAAACGTGAATTCTTTCTTTATCTTATTCCCTTCTCATGCTTCTAAGTTTTAGAACTTGTTAATCTTGATCTGAGGTGTGCCCTTGACCTTGCAGAGTCATTCCACCGAGGCATGCTTTGGTTGTCCGCTAGTTATAGGGAAGTGATCAGACACTAGATATAGTTGATCAGGGAATACCAATAGATCTGGCAGTTGTGACAGTCTTGGAATGAAATGTTATCCCAGATACAGGTGTCGATGCACTGTTCTGAGAGGTGATTTATGAGGTTTATGCAGACCTTCTGAGGAGTACCACATCCTTCCCCTTCTATGACAGAGTTGACGTAGGTTTTCCAGCAGTAGCATCCTCCCACCATCACAGGGATATGAGGACCTCAGGCTACAGATTCATGGTTAGAATCCATGCTATCTATCTTCGAGCATCTAGAGATGCCTCCAGAGAGGAAGGTGAATCTTTCTATGTATATGCTTTGGGACTCCGTCAAGAGATGGTGGGATGTGATCTCATAGGTGGGACGCCTGCAGGTTATGGTGTGGGATGAGTTCCAGCGTTCCTTCTATGACTACTTCTACCTAAAGACCATTGAGGGACGATCAAGCTCAAGAGTTCATGAGTCTAGAACAAGTCACTCTTTCAGTTATGGAGTCTTCTTCTCGCTTCAAAGAGCTGCAACACTTCACACCTATTCTAGAAGGTGATAAGTTATTTATGGCAAGGAAGTTTGAGGTTGGTCTCAGGCATGACATCCAATCTCAGGTGAACATCTTCAGGTTGACTTCCATTACTACTATAGTCAACCAGGCGCTGATCATGGAGTGCAATATGAGGTATTCTAGAGTGGTGAGATAGGGTGGTTCGACATCCAAAGTTGTTATCCCTTCTACTGAAAGCAAGAAGCACCGTAGGGAGTTTACGGGTGGGGATCCGAGGAGGAATGACACTTTTTCTGTTAGTAAGGTGGTGTGCTACTAGTGTGGGAAGAGAGGGAATACCAGGCCACATTTCCTGAGTGACCCAGAGGAGTTCCGATCATGCAGCAAGATGGGTCATCTTCAGCACTTCTTTTAGATATTCTCACCAGCAGCTGGTGACAAGGGTTCTTCTATGACTCCTCGTTTGGGAGCCCCACCATCGGTTTCTCGCCATTCTGGGAACTAGAGTACTTCCAACCTTTCAAGATGCGGTGGAGGTTGTGGCCGTGGTAGCCAGTCACCAGGATTTCAGTGACAATAGAGTGGATCAACTCTGAGTGGTCAGGATGGGTCACAGGGCTACGATGCAGGTTAGACCTTTGCGATTCCGGGGACCCAGAAGGAGAAGGATCCCAGACCATTAACAGTATCAGGTACGATCCTAGTTGCCTCATTTTTAGCTTATGATCTTTTCGATACAGGGCTTCCCATAACTTTATATCTTTTTCTATTGTGGAGAGTCTTGGTATTTATATCATTTATTCTGTTGTTGTCTTGATATTAGACACTCCGTTGGGGACAAAAAATGGCTAGTGTACGACAGTGCAAGGAGTTATCTCTTGAGGTTGGTGGGTGTCACTTCTTATGGGACATCTATGTCTTAGAGATGACATACTATGATGTCATTCATATAATGGACTGGTTAGTTCCTTTCCAGGTAGTTGTCAATTGCTATCATCATAGGGCGAGTTTCACATCACTAGAGGGAGGATCGTTTCTTCACAAGGGCGATTGGGATGTCCAAGTGAGTAGAGTAGGACCTGAGCATCATGGATTGGGAGGAGTTACAACCCAGATTTCTAGTCTTTTTTTGGATGACCAGGGGAATTCACAGATATACTTTCCTCCATTAGTGGATAATTTCAGAATGTATTTATAGAGGAATTTTTAGGTTTGCCTCCAGAGCGAGAGGTGGACTTTTCTATTGAGATTGTGCTAGGAGAAGAACCAGTGTCCATTCCTCCGTATAGGATGGCTACACCAGTGTTGCAGGAGCTCAAGTAGTAGTTGGAGGAGTTGCAGAAAAAGGGTTTCATCTAACCTAGTACTTCTCCTTGGGGTTCGCCTGTCCTGTTTATGAAGAAGGTGGAAAGTACCCTCATACTTTTTGTGGATTATCAGAAGGTGAACCAGTTGACGGTCAAGAACTGATATTTCTTGGCGAGTGTTGATGATCTATTTAATCAACTTCAAGGATCCTGGGTGTTCTCGAATATTGACTTGAGATCCAGTTACCATTAGTTTCACGTTAGAACCTCAGATGTACCTCTTACAGCTTTTCAGAGCAGGTATGGCCTATACGAGTATGTGGTTATGCTGTTCAGTCTCACGAACACACCTGTAGTTTTCATGGCACTGATGAACTGTGTGTTCCATCCATACTTGGATTGTTTTGTGGTAGTTTTCGTGAACGATATCTTGGTGTAATCTCACACTCGACAAGACCATGATACACATCTTGAGATCATTTTGAGTACACTAAGAGATCCTTAGTTATATTCTAAGCTCTCAAAATGCAATTTTGGATGGACCAGATTCACTTCTTGGGACATGTTATCTCAGAGAAAGGAGTATCAGTAGACCTAGAGAAAGTGAAATTAGTAGTTTCCAGGGAGCATCCAAAGAATGTATTCGAGGTAAGAAGTTTTATAGGGTTGGATGGTTACTACATACATTTTATACAGGACTTTTTATGCTTATTAGATCCACTGACATGCCTGATTGAGAAGGGTGCAAAGTACTTGTGGTTAGATTCTTACGAGTCAACCTTTCAAGAGATGAAAGGGAGGTTGAATTCAGCATCGATACAAGTATTTCCAGAGCTAGGCAAGATATATACTATTTACTGTGATGCATTAGGTATCGGGATAGGATCAATGCTTATACAAGGAGATGGAGTCATTGCATATGGGTCTCGACAGTTGAGGCCACATGAGAGGAAAGACCTGACACACGATCTCAAACTACCTGCAGTTGTTCATGCTTTACACTGTTGGTGACATTATCTTTTGGGAGAGAATTTTTTGGTTTTCACTGACCACAAGAGTCTCAAGTATATCTTCACTTAGTGCGATCTGAATTTGAGACAATGAAGGTGGGTTAAGTACCTTCTATCCTTTCACTTTAATCTTGCCTACACGATTGGGAAGGGAAACAATGGGGCTAATGAGTTGAGAAGGAGGACTCAGATATAGGCAGTTCAGGAGGCCAATAGTGAGTGGAAGCTTATGGCTCTATTCTCTGAGATGCATCTGGAGGTGAATGATAGGAAGGGGAAAAATTTTGTACCTTTTGTAGCTTTTACCTTGAATGTACTTGATCGAGTGTGAACGAGGAAGATATCGTATTCTGAAGGCCCAGTCCTATGAGAGAGTTTTTCAGGAGAGGACCCTATTCCTGGATGGACAGTAGGTAAGGATGAGATCTTGCATCTTCATGGGTGCTTATGAGTGATAGCAGACATACGCAGGGAGATGATGTGAGACTTTCATTCCTTAGTTTGGGAAGTTCATTATGGCGTCACTAAGATGTATCGTGATCTACACCTTCAATATTAGTGTCCAAGTATGAAGATAGATGTTTCTAGTTTCATCATGAGGTGTTCCACCTGTCAGCAGGTGAAGGCGGAGCATCAGCGACCAATATAGATTTTGTAGAACTTACCCATTCCCGAGTGGAAGTGGAACGATGTCGTGATGGACTTCTTGTCGGGTTTACCGAGGTATCCTCGAGAGAATGATGTAGTTTGGGTTTTCATTAACAGACTCATGAAGGTTTCTCACTTCTCTCTGATCAAAGAGATCTTCATTGTTGATGAGCTGGGAAGGTTGTACATCCGAGATATTGTATGTTTACATAGAGTTCCACACTCCATAGTTTCTTACAGAGATGAACATTTTACTTCTCAGGTCTGTCAGGGATTATAGAAGGCTTTGGGTACATAGGTACTTCTAAGTACGACATACCATCCCCTGATAGATGGCCAGTCCGAGCATCCGATTCCGATGTTTGAGGACATGCATTGAGCATGCATCCTAAATTTTCGAGGGTTTTGGGAGAAGCACATACCTCTTGTGGAGTTTCCCTACAATAATAGGTTTCAATAAACTATTCAGATGGCACCTTATGAGGCTTTGTATGGTAGGCCATTCTAATCACCCTTATGTTGGCTGAAGGTAAGAGACGTAGCTATGCTGGGACCTCGTCTTGTCCAAGAGACCACATAACAGATAGAGTTGATTCGAAAGAGGATGGATATTGAAAAGTCTCAACAGAAGTCTTATGAAAATCGATGGAGATGACCTATGGAGTTCAAGGTTTGGGATCTGGTTTTCATGTGTGTCACACCGAGGTTAGGACACAGGGGGATTATGAAAGACTGTCTAATGGAAGGCCATATGGAAGAAGTGATGTAACCCAAGTTACCATTCTGAAGCTCAGTAACAAAACTTTTCTTAAGAAATACCAAGGAATCATAATTTATATGAATCAAATTCCAAGTCATTCTAGCTTGAAGAGATTCATTAAAAAGTCTAAGATTTTTGATACCAAAACCACCCCTATCCAGGGGTTTACAACAAGTGACCCATGGTATGGTGACAAGTTTTCTTTCAATCGTAGTACCAGTCCAGAATTTTTTTTTAATGCAAGTATTGATTCTTTTGAGAATACTGGAAGGCCAGTTGTAAACCATCATCGAGTAAACCATCTTGGAAAAAATTGTAGACTTAACAAGACAAACCCTTCCAGCCATAGAAAGAGATTTACCCTTCCAAGAAGATAGTTGATTGATAATTTGGTCCACAGTGTTATGGAAATAACTTGATTTTGGTCTTCCCCAAAAGATAGGAACACCCAAATAAGTGAAAGGGAAAGAGACTTCTTTGATTCCTAAGTAATCAATGATGTGACTTTTTCTGTTGGGGGAAAAGTTTTTCCCAATGAAAACAAAATATTTGTTCCAACTTATCGCTTGACCCGAAATATCTTCATAAGGTTCCAGGGCACTTTTTAGGTTTTTAATGTTCCTTTTATCGCCCTTTAAGAATAAAATTATATCATCAGCATATAAAAGATGTGTAGGAACATTTAAGTTTCTGTCATCCTGAATGGGATTGATTTTCTTTTGATTCACAAGGCTCGTAAGAAGTCTACTTAAATAATCCTCAGCAACAGAGAAAAAAATGGCTGAAAGGGGATCACCTTGCCTAACCCCATAGGTACATTTGAGAAAACCTTTAGGGTACCCATTGACCAAAAAACATATGGAAGACAAATTGAATAAGGTGCGGATCATGGAAATAAAAGAGTCATTAAACCCAATGTTTTTAAGAACCTTGAAAATAAAATTATAGTCCATAGTGTCAAAATATTTCCTGATATCTAATTTAATAGCCACACTACCTCCTCTAGTGACTTTATTCAGCATATTAGTACATTCTGAGGCAAGGAAGATACAATCTTGAATAGTTCTTCCTTTGAGAAATCCAAATTGGTTCCAAGAAACAATTTTATTGGTGATGGAGGTGAGTCTGTTAGGAAGAAGTTTTGTGACAATTTTATAGAGGGTGTTGATGAGAGAAATAGGTCAGAAAAGATGAATCTCAATAGCATTATCCACTTTAGGAATAAGAGTGAGGAATTGAGAATTTATCCCATGAGGAAGAACACCATTGGAGAAAAAAGATTAACCAGTTTACAAACATCCATATGGATGAGATCCTAGTATTGCGGAAAGAAACCATTGTTGAACCCATCCGGTCCCGATGCACTGTCAGGGTTGAGGCAGAAAACAGTGTCCCTGATTTCATGGTCCATAGGTATGCTTAAGAGATGATCATTGTCCTCAGTAGTGACTATATTAGGAATAATGTCAAGAAGGAGATCCTTATTAACCTCCAGACCATTAAAAAAATTGTGGAAGTAACCAACAACATGATTTGCAATGGCATCCTCAGTGTCAAGAAGAGTGTCATATACTTTAATAAAGGCAAGGGGCCTACAAATTTTCCTGATTCTTTGAAGAGAATTATAGAATTTAGTATTTCTATTTCCAGATGATAGCCATTTAGTTTTAAATATTTTCTTTTGCATTTTATCTTTGAGATTTATAAGAGAGTTAAGCTTCAAAGAAATAGTAATTTCAACTTGGGGGTCAAGAGAAAAATCAGAGCAAGTATTGGAGCTTTGAATACGAATGAGGTCATTCTCCAAAGAGGAGATATCGATGTTAAGCTACTCTGTTTTAGAGAATCACCAACCCTTGATTTCTTGTTTCAGAAGTTTTAATTTAGCAATGCAATAAAAAGATTCACTTTGTTTCCGCATGCTATCCCAGAAATCTTTAATCATGTTGGAGCATTCTGGGACCGCAACCCAAGCATTGTTAAATTTAAAATGGAGGGGAGATTTTGAGCCCTTAGAGATGAAGCTAACAAGAATGGGGTGATGATCAGAGTTGATCTTGGGTAAGGTAATGCTAGATATTTATTACCATTTATCAAGGGTGGCAATATTAGTGAAAGATCTGTCAAGTTTTCTAGATATAATCCTATTGAGGGACTATCTATACCAGGTGTATTTTGCACCAGTAAGACTAATTTCATTAAGGTCACAGTCCTCAACGGAAGCTTGAAATTCTCTAGTTGAGATGAGAGAATGTGACAGACTAATCTTTTCACTTGGGAGAAGAATAGTATTGAAGTCACCGATCACCAGCCAGGGATCTTGAACAGAGGTAGAGAGGGAAAGGAGGTCAATCTAGAGGGACCTTCGATCTTGATATCTATTTTTTGCATATATCATAGCGCAGACAGTAAAAACACCAACATAGAAAAAAGAACAAGTAAACATATGTTCAGAAGATTTAACAACATTAACAGACTGCAAAGATGAGTGATAAAAAACACAGAGAGTTTCAGTAGAGGTGCCCTCCTTGTAAGAACCGAGGATGTTATAACCAAAAGAGCACAAGTGTAAATATTTCGAAGAAAAGTTAATTTTAGGCTCAGCAATGCCAAATAAATGCAGTTTGTGAGTCAAAATAAATCTCTGAAGCACAGTAAAAGTATTAGAGATAGATAAACCCTGACAATTCCAAAACATACAATTCATTTAAACCCGCGTTTGGAGCTAGGGCTCCCTTTTTTTGTTCCACCCAAGCCCTTATTCCTTGCTGAACTTATAGGTGCATTAGAAGATAATGGGCTGGATTGCCTTCCCTTCTTGTTCTTAGAATAGGAAACAGAGATCTTAGAATCAATTTTAATATCAACACCTCGATTTTTATCCAAAGAGATTGAAGCCACAAGTAGAGTTGCTGGGAAATCTTTTGGAGGCAAGTCGGGATCGAGAGAATCAGAGATACATGAGGAGGTAGTCATAGTGGCTTTAGATCCCACTGCCACTATCTGATCACTGGAGTTTTCCACATTGTGGGTGTAAGGCATTTCAATGGCCATACGCACCTGGTCTGAAGTGTCAATGATGATTTTGTTGGAATTAAGGTCCAAATTCAAATCCATATTGGTCTCCTTTGAGAGAGATACAGGCTGATTGAGTTGTTCATTATGACCATTTAGATGGTCAATATCCTTGGTAGTGGGATGTGAACCCACTGCATTCATAAGTTTCTTGTCAGCATAGAAAATGGAGGAGGAAGAGGTACCTGCAACCGCACCCTTTATCAGCATACCTGCAACCTCATGTACCTCAACCTGAGTCACGGCCTGAAGGCCATCACCCAAAGAGTCATGTTGGAAATCCACCCATGGATGTTCAAGAATACTTCTCACCATTAGTTCAATTTACTCCCTTAGGATGTGATCAACATTTTCAGCCTTAGGAGGGTCCACATGAGTCTCAGCCTGAAGACCCTCACCCGAGTCATGATGACAATCCTCCTTCGGAATTTTCTCACCTGAAACAACCCCATTAGAATTGAGGCACTGTACATTTGGGTCCACCAAAACAGAGAGTTCCTAGCCACTGGTCAAGACCTGAGACACTGCCTGCTGGTTATCGCCCAACAAGCAGCGGCTTGAGTCAGTTTCATCAGATGAATTCACAAGTTGCACGGGGATGTCCCACACCGTAGTCTCATTCTCTGCCATAATCACACCATCAACATCCTTAGTCCCATCCTCCTTGAACAGATCCAACCATTTTACACCGGAGGTCTCCCCTACATGAGTTAATTTCTTAACCCATCTATCAGACTTTTTCAGGTTATTTTCTGGTAGCCCAGAAGCAACGGGTTGATCATTCCTCTTCCGTCTTACCTGAGTCCACCCGTCCTCCTTCAGTTTCTCATCCCGTGACCTCTCCTGGTTCTTCATCACATGATAGTTCATTAGGGAATGACCAATAATATTACACATATCACATAAGGGAGGTCGACGTTCGTATTCCAAATGAATATTGTCTTTGTATTCATTTGTGTTGAAGGCGATTGAATCCGGAAGCTTGTTCCCAAGATCAACTTCCACCATTACCCTCGCGTACAAGCTGAGTTTCGCGTTGATCGTCTGATGATCTATCTTCAGCGGAGTTCCGATGAAATAGGAAATGTCATTTAGAATTTTGGGATTCCAAAAGAAGAAGTTCAAACCATGGAGTCGCACCCAGATCTGAGCCGTTGTATTTCGGTGGGTGTGAGGATTGAAAGAGAAATCCCATTCCGAAAGACGAAGCAACCCTGGTTTAAATTGAATGTTGCTAATAGTCCCTTGAGTGGGTGTCATGAGACAAAAATGAATATGGGTTATTTTTTGTATGTTTTCCTATATATTTATGATTTCATGTCCATGATTATTAAGTGATGGATGGGGCCTGGAATTATATAACCTCAGTAGGTCCCTAGGTGTAATGACCCAAACCCTTTGGACCTGATCTTTATAATTTCATCTAATTTGGAGTCTTTTTATAGGTGAGAGTTGAGTCTTGTATATTTTGACGGACACCATGCTATATAAGTGGGCATGATTTTCGTGTTTTTTGAATCTTGTGTCTAGTTTTGATTTTTTATATACGGGAAAGATGAATTTTTATAGGCCACATAAAGATTATCCTATTTTCCATTAACTACATAAATTTTATCTCGATCCCACATAAAGATAATGATATATTTCCCTATATATATAATGGTAACTCAAATAACATATAATGGTAATACATGATCTCATTTACTATATAAGGGTAGTTGAATATCATGAAAGCGTAACTTGTGTCTTGTGTTAGAGTACATGTGGAATTCCTTGGTTCATGTCAGGTTACATCATTTTTATTGATATTTACATAAGGATATTATATCATATATGTAATATTAAATAATAGTTTTTTATGATGTTTTATAGTATTTCATAGTAGCGTAAGGGTTGGGTGCTTGGGTTTGGGGTGGACCATGAGCAGTGAAAAAAATTATTTGGCCATTTTGGAAGGATTTTTTTAATAAAGAGGTATCCTACACAAAATAAGAATGATGAGATGATTTGGTGTAGTAATTTTTATAGGAGTGGTGGTGAGTATAGGTGGAAGTTGAATATATTACAATTTTCAAATAAGGTAGGAGGAAATGGAATGGTAGAGATTGCGTTGCCATAGTTCTTGGCATGGTAGTCTGAAATGGCTAGGTTCTTTTCCTTATATTATAGTGTTTAGATGAAATGGCTACTAGGTGTCTAAAATTCCTTTCAAAATTCCATAAGTAAGGGAATGGTTATGATAAAAAAGATTTAAAATGGTTTTAAATATGCATGAAATTTAAGGGGATATGTTGATTCAAAAACTTTGTTTCTAGATCTCCCCTTTGATCAGAGGTTGAACAGGCATAGTGGAATCCACTACATCTTGGAGGAGGATTCTCAAGTTTTTATATAAATAGGGTGTTGATACTTCCTTGGTTAGGTTTTATATTCATTATCCAAAAACTTGGTTAACTCCAAGTCTTCTCTCCATAATCCTTCCACCCCTTTGGATAGTTTAAACAACTTGGTTTGTTAGAATCAATCTCTCTTGGATCAAGGAATTATATTATACTCTTCTCCTCCCATTCCTTGTTATATTATTTCTAGGGGTCACTTTAGATAGTTAAAATATTTTGGGGTTTAAAATAAAGATGGTGTTGATATTTATTTTCTGTGTTTTGGTTTTGATGAGTTTCCATTCAGTTTTGGCGGTGTTTAACTCCTTGATAATTCCCTGGTGAGTAATTTTTCCTTGAATTCAAAAATCATGGTAGAGGATTCAATACCAGAATGTTTTATTTTATTTAAATATAGAGGTTAATTTTTTTCATTTCCACTGATTAATTCGTAAGAATCAACCTAAAGAAGATAAAATAAGGTAGAAGATAAGAAAAAGGAACGGAAAGGGGTGTGCATGTATCTTATCTATATTTATATGTTATTTTATGTGATACTTATATTATTATTTAACCCATAATAAAATAGAAATAGGAACTAAAATGGAAACATAAGACTAAAATGTGATGAAAAATCTATGTAATTAATATGAAATATGAATTTGTAATTTCTATAATATTTTTCCCTATTGAATTGAAAAAGATATTAGATGTTTTTTTATTGATTTAAGCCTAAATTTATTTTTGTGAATTGATACCATTGAACTCTTTTTATTATTTTGTGTTTAGATATTGAAATACTATAAAAAAATTAATATTTTAATCCAATAATTAAATGGGTTGTTTTAATAATATAGATGTGAAATATTTTTTATGTAGTCCCATAATAATATATTCTTTGAAATATGATTGTTGCTGGTTGTTGTGTTTTAGTGCTGTAACCACTTCACATGATTGTTTCTTATTGCTGTATATTAATGGATATAAGTGTGAGTGAATACTAGAGTGTTTAGTTAATAAATATTACAATTAAATGGAACATTAGATCAAATATTAGTTGGAAATTGGTAAATCTAAAATTGGTTTAATTAATGAATAATAATGGAATTTTGGCTGGTTATTATGGCTATTTTTGTGTGGTTATTGGATTTTTTTGTTATAAAAGAAGTGATTATTGTGGATGGGTAATGGTTCTCAAATATAAGAATAGATTAATTGTTTTATGAATGTTTGTGTACACCCTTTGAATGGGATATGTGTGTGAATATTTATTCATGTATTTTTATTTTTATTTCTAAACAGAACTCATATGAGTTGAGTAATTTGTACTGATACTAAATTTTTTGGTTCATGATATTTCCCCCAATATCCAGGCTAGTAAGGGAAGAATAATGACTATCCTCTCTCCACCACTCTTCCTTTGGAAGTAGATCATATAAGGTGTGGGAGTGGCATGTGGTATACATGTTGATAAAATTATTGGATGTGATGACCTATGATGATGGAATAGTTGGGGGAGATTCCTGGTGGTGATATTATATAGTGGGGGTCATGCATGGTAAGAGGTGGGAATGAGGTTGATGTTCTTCAAATTTATGATATCTAACATTATGGTCAAAGTTATGTGGATATTCACTGATTCTAACACAATATTTTTTACCTCAGTGTTGGTTAGGGTAGTTAGGGTTGTGATCCGAACCACATAATATATATAAGGGATAAAATCATAGGACGTTTTAAGTTGGGGTGTGTGAGATGAACACCTATTATGAATTGGTTATAGGGAAACTATGATTATATTTTTCTTGATATCACATTCTTACATTGTATGTGATATTTGAAAATTAAGATTTGAGGAGGCTGGGTATGGGTAGTTAAACTGATAGGTTCATGTTGGTTACACTCTTTACTCAATAGAGCATTATTATGATTTTTTCACATTTTCATGAGTGGTAATGTGGAAGATACTATTTATTATACATTTTATACCCACCATATGTATATGTAAACATAATTTAAAGTAATTTAGAGGGATATAGTGTATGATATGGACTTTACTAGCTTGGAGAGAAGTGTTTTTGTTGGTTCTACTACCTATGGTTCTTTTTTACTTTTTGGAGACCTTTCATATTTATTACATCATTAATTATGGGATTTTAATGTATGAATCTTCGTATTTTTTATATGATGAGGTATTTATTGATGGTTTTCATATGTCCTCGTGTCCTTAATTTTATATATTGAGGTAAATTCATCCCATTTTTCATTTTATATCCTCAATGCTAGTCGCTAACCAAGGTCCTATTGGAGGTGGGATTTAGGGGCCACTCCTTCTCTTCATTTCTAGTCTAGGAGGGTTACTAGTTGGGGGGGAGGTCATGATAGATTGGTATCATAGAGAATGATTGAGTGATATGATATAGAATGGATTTAGGAACTACAAAAATCTCATAGATTGGTAGGAAAACAATACTAGTTGATCTTGGTGTATGACTTGGGACAATGAGACTCGCCAATACATGGGATTTTATCCCCCCTAGAGATCCAATTTAAGGACTTTGTGTCTACAAAATGACTGAGTAAAATGGAATTTCTTATAGGGTAGAGTAATTATAGAGGTACATGAATAAATATTTTTTTTGTTATTGTTATTGAATGAGGTGACATGATAATTAGATGAACCTAATTAAATGAATTTTAATTAATTCCATGCCACCAAGAATATGGATTTATCATGTATTAGTAACATATGTTATGGATTCAAGCATATTAAGAGGGAAAAAAACGTCCCCATATCTATGATTTATTTTCATGATGCATTTTTAATTTGTGTTGTTGATTTAGGGCGTCCCAAATCAGTTGAAATCATGATGCAATTGATTGGTTCCCCTAATTTGTATGTCTTCCACAACTCTGTTTATATTGATGTAGGTTATTGTATTTTTTGAGGAATATAATGTGGTATTGACATAAAAGTATAATAATTAACTAACTTAAACTAAAGTAAATAGAAAATGGAAACATTGAGTTTTGAGTGGCTATTTTGGTATGTTTAAGGAAATTATTTTATTTTAATAACCTAGAAGATCATTAATCAAGATAAAATTAATTATTATTATTTTTACTTCATATCCTATAAATCATTTCATGTGTTAATATAGATGTTTCATGTTTTGATTCTACTCATATTTAAATTAACATAATAGATTTTATGATAGGGTTGCACTAGTTAAACAAAAATAATGTGATAAAAGAATTCAACCTTCCCTAGAAATTTAAGTTATTATAGATGGAATGTCTTCCTTGAATATAGTAATGAATTAAAAACCCAAACATATTATTTATAAATATTAGATGGCTAGTATATTAACTAATCAAGTTTATCTAAATTAGTAATGGTATGTTTTTGAGAATATTATTTAAAATTGACATGTTAATTTTTTTTAAATTTATTTCATGTTGTGTTGTGGTATTAATGATCAAATAAGTGTTATTGTTTAAATTATTTTGTTTTTGGTGTGATTATTGAAATTTTATTTTCTTAAAAATGTGTAAGGTTTTATTTCAAACAATATTGAAATAATTTTAGAATTTTTTTTCCAAAATGTGCTAAGAGGGATTTTATGAAAATGAGTTAGAATGTTTTAATTTTTTTATCACAACCATATTTTAATGGAGTATTTTAAAGTTTACATTTAAAATAGTTTTAAAAAATGTGGTTTGTATTAAGGGTTCTTTCAAGAATTTTTAATGTGATAGAATTTATAGAAATAATTATGGTTTTTTGAAGGGTGATTTGGTTTAGTGGTTTAGGGTATAAAGTTGAATGAGGTTTATATAGTGTGTCTGAATTCTCCTTGACATGATTATGTGATTTGGTTTCTTGAACCAAACTTATTGATTTTAATGCTTGGGTGAATAAATAATGATAAAGTGATACTGGGATGTTTTCCTTTGGAAGAAAAAGGGGGATCCCCGGGATTAGGTTTTGATCGAGTTATAATAGTTGAGAGTTAGGAAGTTATATGATAGGGTGTCTAATCTTTCCATAAAGGAGTGGTTATATGTGATTGAATTTTGCTTCAAATTATTGATGAATCCAGTCTAATTTTAGGGTTCCTTAGTAGTGGGTTCACTATGAGTGGTGGAAGAATCATGGTGGAAGATAAATCATGGTAAAATAGAGAGAGTAACTTGGGATGATTTACTTATATAGGTCAATGAGGAGTTCATTATCAAGGTGATTAGGAATAAATGAAGGTAAGATCTCTTAAAGATTAAACAAGGGGAGTCCAGTGTGTGTGATCTTATGATTTACTTCTTCTATTTGACTTCTAAGTTCCCAATCCTCTAATTAGGAAAAGACATGAACATGTGACACTTTGAGTCATCCTTGAGGCTAGAGATATGATATAGGGAGAAGATATTATAGTTAAATTATTGGGTGGAAGTTAGGGGCCATTCTGAAGTGATTAATAGGGGTTTACTCAAATATACTAAGAAGGGTTTGGGTAGTGCTTCAATTTATTGGGCTTAGAGTAAGTAGATGGAGGAAGTGAGGTGGTCTCTTAAGGTTTGAATATATTTAATCATTCTACAATGAGTAAACCAATCTATTTTATTTATATTAGTGTTGGAAAATCATACTTTTAATGCCCCATGATCTATAATGTCTCTGTATTTAGGTAATATACAATTATATTTTCATGGGTTGTTAGTAAGAGGGTTGGTTTTTTTGGTCACCTTTTCAAATGATGATTGTTTTGTTTGAGAGTCTATATGTATTTTTTTTAAATAATGACCTTACATTATTTTTAAATAAATCTATATTTTAAATGACCTCTGAAAATTCAGTTTAAATGTTTCTACTTATCCTCTTTAAAACTTTTTTCATTAAATGATTCTGAAAACATGAAATTTTCCAGTTTAGTGAGTGTATTTATCATGTTTTCAGAAATGAACTGATTTCAAAATATGATTTAAAAAACATGTATTGATTTTAGAAAAGGGACAAGTTGTTGGAATGAGGGTGATGTTTTTGTGATGAGAAATAGTCATGGGTTTCATTCACTGTCATCTTTTTTTAGGTTGATTCCTCCTTAATGAAGGCTTAGTTTGAGATGTATCTCACTAAGTCACTAGGTTATAAAACTTTCTACTAGAATTGGGCTAGTATTGAAACTGGATTCTTGATTAAAGGGTGGTTAGTGAATTGTGGACACTTTTTCTTGAGCATATTAATCCTTAGTGTTGGTAGGTGTCCACATGAGTGGTCCAATCCTCCTTATTATTGGGGGTCAGTTCTTCAATTAGTTATAATTCTATTAGGGAGGTCCCTACCTTAGAAGTTTTATTTTAGGATCTTCCTTCCTTTAATCAAGTGATTAATGGGATAACTGATACATTATTTTTATGTTTGAGCTTGTAAATACTTATATTTAGTTTGAGTTTAAGTAATGGAGTTGTCTCTATTTGAGAGGTATCTCTTGTGGAGTGTTGGGTGGATATTGTTGTCACATGTTATAAATGCACCGATATTCTTAGTTGGTTATTTTTTATAGTTATAATGACATATTTAAGAAGTGTCTCATGGGGTTGTTTTTGAGACCTTACCTCCTCAATTTTTTATTCTTGAGTATGAAAATAGTTTGAGAGGTATCTGGTGTACCATATCGGACACCTTCAACCGATTCCTATGTGTTTCTAGGAGTTTTGGAGAATTTTCACTGGTGAGACTTGTGTCCTGGATATCTTTAAGGATAATGGTCATGGTAATGTTCGTGGTGTTGGAATTGTTTTAAAGCTTGTGTTAGGTTTTGATATTCTGTATAAGGAAATCCTGAATTTCATAATCTGTATAAAGGTCAACTATTTTTCCATTCACTATATAATGGTCAGACTGATCCCATGTAAAGTTCATACTAAATTTCCTTATATATAAAGGTAGATCATATCTGAAGGAATGGTGATCCATGATTTTATTTTCTATTTAAGGGTACATGAATATCATGTAAGGGTAATATGAGTCTCATTTTTGGGTAAATGTATAATTCTATGGATCTTGTTGAGGTAATTCAACTTCATTTAACTTTATTTAATGTTAATCATCCATATACACAAAGTTCAAGTATTTTTTTTATAATGCATAAAGGTAGTTACTAGCTACTTAAGGGTTTTCCTCTAGGTTATGGGGTGTTCCATAGGTAGTGGAATGACATGGTTAGCCATTTTAGAAGAAAAATTTCATGGAGAGGGCACCTATGTGAAGTAAGAGTGTTAAAATAAATTTTTGTATTCATTTTGATGGGTGTGGTGGTGTGTCATAGATAAAGTCAAATATATGTTGAATTTCACATAAAGTAGGAAATAATGAGTTGGATCTTATGTCACCAAAATAATTAGCTTTGTATGCCAAAACACCAATGGAATTTTCTCTATATCATGGTAGTTGGATGTAGTGGATTTTGGGTATCTAAAACATCTTTCACCACATCATCGGGCAGAGAATGGTTCCATTCAAAGGTATTTAAAACAGTTTTAAATATATTGACATTTTTGGGATAGGTTGATTCAAACAACGAGTTTCCAGATATCCCATTTTATTAGAGGTACCATGGATGTAGTGAAATCCAATATGATATAGAGTAGGATTCCCAAATTTATCTATAAATAAGTGATCAGTAATTCCTTATTTCTATTTTCAATCCCATCTCCCAAACCTTGTTCAACTTTAAGGATTCTATGTATCATTTAGCTTCCCCTTTGAAGTGTTTAAATGAATTGGTCCATTGGCATCAAGCTCTCTTGGATTGATGTATTATCCTCTACTCTTATCCTTATGATCCTTGTTCTTTTATTTTGGGAATATATTTCTAGAGAGTTACTCTATTTTGGGATTCAAAATAAAGAAAGTGTTGATGGTACTTTTCTTATCATAGGTTCTGGTGTGTATCCCTTCAACTTAAGTAGTGTTTGACTCCTCGATTATTCCTTGGTGAGTGATTTTTTCCTTGAATATCTAAATTGAGGTATGAGCTTTAAGAACTAGTCATTATATTTTGTGTAAATTGTGATAATAAAAAGATTTTGATTTCCATTGGTAAATTTCCCTGAGTCAACTTGAAGAAGGTTAAATAAACTAGAAAATGAGGAAAAATAAAGGGAAGTTGTGGCATGTATCTTATCTATATTTCTGTATTATTTTATATGCAACTTATATTATTATTTTACATAGAATAAAATATCAAGAATAACTAGAATAAAAATATGATAGTAAAAAGTGATGAAAAATACATGTAATTGATATTTCATTTGAATTTTGTATTTCTATGATACATGACCTTATTAAATTGAAGAATCTATTGCATTTCTATATATTAATATGAGATTTTCTTTATTTTTTTTCAATTGGTAGTCATTGAAATAATTTCTTGTTATTGTGTTTAGATTATGAAATCCCCCCACATAATGAATTAATAATTTAATTAAGTAATTAAATGGGTTGTTTTAAAAATGTGGATATGATAGATTTTTTATGATGGCCATTAATATTATAATCTTGGAAATATCATTGTTTCTTGTTACTATGTTTGAGAATTGTAACAATATAAAATTATTAAATGATAATTAAATATAGTAATTAAATCTATTATTGAATAATTGTTAATTTAATTATGATGATGTTAGACCATGTATTATTTTCCAAAAAATATGTTTGTGGCTATTTTTAGTCTGGTTATGGTTGGATATTATAGTGGCAGTGATGCTTGGTGGCATGGGATGGAAAAGAATTTTTAATGATGAAATGGGGTTATGTCTATAATAATATATTTTTGGATGTTAAATAAACCCGATAAAGTGGCATGGATGAAAATAAATGGATGTAATATGTAATTGAAATATAAAGGTCTGAAATGAATAAATAATGTAAATAATTTTAGATGATGGCTAGATTGGTTTGTCATTAATTATAGAAATTCAATGGAATGATGAACCTATTATTTATCTATGAATAGTAAATATGAAATTGGTGAAATGGATGAATAAAATTGTAATTGCAATTGGTTATTCTGGCTAGTGTGGTTATTGGATGGTTTGTGTTATAGATTCATCAATGTTTATGGATAGGTAATGGTGATTAAATGGTAGAAAATATATGTTTTTAAGGAAATTTGTGTCTACTCCTTTGTTGGGATATCTATGCTACTATCTATTCATGTATTTTTCTTATGAATTCTTAATGTACCCTAACTGAGTCAAGTACATCAAACTGGAACCAAATTTATTAGTTGTTGGTATTTTTACCAACATTCAGATTGGAAAGGACAGATGGATGACTCCCCCCTCTCTCCTCCCTTCCTTTTGTAGTAGGTCATGCAACGTATGTGAGTGGTGTGTGGTATATTTGATGATGACACAATTGGTGGAAATTCTTGATTATGATGACATAGTTAGGGGGGGTGCCTGGTGGTGATGTTATATAGTGGGGGTCATGTTAGGAGGATGTGATGAGGTTGATGTCCTTCATATTCACAATACCTTAATATTATAGTCAGAGTTATATGGATATTCATTGATTCCCAAATAATATATTAGGCTTCATCATAAGTTGGTATATGTAGGGAAATAGTCTAACCCACATTAGATATAGAAGGGATGAAAGATTACGACATTTGATGTTGGAGAGTGAGAGTGAAAAATAAGTGGAGAAGTGGTTATAGGGTGACTTTGATTATATTACTATGATATTACATTCTTAAATTGTATGTTATATTTGGTGAAATATTCTTGATGATGAATGATATAGGAATTTGAACTAAGAGGTTCATTTAGGTTTTAATATTTACTTACTAGAGCATTAGTACACTTATCTCCAAATTTCACAAGAGGTATTTAGGAGGATCCAATTGAGTATACATGTTATTATAAACCTACATAGATATAAAATTCTTTTTAGGTAATAAATAGGTATTTGGTGATCGAGATAGATTATTATAGATGAGAGTGGATAGTTTATATCAGTTATGCTTCCTATGAGTATTTTATACTTTCTTTTTAGAGACCTTTCATGTTTTTCACATCATGAATTATGAGATTTTATTGTATGAATATTGGTTATTTTTATATGATGAGGTGTTTATAAGTGGTTTTTATCTTATATATTTTCCAAAAATTTTTATATTTTGGGAAATGCTTCCCATTTTGTGTCTTATATCCTCAGTGCTAGTGGCTAACCCATGGACTATTTGAAAAGGGATTCAAAGGTCACTTATTCTATTTATTATTGGCCCAGGATGGGTACCAGTGGAGGGGGGGTCATGAAAATGAGATAAAATAGAATGAGTATATCATAGTGTATGATTGAATATAGAATGATAAAGTATTGGAATTATTCCTTGATTATATGTAATATTTCTCAGCATAATTCCTTGATGGTATGTAAAATGTCTTGGAATGAGGCATCGACAATAATATTAATGTTATACATTATTAATTTCATAACTATAAAGTCAATTATTAATGTTAGATTGATTATTTATATTGTTATAATATCCATGTATATATTTTTTGCTCAAGAAATTTATTATATGACATATTTATTGGTTATTTACTTTAAAACATTACTCAAGTTTGTTTCTCTATGATAAATTTCACTGAATGATACTCTTACTTAGCGGTTGAGATTACCAACATTATTTTTCCAATTTTCTAGGTTATTATTATGATTAATAAATTATATATATATATATGGGTATCGTGTGTGGATAATTTTTTTAGATATTATGAATTCTTACTATGGAATATGAAAATATGTGTATAAAATGAAAAATTTCCATTGGATGTAAAAGACATAGATTTTGTTAAGTAAATGGTTTTTTAATTATATAAATATTTAAAACCAAAAAGGTCATGGGTATGTAAGTGACTCAAAAATATTTTTTTATATTGTCATTATATATGGTAAAAATTTGGCCTCTAGAGTTAGTATCAAAGTAGTTATATAAAGGTTATTTTTTTAACACCAGATTTGGGAGTACGAATCTTGAGTATCTTAGTTGATATTAGAGGAGGGTTTAGATATCATTATATATTAGGAGGTTATCATATGAGTAAAATTTAAGAGTTATGGACACCATTATGGGTTAATAAGTTTAAGGTTGATCCAAAGATGAAAGGTGTATATACCCTTTTGTGGTTATATGTGATTATATTTTCAGATGGTTGATGATATTTTAAGGGATGATTATTTGGTTTTAGAAATAATTCATTATTGATGTATATATTACTATTTTATTTGGTATGTGATTTGATGTTTAAGTAGATATAATCAATTGGGATAATGGGATGATTGATTTTTGAAATATAAGTTGAGTTGTAGAGATAACCTTGAGGATTGGAGAGTAATTTGATGTCAAGGTGATTCAGGTTGTTTTTGGATTGATTAATTTATAAGAACATTATTTCCTTTTTTTGATTTTATACTATAATAAGGAATATTTTTAATGATTATTTAGGTTTAGTAAATTATTAGGTAAATGTGAAGTTGATCATGGAAGAATATGTGAGAAAATATTTTTTCTTTTTAGGTTTTGAATTTAGTCAAGTATATTTTTGAAGAGTTTTAGGATTTATTTATTTATAAAATCATTTAAGTTGAACTTTGGGTGTTATTTTTTATTTTCTAAAGATTAATTTTTCACATATTCACATGATGGTTTATTCATATATATCATTATATTAACTTAAGTTAACCATTTTTGTTTTAGTAAATGGATAATGAAAATTGTAATAGTATTTTATTATTCAATGGATCATATGATCCATTAATATTTTATTTTTATACTCAATTTTGGAAAAATTAGTAATGTTTATTTATCATTTATAACTTGAGATGAAGAATAGGTGGGGAAATGATAAAAACACCATTTAAGGATGAAATTACACTTATAGGATGGAAACAAATAAAGTATATTTTCTCATATTCTCTATATTTATGATAAAAGAATTCCTAAAACTAAACTAATAGGAAAATAAATCTCTCAATTCTTATGTGTAAAATACCACTCATCTATCAAGGTATAATTTTGGAAACTCATTTATATGTATGAGTCTTATAATGGTACAAACATGGGTTTATAAATATTAAATTAAGAAATATGAGGTTTCCTAGTAGTAACATAGAAAATAATTATCATGAAAAAAATTTATATATTAGATTATATATATGTCGAGGTACATTAATTTTTGGATGAACAAATTAAAATTATAAGGACATAATTTATTTAATGGAGGAGAATGTAAAACCTTGAGTTTTTTTGTATGCATTCTCATTTAAATAAAATCTATATGTATGATAGCCTATGATATATGAAACATTGAACTAAAGTGAATGATTATTTATTAAAATAAAATGTAAAATACACTAAAATATATTTAAGTGAAACATAATTTATAAAATAAATTATTTTTTAAAATAAAAAGTGTTCTATTTTACTTAGGAAATTAAAATTAATTTTAGAGAAATTATTTTGAGGAATTACATATTTTTGATAAATTTAATACTTTTAGAAAATTATATTAATAAATATATTTATTAAATTCTAATAATGGTCTTTAAAATAAATTAGTATCATCAAATAAATAATTAACTACAAAAATTTTAATTTAATTATTCATGGGTGGACAAAAATGTTTTGTTTAATTATTTTTATTTTATATTATGTGTTTTAGATAAATTTATAAAAATTATAAATTAATTTTGATAAACTGAACTTCAGTTTTTGATTTATCATGTCAAAACTAGATTAGGGTAAAATTTTGGTATTTTTATTAAATGGTTGATTTTTGGTGAATAGTGAAAAATACCTTTTTTACAAATAACATAACTTTTATGACATCATAATGAAATAAGAATGACTTAAAAATATGTGAAACCTTTTTCATGAAGAAATGTTGATTTAAGGAGTGAAACACTGCATTTAAAAATAATATGTTAAATTTATAATATGTCCATGACTTTTTAGAACCTAAGTTATATTTTATTATAATATGAAACTATTTTAGTCTTTTTAATTTAATAAAGTATTACAAAAGTTACATTTGGTTTTTATTCTCTTTTAAAGTCACATAAATATCATTTTGTTAACTATAATCCAATCAATATCTTGGTAATCAATTATATACATGATTTTGGTGTAAATATATTTTTATACTTAAAAGTCATTTTTCTACAAACTACTTTCCAATGAGTTTTGCATTCTTATATTAAAATTAATTTTTATTACCTTTATAAATTTGATGTGAGCTGATATTTTCAAAATTTATAACCATTTATCATTTAATTTAACCACATTATTAATTAAAAACCCATTAAGATCAGTGATTTGTGTTATTTTTGAGAAATCTAGACTTAATTTGTATAATTTATTAAAATAAAAAATTTTAATTGATTTATAAATTTCCATGATTTAAATAATAATCCACACATAATGTAATTTTTTTGAAATTTAATTTTATTCAATTTTTTAATTAACATTGTCTTGCAATATTTTAATGAATGATGAATCTTTGGGGTACAATTTCAATTTGTGATGAGTTGAATATATAACTAATTATGACTGGGAAGTATGATTTAAATTTATAAAGAAAAGGGGGAAAATTAATTTTCAAATTAATTATTTTTAAATTCATTGATTAATTTAATTTTTTTTGTGAGAAAACATACGCTAAAAAATTATTTCCCCATTTTTCAGGATGAAACATTTTTAATGAAAATAATTCTCTTACCATGAAGAGGATCTACCTACTAGAATTGGCCTACTTTCATGAGAAGAACACCCTTCCTACTGTAGGTTTATTACATGAGAAGAACCTTTATACTACCATTAAACCTAGTTCTATCAAGATAAATTAATACCTTCATGAGAAGAAATCCCTTTAGCACTACCCCTTGATTTCTTGACTGTAGCTATTATGCCCTAATTTCGTGAGTAAGGAACCCATTACCGCCATGCCCTATATTCTACCATCCTTAGTACCACCCTCCACCTCTAACCATGGCGTCACCCACATATTATACAGTGATAAAACATACTTATATTCCCTCTCTCTAATACTATGATCTCTCCCTCAATAGACCACACAACCAAACTTGTTAACATACCGTGGCTTTATCTCTTACTTTTCCCATGCACTTACCACTTAGACGGTTGGCCACATAAATTAGATCCCTCAATAACCTCAATTGAATATTCCATCTACATCAATAAATTCATAAAAAAATAAATCACACAACATGTATTTATCCAAAAAAATACATCAAATCTACCTTATATAATGAGACCTTTCTAAAGATGAAACAGATGTTGGGAAGATGAGAACTAAGTTTCAATATCAAATGAGTTAGAATCAGCTTATTTATTAAAATTATGAAGTTGATAGGAGTAAAATTTGAATCAATCCTAACCATGAACCTGTTAAATAATATGATTTTATCATATAATCTCATATAAATCCTGATTTTGATAGAAACTAGAAGGAAGATAACCCTGATCTCAGATTTAAAGATAGAGAAAGCCTTTATCCTTTTGTGAGGATGAAAAAAATGATGAATCTAGTCAAAGAATTTGTTGCTACTACCATGTGATCACTATACATGGATAAATATTTAGGGGAATCTAATTTCTCAAATGATTTAGTCATAGTGACAAAGATTAATAAGTATAAAGAGTTGGATAAATTTCTCAAATCAAACTACAACCAATTGACCAGGGCATTAATTGCATCAGTTCTGGACCAAATTCATTTAATCAGCCCCAATATTTCAAATACCACATGAAGAATCAGATCTTTACAACTATATAATATTGGTCATACAAACTAGTGTGAAATCCCATTACTTTACCCACTCAATCCCAAAAATCCAAAGCCCAACACAAACATAATCTTCCTCCCGTGAGAATAATTCAACATACACTATGGTATGAAACCCTGAAAGATTACCGAATAGATTGTTCTCTAAATTACATGGATCTAGATAACAGGGGATTATTATAAAGTTATGGAAGATTATAGATGACCGAAAAATACATCAAAAACTTTAGCCATGAAACATTTCAATCATCTAAAGATAAGAATTTATTTGAGCCCAACATTGGAATTAAATATTATTTTGGAAGCTCTAAAATAGTTAGAGAATGTAAAAGAATATTGTTTTTATTCCATTGTAGGAATATAGGATTGAGTATCTCTATAACTGGGGAACTATTCATTAGATATAATGATATTATTTATAAATCACTTGATTAATTGGAGTTTTTTATATTTATTCTTTCTTTCTTTATTTCTATATGCTCTATAGCCTCCAGTGATAGCATAATAAGCCATTAGTGGTTGAGTTGAAGAGATTCTATTTATTTCGTTATTAATGAATTCAAAATTTTAATCGATTATATATTATATTAATATTTTTATTTTTTCATATTGATTAATTGAAAGGATATTTTCTTAATTCTATAAATTTTGAATTCATTCTACCTCTTCCATTGGTTTGCACACATAAGCTACTTGGAAATTTTTTAATGTTTTTATTGTCAGCAATATGATGAACCAAGAATAATAATGGGTTTTTGATCACTTTTCTAGGTAATATAAATATATATAATGATTATTGTACTTTCTTATTCAAGCAAAAATAACTAGAGGAGGGTGATCAAGTGTGTTTTCACTCGATTAGAGAGAAACCAAGAGAGTAAATAATTAAATAATTATTTCACAAGAAAAGTCAGTGGATATGCATGGTTAGGCCACCATTTTAAACATAAAATTTATAAAATATCAATATCACACATTGTTTCCACAAAATTAAACCCATTAAATAAAAGAAAAACACAAAAATAACACCTTCCCCCAGAGATACAACCTGAGTCCCACTAATACTACATTTTACTTGGGTTCAAAATTTATTTTCTGGAAGCCCCGTGATAGGATGGACATCAAAATTATCCCCATTTCTAGGGATTACCATGTTATTTTTTAAATTTTGTTTAAAATTATTTATATAAATGACCAAATATTGTTCTTTAAACCTAATTTTTAACTACTGAGATTCTACTATTGCAGGTAAACACTATAATTTGAACTATTATGCAATGAAATTTTAAAGATCCTTTATTCATGAATTTATTTAATAGAGAAATTTAATAATTTGAAATTGAACAAAATAAAATCATCTTTGAATTCATCGTATCAAAATTATCTTAGTATTATTTTTTGATCTTTTTCTGAAAAGGTTATCTTTTAGTAAAAATTTTTGGTTTTCATGAAACTTGTAAATTTTATGAATTTTCTATTATATAATAATGACATAGAAGTTTATAAAATATTTTAATTAGTAAAATATTAATTTAAGGAATACAAATATCCAATTTAAAATATTCTTTGAATTTATAAATCCTATGCCCAATGTTTTTATAAATAATTAAATGTTACTTTAATAAGAAAATACTTTTGGATTTTTCATTAATTCAAGTATTTTCAATATAGATTAGTTTTTAGATTACATTTAAAGTCTCATACCTTATATATTTTTTAATAAATCAATTTATGTCATTAGATTCAGTATCCCAGATAATTATATCTTATATATAAGTTTAAATCTTAAAAATGTTATTTCTCAAAAAATAGTTTTTACAAAATTAAGTTTATTTATTTTAAAATTAACATTTCACACACTAAGAAATTTTATTTGACAGGATTATATTTAAATTTTAAATTATAATTATCAAATTATTCAAAAATTATCATAATCTTTATCATTAAAATTAACTACTATGGGAAAAAATTAATTACCACGGTAAAAGTAAAAGCAGTAAATTGAGTTTAACCTAGTGTAAAAGTAATATTTTTTTAAAAAACATGATTTTAATTTAATATTTGTAATTTTGATTTACCAATATATGTTTAATTTACAATTTTTTCCATTTTTTACTTAACTTTAATTATAACCTTATATTATTGAAAAATATGAGGATTACTCCCAAAACCACCATTCACTTTGCTAATAAAAGGGTAACATATTCACCACTTCAGGACTCACCTATCATTTGGATTTCAATTTGAAAATATATCAATTTACTCTAACTTTAAACATATACCATAAAAATAATCCCATTTTCACTCATAGTTATCCTAATATCTTCAAATTCAATGAGACTTACAAAAATAATTCAAGTCCCCAACATGAGTATTATTAACTACATAGTTTTCTTATTAATTATATTATTTAAAATTTATTAATTTTCACTAATATAATTATATTTTTATAATTTTATACTTTTATTTTACTATATTAAGGTCATTATCATTATTTATTCATATATCCTACCCATTAAGAAAAACAAAACTGCTGTTCTTGCGTTGTGCAGACTATCGACTCCACAATGTAACATGTTTCATTTTACTTCACCAATTTAAAAGGTTGGATATAAGGATGGTATTAAAGAATAAATATGTTGTTCATGATATCATTAAGGTTATGTTATTTCAAATTATAGAACTTAACAATGATATGATCAATAAATGATCCTCGTTAATTTAATAGTTTAAAATAAGCATGCTAAGAATATATTCTTTTATTTCAATCATGTAAGATTATAATATCCATTAATTATACATATAATTACTCAAAATTATAATAAAGATAATATTAAATACTAAATAATATTTTTATTATTTTTTTATAATGATATCACAACAAAACCGCCTCATAATCGTTCATTAAATATGGATACGTTCTTGTTTGGGTGTTTATAACCACCTACATAAACAACACTATTAATTTATGTCATGGATGAATATGAAAACTTATTTAATAGTATAATTTAATATAAATTTTTAAATAATTATTCATATATACATATATATATTATATCAATATCTATTTTATCAATTAATGAAACACCCTCGATTTATCAAAAATCACAAAAACATGTTTCTTATCGACTTAATATTCAAGGAAATGGTCTAAAATATTTATAAAATGAATTTTAAACACAATAAGTTATTAAAAAAATACCCAATATTATATTTAATTACCTATTAATAATTTACTTTTGAATAATAATGAAAATGGACACCACTGTTATGAAACTAGTACAAACAATCAAAACTGTAAACATTGATGTAAAAAATTAGATGAATTCTTATAGAGAATGGCTATTTATGAATAGTATTAATGAAAAATATATATAGGTAAGGTTATTAATTAAGTGTATAATATAGATATTTTTATGATATATGAGGTTAATATTCAATCATGGAATTCATAACAAGTGGTAAGGGTTTTCCATCTCAAACTTCTCTCTTTGAGACATATTTTTTATTATGAACCTAATTTGATTTATATGGTGTATAAAATGTCTATTTCAGGTGTTTTATCATGAAATAAAGTTATTCATAGTATTTTAAGATCATTTTTAATATCCCTCTTTTAAGAGTTTATGATTTAATTTCTACCCAATCCATAAGTGGGGATTTTGCATCTCAATTTTCATTCTTTGGGACTCATGTTATAATGGCCACCTATTTTCTTTTGTGTGGTGAATAAATTTCCATGGAAGACTTTTTATCATGTTAATAATTAAATATAATATATATAAATGTATAAATTTTTATCCCACACTCATATTGTTTTGATTTGAGAATTAACTTTTCCATGGATTAAAAATCATCCTATGTTTTGGTAATGTAGAAGTGTGAAATTTGCTAGAGAATACATCCCTATCCAGATATTTGAAAGTGGATATTACTATGGAACATATGTACCCAGGGTTAATCACCTAGAAAAGGGATGGTTTAGAATTGAAACAATAATCACCCTAATAAAATACAATTTAGCCTAAGACAGTCCATATGGAGAGACACTCCTAAGGGATATGCTTTGGAATATTCACATACTCTTAATGGACCATGATGAAGGATTTTTCACACCATAACCTTGGTCTCCTTATTATGAATACTATTGAACCCAATTCCTATCTTCTATGGATAAACTATCACATTGAAGTTATGATCAACCCTATTTTTCTTTGATAAGCATACTAATAGTTCTTTTGATGATACCCACAACTTACAAGTTGATTAAGGGATGTTATCCTAGAGATACACATTACTTTATCAAATGGGGAAGTATTTGATGTATTTATTTCTCAATGCTTGGAAAACAAAATTTTATTCACTAAGAGGTTCATAAGGTAATGGTATGAAAGGTATTAATGACTATTATAGTGAATTCATTGGATTTAATTAGGTTATGGGTGGGTCTTATAATTATATAGCCCCTGATTAATAAACATGTATCATGAGACAAAATGGTTGACTTTTGGGGTATATGTATTCCCAGGATAGGAAATTCTCTTAGAAAAAGTCCTTAATAGCATGTTTTTAATTTTTTTCCATTATTCATTCTATTAATAAGATATCAATGGTTTTTTTTCTATGTTTTCATTTATTTTCATGGATATTACATTCCCATAGTTTCAGTTGATTATGTATTCATGTTATTCATTGATTATTTCCACATAACTTATTCCATGTTTATGTTATGTAAGATTTCAATATACTCTACTAATTAAAAATCATATGAGATCACCCTTATTTTTTTTTCAGTTCCCTAAGAAACCTAGAGGATAACTATGTGTGCTTTTCAGGGATATGATGGAAGGTATATTCATGTTCTTGTAATATATTCATTCCATATCTTATGTTTTTAAATGTATTATATGTATTTATCTAGTATTCCATTACTATTAAACTATTTGATCCTTCAGAATTTGTTTTTACTTTTTACTATTAATGAAATATAACTATTGGATCTAGGTTTCTAAAGTTTAGGATGTTAGAGTTGGTATCAAAGGATGTTCAGTATAAACCTTAGGAATTAGATTTAGATGAACCAAGTTATATAATAAAATTTCTAGGAAAAAGCATAAAGATTTATATGAAAAAACTTATAAATAATAATAAGAATTATATTTTACAATTCAATGTCATGGTCTACTTACATATGTAATATTTTAGAAATATTGGGAGTAATGTGAGGAATAGGAACCGTATCAACACTTGTACTCAATTTAGGGATATTCCACCTAAATATGTTAATGAAGTTGGGGTTGATGAAAATTAGTTGATAAATATATTATGGTACTTGAACAAGGCTATGAAAAATAATCTAACTCATATAGAGTAACCTACTGATCAAAAACATGGTATAATATTGACGAATCACTTTATGTGATAAAAAACTCAATCATTAAGTGAGACTACTAATCCATTGGTAGATAAAAAATGTATCAAGTCCCCATATAAGATCATTCTCACTTTGGAAATTAGTGAAAATGAAAAATTCATCCTGGTGGTCTATTATTCGAAAGGGGATGTAGACCAATGGTGGTTGCTAATCCAAAACAATAATGAGGATGATAAGATCAAGTTCATGTAATAGGGAGCCTTCAAAGAGGGTATTCTATGAAAAATTATTTCCTTGTGAGAAAAGATAAGGAATGGAAAGTTAGTTCCTCAATCTTATACAAAAGGAGGAGATAAATGTTTTTGAATATGAGGCTAACTTTACAATGTTTTCTAGGAACACATTAGAATATGTAAATAGGATAGGAATCAGTATTGATTGTTTCATGGATGGTTTAAAATCGAGACTTTGAAGGGAATTGGTATCACAAAATTTTTTATCATATGCGAATATAATATCAAGGTCCATTAATATAGAAATGGAATTATCTAAGATGTATGTATTCAATGGATAATATGAGTTTATCCTAACCTCATGGGAAGAATAATGTGTCTAGGGAGAAGAAAAGAAGGATGGGATTTACCATATGTGATAACTATGGGAACAAAAAACATAGGGATTATTTGAAGGGGAATTTAGTTTGTTACAAGAGTGAAAAAACAACTATAAATCTCACAAATTAATAGGTAATGTAAAAGTTTTTGATATTCACTGATTTAACTATAAGTAGAAGGGACATTATAAAAACAAATGAACCAAATTTCAAGGGAATTAACCTCAAAAAATGGATAAGGGAGCAAGGATAATATTATTCAATAACCATATCAGATGTCAAAGTTCCTAATGGTATAGTGGTAGAAGCTTTGATTGTTGTCTCAAAGTTAGATAATGTTTTATTTGATCTTGTATCTTAATGCTCTTTTATATCATCCATGTTTTCCAAAATCATTATCTATTTCTCTATTACTCTAGTAACTGAATTATAAATTAAGACACCAATTTAGAGTCTTATGGAAACAATAAAAAATTATATAGTTCGAATTATTATTAATGAGAATACCCTATTTTCGAGTTTGGTTATCATACCCATGGTAGAATTTTATATGATCCTTGGTATGGATAGGGTTTCAAATTATAATGAACAAATTTATTACAAAGATAAAGATATTATGATTCATAAAAGTGAATAGGAATATCTTGTCTTTAGAAGAGAAAATTCATCATCTAAATCATGTTAGAATCCTCCCTTAGTAGTGGTACTTAATGAAATTCTAGGTAAATAAAAAGATAAATTATTATCTATATATGAGAAAGATATATTAAGAATATGAGATGTAAATATGTTAGAAAAATTATTTGATGTTTTTCTAGAGGAATTGACTATCTATCCACTAAAGTGTGGAGTTAATTTCTAAATTGAACTCATTACTGATGTATGGAATATATCTAAAACTCTTTATAGAATGGAACGAGTAGAGTTGGTGGAGTTTAGGAAATAATTATATGAGTTGAGTGATACAGTATTTATATTACCTAGTGTTTCACTGTGGGGTGCCTAGATTTTATTCCTAAAAAATAAGGATGGGTCCATGATATTGTGCATTAATTATAGGAAGATTGATTTCATTACAATAAAGAATAAGTATCCTTTTTCATGCATTGATGAATTATTTAATCAAATTTTATGAGACCAATACTTTTAAAATATCAATCTTTACTTTGGTTATCATCAAATAAGGGTGAAGAAGGATGATACACTAAAGATGAAATTTTGAATAAGGTATAAATATTATGAGATTATAGTAATGCATTTTGGATTGACTAATTCACCTTCTGTCTTTATAGATCTCATGAATAAAGTCTTGAAGGAGTATCTTGATAAATTTTGGGTGGTGTTAATTGATAATATATTGATATATTCTAAGAGACATGAAGATAAGGAGATTCATCTTCAAATAATTATAGAGACCCTCATAAAAAGTAATTATATGGGAAGTATAGTAAGTGTGAATTCTGTACCAATGGATTTTTTATTCTCTATATTGTCTCTAAGGATGAAATATCTATTAACTGTTCAAAGATAATGATAGTAAAATAATGAACTATACTAATGAAAATAACTAAGATATGAATTTTCCCATGTTTAATAGGTTACTATCAGTAGCTTGATAAAGATTTTTCCTGATTGGCTAACCCATTGACGAAGTTAACATGTAAAGGGGTTAAATTAAAATTATTAATGGAATTTATGGAAACTTTTTAAGGGATAAATAAGAGACTAATTAATTAAATTACATTAACTTTACTATTCAATAAGTATAGATGTGTAATTTTTAGTGATGAGTCTAAGAAATTAATTGGCTGTGTCCTTATTTAGAATGATATAGTGATTCCCTAGGAATCAAGCCAATTGAAAATCCATGAATAGAGATTTACAACTCAAGATATTGATATGACAACCATAATATTTTATTTGAAAATATAGAGAAAATAAGAGTTTTATTTATATATTCTCTCAAAAGGAACTTATCATGAGGCAAATAATATGGTAATTACTACTTAAGGACTATGATTTCTCAATACAGTACCACCTTGGGAAGGAAAACATGGTGGATGACATTTTTTCCAGGGGATTCCACGGATTTCTGACCATGATGAGGATTAAAAAGGATCCTATATATATAGATATAGTAAATATGGATACTGTGATTTATAGGAAAGGGGAGCTGTGATTAATTTTAAAATATATTACTAAAATATCCTTAATAGAAAGGATAGAGAAGTCCCAGTAGGATGATGAGGAATTATAAAGGAATGTTAAAGTAGATAATGGTGGGATATTTATAGACTTTATCTATAGATACAGAGTTTTTATGTTTGGGAATAGGATATACAGTCCATCTGTACCAGAGCTGAAATGGGAACTTACAGATGAATCAAATAGCTCAAATTTATCTATACACCATGGTAGTACAATGATGTATATTGATTTAAGATAACATTTCTAGTTGGATGGTATGAAGTGGGAAATTACATACTATGTGTCAGTATACTTAATATGATGGTAGATAAAGATTAAAAGGTAATTTCTTAAGGGAGTCATGAAACCTCGACCTCTATCTATATGTAATTGGTATAATGTTACAATGGACTTTTTCACTATAATACCAAATACAATAAGAAATAATGATTCTATATTGGTTATCATTAATCATATTACTAAGTATACACATTTATTAGAAATAATAGAGGATCTAACCATTGAGATCCTCACCTGAATCTATAATAATGAAATCATAAGGATTTTTAGGGAACCTAAATTTATTATATCTAATGGTTACCCTTATTTTAGATTAAAAGTATGGATGTGTATTCAAAGGGATCTCAAAATTAAGATACATTTAAGAAAAGCCTATAATCTCCAGACTGATGAGAAGTCTAAAAGGACTATCCAAACATTAAAATACATGCTATGATCATGTTATCTTAACATTCAAAATATGTAGGATCAATATCTACCTTTGGTGGAATTTTTATACAGTAATACATTCCATTCAAGAATCTAGATAACACCATCTGATGTATTGTATGGGAATATGTGTCATACTCCAACCTGTTGAGAATAATTTTGATAAAGATAGTTAGTTGGCCTAGAGATTATTGAAGGTAAAACTATTAAATTATAGAATATTCAAGATCAGATGAAAGCATCCCAAAGCAAAAAAAAGATCTAGGAAAATAATGAAAAGAAAGGCATGGAATTTCAATTTGGTGATAATTTATTCTTAATGGTTTCATCATGTAATGGATTTATAATATTTGGTAAAAATGAGGAATTTAATCCCTATGTGTATTGGAAATTTTGAAATTCTAGAAATAATTGGGGCTGTAGCTTACTAATTAGCCATGCTTCCCCAACTTTCTAAAGCACAAGACATCTTCTATGTTTCATTATTAAGAAAATACATTCCATATCCAATGAATGTTCTCAAATATGAGGGAATATATTTTGATCTTGACTTGTGTTATAATGAGGATCCTCTATAGATTCTTGACACCAGAGAGAAAGTATCGCGGAATTGGAAAACTCATTGGGTGAAAGTATTTTGGAGAAATAATAAAATGAATAGGCAACCTGGGAGCCTAAAGAAGCTATAAGGAAGGAGTATCAATATCTATTCAATAACTAATACATATCCCAATACTTGGGATGAAATTATTTAATGGAGGGAGAATGTAACACCCAAAACTATACTATTGAAGGTAAACATCATATCATTAATTATCAAATAATACAAACTTTAAAAAGCCTTAGTCATGAATTAATTTAATAGATTATTTTAATTATTTTAAATTTACCAAACTAAATTAATTTTTTAATTCATTATATCTAAATTACCTTAGCATGATTTTTTTTATCTTTTTATGAAAAGGTTAGTTTTTAGTAAAAAATGGTTTTCATGAAACTTGTAATTTCTATAACTTTAAAATTATATAATAATGACCTAGAAGTTTAGAAGACATTTTAATTAATCATATATGAATTTAAGGAATAAAAGTATTTATTTACTATTTTAATTTATAAATCCCATCCCCAATGTTTTTATAAATAATTAAAATGTTACTTTAATAAAAAACTACTTTCAATATTTTATTTAAATCAAGTATTTTTAAGGGTGATTTAGTTTTTTTTGACTTTAAATCATCATAACTTATATATAAATTTTTATAATAAATCAATTTATTTCATTAAAATCAGTATTTGAGATAATTTTATCTTAGAGATAAATTTAATTCTTAAAAATATTATTTCTCTAAAAACTATTTTTACATGATTAAGTGTATTTATTTTAAAATTAACTTTTACAAAATTAGAAATTTTATTTGATAAAATTATATTAAAATATGAAATTATAATTATAAAATTATTTAAAAATTTTAATCTTTATCTTTTTCATTAAAATTAATTACCAAGGTTAAAAATTAATAATCAAGGTAAAAGTTAAAGGGGTAAATTAATTTTAATGTAATGTAAAAGTACTATTTTTTTTAAAAATGCCTTTAATTGAATGGTTGATATTTTTATTTACTAATACATGTAACCATATAATTTTTCTATTTTTTTTCCTTTAAAACTTTAATAATAACCTTAAATTGTTGAAAATGTAAGGGTCACTCCTAAAACTATCCTTCCCTTCACTTATTAAAGGGTAGCATGTTCACCACATCCAGAATGACCTATAATTATAATTTCACCTTTAAAATATACATTTTTTACTCTCATTATAAACTTATCTCACTAAAATAATTCCTTGGTCAATCATAGTTATCCTAATCCCTTCAAATTCAAGGAGGCTTCCAAGGAAATGCAAGTCTCCAACGTGGGTATTATCAACTAATTAGTTTTATTATTAATTATATTATTTAAAATTTATTCTTGATACACTAATATAATGATATTATTATCGTTTATATACCTTAATGTTTCTATATCAAGTGTATTACCACTATTTATTCATATACCCCATCAATTAAGAAAAAAATGTTTCTCGTGCATTGTATAGACTACCTCCTCCACGATATAATGTGTTTCATTTTCCTTAATTTATTTGAATGGTTGGATAAAATTATGGTGTTAAGGGATAAATATTATTTTTATGATATTATTAAGTTTATGGTAGTAAAAATACAATCACATAACAGTGATATGATCAACCAATGATCATTATGAATTTAATGATTTAAAATAAGTGTGCTAAGAAGATAATCATTTATTCAAATCATGTAAGATTTTCATATAAATTAATTGTTCCTAAAATTACATAAAGTAATTATACATCACCCTAATAAATAATAAATAATATCATTATTCTTTTGGTATAATGATATTACAAGAAAACTACCTCATAATCATTCATTAAATTAGGATAGGTTCATGTTTGGGTTGGTTTAACCTCTTATTTGAACAATAAAATGCATTTATATCATGTATAACAATGAATACTTATTTAATTTTATAATATTATATAAAATTTTAATTTTTTTTATTTATATAGATATTATATACATAATCAATTCATCAATTAAGGAAACACCCCCATATGTCAAAAATCACCAAAACAAGCTTATTATTGAC
Source organism: Viscum album (assembly GCA_963277665.1). Taxonomy (NCBI): domain Eukaryota; kingdom Viridiplantae; phylum Streptophyta; class Magnoliopsida; order Santalales; family Viscaceae; genus Viscum; species Viscum album. The sequence continues at coordinate 1,942,661,100 of OY728159.1, forward strand.
TTCATATTCAAGAATAAAGTGTAAAAAACACATGAAATGAATTTAAAACATCACAAATTATTATAAATACTCTATAATAATAACTTTAATAACATAATAATAATAGAATTTTGAACAATAATGAATTATAACTTAACTATTATGAAACTTGTACAAATGATCAAAACTATAAACGTAGATGTGAAAAATCAAAAGAATTAATGTAGAGGATGAAAATTTATGAATTGTATAAATGAAAATGAAGATTATTATGTTTATGAATTAAATTATTAATATATACATATGTTAATGATATAGGGTGTTAAAGTACATTCATGGAATTCAGGATAAGAGGTAAGGGTTTTCCATCTCAGATTCCTCTCTTTGAGACATATTTTTTATTATACACCTAATTTCCTTTATATAGTGTATATAATGACTATCTAAGATATTATATTATGAAAAATATTTATTCATGATATTTTATTATTTAATTTAATTTCTGTCTTTGAATTTGTTATAATTTAATTTCTACCAAATCCATAAGTGGGGGTTTTCCATCTCAATTTTCATTCTTTGGGAGTCATGTTATAATCAGCACTTATTTTGTTTTGTGTGGAAAACAAATTTACATGGAATAATTTTTTCCATGTTACTCAAAAAATTTAAGATATTTAAAGTTTGATATTTGTATCCATCTCTAATATTCCTTTGATTTAAGAGTTACCTTTTCCATGGTGGAAATATTACTCTAATTTTTGTTAACGTAAAAGTGTGTGAAATTTGCTAGAAGATACATCCCTGCATGGATACTAGAAATTGGAAATAGCTATGATATTGACGAATCTAGGGATTATAAAATTTAAAAGGGTTGGTTTAGAATTGACTCAATAATTACGCTGATATAAATGATGAGTTGGCCTAAGATTGCACACCTAGTGAGACACTCATGGAGGATATGATTTGGAATATTCACATGCACTTAATGAACTATGATGATGGAGTTTTCCTACCATTTACATGGTCTCATACCAATGAAAAATATTAAACCTAATTATTATCTTCCATGGATAAATTATCAAATTATAGGTACCCTCAACCCTATATTTATTTTTTAAAGTCCCTACCTATTACTTTGAAGATTCTCCATAACTTCTATGTTGAATATGGGATGTTCTTCTGGACTCCACATTATTCTATAGAATGGGGAAGTACATGATGTCCATATTTCTCAATATATGGATTTAAAAGTTTTATTAAGCAATAGGTTTCTTATATATCTATATTAAAGGTATTTATAACACTAATGGTTAATACATTGGTCCTAATTAAGTGATAGGTGGGTCCTAGAATTATATATCCCCTCTATATATAGATATGTCACTAGATAAAAAAAAGTCTTATTTCGTTATATTCTTATTCCCATGATAGGAAATTTTCTTGGAACAAAGACTTGAAAATAAATTTTTTATGTATGGAATTATGAATTACATTAATATGAGATCAATGGTTTTTGTTATCCATGTTTTCCCTTATTTTTATAGATATAGAATTCCCATAATTTCAGTTGATTATTTCTTCATTCTTTTCATTGTTTCATTCGATATAATATATTCTATGTTTATGTTATGTTTTATTTTGATGTATGCTACTCCATAATGAGTATATGATCTCACCCTTATTTGTTTTCCTTAACCTAGATAACCTAGAGAATGACTATGTGTAATTTTCTATGATATGATGGAAGGGATATTCATGTTCTCACAATATGTTTATGATGTATATTATGTTTTGAAATGTATTTTAAGTATTAGGTCCTCTAAGAATAATAAATTATTAAATACTTTATAAGATCTTGTACATTATACCAATAAAGTAATATAACTACTGGTACAAGGTTTCTAGAGTCTAGGAAGTTATATCATTGGTTTTGATCATGAGGTTAAGAGAACCATGCTGGAAAGAATTATAACTCTAAAAAAAACTAAACAAGAGTAAATAGAGTTTTTCACCATTACATTTATTAAAATTTCTTCCCCATATTTTTATTCCACCAAAGTTACATTAGGAAGTGAAGAAAGGAAGATAACATAGCTCATGTGAGTAAGACTTTATAGAAAATATATACACTAAATTTCAACCTTATTAAAAATGGTTTCTGTTTGATTGTGAAATTAAAATTGGAATGATTGGAATTATTCATAAATTTCATGGATTATTTGGTAGATACCCCAATAGTAATTTTAGTGAATTTAAATAAGTACACAATAAATTCAGAACTATAGTATTCACTAAGGATCAGATAAGTTGGAAGGTTTTCACCTTCTCTCTTTAAGGGGAAGCTAAGGAGTGGATCTACAATCTAAAACTAGGATAATTAATCTCATGGGATGATCTATATAGGACCTTCCTCTAAATTGTTTTTCTTAACTTCCAAGAGTGATCAAATAAGTAAGAAGATCTTTGGAATCAAATAAGCATGCGGAAAAAATCAATATGATTTTTGGGAAAGGTTTCAGAAACTAACTATATATCTCCCACACTATACCTATGATGATTATAACATTTTTGTATTATTTTACTAAGGATTGATGGATATTGATTATGAACTACTAGAAGATCCTTCTATAGAAGTAATAATTGATAAATCACATGTGGAATTTAGGTAACTGATTGAGGGGATCTCCCAAAATTCCCAAACATTTGGGACAAGAACTACATCCAAAGGTGAAAATGAGGTAAAAAGTTCCCACTCACCTTTGGTGGAAAACAAAATTAGTGAACTAACCTCTCTTGTGGGGTAGCTATCTCTTAACAAGGTGTAAGATATATCACCCACAATAACCACTCAAGACTTTGAACTTTTTTATTCTTAGAGGAACTACAATGATGGATGAAATAACGTTAAAGGAATAGAAAGATGAGATTATATGAACTAGAGGTAGTTATATATTCACAAAGTGTAAACTAAAGATTTTGATAATTTTCTGCCAATCAGTTTGGAGATGAGAACCAATTACCTAAATGGCCATTATTGAAGAAAGACTTACAGTAGGCTTCATAATAGCCTTTCAAACCACCACCATTCAATAGAAAAAGTTTCCAACCATACACAATATAAGATCATGGTAAATTCTCAAGAGAATTCCATAATTAACATTTTTAGATAAGTAATTGATTCTAAAAATAGTCAACAGACCACTCTAACCACTGATGGACCTGAATTGAAGGAATTAAAAGGATAGTTGAGTGAGCTAATGAACACCTTCAATTACCTAGTGAATAAAGTCTTAGGTAATATTCTTCTCAACCAATTCCTAAACCTAAAGAAAATGTTATTTCTATTATATTTAAGAGTGTAAATGAGCTAGGACGCAATGAAAGATCACCCATAGAGATCAAATATGGAATTCAATTAAAATATGCACATAAAGAATCTATCCTCTAAGATGAAACTAATGAGAAACATATGAAGAAACCCCCATTGAAGAATGAAAATAGAAAATAAAAAATATAATACCCACATATACCTCAAAATCCCTTTTCTAAAACATATAATCACCTTAGAAAACTAATTAAAAATCATTGCATCAAGTAATATTGGAAGTCTTAAAAAAGTGGAAATCAATATTTATCTACTAAAGGCCATCCTAAAAATTCCATGTTTGAAAAAATTAATTAACGACATGTAAACTAGGAGAATAATATTGTTAGGAAATGGAGATGTAATACTATTTAAAAAAATTTGTACTCTTTCAACCCAAAAAATTCCCAAGAAATTTCAAGCTCCAGGTACTTTGAATTCCCTTTTCACCATAAGAGAGTTTACTTTTTTCCAATTCACTCTGTGATTTAGGTGAATCACTTAATTTAATTCATTTTTACATTTATTATTCTCTATATATTGGAGAACTGAAACCCACTTGAGTGGTTTTGAATCTCACCAATTGACCAACTTCCAACCTAGTATGTGTTCTTGAAGATTCCTTGGTAATTGTACAAGAATTTCCATTCCCTATTGAATTTTACATTCTAAATATAGAAGAATAAAATGGTAGATACCACTCTCCCATAATTCGAGGTAGTCCATTTATATATAATATTAAAATCATAATAAATGTTAATTATAGAACTCTTTACATGAAATTTTGTGAGAAAAAAATGGATCTCATCATACTTGACTCAATGAAATTCTCACATGAAGAGAAATATATCTTTTCAATTATTTTTTAACTACATTGTTATTATAGGGAAGAAATTTAACTGTTTAATGGAATAATTAGATTAGGATAATCTTTAGAAAAACCCAACCATCTTGATGTTATGTTTTGAAAATGAGATGAATCCAGATGTTGTTTTGAGTGTTTAATTTTTTTAATAAATTAATGAAAGTTATATTGATGTGTTAATAAGATCATATAATAATATTTATTCCTTGAATGTTCAGTTTTCCAACATGGAGAACTCCAAACTAAAATCATCTTTGGAAAATCCCCATGGTATGGAACATAAGTTACCACTATCAAACCTGAAATATGCATTTTTAAAGGAAAATGATAAACTACCTATCATAATTTAATTTAATTTAGAGACTATACAAGAAAAAAAAACTAGTATAAATTCTAAAATATAATACTTGGTATATAAGATGGAAAGTAGGGTACATAACAAGGATTAGTCCTATTACACGAATGCATAATATTTTTCTTGAAGATGAATCCAAACCAGTGAGACAACCCCAAAAGTATCAACTTAACCCTTCTGGATATAGTAAAAAAATGTCAAAATACTCTTAGAATATGGAATAATATCTCAGACATGTAATTGGTTAATCCCATTCCAATTTACCCAATGAAATATAGAAACAAAATTATATAAAATAAGAATAATGTTTTAGTTCCCATAATAATTTAGAATATCTAGAGAGTCTATATAGATTATAGAATATTGAATCATATGGATAGATAATTACATTTTCCCATTCACTTTGTGGACCAAACATTGAATAGATTATTTATGAATGGTCACTATTTCTTCCTTAATGAATTTTCTGGGTATTTTCAAGTTCTAATTTCTATATAAGGTAAAGAAAAGACCACATTCACATATCCATTTGGTATTCTTTCCTACAGAAGGATGCCTTTTGGTATTTGTAATAATCTAGGAACTTTTCATCATTTCATGGTAAGTATTCTATCAAAATATATTGAAAAATTCATGGAGGTATTTCTTGACGATTTCACTATGTATGGAACTGGTTTTTAGAGTTTTATAGAAAGTTTAGAAAGGTTACTAAAAATATACATTGAGAAAAATTTGGTTTTACAATTTAAAAAGTTCAATTTTATGGTAAAAAAATGAACTATTTTGGGGAACAAAATTTTAAAAGATATATATGAATCCAAATTTTATGTTATTTATATATTTCCTTACCCCACCACTCTGAGACACATTAGATCATTTCTAGGGCATGCTATATTTTATAGAAGGTTGGTTAGGTACTTTAGAAAAATTTCATTATCCCTAACTAACTTACTCAAGAAAAAAATTGACATTAATTTTGAGTATTCATGACAAGAATATTTCGATAGATTGAAAGAAATATTGAAAACTTCCCCCAAAATTTTTATTCCAAACTATAATGGCCACTTTGATATCGTATGTAATTCTTCCAAAAAGTATGTAGAGGATGTGATTTTTGAAAATATTGATGGACTTCCACAAGTGATAGATTACACTTTATAGACCTAAAACAATTACTATATTAACTAAAAAAATTGGAAATAGTTTTTTCTATTGTTATAGATTTATAAAAATTACATTATTATCTTTTACAGAGTAAAGAAAATATTTGTTCCAATCATGAATCATTGAGTTATTTGGTCAAAAAAGTTTATGGAAATCCTATACTAGTGAGATGGAGGTCACTGGTGTAAATTTATTCCTAGAGATTAATTAAAATAAGGACTATGAGAATATGGTGGTATATCACATGATCCAGATATCTCACAATACTTTAGTAAAACCAATCCCTAAGACCAAAATAGATAACTGTTTCCTTGGTTATCTACAAATACCTATAAAAACCTGTTATACATGTTTCCCTATATTATTGTTTATTATAAATATTGTCACTTTCTTATTGAGCTTCCAAACAAATCCTATTGGGTTATCAAAAGAGAGAATCCAGAGTTTGGTAAGGTTGGAGAGTAGAAGAAGCTGTATATGATGGAACCCGAGGATATAAGAAGGGATGCATATACAAAATAACTATTTTAAAGGATAAATTTAAGTTTTTTCATGATAAATTGACCTAGAAATAATAATTCCCAGTTTGATACAAAGTTTTGTTTATTTTCTTTAAGGATAACGATCTTCCCTGGTAAGATTCATTCAAAGTGGACTGGACTATACTGAGTAAATAATAGTTTTCCTTTTTAGTAAATTTGAGATCAAAGGAGAAAGTTTAAAACAAAAATTATTGATGAATGTAAAAAAATGAAAGAATTATTATGAGTATTTCTAGAAAGAAACCATGGAGGAGTCTAGACCCCTCCTTACTACTATTAAATGAAGTACCCCAATTTAACAGTTTTCTTCCAAATTGTTTAGATGATTTTATTTTTTATCTATGTTCTTTGATAAATTCATGATTTAATTATATACAAGTATATTTAGACCATGTTTAGGGGAAATAGTTAAAGTAGCTTAGTATGTAAATATAAAAAATATTAAAAATAATAATTTGTGGTTCTAAAACCTGAACACTTTCTTGATGAATTTATTTTTGATAACTTTTATAGAAAAATTGAACTTTATTATTGTACCTCTTAATTAAAGTACCCTGATAACTATGAGGATTACATTTAATTTGAATTAAACAATGTGAATAATTTCTAGGTAAACAAAACCTATGGTTTATATAAATTCTATTTTAGAAATAGGGAAATAGAGTGAATCTTGAGAGGATACTTGTGGAATCATAAATATAACTTGTGTTAATAGGAATTTTGAATTTAATATCAAGCAACCTAACCTTTTTGATTGGATAGAACCAAATGAAGACTCCATAAAAGGAATTTGTATAATTACTTTTAATAAAGAGTAAAATGGGAAATTTGGATCTCACATTGAATTTTTGAGACATTGGAACTAGGTGTATGAGTTTAAGCCCTCTGTACACATTCAATAAGTTCTTTTAATAGTTCCTCACACACGTATTATTGGGAGAAATTTTAAAAAAGTGAAAACTTGTAAAAAATTAATTCATTTAGGTGAGGGTCATATTGAACCTAGAATAAGAGGTAAATTGAATTATAAAAATGTCATTTAGGAAGTATCGAGGAAGTGTAAAAAAAACTTGGTCTAGGAAGCTTAATAATGATGTATAAATAGATGATTTACCTATAGAAATTTTAATTCTAATTAAATATATCAATTTCAATAGTGTAATTGGTAATTGAATCTGAATTAAAGTAAAATAGTGTGTGAAATTCACATCAAAGGAATTGAAACTTAGTGGATAAATTATTTATCTCTTTTAAATTTAATTTTTATTTTTAAGTTAGGTAGATAAATCATCTTTTTTGTAATTCAATGAAAAAATTTCTCAAGAGTTTGATAGTTCAAGTGTGTGGGTGTGATGTGCTATGAAATTTTAAAATTTTAAAATTGTTTCTCATTGAATTTATCCTCTAAAATTAATTAAAAAACCCATAATATTTTTTTTGAGAAATATGGAGTTAATTTTTTAATGTATTAAAATTGAAAATTTCAACTGATTTATACATTTATGTAATTTAAATAAAAATAAATACATAATTTAAAAAATTTGAAATTTATTTTTTATTTAATTTTATAATTAATCTTAGAATATATGATTTTAATGAATAATGAAAATTCGGATTGAAATTTCAATTTGTGATGAGCTGAATATGGAATTAATTTTGATTGGGTAGTTTTATTTAAATAGATAAATAAAATGGGGAGAAATAATATAGAATTTAATTATTTTAAAATTCATGGATTAATTTAATTTTTTTTAAAAACCATACACTGAAAAAATGGTTACACATTTTAAAGGATAGTAAAATTTTAAGGGATTTTTTTCATACTATTAATAGTAGTAGCTTAATATCATTGGCCTACTTATGTGAGAAAGACTCCATTTATATCTTGGACTAATTCCATGATAAGAACCATTATTATACTATGAAATGAAATTATATTATTAAAAATAATGCTTCCATGAGATGAAATCCTTTTGATACCATCTCCTTTCTTCTACAACCCTTTATACTATGAACTACTTAAACTCTTACTAACCTTGGATTTATCTATTACCAGTCACATGCATATAAAACCTCCATGGTTTCCACATAAACCAAATACCCCAAATTCAATAAATTATGATATCTTCTTTAATATATTCATCAATTTCACGGATTGATCCAAAACAATCACCCAAATCACCATTGTATAAGGGGACCTTACTAAGGATAAAGCAGATCATGAGTAGATTTGAATTGAGACCAATAACTAAAAGAGTTCAAATAAACCCATTGATAAAAATGATAACATTGGGAGGGTGAAAATGATAACGGAACCTAACCTTTCTCTTATGTAAGAAGTTTAATTTATCATAAAATCTCAAGTAAATCCTATGTTTAATGGAAGTTGGATGGAATCTAACCTCGATATTTGATTCAAAGTTGGAGAAACCCTTTAGACTTCTATGAGGATGAAAAAATGAAAAATACATCTTATGAATATGTTCTCTCATACCATGTGTTTACTATGTTGGGATAGAGAGTTAGGGGACTCCTAATTATCCAATGTTGTAGACACGATGGAGAAGATACATGATTATATGGCATCAGATGAATTTCTCAAATGAAGCTCTAACCAGTTGACTGAAGCATTAATTACCTCATTGCTAGCCTAAATACATTGGACCAGACCCAACATTTCGAATCCCACATACAATATATGAACTTCCTAACCATCTAATAATGTCCAAACCCACCAATGTGAAATAACAAAACTTCACCAACTTGATCCTAAGAATCTAAATCCTAGCACCTACATATTCTCCCTCCCCTAAGGAAAATTCTATATACAATGTGTTTAAAAACATTGAAACACTTTTTCTATGATAACTCTCTAAATTTTATGGATCTAGATCATGGGGGATTATAAAGTAGTTATATAAGAATCCAATTTCACAATAAAGAAACCAAAGATCACAAACAGTTTAATAATCTAAATTAGAGGAATTAATTTGATCATAACACTGAAATTGAAGATTATTATGGAATCTTTGAAATCATTAGATAATTTGAAAGAATATAATTCTTATCATGTGGAAATAATGAAGGATTCATAATATATATAAATGGGGAAATATTCACTAGTGAGAGGGGGGATTCTTCAAAAATCACTCAATCAACTTGATTTGTTTCTATTTATTCCCACTTTATTTATTTATATTTTTTGTATACTACACAAATATGACACACAAAGAAATTAATGGACGAGAAAAATATATTTTATTTAATTAACTATCAATGAATTCAATGTTTTAATCAATTATATATTATATTAACCATGGGATCTATCCAAATTTATTATTTCATAGGAAATTTCTTTCATTTTACACATTTTGAATTAATCATACCACTTCCTCCGGTATACACACATATGCCACTTAAAACTTCTTAACTACTATAATAGTGAGAAATGTAATGAAATAAGAGAAATAAAATATTTTTGATCACTTCGATAGGCAATTTAAAGAGATAAAGTTATTAATGTACTACCTTTTTCAAGAAAAAATTACCAGATGATGGATATCAAGAGAGTTTTCACTTGATTAGAGAGAAAACATGAGAGTAAATAATGAAATAATGATTTAACAAGAAAATTAAGGGGATATATAAGGTTAAACCACTATTTTAAACATAAAATTTGGAACTAATCATTATCACACACTATTTCTGAAGAATGAAACCCATTAAACAAAATAAAACACACCTATAACACATTCCTCCTTGAGAGACAACCCGAGTCCCACTACCACCACATTTTCATTGATTTCAGAATTTTATTACTGGCAGCCCATTAACAGGAAAATAATAATAATTTAATATTATAAAATATTTATAATTTTTAGATTCATCATATTAATTTTTTTAAATATAAATTATATTTTTATCCATAAATAATAGTTACCATAGTAAAATTTTTCCACCATTGTAAAGGGTAAAAGTGTTAAAAGGGGGGCTTAGCTAAGGGATAAGGGAAAAATATCAAAAAAATATATATTTAATTTAATAGTTTGATTTTCTTTTGTACTCAAATCATCTTATCTTGAAAAATGGGAAAATTTAGTGCCACATTACCATTAAAATGAATTTATTTTATTTTAAACTTATGAGTATTTAAAAGAGTGCCACTCCCCTCAATTATAAAATGACCCCTCCTATACTCACTTATCTAAGAACTTTTAACACTTTAGATCAAATAAAATATAATATAATCAATACTAAACCCTCTATAAGTCTTTTTATCACTAAAATGATGACATAAAAATGCTTAATGAGATATCCAATAGAGGATACTCAAGGAAGAGATAATTCTCTTAACTAGGTCCTTTTAAGTTTAGTTCTTATTACACCTTATATTAATATTCCATAAACAAATTATAATAATAACATAAGTTTCATTATTTTACTTAAATTTTAATATTTTTATGTAATAACCATAATATACCTCTTTTCCATCCATTGGAAAATGAAAACATCGCTTGTACATACCTACAAACTACCGTCTCTATGAATGCCATATTTCATTTTTCATCATTACCTCACATGAATGGTTATAAGGATGGATTAAATAAAAATATATGATATTTATGACATAATTATGACTATATAATGTTAAAAAATTATCCACCTTTCTTCTGTCCCATTATTTAGAAAATGAAAATGTTGACGATATGTATATACATATTACCGCCTCCACTAATGAAATACTTTTTTTCTATCACCTCTTGACATGGATAGTTTAGAAATTATATTTCATGAATAAATATAATATTTATAACATTATTAAGGGTTTTTAATGTTTATATACATATTTGTATTCTATAATAAAATCAATTCTTTTTAAGAAATAAAAATATCTAAAAAAAGATTTTTTTAAACATTCCACAGATATCATCACTAAAAGTTCCATGAAGTGACCATGAAAATTCAAAAATATATCAACAAAATAATATAAATTTTAATTCAAATTATTTTTATCATTAAAATCAAGATCAAGGTTCAAGGAATGAAACTGCCAAACCAAAACATGCAGGGAAAATGATATAGTTAACACAAAAATATCGATTTAAACAAAGAATTATTACAAAGTTGGTAATATGATATTATAATTCAATGGTATACAGTAAATTAAATATAAATATTACTAATAAAAATATTTATAATAAATATCAATTTATTATAAAAGTTATTGAATTCCTGACTGGCTAAGCAAGAATCCAAGGCAAGGGTTTCTCTTCTCAAACTTACTTATTTGAGACATGTTTTGAATTATGCACCTACTTCCATTTTATGGTAAATATTATACCTATTTCAAATATTATATCATGATAAAATATTAATCATGTTATTTAATGATTCATTTAAAGTTCCATATTTTGGAAGGTTTTGATTCAATTAATATAAAATCCATAATTTTTCACCATCACAATTTTAATTTCTTGAGACATGTTTATTATTATGCATTATAGTTTTTTTATATGGTTTAATTAATGTCACAATAATATATTTTTACATATTAATTAATTTAATTCATGTTATTTAAAAAACCATATTATTTTATAACTTTTGATGGATTTTTATTCAAAAGGTACCAAATCTGTAAGATTTTCTTTTAAAATATCAGTTTTTACCAATATTTTGTATATTTTAATTTCCATTTGGAAATATTATATATTATTCCAACCATAAAACCCATAAATTTTATGATCCTAATTTTTTTATAGATATTCAAAATAATATTTTTGTTTTTCTACTTTTTATACTCAAAACCATTGAAGGAATTCTATAATAATATCTAACCTTATTTCTCATTTTTCAACAAGTAACTTTCTCTTTTAGATCCATATTATTTATTTTTTTTCATTGATTTTTTTATATTATTAAATGATTTCAAAATGAGAATTTATGTTATTTTTTATTTTATATTCTAATTTTTAAAAGGAATATATTTAATATTTTTTTGAATAATAATATTTTAAATTTATTTATAGAATTTTTTAAAGAATATATTTTAATGTTTTCTAAATTAGGTTTCCCACCTTTATATCCATTATTTATTATTTAGTTTACATTATATGTTTTTTTAGTTTTCTAAGGTTATAAAATTAACATTATTTTTTGAAATTTTCAAAAGAAAATGATATTATTTTCTTAAATGTTTTGAATATGGAATTTATTTCACTTATGTACATTTTTATCTTCCATACAAAATTTTCCTACTTAAATATAGCTTATTTTAAATATTCAATTATTTTAAAATATTTTTTACATAGGTTTTTAATTTTTTTATGGAAATATTAAGAAAAAAGATTTGTAAGTGATTTATAACTTCGTTTTTCAATAAAATTATGAAATATTTAAGGAAATTTTTATTTAAAAGTTTCACTTCAATTTTCCTCTATATATCCCTAAATACATTCTTTTAATACAACATATTCATTTATAATGGATTTATGATATGATTCATTTCAATGTTATTTATTATCATAGATTTATTGTACATCTATTTTAGTATTGAATTAATTGTATACTCACCACTCTATATACTGTAAATACCCTATATTACATAAATCAGATTAGGGATGTTTACTAAGAAATAAAAAACATTTACCAACTAAGTAAATATTGAAAATCTATATACTTTTTAGTTCTATAATGATGATTATTGATAGCTAAGACCAGTTAATTATGTACTGTAGAAATAGTGATATTATGTAAACTTGGTTTAATATATACATATATTGATTGATAAGGAATATTGATGATGTATTGTATATGAAGATTACATTGGAAATGTTTAAGTGAAAACTGGGGCCCAAAATTATATATCCCCTCTATAAAAATATAGGTTTAATGATTCAAATAAGAATGGGTTTTATTTGGTGTATTATTTACTATATTTTTATGATTTATTGGAAATAATGATTAAGTGAAAATTAGTTCTCAAAATTATATATCCCCTTGATGTATTAGGAAGGATCATGAAACAAACCAAAATGGATATCACTTGGTGTACACAAGCCCATACAATAAAAATGTCATAGAATAATTCATTGGAAATGTGCAAGATTTATTGGCATAAGGACTTAATGGTATGTAAGATGTATTAGCATGAGTCCATGATAGTATGCGAGATTTCTTGTCATGAGGAATTTAAGGTAAGATTAAGATGTCGAAAATTATACATTTCATCACCATGATGAAATTAATTTCAATGTTATTATTTAAATTTTTATGTTAACTATGGATATATTTCATACTTAAATTATTGATTATATGGAACATTTATGAATTATTTACTTTTCTATATAACCATGTTTGTTTCTCTATGATAACTTACACTAAAAGTTACCCTTAATAATCATTTGATTTCTCCCTTCTTTTATTTAAATTTACCTTGGTTATGAATAAGTGTAATAAATAAGATATATCTACAAGGGTATCAGGTGTGGATAATTTTATTGGAAATTTTGAAGACTTATGTAATAAGAAAATCTAGGTATAAGGAAAAAGTATCCATTGTATGGGAAAGACATGAGTTTTTTATGTAAATGGATTTCCTAATTCTATAATTCATTAAAAATAAAAATGTATTGGTTATGTAAGTGAATTAATTAGTTTTTTGATGTTTTAATTATGTATGTATAATATTGTGTCTTTAGAGTAGGCTTCAAATACAATATGTAAAGGTTATTTGTTTGTAAAAAATCCAGGAGTATGCATCTGGGGAATATAAATGATAATTGTGGAATTATTCATAATGGATGTATTTTATGTGGCCATCATGGAATTAGTTAAATTATTGATATGTCTCAAGTTTTTCTTATAGATACTTGTTAGGTGTCTGAGAATTTCATTGGTTTTCTATGATAGTTAGAGTGAAATTCATTTATCTAAGAATTCTGTATTTCTCTCAAAGAAATAGAAAATTGAGTTGAAATTTTATTTCATCCTAAAGATATTGGAGGATGGGGTATTGGAGATATAGATGATTTATGGAAGTTATAATCAGGATTACATGTTTAATAATGTATTAGACTGATAAATTTTGATGAAACATTGTGCCTTAATGAGATTAGGGTGATCAAAATGTGGATGGAGATACTGTTTATTTTTGTAGATGTTGGAAAGTTTAACTTTTACCTAAGGGTTAGTGGTTTATTTTATTTATTAAAAGAAGTATTAAAGCGGGACAATGTTTTAAAATGTGATTAATCTCACTTTTTTACTTTTATTAGTGTTCAAAAGTTGAAACTCCAAAACATAGGCTTTGGAACATATTAAAGGCTTGCAGTAACAGAAGTCCAAGAGAGGCATGTTGGTCCAGATGTTTTGTTTTAGAACCAGTTGGATGAGTGGTCATACTCCGGATAATGAAAGTGTATAGAGTAAAATTAATTTTGTAAGGGTCAAATTGAAATATATATAATGATTCTTTATAGATTGTGAGGGTTTTGTAAGGGTGATTCAGATGGATATATAAGGGTAAACTAATAGATTTTCAGGATGTGCATACTGTTCGCCAAAATTATTTGGTTGAGGTAGAGAAGATTATTGGTAATTAGTGGTTTATAATACCAAAAATGGGTCCACTATATATTTTAAAAGGTAGTGTAATCAGTAGAGGAGGTGGGTAATTCCCTAACACAAATCAACTGATTCGGGTTAGCGAGCTACATGGCCTCATGCATGCCTCCCTGTATCAAAGAGGTTACTGATTATAAGAGAGGGTATAAATGATGCATTAGGGAGACTATAACCTTAGTATCAAAATCCATAAACAAAAATTATAAAATGGTAAGAATAATAATAATCCAAAAGTCATAGGAAAACTAAATAATAACAATTATATAAAAAATGACAATTCAATTGTCACATATTTATACAAAGTAATAAACCAAGGACCCCTAATGTAGTAGTTCAAAGCAATTCATAAGGGAAAAATAGGAAATTAAAGAAGATACCCTCACATCACTCCAAAATCCATTATTATACCACCTCCTAACACCAAGATCCAACTCCTTAACTCCCTATCATTAGGCCTTTTCCATTTCTAGATCGATAATCATGATGTTTTCACACGCATCGAGATGCCCATGGAGGTTTTTAGTATAAACCTAGTAGGAAACCCCAAATGAATCATTAACATAACCACACATGCATAAAAGTTGTATTACAAGATAATATAAAAATTCACATGCAATAAATAATCAATCATATATTGAGCGATCACATGTTAATTAAGACACCACCAACCCCAACCATACATGATTCAACTCCATGCTAAAAAGGAATTCATAATGGAAGTCATGGCCATGGTTCATCCACAGGGCCATAATATGTCTCTGATTATCCACATGAAATATAATCCTTGGGTTAGCCCATAAGGCCATCATGCCTTATCTCTATCATGGGTTGGGTCACAAGGCCATTGTACCCTATCATTGTCATAGGCTAGGCCATAAGGCCATCATATCCCACTGATACCTCAGGTTAGGACTTATGAATTTATACCCCTACCCTATGTCTTAGTACATCATTATCATCATCAAATTCCGAACATTCTCCCCCTCTAAGGGCTAACCAATCCATGATGATCAACCTATCACTTTCTACTAGAAATAAATCCTCCATAGGTTATATAACCACACACAACATTGAATAACACATATAGTCACAATTTATAACATCAAGCATGAGTCTCAGTAGCCACAAACACACACACACATGTGATAAATATAATTCATATGTCTCAAATGTTACAAACACAAACAAATATGTGATCATAATCAAGAAACAACTTATACACATCTCTTTTATTCTAATTAACCTCATACATCAAACATGTTTTTTATAAATACCATGATTTTCAAGTTCCATTACCAAATTCATGCCTGTGCACCAACTTAATCAACTCACATGCCAAAGGTCCCCTAGAAAAAATTCAAATACATCAAAATAGGGTTCTAGAATAAGGTTTAGGAAGAATTTAGAGACACAGGTTACTGAAAAATTCATCTTACCCAAGAAATATAAATATCAATGGTAGATCTAGTTCCAATTCAAGGAATGTCAAAAATTGTCTATATCTGATTATGATATATCAAGTGACCAATAATTCCTATTTTGATCATGATGAAATCTATAAATCTATCCAAAGTATTAAAAATATATTAACAATTATATAATAATAATAATATTTGGTATAGGATGGGAGAATATTACCTCATGGAATCCAACCGATCGATCTATACTTCAATATTTGAGGATAAAGGGAGGTATTTTTTTTAAAGAGATATCCTTGGGATAATATAGTCAAGTGAGTGTCAAACCAAGGGAGGAAAATTTTACAAAGTCACATTAGAGTAAAATAATGGAGTCACCCTTATTAACCAGGCTTTCTAGGCACCATAAGATGGCTTGTGTGCCAAGAAGAGGTGAAACACATATTCCATGACCACTAGAAAGTTGGCAAGACCTGATGAGTTTTTGGTATTCTTCCAGCCCCATTGGCTAGACAACAACTCTATACAAGATATCTAGTGGCACACATGTAACTCTGAACATATAGTTTATGACTTTAATTCATTTCATTCCAATTCATAACCCTCAAACTCCTCTTATAAGACTCAAAACACATCAAAGATATGTCAAAACATAAATTAATGTTCCTTGAAAATTATAATATGCCACAAATATCCACGTCTAATTACTTGTCATCCCCAAGAAGTTCATATAGTAGTCTAACATGAATAAGTCAGACCATTGCACCAAGAAATCCTAATCCCTCTCCTATGTCTCCCATTGGATTTATCCATACTACTATATGAATCAAACAAGTGGTGCCAACTACCCCCTAAACAACTTATCACTCCTATCTAGGATCGACACTAGGAACTCCAAAAATTATGTATTATGTTCCAAATCAATTCTCTCACAATCAATCACATGCATAGGATCAAGCTCGTACCTTCGAATATGGGACACATGGAACATGTTATGCATACCTAGATATTATAGTGGGAGGTCCAATCGGTCAACCACTTTTTTTGATATTATTAGTGATCTCAAATGGTCCCATAAACTATATTTACATCTTCCCTTACTTACACAAATTAATATTCACAAACCTAGGTGACATCCAAAATAAAACTCGATCATCCACAATGAACTCCAAAGATTGTCTCCTCTGGCTAGCATGCAATCACTGTCTACTCTGAGTGGTAACCAAACAATTCCTGATCAACTATACTCTCTCAAAAATCTACAACACTATACTAATTCCAATGATAGATTCTACACCCACCTCATTCTAATGAAATAGTGAGAGACATGAATTACTATAAAGAGACTCAAAAGGTGTCATCTAAATTGAACCATAGAAACAGTTGTATGTGAAATCCATTAAGTATAGATTATTATACCATATTCCACTATAGTCTAAGACATATTCCTGAAGTATATAATTTAATATATAGTTCATAATCTTTAACTTTATATTTATCTATGGATGATACAATTTATTCATTTTCAACTGAGTCACCATGACCTTCTATAATACTTGCCCAAAAAATGATGTAAAAGGAACATCTGACGCACCTGCACACATTATTTAATTAGAATGGGAAATACTCAAATTAGATTTATTTGTTTCCCAAAAAACACTTTCTACAAATACATATTATAGTGGTAGTGTGGGGTTGATCCCATGAGAAATTGAGTTTCCAACAAGAAATTACGGCTTAAAACCCTTTGTATATGAGTCCTCATGAGTTTGGTCAAGTTTGGGAGAACTACTAATAATGAATTGTGAATTAGGAACAAAGATAAGTAAGGGATCCCAATAAATTTTGGGGTTTCATGTAAAATATAATCTCTTTACTAACTTGGTATAATGCTATGATTTAAGTTGTGAAGTAAGCAAAGGTCACTAGTTGACTATGGTCAAATAAACTAGTTCTACCTAAAATATTGATACTCCTTGGTATTAAAGTAATTTCAACCTAAGTGCATTAAGATTATCTTATAAGGAAGGAAGTGTCGTAGGCTATTTATTATAGATTAGTGTAATCCAATCTAGCCAGGGTCATTCAACAAAACTTCCCATGGTCAGGAACACTCGAACGAATTGGATAAATAATTTTTTTTAACCTGATTAATATTATTAGGATTACCAGGTTGAGTATTGGAGATTTATTAAATTCATATACCCTTACTCTTGACCCCTACCATAGGTGGTTTATCCAATCAGGGTAAAATTGATCGAGAATGGGTAAATTATTGAAAACATGCCAAGTTTACAAATAAAAATTGGTTTTGAACAATTAAAGATCTTTAAAATATTGAGAGTAATCAATTAATGAATATAAAATCATGAATTAATAGTAAAAATATGGATTCAATCATAATTATAAGCAATTACTTACTTGAAACAAGAACAACAACAAGCACATCAAAGGTTCATTGACAATAGATGATCAAAATGAAGAAAGTATGAAGAACAGTGTTAGGGATGTAAAAATGGATGAATAACTTCATTGAAATAAATCCATGGTGCTTGAATTAAATTAAAACAATGAAAATCAATTAAGAAACATGATTTTGGGTAGAGGGAGTAGAATGGGAATGAGAGAGATATGAAAGATAATGATTTATGTCTAATCATCTTCCTGTGCGATCCTAATTCATATATATAGGAAGGAAATTACATGAATTTAAATGGGTATTCATGTCATGTAATTCAAATCCATGATTTTCTCTGCAGATTTTGAATATACGTGTATCTCGCACAAATTTCATCTGATATTTTGAAATTTGACCCTTCTCACATCATGTAACTAGATGTCACATTGTGAAGTTTCCTTCAGCTAGGAAGTTTTTATAGGGAATTGTGATTTTAATGATACATGTTTTGAACTAGATATTTATATCATGTAAGGTTGGTTCACATCGTGTAATGATGTTTCACGTAGTGAAACTTGTCACAACTTTGAAATTCTTCACAACTTGGATTCACGGCTTACAATATGTGGTGAAATGATATTACATGTGTCTAATGATGTAACATCCCAAGTAAGTAATGAATAATATATATTCTTTTCTATGTATATTTATGAATTATATAGTGTTTTATAGGCTTAAAATGAGAATAAATCCAATCTTAAGCATTGAATACACTAATATTTTTATAAGATTGTTTTAATGCATTTTGATGGAAAACCATTTTTAAATAAAAATTTTGACAATTTTATATGATCTATTTATCAAAATAAAATTATTATTTATTATTGGGACATTGAAATTTACTTTGGATAAATTTTTGGTATTTTTATGACAATGTTCATTTTTTAATGAATAGTGAAAAATACTGCATTTTACATCAAAACTGCATTTTCATCTAATTTAATTATATGGTTAGATTATATTTTTAATTGGTTTTAAAGTTTAAATATAATATATTTTTACCATGTAATACAATGGTGGTCATTGGGATTAATTTCACTTTGGAATTGGGCATAAAGAAGTGCCAAACTTTTCATAGACATTGTTTCTAAAAAACCCGCTATTTGTTTTGACAACGGGAATTATTTTTAAATTATTTATTGAAATTTCTATGTTTGGAAATTTGTAAAATGGATTAAATATTTGGAATCAGAGGGTCCAAATTATGCAATCAAGAATATTTTGTTTTTGGACATTATGAATAGTAACGACGGTAATTATCTTTAATTATCTTGATTAATTAGTAATCGAGTAGTTAAAGATAATAAAATAATATCATAATAATATCAAATGACCCCAAATTGTATCCTAATTCTACTGGTTGTGTCATGGCCGACCATGGGATGCCTTGTTCCAAACTTGGGGACCCCATGGAATCACTTTTGTGTGATAATGACTTTTTATCTTTTTATTTTTTAAAAAAGTTAAATATAACAAAGAATGTATCACCTAAGTAAAACATTTTTAATTTTGTCTAAATAAATGATATATTTGAATATAAATAGTCATTGGAAAGCTAAAAATATTTCCTACATCATAGTAATTTTTTTTAGAATTTTTAGACATTAAATAAATAAATTATTTTTGACATCATGGTGATGCAGCGATTACCTCATTAATGAACGATTTAAATAAAATAAAAAGATAATGTAAAATCTAAGACTTACACTTATCAAAGAACTATTGGATGAGTATATTTCGAACCCTTATAACCTTATCCTATAAATTTATCAATGTGGGACCTTTTAAATCCGAAACACATTTCAATATAAAGTAACATTTTATAACTTTCCAATATTGACCCTCCTCTCCTCTTATAAAAGGCCCCCACCTCTACCTCCTTACCCACAATTCTCAAGAATTTGGCTCAGCCAATATATGCTAATTTTATCTCTCCACATCCCTCTATTCATCCTAGAAGCCTTACCTTAGGCAGAAAGAACTTCAAGAAACCCTTTTGGTACAAACCAAGAGTAGTTACCTGATTTAAAGGTAAAGACTTCTCTAATGTTCTTTTGTTTTATTTTGCTTCTCTAACCCCCTAAAATATTTTTATTCATTTCTTTTAAAAAAAACCAGTATCATAAATATACTAGGATATTTTTATAATATGTATTAAAGATACACTTACACACCCCTACATCTAATGGTTAAAGCGCATATTGTTTCTGTGGATGGCGAATTTCTGCCTCACGAAACGATGATTGTTCAATATTCTTATAACACCTTAAAAGGTTGATATTAAGATGTCACTATATTTATATATGATATATAATATTTTTATTTTTTCTTCAATCTTATGTATATTTCATTTATGTCATACCTTTATGGTTTCCATTATGGGTAAATGCGATATCTTCATTTTAGGAAGTGCGGACTACCGCCCCCTCAAAGTGATTTGATTCGTTAATGCCATATGTGGGACGTATAAAGGATGGAGTTAATTATATTATATATTATATTATACTGGAATTATAATATACCTTTATATCATTATGATTCCATTCCATAAAATATGAAATAGAAATGAAAGAAGCGTTCATGCGTACATACGGTTTACCGTCTCCATGAACAGTGCATTTCATTTTTTACCTCTAAATGTTATGTAATATTATAAATGCATGTATATACTGGATATATATGATATATATGATATATAAATCATGAATATAACTTTGGGATATAATGGATACATGAACAACTTGTAATTATTAAGAGTTTATTTTTGACTCAAGTACCAATGATCGACAAAATGACCATTATTAAATTAAATAATTACATAGTGTTCATAACATTGTATTAAGTGATATAAAAGGAATAATTAACTTGAAAAAGTTTCTTAATCAAGTATAAATTAACTCAAGTTTATTATTCAGGACTTTGAAGAACGATCGAGTCAATTCACACCCGAGGTATGGGACTTCG
This sequence comes from Viscum album, assembly GCA_963277665.1. Taxonomy (NCBI): domain Eukaryota; kingdom Viridiplantae; phylum Streptophyta; class Magnoliopsida; order Santalales; family Viscaceae; genus Viscum; species Viscum album. The sequence goes on from OY728159.1 coordinate 1,942,682,831, forward strand.
TCTCAATATCCCTTCATTGAGGCATATTTTGTTTTATACACATCTTTCTTTTATATGATATACAAAACCCTTTTAATTTTATGTTTATTCAAAAGGAATCTTCTTATATTATGCTTTTACTAAATGATAAAAGGGAATGTTTTTTTTCGTAGGTATGCGGCGACAACAACTTCTTCGCCACTGTGACCATTATTTGAGTTTCGGCTTCCTATACAAGCCATAAACTTTTTTTAATGAAAAATAAATACCATGTTTTACTTCTCTTTTATTTTAGTATTGAAAATGTTTTTGGTATTGAAAATGTTTTTGGTATTTTTTATATATCAATGTGTTGTATCGATATCTTGTGATTGAAATGTGGAAATGTTATATTTCCTTTATGCATGTTTTATGTGATATGATTATGTTATGGTTCTTGGGAATTGTTTATGAAGATGGGTGGTTCCATGATAAACTAAGGGCGGGTGAGCCGATATAGCTCTCCAATGCAATGGGTAACGCGAAGGGGTTAAACGTTAAGGTTTCTCCGAAGAGATTTAGGTAATATACTATGATGGGTATTCCAAACGTAACCATGAGGGTTACTCCCTACATAATAATTTTATGAATTCCTCAAGTTACCTTTATTTTTTATGATTTCTATGATTTATTCATGATTTGATGAGGTTTGTTAAAATGATTATGTTTTATGAGTAAAGTATGATTTCATACATGGAATAATGTTTTCATTTCATACTTTTATATCCCTTACTGAGCTTTTTATGGTCATCCCAAGTTTTTGAAATGTTTTTCACAGGTCAAGGGAAAGGTACATGATGTGATGATAGTGTCAAATAAGTGTCAAGAAAGAATCCATTTTTTTATTTTAAATATGTTTCTGTTGATGGAAAAAATGAGTACTATCTTTTCTGTAACCACTTTGTTTAAATGTGGAATGTAATGCATGATTTATGATCTAATTATCTAAAAATCTAAACATAAAAATATCCTCAACGTGTATTCTTGAAATACCACAAGATTAAGTAATGTTTAAGGTTTGGGCCTTATAGTTGGTATCATAGGTCAGTTTAGATAAATTTAGGAGTTAGTATTCTATTAAATGATTATCCGAAAATATTTTTTTTGTTATGGTCAAATTGAAATGATATAGCATTTGATGATTAACATGTTGCTTCATCTAAGACATGTTTGTTCAGAATGGTTTTCCACATAGGAAATAGGGAAGCAGTGCTAGTATGGCATATAGAAGGAAATGAACTTCCAAATCAGCATCATGAGATGGTCGAAATTGGAACTGAACAGTTTGTTACAGTAGTGGCGCAGTTGACTCAAGTGATAAATGGTGGTGGTATCCATGCATGAGATTAGCCAGATCAACCGTAGAGGAACATGTCAGTGGTGGAACATTTCATGAGGCAACATCCCCCATAATTCAGAGGATCATCTGACCCTGTTCTAGATGAAGGGTGGATTAAAGAATTGGAGAATATTTTCAATGTCATGGGGGTGTTCAGACAATCAATAGGTTAGTCTTGCTATTTACCATTTGGAGGGTGAAGCAGATCAGTTGTGGTCGATGGTTAAAAATATTAGGGATGCTGATGAGATTGATGCTCTTGACTGGGATGAATTCAAAGGTATGTTTCTTGAGAAGTATTTTCCTAAGGCTATTCGACTTAGGATGGAAAAACAATTCTTGGAATTGAGGCAAGAGGACGACTCAGTGGTTGCTTATAAAGATAGGTTCACTCGATTGGCAAGGTATGCTCCAAATTTTATCCAAGACCTTGATAGTAAAATCAATCGTTTTTACTCAGGATTAAATCCAAAATATCGAAGGGCATTGGCTTCTCGTGAGTTCAAAAGTTATGAAAAGATTGTTCGATGTGCTGAGAAGGTGGAAATAGAGTTTTCCGATGATCAAGTGTCCTATAAAAACCAACAGAAGAAGAAACCGAGGTGACAGGAGAAAGGGAATAATTCTTCAAAAAGGTCTGATGGTAAGAAAACTAAGTTTCATGTTTGTGATAAATGTGGTAAAAGGCATGCTGGGGAATGTCTTATGAATTCTGGAAAGTTCTATCGATGTGGTAAGATGGGACATAAGGCTCGTTATTGCACTAAAAAATATCAAGGTGATGGTAAGTCCAAATTTGATTTACATTTAGTGAAATGTTTCAAGTGCAATGAGATGAGTCACTATGCAAACGAGTGTCCGACAAAGAGCTCGATTGATGGGAAGCAGTTAGACTACAAGAAGAAAGGAGTGGTGAAATCCTTTGCAACTACTTCAGCAGATGTTGGGCTATCAAATGAAGTGAAATTCATTTATCTAAGAATTCTGTATTTCTCTCAAAGAAATAGAAAATTGAGTTGAAATTTTATTTCATCCTAAAGATATTGGAGGATGGGGTATTGGAGATATAGATGATTTATGGAAGTTATAATCAAGATTACATGTTTAATAATGTATTAGACTGATAAATTTTGATGAAACATTGTGCCTTAATTAGATTAGGGTGATCAAAATGTGGATGGAGATACTGTTTATTTTTTTAGATGTTGGAAAGTTTTACTTTCACCTAAGGGTTAGTGGTTTATTTGTTTTATTAAAAGAAGTATTAAAGTGGGATGTTGTTTTAAAATGTGATTAATCTCACATGTTTACTTTTATTAGTGTTCAAAAGTTGAAACTCCAAAACATAGGCTTTGTAACATATTAAAGGCTTGCAGTAGTAGAAGTCCAAGAGAGGCATGTTGGTCCAGATGATTTGTTTTAGAACCAGTTTGATGAGTGGTCATACTCCGGATAATGAAAGTGTATAGAGTAAAATTAATTGTGTAAGGGTAAAATTGAAATATATATAATGATTCTTTATAGAGTGTGAGGGTTATGTAAGGGTGATTCAGATGGATATGTAAGGGTAAACTAATAGATTTTCAGGATGTGCATACTGTTCACCAGAATTATTTGGTTGAGGTAGAGAAGATTATTGGTAATTAGTGGTTTATAATACCAAAAATGGGTCCACTATATATTTTAAAAGGTAGTGTAATCAGTAAAGGAGGTGGGTAATTCCCTAACCCAAATCACCTGATTCAGGTTAGTGAGCTACATGGCCTCATGCATGCCTCCCTGTATCAAAGAGGTTACTGATTATAAGAGAGGGTATAAATGATGCATTATGGAGACTATAACCTTAGTACCAAAATCCATAAACAAAAATTATAACACGGTAAGAATAATAATAATCCAAAAGTCATAGGAAAACTAAATAATATCAATTATATAAAAAATGACAATTCAATTGTCACATATTTATACAAAGTAATAAACCAAGGACCCCCAATGTAGTAGTTCAAAGCAATGCATAAGGGAAAAATAGGAAATTAACGAAGATAACCTCCCATCACTCCAAAATCCATTTATGATAACACCTCCTAACACCAAGATCCAACTCCTTAACTCCCTATCATTGGACCTTTTCCCTTTCCTAGATCGATAATCATGATGTTTTCACACGCATCGAGATGCCCATGGAGGTTTTTAGTATAAACCTAGAAGGAAACCCCAAATGAATCATTAACATAACCACACATGCATAAAAGTTTTGTTACATGATAATATAAAAATTCACAAGCAATAAATAATCAATCACATGTTGAGCGATCACATGTCAATCAAGACACCACCAACCCCAACCATATATGCTTCAACTCCATGCTAAAAAGGAATTCATAATGGAAGTCATGACCATGGTTCATCCACAAGGCCATAATATGTCTCTGATTATCCACATGAAATATAATCCTTGGGTTAGCCCATAAGTCCATCATGCCCTATCTCTGTCATGGGTTGGGTCACAAGGCCATTGTACCCTATCATTGTTATAGGCTAGTCCATAAGGCCATCATATCCCACTGATACCTCAGGTTAGGACTTATGAATTTATACCCCTACCCTATGTCTTGGTACATCATTATCATCATCAAATTCCAAAAATTCTCCCCCTCTAAGGGCTATCCAATCCATGATGATCAACCTATCACTTTCTACTAGAAATAAATCCTCCATAGGTTATATAACCACACACAACATTGAATAACACATATAGTCACAATATATAACATCAAGCATGAGTCTCAGTAGCCACACACACACACACATGTGATAAATATAATTCATATGTCTCAAATGTTACAAACACAAAAAAATATGTGATCATAATCAAGAAACAACTTATACACATCTCTTTTATTCTAAGTAACCTCATACATCAAACATGTTTATTATAAATACCATGATTTTCAAGTTCCATTACCAAATTCATGCCTGTGCACCAACTGAATCAACTCACATGCCAAAGGTCCCCTAGAAAAAATTCGAATACATCAAAATAGGGTTCTAGAATAAGGTTTATGAAGAATATATAGACATAGGTTACTGAAAAATTCATCGTACCCAAGAAAGATCAACATCAATGGTAGATCTAGATCCAATTCAAGGAATGTCACCAATTGTCTATATCTGATGATGATATATCAAGTGACCAATAATTCCTATTTTGATCATGATGAAATCTATAAATCTATCCAAAACATTATAAATATATTAACAATTATAAAATAATAATAATATTTGGTATAGGATGGAAGAATATTACCTCATGGAATCCAACTGATCGATCTATACTTCGATCTTTGAGGATAAAGGGAGGTATTTTTTTTGAAAGAGATATCCTTGGGATAATATAGTCAAGTGAGTGTCAAACCAAGGGAGGAAAATATTAAAAAGTCACATTAGAGTAAAATAATGGAGTCACCCTTATTAACCAAGCTGTCTAGGCACCACAAGATGGCTTGTGTGCCAAGAAGAGGTGAAACACATATGCCATGACCACTAGAAAGTTGGCGAGACCTGATGAGTTTTAGGTATTCTTCCAGCACCATTGGCTAGAAAAAAACTCTATAATAGATATCTACTGGCACACATGTAACTCCGAACTTATGGTTTATACCTTTAATTCATTTCGTTTCAATTCCTAACCCTCAAACTCCTCTTATAAGACTCAAAAACACATCAAAGATATGTCAAAACATAAATTAATATTCCTTAAAAATTATAATATGCCACAAATATCCACCTCTAATTACTTATCATTCCAAAGAAGTTCCTATAGTAGTCTAACATGAATAAGTCAGACCATTGCACCAAGAAATCTGAATCCCTCTCCTATGTCTCCCATTGGATTTATCCATACTACTATATAAATCAAACAAGTGGTGCCAACTCCCCCCTAAACAACTTATCACTCCTATCTAGGATGGACACTAGGAACTCCACAAATGATGTATTATGTTCCAAATAAATTCTCTCACAATCAATCAAATGCATAGGATCAAGCTCGTACCTTCAAATATGGGACACATGGAACATGTTATGCATACCTAGATATTATAGTGGGAGGTCCAATCAGTCAGCCACTTTTTTTGATATTATTAGTGATCTCAAATGGCCCCATAAACTATATTTCCATCTTACCTTACTTACACAAATTAATATTCACAAACCTAGGTGACATCCAAAATAAAAATCGATCATCCACAATGAACTCCAAAGATTGTCTCCTCCGGCTAGCATGCAATCACTGTCTACTCTGAGTGGTAACCAAACAATTCCTGATCAACTATACCCTCTAAAAAATCTACAACACTATACTAATTCCAATGATAGATTCTACACCCACCTCATTCTCAATAAATAGTGAGAGACATGAATTACTATAAAGAGACTCAAAAGGTGTCATCTGAATTGAACCATAGAAACAATTGTATGTGAAATCCATTAAGGCTAGATTATTATACCATATTCCACTGTAGTCTAAGACATATTCCTAAAGTATATAATTTAATATCTAGTTCATAATCTTTAACTTTATATCTATCTATGGATGATACAATTTATTCATTTTCAACTAAGTCACCATGACCTTCTATAATACTTTCCCAAAAAATGATGTAAAAGGAACATCTGACGCACCTGCACACATTATTTAATTAGAATGGGAAACACTTAGATTAGATTTATTTGTTTCCAAAAAAACAATTTCTACAAATACATATTATAGTGGTAGTGTGGGGTTGATCCCATGAGAAATTGAGTTGCCAACAAGAACTTACAGCTTAAAACCCTTTGTATATGAGTCCTCATGAGTTTGGTCAAGTTTGGGAGAACTACTACTAATGACTTGTGAATTACGAACAAAGATAAGTAAGGGATCCCAATAAATTTTGGGGTTTCATGTAAAATATAATCTCTTTCCTAACTTGGTATAGTCCTAAGATTTAAGTTGCGAAGTAAGAAAAGGTCACTAGTTGACTATGGTCAAATAAAATAGTTCTACCTAAAATATTGATACTCCTTGGTATTGAGGTAATTTCAACCTAAGTGCATTAAGATTATCTTATAAGGAAGGAAGTGTCATAGGCTATTTATTATAGCTTAGTGTAATCCAATCTAGCCAGGGCCATTCAACCAAACTTCCCATGGTCAGGAACACTTGAACGAATTGGAGAAATAGTTTTTTGTTTAACCTGATTACTATTCTTAGGATTACCAGGTTGAGTATTGGAGATTTATTAAATTCATATACCCTTACTCTTGACCCCTACCCTAGGTGGTTTATCCAATCAGGGTACAATTGATCAAGAATGGGTAAAATATTTAAAACATTCCAAGTTTACAAATTAAAATTGGTTTTGAACAATTAAAGATCTTGAAAATATTGAGAGTAATCAATTAATGAAAATAAAATCATGAAATAATAGTAAAAATATGGATTCAATCATAATTTTAAGCAATTACTTTCTTGAAACAAGAACAAGAACAAGCACATCAAAGGTTCATTGACGATCGATGATCAAAATGAAGAAAGTATGAAGAATAGTGTTAGGGATGTAAAAAGGGATGAAGAACTTAATTGAAATAAATCCATGGTGCTTGCATTAAATTAAAACAATGAAAATCAATGAAGAAACATGATTTTGGGTAGAGGGAGTAGAATGAGAATGAGAGAGATATGAAAGATAATGATTTATGTCCAATCCTCTTCCTGTGAGCTCCTACTGCATATATATAGAAAGGAAATTACATGATGTTAAATGGTTATTAATTTCATGTAACTCAAATCCATGATTTTCTCTGCAGATTTTGAATATACGCGTATCTCGCACAAATTTCATCTGATATTTTGAAATTTGACCCTTCTCACATCATGTAACTAGATTTCACATTGTGAAGTTTCCTTCAACTAGGAAATTTTGATTGGGAATTTTTATTTGAATGATACATGTTTTAAACTAGAGATTTACATCATGTAAGGTTGGTTCACATCGTGTAATGATGATTCACGTAGTGAAACTTGTCACAACTTTGAAATTCTTCACAACTAGGATTCACGGCTTACAATATGTGGGGAAATGATATTACATGTGTCTAATGATGTAACATCCCAAGTAAGTAATGAATAATAGATATTCTTATCTATGTCTATTTATGAATTAGATAGTGTTTTATAGGCCTAAAACGAGAATAAATCCAATCTTAAGCATTGAATACACTAATATTTTTATAAGATTGTTTTAATGCATTTTGATGGAAAACCATTTTTAAATCAACATTTTGACAATTTTATATGATCTAATTATCAAAATAAACTTATTCTTTATGATTGAGACATTGAAATTTACTTTGGATAAATTTTTGGTATTTTTATGACAATGTTCATTTTTTAATGAATAGTGAAAAATACTGCATTTTACATCAAAACTGCATTTTCATCTAATTTAATTATATGTTTAGATTATATTTTTAATTGGTTTTAAAGTTTAAATAGAATATATTTTTACCATGTAATAAAATGGTGGTCATTGGGATTAATTTCACTTTGGAATTGAGCATAAATAAGTGCCAAACTTTTCATAGACATTGTTTCTAAAAAACCCGCTATTTGTTTTGACAACGGGAATTATTTGTAAATTAATTATTGAAATTTCTATGTTTGGAATTTGGTAAAATGGATTACATATTTTGAATCATAAGGTCCAAATTATTCAATCAATAATATTTTGTTTTTGGACATTATGAATAGTAATGACGGTAATTATCTTTAATTATCTTGATTAATTAGTAATCGGGTAGTTAAAGATAATAAAATAATATCATAATAATATAAAATGACCCCAAAATGTATCCTAATGATACTGGTTGTGTCATGGACGACCATGGGATTCCTTGTGCCAAACTTGGGGACCCCATGGAATCACTTTTGTGTGATAATGACTTTTTATCCTTTTTTTTTTTTTTAAAGTTAAATATAACAAAGAATGTATCACCTGAGTGAAACATTTTTAATTTGGTATAAATAAATGATATATTGGAATATAAATAGTCATTGGAAATATAAAAATATTTCCTACATCATAGTAATTTTTTTATAATTTTTAGACATTAAATAAATAAATTATTTATGACATCATGATGATGCAGCGATTACCTTATTAATGAACGATTTAAATAAAATAAAACGATAATGTAAAATATAATACTTAAACTTATCAAAGACCTATTGGATGAGTATATTTCGAACCCTTATCACTTTATCCTCGAAATATATCAATGTGGGACCTTTTAAATCTGAAACACATTTCAATATAAAGTAACATTTTATAACTTTCCAATAGTGATCCTCCTCTCCTCTTATAAAACGCCCCCACCTCTACCTCCTTACCCACAATTATCAAGCGTTTGGATCAGACAATCTCTTCTCAGTTTACCTCTCCAGATCCCTCTATTCATCCTAGAAGCCTTACCTTAGGCAGAAAGAACTTCAAGAAACCCTTTTGGTACAAACCAAGAGGAGTTACCCGATTTAAAGGTAAAGACTTCTCTAATGTTCTTTTGTTTTATTTTGCTTCTCCAACCCCATAAAATCTTTTTATTCATTTATTTTGAAACAAAACCAGTATCTTAAATATACTAGGATGTTTTTATAATAAGTATTCAAGCTACACTTACACACGCCTACATTTAATGGTTAAAGCGCATATTGTTTCCGTGGATGGCGAATTTCTGCCTCACGAAACGATGATTGTTCAATATTCTTCTAACACCTTAAAAGGTGGATATTAAGATGTCACTATATTTATATATGATATATTATATGTTTATTGTTTCCTTAAGCTTCTGTATATTTCATTTATATCATACCTTTATGGTTTCCATTATGGGTAAATGCGATATCTTCATTTTAGGAAGTGTGGACTACCGCCCCCTCAAAGGGATTTGATTTGTTAATGCCATATGTGGGATGTATAAAGGATGGAGTTAATTATATTATATATGATACTATACTAGAATTATAATATACCTTTATATCATTATGATTCCATTCCATAAAATATGAAATATAAATGAAAGTAGCGTTCATGCGTACGTACGGCTTACCATCTCCATGAACGGTGCATTTCATTTTTTACCTCTAAATGTTATGTAATATTATAAATGCATTTATATACTTGATATATATGATATATATGATATATAAATCATGAATATAACTCTGTGATATAATGGATACCTGAACAAATTGTAATTATAAAGAGTTTATTTTTGACTCAAGTACCAATGATCGACAAAACGACCATTATTAACTTAAATAATTACATAGTGTTCATAACATTGTATTAAGTGATATAAAAGGAATAATTAACTTGAAAAAGGTTCTTAATAAATTATAAATTAACTCAAGTTTATTATTTAGGACGTTGAAGAATGATCGAGTCAATTCAGACCTGAGGTATGGGACTTCATCTCAATCTCCCTTCATTGAGGCATATTTTGTTTTATACACAACTTTCTTTTATATGATATATAAAACCCTTTTAATTTTACTTTTATTCAAAAGGAATCTTCTTATATGAAGCTTTTATCAAATCAAAAAAGGGAATGTTTTTTTGTCGTACGTATGTGGTGACAACAACTTCTCCGCCGCCATGACCATTATTTGAGTTTCGACTTCCTCTACAAGCCGTAACCTTTTTTTAATGAAAAATAAATACCATGTTTTACTTCTCTTTTATTTTGGTGTTGAAAATGTTTTTGGTATTTTTTATATATCAGTGTGTTGTATTGATATCTTGTGATTGAAATGTGGAAATGTTCTGTTTCCTTTATGCATGTTTTATGTGATATGATTATGTTATGGTTATTGGGAATTGTTTATGAAGACGATTGGTTCCATGATAAACTAAGGGCGGGTGAGCCCGATATAGCTTTCTAATACATTGGGTAATGCGAAGGGGTTAAACTTTAAGGTTTCTCCGAAGAGATTTAGGGAATATACTATGATGAGTATTCCAAACGTAACCATGAGGGTTACTCCCTACGTAAGAATTTTATGAATGCCTCAAGTTACCTTTATGTCTTATGATTTCTATGATTTCTATGATTTATTCATGATTTGATGAGGTATGTTAAAATGATTATGTTTTATTAGTAAAGTATGATTTCATACATGGACTAATGTTTTCATTTCGTACTTTTATATCCCTTACTGAGCTTTTTATGCTCATCCCCTGTTTTTGAAATGTTTTTCACAAGTCAAGGGAAAGGTACATGATGTGATGATAGTGTCAAGGAAGTGTCAAGAAAGAATCCATTTTTTATTTTAAATATGTTTCTATTGATGAAAAAAATGAGTAAAATCTTTTGTGTGACCACTTTGTTTAAATGTGGAATATAATGCATGATTTATGATCTAATTCTCTAAAAATCTAAACCTGAAAAGATCCTCAATGTGTATTCTTGAAATAACTCAAGATTAAGTAATTTTTAAGGTTTGGGCCTTATAGTTGGTATCATAGGTCGGTTTAGATAACTTTAGGAGTTAGTATTCTATTAAATGATTATCCAAAAATATTTTTTTTTGTTATGGTCAAATTGAAATGATATATAATTTAAAGATTAACATGTTGCTTCATCTAAGACATGTTTGTTCAGAATGGTTTTCCGCATAGGAAATAGGGAAGCAGTGAAAGGATGGCATACAGAAGGAAATGAACTTCCGAATCAGCATCCTGAGATGGTCGGAATTGGAACTGAACAGTTTGTTGCAGTAATGGCGCAATTGACTCAAGCGATAAATGGTGGTGGTATCCATGAATGAGATCAGCCAGATCAAACACAGAGGAACATGTCAGTGGTGGAACATTTCATGAGGAAACATCCCCCATCATTCAGAGGATCATCAAAGCATTGGAGAATATTTTCAATTTCATGGGGTGTTCAAACAATCAAAAGGTTAGTCTTTCTATTTACCATTTGGAGGGTGAAGCAGATCAGTGGTGGTCAATGGTTAAAAATATTAGGGACGCTGATGAGATTGATGCTCTTGACTGGGATTAATTCAAAGGTATGTTTCTTGAGAAGTATTTTCCTAAGGCTATTTGACTTAGGATGGAAAGAAAATTCTTGTAATTGAGGAAAGAGGACGACTCAGTGGTTGTTTATGAAGATAGGTTCACTCGATTGGTAAGGTATGCTCCAAATTTTATCCGAGAACTTGATAGTAAAATCAATCGTTTTTACTCAGGATTAAATCCAAAATATCGAAGGGCATTGGCTTCTCGTGAGTTAAAAATTTATGAAAAGATTGTTCGATGTGCTGAGAAGGTGGAAATAGAGTTTTCTGATGATCAAGTGTCCTATAACAACCAACAGAAGAAGAGACCGAGGTGACAGGAGAAAGGGAAGAATTCTTCAAAAAGGTCTGATGGTAAGAAAACTAAGTTTCCAGTTTGTGATAAATGTGGCAAAAGGCATGCTGGGGAATGTCTTCTGAATTCTAGAAAGTGCTACCGATGTGGTAAGATGGGACATAAGGCTCGTTATTGCACTAAAAAATATCAAGGTGATGGTAAGACGAAATTTGATTTACATTTAGTGAAATGTTTCAAGTGCAATGAGATGAGTCACTATGAAAACGAGTGTCCAACAAAGAGATAAAGTGATGAGAACCAGTTAGACTAGAAGAAGAAATGAGTGGTGAAATACTTTGCAACTACTTCAGCAGATACTGGGATATCAAATGAAGTGGTATCAGGTACTTTGTTTGTTTTTTCAAATTATTCTAGTGTGTTGTTTTATTCAAGGTCTACACACTCTTTCATCTCTACAAACTTTTCTAGTAAAATGGGAATACCATATCAAGAAATGGCTCCTGAACTTGTGGTAAAAACACTTGGGGGAAATGTTGAGGCAAAAAGAATTTATAATAATCCTCCTATCCTTATCCGTGGAAAGAACCTAATTGAAAGCCTTGTTATTTTACCTCTATTAGAGTTTGATGTTATCCTGGGTATGGATTGGCTCTCTATTTACCATTCTAAGATTGACTATAGAGCTAAAGAAGTTTATTTTCAGAAATACTTTCAGTTTGTGTACAATAATGAACCCTTACTGTTGATAACATATCATGTAACATCCCAAGTAAGTAATTAATAATAGATATTTTTATCTATGTCTATTAATTATTAAGATAGTGTTTTAGAGGCTTAAAATGAAAATAAATACAATCTTATGCATGGAATAAACTAATATTCTTAAAAGATTGTTTTACTGCCTTTTGATGGAAAACCATTTTTGAATCTATATTTTGACAATTTTATAAACTATGTTTGTCAAAATAAACTTATCCTTTATGATTGGGACATCAAAATTTACCTTGTGTGAATTTTTGGTATTTTTCTGACAATGTTCATTGTTTAATGAATAGTGAAAAATACTGCATTTTACATCAAAAATGCTTTTTAATCTAATTTATTTATATGATTAGATTATGTTTTGAATTGGTTTTGAAGTGAAATTATTATATATTTTTACCATTTTATCCAATGGTGGTCATTGGAATCAATTTCACTTTGAAATTAGACTTAAACTGGTGTCAATCTTTTGATACTTATTGTTTTGTAAAAACACGCTATTTGCTCTGGCAACAGGAATTAATCATTGAATTAATTAATGTGACTTATATGATTTGAATTTTGTAAAATGTACTTCATTTTTGAATTCGGAATATCAAATATAGCTTAGGGTGAATTTTTGGTAATTTTCTGAAAAACTTCAATTTTTGATGAATAGTGAAACCACTAAGTGGTAATCAAGCAAACTGATTTTTCAGTTAAATGAAAGTTTACCACTAATGTGTATTGAATTTTGAAAATCCGACATACATGGTTGTCATTAAGAAGTAAAATGTGGTTCAATGAGATTATAATAATTTTTTTGGTGAATAGTAACTTATTAAGTTCTTAATCGCGATTAGTGGTAATTAGGGTAGTTTAAGGTATAAATAATTCTTTAATAATAGGAAATGACCTAGACACATGTCTCAACCTTATTGGTTGTGTCATGGCAGACCAAGACAAGCCATGGGTCAACTTGGGGACCCCATGGAGACACTTTGGTTTGGAAATGACATAAATAGCTTTTTATTAAATGTTAAAGTAAAAATGACACAAACAAGAGATGTTTTACAAAAAGAATTTTTACATGGGGTTATAAAGATCGGATTTTTGATTATAAATATTCATTGGAAAGCTAAAAAGATTTTATACATCATAGTATTTTTTTTATGATTTTTAGACATTAAATAAATTAAATTATTTATGACATAATTATGATGCAGCGATGACATCATTATTTGACGATTTAAATAAAATGGAAAGATAATGTAAAATCTATGAACTACACATGTCCAAAACTTATTGGATGAGTGTATTTCGAAGCCTTATCACCTTATCCACGAATTATATCAATGTGGGACCTTTTGAAACCAAAACACATTTTCAAATAAAGTAATATTTCTTTACTTTCCAAAAGTGCCCCTCCTCTCCCCTTATAAAAGGCCCCCACCTCTACCTCATTTCACACACTACTCAAGCCTTTGGCTCGGACAAACCCTGACCATTTACTCTCTCCACATCCCTCTCCTCATACTAGTGGATTCCCTTTGGGCATAATCCTTTCAAAGGAAGCCTTTAGACTCAAATCAAAAGGAGATACACTTTTAAAGGTAATTCATTCTCTCATGTTCATTTGTTTTATTTTGCTTCTCCAACCCCTTAAACTCTTTTTATTTACTTCTTTTGTAACAACACCAGTATCTTCAATATACTAGGATGTTGTTATAAGATATATTTTAGCTACACACTCACAAAACTACATCAAATGGTTAAAGAACATACGGTTTCCGTGGATGGAGAAATTCTGCCTCCCGAAACGATGATTGTTCAATACTCATTTAACACCTTCAAAGGTGGCCATTATGATGTCACTATTTTTATATATGATATATAATATGTTTATGTTTTCCTTAAGCTTCTGTTTTTTTCATTTTAGTCATACCTTTATGGTTTCCATTATGGGTAAACACGATATCTTCATTTTAGGAAGTGCGGACTACCGCCCCCTCAAAGTGATTTGATTCGTTAAATACCATATGTGGGACATATAAAGGATGGAACTATGATATTATATATGATATTATACTGGAATTATAATATACCTTTATATCATTATGATTCAATTCTATAAAATACGAAATAGAAATGAAAGTAGCGTTCATGCGTACGTACGGCTTACCGTCTCCATGAACGGTGCATTTCATTTCTTACCTCTAAATGATTATGTAATATTATAAATGCATGTATGTACTGGATATATATGACATATATGATATCTACATCATGAATACCATTCTGGATATAATGAACCTTTGACCAAATTAACAACATGTAAGTGTAAGAAGTCTATTTTTGACTTAAGAACCAAATACCGACAAAATGAACATTATTAACTTAACTGATTACATGATGTTCATAACATGGTATAAAAGGAATAATGAACTTGAAAAAGATTCATAATCAAGTAGAGATTAACTCAAGTTTATTATTCAGGAGATTAAAGAACGGTCGAGTCAAGTCGGATACGAGGTATGGGACTTCGTCTCAATCTCCTTTCATTGAGGCATATTTTATTTTATACACAACTTTATTTTATACGGTGTATAAACCCCTTTGAATTTTACGTTTATTCAAAAGGAATCTTTTTTTATACGAAGAGTTTACTAAATGAAAAAAGGGAATGTTTTTGTCGTACGTATGCGGCGACAACGACTTCTCCGCCGTCGTGACCGTTATTTGAGTTTCAGCTTCCTCTACAAGCCATACCTTCTTTTTTTAAAAGAAAAATAAATACCATGTTTTACTTTGGTATTGAAAATGGTTTTCATAATGTTTTTATTATATCAATGTGTTGTATTGATATCTCGTGATTGAAATGTGGAAATGTTATGTTTCCTTTATGCATGTTTTATGTGATATGATTATGTTATGGTTCTTGGGCATTATTATGAAGACGGGTGGTTCCGTGATAAACTAAGGGCGGGTGAGCCCGTTATAGCTCTCCAATGCATTGGGTAATGCGAAGGAGTGAAACGTTAAGGTTTCTCCGAAGAGATTTTAGGGAATATACTGTGATGGGTATTCCAAACGTAACCAAGAGGGTTACTCCCTACGTAAGAATGTTATGAATGCCTCAAGTTACCTTTATGTCTTATGATTTCTATGATTTATTCATGATTTGATGAGGGATGTTAAAGTGATTATGTTTTATGGGTAAAGTATGATTTCACTCTTATGTATGTATGTACCCATGTTTCCTTTCCATGTTTTTATAACCCATACTGAGTTTTTATGCTCATCCCAAGTTTTTGAAATGTTTTTCACAGGTCAAGGGAAAGGTACATGATAAGATGATAGAGTCAAGGATGTGTCAAGAAATAATCCATGTTTTATTTTTAATGTGTTTCCATTGATGGGAATGAAGAATACTATCTTTATGTAACCACTTTGTTTATATGTGGAATGTAATGCAAGTTTTATGATCTAATTCTCTAAAACTCTAAACCCGAAAAGATCCTCAATGTGTAATCTTGTAATAACTCAAGATTAAGTAAGGTTTAAGGCATGGGGCCTTATAGTTGGTATCAGAGGTCGGTTTAGATAACTTTAGGAGTTAGAATTCTATTAAATGATTATCCAAAAATATTTTTTCTGAAATGATATAGCATTTAAAGATTACCATGTTGCTTCATCTAAGACATGTTTGTTCAGAATGGTTTTCCGCAGAGGAAACAGGGAAGCAGTGCTAGGAAGGCATACAGAAGGAAATAACCTCCCGAATCAGCATCCAGAAATGGTCAGAATTGGAACTGAACAGTTTGTTGTAGTAATGGAGCAGTTGACTCAAGCGATAAATGGCGGTGGTATCCATGCACGAGATCAGCCAGAACAACCGCAGAGGAACATGTCAGTGGTGGAACATTTCATGAGGCAACATCCACCATCATTAAGAGGATCATCTGACCCTGTGCTAGCTGAAGGGTGGATTAAAGCACTGGAGAAGATTTTTGATGTCATGGGGTGTTCAGACAATCAAAAGGTTAGTCTTGCTATTTACCGTTTGGAGGGTGAAGCAGATCAGTGGTGGTCTATGGTTAAAAATATCAGGGACGCCGATGAGATTGATGCTCTTGATTGGGATGAATTCAAAGGTATGTTTCTTGAGAAGTATTTTCCTAAGGCTGTTCGACTTAGGATGGAAAAAGCAATTCTTGGAATTGAGGCAAGAGGAAGACTCAGTGGCTGCCTATGAAGAAAGGTTCACTCGATTGGCAAGGTATGCTCCAAATTTTATCCGGGACCTTGATAGTAAAATCAATCGTTTTTACTCAGGATTAAAGCCAAAGTATCGAAGGGCATTAGCTTCTCGTGAGTTTAAAAGTTATGAAAAGCTTGTTCGATGTGCTGAGAAGGTGGAAATGGAGTTTGCCGATGACCAAGTTTTCTACAACAACCAGCAGAAGAAGAGACCGAGGTGGCAGGAGAAGGGTAAGAATTCTTCAAAAAAGTCTGATGGTAAGAGAACTAAGTTTCCAGTTTGTGATAAATGTGGCAAAAGGCATGCTGGGGAATGTCTTCTGAATTCTGGGAAGTGCTACCGATGTGGTAAGATGGGACATAAGGCTCGTGATTGCACTGAAAAGGATCAAGGTGAAGGTAAGAACAAATTTGATTTACAGTTAGTGAAATGTTATAAGTGCAATGAGATGGGTCACTATGCAAACGAGTGTCCGAAAAGGAGCTTGAGTGATGGGAAGCAGTTAGACTACAAACAGAAAGGGGTGGTGAAATCCTTTGCAACTACTTCAGCAGATGTCGGGCCATCAAATGAAGTTGTATCAGGTACTTTGTTTGTTTTTTTAGATTATGCCAGTGTGTTTTTTGATTCGGGGTCTACAAATTCTTTCATCTCTGAAACCTTTTCTAGTAAAATGGGAATACCATCTCAAGAAATGACTCCTGAACTTTTGGTAAAAACACCTGGGGGAAGTGTCGAGGCAAAAATAATTTATAAGAATTTTCCTATCCTTATCTGTGGAAAGAACCTACTTGCAAACCTTATTGTTCTACCTCTAGTAGAGTTTGATGTTATCCTGGGTATGGATTGTCTCTCTATTTACCATGCTAAGATTGACTGTAGAGCTAAAGAAGTTTCTTTTCAGAAAGACTTTCAGTTTGTTTACAAGAATGAACCCTTACTTTTGATAACATATCAAGAGGCCGAGAAACTTGTAAAAGATGGAAATGAATGTTACCTTGCACACATCGTTGAAAATAAAGGAACTGTTCAGATTAATGATGTGCCAGTGGTAAATGAGTATCCTGATGTTTTTCCTGATGAGTTTCCTGGAATAATACCAGATCGGGAAGTTGAGTTTACTGTTGACTTAGTTCCTGATGCTAAGCCAATGTCAAAACCACCTTATCGAATGGCACAAATTTAACTTTTAGAGTTGAAGGAGAAATTGCAAGATTTATTAGAGGAAGGTTTCATTAGACCTAGCACATCACCATGGGGTGCTCCTGTTTTATTTGTTAAAAAAAAATATGGTTCTATGAGACTTTGCATTGATTATAGAGCCTTGAATAATATCACTGTTAAGAACAAATATCCTTTGCCTCATATTGATGATTTGTTTGATCAGCTCCAGGGAGCTCAGTTTTTTTCAAAGATTTTCCTGAGATCGGGGTACCATCAGTTGAAGGTAAAGGAAGCAGATATTCCGAAGACCGTGTTTCATATAAGATATGGGCATTATGAATTTGTAGTAATGCCTTTTGGGCTAACCAATGCACCTGCTGTATTCATGGACTTAATGAATAGAATTTTCCATGAGTTCTTGGATAAGTTTGTGGTGGTTTTCATTGATGATATTTTGGTGTTTTCTAAAAGTAAAGAGGAGCATGAAAAACATTTAAGGGTTATCTTGCAAACCTTAAAAGAAAAGAAACTGTATGGGAAATTCAGCAAGTGTGAGTTTTGGTTGCAACAAATTTCTTTCCTTGGTCACATTGTTTTTAAAGATGGAATAACTGTTGATCCTGCAAAAACAAAAGTTGTGGAAGAATGGACAAGACCCACAAATGTAACTGAGATTCGTAGCTTCCTTGGTTTGGCGGGCTATTACCGAAGGTTTGTTAGAAATTTTTCACGGTTATCTAGTCCAATGACTAAGCTAACTCGGAAGGGTGTTAAGTTTATCTGGACAAAAGAATGTGATGACTGTTTTCAGGAATTGAAAAGAAGATTGGTGAATGCTCCAGTTTTGGAACTACCTTCCAGGAATGGTGAGTTTTTTATATACAGTGATGCTTCATTGAAAGGACTTGGTTGCGTCCTAATGCAGAATGATCAGGTAATTGCTTATGCTTCACGACAGTTGAAAACTCATGAGGTAAATTACCCTACACATGATTTGGAACTAGCTGCTATTGTTTTTGCTTTAAAAATTTGGAGGCATCATTTGTATGGAGTAAAGTGTGAAATATATACCGATCAAAAAATTTTAAAGTATATATTCACTCAGAAAGAGTTAAACATGATACAAAGGAGATGGATGGAATTAATCAAGGATTATGATTGTACAATTCATTACCATCCGGGAAAAGCAAATAAAGTGGCTGATGCTTTGAGTCGAAAAAGTAATGCTTCATTAACAATGTTGCGTTTGGAACATGATCCTTTGGTTAACGATTTGATGAACTTTGGCATAGAATTTGTTGGTGCAGGAAGTCCTTATGTTTTGTTTTAGGTATCAGTGAGATCTTCTCTATTTGATAGAATCAAGAAAGCACAGAAGCAAGATAGTGAGTTGCAGAAAAAGGTAGAGCTGGTTCAGAAAGGCAAGTTTCCTGAATTCAACATTGATAGTGATTGTGTTTTGAGATTTGGGAAGAGATTGTGTGTGACTTGTGATTCATAGTTGAAGAGAGAGCTGTTATGTGAAGCTCATAGTTCTCCGTTTTTAGTTCATCTGGGCAGTACTAAGATGTATAGAGATCTGCGGGAGTATTACTGGTGGGATGGAATGAAAAGAGACATTGCTGATTTTACTGTGAAGTGTTTGACTTGTCAGCAGGTTAAAGCAGAGCGGCAGTTACCGAAAGGGATGCTTCAGCCTTTACCAGTGCCAGAGTGGAAATGGGAGAATATATCCATGGACTTTGTTGTTGGATTACCGAAGACATCTCGAGGTAATAATGCAATCTGGGTTATTGTTGACCGCTTGACCAAATTTGCTCATTTCCTTGCTATACGAGATACTTTCTCTCTTGATCAACTTTCCCGTTTGTATCTTAAAGATATAGTCAGGTTACATGGAGTTCCTCTCTCCATTGTATCGGATCGTGATCCCAGGTTTACTTCTAACTTTTGGAAAGGCCTTCAGAATTCTTTGGGTACTGAATTAAATTTTAGTACAACTTTTCATCCTCAATCAGATGGGCAGTCAGAACGAACAATTCAGACATTGGAGGATATGCTACGATCTTGTTCTATGGATTATCAGGGAAGTTGGGACCAACATCTTTCTTTGGTTGAGTTTTCATATAATAACAGTTTTCATTCCAGTATATAGATGGCACCATTTCAGGCATTATATGGGAAGCGGTGTCGAACTCCAGCTTTCTGGGATGAAGTGAGTGAAAGGAAGTTGATGGGACCAGAATTGGTAGAAGAGATGGCAGAAAAAGTTCAGCTGATTCAGAAACACATGAGAACAGCTCAGAGCAGGCAGAAGAGTTATGCGGATAACCGGAGGAAGGATCTATCTTTCGAGGTAGGTGATCATGTTTTTCTCAAGGTTTCTCCTTGGAAAAGTGTGATGAGATTTGGTAAGAAAGGAAAGTTGAGTCCAAGGTTTGTTGGACCATATGAAATTCTGGAGAGAGTTGGATCAGTTGCATACCGAGTGGCTTTACCTCCGAGTTTATCTCAGGTACACAATGTTTTTCACATTTCTATGTTGAGAAAGTATATGCCAGATCCATCTCATGTTTTGAGTCCAGAGGTAGTTCAGCTGGAAGAGAACCTAACTTATGAGGAACAACCGGTCCAGATTCTTGACCACAAGGAGCAAGTGTTACGGAATAAGGTGATTAAGCAGGTAAATGTTTTGTGGAAAAACCACATGATTGAAGAGGCAACATGGGAATCTGAAAATGCAATGAGGGATAAGTACCCCCATTTATTCGATAAGTAAATAAATTGCGGGGATGCAATTTTCTAAAGGGGGGAAGGATGTAACATCCCAAGTAAGTAATGAATAATAGATATTTTTATCTATGTCTATTAATTATTAAGATAGTTTTTTAGAGTCTTAAAATGAAAATAAATACAATCTTATGCATGGAATAAACTAATATTCTTAAAAGATTGTTTTACTGCCTTTTGATGGCAAACCATTTTTGAATCGATATTTTGACAATTTTATAAACTATGTTTGTCAAAATAAACTTATCCTTTATGATTGGGACATCAAAATTTACCTTGTGTGAATTTTTGGTATTTTTCTGACAATATTCATTTTTTAATGAATAGTGAAAAATACTGCATTTTACATCAAAAATGATTTTTAATCTAATTTATTTATATGATTAGATTATGTTTTGAATTGTTTTTGAAGTGAAATTAGAATATATTTTTACCATTTTATCCAATGGTGGTCATTGGAATCAATTTCACTTTGAAATTAGACTTAAACTGGTGTCAATCTTTTGATACTTATTGTTTTGTAAAAACACGCTATTTGCTCTGGAAACGGGAATTAATTATTGAATTAATTAATGTGACTTATATGATTTGAATTTTGTAAAATGGACTTCATTTTTGAATTCGGAATATCAAATATAGCTTAGGGTAAATTTTTGGAAATTTTATGAAAAACTTCAATTTTTGATGAATAGTGAAACCACTAAGTGGTAATCAAGCAAACTGATTTTTTAGTTAAATGAAAGTTTACCACTAATGTGTATTGAATTTTGAAAATCCGACATACATGGTTGTCATTAAGAAGTAAAATGTGGTTCAATGAGATTATAATAATTTTTTTGGTGAATAGTAACTTATTAAGTTCTTAATCGCGATTAGTGGTAATTAGGGTAGTTTAAGGTATAAATAATGCTTTAATAATAGGAAATTACCTAGAAACATGTCTCAACCTTATTGGTTGTGTCATGGCCGAACAAGACAAGCCATGGGTCAACTTGGGGACCCCATGGAGACACTTTGGTTTGGAAATGACATAAATAGCTTTTTATTAAATGTTAAAGTAAAAATGACACAAACAAGAGATGTTTTACTAAAACAATTTTTACATGGGGTTATAAAGATCAGATTTTTGATTATAAATATTCATTGGAAAGCTAAAAATATTTCCTAAATCATAGTTTTTTTTATGATATTTAGACATTAAATAAATTAAATTATTTATGACATAATAATGATGCAGCGATGACATCATTATTTGACGATTTAAATAAAATGGAAAGATAATGTAAAATCTATGAACTACACATGTCCAAAACTTATTGGATGAGTGGATTTCGAAGCCTTATCACCTTATCCACGAATTATATCAATGTGGGACCTTTTGAAACCGAAACACATTTTCAAATAAAGTAATATTTCTTTACTTTCCAAAAGTGTCCCTCCTCTCCCCTTATAAAAGGCCCCCACCTCTACCTCATTTCACACACTACTCAAGCCTTTGGCTCGGCCAACCCCTGCCCATTTACTCTCTCCACATCCCTCTCCTCAACCTAGAGGATTCCCTTTGGGCATAATCCTTTCAATGGAAGCCTTTATACTCAAATCAAAAGGAGATACACTTTTAAAGGTAATTCATTCTCTCATGTTCATTTGTTTTATTTTGCTTCTCCAACCCCATAAAATCTTTTTATTTACTTCTTTTGTAACAACACCAGTATCTTCAATATACTAGGATGTTTATAAAAGATATATTTTAGCTACACACTCACACAACTACATCAAATGGTTAAAGAACATACGGTTTCCGTGGATGGTGAAATTCTGCCTCCCGAAACGACGATTGTTCAATACTCATTTAACACCATCAAAGGTGGCCATTATGATGTCACTATTTTTATATATGATATATAATATGTTTATGTTTTACTTAAGCTTCTGTTTTTTTCATTTTAGGAATACCTTTATGGTTTCCATTATGGGTAAACACGATATCTTCATTTTAGGAAGTGCGGACTACCGCCCCCTCAAAGTGATTTGATTCGTTAAATATCATATGTGGGACATATAAAGGATGGAACTATGATATTATATATGATATTATACTGGAATTATAATATACCTTTATATCATTATGATTCCATTCTATAAAATACGAAATAGAAATGAAAGTAGCGTTCATGCGTACGTACGGATTACCGTCTCCATGAACGGTGCATTTCATTTCTTACCTCTAAATGATTATGTAATATTATAAATGCATGTATGTACTGGATATATATGACATATATGATATCTAAATCATGAATAACATTCTGGATATAATGAACCTTTGACCAAATTAACAACATGTAAGTGTAAGAAGTCTATTTTTGACTTAAGAACCAAATACCGACAAAATGAACATTATTAACTTAACTGATTACATGATGTTCATAACATGGTATAAAAGGAATAATTAACTTGAAAAAGATTCATAATCAAGTAGAGATTAACTCAAGTTTATTATTCAGGAGATTAAAGAACGGTCGAGTCAAGTCGGATACGAGGTATGGGACTTCGTCTCAATCTCCTTTCATTGAGGCATATTTTATTTTATACACAACTTTCTTTTATACGGTGTATAAACCCCTTTGACTTTTACGTTTATTCAAAAGGAATCTTTTTTTATACGAAGCATTTACTAAACGACAAAAGGGAATGTTTTTATCGTACGTATGCGGCGACAACGACTTCTCCGCCGTCGTGACCGTTATTTGAGTTTCGGCTTCCTCTACAAGCCATACCTTCTTTTTTTAAAAGAAAAATAAATACCATGTTTTACTTTGGTATTGAAAATGGTTTTCATAATGTTTTTATTATATCAATGTGTTGTATTGATATCTCGTGATTGAAATGTGGAAATGTTATGTTTCCTTTATGCATGTTTTATGTGATATGATTATGTTATGGTTCTTGGGCATTATTATGAAGACGGGTGGTTCCGTGATAAACTAAGGGTGGGTGAGCCCGTTATAGCTCTCCAATGCATTGGGTAACGCGAAGGAGTGAAACGTTAAGGTCTCTCCGAAGAGATTTTAGGGAATATACTGTGATGGGTATTCCAAACGTAACCAAGAGGGTTACTCCCTACGTAAGAATGTTATGAATGCCTCAAGTTACCTTTATGTCTTATGATTTCTATGATTTATTCATGATTTGATGAGGGATGTTAAAGTGATTATGTTTTATGGGTAAAGTATGATTTCACTCTTATGTATGTATGTACCCATGTTTCCTTTCCATGTTTTTATAACCCATACTGAGTTTTTATGCTCATCCCAAGTTTTTGAAATGTTTTTCACAGGTCAAGGGAAAGGTACATGATAAGATGATAGAGTCAAGGATGTGTCAAGAAATAATCCATGTTTTATTTTTAATGTGTTTCCATTGATGGGAATGAAGAATACTATCTTTATGTAACCACTTTGTTTATATGTGGAATGTAATGCAAGTTTTATGATCTAATTCTCTAAAACTCTAAACCCGAAAAGATCCTCAATGTGTAATCTTGTAATAACTCAAGATTAAGTAAGGTTTAAGGCATGGGGCCTTATATATCAAGAGGCCGAGAAACTTTTAAAAGATGGAAATGAATGTTACCTTGCACGTATTGTTGAAAACAAGGTAACTATTTAGATTAATGATGTTCCAGTGGTAGATGAGTATCTAGATGTTTTTCCTGATGAGTTTCCTGGAATAATACCATATCGGGAAGTTGAGTTTACTATTGACTTAGTTATTGATGCTAAGACAATTTCAAAACCCCCTTATCGAATGGATTAAATTGAACTTTTATAGTTGAAGGAGGAATTGAAAGATTTATTAGAGAAAGGTTTCATTCGACATAGCACATCACCATGGGGTGCTCCTGTTTTATTTGTTAAAAAGAAAGATGGTTCAATGAGACTTTGTATTGATTATAGAGCCTTGAATAACGTCACTGTTAAGAACAAATATCCTTTGACTCATATCTATGATTTGTTTGATCAGCTCCAGGGAGCTCAGTTTTTTTCAAAGATTTTCCTGAGATCGGGGTACCATCAGTTGAAGGTAAAGGAAGCAGATATTCCGAAGACCGTGTTTCATATAAGATATGGGCATTATGAATTTGTAGTTATGCCTTTTGGGCTAACCAATGAACCTTCTGTATTCATGGACCTTATGAACATAATTTTCCATGAGTTCTTGGATAAGTTTGTGGTTGTTTTCATTGATGATATTTTGGTATTTTCTAAAAGTAAAGAGGAGCATGAAAGACATTTAAGGGTTATTTTGAAAACCTTAAAAGAAAATAAATTGTATGGGAAATTCAGAAAGTGTGAGTTTTGGTTGAAACAAATTTCTTTCCTTGGTCACACTGTTTCTAAAGATGGGATAACTGTTGATCCTGCAAAAACAAAGGTTATGGAATAATGGCCAAGACCCACAAATGTAACTGAGATTCTTAGCATCCTTGGTTTGGAAGGCTATTACCGAAGGTTTTTTAGGAATTTTCCCGATTTTCTAGTCCAATGACTAAGCTAAATCAGAAGGGTGTTATGTTTATCTGGACAAAATAATGTTATGATTGTTTTCAGGAATTGAAAGAAAGATTGGTGAATGCTCTAATTTTGGCACTACCTTCCAGGAATGGGGAGTTTGTTATCTACAGTGATGCTTCATTGAAAGGACATGGTTGCGTCTTAATGCAGAATGATCAGGTAATTGCTTATGCTTCACGTCAGTTGAAAACTCATGAGGTAAATTACCCTACACATGATTTGGAATTAGTTGCTATTGTTTTCACTTTAAAAATTTGGAGGGATCATTTGTATGGAGTAATGTGTGAAATATATACCAATCACAAAAGTTTAAAGTATATATTCACTCAGAAAGAATTGGACATGAGACATAAGAGATGGCTAGAATTAATCAAGGATCATGATTGTACAATTCATTACCATCTGGGAAAAGCAAATAAAGTGGCTGATGCATTGAGTCGAAAAAGTAATTCTTCATTAACAATGTTGCATTTGGAACATGATCCTTTGGTTAAGGATTTTATGAACTTTGGCATATAAGTTTTTGGTGCAGGATGTCCTATTTTTTTTTCAGGTATCAGTGAAATATTCTCTATCAGACAGAATTAAGCAAGCACATAAGCAAGATAGTGAGTTGAAGAAAAAGGTAGAGCTGGTTCAGAAAGGTAAGTTGCCTGAATTAAACATTGATAATGATTGTGTTTTAAGATTTGGGAAGAGATTGTGTGTGAATTTTGATTCACAGTTAAAGAGAGAGTTGTTATGTGAAGCTAATAGTTCTCTGTTTTCATTTCATCCAGGTAGTACTAAGATGTATAGAGATCTTCAGGAGTTTTACTGGTGGGATGGAATGAAAAGGGATATTTCTGATTTTACTGTGAAGTGTTTGACTTATCAATAGGTTAAATTAGAGTGAAAGTTACCAAAAGGGATGCTTCAGACTTTACCAGTGCCAGAGTGGAAATAGGAGAATATAACCATGGACTTCGTTGTGGGATTGTCGAAGACACCTTGAGGTAATAATTTAATCTGGGTTATAGTTGATCGCTTGACTAAATCTGCTCATTTCCGTGCTATATGAGATACTTTTTCCCTTGATAAACTTTCCCGTTTGTATTTTAAAGAGATATATAGGTTACATGGAGTTCCTCTCTCTATTGTATCTGACCGTGATCCTAGGTTCACTTCTAACATTTGGAAAGTCCTTTAGAAGTCGTTGGGTACTGAATTAAATTTTAGTATAGATTTTCATCCCCAATCAGATGGGAAGTCAAAACAAACAATTCATAATTTGGAGGATATGCTATTTTCTTGTTTGATGGATTATCAGGGAAGTTGGAACCAACATATTTCATTGGTTGAGTTTTCTTATAATAACAATTTTCATTCCAGTATACAGATGGCACCATTTGAGGCATTATATGGGAATTGGTGTTGAACTCCAGCTTTTTGGGATGAAGTGGGTGAAAGGAAGTTGATGGGACCATAATTGGTAGAAGAGTTGGCAGAAAAAGTTCAGCTGATACAAAAAACACATGAGAACAACTCAGAGCAGACATAAGAGTTATGTAGACAACAGGAGGAAGGATCTCTCTTTTAAGGTAGGTGATCATGTTTTTCTCAAAGTTTCACCATGGAAAAGTGTGATGCAATTTGCTAAAAAAAGGAATGATGAGTCCAAGGTTCATTGGACCATATGAAATTCTTGATAGAATTGGATCAATTGCATACTGAGTGGATTTACCTCAGAGTTTATCTTAGGTACACAATGTTTTTCATGTTTCAATGTTAAGGAAGTACATGCCAGATCCATCTCATGTTTTGAGTCCAGAGGTTGTTCAGCTGGAAGAGAATCTATCTTATGAGGAACAACCGGTTCAGATGCTTGACCACAGGGATCAAGTGTTGCGGAATAAGGTGATTCATCAAGTAAAGGTTTTGTGGGAAAACCACATGAGTGAATAGGCAGCATGGGAATCTAAAAATGCAATGAGGGATAAATACCCCAACTTATTCGATAAGTAAATAAATTGCGGGGATGCAATTTTCTAAAGGGGGAAGAATGTAACATCCCATGTAAGTAATAAATAATAGATATTATTATCTATGTATATTTATGAATTAGATAGTGTTTTAGAGGCTTAAAACAAGAATAAATCCAATCTTAAGCATGAAATACACTAATATTTTTAAAAGATTGTTTTACTGCCTTTTGATGGTAAACCATTTTAAAACCAAACTTTTAAAAATTTTATAATATCTATTTGTAAAAATAAACTTATTCTTTATGATTGGGACATTGAAATTTACTTTGGATAAATTTTTGGTATTTTTATGACAATGTTCATTTTTTAATGAATATTGAAAAATACAACATTTTACATCAAAATTGCATTTTAATCTAATTTAATTATATGGTTAGGTTATCTTTTTAATTGGTTTTAAAGTTTAAATAGAATATATTTTTACTATGTAATCCAATGGTGGTCATTGGGATTAATTTCACTTTGGAATTGGGCATAAACAAGTGCCAAACTTTTCATAGATATTATTTCTAAAAAACCTGCTATTTGTTTTGACAATGGGAATTATTTTTAAATTAATTATTGAAATTTATGTGTTTGAAATATGGTAAAATGGATTACATATTTGTAATCAGAAGTTCCAAATTATGTAATCAAGACTCTTTTGTTTTTAGACATTATGAATAGTAATGACGGTAATTATCTTTAATTATCTTCATTAATTAGTAATCTGGTAGTTAAGGATAATAAAATAATATCATAATAATAAAAAATGACCCCAACATGTGTCCTAATGCTACTGGTTGTGTCATTTATGACCATAGTATTCCTTTTTCCAAACTTGGGGACCCCATGAAATCACTTTTGTGTGATAATTACTTTTTATCTTTTAATTTTTAAAGAAAGTTAAATATAACAAAGAATGTATCACCTGAGTAAATCATTTTTAATTTTTTCTACATAAATGATCTATTGGACTATAAATAGTCATTGTAAATCTAAAAATATTTCCTACATCATAGTAATTTTTTTATAATTTTTATACATTAAATAAATTAAATTATTTATGACATCGTGATGATGCTGCGATGACCTCATTAATGAACGATTTAAATAAAATGAAAAGATAATGTAAAATCTAAGACTTACACTTTTCAAAGACCTATTGGATGAGTATATTTCGAACCCTTATCACCTTATCCTTGAAATATATCAATGTGGTACCTTTTAAATTCGAAACACATTTCAATATAAAGTAACATTTTATAACTTTCCAAGAGTGCCCCTCCTCTCCTCTTATAAAAGGCCCCCAACTCTACCTCCTTACCCACACATATCAAGCCTTTGTCTTGGCCAATATATGATAATTTTATCTCTCCACATCCCTCTTTTCATTTTAGAATCCTTACCTTATGCAGAAATCTCTTCAAGAAACACTTTTGGTACAAACCAAGAGGAGTTACCCGATTTAAAGGTAAAGACTTCTCTAATGTTCTTTTGTTTTATTTTGCTTCTCCAACCCCCTAAAATCTTTTTATTAATTTCTTTTGTAACAAAAAAAGTATATTAAATATAATAGGATGTTTTTATAATAATTATTCAAGCTAAAATTACACACACACCTACATCTAATGGTTAAAGAGCATACTGTTTCCGTGGATGGTGAATTTCTGCCTCACGAAACGATGATTGTTCAATATTCATCTAACACCTTCAAAAGTGGCCATTAAGATTTCAATATATTTATATATGATATATAATATGTTTATTTTTTCCTTAATCTTCTGTATTTTTCATTTATGTCATACCTTTATGGTTTCCATTATGGGTAAATGTGATATCTTCATTTTAGGAAGTGTGGACTACCGCCCCCTCAAAGTGATTTGATTCGTTAATGCCATATGTGGGACGTATAAAGGATGAAGTTAATGATATTATATATGATATTATACTGGAATTATAATATAACTTTATACCATTATGATCCCATTCCATAAAATACGAAATAGAAATGAAAGTAGCGTTCATGCGTACGTACGGCTTACCGTCTCAATGAACGGTGCATTTCATTTCATACCTCTAAATGTTATGTAATATTATAAATGCATATATATACTGGATATATATGATATATATGATATCTGAATCATGAATATAACTCTGGATATAATGGATACATGAACAACTTGTAATTATACAGAGTTTATTTTTGACTCAAGTACCAATGAATGACAAAACGACCATTATTAACTTAAATAATTACATAGTGTTAATAACATAGTAATAAGTGATATAAAAGGAATAATTAACTTGAAAAAGTTTCTTAAGCAAGTATAAATTAACTCAAGTTTATTTTTCAGGATGTTAAAGAACGATCGAGTCAAGTCAGACCCGAGGTATGTGAATTCATCTCAATCTCCTTTCATTGAGGCATATTTTGTTTTATACACAAGTTTCTGTTATAAGGTGTATAAAACCCTTTGAATTTTACATTTATTCAAAAAGAATATTTTTATATGAAGCGTTTACTAAACGAAAAAAGGGAATGTTTTTTTGTCGTACGTATGCGGCGACAACGACTTCTCCTCCGCTGTGACCATTATTTTTGTTTCAGATTCCTCTACAAGCCAAAACCTTTTTTTAAAATGAAAAATATATTCAATGTTTTACTTCTATTTTATTTTGGTATTGAAAATGGTTTTGGTATTTTTTTATATCAATGTGTTGTATTGATATCCTGTGATTGAAATGTGGAAATGTTATGTTTCCTTTATGCATCTTTTATGTGATATGATTATGTTATGGTTCTTGGGAATTGTTTATGAAGACAGGTTGTTCCATGATAAAATAAGGGCAGGTGATCCTGATATAGCCCTCCAATATATTGGTTAACGCGAAGGGGTTAAATGTTAGGGTTTCTCCGAAGATATTTAGGGAATATACTGTGATGGGTATTCCAAACGTAACCATGAGGGTTAATCCCTATGTAAGAATTTTATGAATGCCCCAAGTTACCTTTATGTCTTCTGATTTCTTTGATTTATTCATGATTTGATGAGGTATGTTAAAATTATTATGTTTTATGAGTAAAGTATGATTTCATACAAGGACCAATGTTTTCATTTCGTACTTTCATATCCCTTACTGATCTTTTTATGCTAATCCCATGTTTTTGAAATGTTTTCCAGAGGTCAAGGGAAAGGTACATGATGTGATGATAATTTCAATGAAGTGTCAAGAAATAATCTGTGTTTTATTTTTAATATGTTTCCGTTAATGGAAAAAATGAGTACTATCTTTTATGTAACCACTTTGTTTAAATGTGGAATGTAATGCATGATTTATGATCTAATTCTCTAAAAATCTAAACCTAAAAATATCCTCAATGTGTATTATTGAAATAACTCAAGATTATGTAATGTTTAAGGTTGGGACCTTATTAATGATGTTTCATGAAGTGTAATATCCAATTTTTCTTTTTTTCCTCTATATTTTTCCCTTTGAAACCATGAAAGTCTATTTCCTGTGATAAACAACACATACCATGTGCATTATCAAGTAAACCATTTAAAATACTTAATAAAATGACACCAATATATATATATATATATATATATATGATTTCATCTTATCAAATTCTTCCACACTTGAACAATTTCTTATCCTTAATAAAAAAAATATCAATAGGGATTTCAAAAGGGTAAACAATTTTTAAAAATAGGATACATTCATTATTTCAAGGAAAATAAAACTAAGTGTAAGTAAAAAAAATACAGTCTCTAGAATCATCCCAACATAGAAAATTAGTCATTCCTCATAGCCTAGTTCTTTAAAAAATTTATTAATCCTTTAATTAAAATTTCTTAACTATTCCTTGATGTCTATATCTATTTTCAATTTACATCATAATGAATTTTATCTCATCACTCAGGGTGGAATGAACTAGGTTTTTTATTATACCATGAGTATGTGTTCATAATCACATTCTTGCATTGGTTCTAGCATCTCTAATTTGTAAAAAAAAATCAATCATGAGGGATTTAGAAATTAAGTTCTAATAACTCTGAAGTTATGGGAAGGTGGGTAAATAGTGAAAAACAAACTCAAAAAGGAGGGTAGGATCTGGATTATAATGCATGAATTTCATGACAAGTGTAATGAAATGACTCCTCCATAGCTAATAAAATCCAAAATCCCAGAAGTTCAAGTTGGATATATGTATATATATGAATTGAGTGAAAAGAGATATCCTATTCCTTTCTTTTTCTTTTTTATTTTTATTTTTCAAAAGTCATGTCTAGGCCAAATCTCACATCCATTGCCTAACCACATATGATCCTTCAGGGGATTAAATGGTCTAGAAATAGAGATTTTTTACCTTCCTAGTACATAACACAAAACTTTTTTATTTTATTTTATATTTTTCAAAGGAACACGATAGATGTGAAATACTATAAAGAGCACATGGATCTCAATCAAATAGTTTGCTGATAAACACAACACAACTACTCTATAGAATCACACCGTGTTGGATTAAAACATCCCCTAGACTTTCAAAGTAAAGTCATGAATTATACAAAGAGGAGGGTGGTAAGGGATAATCAACATGGAATAGTTGCATCCTATAATTCCATTCATGGAAACTATGGGATTAATGAATGAAAGAATCAAGGTGGGTCTCAGGAAAAAGTAGCTCAACAAAAAGTGCCTCAATAATTTTAAAATTGTATGTGTTCAGTGATAACCTCAATAAGATCTCAATTCAAGTTATAATAGGTTTACATATCCCAGATGTCACTCAAGAAATATTCCTAGAAAATAATATGAAATTATAGGCTTTTAATCTTCTCAATATTTGGATTAAATATAGAAAATCACAATCACTAAGAAAATAAAGCCAATTAATAAGTTAATTAAAGGTAATTTCAATGTTTTTTAATTTTGGGTTAAATTACTAAGCTCAAAAATCATTCTAAAACACTAAATAGGAAAAAACATGGATTTATAATAATTTAAAACATAATTTTTTCTTTATTTAAGTGGGTATGATGAGTTTCATGTTTTAATCATGCTTCCAAAATAAAAAATTTCTCATAGAAAAATAAGATCAAGAAAAAATTCAATTGTATTGAAAGTGAAACTCATGAAAGACTCCCCCACACATAGAATGAGATATTTTATGCACTGTCCATGGATATACTATAGGAGGGGTTTGAAAAATAAATTTTTAGAAATGAAAATGGAAAATGGAAATTAAAATTATAAGGAATCAAGAGATTTTTATAAGAAGTAAAATGCCATGGAGGAAGTGGGAAATTTCTAATTTGAAATTTGGATACCAAAAAAATCAGTTAGAAATAAAAATACAATGCTAGATAAAGCATTAGTAGACCGGTTTGAAACATTTATAAGCAGTAAAACAAGAAGTTTCATAGTGTGATGATCAATGAAACACATTTTATTTAAATACAACAATTTTTATACAATAATGATCTAAGAAACTTATGATGAAAAATAAAAAATATTAAAGTAAGAACAAGATAAAATTATAACTACAAATATGTGAAAATAGATGAAATATGGGTTACCTACCATAAATCTCTATCAAATGAATTCATTAGCCAGACAGACGAAGCACAATATTAGGAAGTTTTTCTGATTGACTCAGTCTCTCCTCTATCATCTATATCTACATTTGGTAGTGTCCTCTAGCTCTCAGTGTCTTTTGGAAGGATCGTTCACTTTAAGAGAATATCGAGCATGGATTTGGTGGGTAATAAAGGGTATTTGTGCTTTTGGTTGTGGCTTTTGAGTATGAATCTCAAGTGAGAGCTCTTGAAGTTGATTATCGATCTAGGCTAGGTGATGAGTCACTCATAAAACAAGGATAGATGGTGGCACAGGTGCATCAACAACCATAGATGAAACATAGGATAGAAACATGGATACTATAAAATTATAATTATTTGAAAAATAAGCTAAATAAAAGGGAGAAAAATAAGTTTCCCATATATAGATAAAGTGTAATTGTACAAAATTAAGGGAAATATAGAATAAATAGATGATAAAAAATACCTGATACATATGACCAAAACAGAGATGAGAATGGTGGTTAACTATGTTAACCCAAAAGGCTCAAAATTCTCCTCGACCATCCACTCTCGATTAGAGGGTGGATGTAGCTATCCAACCTGGTCAATGATAGTGATGTTAGAAGGGGATGGTGGGTCAACCACTGAGGTTGGTGTTTTAGTGATGGAAAGATTATCCAGGGTAAGTGTTGGGGAGGTGTCGATCCTCAGTGGGGCCATGTTTTTGGAAGCTGGATAAACAACTAGAACCTCGATAAATGTGGCGGTGGATGGTCCCTTTCCAGGCTGTGCTTTCTTGGTATGGTACTGCTTTTGGGCCATACGGTCGGAGAGCTCTGGTGGTAGGTCAGCCTGGGCTATGGGTGGTGTTGGAGTGTTAGAAGTGGAGGGTACAATAGAGGCTGGTGGTGGCTGAGATGCTGTGAGATTTGACGATGGTAGAGGGGTGGTGAAATGGGATAAATTTGAAAAAGGGATGTGTAGATTCTCAGAGATCCATATTTGATTATCCAAGATAAAAGGATTCATGGACTAGAGATTTTTCATGAAGTAATGGGTGGGTAGAGTAGTTGTGTATGTGGTGGTGGTAGAGGCAGAGATATATGTGGTAGAGGCTAGAGGTTAAGTCATGGGTGGAGTGGGTACAAGGTCTACTGCATGATTTCATAGGGCTTCATAATCCGCCATATCGACTAATTATGTCTATCAATAGGTATCATGGTCATTGATTAGGAGATTCATCTTGTTTAGTAAAATGAGATCAATGGATTCCATCAGACCGAGGGAGGTGAGTGGAAGGGATGTGTCAAAAATTCTGAGATGGTGGGCCAGGTGAGTGATGAAGGAACCTCCCATCAACGTGCCTCTCATCCTTTGAGTGCGAGATCTGTAGTAAAATTCCAACTGAGTATCCATTTTGACATAAGGGATGCCCATTGATGTAGCTAGAATGATGTCATACATATAACTAACACTTCTATGGGACTCATCTTGGGTGATCTAGGCCTGTGTTAGGGATTTATGAAGGTTACAGAGTGTTGGCCTTGGATTTGGGTGGAATCAGTAATCTTGGGATCATGATCAATTTTATAATCTCGAGAAATAATGCACCAAAGCCACCTCATATCGGTCTTCAGAGTCTCGAGCTATACGGTAGAAAATACCATAAATGTAGTGAAGTCCTTTGTGTTAATTTTGAGGCCTGTCCTGAATTCTACAAATAAAAGATGATTAGGTCTTCAATCTAGTCTAAAGTGGAGGATATCCGCTACAACCTAAAATGTGGATAGAAACTCTAAAAATATCTCCCTACATATCTCCTCACATACCTAAATAATGGATGAAATATATAGGTTCTCAATAAATTGGAGGATCTTCTAGATGATATGTAGGTGAGAAAGGATGACCATTTCGATGGTTTTGTTGGTCCTCATTGGCTTCGCTTGTAGCTAGTTGAGGGAGACATGGTGCTTGGAGTCATAGAAATGTTGGATGGGGTGAAAATGGTAGTGTTCATCCCCAAATGATTCACTAGAGTTGGAATGATAGTCTACCTGAGTAGCGGGATCAACAAGAGCTGCTGCCAGAGGTGGGGGAGATGTTACTTGAGGTAGAGGGGGTATGAGAGATGTAGCACATTGTGGATTATTTGCCGGAGGTGGATCATCGCAGTCAAAAATTGATTCTGTAGGTGCATGGAACACAATTATTTTGTGTTCCATCGTGGGAGTAGGTCAGAAGTATGGGTGGTTAGGAGGATGGGTTTGGGATTGATGGTGTGTGTGTATGTGTGTGTGTGTGTGGGGGGGGGGGGTCAGTTTTGTCCAAGTGGTAAGAGAGGAGGTAGGTGTGCAAATGAGAGGGTGGGAAGGGGAGGTGGTGTTCATGGACATGAATAAGGGATGGGGGAGGGTTCAGTTGAGAGGGTGGAGAGGAGTGGGTAGAGCGGCTAAGAGGGAGGGACGGGAAGGGGTCGTGGGAGTCACAAAGCTAAGAGGGGGGATAGAGAGGAGGGGGGGGGGGGTAGGGAGGGAAGGGGATGGGTCAGGCCATGACCCCTAGTTTCATGAATTGTTTTTAAAAACAGGTTTGAGGAATTATATTATGTGTAATTAGGTTTCACATCATTTAATTATGAATTTTATGAATGTTTTGTGGTAAAAAGTACACATCTTGAAACTGGGTTACGCGACATGTAATTTATCTTTTTTTTCTCAGTTTTAGTTCAAAACCTGGTTCATTTCTCTCAGAATGTCCTTATATTTCATATGGATTTATTCTAATCTCATCTATCCCATGGGGACATAACATGGGTTTACTCTTAGTTAGTGCTTCCTTTAACGTCAAGATCATGATGCTTTGAGGCTCATATGAATTTTAGGCCGATGAAATAGCCTTCACATAAGGGTCCTCGATAGATTTTTAATCTTTTAACATTGAATTTTAGTAGTGGTCCACCTTGCTTATGAATTTCAATGGTCCCATAGGGGAAAAATTGTATGAATAAGAAGGGTCCTAACCATCTATATTTCATCTTCCAAGAAATAATTTAAATCTTGAGTTAAATAATAGAACCTTATTTCATATAAAAAATATACATCTTATAATTCATTGATCATACCATTTATTTGTTTTTTCTTTGTATATATTTTAATTTTCATAAGAATATTTTATAATTTCTTAAAATTTATCCAATTTTATCATCCGAACTTCTCTAAATTTGTGAGAATCCAATTTGAGCTTCTTAATTTCTCAGTGTGAGCGATGCTCTAATTCAATTAGCAGATGATGAGGTTTTCCATAAACCAATCTCAATGGTGTGGTAAGAATGGGTGTTTTGTATGTAGTACTATATGCCTATAGTGTATCATCCAATTTTAGACTCCAGTCACTTTGACTTATGTTCACAGTCTTCTCTAGGATTTGTTTGATTTCCCTATTTGAAAATTAACTTGCCTGCTTATTTGTGGGTGGTAGGGAGTTCTTATGTTATATTGGATTCTATATTTCTCCTTCAGTCTTATAATATCTTGATTAGTAAAATGTTTTCCCCAATCACTAATGAGTAATCTAGGAAATTCAAATCTTGATAACATATTCTTCTTCAGGATGTTCCTAAACACTTTGACTATGTCAGGTATTCTAGCATCAAATTCCACCAATTAAGTGATGTAATCAATGCCAAAAATAATATAGGAATTTACATGTAAATTGAGAAATGGTCCTATAAAATCTATTCCCCATACATTGAATATTTCAAGTTCCATGATTGGGTTTTGGGTAATTTAATTTCTTTTTCCCATGGTTCCAATTCATTGGTACCTATCACCGCTTTGAAAATACTCCCTTTCATCTAGGTATAGCATGCGCCATAAAAGTACACTTTGTTGGATCTTTGATATAGTGTGATCAGGTCCCTTATGTCCTCCAGTTGGGGATGTATGAAACATGCCTAACACATCTGGGATTTCATCATCTGAAATGCAGTGTCACAATAATCCATTAATGTGACACTTAAACAGGTGTGGTTCATCCTAGTAATAGTGTGATGATTCAATTAAAAATTTTCTTCTTTTCTAGTGGGAGATGTATTTGTGTAAAAATACCTTGGAGAGATAATTTTTAATATCTAAAAACTACAGTTGTACCCTTATGTTGAATAAGGTATCATTAAGAAAGTCTACTACGATGTCGATCTCATCATCATCCTTTATGAGTGGTAGTGGAAGTCGGGACAGATGATAAAAAATCATATTTTCCATGTCTTTGGTTTCTTTGATGAATATGTCAAAATCTTGGAGAAAAATAATCCACCTAATCAGTCTTGTCTTGAAATCCTTTTTATTCGTCAAATTTCTTAGGGGAGAACGATTGGTGTGCACAATTACCTTGGATAAAACCAAATAGGAACTGAATTTATCAAAATCATACACAAATTCTAAGAGAAAATTCTCTATAGTCATTTAGTTAACTTGAACTTAATTTAGTGTGTGACTGGTATAGTATATGGGATAGAATATGTGGCCAACTCATTTCCCTAAAACAGTTCCAATAGTGAAGTTGTTGGCATCCCACATGAATTTAAATTCCTTATCCCAATAAGGTGTAATGATTATAGGAGAAGCTACCAGGATTTTATTTAAATTATTTAATGCATGAAGACATTATTCAGGGAATTTAAATGGATTTTAATTTGATAATAGGTGCGTCATATAGCGGGAAACGTTTGTAAAGTATTTTATGAATCACCAATATAATCCTGCATGTCCATGAAAACTCCATATAACATTGAAAGTTTAAGGCTCAGATAAATATTTGATCAATTTTATCTTGGAAGGATCAAATTACACACCATTATTTGAAATTTTATATTCAAGGAATATACCTCCTTGGACCATAAAGTGACAATTTTCCCAATTAAGAACTAGAAACTTTTCTTCCTAGTGCTGTAGGACTATCTCAATATTCCTTAAGAAGGCCAAGAAATATTATCCATAAACTGAAAATACATCCATGAAAATTTCTATTAATTCCACTATCAAATTTTGGAATATATGTGTCATGCACCTTGGAAAGGTTTCCAGTGTATTTTATATACCGAATGACATGCACCTATAGAAACAAGTGCCAAATGGACATATGAATGTTGTCTTAGATTAATCATCTAGGTTGACTATAATATGATTGTATCTTGAATATACATCGAGGAAATAATATAATTCCTTTCCTTCAAGTCTTTCCCACATTTTATCTATATAGGGAAAGGGAAAACTATCTTTCTTTCTTTCCACATTTAGATTTATATAGTCCATACAGACTCACCATCCAATGATGGTGTGAGTTGAGATTAATTTATCTTCATCATTATTTTCAACCATGAGACCACCTTTCTTAGTAACTACTTGTAGTAGAATCACCGACTAACTATTAGAGTTTGAAAATATTATTTTGTTATATACAATTTTTAGCACTTATTTTTAACAACCTCATTCATCTATGATGCGAGTCACCTATGTGGTCGGTGTTTGGGTTTTTCACCTTCTTCAAGTAAAATTTTGTGGATGGATAAAGTAGGTCTAATTAATTTTATATGAATTAATCCCTTATATATTGACTAATTATTCCTTGTCAAGGCATCAACCAATTTTTTCTCTTGTGAATGTGATAGTTCTAAGTTAATGAAAATTGGTAGTGTAGTATGATTATCTGGAAAGGAGTACTTGAGTGTACTTGGGAGGGGTTTCAGTTCTAGTTTTGGTGGTAGAATGGATGAGGGTATGAAATGTGGGATGTTGTCTCTTATAATAGGTTCTAGGTAGATTAATTCCATAATGTTATAAAACTCATCCTAATTAGGGAGTATTTCATCACTTTCGTCTTCAATGTTTAAGTAGACTTCTCTTTGGTCAGTGAGAGAGATCTCATGGAATTAAAAAGAATAATCTATTTTTTGTACTACCTTTTCTAGATTGAACAAAACATGTTCTTCACTGACTCAGAATATATGTCTTCCTTGATTCACATCAACCTGTTCCTTTCTAGTTGATAGGAATGGTAGACCTAAGATGATTAGAACATCTCCTTCATCTTCGATGTTCAGAACTAGAAAGTCTGTTGGAAAATGATCTTTCCAACTTTGACTAGGGAATACTTGATAATTCATCAGGGATATTTGAATGATTGGACATACAATTGGAGTTATTCCCTAGTTGGATTAAGTTCTTTGAGCCACATCTTACAGAATACACTCATTGGTATGAGGTTAATGTTGGCTCTTAAGTCGCACAAGGCTCTTCTGAAGTTACATTACCCTATTGTGTATGGATTTGAAAAGCACCCATGATATCTCATTTTTGGTGGAATTTTATAATGAACAACAATAGAACAATATTCATTCCATGAGATTAATCCTAGGTATTCAATTTTCCTTTTTTTAAAGTATCTATTTGAGAAATTTTTAATAGGTAAGAATTTGAGTCATTGCCTCAATAAATGGAATGTTTATGTACAATTTCTTGAAAATTTCAAAAAAATTCATGTATTTACCTTAAATTATTATTTACTATTCTCTTTATAGAAAATGAAGGGTGGTTTATAAGGTGGTGGAACAACATAAAATTCTTCCTTGGGTTTCTCAGGTGTTTGGGTTTTTTTGGGGTGATTCTTGTGGTATTTCTTAAGCAGTTACATCAACTTCCTCTTCTATGAGTTTTATATGCTTCATGAGTTCCTCATCATTTATTTCATTTCCTACACAATTTTTCTAAAAACCAAAAACTTTTACAATCCTCAAAACCACTTCCTTTTCCTCTTCCCATGGGTATGTATCTATATTACCAGGTAGAGTACCTAGTAATCTGTCTGACAAGGTCTTGTAGATCTAAACCATTTTATGTTCAAGGTTATGAAGAGCCACCCTTTTATTTTTCATTTTATTTTATTGGGTGGTGATATTATGATAATTTTTTTGAAAAAATTATGAGATTATATTTTCTACATTATTTTAAAGAGGTATATCTGGTTGATGAGGTCTTGGTGGAGTTTGTTGGAATCGTTGTTGTGATATTGGAGGAAAGTTTTATTGTGATGATTTTTGTGGTAGTCAGACCATAGGATTTATTGGTGGATATCCTAATGGTACTTGATTCCTGAAAGGTGCATGACCACTTCTTTGTTGGTAATACACCTGATTATGCTGTTGCTGTTGTTGTGCGAGCCTTTGTTTAAAATATTACTATGGTTGTCAGAACTGTTGATTTTGCCGATAGTAATTAACATAATTAAAATATTGGCTTGGTTTTTCATCAATAGTTTCTGTATATTCTTGATAGATATGTGGGAACCACACATTTCACATGACTAAAATACCATTATAGGGGCCAGAGGGGGAGGGGTGATGCTGTAGTTAGCTGAAAGGATTCAAGATTCTTGGTTAAGTCTTCTACTTATGCAACTAATATGGTATTCTCATCAACATGGCGGATACCATGATGAGGTGGTCCATGATCACTCTTACATAGACTAAAATTTTTATATGCTTTATCCAAAATATATCTCCCATCTTCAAGTGTCTTGAACATAAGACCTCCATTTATGACATCACCAATAACTGTGCATGCAGCTAGTTGGAGGCCTTAGGAGAATGTATGGATCCAAATCTACATGTCTAGTCTGTGATGTAGGAATATTCTCATGAGTTCCTTAAATCTATACCAAGATTCCCTTAAAGATTCTCCATCAATTTGAGAAAAGTTTTTTATATCATTCTGGAGCTTCCAAGTCAAGATTAGTGGGGAGTATTCATCTAAAACTCTCTTGGCTAGGTCATCCAAAGTTGTGATTGACTCAAGAGATTGGATTTTGATCTAATATTTAGCTCTTTATTATAGGGAGAAGGGAAAAATTCAAAGTCTTATTACATTAGAATAGACTACATGGTTTCTAAAGGTATCACATACTTATAGAAAGTTTGAAATGTGTTCATGGGGATCTTCACTTTGAATCCCACTTAATTATCCCATGTTCTAGATCATGTTAATGAGTCCAGGTTTGATCTTGAAGGAGTGTTCCTAAATATGAGGTCACACAATACTTGTCATAGAACCATGGATTGATGGAAATCCATAATACAAGATGGTTTCTTCTTTATGTTCCATTTTTTCTCCACGAACTAATAGGTTCATGTTGAGTGGGTTGGGTTGATTTTGACCTGTATAATTGCTATGGTCAGCGATTTTTGAATGGTGGTGTGTAGAGATATACCTTTCAATTTCAAGATAAAAAATAATATGTTCTTGTGCATCAATTCTCCTAGAATGACTCAAAGGTCCATGAGGTATGCACTAATCCACCAGAATAATAAGAAGGATGTGTTGGTGTTTGGAAGAAAATGGAAATGGTTAAAGGGAAAGGTAATCCTAGGTCATTTGGATGTAGGTTACCATGAAAAGTACAATAAAATTCCCTGACAACAGTACCTAAATTTTATGTTCCCAAATACATCATTTAATTCATATAGGATGTGGTCAAATTAGATTTTTTT
Source organism: Viscum album (assembly GCA_963277665.1). Classification (NCBI taxonomy): domain Eukaryota; kingdom Viridiplantae; phylum Streptophyta; class Magnoliopsida; order Santalales; family Viscaceae; genus Viscum; species Viscum album. The sequence continues at coordinate 1,942,724,278 of OY728159.1, forward strand.
TTCTAAGAAACAAATTATACTGAGACATATTATAATTGTAGTGCAAGGTCAATCCCTTGTAGAATTATGATGGAAATAGGATATTATGGCTTAGAACCCTATATATAGGAGTCCTCACAAGTCTGATCAAGTTTGGGAAAACTATTACTACATACCTATGAATTAGGAACAAAGATAAGAAAGGGATTAGGGTTAATTTCAGGATTTTAGGTAAAATATATTCTCTATCTTAACTTGTTATGGTCCCAAGATCTAGGCTTCAAAGTAAGAAAATGCCGCTAGTTAACTATGGACAAATCAACTAGTTGAACCTATAGTATGGATAGTACTTGGTTTGGAAGTAATAACAACCTAAGTTCATTAAGATTAGATTATAACAAGGAAGTGTCATAGGATATTTAACATAGCCTAACATACTCCAACCAGGCCAGGGTCATTCATAAGATCATCCCATGGTTAGGGTCTCTTGAACAAATTAGATAAATAGTTTTTGTCTAACCTAATTACTATTCTTAGGATTACTAAGTTGAGTATTAGAGATTCATTAAATTCATATAACCTTACTCTCAACCCCTACCCTAGGGGGTTTATCCAATCATTGTATAATTGATTAATAATGGGTCAAAGATTGAAAACATGTCAAGTTTATAAATAAAAATTGGGTTTAAATAAATAAAGATCATGCAAATATTGAGATTTATCAATTAATGAACACGAAATCATGAATTATTAGTAAAGAGATGGATTTAATCACAATTATAACTAATTACTTACTTGAAATAAGAACAAGAACAAGCGTAGAAAAGGTTCATTGATGATAAATGATCGAAAAGATTAACATGCGAGGAACAATGTTAGTGATTCAAAAAAGGGATGAATAATATAATTGAAATCATTCTAAAATTATATTATTAAAGTTAAACAATGAAAATAATTGTATAAGCTTGAGTTTAGGTAGAGGGAGTATAAGGGGAATGAGAGAAAAATGAAAGAAAATGATTTTTTTCTACTCCTCTACCCATGCATGCCTACTGTATATATATTGATGAGAAATTGAATGAAATTAAATGTATATTCTTGTCATGTAATTATGATACATGTTTTTTTGAGGATTTTTAATATACACATATATTATTATAATTTAATATGAGATTTAGAAATTTGACCCTTCTCAAGTCGTGTAATTGGATGTCATATCATGACGCTTCATTTGACTAGTTAATTTTGAGAGGGAAATGTGATTTAAATTCTATATTTCATGGACTGATGATTCACATTTTGTAAGGTTGGATCATGTCATGTAATGACAATTCAAATCCTAAAACGTATCTTGGATTTGAAATTCTTCCTAACTTGGATTCATGGATTGAAGAATGTGGTGAAATGATATTACACATTGTGTAATGATTTTTCAAAATGTGTAATATCTAATTTCATTTATTTTTTACATTTTCCTCTTTGAAACCTTGAAATCCTATTTTCTGTGATAAACAACACATACTAGTTTCATTATCGAGTAAATCATTGATTTTTTTAGTAAAATGACACCAAAAAATATATATAATATAATCTTATCTACATACCTATATGATTTTATAATAGAAGGACCTCCATGTAGTCACACAATCTATTGAATATAAATCCTTCCTAGATCATATATAGAGTGATTATCTCAAATTGGCAGAAAATGTGCCACTTTCATCAGCTGATCAACTATCATCCAGACAACATATCAACTTCTCAAGGTTTTGGTCGACACTATCATGAAGTTTATCATCACATAATACCACTTACATATAGTCATGATAAGTGGTTGAAATAATCCTCTAGATCATCAGTGTTCTTCCTTGATCTTATAATAGTTTAGGAAATGAGAGACGAAGCTTGTAATATCCCTCTTTATTCCTAGCCAGTAGAAGCATTGCCTAATATCACAATACATTTTCATCATACCTGGGTGAACATCCCACTAAGAAGAATGGGAGTATCTCATTATCTATTCCCTCATAGAAATATGAACGAATAATCTCCCATGGAAAAAGATCACATAATCACAATCTAATGAACATCTTGGAACTGGGTCATTTCCTGCCAACCATTCCCATATAACTAAGTATTTGAGATCCAAATTTTGACTATAATTTTCCCAGTACACCAATGGATATGTAATAACTTAATGTTAATATGTCATTACCCCTTTTTCTTTATATGTATCCACAAACCATTCATCCAACAAGACCATCAACCACAATTCCTGCAATGAAGGAATCTTCATATTCTCCTGCATTTTACCTCTGAGAGCATTTGTAACAACATTACCTTCCATCGAAGTACAATCCATATAAAAATAAAATTTATGTATATTATCCACTCAAAGAATCTATCATAGATTCAAATTACATTGAGGGAAGATATAAAAAAATATATTGTGGTTCATGAAAATAAAAAATCTTTCACCAAAGGGATAATGATAGAGATACTCTAGGGAATTGTTCAGAGATTCCAAATCCATGTCATGAATAATAGAGTTCTTCTCATGGGTTCATATCATATGAGACACATAATCCAAAACCATAATCCAATACATAATCCCTATATATCATTATAACTTTTAAACAAACACCTGTGGCATCTCAACAAACCAAATTTCTAAAACCAGGCTCTGAAAATATCAGAATCGGGGATACCATAAATCCCCTATTCAACTCAAAGATGTACTATTCACATTGATCTATCCACTAAAACATTAACCCATTATTATTTATTCATATAATAAGTTATTATAACTATGATAATTCTTAAATGAATCATTATAATAATCTCACCAATTCAAGGAAACTCCCAATATCAAATAAATTTCCATGGAATTCCCATGAAATCACAACCTCAACCTCCTCTAGTTCCAAAAAAATTCCCACCTCAAATATTACATACAAAATAAAATAAACTTGAAAGAAAAAAATTGAGACATTTAAATATCAATATAGATTCTATGTTCTTGAAGTGTGCTCAACACAATCTCTAGGTGTCTATCATGAATCTCTATGGTCTGTGAGTATATGAGGATATCATAAAAAAACTAAAATAAAGGATTCAATATATACATGGAATATTATATTCATGAGATCCATAAACACTTTTGGTGATTTTTTAATCCTAAATGGGATGAAAATATTCTCATACAATTTGTATATACTCCTGAATTCTATATTAGTAATATCATCCCCTATGAACTAAAAAAAGGTGATAGACTAATCACAGGTCAATCTTAGAGAACCCCCAGGCTCCCTATAACTAATTAAAAAAGTCATAAATCCTTATAAATAAGTATATACTCTTCATGTTCACCTGTTTCAGATTCCTATAGTGCACACATAACTAAATACTACCATAATCCTACATTGTGAACAACACTAGAGAACCTTGGGGAGATGTGATTGGTCTAATAAAAAAATTTTCCTTAAAGTCATAAATATGCACCATAGAATCCTTTAACATGGTTATAACTGTATGATATGAAAGAATTGAGTTGGGTTTCACTCTGAGAATGAGTTCTATATTAAATTAAATTCCTATATTAGTAGGAATCCCTAATAAATATTCTGAGAAAAAAAATCCAATTATTGGTCCAAAACTAAAGGAATAGAGGAGGGAGCTACTGCCTCATTTTCTACCAGAGCTAAACATCCCATCTAAAATATAATATCTCCAAACTCAATCTATGATTGATCCATTTTTTTCTACTCAAACATCCCATTCACTGGTTAAAAGAAACTTCTCTCCCTTAGGTGTAGTAATGTATACTCATCTCCTATAGTAGTCAATATGTGCCTGGAAACAATTCAACCAATCCATGCCAAAAATATCTTAAAAAACAGTCATCCCAAAAATCAATAAATCCCATAGATTACCATAGCCAACAATTACTATAGGATATCCTGGTCCTCTTTGGAGACAATCCAATTTCTTCCCAAAGGGTGTGTCAAGAGATAAAAAATCAAAATATAACTTAACTAACAATTCATATGCAATAATAAATTTAAGAGACATAAAATAACCGGAATATATTATACCAAACAAGTTAAAAGATAACATATAAGTGATTAAGACCATACCTAAAAAAATCAATGGTACCTATCTATCATTAAAGGTAACCTTGTCCATAATGTAAACCATATTTCCTCAACTCCATCGCACTGCCCTTGAGGTTTATAACTTCCCAGGCCGTCAAAGTTTGTGGGGTCAAAGTTTGCTACTAAGGACCTTGGTTATATCCCTAGGTCATAGTCTATGGTAATCCTACACACCAATGAGGACCTTACTAAATGTTCTCAAATAAAATTGATGAATATTCCAAATCCTTCAATACCAATGATACTTACTACAAGGTCCTAGTAAAAATTAACTATATTTCCCACTCTTTCCATAGTTAAAACACCAGGGACCTCCTCCTCCCACATAGGGTCTGAAAAAAACCTAATTTTATATGATTACCTACCACCACCATACAGTAGCTCATTGACCTTCCTATTACTGATACTAGAAGAGATACCTACTTTAGCACTAGGAAGTTCTCTAGCTGATGATCTAAGAGCTATAATAATACCCATAACTTTTTCCTCCTCTAAATCTTCCTTGAACATCAATTCCTTATAAAACATCTTTGTATATGTCATCATGTATAATCCCTTGACCTGATGCCTCAATTATATTAGTAAGCTAATGTTGATCTTTTGGGACATCCGTTCCTTATTTACAACCAAGAGAGGATTAAAGAAAATAAACTCTAATAAATAGGTACAATACGTATATACTGATATAAGAGCCTACAAAATATCCATAAATTATTTTTCATGATCCAACATTAATGTATCTAGAAATAAATACTCAAAGAATATATCCTTTAATGTTACCCATGTAAGAAAATCACATATTCCCACATGGTTCCTAACATAAACTCCTTCTGAATGGATATTGAATCATTAAATAATACAAATTTAATCATAAATCCTATAAGGTCTTCACTAGATTCAAGATTCCCTTGATGAAGTCAATATAATCCTTAGAATCATGCGGACCTCTAGTTCCCTAAATGGATGGAGGATGTTAGAGTTCGAATTCCTGGCCATAGTTTACTATTTTCTTAGTAACTCTTCTACATTGAACAAGAATTATGAAGAATACTATAGGCTAGAGCGGTTATTTCATCTTAACCACTGGAGAAGGCATGGGATCAAACTCAGTTTCATTAACTTATACATCTGGTGGTGGAATTGGAGAATCATCCCTTGCAGGAGAATTAAAGCACTTTTTTCCAAGTGATCCCTCTAGTCTTCTCATATCCATCATGTCTAAAATATCAAAAAAAATTAAAACACCTATAAAAGTTTTTAAATGTAATAACCAAAGATGTTTATAGACACAAACAAGTTATTTTTATTGGAGACCTATCCTAGGATGCTACCCACAATGACAATACATAAATCTCTTAGAACTGACCAAGGATCAAGATTAGTTATCTATAATTTCATGTTAGTCACAATCATATTTATATATAATAGAAAGTATAATCAGGTTTACTTAATTCAAATTCTAGCACCATAAATCATGGATTAAAAAATTATATTATTAGACATTTAATTTAATGAAATACCATGAATTGTAAAAAATAGGAATATATATGACTTGTAATACCATGCGTCTATTCATGATACATGAAAAAACCCAAATCCCCAATACTATAATAACACAACATACTCAAGATCAACCTAAAACCATAAATATACAACTTTAACATAAGTCCCATCATTGATAACTCAGAGGATCATCATATAAGACATGGTTAGGAACTTTCCTGACTCCGCTATCTAAGTTCAACACAACAAATATCACTTTTAACTTTACCTAAATATAGTAAATAAAGAAAAGGAAAACCTCATTTTATACCACATTTAAACTACCTGATCCAAATCAACAAGTATGGGCCAGTGATCTACGTGGCCTCATTGGTGCCTCCCCATACAAAAGAGGTTTCCAACTAGTATCAAGGTTTCTAATACTGCCTTGGGGAGAGTATACAATTTTTATCAGAAGTCATACACAAAAAACACAATAAGGAAAGAAGAAGAATAACCCAAAATGAATAAATAAACTAAATAATAACAAATGCTATTACATATGAAATGTTAGGAATCATAGAGTCATATAAAGTAATAAACTAAGGACCCCCAATGTGGTAGGCTAAAAAAATGTATAACATAAAATGATAGGAAATAAATGAATACACCAAAAATCATTTTGGAGTCCATTTCAACACTACCTTTGAACACTATGCTCTAACTTTTTAGATCCCTATCATAGGGACCTTACCTTTCCCATATCCATGACCATGAATTTCATAATTTAATCGAGATACATATGAATTATTTTCATATAAACCCATTAGGGTACCACCAAAGAATCCTTAACATATGTGCACATTCATAAGTGGTGTATTTCATGATAATACTTAAATGTTCATGAAAGTAAAAATCAACCATATGCTGAGTGATTTTGTGTTAACCAAGATATTAAGAACCCCTACCGTAACAGCTTCAGCTCCATGATGGAAAGTAATACATAACAAAAGTAGCGAACCTGATTCATCTAGAAGGCCACCATATATATTATTGAAGAAACATGGGAAACAAGGATTGGGTAAGTAAACAAGGCTATCATGCCCCATCTCTATCATGGGTGAGGCCATAATTCCATCATACCCTATCTCTATAATGGATCAAGCCACAAGACTGTCATATCCCACTACTTCCTCAAATTAGGCCTTATGGTATTCATACTTCTACCCTATGTCATGGTCTATTGTCATCGTCATTGAATGCAAGACATGCTCCCATTACAAGGGCAAAAAAATCCATGCTGGTCCACCTATCACTTTCTACTAGAAGAAAAACCTCCACAGGTCATACAATAAAACACAACAGGGAATATAATATATGGGTACAACATATCATTTTAAACATTATTCTCAAAACCCATACACACACATTTGATCAATATTAAACATGGTTTATATGAGATACACTTTCACACACATGAAATCAGAATCAAGTAAAAGACTTATACATAGCACATTTATGGTAAGTAACATACTAACTCAAGCTTGTTGATCCAAAACACCAAATATTATCAAGTTATGTTACCTAATTAATGACCATGAACCAACCTAATTAACTTATAAACCAAATGTCCTTATAAATAATTCTAATTCATCATAAATGGGTTTTAGAATAGAGTTCAAGGAGAATATGGAAACAATAGTTTTGAAAAAAAATCAAAAACTAAAATAAGATTGTTATTAATGGTTGATCTATATCTAATTCAAAGAAGGTCAGCAATTTTCTAGATATGATGCAGATTTATCAATAGAAAAAAAAATTATTTTTAGATCTTGATGAAAACCATAGATCTATCCAGCATATAATAGATTTGTGGCCAGTTTTAGAAGAATAATAATCTTTATCCAAAGATAGATGAATCTTACCTTATGGAATCCAATATATTGATCTAAAATTTGAGCACCAAATAGAGGAGATGAAGAGGAACAAATTTTCTAAAATAGAGATCCGAGGGTCAATCTGGTCGAGTATGTGATGAACCAAGGTATGAAAATATTAAAAAGGAATGATAGAGTGAAATTAAAGAGTATTCATTATTAATGAGGACATTTGGGAACCACAATCTAGCTGGTGTGAGTTATCTATTAAGATGATGTTATAAGAAGAGGTGTAGCACATCTAATTTTTTCACTATCCATCTGATTGGACTTGTATATTTTTAGGTATTCTTCCACCACCATCAGTTAGCTGATGGATCTGTATAGGATAGCTGGTGTCACGCCAACAACTCCAAGCTATTGGTTGATGCCTATTACTCCTTTGATTCAAATTCCCATCCCCTGGACACCTCAAACAATACTTAAAAAACTATTTAAGGTATTTCAATACTTAAATTAATGCACCATGAAAATTTATGTATGTTGCAAGCTGGTCCCCCTATTAAGGTGGGCCTGAAACCAGTTGTTCATGTGTATGAGATTACTATAAAAAAAATGAAAAAATTGTAATATTTATATATCCTATTGAAATAAAATAATCACTATTCTACTAGGGATGCAAGAATTAAATACCAAAACACATAAATTACTTAATGGTGTTCTTTAATTTAATTAACATTTTGTTATTTTGTTTCTGATTATTTTTGTTTTCATTGAGTATGAAAGAGGGAGATGTTCTAGTGTAATGATTTAGGGTTATATTTAATTCTTAGGTTATGGAACATCATTTCATGAGGTTCCTTTTGATCAAGGAAATATTTTTTTCACATTAAAATCTTCTAGTGATAAGTGATTTCAGATCCCCAATAGGGGTAATGTGATGGTGTTATACATGAATGGACTTGTAGAAGGTCTCAATAATTCCATGATTGTAATGTGTATCCATAGAATATTTCTAGCTCATTTTAATCTAAAGGTTTCAATTCTTGAGGACAAGAAATCCAATTAAGTTAACACATATAGTCTTTACGACACTCTTGTTGTATAAAAGACAATGAATAATGATAATTATTTTGAAGAAAAGGATAAATCTAAATAAGTGTCATTCAAGGAGATGAATAAGATAACTATGGAAGATGATTCTAATGAAAATGAAGTTAAAGGAGTCATGTTATTCCTTTACTCATACTTGAAAAGAGGAAAACTAAAGTTTAATGGGATACTTCCAATCATGTGTTTCTGGTGTTAAAAGGTTATTCTCTTAGCTACTAAACGTCTTGAGAAGTTCTAAAACTATGAATAGGATGATTTATCCATATATAAGTTATTTAATGTTGTGAAAGTAAAGGGGAGTTAACAAATCATTAAAAAGTATAATTTTTTTACAAGATGATGTTGGCTTGAAAGAAAAATATGTGGAATAGATTGAGGACTATAAAGTCCTCAATAAAGAAGTTATTATGGATTTCATAGAAAATACATAAATATAGGAGTAAAAAAATGAAATGTATGCTAAAGTTGTGGGTGTTTTAGACCTCAAAATGGTGTTTCATGGTGATTTTGAAGAGATTGATGTTTTATGATCCAAAAAAATGAAAGCTAATTGAGTGGTTCATGATTCCAAACTCTACATGAAATTTAAATATGAGGATAAATATGAGTTAAAGGTTTATATTAAAAATCTATAAAATATGATAATCTATAAAATTCAAAAAATTTGTCTGAACTCAATGTAAAAATTGAAGCACACACCTTTATTATTGATGTATTAACTACCATGGTTATTGAAAGGTTCTAAAGGATTGATGATATCAGAGGATAATTCATTAAGATATAATGAAGGCTTGATTATTAGTATAGCTACTGAATCCAAAAACAAATTCAAGAAGCTTGATTTTGTAGGTTGTGGAGATATTTAAATAAAATCATGGAGATCCAATAGATAAGTTAGTGGATTTCCTACCCTAAAGGAAAAGATGGTGCGAGTCTTGATCTCAAAAAAATGTGGTGATGATATATGCTAGAATGAAATATACCAGTTCATGAAGAAAGGTTTATTACGGTGACACACAAAATACCTAAAATACTTCTAGTTTAGAAATAAATACACACAGTTATATATAATTAATCAAGTGTTATTATTGTGGAAATATGGTGTATACATAATATTTTTTTATAGATCAGATTCACTTCAAGACACAATGTAAATAGGGACTAATGAGTTGAAATTAAAATAATTGTATGATTTTGATTTGTAATGATTTATGGACATGGAGCCATGAATTTTTCATTAATTATGTGTAAGAATGTATCAAAATAGGCATAAAGTGTATAAAGTATTTCTCAGCAAGAGAAGGATTGATTAAGTGGGATGAAAATGAAAAATAAATTTGTAACCTTTAATGATGAGCTTAATCCACCATATCTGGAAGAGGAAATAGAATTATCACGACCAAAGGAAGTGAATTTATAGACGTGGATAAAAATTTATGAGGCTTAGAAGGAGGTTTTTGTGATATTTTATTTAACATAAACAAATCAAGTCATAGTATAGATTATTCATATTAGTTGTGCTTATCATATGATAAGAAACAATAATCTTGTAATTCATATCAATTGAAACAAAGAAAGTGTTTTATGATTTGGAAATGATGAATTCTTAAAGAAAATTGGCTCTACGAAATAAAATTTGAGGTAAATATAGGAGGATTATGGATGTGTTTTTAGGTTAAGGCATTGGTCATAATTTTATAAAGAGATGTTAATTATGTGACTTAGGGAATAAAATAATCCTAAAAAAGATGTCTCATACTATCAAAGGGAAGGATGGTGCGATTATGATACAATAAAAGCATATAAAGGGAAATATATACCATATTTGTAGAGAAAAACTATGTGATTTCTATTAAAGTATGATGAAAAAAAATTGTGGAATAAAAGTATTCACCATTCAAGATAAAAATCCATGGAATTTTTGTTGACGAATGAAGGATCACTTTATATCCTTATACATTCACATGAATATACTCCCACATCCTATGTTTGTTAAAATATAAGGACAATTCAAAAGAATTATAACATTAAAGTAAATAATTTGAAAAGGTTGATAGATTTGTTGCACATTGATATTTTTTAACTGATATAACTAAATTCCATTGATGTAAAATGGTATTTTATTCTATTAATTGATAAATTTAGTATGATTTTATGGTTGATGTTGATCACTCAAGAATATAAAGTTTTCAATTTTTTTCACTTTATCAAAGGATATTGAAGAATATGATTGGGTAGAAAATTTTATAATCTTGGAAAAAAAATGGCATGAAGTTTTATTCCATATAAGTGGAGGATTATCTCTAAAAGAATATGATAAGAAACCAGGTCACAATAGTGGGGGATTATAAAAACAGTTTAGTTAAGAGGAAGAACTAGATCATCACCAAAATGGATTGAATGATTCTTAGTGAGAAAGACATATCAAAAATGTTTTGGAAGGAATTTTTTTAACATCAATTTGTATAAAAATAGAGCCTTGTTGTATTCAGGTGAATAAAAGTCTCCCTATGAGATTTGGTATGAAAATATTCCAATATTGAATCACCTTTAAATTTTTATAAGTAGTTTATTTATTATCAATAAAGATAATTACCATAGGTAGTTTGAATATAATGGTGATAAAATAATATTTATTGAATAATAATTGAAGTTAAATACATAAAAATGTTTTAATAAATGTCTTAGAATTTTTTCTAAGCTAAGATGTAACTATAGTGGAAAGTGAGAATTGTTTTTATCAAAATGATAAAAACATTCTAGTGGAAAGTGATGTTGAGTTTAGTATCTCTAGGGGGCACATGGGGCTGTTAATGATTCTAAATATGTCACCGATGATGAGGAAGATGTAGAAAAATTAGAATATATATGCAAGTCAATAAATAGAGATAAAATCAATGTACCAAACATCATTGGTGATTAGACAACTCGTATATAAAATAAAATAATTTATCCTCTTAAAGCACATCAATATTAGCTTAATTAGATCAAAATATCTTTATTTAGTCCACTAAATATTTAAGTTAGATAAAGGATATAAATAATTAAATTGAGTAAATTGAGATGAATAAAGCTTTAAAAACTGTTTTTAAGATATTGGGAAAGAAAATTATCAGAACCAAATGTGTTTTTTATAACAAAACCAATAAATAATGTGATATTTTTTGAAACAAAGAAAAACTTGTGTGAAAGGTTTATTAACAAATCCAAGGAATAAATATCTATGAGACATTTGATTCTATGTATATATTAGAGATAATTCAATTATTATTTTCTATATCTGTGAACATTGTGTTCAAAAGTTTCTATATAGATGTCAAATAAACATCCCTTAATGGATTTCTTGAAGAGGAAGTATACAATTATTATATACAGAGTTTTATTTTTTCATCAAGATGAGAATTTTGTTTTTGGTTTATGAAGTAATTATACCAGATGAAGCAAGCACACATAACTTTGTATTCTAGGATTGACCAGGGCATGATAAATCTCAGATTCCAATATTGTGTAGTTGATCATAATTTGTACATCAAAAATAGAAATGATTATTGGATGATAGTGTTCTTTTATATTAATAAAATAATATTTATAATATTTTAAAAAGAGTAATGAACATATTTTTCCAAATTTATGCGGTAAAAGTTTGACATGTTGATGATTAGTGAATTGATATTTTTAATTAGTTTATAGGCGATATAGGTAAGTCATGTGACATTTACTTATCAATATATATATTCCAAGGAGGTTTTGAGAATATTTGGAATAGATAATTCAAAGATCATGACATCATCAACTTCTACCAAGTTAAAGTATTTAAGTTATACTGATGGAGAATAGGTTCGATGTGACAATGTATATGGAAATCATCAAAATACTATATTACTTAATAAGAACAAGACATGATATTTTGTTTGAAACTTGTCAAGATATATTGTACCAATGTAATACCAAATATATCCATATTCTTGTAGGGAAAATAATACATTGAAATGTTAAAGGAATGATATATTTTGAACTTTTCTACAATGATACATCATAATAGGGGTTATTGGGATTTATGGATATAAACTAGGATGGTTCATTAGATGATTAAAAGTCAACATAAATTTGTAAAATTTATCTTAGGGATTTTTTCATTCTTGGATATGCAAGAGGAAAGATTTTATTTCATTGAGAATCATAGAATCTAGATACAATGTGACTACTCAAGAATATATAAAATTATAATGGATTAATAAACTAATTTGTTATGTTGTATTTGAAGTTAAATATCTCATTTTAACCAAGTATGATAAGTCGAGTGATATCAATATAAGAAAAAACCCATCTATTACTCAAAGAAAATGCATATCAATATAAAATATCGTTTTATCAAGTAGAAACACATCACATTACACTCATCCAAAATTTAATAACATCTAATATATCCTTATATTTGTATGAACATACACTTCTCAACATATCTCAATCAAGGGTATAAATTTCATACTCATTATATGAGATGATAAATCCCATATTGGTTAAACCTCAACTGATTACATGATAAAAAACATTCCAAATGACACAACAATTAGCTAATCCTCATGTTTCATATAATAAAGTATCAAAGTATCAAGATTCTCATTCCAATTAACTTGTTTATCCCCAAGTATAAGGATTTAATTTGAAACTTATTCCCCAATATACCAAATACACTATGTATGACACTCCAAGTGGTATACTTAGTAAGTCACCGAAAACATAAAATGAAAAAAATTGAGCATAATATACATATATAATACATCATTATACAATAATATCTATTAAATATCACAATAAATCACACCCTAAAACCCATAGGTTTAGTGTCTTTATAGATAATCTATTTGAAATTATTATTTTACAATAAGTCTTCAATAATTCCCATAAAATTCTACTCCAATGATAAGATTCTATATATATTACATGTAATAGAGTTCTTAATTACCTAGGTAATACAATAATTTGAAAATTTTAAGCTTAGATGCTCAGTAAAGGTATAAATAATAGGTATCAATCAAAGATAACATTGAGTATAAGATGAAAATTTAGGTATGTGAACACAATGAAGGTGTATAGAAATATCATAAGGAAATAATATACAATTAAACATGTATAATAAATACAGAATCACATAAAATGGTTTTTTATTGCATTATAAATGAGTCATAGGAGTGTGGAAACATGAGCCAATAATAATGATCCATAAATCATGACATTGGAACATGGGATAACATATAAATGTGGCACAAACATAAACATAAAAAAATTCTTATGTCAAGGATCAATTCTATTACCATCATCACATAATGAAAAAATTTATATAACATAGTAGATTGGGTTTAATCTCCATTCCCATAAACATCATTAATTTAGTTCACTCGACAATCCCATAGATATAATCTCATAAGATATAAAGTTTTATCTAATGTATTATAGGATTATATTGAATCCATCCATCATATAATGATAAACCATTTATATATATTTATATATATATATATGTGTGTGTGTGTGTGTGTGTGTATGTTCTATATAAACATAATAGAATTTATAAATTAATCATAACATAATTAACCCATGGGAAATAAATTAGGCTTATAAAAATTTACAAGGTATAATGAAATCATCCATAGAAATAAAGTAGATAATTTCATTAAAATAAATTCCATAGTAAAACATAACAAACATTAAAAATCATTTAAATAAATGAAAATCACTTTAGAAAAAAATTATAAATTTTTTAGGAAAATAATAATAAATATGATTTAATTTTTATTGACTTTTATTTTATAAGTAAATGATTTATAAAACAAAAATTTTATAAAAATAATGAGAAAATAAATAAATATTATTTTTTAAAACCTTCAAAACTTGGAAAAGAATCTTTATAATGAAAATAAAATAAAACTATGGGAGAATGTAACCATGTGGAAAACGTTAAAAAATTTAACTTAATTTTTTTAAAAAAATTAAAAATAAATAGAAAATAACCATATATAATAATAGATGTAGGGATAAGGAAAACTATAAAGGAATATAAAAAAATAGACATGGAAGAAAAATATTTCCAATTGAAATATAGATACATGATCAGTCCCACATGCAATAATCATTCCATATATATTATAAACCAATGAGATGGGAAATGGTGAGAAAACATATAAAATGTACACACTAAAAATTTAGTGTACTATGCTTAATTTTTTGCTAAACACAGAACACTAAGTTTTAAGGGAGCTATAATAAACTATAAAAATAATAATATTCAAATTTGAACATTATAACATAGAAATTAAATTAGAAGGTATTAATATTAATAAATATATTATAAAAAATGTGTATAAAGTTTTTATATAATGGAAATTTATTTATTTATTGATAATAAATAATTACTCAATTTTTTATAAATTCATTTTATGCTTCAAAAATATGTTATCTTCAAAAATGATTTTATAGAATTTTATGCATTAACATTATAATTAATTTATACCATTTTTGTAAGTTTTATTTGATATAATGGTTATAATTTTTTAAATCATCATGAAAATATTAACTTTGGGTTATTTTTTTTGTATTTCTCTAAAAGATTTAGTTTTTTGGTAAATAGTAAAAAAATAAGGATTTTACCAAAAAATGTCACTTTTTTGACTTTATAATGATATAATAATCACTAGAAATTTTATGAAACCTTTTTCTATAGACCAAATATATATTAAATAATTAATATAATGCATATAAAAACATAATTTTAAACTTAGAAATATATTTTTTCCATTTATTATATCTAAGTAATTTTTTTGTTCAAATAATTTTTCTTTCATTTTTTATATTAATCAAGTATCTACCAAGTTACTTTCATTTTTTGGTTTTAAATAAAAATAATGGTCCTTTAATTTAAAATCATCTATTTAATTCCATTTTAATTAACATTATACTTTATTTTTCTTTAAAATCTTTTTTTTATTCTTAAAATAAAAATTTCTCTAAAATTGATTTTCATTATGTTTTCATACTTATATTAATATTGTTTTATACCACTTATATAAATTTAATATTTTTAAATGGATTCCCTATTTTTAATAATAATAATTAATATTAAGAAATAAGTTCAACTTAATTTTTAGTCATAATGAATATTAAAATTAGTAAAAAAAATTTATAATGGTTGGGGTTAAAAAAGGTTTATCTTGGGTTGGGGGGGGGGGGGGTAAACTAAGCTATAAGTATTGAAATAAAACTTTAAAATTTATAAACCTTTTTTTGGTTGTATTTATACAATAACTTTATCAAATTAAAATATTTGATAATTTCAATCCATTTTTACAAGAAAAATACTTTATATTATTAAAATATTTTAAATAATTCCAAGTGTGTTCTTTATCTCACTTATACAAGGGTACCACTTCTTTTCTGTTATTCACACATATAGAGTCAATTAGATCAAAAAATACATACCCAAATATCTTACCAAAAATCCTCTCCATGACCTAGAGGATCTGGTTATAAGGTATTGGCCTTAAAAATTATATAATCATGAGTTTTTAGTCAAGGATCCATTTTGTTTCATTCCCAATGATATTTTAAGTTTAGATTTTTAGATAATTAGGTGATCAACCTCACAAAAAATAAATATTATATCACAAATTGTACACTTCTACAATTACAATTATTCTTGGAATAACCATCATGATTACACTTGGAATAACCCTCACAGTCAACATAAAGACATAAATCTTACCCAATAAATTAGAGGGATATCACATAACTACCCATAATTGATTAATAATGGAACCAAATTCCATCATAAAAATTTACAAAGAACCATAACATAATCATAACATATAAAATCTTTGAGTTTTCAAAATATCCTATGCACTCATAAGAAAACACTTTCAAATATTTAAAAATCCTTAAATTTTTAAATCATTGTTGAAAATAAACAAAAATTTGAGAAGTAGGGTATTTCTTTAATGGAAACATGGAATATTATAAAATAATTAAAATATAAAATAATGGTTATGGTGGTAGAAAAGTCATTATCATCATATACATTAAAATAAGACATTTTTTCTTTTGTAAATTAATTCAAAACTTTCCATATAAAATTTATAAAAAGATAAATTTTTAAAAACCATTTAAAGAAATTAAAATGATACATAAAAGTTTTTTTATAATTCATTTATGTATATATAAATAAATCTATAAAATTATTTAAAAATCTATACATGGAAGAAAATGAATTGGAAGTGAAACTTTAGAAGATAATTGTTTCTAAAATAAAGTCCCTTACCTTGAGTCTTACTGGTCACATATATTATTTATCTTCTAAGACAATAAAATTATGTTAATTAATAACCCCCTTAACAAAATATTTCAATTTTCTTATTTATTTTACCATGTTATAAACAATTACTTAATCAATTAAGTTCCCATCATATGTTTTAATGATATTCGGTTCATATGTCCAAAATGAATTTGGTTGGTTGAATATGATCAATGGGGTCATTATTAAACCATATACATAATAATAATCAAGAAATAATTATCAATTTTATGCAATAATTGTAAACTAACCATAAGTGATGGTTATGAAAAATAAACTATGTTACAATGATAGAGATGGTAGGCCGTACATATTCATGAGTAACGTTTTCATTTTTCAATGATCAATATGAAAAAGGAAAGTATTATTTTATCTTTATAGAATTATAATAATATTATAATTAAAATATAATTTCTTTAAATATACTAATATATATCATTCATGTGATGTGGTGATGAAAAATGAATCTCATTGCATCATGGAAGCGATAGTCCACACATACACACAAACGACTTTGTCATTTTTATGTGATTGGAAGAGTAAGAAAGTAAATTATATATTATATTTTCATAAAAAAATATGTCTAGATTATAATATATATACACTAAATTCATCACTACAACCAATCGTAATAAGAGGTTCTTTAAAACGAATTACACTGGTTCTTGTGGTGGTAGTCCTTCGTACATATGAATAATAGTTTCAAATCCCATTTAATGGAAAAGGATATGGATATAGGTTATGAAATTAATATAATAACATATTAGTATATGATATATAATTGTTTTTGAATAACCATTGTGATTTTTTTATCAATTTTTTTTATTTTTTGATAACTAATGTTTTGATTTTTTTTGAAAAATACGAGAAAGTTGGTAATTTTTTGAACCCCCCAAAAAGGGGGAGAAATGTTTTGTTTTTTAGGATTTTTTTTCCAGGATGAATATTATTAGTATGAGAATCATCAAATGTTGAAGTTAACATACAGATAATTTTTTTCTTGGATGCATCATCCTCTCAGATTCATCAGCAAGATGGTCAAGATTAATCGGACAATGTGGTTGTTATAAAGTTAGAAGTTAATGAGTAAGGAAGTTATAATGTTACTAAAGAGTTTGAATAAAGATTTTTATTTTATGATTTAAAAAGTTACTAAAATTTCTAAACTTGTGTCACATAATGATTTTATGATATTTAAGTTCTCATAAATCATAAAAACTCTCACGATAAAGGCTTTTGAAATAATGTAGGATGTTGAAGGTATTTGTAATGATTGTATCAGTTCCAGAAACCTAGACACAGTTCATCGGATACAAAATTACCAAATAAAGAATTTTTCATAATTTTTAATGATTTATATCTAAGGAGGTTTGAATAATTTTAGAGTTTATGAGAAGAGTCATCATATGAATAAAGTCAAATCAGATTGAGTTTTTGTAAGAAAATCGATCGAACTAAGCTGAAGAACTTCCATCATACTGAGATAAGGAGGTTCTATTGGAATGAGCTAAATAATTTCCATAAAAATAAGCTGAGGAATTTATAATTTACTAATATGATGAAAAAAGTCAAATCAGACTGAGTTTCAGTAAGAAAGTCGATCAGACTGAGTTGAGGAAGTTTCATCAGACTGAGTTTTTGTTAAAAATTCCAATCAGATTGAATTTTAGTTAGAAAATGAAATCAGACTGAGTTTTAGTTTGAAAGATAATTATAATTAATCTAAGGAGGAAATTCAAAAATGATAGAGTTTCTATTAAAAATTCAAATAGGACTAAAGATTTTAAAAAAAATAGTTTTCCAGACTTTAGTTTCTAATCTTCTTTTTATGAATTCGAGAAGGTGATCTAGAGATTTTAAGAAGTATCGAGAAGACACTGAAAGATTTTAGAAGGTTTTAAGTATTCAAAGATTAAGTTCAAATGTTATTGAAATTTAGGTTTTGTGAATTTAAATAAGTAGGAAAAGTTTTTTAGTTTCCAAACTTTTCTATTTTGGGATGCCTAAAAATGGATACATTGTACATTCGTACTTAACAACTTTTCATATGTGAGGAAAAGGTAGATCACTACAAAATTCATGTTAGAGTTTACTTTCTGAATTGATATCTCATTATAAGTTCAGAAATATGAACGTTTTTTTACTAGACTAAGGAAGATTGGACTGAGGAAGAACGAACCAAGAAATTGAGTAGAGTTTGTGTAATTCAGATTGAGAATAGGTTCATCAAACTATGTTTATCTAATTGAGTTCATCAAACTGATCTAATTAGACCCAGTTTCATCAAATTAAGGCTTTATATAGATTTTTTTGGAGAATATGTTTTTAATATTCATATTCTTTTGTGGCTCATTATTTTAAGAAAAAATTATAAAGAGACAAGAGTCTATATAATCATTCCTATTAGGAGATATAATGTGTCTTATGAGAGTTAACATATGTTTTATTCACTTTTAATTATAGATAATTTCCATAGACCCATGGGAGTGGCTATATAAAGGATGTTGGTTCTCCCACAAAGTCTAACCCTTGTAAATTTCATTTTATTTACTTTCTTTCCTACCTTTTTCATGCATGAGTTTTTACTAAAAGATGACAATGCAAATAAATTTAATAGGTTAGAGGGGTTATGATTATAAAAGTTTGAAAACTTTTAAAAAGGTTAATAACTAATTCAACCCCCCTTCTCAGTTTTTATCTGATACTTTAGAAAATAAATTAGTATTGGAGGGAAGGTTATATTTTTGAAACCTTATAATGGATAATATAATTTTTTTTAATTATAGAATAATTTTTATATTTGATGGAAGAAATTATAATTGATGATAAAATAGGATGATTCCTTAACTCTTATCTCTTGTCCTAGATGTTTTTGATGCAGCTATAATTTTGTTTCCACCTATTAAGAAAGCTTCCCTAATGAATTGCACTGATTATAGAAATATTGAAGTTGATGGAAAGGCTAGAAATTCTATTCTTATATCTCTATAAAAAAAATTTATATGAAGGAGGTGTGTCTCAAAATATCAAATAGTATATGGGAAAAGCTAGAACGTATTTTCAAAGGGAATACTAAAATAAAGGAAGAAAATATTTAAATATGGAGTATCATGTTTGAATACATAAAAATGAGAGATAAAGAAACTATTAATGAATACTTAAAAAGGGTAAATTAAATTATTTACAACAGCAAAGGTTTTATATATGTTTTAGAAGATTCTATAATAGTAGATAAACTCATGAGAAACTTTCCAGATAGGTTTGATACTAAAATTTTCACTTTATAAGATATAAATTATTTATCTCTTGATGAACTACATAAATTTCTTATTTCTTATATAATGATAAAATATTTAATTATCAAAAATAATATGAAATATAAAATGACTTATAAAGCTATGAAAAAGATGAAAATTAAAGATGTTTATTATGTATATCCTAGTGACTCCAAAGATACATTATATTATATGTTAAATGATAAAATGATGTCCATTATTTATAAGAATTATAGATGAGTAATACGAAAGTATGGGGGTAAAAATTCATATCAAGTGTTTTTATTAGGGTGTAATAAGACACTTTTCTATGAATTTCTCTATGAAAAATGTTAATAAATATCAAGATAATTATGATGAAAAAATTGATAGATTAAATGGATCAAAAATTCTAAATAAGAAAAGTCATTTAACAAATATAAGAATACTATTATTGGGAACAAGAGAAGTAGGTTGAGTAATAAAGATTAATCAAACTCAACTAAAAAAATTATTGAAAAGATGAATGTTCATAAATGTATAGAACATTCATTAAATTTTTTTAGGAAACATAAGACTCCTGAAATAGTAAATAAGAATAAGGTTAAGAATATTATAGAGTATCAGCTCAAAATATAACTTGTTTGATGTCTTGATGAAAACATATCTCTCAATAAATAAATCATAATGATAAATAAATATAGTAGAAAAATTGTTGAAGGTGAAAAAGATGTTTTCAAGAAAGAATAAGAATACATTCATGAGATCTTAAGTTACAAACTTATAATTGAATAATAGGGAAATATAGTTTAAGATATCAATATGAAGATGGCATCGAAAGAAGATGAAGTTAAAATGTATAAATAAAAAAATATTGAGGAAAGAAGTACTTTAATAAATATGAATGAAAAATTCAATAAATCTTCAGAAGTAAAAGTGGAGACTTCTAAAGTTCTTGAGAAATCACAAAACAAGAATCAGGTTAAATCCTCACCTGTCAAAAATAATGTTTCATCAAATTTTTATGACATTTCAGTTGATTATAAAAGTTTTGTGAATACTTGGGTTGAGAAGGGATGTGATAAACCTATCACATCTAAAAAAGTTGAAAACTCCCTTAGTAGGAATGAATTTCCATGATCCGGGTATTCTAGAGAAAAAAGAATTTATCATCCTCAACAAAGTTTCTACAGAAAAAGATCATAATTTAAGATTTTATGAATTTTGTTGGTGTTGTGGAATCTATGAGAATAAGTCATATAATTGTTGGAATAACTTATCACTTATTGGAAAAAGTCTTGAACTAATTTGAAGAAATGGTCGAAGAAGAATGATTAGTTCTCCAAAATCCTAGAATGTTAAAATAGTAAAAACTCAAGATGTTAGAAAATTTATAACAGAAAATAAATTTAGATGTTTTAAAGAAGTATGCGAAAGATGTGATAAGTCTACTCATTATGATAAAAAATGTATGACACTCCTTCCAGAAAAAGTTTCTTATAGTAAAAAAGAAAATATAATTGGAAAGAAGAAAGTTGAGGAAAAATCTTTTGTTGTTGAGAAAACTTTAAATGAAAGTAAAAGGAAAAAACCATGGATACTTGATAGTGGTTGTTATTCACACAAGATCGGTGATATAAAAATCTTAAAACATGTTAAAAGCCATGATAGAGGAGCAGTTACCATTGTAAATGATATTTTTAAAAAAATAAGAGGAATTTGAGTAGATGAGATTTAATAAAAATGGTTTAAATATAAAGAAGTTCAATTTTTCATGGGCTAAAATATAACTTACTTAGTGAAATTCAACTTTGTGGTGATGTAAAAGAAGTTTTTTTAGAAAATATTCTTGTATCATTATAAGTCTAGAATATAAAAAATATTTAATCTAGGGAGATGGAAACAAAAATAATCTTTTTCATATTGGGGGATCTTAACAATTAATGTTATCCAAGTATTGAATATGAGAATAAGTTGTGGCACCAAAGACTTTACCACCTGGGGTAGAAAATTATGAACAACATTTCTAAAGTTGATGATGTCCAAAATTTTACAAAATTGAAAAGTTGTGAAGAAGATGTTTGTGTAACTTGTCAGAAAAGGAAAATGACTAATAAGAGTTATAAGAAAGTTGATATTTAGTCTACTAAAACTATTGAACTTTATTAATTTTTACTCACGTGGGCCAATGAGACATCAGTCAATAAAATGTTATTTTTTACTTTATCACTTTTTTTATGATTTAACACAGATGTCAAACATCATTTTTATGACATAGAAGTCAGAGTCTAAAAAAATGTTTAGAGTTTTCATAAGAGAAGTTTCAAGAGAAATGTAGGTTTACATAAAGAAGTTGAGAATAAATAATGGTGCATAATTCACATGAAATACCTTTGAAACTTATTTGAGAAATTAGGGAATCAAAAATCAATATAGTTCTCCCTATACTCTATAATAAAATGAAGTATCAGAAATGAAAATAGATGTTTGGTTGAAATGGGAAGAAGCATGTTATCAGAATACAAAACATCCAATTTATACTAGAGAGAAACTATTAGTACTATAATACTTGTTCAAAAAAGATTTTTTTTGTTTTTTCTGGAATCCAATATTACTTATTATGGAATGTGGTATAAATAATTCAATGTTTCTAGAAGTCCCTTCTTGTTAGAACTAAAAAATATGGATCTTGGAATGTTTTACGAGAAAGATGAAGAATGAATTTTCATGGGATATTCACCCAAAGGAATAAGTTACAAATATTAGAATTTTTTTTATAATGTTGGTGGATTCATAAAATTTAAATGTTATTGAAATTTTAAATTCAATAAAAAATTTGATGAAAATTCTGAGGAGGATACACTGAAGGTTTCTAATGAAAGTAAGAATGATAAAAAAATACTTATTATGATTTGGAAGAATCATTTGATGTGGAATGTTTTTTCATATGAGAAAATTTAAAATTTCATACCTTACAAGACATGTAGACACCAAAAATATTATTGGGAATGATAATACTATAGTTTAGACTAGAAGAAAGTTGATATTAGAAAATCAGACTTCTCTCATCTAAAAAGTTAAACTGAAATTAGTTTTAAAATATATTGATAAAAAATAATGTATGGATTTTATGAATAGAGAGTTTGATTAGATTGAAAAAAAACATTAGAACTTTTTCCATGAAAATAAAATAAAAATGTTATTATATAATTGTGGGTTCATCAAAACAAATTGAATAAACATGGATAAGTTTCATGAAATAAAGAAAGAATTTTTTGTAATGGATATGCATAGGTGGAAGGTGTAGATTTTAAAGAAACTTTTTCTTGAGTTTCAAGATTAGAAACTATTATACTGTTTCTATCATGGGATGCACATTAAAATTAAAATATTTATATGGTGGATATAAATTCATCTTTATTAAATAGAGATATTGTGGAACAACTTTACAATGAACAACCTTGTGGTTTTCTACTTGATAATGGTGAAAACAAGTTTTGTAGTTTGAAGAAAGATTTTTATGGGTTGAAACTATACCTACATGAATGGTATTAGAAACATTATATTTGTTTGATAATTTTTAATTTTTCTAAAGGAAAGGTTTATAGTAACTTGTAAGTGAATGAAGTTAACTCTAATATACTAATTATTATTTTGTATGGGGATGATATAATATTTTATTTAGATGAAGAACTCTTTTAATGAATTTTATGAGTAAATAAAGAATAATTTTTAAATTTCAATGTTGGGATAATTAACTTTATCACTCATATTATAAGTTAAACAAAAGGAAAAGTACATTTTATTATCTCAAGAAATATATTCTAGGGAATTGTTAAATAAGTTGGGGGTGGAAAAATTAAAATAAGATTATACTCTTATTTCAATGAGAAAAAATATGAGTAAAGATGAATAAAAAAAGTGTGAATTCGAAATAATTTCAGAATATTATGGGTAGTTTTAATTATCTCACATTCTCAAGACCAAATAATGTTTGTTCTGTGACTTTGTGTTCTAGATATTAGAGTGAACTGACAGAGTCTCATATGTCAGAAGTAAAGAGAATTATATGATATGATAAAGTAACAACTATATATGAGATTTTATATAAAATAATTTGTAATATGAAATTTCATTTTTATACTGATGTCGATTGGACTGGATATTGTAATGACAGAAAATCAACATCTGGAGGAAAATTTTTCTTGTGTGAATGTTGTGTGAGTTGGAACTATAAGAAAAATATTTCAGTAATTTTGATAACCATGAAATCAGTATATTTTTTGGCTACTCAAGATTGTTCTGAAACATAGTTCATGAAATTGTAGCTAAACTATTTAAAAGTTAAAGTTTCAAAACCATTTGAAGACAAATTGTGATAATCAGAGTGTAATTGATCTTTATAAAAATCCTGTCCAACATTCAATATAAAAATACATTGATTTGACATTTTTACTTTATAAAGATAAAGTTTCTGATAGACATTATTTACTGCAATATATCTCAAAAAAGTATAAAATTGATGATATCTTAACAAAATAAATACCAAAATAAAGGTTTATTGGTTTGAGGGTTCAAATTCACGTTCATAATCCTCCAATGAAATCACAAATCAATTAAGGAAAACCCCCACTATGTTTTGGATTATTTTTAAATAGGGATATAATATGTACAAATTTATCCTTTAATGGAAAGAGAATTAACTTTCTTAATTAATTGAATCTGAAGATTTATTTTTCATAAAACGGTGGAGAGAAAGAGAAAAGTGAGAGGAAATTATAAAGGTGAGAGGGATACTATCTTAACATAGACAAAAAAATTAGTATCACTGAGGGATGAAATTCATTAAAAAAATTAATTTATAAAGTAGCGTGGTGTCATAACACTCCCTTTTGAGAAAGGTTGTGTTTTGGTAAAATTCAAAAAACATGATTTGTTTACAAAAGTTGAGTTATGAAAAAATTATAAGAATTAAAAAGGTTTATTAATGTGTGTTGTCAAAAAATCCGAAGGGGGATATTTAAGAACCTTTTTTGTGATTTGTTTTAGGAAATATTTTTATTTTTCGATAACTAATATTTTTTAAAAGAATGTTTTTGAAAAACTAGTGAAATTTTCTGAATGTTCTAACCCAAACATAGAGGGGGATAAAATTTTTGTTTTTGAGAAAGTTATATTTTAGATGTAGAGTATCATATTGAGTAGCACCAAATATAGAAGTTGTCAAAAAGTTTAATTTTTTTCATAGATACACCATCAGTCTCAGATTCATGGACACGGTATTCAATATTCATCATACACTATGGTTATTATAAATTTAGAAGTTGGTGAGTAAGGATGTCATAATGTTTCCGAAGATGCTAAATAAGGACTGTGATGTAAGGAGTTAGAAAGTTCTTAACCTTTCTGAACATAAGTTAGAATATTCTTATACAATCTTGAATATCTCAAAAATCATGAAAAATATCATGATAAAAGGTAATAGAGGATGTTGAAGGTCTTTGTAAGGATTGTATCAGTTCTAGAAACATGGATACAGTTCATCAGATCTAGATATACCAGACACATAAGTTTTGATAATTCTGAATGAGTTATAGTTGATGTGATTTGAATAATTTTAGATTTTCTGAATGGTGTCATCATAGGAATAAAGTCAAATCAAACTTGGTTTCAATAATAAAGTCAATCGTACTATTCCAAGGAAGTTCCATTAGACTAAGTTTAAAAACTTCCATCAGACTAAGTTAAGGAAGTTCCACCATATTGATCCGAGGAAGTTCGAATGGACCTAGTTGAGAAATAAATTCAAATTAGACTGAGTTTACATAAGAATTTAGATCATACTGAGCTGAGGAAGTTCCATTGGATTGAGTTAAGGAAGTTCCATCAGATTGAGTTTCAATTAGAATGTCTTATTAGGCTGAATTTAAGTTATATAGTGAAACCATATTGAGTTTTAGTTAAAAAGATAATCAAACTTAAACTAAGGATGAAATTTAAAATGGACTGAGTTTCTTTTATAAAGTCAAATTAGGAGAAAAAGTTATAAAAAACATAGTTTTCAGAACTTTAGTTTATGATATTTTGTTTATAATTCAAGAAGATGTTATAGAGAATTAAAGAAGTTTTGAGAAGTAACTATAAGAGTTGACACAAGTTTTATTCACATCATTATTATAGTGAATTTCTATAGACCCAAGAGAGTGGATATGGAAAGGATGCAGGTTCTCACATGGAGGAAGAAACTTATAAATATCATGTGATTAAATTTCTTTAAAACTTTTTCTTTCATGAGTTTTCACTAAAAATTGTTAAGTTAAAGAACTTTAACATGTTTCAGGGTTTAAGTTTCTAAATGTTTGAAAACAAGTAAAAAGTTTAGAAACTGATTCAACCCCCATTATTAGTTGTTATTAAATCCTTTGGGGATTCATTTTTTTGTTTAATCATGGTTTAATATTTTTTTTTAATAATTTTTAAAGACAAATTAAAAAAATTCTTGGTTAAGAACTATACCTTTTCTTTGGAAAAACTTTTATGCCTTAAACAAAAATCCATAAAAGGATAGTTTTATAATAAAAATGGCCACTAAAACATTAAAAGATATGAAAGGAATGTATTTGGGTAGTTATTGGACAAAAAATTATTTTTATGTGTAATCAAATAAAGAGAAGAGGTTATATTTTATAAGTGAAAATACTAAAAAATAACTGCTTAGTGGTGGCATATTAGCAGTCATTCTAATAACCAATGTAAAATAAATCCACTTAAAAGAATATAATATAGTGGTGGTTTAATCAAATATATGCTATATTTTTTAACAACCATAGGTGTTTTCAATTAAACCACTACATAATGTTTTAATAAATCCCTAAATTCCTCCCCCTCCCCTACTTCTTATGTGCGACTCCAACCCCGATCCCCCCCACTCTGAACAACCTTCTCCCCTCCCTGATGGTGACTCTAACCCAACCACCTCATTGATGAACCCTGACCCCCATATAACCTATCTCTTATGTTCATAGTGGATACCCTGACCTAACCACCTCAGTAGTGACCCGTGACCCCCCTTTGACCTCCCACTCCCTAGCTCAGATCCCCTCCTTGATGACGACGCTGACTCCCCTCACCCACCTAAGTGGTAAACCAAGACACTCCCTATGACCTCCCTCTCTCTATATACCCCTTAATATATACCCTATTTCCCATGTAACCTCCCTCTCCCTCTGCCCTCATCTTTGGTGACCCCCTATCGGTGACTGCTGTAAGAATATGGTTCTTATCCTTGAGGTATGAGTTTCTTCTTTTCCTTTTTCCTTAATTGTTTTCGAGAAAAATAGGGAAAATAGGGGAAAATCCCAAATTCTCTGGGTACACGCCATGTACTTTTCCACACGCCGTGTAATTTGGCTGTGTGGGATGGGTACACAGGGCGTGTAGGCCTGTCGGTGATGAAGGGTGTAAAAACTGACTACACGTCGTGTACTTGGTATTTATACGCTGTGTAATCTGTCAACAAGTGAACAGTAAGGTGGTGGGAGTAGCCGCCAGTGAAGCATAAGTACACACCATTTATTCCAAAATACATGACATGTACTCATTTCGACAGATGAATAGTGTGGCGGTGAAAAGTAGCCTCCAGAGGAACAGTAAAAAAAATTAAAAGTACACGCTGTGTACTGGAGAGTACACACCATTTATTTTTTTCACATAAAATGGGATGTAGCCTCCTCTTTCAATAGAGTAATATTTGAACGAACTAAGAGCACTGAGAGAGATGGCCGGGGCCTGGAGGGTCTCCCAAACGCTCATGTAGAATCCAATTCATCCACTGGTGATCTCGTTTGGACCGCGCGGGTAAGACCTTCCCTCTTCTTGATCCCTTCTTTCCAATTCTTTCTTGAGAGGGAAGATATTTGGGTTTGACCGCATTTTCATTTATCCTAGATCTATATCATTCTCGGACGTTTCGGAAGGCTTCGTTCATAAATATCGATCAGAGGAGATCGTTGTAGGTGGTTTGATGTTAAATTCCAACTGTTGAGTGTTTTTGTGTACCAGTGTGCTATGCACCCATGTTTTGGGTGTCGTATGGCTGAGACCTTGATTAATTGAATACCTAAAATTTCATAGGTAATTTAATGAATATGTACAACTACTATTTTGGATCATTGATTGGATCTAGGGCCACCCCTTGGGTGCATTTCCCTTGTTTAGCCGTTTGGACAGGATACCCGTGGGTATGCCTTGATTTAGCATACTTTGAATTTCCTTGAGAGGAATTGTATATAAATTTCTTGCTTATGTGTGGGGCTCATCCTGGTTACTTGATTATCCTGAGGGAATTGTTTCTTTTAGCCTACAAGAAAATTTTCTCATGCCTGTGGGCAATAGTTTCTGTGCCTGTGGGTGACACCTCGTATGCCTGCTGGAAATATTCATTATGCCTGTGGGTAGCCACCTGCAGGTTTTGATTCTGATTACCTAATGTTAAGGATTTTCATGTCTGCAGAAAACATTTACTTTTTATATTCACTGTGGTTATTTAATATGTCATACCTTCCATGATAAAGCACAAGATTATAGATGATAAATAATTAATAAAATGGAAATGCAACTGTTAGATATAGTTACTTTTGAGTACATCATAGTTTACTGCATTTTATTACTGCACACTGTTATTGCACTTTTTCACTGATAGTTGGGCACGAGCCTTTGGTGGCTGCCTACTGGGATTTATTTCTCACACCATGTTTGGGTCATGTCTTGGGCCCAAATATATTATATTGATACAGGTGTTGATAATGGAAAGAGTCCCTATACAAGTACTTGATTATGGGAGAGGAATGAGAGAGCAGGGAACCGATATTAGGCCTGCGAGGCGGCTGAGTTCATACTGCGCTGTTTTTTTTTTCTTTTACTATACTTTTACTTTGTATTGGATTATTCTAGATTTCAGTGGATCTTGTTTTGGATTCTTTTCTAGAATTAGAGACATAATGCATCATCATATCTATGTGACTGATGTTACCCTTTACTTATGTACTGATATCCATTTTAGCTGTTATTATTTACCACTCCCAATTTTGTTATGTTTGTATTTTGTTTTTTTGCATTAAACTTTGATAAATGAGGGAATAGTTTCCCCACTATCAGACCTGGGCCCTCGCCACTAGTCATTAGCCTCTGGCGTGTGAGGAAATACGCTTGAGGTCATGCGACCAACCGGGTTCGGGGCACCCGTTGAGTGGCACCTAGATCTGGGGAATTACAAAGTGGTATCAAAGGGCTTTTCTTTTCTCTAAGTTATTTTATTATTTGGAAATAACAGAAAAATATAGATTGTTAAGGGATTCGGTAATAACTGTGACCGAGAGTAGCTACCCCGTGTATAGGTAAAAGCTGGATTGCGTTGAATTCAATTGTGATTTTATGTTATTATTATTACAATTGATTTTATTTTAACTGTTGGGTGACACACTTGTTATGTGCTATTTATTTTTTTATAGTTGGGTTCTATTTAGTTTCAACCTGAAGAGATAAGGGTATTCCATCACATGAATCATTTAGGCACATGTTAGAATCACATGCCTGCACAGTTTCCATACCATATAGGTGCATTAGAAATTGCATGTTGTTGTGGTAGATGATGTGCAAGAAAATGAATGTTTTAATGATAGATAACTTGATAAAATACCTTCTATTTTATAGGTTATTGTTATGAAAGGTTTTGTAGAATGAACACCAAACTTTGGTTATTGAGGATTATGGGCCCTCATTGACCAGAATTTGGTGAATCATTGAATTTTTACCTTGTTTATAAAATGTATAAGATGCAAAGATTTGATTCATGGGGAGTATGGGCCCTCATGGATCATAATTTGGCACTTAGGTGTTGGTTTTAGTGTTTTTCTGGGCTCAAGAGTAGTTTCTAAGGCTTACTGTCCAGAAAACCCCAGAATACATGCCATGTTGTTTTGACTATATGTCATGTACTCTCCTATTCAGGAAAAAATGGAAAACAAAATTAAGTACATTCCGTGTACCGTATGTACACGCCATGTAGTTGATACCCATGTCATAGGCCGTGTGGGCAGAAACACGGATTAATGAAACTTAGAGAGCACATGTCGTGTACTTATTGTACACGCCGTGTAGTGTAAGTTGGTAATCCAGCCATGTGACTAACAACACGGGTCAGTGTTACCCTACCTTGTACATGTCGTGTGCCTATGGGACACGCCATGTAGTATTTACCGGTGAGAGACCGTGTGGACTTGACCGTGTGGCTAGAGAAACAGGGTGGTGTACACACCATGTGTGGGTGTAACAAACCATGTATTGTCATCTAAGTAGTAGGTCGTGTCACTAACAACACGAGTAGTTCGAATCTAAGTCGCACACGCTGTGTCTACCAGGAACACGCCATGTAGTGTGAGTTGTGTACTCGGCCATGTAACAGACCACACAAGTCGGTGAAGCTCGTCTAGTACACACCGTGTAGACCTTATAAACACTGTGTAGTCTCATTCAAAATAGATCCATGTGGCTGAGCCGTGTAGAAGGAATCAGGCAGGGGAATAAAATTCATGTACACGTCATGTTTGTGGACAACACACCGTGTCTTTGGGGTGTTACATTACTAGTTTTTGCAGAAGTACACGCCCATGTGGAAGACTTAAGGGAACATGCCGTGTAGTTGTTATACATGCCGTGTAGTCTTGTTTGGAAAAACTTAAATGTTTTCTTTCTCCTATTCCCTTCTTAAACTCCTTGTTTTCAGTCCTTGATGATCTTAATCGAAGGCGTGTGTTTAACCTTGTAGAGTCTTGCTGCCGAGACGACCTTGAGTTGTTCTCAAGGAGAGTAGCAACGAGTATACTCCAGAGATGGTAGACCATGGTCTACTGATGGATCCTTCAGCAGAACCAGATGCAGCGCTAACCATCATAATGGGTACAAGTGCGGATACATAGTTTGGTGAAGGCTTCATGTGGTTCATTCAGACCTTCTAGGGAGCACCGCCAGCTACCACATCTATGGAAGAGATGACACATATATTCCAACAGTAGTATACGACTACATTTTCAAGGAATGGAGGACCACATGCTACAGATTCTTGTCTAGGTTCTATGCAAACTATCTTGGAGCATCTGGAGACGCCTCCTGGGAGGAGGGTCAAGCTCTCTACATACATGCTGCATGATTCCACTAAGAGATGGTGGGAAGTTACCACCCAGACTGAGAATCATAGAGACATGGCGTGGGAAGATTTTGAGGCAGTATTATATGAATTTTTCATTCTGGATATGCTGAGGGAAGATCGATCTCGAGAGTTCATGAATCTACAGCAGGGCACCATATTAGTGATGGACTATTCTGCCTGCTTCACCGAGCTACCAAATTTCGCACCTGTACTTGTGGGTGATGATATTTTGAGGGATAGATGCTTTGAGGATGGTCTTCGATATGACATCCACATGCTGGTGAATGTTTTTAGGTTTCCTATAGTGCATGCTATTGTGAACTAGGAGCTGATTACTGAGCGGAACCTGCGGGAACTAGCAATGTAGGACAAGGCAATTCGACACCTGTTTCTGGTACTATTCGAACCGTTAAGGGGAAGAGGCAGATGGATTTCTCTCATGATGGAAGTACTAGACAAAATATTTCTTTAGGTGGCCAGGTCATGTGCTACAAATGTGGTAAAGAGGGGCACAAGAGACTTAAGTGTCCACGTGACCTAGTGGAGTGCTGAGATTGCGGTAGGATGGGTCATATGCAACAGTTTTGCAGGGCATTTCCACTAGTGGCTTGTGATAGGGATTCTATGAAGACTCCGTGTGCGGGAGCAAGGCCAACAGCTTCTTACCTGTCAAGGAATTGGGATACGTCGGGACGTTCGGGCTGAGGTGGTGGTCATGACCGTGGCAGCCAGACACCAGGATCTTAGAGACAACAGGGCAGGTCAACTCAGGGTAGCTAGGCTGTGTCACAGGGCTACGGCACTAGGAAGGCATATGCAGTGCAAAAGACCCAACAGGGGCAGGATCCCAGACCTTCCACTGTCAAAGTTACTATTCTAGTTTCTTCTGTTTTATCTTCAGTACTTTTTGATATGGGTGCTATACATATCTTCATATCTTTTCCTGTTGTGGAGATCCTTGGGCTCTATGTTTCTTCTTCTTCTGATATTATGATGCTAGACACTCCATTGGGGATTATAATGGTAGGTGTGCATCAGTGCAGGGAGTGCCCCCTAGAGGTTGGTTGGTGTCACTTTCTATGGGACCTCTATGTTTTAGAGATGATGATCTATGACATCATTCTCGGGATGGATTGGTTGGTACCCTTTCGAGCCTTTGTGGATTTCTATCATCGAAGGGTGAGTTTCACATCACCAGACGGTGGTGAGTTTCTATACAAGGGTGAATAGGATGTCCAGGAAAGCCGAGTTAGACCTGAGCATCATGGGTGAGGTGGTGTGATAGCCCAGATTGCGAGTTTATATCTAGATGACCAGGGAACTTGTCAGAAGGATTTCCTTCCTGTAGTTGATCATATCAGGGATGTCTTCTCGGATGACTTCTTAGGTCTACCTCTGGAGCAAGATGTGGATATCTCTATTGAGCTTATGCTAGGAGCAGCATCGGTGTCCATTCCTTCTAATAGGATGGCTACACCAGAGTTTTAGGAGCTCAAGAGGTAGTTAGAGGAGTTGCAGGCAAAGGGTTTCATTCAACCCAGTACTTCTCCATGGGGTTTGCCTATCCTATTTTCAAAAAGGAGGACGATACTCTCAAACTCTGTGTGGATTATCAGAAGATGAACCAGTTGACGATCAAGAACCGATATCCATTGCCAAGGATTGGTGATATTTTTGATAAACTTCTCGGATCACGAGTGTTCTCGAAGATTGACTTGAGATCCGGATATCATCAGTTACACGTTAGACCATCAGACATACCGCTTACAGCTTTTCGGAGAAGATATGGTCTATACGAGTACTTGGTCGTGCCGTTCGGACTCACGAATGCACCAATAGTTTTCATGGCTCTGTTGAATCGTGTGTTCCACCATTATCTGGATTCTTTTGTGGTAGTCTTCATGGATGATATCTTGGTGTACTCTCGCACTCGACATGACCATGCTACCCATATTGAGATCGTTCTGAGTACTCCGAGAGAGAATCAGTTATATGATAAGCAATATAAGTGCCACTTTTGGATAGACAAGATACACATCCTGGGTCATGTTATTTCAGAGGCATGAGTTGCGGTAGACCCAGAGAAAGTAAGAGCAATAGTTTCATGGGAGCAGCCTAAGAACGTGTTTGAGATACATAGTTTCTTAGGGATGTCTTGTTACTACAGGCACTTTATACAAGAATTCTCCCGCTTATTAGTGCTTTTGATGGGTTTGACTAAGTAGGGTGTGAAGTTCATTTTGTCAGAATCTTGCAAGATAACCTTTCAGGAGCTAAAGGGAAGGTTGACATCAGCACCAGTTCTGATACTTCCATAGAAAGGGAAGCGCTATATAGTTTATTATGACGCATCAGGTATTGGGTTTGGATCAGTGTTAATGAAAGGTGATTGAGTAGTTGTGTATGGGTGTAGGAAGTTGAGGCCACATGAGAGGAATTACCCAATGCATGATCTCGAGTTGGTCACAGTTGTTCTTGTGTTATGCTATTAGAGACATTATATATTGGTAGAACATTTTGTGGAATTTATAGACCAAAAAAGTCTCAAGTACATCATCAACTAGAATGAATTGAATTTGAGACAGTGAAGGTGGGTTGAATACCTTCAGTCCTTCGATTTCAAGCTTTCCTATACACCAGGTAAGGGTAACGCAGTTGCTGATGCACTGAGTAGGAGGACTCAGATATAGGCAGTACAAGAGGCTAGTGGTGAGTGGTAGCTTATGGATTTTTTCTCTGAGATGCATTTGGAGGTGAAAGATAGTCAGGGGAAAGCCTATCTTTCTTCCTTAGCTATGTCTTCTACCCTCCTGGATAGAGTGAGGATGAGACAACTATCTGATTCGAGAGGCCTAGTTCTATGGGAGTCGATGGAAAGTGAGGACCCTCCTCCTGGTTGGACGATAAGCGATGATGAGGTAATGCATATCCATGGATGAGTGCAGATTCTAGGGGATATACTCGAGGAGTTGATACAGGATTTTCATGCTTCGTCTTGGGCATTGCGTCCTGGAGTTACCAAAATGTATCGTGACTTGAGATGTTAGTATTTGTGACCGGGTATCAAACATGAAGTAGCTGGTTTTGTTGCAAGATGTTCCACCTCTTAGCAGATGAAGGAGGAGTATCAAAGGCCATACTAACTGTTACAAAAGTTACCCATTCCGAAGTGGAAATGGGATGATGTCATGAAGGACTCTGTGACCGGGTTGCCGAGGTCATCTTGAGGTAGTGATACCATATTGGTTGTTGTGGAAAGCCTTATAAATGTAGGTCACTTTTTACTGATCAAGGAGACCATCGGTGTAGATGAGCTTGGAAAGTTGTTTATCTGAGAGGTTGTATGTCTTCATGGGGTCCCTCATTCTATCATTTCAGATAGGGATTCCATTTTTACATCTCTTTTCTGGTAGAGTTTTTAGAGGGCACTGGGTACACAGGTGCTTCTGAGCCCAACTTACCACCCTTAGACCGATGGATAGTTAGAGCGTAGGATATAGGTGCTTGAGGACATGCTGTGTTCATGCGTCCTAGAATTTGGGGGCTCTTAAGATAGGCACATACCCCTAGTCTAGTTTTCCTACAATAATAGTTTTTAGAAAACTATTGAGATGACACCTTACGAGGCTTTATATGGTAGGCCATTCCGATCACCTTTGTGCTGGTTGGAAGCAGGTGAGGTAGCTTTACTAGGACCAAATCTTGTGTAAAAGACTTCAGAGCAGGTCTAGTTGATTTAGAAGAGTATGGATACTGCACAGTATCATAAAAAATCTTACGTTGATCGCCGTAGACGGCGCATGGAGTTTGTGGTCGGGGATCAGGTTTTCTTACATGTTTCACTGAGGTTGGGACACATGCGGATCATGAAACATGGTAAAATTTCACTGAGGTATGTGGGGCCGTTTGAGATTCTGGAGAGAGTTGGTCTAGTTGCCTATTGGTTGAAGTTACCACAGAGGTACCAGGCCATACATGACATCTTCCATGTATCTCAGCTACGCCTTTATCATTCATACTCATCTCACGTTTTTCATCCTGAGGAGGTTGATCTTCAGGCTGATGCATCCTTTGAGTAGCATCTGATTCGTATTGTTGATAGAATCATGAAGGTTCTCCGAGGATAGTCAGTTCCTCTTGTACAAGTGCTATGGAAGCATGGAAAAGTGTAGGATGAAACCTGGGAGCGGGAGACCGACGTACGTGCTAAGTGGCCAGAGTTGTTTTGAGATTTATATTCACCACCCTTGGAAGGGAAATTCTAGGACGAATTGCTTTAAGGGTGGAAGTTTGTAAGAACTCGGTTCTTATCCTTGAGGTATGGGTTTCTTCTTTTCCTTTTTTATTAAGTGTTTTTGAGGAAAATAAGGAAAATGGGGAAAACTCCCAAACTCTGTGGGTACACACCGTGTACTTTTCCACACGCCGTGTACTTTGGCTATGTGGGATGGGTACACTGGGTGTGTAGGCCTGTTGGTGATGAAGGTTGTAAAAACTGACTACACACCCTGCACATGGTATTTACACGATGTTTAATCAGTCAATAGGTGAACAGTAAGGTGGTGGGAGTAGCCGCCAGCGAAGTTTCAGTACACGCTGTGTATCTGAAATACACTCCATGTACTCATGTCGATAGATGATCAATGCGGCAGTGAAAAGTATCCACCAGAGGAACAGTTAAAAAAATGAAAATTACACATTGTTTAGTGGAGAGTGCACGCCGTGTAGTTTTTTTATTAAAATAGGCAATAGACTCCCCTTTCAACATAGGAAGATTTGAACAAACTAGGATCACCGGGAGATACGACCGAGGCTTGGAGGGGCTCCCGAATGCTCACAGAGAATCTGATTCTTCCGCTGGTGATCGCGTTTGGACCGCGCGGGTAAGTCCTTCCCTCTTCTTGAACCATTCCTTCTAATTCTTTCTTGAGGGGAATTTATTTGGTTTAGAACACATTTTCTTCCATCTCAGATCTATGTCATTCTCGGACGTTTCAGATGGCATCGTTCACGTATATCAATCAGAGGAGATCGAGGTTGGTGGCCTGATGTTTAATTCCAACCATTGAGTGTTTTTGTGTACCAGTTTTCTACACACCCATTTTTTGGGGTGTTGTATGGCTGAGGCCTTGATTAATTAAATACCTATAATTGTATAAGTAATTTAATGAATATGTACAACTACTGTTTGGGATCATTTCTTGGATCTAGGGACACCCCTTGGGTGTGTTTCCCTTGATTAGCTGTTTGCATAGGATACCTGTGGGTATGCCATGATTTAGCATGATTTAAATTACCTTAAGAGGAATTGTATATAAATTTATTACTTATGTGTTGGGCTCATCCCGGTTACATTCTTAAAGAAAATTTATCTTATTTAAAGAAAATGATCTAGTTTTGACTGTATTATTTATTTTTTATGATATAAATTAATTTTTTGTCATATATATATATTTATTATATTTATATGACTAAATAAGATAATTTTTTTAAATTAGTTTTATGATGGTCATCTATGAGGTCTGAATATTCCTTGAAATGAGATTTTTTATGTCATTATACCTCTATTGATGTTTTTCATGAGGAGGTTAATGACCTTATTTATTTATCCATCATGGATGAAATTAACTGTTAGGTTATGTATATCATTGATTTTTTCCTCTTTTATTATGAAAAATTCATCATTTTCAAATTATTATAGTGATCACCATTGGACGATAAGATTTCGGCAGATATCTGTTTCATGAAAAAATATCATTATGTTTCATGAGTAGGACTATTATCTAATTTATGGTTAATTCCATCTTAGATGATAAAAATTTGGTGGTCATATAATTTATGTCATTATTCATCTATTTTTTTGAGAAATAATAATTAATTTTATTCATGTTTTTATATTATAATTGTTGTAAGAAAATGTTCATTATTTGATTCATCACTTTTCTTTATAGTTGTTATGAAAGACTCAATGGTGAATTTAGGTGATATATAATTTTTATTTTACTTTTTTGATTAATAATTTGTATCTTTATATCTGAATTTAAAAGTATAATAGTTAACATATAATACCTATGCATAAAAATTTGGATGAATTTACCTTGAAACGCACCTTGGTATGCTAATGTTTTGGAATATTTTTTTAGATTTTCCAATTGAAAACTAATCAGTGGATTGTAAAATAAAATACCTATGTATTTATTGTAAATTCAATATATGGTTGAATAGAAACTGAGTATATGAGAATCTTATATTGAAATAGTTTCCTACTCAATATTTATGTTGTATTTTTCATAGGGAATGAAATGTTATAGAAATTCAAAACAATTACAATACTTTCAATGAATCCAAAAGTATCTCAAAATAGGATAATTAAGTTTGAAATTTGTTAAATGACACATTTGGTTTTATAGACTAAATTCCCATGGTTTTAATAGATCAACATAACCATCAATTGATCCTGAGAAGGTTAATGTTGGTCAGAACATCAGTGACCAAGAAAACGAGTTTTATGAATTAGTTGAAGAAGGACAACAAGAACTGTAATAAGGGTGTTCAAAGTATTTGAAGTTGTATTTTATACTTCAATTTTATCATATAAAGTGTCTATGTAGAATTATTTACAAATAAATATATATTATTTTAAAGTTTATTCATGATTCATTTAGTGAATCTATTATCCCTTTATCATTCTATGTGATAAAGAAAGTCATCAAAAAAATTTGGACTTGATTATACCAAGATACATGCATGCCCTAATGATTGAATGATTCACTAGGGATAGGATTATGAAAAATAAGAATGCGTAATATGTCATACAAGAATATAGAAGTTAATGAACAATAAAGAGAGTATAAATCTATGAAACCCTTAAAAGAAAAATAAGAAGAAAACTATTTCAAAGGTATTGCATTACTTTACTTTGAAACCATTGTTGAAAATATTATTTATGTTATCTAATACTGCATTCGATATGAAGTGTAATGCTCAGGATTGTAACAATGGATTGATGAGATATCCAAAAGATTCAACATCATATAAGTTGTTTGATTCTCTATATCAATATTTTTCTTTAGACCCTAGGAATTTGTGTTTGGGATTGTCTTCTAATGGTTTTAACCCTTTTATTACTTTAAGTACTAATTATAACATTTGACCACTTGTTTTTATTTACTATAATTTACCTATATGGATGTTTATTAAGAAGAATTATTTCATTATTTAGATGATTATTATTGGATAATAAATTCTTGGAATTGACATTGATGTATACATTAAAACTCTATTCAAAGAATCATGATAATTATGGGATGATGTCAATGAATAGTATGATTCTTCAGTGAGAAAAATATTCAAAATTCATGATGATTTAATGTGGAAAATTAGTAACTTTTCTAGAAAGGGAAATTTATCTTGTCAGAACACTCATACTGGCTTGGCTTGTCCAATTTATAATTTTTATTTTGAACCTCAATGATAAACTCAATGAAGAAAATGGTGTTTTATGTGTCATTGTCAATTTCTT
Source organism: Viscum album (assembly GCA_963277665.1). Classification (NCBI taxonomy): domain Eukaryota; kingdom Viridiplantae; phylum Streptophyta; class Magnoliopsida; order Santalales; family Viscaceae; genus Viscum; species Viscum album. Next base: position 1,942,763,209 of record OY728159.1, read on the forward strand.
GATGCTTCTCATAAATTCAAGTTTTAAAAAATATGATTCAATAGAGATATTGAAATGAGAAAGTCACCATATTTTTTATGTAGTTCATAATTCTTGGGACAATTAATAATTTTCATTTAAAAATTTGGAAAATGTTATTAGTTTAAAGAAGGGGAAAAGGTTATGAGGTACAGTATTCAAAGCAGCTGGAACACAATAATGGAAGAAAATGAGTATATTTTTTAGAATTATTTATTGAGAGTTTAATTTGATACATCATAATTTTATATAATGAATATTGAGAATAATGTTTATGACAATGTAATTTTTACATTTCTTAATGAGCAAGGTAAGTTGAAGGATCACCTTAATTCTCGTAAATATTTGGAGTCAATGAACATAAAACATGGTTAGTGGGAAAATGAGAATGGAAAGTATAATTAAACTATTTTTACATTGAAAAGTCATGATAAAGATGTATTTATTTGAAATTTATATAATATAAGTGTTAGATGGATATTTAGGTAACATATCAAGGTGCGTTGATGTAAAACATCAAAAGTTACATGGATTGAAAAATCCCAACTCACATATTTTGATGGAGAAGTTACTATCGTTGGAATTGTGTAAGATGTTACCTAAAAAAGTAATTATGGTTTTAGTTGAGTTTTGTAAATTTTTATGAGATATTTTGTAGAAAAACTCTAAATCCAACCAAGCTTGATAAACTTCAAGAATGAATTATTTTGACACTAAGTCATTTGAATATGTTATTTCCCCCTTCATTCTTCACTGTCAAGATTTATTTGATTTTTTATATAGTTTAAGAAGCTAAAATTGGTAAACTGGTACAATGTCTATGGATTTATCCAATTGATAGATACATTGATATTATTTTTACTTTCATTGGATAATTTGGTTTTATCAAATCATTGTGTAAATTTTTATATGTTGCTTATTTTTTTTCATCTGGTACTTAGGTCATTTGATGTAATATGTGTGGAATAAAGCTCAACCAAAGGGCTCTATTACTGAATGTTACATAGACAAAGAGATTTTGAACTTCTGTTCTAGTTATTTGGATGGGATTGAAACTAGATTCAATCATACTGTACATGATTAAGATATATACACTAATTCTCATTATGAAAATCAATCATCAGTATTTCCAACTATTAGAGGACCAATTGGAAAAGGGTTTAATTTTACTCTTACTAAATTGGAATTTATACAAGCACATAGATATGCACAACTCAATAGTGTTATTAAATGTCCATTTATTGAAGAATTACGACAAAAAACAAAGAGGATATTAAGGGGTTGAGATCTAAATGAGACGGAATTAACAAAAGTTTACAATAAAGATATTGGAGAATGGTTCACCTATTGGGTAAGTATATACCCATATTTATATTATTTATGTGTAGTTATTTTGTCTATGTTAAAAGTAACAAATTATATATATTTTTCTAGATAATGAATGTTGAAAATCGATATGAAATACAAAATTATTTGATGTTTTTGGACCGAGGTCCTCTACGGAAGGATAAGAGATTCGATTCCTAAAATATTTATGGCATCATGTTTCATATAATTTATTGTGAAGAATACATGAAAACTCAAAATTTTTGTGTATTTACATTTGTATATGTGGGATACTATGGGAAGATGAATGATATAATTAAATTAAACTATCATGGACCATTTTTGGATGTATTATTCAAATTCAAGTGGGTCAACATTATTAGGGTATAATTAATGATTCCTTACATTTTTCTTTTATAAAATTTTCTCAATTGATGGATAATAGTGAGCATGCATATCATGATCCATTTATCTTGGATTCACAAGTGAATATGGTTTATTATGTGGATAATTAAATAAATTAAGGACTAAGTGTTGTTGTACACCTAAAGAAGAGAGACTTATATGGTATAGGCGATGAAGATCAATTGGTGCTTTATGAAAGTGATTATTGTAGAGACCCAAAGCATGAAGTACATGGAAATTACATTAATTTTGTGGAATAATTAATATATAACAAAAATAGAAACAGAAGGAATGTAATAGTTTAGTGTCCTTGGAAACGTGGAACGTAATCTTCTAATCGTGGTGAATGATCTTCAACATCTCCCATAAAGAGCTTCCCCTTTTTTGTTCATACCTAAAACCTTTATTTATATCCTAGGGAAAAGAAAACATAAAAAGGGTGAGCTCAAATGATCAGTAAGGGTAAGCATGGATAAAATAAAAAAAATCATATACATTTGAACTTAAAAAACTGAACATAATGTTTAAACATCAAAAGCTTGAGTAATGACATAAAACATGGAAGTACATAAGGCATAGATCATAAAGAAACATTAAGAATGATAAAATAGCATGGGAATAAAACATGTAATTGTGGAAACCATTAATCACATGTTATGATTTCCATAGTAGCCAAGGCATTGCTGCCAAGACTATCTTAGGGGACAAAGTCCCTTTCTGAATCGAGTTCACTCCTCGTTCCAGTCCTGTATTACTGAACCGGTTTAACTTTCCGTTCCATCCATGTCTATCTAATGAGATATAAATATTTACCCAATGAATTGGAGGGAGATATAGGTCCCACCCATCTCATAATGAAATCATTCTTACTTGTGCCACAACATAAACATAAATCATTCATCATAACCCAAAGAATAAAAATGGGTTTCATAAACATCATCCCATCATAACATAATCTATATAAAACAAATAGATATCACTTCATCATAAGAAAAGTGAAACCATGTAAATCATAGAGACATTATACTTGAAACATACACATATGAAATAATGTCATCTTATATGGAAAATGGTTTTGATAAAGCACTTAAAAGGAATTCTTGAGGAAAATATCCTTTCTTCTTGAAAATCATTTTCTTTTCACAAAATTCCATGCAATTTTAAAAGAAAGAGTTTTTATTGTAAATATTCATGAAATATTTTGGAGGAAGATTCATGAAAATAAGGCTTTATAAAACCATAAAAATCTGTTCACGCCGTATATGTTAAAAATAACATTCTCCTCATACTTTTGTAGGAAAAGTCAAAAAGTACCTTATATGGTAACCAAAGGAAAGATTCCATCCATACAATGTGGTAAAAAGTCAATAAAGGGTAAAAATGACTTTAAACATTCATGGAAAAATATTAAACATTTTATGAAAACATTTTTAGAAAAAATGTTCATGGATGATAAACATAACCCCAGTAAATACTTACGTATAAGCAATCTCAGATAAAAATGAGATTTGCAAAATTATCCCTTACCTTAGGTCCGATATGCTTCGCACGTATCCAAAATTCCTGTATAATGATTTAAATAATTTCATTGACTTATTACAGAATCATATTCATTGTTATGATATCATATATGGTTCACTTATGACTTTATATTACATGTTCTTTTTTAAGTTCCATATTAATGTAGCGTTTTGGGTAGAATCATTTTATTTATCGTACATGTTTGGACCTGTGGTTCTTGATATTATTACTTATAACCTGATTTACTTAATTCCAGAATGTAAAAAATGATTTATATGTAATATATAGCATATAAATATATATATATATATGATAGATCGATAATTGGAATGAAATACACCGTTCATGGAGACGGTAGGCTGTACGTACGCATGAACGTTGTTTTCGTTTCTTTATTGAATTGAATGGAATAAATTAGATGAAAAATATATATATATATATATATATATATATACATAAATCAAATATAATTATTATTTCATATATTTCATGATTACTTATTATATATAATTTATAATCATTCATGAATGGTTAATCATTGAGAATGAATCTCATCGCGTCGTGGAGACGGTAGTCCTTACGTACGCACGAGTGATGATGTCGTTCCCATAATTATTGAATTGAATTGAAGAGGATGATACAATATATTAGAATCAGTATGATGTTATAATAACTATGTATACCATTATACCCATCCAAGTATGGTGGTGTTGGAAAAACAGATTACACCACGACGTGGAGACAGTATTCCGTACGTACGCACATGCGGTGATTTCGTTTTCCGTAGGATGGATAGATGGTGAAATAGGGTTGTTTCATAATTATAATAACATATAATTATATGAGGGATACTTATGTTATTACTTCATAATTAAAATACTAAAGAATAAGAAGTTTAAGAAGAAAGAAAATTGAAAGAATCGGTAACGGATATTACCTCTTCTTTGACACGCCTCTTTGAAACCTCCTCTTAGGGTAGTAAAATTGGTATTTTAAGACGAACAGGACCTCTAGGATGTTTCTAGGGAAGTTGATAAGGGAAATGGTCAGGGTTTGGCCGAGAGTAAAGGCTCAAATTGGTGTGAGGAATAGAGGGAGGAGATTCCCTTTTATAAGGGAGGAGAAGGGTACCTTTGGAAATATAAGAAATATTAGTTTATATTAAATCCCAATCTCACTTAAAAACTTCCAAAATGACTCATATCTAAATATTAGATGAGATAGGGTTGTAATCTCATCAACCAATAAAATTTAGACATTTTAGGAATCTATTTTAAACATTATCAACATGATTTATCCTTATTTATCTATTTAATTTTATTTGTGGTAGTAATATTCTAAATTTTAAATTATTATAAATAATTATATATGTGTGGTGAATTTTACATAATTTGAAACTTTATGATATTGTAGACCATATAAATTTAAATTTATAATTTTTAAATATTTTTGTGATTTTTAAACAATTTTATAATATGTTATTTTTATAAAATAACAATAGTGTCAATTTTGACACTATTCATTTATTTGAATTTAAATAAACAATATACAAAAGATATGTTCTAACTAAAAGATTTAATAGATTCATAACATGTCATATATATCTAGAAAATTAGTGGAGCACATTAAATAGTTTATATAATATTTATTTTAATATTTTTAAAACCATTTATTTGATATTTCTCTTAATAAAATAATTTCAACATCATTATTATGTTACCTTTAATGATAATTATTTAATCCCTAAAAATTCTAAATAAATTCATATTATGTATATAATGTTATTATATTTCTTGAGTCTATTTATATACGAAGTTTCATGAAGTTTATAACTAAACTAAAATTATTTTACTTATAAGATTTAAGAAAGTGACATGGTGTCACTTTCTTTGGTTTTAATAATAATTAAATTATTTTCATGGAAAAAAGTCCATTTAATGAATCTAATATGACCCTCATGTGATATGGGTCTAATTTTAGTCATCCAATATAATTTTTCCAAGTGTTAGGGTAATTTTATAATCTTATGTTTACCCTTAATTACCCGATTTACCTTTCACCATGGTAAATAAAATTTACCGTAGTTACTATTCATAAAGCCCAAAAATAAAAAGTAGCTTATTAACATAATTTGGACCCACTGATTCCAAATACGGAATCCATTTTTCCAAATTAAATACACAAAACTTTCAGAAATTAAATTAAAATTAATCACGTTGTCGAAAGAAAACGGGTTTTTATTTAAAACACTGTAAAAGATTGAATTGATTTAACCTACGAATTCAAGGTAAAATCAATACTAATGAAATAAATTATATTAAATGGAAAAAATATATTCTATTTATACTTTAAAACCATTAAATATTATAATTTAACCACATAAATTATTACGATGAAAAAAGTTGTTTTTAATTAAATTATAGCGTGTTTTTACTATTCATTAAAATATGAAAGTTATCAGAATAATATGAAAATTTTATCCAAGGTAAAATTTTAAATCCTTATTCCAAAGAATAATTTTACATTGTAGAATTGAACTTATAAACATTTAAAAATCTAGTTTTAATGTGGGTGCGCCATCAAAAGGCAGCAAAACTGCATTTTTTGAAAAATACTTATTTTACCCGAAAAATTTATTTTGTTCACATAAAATGTTTTATAAAATTTATAAGATGAATAATAATATTATACAATTAAAAATGTGGTTAATACTATTCATAACGGCTAGTTCGTGATAATATTATAACCATATATCGTTGTTTAGTGAAACCCGGTATTGCGTACAACACACGCTATCGAGGAAGGTCGCGATTGCGTGTAATGAAAGCCAAGTCAGGGTTGCGTGTAGTGCAAGACTCCTTTGTTGTTGTGTATAACAAAATCCGACCATATTTCATTTATAAATTGAATATATATATATACACTCAATGTTGCGTAGAATAACTTCTATCAAATGAACTTAAAATTTTGTATAACACAATCAAAGAATTGTGTTGCATATACTGCAAGCTAATACAGTGTTGCGTATAGCACAAGATAATCTTGGTGTAGCACCTGACATCAAATAAATTAAAAATAATACTTATCATAAAATATCAGGGTGTTACAATTCTAATAAACCAAAATACATTGAATAGTTTTTTCTTGAAAATATCAAAATAATATAACTTGCAAGAAAGTGTAAAAATGAAGTACTCTTCACAATGGTGGTTGAAAATGATGAATATAACGAGGATGAAGATAATTGAATGTATAAATTGGAAATGAAAATATATTACAATTTCTCATTTATAGGTTGTCCCTACATATATACATTGTTCTAGTATTTTTTTAATTTATTTCAGTTTTTAATTATTATACATTTAATACACCTTAACCATTTGAAATTATGGAATACGATGAAGAAAATTCACGATACTAACCGATCAGCATATCAAATAATTCCACCACTACTGTTATCATCTATGGACCCTAGTGATTCCTTTTAACCCGAGACTAATAGTGAGCCATCTGTTTCACCTAATATTATTGGTATCTCACCACCTAATTCACCTATGATGATGGAGTAGTTTTTACCCCCTCCATATAGGAGATATAGGTGAGTTACCATTACTAGTACACAAGTCATTTTTCAAAAAAGTATATATTTTTTAAATTTTTTAATCCTTTTTTTCAATTAGATAATGACAAACATATAAGGGATTCAAATATGAACATGACAGATGTATGGGACGTCAAGGAATTCAAGATTATTATTATATTTTTTGTGTTCAAGGTCCATACTAGTGACACTGTTGAAATCTATGGGATGATTCTTGGGCATCTTTCTTATAAGACAGTGAGATTTCCCATTAATTATAAAGATTGGATGCATATTCCTACATCTTGAAAAATGAGGTCTTTTATACTCAAGTAAAGGTAATATTAATTTAATAATCATTTATAACTAATTTATAAGGAATGAGTTAAATTTTGTAATATAATTATAAAGTGTTATGTTTTTTATTTATATATGTTTTATTATTTTAATATCCCTAACTATGTTTCACACTCATGGACTTCAAAAAATTTAGGCAATAAATTGACTTATTTTAAATTGAGATTATGGCACAAGTTGAATGAAACTTCTATAAGATCATTAAAAATGTATTTTAAAGTTCATGAAGGAATTTATTATGAGCAATGGAAACTCTTTATCTATATCAATAGAGATGCATATCATGAGGTAATTGCATATTTTACAGTATCTTAATAACATAAAAAATAAAATTATAATTTTTATTAATGTTGATATTTTCTATAGGAATTATCTAAAAAAACTATTACTTGTGAGAAGAAAATCATTTCTCACATTGTTGGGTCTCAATGTTTTTCGAGAAAAAAAATTTGGTTTGTATTTTATTCATTATTATTTATATATTTTTATTATAACTCAAGGTTTTTTCTAGATTATTTATATTTTTTATAAAGGATAATGATTTAGGTTACTTTTTTGGCCGAATAGAGATGTGGTAAAAGTGCATAGGAAACCCGTTGTCAGTTTTGTAAATGAACCTACTAAAAACATTGGATTAAGTAATTTCCATTAAAATTTCATATTATTTCATTACTATAAAAACATAATAATGAAAAATATGTTAGAAAAAAAAAATATTTAAACCCAATTAAATGGGTCCAACTACATGGATGAACCACTACCAATTTGGCTTTGTTTGATACATATAACCGACCCCAATTAAATGGGTTTAAAGATTGTTTGTTTTTATAATATAATTTTCATTATTAAGTTTTTATAGTAATGAAATAACAATAAATAGCAATGAAAAATTTATTAATTAGATAATATTATGAATTTTAGATATTTTAAAAAATCACTGTTTATATTTTTTGTATTAAAAGGTTAAAATTCAAGAGTTATGGGTTGAGAAACCTTAACAGTGATCATCAATTTCCCTGAATGATGCAGTTTTAATTGTTTTATGGAAGGAGAATACTAGACGTGTATGGGAGATAAGTTCTGGGCCTACTCCATAAACTATATTTGGTAGGTCGGCATCATCCATTATTTATACACCCAGTGGGGGCTCAAGTAGTACTGTTGATTAGGAATCAAAAACATAAATTACAAGATTGAACAAAAAAGTGTAAGAGAAAGACTCTTATTAGAAAAAACAAAATTAGTGGTGGTCAAAATTGGAAAATTCCTTAGTTTCTGTATTTATACGGATAACTGAGATGACCTCTAAAGAAATTTCCAGAATTTTAGCTCATCCTACCAAGGTAAATTCAAAATTCTATAGATCATTTACACATTTTGTTAGGAATGTGTAAGTTAGTTGGGTGAGGGATGTTCTGTGAGTTGGGGTGGGTATTTTCTATCAGGTGAAGTTTGGGATTATTCTATTATAGTAGTTTAGGGGATTTCAGTAATTATTTAGAGTTTATAAGTATAAGAGTGATGGTTTAGGAGGGGAATAGATTATTTTTGGATTTTTTCTTGGTAGAAGATGGGAGGTTTCAACAATGGGGTGGTATCTCCTTGGCTCTCAAATGGGTGTAATTATTCTGATGAGTAATTCTTCTTTTACATTCCTCCTTTATTCTAATACACCTCCTGCTATTGTAACTCAAGAAGGTTTAGTGATTATACTTCAACTTTATAATTTTTTTCTTCTATCTTTTTTTCTACAGTTATTTGTATCAATTAGGCAGAAAACCTAACAAATTTTCATAAAACACATAGAACATTCATAAATAAAACTAAAATAAAAATTATATATAAAACACACACATTTTGAGTCATACCGACCACATCTTGTGCCGAATTGAAATGTGGTTGACACCTACATGTCTAAATTTAATTACAGATAGTTATCTATATTTTTAGAAATAATCCAAGATTGTTTTCTCTGTTTTGACTCACTAAACACTTCTTAAAGGTACAAAAGTTTTAAAAACACGTATCGGGGGGGGGGGGGGGGTCAAAACTAAAAAAATGACCTAAACTTTCTCTAAAATTAGAAGACAATAAATTTAGATTGAATGGTTTAATTTAAAAATTGATGACACATCATTCATAATTACAGTTTACCCGAGATGGACAAAACACAATATTAATGTTTTAAAACACTAAAATGTGTCTGGAATTGTAAAATACATAGAAAAAGACCTCATATTAATTTTAAATTTTGTGAAAACTACCACTGATTTATTTTTTACTTTACATGTAGACAACATGTTTATCCAAGGGATGGTGTGGTTGAAATGACTCAGTAAAAATTTCTCATAGGTATAGAAACTTTTAAAAATAATTGTCGGGGGGGGGGGGGGATAAAAAAAGGAAAATGGTGTTAGTTTTCTTGAAAATAATTGGATAATGACTATAAATTTAATTTTTAAATATAGGAACTGATGACAGTTCATTATCAATTATGGTTGGCCTGTGATGGCTGTAAATGCATTTTTAGTGTTCTAAAAGACTAAAACGTGCATGGAACGATAAAAAACATAAAAAACTACCTCATAATGACCTAAAATCATGATACAACCACATATATGTATTTTTTGATGTGTATGTGCAATAAATACAACAATATGACGTGCGAGGTGGTCATAAAGACTTAGTAAACACTTCTTAACGTTATAATAGCCTTTAAAAACAAGTATGGGGGTTAAATTAAGAAACCAATGTCATATTTCCTTTAAATTATAGAAAAAAACATTATATTTAATTATCAAATGTATAAAATGAAAACACATCATTTTGAATTAAGGTTTTCATGAGATGACTGTAAACACGTTTTTTAGTGTTTTGAAACATTAAAATAAATTATAGAATGGTCAAAACCAAATAAAACTATCTTAGATTGACATGGAATAATGGGAAAACAACTTATGAGTTATTTTTGATGTGTATGAGTAGAAAAAAATGTTAATTTGATATGCAGTGTGGTCATAATTACTCGGTACACATGTTTTAATGGTACAAAATCCTTTAAAATCAAGTGTTAGGGGTCAAAACTGAGAAAATGACATCAGGTTTCCCTAAAATCAGGAAAAAATGATAGTATATTGAATTGTAAAATGTAGGAACTAAATACACATAATTCCTAATTATAGTTTTCTTGAGATGGTTGTATATGGGGTTTTAGTGTTTTAAAACACTAAAACATGCGTGGAAGGGTTAAAATGATAGAAAACAGCCTTAGATTAATGTGAAATCATGGGAAAACATCCATTGAGTTATTTTTGACATGTACGCATAGAAAAAACAATAATATTATGTGTGGTGCGGGCATAATGACACGATAAACACATATTAAATGTACAAAATAATTTAAAAACATGTTTTGGGGGGTCAAAATGAGGAAAAAGATATTAGATTGCCTTAAAACTAGAGAAAAATTACTAGATTTAATTGTGAAAAGTTGGAACTTATAACATGTCATTCTAAACTATGATTTTTCTAGGATGGTTATAAGCGAGGTTTTAGTGTTTTAAAACCCTAAAATGTGCGTGGAAGAGTCAAAATGAGAGAAAACAACCTCATATTAATGAAAAATTAGGGTCTAACCACTTCTGAGTTATTTTTTATGTGTACTCATATACAAATGTGAATACGGTCTGTGGTGTGGTCAGAATGACATGACAATCATTTATTAATGGAATAAAATTCTTTAAAAACATGTGTTGGGGGGGGGGGTAAACTAGGAAAATTATTTTGTATTACTATGAAATCAGATAAAAATGACCATAGATTGAATTTTAAAATATAGGAATCCACATAATATCATTCCAAAGTACAGTTTTCCCAGAATGTCCTTAAACACAATTTTATTATTTTAAGACACTAAAATGTGCGTGGAATAGACGAAACCATAGAAAACAACCTCCGATTGATGTTTCATCATGGTAAAACCCCATATGAGTTATTTTTATGTGTATGATCAAATAAAAAATCAATCCTATGTGTGGTACAATTGGAATTACTCGGTAAACACTTCTTTAAGGTACACAAGACTTTAAAAACAAGTGTCAAGGGGTCAAAATCAGGTAAATGATGTCAGATTTTCCTGAAATCAGAGGATAATGATCATATATTGAATTTATAAATTTAGAAATTGATGAAATGTCATTCTGAATTATATTTTTCCCTAGGTGGATGCAAACAAATTTTTAGTGTCTTAAAGCACTAAAACATGCATGGAATGGTCAAAACCACATCATACAACCTCATATTGACATGGAATCATGTGATAACCACCGTTGTGTTTTTTGAAATACATGACATGATTTGATATTAAAGACTTTATGTTTTTTATTAATTAAAGTTCAAGCACAATACACATCAATTTAGAAATAAATTTGAATATTTACTAATCCCTTTTCAGTTTCAAATGTTTAATCATATCTTAAATAGGTAAGTTTTTCTTTTCAAAGTGTTTTTCATTATTTTTTTTGTTTTATGTTAAAATATATTCTATTTTGTTAACAAAATAATATATTTTATGTGAAACAATCTGAAAATATTCTATTCCTTTTCTCCTTCACATTTATTTTCTTAAATGTGCTGGTTTTTAATATAGGTGGCATATGTAACGACCCAAAACACTATCAATGAAATTTTCATTCTTATGTTTATTTTATATAGTATAGATCACGTAAAATCACTTATAGAACATAATAAATATATCATAAATGAATAATGAATGAAATAAGAGGTATTTCTAGATGTTAAGGAACATATACCGAGGAAATAATAACTTAACCATAGGAATAGTAATATGAACCTTATTAATAGTAAACCATCCAAATGAATAGTATAATCACCCATTAAAGTATAAATAAAATTCAGGAACCATATAAATGAAATTATCATATAATTATATCATTATGTAAGAAAATGAATATTTTAAAAATTGTTAAATTAAGTGTTGATATTTTTTTAAGTCATAATTATTCAATTACAATTTTATAATTAAGAAAATGATTTAAAAGATATTCATTTTCATAAAATTAATTCATAAATCAATATTTTGTTTTCTTATGATTTGAGGATAATTATAACATCCTAGGTAAATGAAGAAAAAGACATATTTCATATTTATTAATATTTGTGAATTAAATATTAATTTTACTTTAAAGGGGTTTTTATCTTCGATAGTGTACCTGAACGCAACAATGGGTTTCTTTGAAATGTTACATTGCACACTAATAATATAATATTATTATTTTAAATGGTAGTAAAATCCAAGCCATTGTATTGGAAGGAATGAACAAAACTAACTAAAATATGATTATACATGTTTGTTAAATGTATTTACATTTATCCAATAAAAGTTAGAGGTTTAAATTGTGAATAAATCTAATTTTAAGCATAATTTACATTAAAAGGCCGATTTACCGCCTTTTAATGGTGAACCCTCTTTAAATATAGTTTTGTCATTTTTATATGTTCTAATTGAACAAATAAAACCCTTATTTATAATGGGGACATCAAATTTTACTTTGGGTAATTTTTTGGTATTTTTCTGATAAAGAAATTTTTTAATGAATAGTGAAAAAGATTGTATTTTAATTCAAAAGTGCATTTTAATATAATTTATTTATATGGTTATATTTTATTTTTAATTGTTTTTAATGTAAAATTATAATATATTTTTACCATTTAATCTAATGTTGGTCATTGGAATTAATTTCACTTTGAAATTGAATATAAAAAAGTATCAATCTTTTGATAGTTATTGTTTCTTAAAAACATGCTATTTTTTTGATAACGAGAATTGAATTTAAAATTAATTAATTCCACTTTTATGTTTTGAATTTTTAAAAATAGACATCATTTTTGAATTCGGAATATCAAATATAGCTTAAGCTGAATTTTTGGTATTTTTTTAAAAAACTTCAATTTTTGATGAATAGTGAAACCACTTATTGCTAGTTAAAAAACTAAATTTTTCATTTAAATGAAATTTTACCACTATTGTGAATTGAATTTCAAAAATCTGACATAAATTGTTGTTATCAAGAAGTAAAATTTGGTTCATCAAGATGGAAATAATTTTTGGGGAATAATAACTTTTGAATTTTATTTGCCGCAGTTAAAGGTAAATAGGGTAATTGAAGGTTAAAAGAATATTATAATAATTCAAAATTACCTTAACACTTGTCCAAACCTTATTATTTGGGTCATTTAGGACCATGGGAATCTTTGGATTGATTTTGGGACCCCATTGATCCACGTGGGTGTGATAATGAAAATTTAGATTAATTAAATTAATGTAAAGACAAAATTGACATTAACAAAACTATTTTAGTAATTAATTTTTATAAGGGGTTATATAAATTATCGTATCGACTATAAATATTAAATGGAAATATGAAACGATTTCATACATCATGGTATGTTTTTTATAATTTTTAGACATCAAATAAATTAAATTATTTATGACACAATAATGATGTAGTGTTTACATCATTAATAAATCATTTAAATAAATAAGATTATAAATATTAAAATATTATATAAAACCTATCCAATTCCTGTTGGAAGATTTTAGTTCGACCATGAGTCATATTAAAGTATCGTTCATGCGTACGTACGACTTGCCATTTCCATGAACGGTGCATTTCATTTCTTACCTCTAAATGTTATGTACTATTATAAATACATGTACATACTGGATATATATGATATATAAGATATCCAAACCATGAATATCATTCTTGATATAAATGACTATTGACCACATGAACAACTTGTAAATATAAGGTGTTCATTTTTGACTCAAGTACCAAATATTGACAAAATGAACGTTATTAAATTAAATTATTTCATAATGATTATAACATGGTAATAAGTGATATAAAAGGAATAATAAACTTGAAAAATGTTCTTAAGCAAGTATAAATTAACTTTAGTTTATTATTCAGGATATTAAAGAACGAACGGGTCAAGTCAGACATGAGGTAAGGGAACTTCTTAACCAAATTTCCGTTCTTTGGGTTAATCTCCTACTTTCAAATGATGTCATGCTATGATTATTTCCTATCTTGTATTTTTACATTATTTATGTGTAATTATAGTGAATACACATAATAGATCTATTTTATTTAAAAAATTATCTTTGAAAGGGACTTCGTCTCCATCTCCTTTCATTGAGACATATTTTGTTTTAATACACGATTTTATTTCAAACGATGCATAAACCCCTTTGAATTTTCATTTCATTCAAAGGGAATCTTTTTATATGAACCGTTTTACTAAATGAAAAAAAAATAATTTTATTTTTTATGTTAGTGATGACAACGACCTTTCCGCCGCCATGCGTATTATTTGATCTTTGGCTTCCTTAACAAGCCATAATGTTTTTAAAAGGAAAAATAAATAACATATACTCTTTTTACGTATTTTGGTATTAAAAATGATTTTGAGAATGGATTTATTATTTCAATATCTTGAAATGATATTTTATTATTGTAATGTGGAAATGTTATCATTTTTTATGCTTATGTTATGTGTTATGATCATGTTATGGTTATTGGTAATTATTTATGTAAATGGGTGGTTTTGTGATAAACCTAGGGCGGGTGATCCCGAGATAGCTCTCCAATGCATTGGGTAACGTGATGGAGGTAAACTTGAATGTTTCTCCTAAGATATTTAGGGAATATACTGTGATGGGTATTCCAAAGTAACTCCCTATGTAGTTGTGATAACTACAATGTAAGTATGATATGGATGCCACAAGTTACCTTTATGATTTATGATTTCTATGCGTCTTTCATAAATCTTATGATTTCATGAGGTAAGAAAAAGTGTTCATGTTTTGTATGTATTTGTGAACAATTTCATTCATTGATTTATAACCCTTACTGAGCCTTTTATGCTCATCCCATGTTTTGAAATGTTTTCACATGACTTAAAGATGAATAGGGTCAAGGATGGGATCAAGGAAAAGTCATGTTGTCTTTAACATGGAACTAGACATGACTATTTTTTTTTCAAAAGTCCATGTTTTGTAAAAAAAGGGGAAACTGTGTAGAAGTGTCTACTTTTTAATATTTTGAGATGTAATAGTTATGTCCTAATTCTCTAAAACTCTATACCTGAAAAGATACTCAATGTGAATTATTAATTTAATTCAATATTATTTATGGTTTAAGGACATGTCCGAAAAGTTGGTATCAGAGGTCGGTTTAGACAAATTTAGAAGTTAGGGTATTGTTAAATTAATATCCATAAAGTAATTTATAAAATTATATAGCATTTACAGATTACCATGTTGCTTCTCCTAAGATATTTTTGTGTTCAGAATGGTTTTCTGCAGAGGAAACATGACTGCTATGTTGTGTTGACATCAAGAGAAAGACAACCTTCTAAATCAGCAACCTGAGATGGTCGAAATCAGAATTGAACAGTTTTTTGTGGTGATGGAACAATTTAATTAGTCTATAAATGGTGGTGGTATCCATGTATGAGATCAGCTAGATCAACCGTAGAGGAACATGTCAGTAGTAAAGCATTTCATGAGGCAACATCCCCCATCATTCAGAGGATCATCTGACCCTGTGCAAGATGAAGGGTGGATTAAAGCACTGGAGAAGATTTTCGAGGTCATGGGTTTTTCAGACCATCAAAAGGATAGTCTTTCTGTTTACCATTTTGAAGGTGAAGCTGATCAGTGGTGGTTGATGGTGAAAAATATCAGGGATAGTGAAGAGATTGATTCTCTCGATTGGGATGAGTTCAAAGGCATGTTTCTTGAGAAATATTTTCCCAAAGTAGTTCGTCTTAGGATGGAAAAACAATTCCTGTAATTGAGGCAGGAGGATGACTCAGTGGCTGCTTATGATAAAAAATTCACTCCACTGGCAAGGTATGCTCCAAATTTCATACGAGATCTTGATAGTAAAATCAACCATTTTTACTCAGGATTAAAGCCAAAGTATAGAAGGGATTTAGCTTCTCGTGAGTTAAAAAGTTATAATAAACTTTTTCGTTGTGTGGAGAAGGTAGAAATGGAGTTTTCTAATGATCAGGTATTCTTTGAAAAACAACAGAATAAGAGGTCAAGGTGGAAGGAAAAAGGGAAGAACTCTTCAAAATAGTCTGATGGTAAGAAACTTAAGTTTATAGTTTGTAAAAATTTTGGTAAAAAACATGCTGGAGAATGTCTTTTGAATTATGGTAAGTGCTACTGATGTGGTAAGATGGGACATAAGGCTCGAAATTTCACTAAAAAAGATCAGGGTAGTGGTAAGACAAAATATGATTTATAGTCAGTAAAATGTTTTAAGTGCAATGAAATGGTTCATTATGAAAATGAGTGTACAACAAAGAAATCAACTAAATTAAAGAAAAAATACTACAAAAATAAATGGTGGTGAAATCCTTTTCAACCACTTCAGTAGATGTTGGGCCATCAAATGAAGTTGTATCAGGTACACTGTTTGTTTGTTCAGATTATGCCAATGTGTTGTTTGATTTAGGGTCTACACAGTCTTTCATTTCTGAGAAGTTTTCTAATAAATTGGGAATTCCATATCATGATATTAATACATAACTTATGGTAAAAACACTTGGAGGAAATGCAGAGACAAAAAGAATACATAAGAACATTCCTGTCCTTGTGTGTGGAAAGAATCTACTGGCAAACCTTATTGTTTTGCCTCTAGTAGAGTTTAATGTTATTTTGGGAATGTATTGGATTTCTGTTTATCATGCTAAGATTGACTATAGAGCTAAAGAGGTTTCTTTACAGAATGATTTTCAGTTTTCATACAAAAATAAACCCTTGATTATGATAACATATCAGGGAGATGAGAAAAGGTAAAAGATGGAAATGAATGTTAACTTGCACATATTGTTGAAAATAAAGGAACTATTCAGATTAATGATGTGCCAGTGGTAAATGAGTACCTTGATTTTTTCTTGATGAATTTCCTGGTATTATACCTAATCAGGAAGTTGAATTTACTATTGACTTAGTTCCTGATGCTTATCCAATTTCAAAACCACCGTATCGAATCACTCAAATTCAACTTTTAGAGTTAAAGAAGCAATTACAGGAGTTATTACATAAAGGTTTCATTCGACCAAGCACATCACCGTGGGGTGATCCTGTCATGTTTGTTAAAAAAAATATGGTTCAATGAGACTTTTCATTGATTATAGAGCATTGAATAACATCACTGTTAATAATAAGTATCCTTTTCCTCATATCGATGATTTGTTTGATCAGCTCCCGGGAGCTTAGTATTTTTCAAAGATTGACTTGAGGTTGGGGTACCATTAGTTGAAAGTAATGGAAGCAGACATTCCGAAGAATGTGTTTTGTACTAGATATGGCCATTATGAATTTGTAGTTATGCCTTTTGGTTTAACCAATGCACCTACTGTATTCCTGGATCTGGTGAATAGAATTTTCTTTGAGTTCTTGGATAAGTTTGTGGTTGTGTTCATTGATGATATTTTGGTTTATTCTAAAAGTAAATAGGAACATGAAATTCAATTAAAGGTTGTATTGAAAACATTAAATGAAAAGAAACCTTATGGAAAATTCAGAAAGTGTGAGTTTTGGTTTCAAAAAATTTCTTTCCTTGGTCACATTGTTTCAAAAAATGGCATAACTGTTGATCCTGCTAAAACAAAAGTTGTTGAAGAATAGACAAGACCCACAAATATAACAAATATTCATAGTTTTCTTAGTTTGGAGGGTTATTACCAGAGGTTTGTTGAAAATTTTGCACGGTTATCTAGTCCAATGACTAAGTTAACTCAAAAAGGTGTTAAGTTCATCTGGACAAAAGAATGTGATGATTGTTTTCAGGAATTGAAAAGGAGATTGGTAAATGATCTAGTTTTGGCACTACCTTCCTGAAATGGTGATTTTTTATCTACATTGATTCTTCATTTAAAGGACTTGGTTGTGTCCTAATATAGAATGATCAGGTAATTGCTTATGCTTCACGTCAGTTGAAACCTCATGAGATAAATTACCCTACACATGATTTGGAATTAGCTACAGTTGTTTTTGATTTAAAAATATAGAGGCATCAGTTGTATGGAGTAAAATGTGAAATATATATTAACCACAAAATTTTAAAGTATATATTCAATCAAAAAGAACTGAACATGAGACAGAGGAGATGGTTGGAATTAATCAAGGATTACGATTGGACGATCCATTACTATCTGGGAAAAGAAAATAAAGTGGCTAATGCTTTGAGTCGAAAAATTAATGCTTCATTAACCATGTTATGTTTGGAACAAGATCCATTGGTTTTTTATATGATAAACTTTGGCACAGAATTTATTGGTGCACGAAATTATTCTGTTTTGTATCAGGTGTTAGTGAGATCATCTATACCAGACAGAATAAAGTAAGAACAAAAATATGACAGTGAGTTGCAGAAAAAGGTTTTGTTAGTTCAGAAGGGTAAGTTGCCTGATTTTAATATTGATAATGATTGTGTTCTAAAGTTTGGAAAGAGACTATGTGTTTCTTGTGATTCACAGTTGAAGAATGAGTTGTTATGTGAAGTTCATAGTTCTCTGTTTTCAGTTTATCCTGGTAGTAATAAGATGCACATAGATCTTCTGGAGTATTACTGGTGGGGAAGAATGAAAACAAATATTGCTGATTTTACTGTGAAGTGTTTGACTTGTTAGCAGGTTAAAAAAGAGTGGCAGTTGCCGAAAGGGATGCTTCATCCTTTACCGGTGCCAGAGTGGAAATGGGAAAATATATCCATGGACTCCGTTGTGGGATTACCAAAGACATCTTGAGGTAATACTGCAATTTGGGTTATAGTTGATCGATTGACTAAATCTGCTCATTTCCATCCTATTAAAGATACTTTGTCTCTAGATCAACTTGCTCGGTTGTATGTTAAAGAGGGAGTCAAGTTGCATGGAGTTCCCCTCTCCATTGTATATGATCATGATCCCAGGTTTACTTCTAAAATTTGGAAAGGCCTTCAGAAGTCATTGGGTACTGAATTAAATTTTAGTACAGCTTTTCATCCTCAATCAGATGGGCAGTCAGGACAAATAATTCAGACCTTGGAGGATATGATACGTGATTTCTCGATGGATTATCAGGGAAGTTGGGACCATCATCTTTCTTTGGTTGAATTTTCATATAATAACAGTTTTAATTCTAGTATACAGATGGCTCCATTTGAGGCATTATATGGAAAGTATTGTCAAACTCCAAATTTTTTGGGATGAAGTAGGTGAAAGGAAGCTGATGGGACCAGAATTGGTAGAAGATATGGAAAAGAATGTTCAGTTGATTCAGAAGAACATGAGAAGATCTCAGAGTAGACATAAACGTTATGCAGATAACTGGAGGAAGGATCTTTCTTTTGAGGTAGGTGATCATGTCTTTCCCAAAGTTTCTCCATGGAAAAGTGTGATGCGTTTTGGTAAGAAGAGAAAGTTGAGTCCAAGGTTCATTGGACCTTATAAAATTCTGGAGAAAGTTGGATCAGTTGTGTACAAAGTGGATTTACCTCCACTTTTATCCTAGGTACACAATGCTTTTCATGTTTCGATGTTGAGAAAATATATGCCAAATCCATCTCATGTTTTGAGCCCATAGGTAGTTCAGTTGGAAGATAATCTCTCTAATGAAGAACAACCAATTCAGATTCTTGATTGTAGAGATGAAGTGTTTTAGAATAAGGTAATTTATCAGGTAAAGGTTTTGTGGAAAAACCATATGGTTGAAGAGGCAATGTGGGAATCTGAAAATGCTATGAAGGATAAATACCCCCACTTATTTTGATAAGTGAATAAAAATTGCGAGGATGCAATTCCCAAAAGGGGGGAAGGATGTAACATCCTAGGTAAATGAAGAATAATACATATTTCATATTTATTAATATTTGTTAATTATATATTAATTTTACTTTAAAGGGGTTACTATGTTCGATAGCGTACCCGATACGCAACAACGAGTTTCTTTGAAATCTTACGTTGCACACTAAATCTAGTTTTTTCATTTTTATAGGTAATGAAAAAAACTAACTACAATATTATTATACATGTTTGTTAAATGTATTTACATTTATCCAATAAAAGTTAGAGGCTTAAAATGTGAATAAACTTAATTATAAACATAATTTACATTAAAAAGATGATTTACCACCTTTTAATGGATAACCCTCTTTAAATCTAGTTTTTTCATTTTTATATGTTCTAATTGACCAAATAAAACCCTTATTTAGAATGGGGACATAAAATTTTACTTTGGGTAGTTTTTTGGTATTTTCTGATAAAGATCATTTTTAATGAATAATGAAAAATATTGTATTTTAATTCAAAAGTGACTTTTAATCTAATTTATTTATATGGTTAGATTTTATTTTTAATTGTTTTTAAAGTGAAATTTAAATATATTTTGACCATTTAATATAATTTTGGTCATTGTAATTAATTTCACTTTGAGATTGGATATAAACAAGTATCAATCTTTTGATAGATTTTGTTTCTTAAAAACACGCTATTTGTTTTGATAACGGGAATTAATTTTAAAATTAATTAATACCACTTATATGTTTTGAATTTGAAAAAATAGAAATCATTTTTGAATTCGGAATACCAAATATATCTTAGGCTGAGTTTTTTGTATTTTTCTGAAAAACATCAATTTTTGATGAATAGTGAAACCACTTAGTGGTAGTTAAAAAATGGATTTTTCATTTAAATGAAATTTTACCACTTCTGTGAATTGAATTACAAAAATCCGACATACATGGTTGTTATCAAGAAGTAAAATGTGGTTCATTAAGATGAAAATAATTTTTGGTGAATTGTAACTTTTGACTTTTATTTACCATGGTTAAAGGTAAATATGGTAATTCAAGGTTAAAAGAATATTATAATAATCCAAAATTACCTTAAAACATGTCCAAAATTTATTAGTTGAGTCATTTACGACCATGGGAATCTTTGGGTCGATTTTGGGACCCCATTGAGCCACTTGGTTGTGATAATGACAATTTAGATTAATTAAATTAATGTAAAGTCAAAATTGACATTAACAAAAATATTTTAAGAATTAATTTTTATAAGGGGATATATAAATTATCTTATCTACTATAGATATTAATTGGAAATATAAAAATATTTTCTACATAATGGTATTTTTTTATAATTTTTAGACATCAAATAAATTAAATTATTTATGACACAATAATGATGCAATGTTTACCTCATTAATAAACCATTTAAATAAATAAGATTATAAATATTAACATATTATCTAAAACCTGTTCAATTCCTATTGATGATTTTAGTTCGACCATGAGTCATATTATATTCACCTTTAATTATTTCTGGACTATTATAAACCGAATATCATTATATAATAAAATAATAGTTTCACACTTTCCTAAAGAGCCCCTCCCCCTTATAAAAGGATAACAATTATAACCAATTCCTCACACCTCTCAAGCCATTTGGCTCATCCAAACTCAGAAAAATTAAGCTCCCTACATCCCTATCCTCACTCTATAAGCCTTATCTTAGGCAGAAGGAACTTCAAGAAGTCCTTTGGTTCAAAATAAAGGGAGTTACCCAAATTAAAGGTAACAGTTTCTCTTAAATTGTTTTCTTTTATTTTACTTCTCCAACCCCTAAAACCTTTTTATTAATTTATTTTGTAACAACACAAATATCCTCAATATACTAGGATGTTTTTATGTTATGTATTCGAACTACACTTACACACATCTCCATCTAATGGTTGAAGAAAATAATGTTTCTGTGGATGGAAAACTAACACCTCACAAAACGATGATTGTTCAATTACATATTACCACCTCTCATGGTGGCCATTATGATAGAACTATATTTTATATGATATATATTATGTTTATTATTTCCTTATTCTTATTTACTACCCATTTATAGCACGCCTTTATGGTTTCCATAGTGGGTAAATATGATAATCTCATTTGAGGAAGTGCGAACTACAGCCCCCCCTCAAAGTGATGTGATTCTTTAATGACTTATGTGGGATGTATAAAGGATGGAGTTAATGATATTATATATGATATTATACTGTAATTATAATATACCTATGTATCATTAAGCTTTAATTCCATAAAAATAAGAAATAGAAATGAAAGTAGCATTCATGCGTACGTATGACTTACCTTCTCCATGAAAGGTGCATTTCATTTCTTACCTCTAAATGTTATGTACTATTATAAATAAATTTATATACTGGATATATATGACATATAAGATATCCAAATCATGAATATCATTCTGTACATAATGTAATATTTACCACATGGACAACTTGTAAATATAAGGTGTTCATTTTTTATTCAAGTTCCAAATATCGACAAAACGAACGTTATTATCTTAAATGATTGCATAATGATTATAACATGGTAATAAGTGATATAAAAGGAATAATAAACTTGAAAAAGGTTCTTAAGAAATTAGAAATTAACTTTAGTTAATTATTAAGGATATTAAAGAATGAATGGGTCAAGTCGGACACGAGGTAAGGGAACATCTTAACCCAATTTCCGTTCTTTGGGTTAATCTCCTACTTTCAAATTAGGTCATCCTATGATTATGTCATATATTGTATTTATAAATTATTTATGTTTAATTATAGTGAATAAACATAATAGATCTATTTTATTTATAAAATTATATTTTTAAGGGACTTCGTCCCAATCTCCTTTCATTGAGGCATATTTTTTTAATACATGATTTTCTTTTAAACACTGTATAAACACCTTTGACGTTTCATTTCATTCAAAGGGAATCTTCTTATATGAAGTGTTTTACTAAGAAAAAGAATGTTATTTTTTACATAAGCGATGACAACGACCTTTCCACCACCACGAGTATTATTTGATCATTGGATTCTTTAACAAGCCGTAATGTTTTTAAAAGGAAAAATAAATACCATATACTCTTTTTACGTATTTTGGTATTAAAAAAGATTTTTATAATGGATTTATTATTTCAATATCTTGAAATAATATTTTATTATATTAATATGGAAATGTTATCTTTAATTTATGCTTATGTTATGTGTTATTATCATGTTATGGTTCTTGGGCATTATTTATGTAAACAGGTGGTTCCGTGATAAACCTAGGGCGGGTGATCCCGAGATAGCTATCTAATGCATTGGGTAACGTGACGGAGGTAAACATGAATTTTTCTCCTAATAGATTTAGAGAATATACGTTGATGGGTATTCCAAAGTAACTCCCTATGTAGCTGTGATAGCTACAATGTAAGTACGATATGGATTCCACAAGTTACCTTTATGATTTATGATTTCTATGCGTCATTCATAAATCTTTTGATTTAATGAGGTAAGTAAAAGAGTTCATGTTTTGTATGTATTTGTGAACAAATTTTTTCATTCATTGTTTTATAACCCTTACTGAGCCTTTTATGCTCATCCCCAGTTTAGAAATGTTTTCACAGGACTTAAAGATGAATAGGGTCAAGGATGAGATTAAGGAAAAGTCGTGCTGTCTTTAACATGGAACTAGACATGACTCTTTTTTTCAAAAGTTCATGTTTTGTAAAAAAAGGGAAACTATGTAGAAGTGTCTACTTTGTAATCTTTTGAGATGTAATAGTTATGTCATAATTCTCTAAAACTATAAACCTTAAAAGATCCTCAATGTGAATTATTTATTTAATTTAATATTATGTAAGGTTTAAGGCTGGGTCCTTATAATAATTTTATGATACCTTAGTTAATTTTTAAAAGTGTTATTAAATCAGTTATAGTTTTAAAATTAGGTTTTTTGAGTAAATGAAAGTTTTAATTAAAGATTAAATTTATCATATTTAGAAAAATATGTTTCAAATAATTGAGTTCATTTTTTAATTATATAGGTCGAAAAATGGTTAGGGCAAATTTTTGGTATTTTTCTAAAATACATGAATTTTTCTGAATAATAAAATATGATAAAATATGATAAATAATAAATGCATGATTTATTGAGTAATATGTGATGTTTGGATGATGTAAGAACTCTTTGTTCGAAATCACATGGACTTATTATTTTATTTTGTCACAAGAATCAACACTATTTCTTATCTTGACCAAAATAATAAAATAATGAATAAAATAATGAGAAATCATCCCTATCCTCCACTATAAATACCACCCCTCACCACCCCTTCCCCTCACACCTTCTAAGATTTGAGACTTATCAAATTTCTACAAAATATTATCCCCAATCCTCTCTCCAATTTCCATACACTCTTTGTCTCATCAAAAGACCAAAACCAATCCCCTTAAGGAGGTTCTCAAGGAGGTGTATTCCAGAGGTAAAATCCTCTTCCTTTTCCTTTTAGTTTCTTTTCCATTTTTTTCTTTTGTTATTCTATCCTCACCACCTCTATCCAAATAATAATGATAAATCTAGTATCATATATATACTATAATTATATCATGTTAATGGAATATCCTTTAACAAACTGTTTTCTATCCCTCTCTTTTATTTTAAAAACGTAATCATCGCCCATGAGGTGCTAATTTACAACCTTCATGGACGATCAATTATCATTATTCAATTTACCCTTCAAGGATGGTAATAAAACAATTTTTATTGTTAAAATAGAATATAATATATGTATTTCAACATTTCTTATGTTCTATAAGTAACATATTTATATAATACTAAATAATAAAACAAAATGAGTTCGTTATGATCAATAATTTTCGTAATAATGAAAATGATTATCACTAAATGTATTATCTAATGATTCATCATCATACCATATAATAAAATGTTATATATAAAAATTTACACTTATTAATTTTAATTAATATCATATATATTCAATTTTTGAAAATTATACCCATTCAAAAAAAACTTCCATACTCATATACAGGTATATCAAGCATGAAAACCAAGGAAATGAATGCTCCCAAGTAATAAAATTATATCTTATAACTAATCAAAAATGTGATAAATGAACTAAATAAAATTATAATAAATCAAATAAATTAGATAAGGTATTAATTAATTTATTAATGTATTTAGTTTGATTATCCATGAAATTAAGGTCAAGTTAAGAACGCATTCAGACATAAGGTAATGGTTTTCTTCCCAAACATCCATTTTCATTCCGATTATGCTTTCTATACACCAACACAATTCTTCATTAATTTTATATAATTATTATAAATTATTTTTATACCCTAAAAAACCTGTTTTCATATCATTTTTTTCTTTTATAATAAATACATGTATTTCATGGAGCCCTTTTCAATTCTTCCCGATACACAAGCCCGATTAAAGAGAACACCCTAATTTCTTACCCATTTTCAAGTACCGTACATAATATGTTTTAAGAAAAATTATTTTTATAAAATATATACTTTTTTTCATGAAAAGATACATTTTTTCATTACTGGTTTTATACAAACAATTATGATAAATAAAATTTATTTTCCCAAAATAACTCTTCTTTGCAAAGTAAAGTGGGCATTTCTCTAAAGAATTCCCCAATGATTTTATTAGAGTATTTTCATCCATTTTAACAACTATATTGAATTTTATGATTTATTGAGATTCATATCTTATTGTTGTAATATATCATATGCTATTAAATGGTTTATGAAAGGTTTGACTGTGGATGTGCTATCTTGATATCACTCACCATGCTACTCAGATTTGTTAGTGATTATATTTACAAATTGGGGAATGTTATTTACATATCATATGTTCATGTTGTCTATGTTTATACTAATTCATATTAGGAATTCATTAGACATATAAAGTTATGGTGGGACCCACTATATCCCCTCTATTCATCGTTAGGTCTCATGAGACAAAGCAGAGTTGGGTTTAGGATGAGGCCTTACCCTAGTATTTTTAGATGTCTTGGCCGTGGGATTGACAATATGTTTCAGATGTTCGACATTATGAATTACCTCATTGTGATATTATAAATGGATAAACCATGTGATATTTTACTTTTAGAATATCCATGACTAAGGTTCATTATCTTATGATCAGTTATATGGATATATTTACTCAACTTTTATCCCTACCATATTACCCTCAAGTTTATTTTTAAAGGAATGTATTTTTTGTTATTAATCATGCCAAATGATTATGTTTATGACAACTTATGCTATATTTACATACCCTTTCTGAGCATCAAATATCAACAATTTCTTATGTTTTATTTTTTCCCAGGATAATAATATTTGTATTATAAATAAACTATATGGATAATAGAGGATTTTATGTGTGATTCAAAAGAAGTTGATATTTTGTATTTAATTTCATGTTGTAATGTAACAATTATGTATATAAATGGTTTTACAATGCTAATAAACTATTCGTTATTTCAGGATACAATTAGTTGTAATATTACCAATGTAATAAAGAAAGGAACTAACTTTGGGCTATTGGGGTTGGGGTCCTTACAATTGGTATCAGAGGAAGTTTAGTAGAAACCTTAAAAACTAGATTTACAGAACATAGATTAGTGAATATAACCATATTATATAATTTGAGTATATGAATATAAGATCATATTAGGATTTTTATAAGGTAGGTATTATAAGTATATTCCTAGAAATACATCCCTTTCTGGATATTAAATGTGGATATGGTTCTGGAACAAATGTACCTAGGGGTGACAACTCTGACAGGGTTTCCCAGGCCTGACTTGGAGTAACCTGGTACATGACAATGAGCTTTACTACACACCTAGTTTATCACTCCTACCGTATATTCTTAGGATGATTCAAATTTTATTTAAAAACCATTATGAAGTATTAAAAAGTAAATATATACCCATAGAAACCATTTTTATGATTATGATACTAGTTATGCATAAAAATTAATTTTATGTTAAGTGTTTTGATAGTTTGAGATTATACATTACAATTCACAACCTAATCTAATATATGGAATTATTTAGAAATGGAACCTAGTGGATGTAATGGAAGCTGTATCAATGAACATATTCCACGTAGGTATTGATGTCATATGCAAGATAATTATTTCAGTATCAAAGTTATGGCTAGTGTTGAGAAACTTACAACTATACTGGAGAAAATGACTCCGGTTATAAAAAATTACTTTACCAATGTAGAGCATTAAAATCCACAACATGGAGGAGCAATGTTAAACCTATTTGTGCGACAACAAACTCCATCATTCAATGGGGCTATAAACCCATTTGTAGCTGATTAGTGGATAAGTTTCATAGAGAATATATTTCTCACTTTGGGAAGTAATAAAAGGGAGAAGGTTATCATAGAAGTTTATCATCAATCAAGAGATGTAGATCAACACAGACCAAAAAATCAAAACACAAACGAGGAGTAATAAATTAAGAATATGGAATTGAGGAATTTTAGGAATTTTTCCCTAGAAAAATATTTTTGTCATGAACAATGAGTGAATATGGAATGATAGTTATTGAATTTTATGAAAAAGGAGGATTAGAATGTTTCCAAGTATGAAGAAAACATTACACGAATATGAAGAAATGCCATAGAATATATATGTAATCCAAGTAGAAAGATTGATCGATTCATTTATGGTTTAAAACCATTCCTCTGAAGGGAACTGGTTTCCCAAAATTTATCATTATATGATGATATTGTCTCATGTGCTATCAATATAGAGAAAAGATTATCTATTTTTTTATAAATTTAAGGTAAATAAAGATAAGAAGAGGGAGATACAAGAAATAATGGATAAAGGGAAGAATAAAAAATGGAGTTTTCTAACATATGATACACATGGAAGGAAATACCCCGAAGCCTGCTTAAAAGGAAAAATGATTCTGTTGTAAGTGCAGATATAAAGGCCACCAAGACCATGATTTCAAGATAATGAAAGAAGATACAAATGTTCAATACTATAATTGTAGAGAGATGAGACACTATGAAAATGATTTTCCAAATAATCAAGGAAAATTTCTTCCTAAAGGGTCACAAGATCAAGGAAAATCTTATAAGATCATAATTGATGGAGTTGAAGTTCCTAACAATGTGGTGGAAGGTACATTAATCATTTTCTTGAACTTATCCAATGCTTTATTTGATTATAGATCATCAAATTATTTTATATCATTCCAATTTTCATTAAAAATTAGATATTTCCAATTCTCCATAATAATGGAGTTGTCTGCCAAAACCCCTAAGGGAAGTCTCATTGAAGAAAATATGTGTCATGCAGTTCCCATTATGGCATATAAAAATGCTTTATCTGCTAATTTTATCTGCTAATTTTATCATCATATCTATGGTAAACTTTGGAATATTACTTTATTTGGATTGGTTTTCAAAATATGATACAAAAATATATTACAATAAGAAAGAAATTGTAATTTGTAAGGAAGGGGTAGAATCCATTGTCTTTAGAGAAGAAGCATCACCATCAGATTCTTATCTAGATCCACACCCAATATCTCTAATGAATGTAATTATTTGGGAGGAATAGAACATAATAACTATGGATGAGGAAAGTAATCTTTAAATTAAGGATTTACCTATTTTTTAAGAATACATTGATGTATTTCCAATAGATTTAAATGGACATCATCTAGAGTGATAATTTGAGTTCTATATTGATTTAATTCATGTTTCAGGACCTATATCAAAGACTGCATATAGAATGTCCACGACGGAATTAGTAGAACTGAAGAAAAAAATAGTGGAATTGAGTGATATAAGATTTATCCACCTTAGTGTTTCTCAATGGGGATCCCCTGTTCTATTTATTAAGAAGAAATATGGATCTATGAGGCTGTGCATTAACAATATATAAATCAATGCTATTATGAAGAATAAAAAATGTACCCTTCCTCACATTGATTATTTATTTGATCAAATTCATTGTGATCAATATTTTTTAATGATTGACCTTTGATATGGATATCATCAGTTTCATGCAAGGAAGGAAGATATTGGAAAGACAACTTTTTAAACCAGGTATGGGCATTAAAAGTTTACAGTAATTCTTTTTGGATTGAAAAATTCACACTCATTTTTCATAGATATAGTGAACAGAGTTTTCAAGGAAAATCTTGATGAATTTTTTGTGGTACTTATTGATTATATCTAGGTATAATCTTAAAGCTATGAAGACTATGAGAATCATTTATGGATTTTTCTGAATACTCTTAAAAGAAATGAATTATTTGGTATATTTAGAAAGTGTGAATTTTGGATTCAATAAATTTCTTTTCTTGCCCACACTATCTAGAAGGATGGAATATTAGTTGATCCTTTGAAGAAAAAGGTGTTTCAGGAATGTCCTACACCAATGAACATAACTGATGTACATAGTTTTATTGGTTTAGTAGGTTATTTTCAGCATTTCGTACAGAACTTCAGCCAATTAGAAAACCCGTTAACCAAGCATACTCGTAAAGGGTTTAGGTTCATATGGACAAAATAATGTGAAGAGTGTTTTTGATAATTGAATTTAAGATTAATGATTTCCCCAATCTTGACTGTACCATCAAGAAATGATAGATTTGTGATTTATAATGATGCATCAAAAAATGACTTGGGTGTGTCCTTATGAAGAATGATAGAGTTTTTTCATATGAATCAAGGTAGTTAAAAATTCATGAAAAAATATCAAAATCATGATCCTGATTTAGTGATTATAATATTTTCTTAGAAAATTTAGAGACACTATCTCTATGGTAAAATATGTGAGATATAAACAGATCACAAGTTTTTAAAATATATCTTATCAAATAAAGAAATCAACATGTGGAAAAGGTGATGGCTCGAGATTGTCAAGGATTATGATTGTTCAATACACTACCACCTTTGGAAAGTGGATAAGGTAGAAGATGATGTATTGAGTAGGAAGGATCATGGAGTTTTGAAAAAAATGAGGATTGACAAGGAGCCTATGTACATGGATCTAGAAAATATGGATATGGGAATTATCACTGAAGTTGAAGCATCATTACTTTTTTCAATTAGTTTCCCAAACATCTTTATTGGAAATAATTAAAAGTTCTAAGTGTGAAGATGAGAATATTAAAAATAAAATTAAAGCTATGAATGATAGGAAGTTTCCAGACATTGTGTGAGAGGATGAAATTATGATATTTGGGTGGAGGATATGTGTTACCTCTATTCCAAAGCTACAAAGAAAGTTATTGGATGATGCCCATAGCTCAAATTTCACTATACACCCTGGTAGAACTATGATTTATAGAGATATAAAGGAACATTTATAGCGGGATAATATGAAGCATGGAATTTATGATTATATATCAAGATGTCTATTCTGTTAATAGGTGAAATATGAAAGAAAATATCCTAGAGGTTTCATGAAAACCCAACCTATTCCTACATGAAAATGGGATGACATAACTGTGCATGTTATCATTGGACTAACGAAAACTCCAAAAAAGAATGATGCAATATGGGTGGTTGTCGATTGGCTTACCAAGTATTCACATTTCCTCGCTATAAGGGAAGATTTTACACTATAGTTCCTTACATGACTATATATTAATGAAGTTGTAAGACTTAATAAAGCACCTCTTTCTATTGTGTCTAATCATGATCCACATTTTACATCGAAATTCTAGGAAATTATTCTGAAATATTTGGATAATGGTCTTCGTTTGAGTACTGATTATCACCCTCAAAATGATGGGAATTATAAAAGGACCATTCAAACATTGGAAGTCATTTTGAGATCATGCTTTGTTGACATTGAAGGTATGTGGGATTAGTATTTTCATTTGGTAGAGTTTTCATATAATAAAAGTTTTCATTATAATATTCAAATGTCACCATATGAAGAGTTGTATAAAAAGAGATGTTGTAATATATTGGGATGAAGTTGGAGAAAGGAAGCTTGTAGGATTAGATCTTGTAGAGGAAACAACAGAGAAGGTAAATACTATTCAAACCCATATCAAAGATGTTCAAATTTGGAAAAAGTGATATTTTACAAATTGAATTAAGGATATGGAATTTCAAGAGGGATATCATGTTTTTTTAAAAGTATCTCTATGGAAGGGTGTTATAAGATTTGAGAAAAAAGGGAAACTGTGCCTAAGGTAAATTACTAATTTTAAAATACTAGAGCAACTCATAGTTGTGTCTTACCATTTGGAAATGTTTCTTAGCCTTTCTAAGGTACAAAATGTGTTCCACATCTTATTTTTAAGATTGCACATGTCAGACCCAATGCAAGTCCTCACTTATGAAGGAATACAATTAGAACATGACTTATATTATTGTGAATATCCTATTCAGATTTTGGATACTAAAGAATATGTGTTGAGGAATAAAACGACTCGATTGGTAAAGGTACTTTAGAAAAATCATAAAACTAAAGGGGCTATGTGGGATCCTGAGGAGCTTATGAGGAAGAGCTACCCAAATAATTTTGTGGGGTGAAAATCAAGAAATTTTGAGGAATTTTTTTTTGGAGGGGAGAATGTAATGAACCAAAACACAATCAATGAAATCTCAATTCTTATATTTATTTCATATAGTACAGATCACATAAAATCAATTATAGAACACAATAAAGACATCATAAATGAATAATGAATCAAATAATATGTATTTCTAGATATTAGGGAACCTATACTGATGAAATAGTAACATAACCTTAAGAATATTAATATGACACTTATGAATAGTAAACCAACCAAATAAATAGTATCGAAAACCATTAAAGTAAAAATAAAATTTAGGTCTATTATAAATGAAAGTATCAGATTATTATATCTTAGTATATGAAAATACATATTTTAAAAATTGTTAAATTAATTGTTGGTATTTTTATAAGTCATAAATATTTAATTAAAAATTTTATAATTAACAAAAGGATTTAAAGAAAATTGTTTTTAATAAAATGAATTCATAATTAAATATTTTGATGTCTTATGATTTTAGGATAATTTTGTGAGACCTTAGTTTTAGTTATAGATTTAAAATATGTATTTTTCATGTAAATAATAGTTTAAATAAAAATTTAATTTCTCATATTTAGAAAATTATTTTCTTAAAATTGATTTCATTTTTATTATACACATTAAAAAATGGTTAGGGTGATTTTTTTGTGATTTTTCTAAAATACTTAAATTTTTGGTGAATAATAAAATATGATAATTTAAAATAAATAATAAATACACAATTTATTGAGTCATAGGTGATGTTTTCTGATGTAAGCACTCTTGGTTAGAACTAACATGCATGTATTACTGTATTTTTTCATAAGAATCAACACTACCATTTTTCTTGAGAAAAATAATAAAATAATGAATAAAATAATTAAAAATCACCCCTATGCCCCTCTATAAATATCTCCCTCACCACCCCTTCTCCTCACACCTTCCATGATTAGAGTCATGTAAAATGTATTCCTAATATTCCTCCAAAATCTCCCACCTACATTCATGAGCTCTTTCTCTCATCAAAATACCAAAACCAATCCCCTTAACGAGGTTCTCATGGATGTGTATTCAAGAGGAAAAATCCTTTTCCTTTTCCTTTTAGTTTCTTTTAAAGTTATTCCATTTTATTATTCTCTCCTAACATAATATATCAAAATGATCATGATAACTATAGTATTATCTATATACTATAATGATACCATGGTAATGTAATATACTTCATCAAACTCCTTTCTCTATACATATTTTATTTTAAAAATGAAATCATCGTCCGTGAGGTGCTGATTTACAACCTTCATGGATGATGAATTTTCAGTATTAAATTAATCTTTCAAGTATGGTAATTAAAGAATTTTTATGGTTAAAAATGACTATAATATATGTATTATAACCTTTATTATGTTTTGGTAGCAACATATTTACATAATACTAAATGATAAAACAAAATGAGTTCGTTATGATCAATAACTGTTGTAATAATATAAACGATTATCACTAAATGTATTATCTAAAAATTCATACTCCTACCATATAATAAAATGATATATATAACCATTTAAACGTATTTATTTTCATTAATATCATATAAATTAAATAATGTAGAATTATACCCATTCCACACAAACATCCATACTCATATATAAGTATACCGATCATGAAAACCAATGAAACAAATGCTCATGATAAATAAAATTGTATATTAAAACACAAAAAGGCCATAAAGGAAAATAATAAAATTATACTAAATCAAATAAATGTAGATAAGGTTCTAAATTAATTCAATAAAGAATTTAATTTGACTATCTAGGATGTTAAGGTCAAGTGCAGAAGAGATTCTGACATAAGGTATGGGTTTTCTTCCAAACCATTCATTTTCATCAGGGTTATGCTTTCTCCCTCTATACAAAAACATAAAAATTAATTAATTTCATATAATTATAATAAATTTTATTTATATATTACATAATAAATTTTTTAGATCTGTTTATTTTTTCATTTATAAGAAATACATGTTTTTCAAGGTTCCATTTTGGATTCTTCCTGATACATGAGCCCAATTAAAGGGAATGTCATGAATTCTTACCCATTTTCAATTACCATACAGAATATATTTTAAGACACAATTATTTTTATAAAATCACTAATTTTTTCATGAAAAAATACATTGATTTATTACTATATTTATACAAACAATCATGAAAAATAAAAATGATTTTTCCAAAAGAACTATTCTTTGAAAAGTCCAAGGGGTATTTCTCTTAAGAATTCCTTAATGATTTTATTAGAGTATTTTCATCTATTTCAACACCCATGTTGAATTTTTTTCTTTATTGATATATATTATTATTTTCATCTACCATATGTAATTAAATTGTTTATGAATTTTTTGATTGTGGATGTTCTATCTTGATACCATTAACATTGCTACTTAGATTGGTTGGTGATTATGTCTACATATTTGGGTTTTGGATGTGGCCTTACCCTAGTATTTTTAGACGTCCTAGTCATTGCATTGATGACATGTTTTAGATGTCTAGCATTACGAATCCCCTCATTATGATATTATGAATTGATAAACCATGTTATATTTTACAATTATAATATCTGGGACTAAGGTTCATTCTATTATAATAAGTTATATGGATTTATTTACTAAGCATTCATTCCTACCATATTATGCACAACTTTATTTTTAAATGCATTCATTTTTTATTGTTCACTCTTCTGAATTTTTATGCTTATGATAATTTCTGCTGTATTTACTTAATCTTAATGAGCATCTCGGATCACCCATTTCTTTTGTTTTATTTTTTCCTAGGATGTGAAGATATGTATTATGAATAACTTGTAGGGATAATATATGAGTTTATGTGTCATTCAAAAGAAGTTTATATGTTGTATTTCATTAAATGTTGAACTGAAACAATTATGTATGTATCTAGTTTTCCAATGCTACTAAACTATTTGGTCCTTCAGGATTTGATTCCTTATAATCTTACTAATGTTAAAAAGTAAGGTACTAGATCTAAGCTACTGGGTCAGGGTATTTACAGAAAATGCCAAAAATAAGCAAGAGGTTGACCGTTCTGATTCATGACATTATTTATAAGTTAGTTGTGATGGTACATAGTTAATGCAGTATGTTTAAATTTTATTAATTATTCTTCTATAATTATGATTTATTATGTTTAATTTTAGTTGTTTTTTTTTATTTTTTCATATAGTTAAAAAGATGACATGGTCAGTTTTAGTTGATGAGATAATGTAGAGGAAGATGAATGGAGTGGAAGTCCTGACATGGATGTATATTGAGCATGAGCTGTTATTGGACATATTTTATATGTATATATTGTTGAATGAGGTATTAGTTGGTATATGTATGAGTAGACTGAGATTGATATTATGATGACTGTGGATGTTTTTATACGTGACTATGGATGTATGATGTATGTATTATGGGATTATGATAAATTAATGTTTTAGTTTATTGCATGTTAGTTTTTTTATATTTATAGTTTTTTATTAAATATATTTTTTAAAAAATTTCTAATTTAGAGGAGGTTTTTATTTACTGCATATAAATACATAAATTAAAATATGTTTAGTAGTAATTAAGAGTAATCTCTAATAAAACAAACCACCAATATTATGTTCAGTGGATTTTAGTTTCATTTTATTTATATTCCCCATATTTTTTTAATAATAAACTGTAGATAAATAAACAAGAAACCCCTATGAAATGCCCCAAAAAATGACACATATAAAAATCACTAAGAAATTAATGAAATCACCATTAAAATACTAGAAATCATATAATACATTTCAGTTTTAATAACCACCTCTATATTATTAGGATATAGTTTAAACTACTTCCAGTCCATGAAAAAACTACCGCTAATGCCAATTTGTTTTGTAGTGGGAGGGACACTCTTGGAATCTCCTAAAATTTTAAAATATTATAAATTTATTTTCATATTTAATTGGATAAAAATTTATAAAACTATAATATTTTATTATTTTGGGTATAAAGATTATCATACAATAAAAATTAGACAAGTTTAGGTGATTTTTTTATCCTTATATTTTTTAACCATTGTAAACCGTTTTGGACAATTACAACAGTAAAGATGTCTTTATAGTTTATGGGTAGATATTGTTACTATAAAAGGAAATTTTTTTCATGAATGGAACTTAGTTATTATTTTTAAGAATATAAGAATCAATTTGTTTAATATAGGATTTTTAGGAATTTTTAATCATTTAATAAAATACTATTTCTTATAAAATTCCATTAATATCAATTTTGATACTCTTCATTTAATTTGACTTTAAAAATATCATGAATATAATTAAATTATAATATCTTCCATTAACATGTATATAAAATATTATATTTATCTAAAAAATTATTATAACATAATAATTCATTCAATTTATTTTACTTTTAATATTTTTAAAATCATTTATTTTAATTTTCTATTAATTGAATAAATACCGCATCAGAGTGGAATAAACATTAAAGGTAACTATATAATTACTAAAAATTATAAATAAATTATCATAATGGAAATAATTCCATCATACTCAAAATTACCCTTAATATTCTTTAAAAAATTTCTTTTATCCCTATGTGAACACATAAATGAGATTTAAAAGAAAGATGGTGACATATTGTCATTTTCTTTACTTAAATTTTTATATAGGCCACTTTCATGGACACATGTACTATAAATACAAAACATTAAAGAATAAGGTGATAATTTTTTAAATTATTTCATCCAATAATATTGAGGATGAGAAAATGTGGTCTTATCACCTATTTTTAACCTCAATTAACACAATTTACCCTTTTACCGTGGTCATGAAATTTTATCGTATTTACTATTTACTATGACCGAAAATTTAGTCAACAATATTAAATAATATTAATTTTTTATGAGTCCAAATATTGAATCTATTATTAAAAATTCTATATTTGTAAGTTTTGGAATTCAATTTCACATGTACCCTACAAAGCGCGATGAAAAATAGTTTTCTGTAAAAAATATCTTTTTAAGTCTCAATGTATTTTAATACCAAGATAACATATAATGTTGATAATTTTATAATTTATTATATTATCTATAAATAATGTATACTTATATTAATTTAGTATCAAATTCAAAATATTATGGTTCCTTTTCAGTGAAATGAAATGAAAGTTTTACAAAAATCTTAATTTTTTAAACTATTCACTGAAAAAGCAATATTTTTAGTAAAATATAAAATATTAATCTTAGGATAATATTGAATAGATAAATTAAGAAATAAAACTAATCATTTAAGATTAAAATTATATAATTTTAAGGTTAAATTTTGAATTAAATTTTATAAGAAAAGTTTTTAATTAAACTATTTTTTTAAAAATAAAATTACATTAAAAGTTTATAATGAATATAATTTTCTAATTCATAAATAATAAAAAATATGAAAATTATTTATTCTATCATTACCTATTTTTGTACATTTTACCCATTTTGGAAATTTCATCCTTATAATTTTATTCACTTATTAAATAAGTGGGGGTACCTTTCCCTCATAGCATTTTCAAATTCACATATTGCTTCTTCAAACATAAAATTTTTCCGAAAATCCTTAACCCGATGATGAAAAGTATTCCAAAAAACCTCCTCTTTATAGTCTAAAATATGTACTAGCTATTCCCCATAAGAAATTTTATCTTCCAAATGAACCACCACAGGTCTCAAAACATGAGATGAACCTGACACATATTTTCTTAACACCAAAACATGAAACATGTTTTGTACCTAGGATAAAATTGGAGGCATGATCACTCGATAGGAAACTGATCTATGTTTCTCAAGAATTTAATATGATACAATGAACCATGGTCTTATATTCCCATTTTTAACATATTTAATAACACTTTTCCATGGATATACCTTAAGAAAAACATGATCACCTACCTCAAAAAAGATCTTTCCTCTAGTTATCTACATTGATTTTATTCAATTATCAAGCTATCCTAATATTTTATTGAATAATATTATTATTTTAAATCCTTCTCTATACCAAATATAGACCCAAAAAATTTATTTCTCCTACTTCATAAAAAAACTAGAGTTCAAAAACGATTTCCTTATAATTTTTCAAAAGGTTCTATATGTATGCTTGAATGAAAACTATAATTATAAGAAAACATGACAAATGAAAGGCATTGATCAAAATTTACATGGTAATTCATTGTAAAATAATGAAAAATAACTTCCAATGTATGAATGATTCACTAAGACAATCTATCAGATTGATGATGAAAATATAAACTAAAATTTAATTTATTACCCAACGACTTCTAAAGCCCTTTACAAAAATTATAAGTGAATATTTGATTATAGTTGGATACAATGGAGAGAGGAAATCTATATAACTTGACTTACTCCTTGAGGTACAATTGAGAATGGTTATCTAAAAACATAGTATCTCAAATGGTAAATAATTGTTAATATTTAGTTAATTGATCAACAATAACCCAAATTTAATTATTAACTTGTGATGTCCTTGGAAATCCCACCACAAAACCCATTGATATATTTTTCCCATTTCTACTCTAGCACTAGAAATGGTTGAAACACCCCCTTCAGTAATTTTCATTATACTCTAACCTATTAAAAAATAAAACATTTCATGGTAAATATTGCAATATAACTTTTCATTCCATAACACTAGTAATACTGTAAAATTTCTCTATACATCATATTTCCACCAAGGTGAACAGAAAACATAGAACTATAAACTTCACTAAAAAATTATATCTTTAAATAGGAATCAAACAACAAACATAATCATTTTAAAAATATGATAACACCTCCTTCATCAATATTAAAATCAAGAAACAAAACCATATTAATATATTCTACCTTTTCTAATAAAAAATAATCTTCATTCTAAGATTTCTTAATTAATTCTAATAGATATGATTATATTAACGCCTAAAAAAATAGAGGAAGTTCATGCATGTATAATTTCTAAGATAAAGTTCATCATATCACTAACTAAAGGGTCATGTTCCAATCTTAACATGATTTGTGTATGAGTATTTTTCTGAATTATGGCATTAACTAATTTATTTGATTTAACAGGATGGTAATTAATTATTCCATAATAATTCTTTATCAATTATAACCATCTATTCTATCTCATATTCAACTTTTTTTAAGTGAATATGTACTTCAAAATTTTATTATCAATATATATTTCAAACATGACTCCATATAAACAATGCCTCTATTTTTTAAAGAAAAAAATCATCCAATTACAAATCATATATAAAATAATTTAACTCATTTGGTTTCAGTTATCATTATTCATAAGAAAATTTCTTGATCATTCTGCATCAGGACACAACTATGTCCTTTTAGTAAAGCATCATTATAGATGAAAAAGGAATCATTTTTGGAGGAAAGGGCCAAAAATGGAGCATTAAATAATCTTATTTTCAATTCCTTGAAACAATCATCACACTTCTTTTTCCATATAATCCTAACTCCCTTTTGTGTTTAAATAGTTAGTGGGATAGATAACCCTGAAATTTTTTCAAAAAACCGTTGGTAATAGCCTGATAATAAAAGAAACTATAATTCTTAGTAAAATTTATCAGTATTTTCAATTAATCAACCAATTTAGTTTTATAAGGATCAACTGTTAGGCAATATTTATTTACGATGTGTCAAAGGAATGAAATTTGGTGTAACAAAAAATCTCAATTTTCTATATTTTTAATATAAAATATTTTTATTTAGTGTTTTTAGAGAATAAAATATATGTTTTTTCATGATCCTCATATCTTTTTGAAGAAATCAAAATATCTTCAATTAAAAAAACCGAAAAATTATCCAAATATTGAGAGAAAACTATATTAATAAGATCCAAAAACATAGTTGGGGAATATTTGAACCAAATGGAATAAACTCAAACTCATAATGCCTATATCTAGTCAAAAAAATTGTTTTTAAAATGTCATCATCCTTCATCTTAAACTGATATTATTGGGATCTTAGGTTAACCTTTGAAAAACATTGACCTCCCAAGATCTGATAAAACAATCCACTGATATGTGGAAATGAATATTCATTATTAATAGTAATGATATTAAAAGAACTATTTTCAATAGAAATAATCATAAAACCAAATTTATTTTTTTAAAAAAAATAGGAACATCCCATGGTGAGGATCTAGGATAGATTAAACCTTTATCAATAAATTTTTGTAATTGATTTTTCAATTAAAAAAGTTGAACTTGAGCTATTCAATAAGGGGTTTTGAATATTTCTTAGCATAAAGAACCAATTAAATAGTAAATTCAAATTCTCAATTAGGTAAAACACTAATAAAATCTTCAGGAAAAACATTTAGATATTCTTTTACTACCGTCAGATCATTATCCTCTATAGTTACCTTATTTTTAAAAATATATGAAATATAGATTTCATTTACATATTTTAATAACTTCTCATCTTCTTGATATGTTATCAAAGGTATGGATTCATTATTTTATACAAACTAAAACTCTTTTTGAAAAATAATTCCATTAGCTCAAAAATTTATCATAGCATAGTAAATATACAACCAATCCACACCCAGAAGAACATCAGACTATAGTAGGGGTAAGACAAAAAGGTTTCTAGGTAAATACTTTCCATAGATAATAACATGAATATTATTATAGTTTTTTATTAATACTTCCATGATGTATTTTTACTATATGTGCTAGCTTCATTTATTGAGGTAAAATTTCCAATTTATTAGAAAATTTCTCAGAAATGATAGAATGTGTAGACCCAGAATCAAATAAGACATTATCATAATCTAAATAAACAATAAATATACATTTTTCAACATAGTTTTATGGCCCAACATCTGTTGAAGTAGTTGTAAATTGTTTCACCATGCCCTTTTACTTACAGTCTTGATGCTTCCCATCATTTATGTCCTTCTTTAGACAGTCATACACATAATGACTTATGTCATTACATTTAAAACAATTTACTATAGGATTATTGAATTTATAATTACCACAACCATGATATTTTTCATTTCAATAATGATCCTTATTCCCTGAATTACCACATAAAAATCACTTCCCAAATTTTATAAGGCATTAACCAAGCATCATTTTACCACAAATATCATAAAATAGAGGCCAGATTTTCTTATCTTTAGATTTAATCAATAGGTTCTTTTCCATTACTTGACACATGAACCTCTTTTACAATTGTTTTCATAGAACACCCGATCATTATAAAACTCCATTTACACCTTCTCAGTACATAAAACAAGTTTCTCATAACTTTTAAATTTGTGAGAGGATAACACTCTTCGGTATATATGACTTAATCTAAAGTAAAACTGATTAAATTTATTATTAATATCCTAGATAAATTTTTTGTGTACCTTGAAAAATGGGTGAAGTTTTATTCATATGTTTTCATTGAATCTTTCTCCTTATATTTAAATTATAACTTTTTTCTGTTCTATATCAAACAACATTAGTAAAATATTTCTAAAGAAAAATATTATTAAATTCATTATATTTTAAGGAATGTATCTATTATATTTCCCACATATTCATAACCATTGAACACCACTAGTTGGATTAACCTACAAAATAGTAAATAGTAAGAGTTAAATATTGATGATCTGAATAACCCATGACATCGAATATCATTTCGTGGGATTTAATCCATCCCTCAACTATCACTAGGTCAGGATATCCATCAAATACATGTTGGTATTTCCTCATATAATCCCCCACTATCGACATATTCCTCTATGGTAGATCAATATACTCTCTATAATGGATACCACCACCATTAATATCTTGTGTGAAATGATCTATCACAGTGAAAAACTATTCAGTTCCAATTCCAACCATTCCAAGTTTCTAATTTTGAAGGATATTGTCCCCTTAGTTCCTTCATACTATAACTTCTCTATTTTCTCTATGGAAAACCATTCTGAACCTATATAGATTAGACAAAACAACATGGAAATATTCTAATACTCTATCATGATAATTATAAATCCAAATATCTTTATGGAAATTACTTAAAATACCCTAAACTCTAAATTTATTTAAAAAATTTATCTAATAATAACTATAAGGACCCAAAATTAATCATTATATAATCATGAGATTTTAGTCATGGATTCTTTTTCTAATATTCCCAAATATATTTTAGGTTTAGAGTTTTATAGAATTAGGGTATCAACCACACACAAATAAATATTACATCCAAAATTAGACACATTCACTCAATATCCATTTTTTCTAAAAAAAACATTTAAGATATAACATGTTTTTATTTCATGACATATCTTTACAGTTTTGATCTTGATATAATCCTTTTCCCTCCTAATCCTTAAAACCCTACAAAAAACGTTTTAAAATTTTGGATGAGCACAACAAGCTCATTAAGTCACATAAAAATAAATAAAAAACTTATTAGTCCATGAATACTTACAAAAAATTTTATTTTTCAAAATAAACTATGGGTCCAAAATAAACATTTTCTTACCAAAGAAATCAACTTCTCTATATAAAAATTTTCAATTGTTTTGTAAGAAATATAAAAGGGAAAAATATCCTAAATTATTCTATTAAATAAAGAAAAACTCATGATTTTCTTCACCATGTTATACTTTTCACCCTTAAGAAGTAGTATGTAGTTTCCCTTTTTCAAAATATTCTCACTTATTACCTTTTTGAAATGATAATGTTTCCATATAAACCAATAACAATAATT
Source organism: Viscum album (assembly GCA_963277665.1). Classification (NCBI taxonomy): domain Eukaryota; kingdom Viridiplantae; phylum Streptophyta; class Magnoliopsida; order Santalales; family Viscaceae; genus Viscum; species Viscum album. Next base: position 1,942,805,701 of record OY728159.1, read on the forward strand.
GATAAATCATATAGGTAAATTGAGGAATAATTTTCATATCATTATTACATAGAGAATAACCTTCATGGTTATAAATAGAATAAATTTCATGGTTACACTGGGAATAACCATCACAATTACACTTGGAAAACCATCATGGTTAAACATGGAATAATTTTCATCCTCAAATTTCATACTTAAATCTTACCAAATGAATTGGAGGTATATAATGGATCAACCCATACATTGTTTATAATGTAACAAAATATCATCATAAAAAATACCCATGATCCATGAGATAATAATAACACATAAAATCTTATATTTTCCAAAATATACATTACACCCCTAAATTTGTTTTTAGAAATATTGAAATATCCATTTCATTTTAAAAAACAAATTGAAAGTAACAAAAAATATTGAATGATGGTTTTTATCTAAAGAGAACATGTAATATTATAAAATAAATCAAATATCAAATATTTTTTATTACGGAGGAAAATTCATTGCCACTGTATATGTTAAAATAAAAAATTCCTTTTATCTTTTGTAATGAAAGACAAAATTTTGCATATAATATATGTAAAAAGATTAATTTTGAAAACCATTTATAGCAAGTAAAATTGACATAAATTTTAATTTATAATTTATTTATTTTCACATAAATATATCCATAAAATAATTTTAATAATATGGACATAGAAGAAGAAGTGTCATAAAGGAAACATTAAAAAATTATTTTTTAAAAAGAAAGTCCGTTACCAGGAGTCCAACTCATCACATACATTATTTAACTCCCTAAAAAATAAATTTTTAATAACATTTTTTAAATTTATTATTTATTTTATAAATTTATAATCGATAACTTAACGAATTAATTTCACATAATATTTTTTGATGAAATTGAACTTATATTTCAAACATGATATTTGTAGGTTGAATATGGTCAATATATTCATTATCAAACCACCTCCAAAATAATAATCATGAAATAATAATCATTTTTATATATAAATTATACCATGAAAGAGAAGCAAGTGACAACGTCTTTGCCAATTTATTAAAATAAATAAAAATTACAACATGCACACAATACAAACCAAAATAGACAATTACATATCATAGAATTAATACCCATCTCCATATCCTTGATTATTTGATTCATCTGCGGTGGCCGATTCCCACTCCGAACTTTTATACTCATTCAATGTTTTCACATACTTTCATCTGAGATTTAGTTTCTCTAAATACAAAAACTCCTCAGAATAAGGCTTATGTTTTCCTTTGAGAATAGAAGATATGGTAGGCATCAGCTTAAGAATAGAAGAATAATCCTTCCTCTATCTTCTTCTTGGTGAAGCGGTCATAACTCCCTCATCCCCTACCACATCCTTCATTCCACACTGAACAACATCGCTATAAGAGTTACGAACTATGGGATCAACATTCTCCTTATCACTGTCAGATATATCTCCCCATTTCCAAGGGGTAATCACCTCCTGATAGTTGTGATTCACTCCCTTCCCCTGCTCACCTTGACTGTTATTTTCACTCAATGCTAAACATTGTGGTTGCACCACAAGTTCATGAACTTCATGCGCCCCCATCTACAATAGGCATTATCTAAACATAGCACTCTAAGAATTCAAATCAATTGACATATTTCCATCTTTACTCCTTGGTAGTTCATCCTCACCATGAGAGAGTATCCCATGATTCAGGTCCATTACAAGATTGCAAGAGTCCTGCCCCTACACCTTCTCAATCTGTCTTCCACTCTGATGAAAATTATGTTCTGACCCCAAATCCTCGCTACCAGTAGGTTCAACACATTCAACAAACACTCATCTATGAAACAGGGCAGGGGAGACCTGATCAAGACCTACCTCCACTTCTTCATTCCCGAAAATAGAAAAGTAGTTATTAATTTCAATATTGTCTACCTACTTCTCAGACTATGTCTTCAGTCCCACTGAGACCCTCACCCAACCACTAGTTGCATCCAAAGAGCCCTCTTCCTACGGCTTATTAGCAAGACTTCCCACTGCCTCATTACACCTAGCGAGCACCACTGCTTGATTTTCATTGGCTATCCTAGTAGTCTGAACTGCTTCTTTTACATTTTCCTCGATACCTACTGAATTAGACACTCCGGGATCACGCCGAAATATTCCAAAAACCTCATTCACCCTCAAATTCAGAAACTCCTTTCTTGCCCTCATTTGTCTTCCATTCACTGTAAAGGTACTAACAGGACAAGGTTAGGTCTGGATTTCAATACTTAGGTCCAGCTTTTCCTGTTGAGATTTTAAGTCCACCACGACTGCAACCTGGTTATTCAAAGCCACTTGTGAAGCCAGCCTTCTACCTCTACATGAATCCCTAAAATTCCTGACCTTGAAACACTAAGAGTAGTAGTCAATCTAGGTCTCAAAAACCACATACTATTTATATCGAAACTCCTCACTCACAATAATGAAGAATGACTCAACTGGTGGTTTGGATAGATCAAATTCAACAAAAATTCTCTGTTAAACCGGGTGGAAAATAACACTAGTTATGGTGTCCAAGCATAAATAAAGACCAACTAAATTTCCAAGAATGAGAATGATGGTAGGATTTTAAAATGTAAGAGGCAATTCCATAAATCTTACCCAAATTTACATGGTCGAAGTATCACATTTCATATGGAAGTCATAAGACCAGCAAAAGAGAACAAAATAGAAGCCATTACAGGTACGCGGGGCAATGGACCAGGCTAGAATCATATCTTCCTTTGACTCAAAGTGAACCATTATATGTTTCGAATCAAGATGGCCCATAGTGGTGCGCTCTTTTAGATTCCACAAATCAAAGACGAAATGATCAAAGTGATCCACGGATGGGCGTCGCAGCTTGAAGCGCGCCATCAACATTAGGTTCAGCAAGGATGAGGCATCATTAAATTCTCAATCCGTGACTGAGATCTACGAGATCCCATCATTTAAATCAGGGACTTTGGGGGAGGGAAAAACATTCGGGAATGAAGGAAATAATTCAGGATTTGAGAAAGGGAGAAAGTTTCGATCACGAGAGGGCGGTGAAAATCCCTCCTCCACCAAGGGAGGAGGGACCTGCACGGAGGACATCACCGACTATGACGGAAATCGCCATTCCCAAACCCTAGCTTCCATAGACCCTTTCACTTATATATAAATTATAATTTTATAAGAATATATGAGATATGACTATGAAAAATGAATCATGTTACAATCATGGAGGCAGTAGGTCATATGCATACATGAGTAACATTTCCATTATTCAACGATCATTATGGAAAGAAGTTAAGTATTATCATATCTTTATAGATTTATCATAATTTCATAAATACAATATTGTTTTTAAAATATACTTATATATATAATTTATGTGATGTAGTGTAGAAAAAATAATCACATCACTTCGTGAAGGAGGTAGTCCACACTTACGCACAAACGATGGTATCATTCTTCAGTCAATATAAATGTAAGAAATAAAATGATATATTATTTTTCAGAATTATAAATATGTCATTATTATAATTTATATTCATTAAATCCACCATTACATCCACCTATAATAAGTTGTTATAGAAAGAAAATTACATCAATTTGCAGGTAGTCTGCTATTCACACGAACAACAGTTTCACTTCCCATTTGATAGAAGTGGAGATGGATATAGGTTATAACATTAATATAATAAAATATCGACATATTTTAGATTAATTTTCTATTATTTTAACATGGATTAATAAAAGTATCATAAGTTAGAAAAAGAAACAAAACAAAAAACTCTTGGTTATGAACTATATATCTTCTTCAGAAAACTTCTTAAGGTTTACACTAAAATCCTACATAGGTTGTTTGTTTGATAAAAAAAGGAAAATAGGATGTGGGTATGGATTTAATAATGTTATTTTTATAGGTATTTTCTAAAATAAATGACTTTTAATTATGAATAAAAGTGGAGATAAGGTTCCCTTTTATAGGTGAGGGGAGGGACAATCTTGAAATTTCTGAAAAAAATAAATTAATACAAATTAATTTTCATTTTAAAATAGATCAAAATTGTTAAAATTAGAATATGTGATAATTTTGGGTATAAATCCTCTCATATAATAAAAATTTGTTAAATTATGTGATGTTTTTGTCCATTATATTGTTGTTTTAACCTTAGATAACTATCTTTGACATATACAATGATAACGAATATTTTACACTTTAGGGGTAAATATTGTTACTATGAAAGGAAAATTAGTCAATTAAAGGTCCATATTTTATATTTCTAAACATATACCAATAAATTGTTTGAATATTGTTTTTTTTAATTTTAAATAGTTTAATAAAATATTGATTATTATAAAATATCATTACTGTCAATTTTGACATTATTCTTTTAATTTGACTTTAAAAACATTATCAAAAGGATGAAATTAGAATATAATAAATTAAAACATGTATAAAACATTATATTTATATTAAAAAATACATGAAACACAATAATTCATTTAATTTATATTACTTATAATATTTATAAAATAATTTATTTTATATTTCCTTTAACAGAATAAATACTACGATAGGATTGCATTAGAATTTAAGGTAATTATATAATTAATACAAATTATTAATAAATTATCATCATGAAAATTATTAAATTATTCTCAAAACAACTACATATATTTTTTCATAACATTATTTTGTCCCTATATTAACACATAATTGAAATTTAAAATTTAGAGGGTGACATTTTATATTTTTCTTTACTTAAATAATTATATGGGTCAATTTCATGAAAAAATGTCCAAAAAACAAATAAAATGATCCTAATATGATAAGGGTAAAAATAAATTCATCTAATAAGATTTAATATGAAAACAATGGTGGCCTTATCACCTATTTTTAGCTTAAGGTAACTCGATTTACCCTTTTACTATGGTCTAGATTTTTTATCGTTTTGACTATTCACCATGACCAATGATTAAGGTGAAATTATTAAATAATATTAGTGATGATTATTCTAAATATAGTATCCATTTTAATAAATTCAATCTCTATAAGTGACAACAATTATTTTTACAAGTATCCCCTAAAGAAAAATGAAAAACTATTTTCCTGCAAAAAGTCCTTTTTAAGTCTATAAGTATTTTTATACCAAAATCAAATTTAGTGTTGATTATTATATAATTAATTATGATATTTATAAATAAATTATATTTATATTAATTTATTACCAAATTAAAACTTTTATGGGGATTTTTTAATGAAAAGAAATGATAGTTTTACAAAAATTGATATTTTTCACTATTCACAGAAAAATCAATATTTTCATAAAAATAAAAAAAATTAATTTTAGACTAATATTGAAATTAGGAATTCAAAAATGAAATAATTATATCAAATTAAAATTCTATAATCTAAAAATTAAAATTTTAAATAAAACCTTTTAAGAAAAAACTTTAATAAAACTATTTTTTAAATTATTAAATTATTTTATAATTAATATAACTATCTAATTCATGAATAATAATAAATAATAAAATTATTTATTTTATAATTACATGGTTTCTTACACAATTATCTTCTAATTACTAACATTGAAGGCTTAAGGTGTATTCCAAATGTGTTTTTTCTAAAGAAGAAGTTTATCTTCTAACTGAGTGTTTTCATTTTATTCCCTCCTCAACCTCCCTAAAATATTATATAAAATTATCATATAATAACCTTAGTATATTAAATATACTTAGATTTTATTATTCTGGTGGAACATACCATATTAATCTCCTTTCCATCCAATGGAAAAATAAAAAAATTGTGTGTGTGTACGTATGGCTTACCATCTCCATGTAATGGTGCAATTCATTTTTCATCATCACATTTCTTAGATGGTTATGAATAAAAAACTAATGAATATATATTTTATGTAAAAAATAATAATTATTCTATAAATATGATATATCGTTTTCCTTCTTACCCTTTCACTCAATAGAAAATGATAACATCGCTTGTGCATATGTGTGGACTACCACCTCCATAAAGTAATGTGATTCATTTTCATGTATGACTTTAAAATATTATTATAAATATATATTTAATGAACATATATGATATTTATATAATTAATAATATTCCAAATATGGTTAAACCCGAATAAATATTCATGGACCAAAATAACTAAACTGTAACTTACACAAAAAATGATATAATTAACACCCAAAAACAATAATTTTAATAAAGTATTATTAATAAAAAGGTTCTAAAATGTTATATGTGTATCATATATGATATTTTAAGTATGTATAAGGTTATTTTATAGAATTATAATAACTTTAAATTTATTATAAATGAGGCTAAAATCACTTTAGAGGCAAGTCATACGTAAGTTAAAGGTTTACCTCACAATCTCATTCTTATACGGGATTATTTATGTTTAAGTTTTCATTAGGGTAATTATATAATATTTTTATCTTAACCCCAATTAATTTTATTCTAATTTGGTTCTTTCTGGGGTTTTAAAGTTTTATTTCCATTTTAACCATATTTTTTACTCAAAAAGAAAATAATAATGTTTTAAAGGAAAACCTACCTTATTTTTGATTCATCCATGAATCATTTTTTCCATGTCCACATTCCCTGATGATTTATTAAAATCATTTTAAAATTATCTAAATTTCTATGAAATTCATAAAACAAATATCCTTGTAATTATCTGAATGAATAACATTTTACTATAAGTGTGAATGGAATATTTGTGTAACGCTTATCACACAAATGAATTTTTCCCACCTTTATGGATACTATTTTCTTTGAAGAATCCATGACATGTTTCCATGGTTATTTCCATAGAAAATGTTTTTCTAAATATTTTTCAAATGTTTAGATTTTAAATAAGCGACATCCAAATAAATAGGGTATTTTTCTTAAAGATATATTCCAATGATATTTTAAAAGTATTTTTATCTATATTAACATCCTTTGATGAATATTGTTTTTTTACTAAGGATATAATCTAATGATACTATCCCACATATTTATTTATATGGATTATAATAATTTTAAATGGGGAAGGTATTGACATTCAATATTCTAGTTCTTCCAGTACGAAAAATTATTAATTATTAAGTCATGTTGATTAAGTTGTATTTTTTAGTCATATGACGAATTCATTGTAAGGATTAAGTGATTAGTGGAGCCTATAATTACATTGCACCTTGATGTATTAGTAGGTCTAATGAGCAAAAATAAGTTCTGTATTTGGCCATGAACTTTCCCATTTATATAATATGTCTTTCCAAGAGTCCTCGATGGTAAGTTTAAGATGCCTAAAATTATACATTCCATCATTATAAAATGAATTATTGATTCCAAAATTATTATTTGAATAGGTTTTTTATCCATGGATACATTTCAATATCTTTTGATTATTTATATGAGTTATTTGATCTTCATTTTTTACATTCGTATTATTCATTCCTTATTCGTTATGTGATATATTTTTCTATATGAATTCCCTTAATATGAACCTGATCTCACCTTTTTATTTTTTTCCATTACCGAGGATTCCTAGAAGATTAATATGATTGATATATAGGGATATAGAAGGAATAATAATGTTCTCTAAAATAATTTTATATTATATCTTATGATATAAAATGTAATTTGAGATTCAATTATGTATCTAGTTTACCATGAACACTAAACTATTATATAAATCAGGATGTGATCTCTTTTATCCAATTAAAATGTAATAAAGTAACCATGAGCTCTGAGTTATGAGATCCGAGTCATTATAATTGGTATTAGAGACAACTTAATACAAATTTTGATAATTATATTTATGGAAAGAAAGATCAGGGAACATAACATTATGAGTTAGCATGAGGGTATAAATAATTATTTGATAATATAATAATGTTTTTTGTGGTAAATATTATGTGATTTTCCAAGAAGTACAACCCTATATAAATATAATCAGGGGACATTGTTTTTATTTGGATTCATCTAGGGGTAATATCCCCCAAAATAGTTGGTCGAGTATATATCGACCATTGTTATAGTTCTTGGTGAATAAACCATTATCATAGACCTATTTTGAATATCCTAAGGGAATTATTTCATGAACCAACCCAGGTACCTGGTAAGCTAATAACTAAGCTAGTCCTGACATAGATCGAAGGGCATTCCCGATCCCTATGGGTTGATGAAAAGCACCTGGAATCATACAAATTAAATGTGGAAACAATTTTTTTCCATAAACATTGAAGAATTAAAAATAAATGAGACAATAAGCGTGTAAAAGGAAACCCCACTAGGAGAAATGTACTATAATTCAAATAATAAATAAATCCCAAAGTACTAAAAACATGGTACGAAAATAGGGAAAACAACCCAAGTCCCCACGGATGAAACCCGTTAAGTCCAAGGTTTAATATCTAGATCCACCTCCAAGATATCTTCTTCTATTGCTTAAATTTAGAAAGAGATAATCTATAAACACCTGAAGGAACAAGTTGGGTGTGATCCAAATCCTATTTGGATTTCACTAAATATACCATAACTATATGTCCATATCAACTTAAACAAGAATGTTCTTTCAATTTTTAAAAAATAGGTTTGGTATTTACAAAATAATATTTAAAAAATCATGATTTAAAATTTAAAAGAAAGAATTTTTTTTAGAAATTCATGCTTCAAATTTCAAATAATGGAAATATATTTCCAAATATGGAATTCATCTTCAATAAAAGGGTGATTTACACAAATGGAAATTTTCACAAAATTGATTAAATAAAAACATATATATAAAAAAATTTATATAAATTTATAAGGCATGTAAAATGGTTACAATAATGGAATATATTCATTTAAAATACAAAAATTAAGAAAAATGGTCATATTTCAAATAGGTATGATAGTTCCAGGCTATAATAAACAAACACTATGAAATGATAAATATGTATATATTCCCCTTTGGTCATAAAGAAAAGGTGACTAATCACCACTGCCTAAGGAATGTGATGTGATGAAATGAGATTTTGGAACATTGTTTGTCTTAAAGTGCCTCCCAAAATAACTCAAAAACTACCTAAGGATATCATTTGATCTAGTACAAAACAATGAAGAGAAATTTATTTCAACACTACTTAAAATACAATTTATCAGATTCTCCATTTCAAATATTCCTATTTTACCTTTAAATACCATTATGAGATTTTAATCACAAACACGCCTTTTCGCAAAGATAAAACCCTAAGGTTTCCATCAAACAATTTTATGCCATTTTTTATAAATAAATATTTAAATCAATTCATGAAATTTTACAATACACTTTTATAAATTAAATTCAATAATTTCATTTTCAAACAAATTCGATAAACATCATAATAAACCCCCACTTCACTAGAATTGGGGTTTTTCACAATTTTTTGTCAAATCAAATTTCCACAATTAAATCCAAAAATCTATTTGAATCTATTTATATAAAAAAAATTAAATTAAAAAATTTAAATTTCATAGATTTCCATAAACACATCCCAATTCAATAGAATTGGGGGTCTTCTAATTTCATGCCAAAAACCCCAATTCATGAGATTTGGATTTTTAATCAAACCATATAATGAAATTTAATAAAAATAAATCAATTTCATTTAAATCATCAATTTTATTTTAAATATAAATTTAGCGTTAATATAAATTTATCATCGTAATAGAACCACCTACCTCGGGATCAAGAGATCTCATATCACCAAACCCTAGTCAAGATTCATTAGTGAAGAATGATGATCATGAAATATGGAAGAAAAAGAAAAAATATAGGTTTATGAACACAAATAAGGCATTATATCCATAAATAAATATGAGGATCCACAGAACCATTGAGATAAGAAGAGAGACTGTGGGATAATGAGATCGATACAGGGAAACTAAATGTGATAAGATTTAAGGGCGTTCCTCTAACTTCATATCTCTTTTGGGAGAGATATGAGGGGAAAAGAATAATTATTGGGAGATCCGGTGAAGGGAAAAATGATTTTGTGTTAAATGAGGTTTATTGAGGATGAAAAATAGGGTTTCAATAATTTTTAATAAAAAAACCAGATCTCTTAATATCCCATATGCACGGTTTCCTGGGCAGACCTGCACGGTTGGACCAAACTGTGCATCCTGGCCATATAATTTTTTTAAATTGGTCACATGTTTTATACTAAGAGGGTGTGCAACTTGACTAATCATGTTACAATCATAAAAATACCACTTCATTTTGTTGAACATTTTTCTGTGATAGGGTGCATGAATTGGGAAAACCGTGACCCAACCATGCACTAGCCTATAATTTTTCAAAACTCTTAAAATTTTAACCGGAAACAACCCCAAACCAAACCAAACCAAATATAAATAAAAATTAGGGTTTAGTAATACTTAAAAATAGTAACAATATGTGATAACTTCCCCACTATAAGAACTTTCTGTCCCCACAAATCCTATGGAGAAACTTCGATGACAAAAATATGAGGTCAATACTCTTTCATCAGTGCCTCTCTCTCCCACATCTCATGATTATTAGAACCATATTTCCATATCACATAATCCAAAGGTATCACCATCCCAAAAAGTACCCTGTTCTATAATCAACTATCGTGACTGTTTTTTCGTTCACAAATAAATCTGGTTGAACATCAAGATCACGCTACCTAAAAACATGATATTGATCAAATAAATACTTTTGTAGCTCAGATACATGAAACACATTATGTATCAGTGTCTTATATGGTGGAACTGATAAATAATATGAAACTTTACCAACCTTATTAACCATGTCTAAAGGCCCCTAAAAATGAGGACCAAGCTTCCCTTACCTCCCAATCCATTGATGACTCAACCTGGTTGAAACTTTCAAGAATACCTAGTAACTAAATGAAAATTCCTATTTCCAGTGACAACAATCATCATATGACTTATATTAGATATGTTCTATCAAAATTCTTGTATGAATCAAATAAATATTTTCTATCCTCTCTTGCACCAATCTATGTCCAACTAAGGAAATTTCACTAATCTCTGACCAACACAACATAGATTCACAAGGCCAACCATACAAGTCCCTAAAAGGACCTTTCCTAATTGAAAACTAGTAATATTGTTATTGGGAAACTCAACCATCTCCAAATGATCATACAAATCCCCCTCAAAGTCAAGAAAACAAGCATGAAACATATCATCAAGAATCTGTAAAGCTCTTTCTATCTGCCATCCGACCGCATATTGTATGTCGTACTCAAACAAATTTGAGATCCTGGTGCCTCCAAAAGGCTTCTAAAAAAATGAGAAGTTAATAGAGTAAACTTATTAGAGAATATAGTATATTGAACTATATACAAATGAAAAATATACTTGACATAGTGATTTATCAACTTCTAAACGTTTTCTGTATCATAAATTGGTATAATGTGAGCCAATATTGTTAGCCTATTGGTCATAACCGATATCACATTTTTCCTTATCTGGGTATGTGGAAACCAAACCACAATGTATATTGAGATCTTTTCCCACTTCCAAGTTGGTACTAGAAGTGGCTGAAGCAAAACTGAAAGAGTCTAGTGCTTTACTTCACCTATTGGCATGTACATAAATGAGTGACAAACTCATCAATTCCCTATATCATACATGGATACCACATGTATCACTGCATGTAATAGAACATATTTATGGTTCGTGGGTGCACAACCCACTCAGAGTTATGGAAGTCTACCATAATAACTTACCGTACCTATAACAACATTTTAAAGTGATTCTGATAACATAGAATACAATATTTAGAGAATTTCCACCGGGAAACTATATCCCTATCATAAAGAGAGTTTCTAATTCCATAAAACTCATCACCAATCTACTAATCCGGAAGAGTCATTTTTAGAAGAGAGGATATTGACTGAGTGCTTGCCAAGGAAAACATAACACCATTATCTTGAACTCTAATATGAAACTGTGAAATGAGATCCATATAATTCTAATATTTTAAAGATTCTTTCACTGTCTGGGCCAATAGTTTCCTACTCAAATCATCTTAAATGACATTCCATTTCCACAATGTATATGCGATGTCAAAATAGAAAGATTTCATGTTTTCCACCCAACACCTCTAATTGAGATTAAAATATTTTTAGAGAAGATATAGCTCAAGATATTGTGGTATAAATAATTAGTAAACATTTCTCCAAAAAGTTAATGTTACCAACTATTAAGCCTATACATCACAGTTTCATGTTCAAGGTTGTGGATTGGATAATTATTCCCATTTTTCCTATGTTGATGAGATATATAGTCAAATACATGTTTACCTAGTATAAGAAACCAACCAACCCTGTAGCCAATGCATAAAAAAAGACCACAAAACCATGACCTGCATCTAGAAGAGTCAAATTAACACAGTGTCAAAAGAAATTTTAGGTCAATAAAAGAACTCTGAAATTTATCATTCCAAAAAATCATCACTCCATTTTGAGATAGGGATGTAATTGTAGAATACAACATTTATAATTCCTTAATGAACCAATGATAATATCTAGATAAACCCAAGAAGTGCTGAATATTGAAGAAATTTCATGGTTTCTCCAATGTCATAAAATATTATACCTTTTCACGGTCATTTAAAATACCATGTTCTAACACCATGTGTCCCAATAATTTCACTTCCAAAATCCAGAAGTCACACTTCAAAAGGATGACCTAAAGTCAGTGATTTCTCAACAAACTCAGAACTGTTCTCAGATTATGTACATGATCCTTAGTAGATTAAGAGTAAATGAGGATGTCCTCCACAAATACTATAACAATTTTATCCAGATAATCATGGAAAATACTGTTAATTAACTTCATAAAGATTGTAGGAGAATTAGTTAGACCAAAGGGCATGTCAAGGTAATCATAATGACTATACCTACTCAGAAAGGTAGTTTTCTAAATGTTAGATTATTTTATCCTCAACTAATGGTAACCAAAGTGAAGATCAATCTTCAAGAACCACTTTTTATCCTTCAACTGATCAAAAAAGATCATCAATCCATGGAAATAGATACTTGTTGTTTATAGTCACTCAATTGAGATTTCAGTAATCAACACAAAGGATAATTGAGCCATACACTTTCTTAGAAAAGATAATTGATGCATCCTAAGGTGGAACATTTAGGAATATAATTACATTCTATAAAATATCATCCAACTGGGACTTCATCTCTTTTAGTTCAGTGGGTTCCATGTGGTAAGAGGGAATAAAAACTGGTTGAGTACTATGTATCATGTCAATGGAAAACTCAACCTCCCTTACTGGTAAAAAACTAGAGAAGTAGGAGGAAACACATCAGAAAACTAAATGGAAACTTGAGGGGGATCCAAATTCAAAAAATCCTACTCCAGATCAAATGAAAACACTGTAACCGCTTTCCCAAAATTTGGATAAGATGAGCCGACTCTAATCGACCTTGGGTCCCATTCTACTTGAAAGACACGGAACACACCACTAGGTGTGGTAAAGGAAACCCATTGAAGATAAAAATCATTCATTAATTTATTGGAAATGATCCAATCCATACTGAAAATTATGTCAAGATGTTTCATGTTTAGGACTAGAAATCTCTAAGAAATATCAACATTTGATAGAGAAAATACATAATCGGGACTACTGAGACTATGCTCTCTCTTCGTACCAAGGGGTGTTGCAATATCCATTATAGAAGATAAAATCTCTATATGATGACAAAGAATATTAACAATATGGGTTGAATAAATGAATGAGATGTAATAATATCAAATAGAGCAGTTTTTAAGGATTAAGCTATTATAATGGCACCTCTCATGGTCACTAAACCCATATCTGCTTCCTCTTGAGACTCTTCCACTACATGAAGTAGCTTTATTCCAGATGTTTGTGGATGTATCCTTTTTGTACATGAAGCATCTGATTTCACTTTAGTTTTATGAGGATATAATGATCCCATTACACTACATAGTGTGGAATAAATATAGAAGAATCATTTTAAGTTCCCTGAGAGTTTGTAGGAGCCACAGTTATTAAGTGCCTTGGTGAAAAACCTTTTTGGATGTCATGGATTTCCACACCGGTAGAAAATCAAAGGATCACTTCCTAGTACTACAGGAGGTCTAGAATGACCCTACTATTGAGAAATTCCAAGAGAATAATCATTCTTCTACTTTCCATTGAAGAAAATCACACTTACACTGGGAGAGAAAGAAACTCTAGAAAACCCTGACATACCAGCTAGGTCCATTTCAACCATTAGAGCTCTATTTAGAACATATCAATAATAATTAAGCTTTAATAATAAAATATGAAAATTAAAATCTTAACAATGTACCAACCCAAACCTTTGAACCTTCCTATTCTCATTCGACACAATATGGGGTGAAAAACTTCATGAGATCAGCAGAATGGTTTACATACTCCATCATAGTCCTGTTAGCCTTCTCAAGTTTGAAAAACTTAGCAGACATGGAAAATAACATCGAATCCAGATAAAACTTGTTAGTGAAAATAACTTTGGAGTATGTCCATTTTAATCCCTCTTGTTTATTATTCATCACCGTAGTGTCCCACCATATTCTTATTTTTTTACTTATATCACAATGGTGGCACACTTCACATTGATCTAATCAGGTGTGTCGAAGAACCCAAAAAATAATTCCTTATTGATCAACCATTACTAATCCTTTTGAGGATCATTTAACTAGTTAAATGGTGTAGAATTATGGAAAATGAACTATTGATAACTAAATTTGAGAACATCCCTCTAGAGTTCCACAGTTGGAGCCTGAACGGAAACTGGAGGCAATGTCTGTACCAAAGCTTAGAAAGTGTTCATAATCACCTCTATAAGATTCAAATCTACAATAGGATTCAATCACTAAGGTTCAACAACAAATTGCTCCTGGTTTTAATTCTCATATCTTCTCAGAGGCATGATTCAACACAACATCATCAGATAATAAATAATACATCAGATAACGTTCATACAAAGCAATGAGGGAAATTAATCCCAATTTGTAGAACAAATAAGTTTTTTATTTCACTATATCCAAATAAAAATAGTGAAAATTCTAGAACTAATTCACAAGACATCTTTACCTATCCCCCCTTGAAGACTTAAGGTTATTTACGGTGAGATTTTTCTAGAAACTCAATCGCAACTACCTCCTAAGTCCTGATAAGATTTCACAAATGAATGCGGACTTTAAGACAAAATCTAAACCTCATTTGATAACAATTTTATGAGAACCAACCCAGGTACCCTGATAACCTGATAACCAAGTTAGTCCTGACATATCCTGATGGCATTTCCCAATCCTTATTAGTCTTTGACTATCACATGACATCATAAAAATTTAATGTGGGAATAGTTTTTCAATAATCATTGTTGAAGTAAAAAAATAAATGATACATTATTCATGTCAAAGGAAACTCGAATGGAATAATGTACCAGAAGTCAAATAGGAAATAAATCCCAAAATAATACAACTAAAGTACTAAAATAGGTAAAACAACCCAATTCCCTAGGGACACAACTCACCAAGTATAAGGTTCAACAGTTAGATCCACCTCTAAAAGATCCTCTTACCTTTATTGACCTCGAAGGAGATAATCTACAAACACCTGAAGTCACAAGTAGAGTGTGATCCAAATACCAGTAGGGTTTTACCAAATATTCCATAACTATATTCCGATATCAAGTTAAATAATAATGTGATTTTAATTTTTAAATCAGAATGTTTATCATTTACACAATCATATTTAAAAAATCATTCATTATAATTTAAAATATTTAAATAAATTTATCAATTAATGATTTATATTCTAAATGAAGGAAATATATTTCAAAATATACAATTTAACTTTAATTAAATGGTGGATTACACAAATGGAAATTTTAAAAAAATGGCTTAAATAACCACATTTATATTAAAAAGATTATATAAATTCAAAGGGCCTTTAAAATAGTTACAACAATGGAATAAATTCAATATAAATACAAACAAGTGAGAAACATGGTCATATTCTAAATAGGTAAGATAGTTCCAAGCTATTGGTACCAGACATTATGAAATGAAAAAGGGGACTCATTAACATCTCCTAAATAATGTGATGTGATGATATGAGGTTTTATAATGTTGTAATTAATAATGTTCCACCCAAAATAACTCGCTAACTACCTATGGACTTCACTTGATCTAGTACAAAACAATTTTGGGAAATTTAATTAAGGAATTATTCAATGATAATTAATCCCATTATCTGTTTCAAATATTCCAATTTTCCCTTTCATAACCATAATATTATTTTAATTAAAAAACAAATTTTCAGAAAGATGAAATCCTAAGGTTTCTATCAAACCATTTTATTCCAATTTTACAAATAAGGATTTGAAACCAATTCATGTAGTTTCACATTCCACTTTAAATAATTAAATTCAAGAATTTAATTTTCAAAAAAATCTAAAAACTTAATAACAAACCATCAATTCACTAGAATTAAGGATTTTCACAATTTTCCATCAAATGAATTTTCCATAATTAAATCCAAAAATTTAATGGAATCAATTTCCTTAAAAACCAAAATTTAATTTAAATAATTTAAATTTACCAAATTCCAATAAACACACACAAATTCAAATTGAATTGGGGGTTTTCCCATTTCATGCCAAAAGTAATATTTCCAGAAACACAAATTCAATATAATTGGGGTTTTAATAAAACATTGAAATAAATTGAATACAAATAATGTAATTTCATTTAAATAATCATTTTAATTTTTAAAAAAAAAATTCGGGTTAAGATAAATTGGGAATCATAATGGAACCACCTACCTCGGGATCAATGGATCTCAGATCACCAAACCCTAGCTGGGATTCATCAACAAAGAATAATGGTCAAGGAATTTAGGAGAAAAAGATAAAACCAAGATTTATTAACCTAAGAGAGAAGTTATTAGATCCATAAATCAATATGGGTACCCACTTAACCATAGAGAGAAGAAGAGGTGCTACAAGAGAATGTGATCAGGACAATGAAACAAACTACGATAAGATAAAATGGTGTTCCTTTAGCTGTGGATCACTTTCTGGAGGGATCTGATGGAAAAAGAATCCTGATTAGGATCTTTAAGGAATGATGAAATTATTTTGGTTAAAAGGAGGTATGTAAAGGAAAAAAAATAGAGGTTTGATGTTTTTTAATAAAAAAATATCTCTTAAAATCCCATACACATTATTTCTTAGGAATACTCGCACGGTTAGACCAAACTGTGAAGCCTAAAAGTGATCCTATTTTAAAGGAGTTGCATAGTTTCTACAAAATGGGAGCATGACATGATTAACCATGATCCAAGCATGAAAAATTACATTGCCCTGAGTTGTATGGTTTTCTCTGATAGTGTGAATAGTTAGGGAAAACTGTGCACCAACTGTGCACTAGCCCATAATTTTTGAAAAATCTTAAAATTTTAAACTGAAGAAACCCCAAACGAAACCCAAAAAAAGAAAAATAGAAAAAGGGGAGGGGTTTTTTTGAATACGTGAAAATAGTAACAAGATGTTACAATATTATTGGGTCAATTCACATTTTCTTTATAAATCTTTATAAAACATATGAAAATATTTTTATGATTTATGAATATTCTAAAAGAAACAAAACATATGATAATGATATTATATATGAATAAAATTTTAATTTATGTTAAGTGTTGGCCTATTTGAAAATGATATATTATGATTTATAATGTTATTATCTAATCTAGTGTATACCACTATTTATAAATAGTGATTGATGGATGAAATGTAAACCATATCAATTTATATAATCTAAGGAGGTATTTCTCTCCTAGTTAAGATAATGAATCAGAAGTTAGAACTTGAATTTTGATGATTTATTTCAACACTGAATGTAAAGGACAATGGAATTATTGTCCTCATGATCAACCAAATAAAATAGGATATAGAATGTGAAAGTTGGTGATTATTTATAATAATCTATCTCATTATATTATTAACAACCTCAACTTGGGTGAATTTCCAAACACAACTAGAAAGAGAAAAATTGTGTTTTGTGGGAGTAAAATTGATGAAGTCTATAGAGGGTAAAATATTGAACTTATTACATATAAAATATTTGGGAAGAAAAACCATGGGAAATGACTCAAAGAACGATAAGATGCTTTATTTGTGTAAAATAATGTAATTGATTAATTAATTGTTGAGAAAAAATAAAGAGTTTAATGGAGGGAAATTAAGTTCACCATAAGCTACCATTTATAGTTAACTTTATTATATGTAGTGAACTTGGGTATTATTATACTCAATTTCCTAATCCATGGGATAAATCCTAGAACAATGAAGGGTATATTCCATGAAAATCATTGAAGGGGAATGAATTATGTGTTTATTTATTGGATTTTAAGAATTATATTTTATAATATTTTTTGTCAATGATAATATAGTTATAAGAATCATGAAAACATCTAATTATTTTATTATAATAACTTTTATTTAAGGTTTTTTAATCATATATTGAATGATAATTATGAAATAATAAAGTTCTTTAGTAGTAATAGAGTTATTGTTTTGGAATTTTGTTTGTTTTTAATGATGTTTTATAGTGATTCAATTTATTACCACGTTTTAGGATAAAATATGATCGAAGTTTTCATAGATTTTGTGTATGAAATCAAAAGATAATTTATTTTGTTTGGGGGGTTAAAGATAAGTTGATTTTGGAAATTAGTGACCTTCATTCTAAATTTTTCAGTTTTTAATTTAGCTAATCATATTTTGGAGAATTCCTATGGTTAACTACTTATAGAATAGTTTAAGTTAAACTTTGTGTGCTACTAATGAGGTTTTATAGATCAATATATTATTTAACTATATAAATATTTATCCATATTGTATAAAATTTTTAAATAATTTTGGTTTTGATAAACATATGGACATATGAGGAATGATTTTTCATCCTTTTGTGGATTTTGTGACCATTAAAAATTTAATTTTAGTGCTTTAGGAATGAAAAATTTATCTTGAATATTCATTTCATGGAGTAAGAGTTAAAGTGGAATTTGATCAAAGACCAGCCAAAGGATTTAATTTCTCATATGAAATGGAATTAAATAAAGTAAATTTTCATGAATTATCTATATTTATAGTAAATTAATTACTCAAATTTAAGAACATAATCTTAAAATAAAAATATTTTATCTTTACATTCATTTTGGATGAATTTATGGTCTTTTCACCCCTTATTGATTTACTGTTTTTTGGTTATTAACTTTCTCATGACCATGTTCTATATCACTCTATAATAATCCTTAGATGTTATTTTTTATCCTCCTTGTCTATATTTTAAATTCCCACCACTTTTTTCATGATATTTTTTAAATCCTTTTTGATAGAACAAATATATATTAAATATTTAATATAAATCATATAAAAATACATTTTTAACTTAGAAATATATTCTTACAATTTTTTAAATCTAAGTAATGTTTTTTTAAATAAAAACAAATTTTCATTTTTTTTATCAAAATCAAGTGTTTAAATGGTTTCATTAAATTTTGGTATAGTTTTAAAGAAAAATATGTCTCCTTTTACTTAAATAAGTCCAATAAATTACATTGGAACCAATAATATAATATATTTTTTTTATTTTAAATTATTTTTTAATTCTTAAAATAAATATTTTACTAAAAACAAATTTTGTTACATTTTGTTCTCTTATATTAAATTAATTTTTACCAATTATAAAAATAAAATCAATTAAAGAGAAATCCATATTTTTAATCATAGTAATTAATATTAGGTAATAATTTCTACTTCATTTTTTTATTAATAGTAAAAATAATAAAACTTTGTTACCATGATTATGGTTAAAAAATTTTACCGGGGGGGGGGGGGGGTATTAAACTATGATATAATGGTAAAATTGTCTAAAACCATTTATTTGGATGTATGTTTAACTTAAAATTATCTACATTAAACAATTGGAATTTTTTTCCACTATCACATGAAAAAGTCTTTATATTTCTAAAATATTTTTAGTAGTTCCCACTTTGTCTTTTCCCTCACATATAAAAGGGAACTGCTTATCCTCTCTTCCACACACCTCTTAAGAAACATTTAAAAAAAATACCAACATGAATCTCTTATAAATATTATTCCCCATGAACTATACTCTCAGTTGTTATCAAGTGGACCAATATTGAAGGATTAAGGTGTCTTTAAAATAGTGTTTTTATAAAGAAGTGGTATACCTCATTAAAATCTTCTATAAACATGATAATATAATAAAACATGTATATTAAATATTATGAAATATTATCATTCTAGTTTAATAACCCATATTAATCTCCTATCTATCTTATGGAAAAATAAAAACATCACTCATGTGTACGTACGATTAATCATCTCTACATTATGGTAAAATTCATTTTTCATCAATAATTTACTTATATAGTTATAAAAATGTAACTAATGTATATATATTATATTTATGAAATAATAAAGATGCTTGAAATAAAATATTTCATTTAACTTCTTACCATTCCACTCATTAAAAAATGATAAAATTGCTAGTGCGTATTTGTGGACTACCACCTTCATGAAGCGATGTGATTCATTTTCATATTCAGATTTAGAGGATGATTAAAAATATGTATATAAAGAATATATATGATATTTATATTATTATTAACATTTTAGATATTATTTTAATTTATAACTTTCTAGTACTGAAACTAATGAACCAGAACTTACATGAAAAACTAAACAGTTGAAAATCATAATTGTTTTAGTAAATAATTACTAATAAACAGGTGATAAAATGTTATAAGTGAATAATATCTGATATTATAAGTATGTATATGGTTTGGTTATATAATTATAATATATCTAAATTTATTATATAGGAGAATAAAATACCTTATGAATAAATTCATAAATGAGTTAAGGATTTATTTCCTAATATCATTCTTATTTTGGACTGTTTATATTTATGTTTCTGTTGGTGGAATTATATGATATTTATATCTTAAACCTCATAAATTTTATCCTCATCTATTTTTTTCTATATTTTTAAATTATTAGTTATATTTTACATTATTTAATACTCAACATTTCCAAAAGAATGTTTTAACAGAAGACCACCTTTATTTTTTGATTAGGTCATGAATCTTTTTCTCCAGTGCCCATATTTTCTTTAAAATGTTTTCAATAATGTTTTTATATTCAATGATTATTTATTAATTTTATTTTTAACATTATTTTTTAATTTATATAAAAGGTTTTAAAAGTAATATATTTTTTTTTGAATGAGTTACTTTTTACTGAAGGTATGAAAATAATCATTGTTTTAATGCTTACCACATGAACAAATTTTATTACCATCATGACTACTATTTTCTTTGAGGCACCCTTTACATGTCTACATGGTTCATTCCAATGAATTTTTTTTCCTAATATTTTGAAATTTTTATACCTTAAATAAGTTATTTCAAAATGAAAATTGTATTGTTCTCAAGAAATCTTACATGATATTTTCAAAGTATTTTCATATATATATTAATATACTTTGATGAATCTTATTCTTTACTCAATGATACCATCAAAAATATTTCATTGGACATATTACCAAAATATTGACTAGGTAAAGTGTCGAAATTATGTATACTAGTTATCCCAATATTTTGTTTATTAAGGCATGTTGATTATGTAATACCCTAAGATTTTAGAAAAAAAAATATGTTAAATAGTAGACAAGATACACAATAATGAACTTAAATGAACCATAAAATATTATATTCCCACAATAACTTAATTGTTAAATTAATGTGTACAAATATTATAAACTAAGTTAAGAAATATATATACATATATATAAATTTAATATGTAATAATAAATTATTTATAAATTCTTTGTAAATGATTTATCAATTTTTAGTAAAGTAGTTTTATTCTTCCAAATACGTTTTCTTATAAAAAATTATTTATTTAATAAAATATTATAATTAATTTATAGATATTATGGAAAATATATTTGATAAAATTAACTTAATTTTTGAAATAGTTAGATAAAAATAAACTTAGGGGGAAATTTTGGGTTTTTTGGGAAAAAATTACTTTTTCAGTAAATCGTGAAAATACAAAATTTTTCCAATACAGTCAATTATTTAAAATAAATTCAGTAATTTAAAAGTAAAAATATTATTTGAATTTTATTTAATGAAGAATAAGTATTATTTAGTTATATTTAATCCAATTAATTAAATTTTAATCATATTTATATTGGATTTCTCTATAAGTTTATTTTTCTGTTTATAAAAGCATTTTTCTAAAAACTATTTTAAAGTGCATAATATTTCTCCATTTTAATTGATTAAAATAATCTATAATTAGGAATGATTTAAATGATATGTATATATTATATGTATATAAATATTAATTTAAGTTTATATAACAATAAGTACTAGTCCCAGAGTTAATATAAAATCATATTATACTTAAAAAATACATTTTTGAAAAATCGCTTTTCATGGAATATATGGGTTTTAATTTTAAATAAAATTCTGAAACTTATGTGAATTGAATTTGAAAAAATGGAATCAATAATTGTAATTATATAAATTAACATTAGGTAATAAGGTCAGCTTAATCTCTAGTCATTATGAATAATAACCTTAGTCAGTATTTGTTACAATGGTAAAAATAAAATGAGTTAATCAAGGAAAAAAATAATATGATAAAGACTTGAAAAACAATAAAACATTCCTAAAATTTATGTTATGATAATATTTAATCCATATTAATCCAATAATTTAATATATTGCCTTTTTTTTCATATTTCCATGATTATGAACTTTATATTACTTTATATAAAGAAAAGTAAAAAATGCCACTTTCATAATTTTAATTTAAATAATATTTTATAAGGGAGATAAAAATATATATTTTTAGTTATAAATATTAATTTTAATTATAAAATATTTCTATTCATCATAGTAATTTATTTCCAATTTTTAGTGGCTAAATAATTTATTTAAATTCTTATGCAATGCCGACACAATAATTATTTAATTAAAAGGGAAAAAATAAATGTTTTTTAAAATTTTAAAAGTAATATAAATTGAATTAAATATTAAGTTACACGAATTTATTATATATATATATATATAAGAATTTTGGTTATTTTTAAACGTATATATTTAAATTCAATCCTTATCTTGATATTTTTGAAATCAAATTAAATAAATAGTGTCAAAATTGAAATTAATGATAATTTATAAAAATAACATTTTATTAAATAACTTAAAATTTATAAAAAACTATATTTAGACAAGTTATTAATAAATGGTTCAAAACATCAGAAAATTTATAATTATCATCCATTTTTTCTTTTATAGTAACCATCTTGACCCTTAATGAGTAAAAAAACTTATTACTATAGGTGATACTTAAAATGGTAAAAGTGAGTAACCATAGATTTTAAGGAATAACATGTTTATTTTTTTATGTAAGAGGTTTTGATGAAACTTAGATTCCCTAAAATCTATTATTTTTTAATTATTTAGGTAATTGGTTTGATAGAGACTCCCCATTGTGGAATAGTTTTGGTTATTTTCCCAAAGTGAACTCCTTCCCACTTAAAAAAGGACACCCCTCTACTCTCCACTTCACACTTAAAAAACCATTTGGTTGGGGAATTACCTAAAAAAATCACTTAATAACTTCTAGAACCACTTCCTAAAATCATATCTTGACTATGAAAGCCTCATATGATATATTTTGGTGCAAACCTAAAGAGGTCATCCAAAGAAGAGGTATTGTTCTTAACCGAGTGTTTTGTTTTATTTCTTCCTGAAATTCATCAAAATCTTATTAAAACATTATAATAAAATAAAATATATTTATAACATATTATTATATGTTATTATGTTAATTTAAGAAACTATATCCATCTCCACTTCCATCAAATGGGAAGTGAAACAATTAATTCTTTTTGCGACAGACTACCGCCTTGCGAACTGTTGTAATTCATTTTCCATCACCAAATCTCACCACTAGTTATAATTATGGAATTAATGTTAATATATTATATTAGATAAATATTTATCACTATAAATATTTAATATATTACTTAATTTTTACATTTACATTAATTTAAAAGTGATAACGTATTTCATACGTACGTGTGAATTATTGCCTCCATGAAGCGATGTGATTATTTTTTCATCATCACATAAAATGGGTGATATATATAATTGTATTTAAATAAATAATATGATATTCTTGATATTATGATAATTATTTAAATATTAAATAACACTTACCTTCTTTCCATAACATGCATTGAAAAATGGAAACATTACTCATGCACATGAACAATCAACTGTCTTCATGATTGTAACATAGTTCATTTTTTATAACCATATTTCATGATTGGTTTTGAAAGTATAATTTAATTATGAATATGATAAATATATCATTATTATTATTTTTTATATGATAAAATAATATCTACTTTGACAATAGTAATGTTACCAGAGTCATTTTTGATATATAAGCTGAATACCGTTAAAATTTCCAATTTGAACTTAAATTGTTGACTAATTATGTGTAGAATAGTAAGAGATAAAGTAAAAGGAATAATAAAATTTAATAAATTTATAAATAAATTTAATAATTATAATTTTTTTAGGAATATTTTGAATTAATGAGATGATTTTGACTCAAAGTAAGGGTCACTTTAACTTATAACCTAATTTTAAAATATTTGAAGATTTATTTTAAATATATTTCTCTTCTATGACCATGTTTTCATAATTATTTTATAGATGTTTCAATATGGAAATAAAATATTTATAAATAAAATTTTATGCCTCTTTTGAATTTATTTCAATTTTTTTAAAGAATTAAAATTTTTTATTGAATGTTTTACTTTTTTCACAAAATAAAAAAAGGAATGTTCTATTTTAACGTATATGATGAAAATGAATTTTCCTACTACCTAACCATTTTTTGAGGTTTTTATTCCTTTAAAATATTTAAATATTTATAAAAATAAAAACTATCTTTCCCTTTTCTATGTATTTTGGTATTGGAAATGGGTTTTTAAAAGAAAAGGGTACTTTGATATCTGAAATAATTTTTCATATGAGTTTATTAGAGTTTTTTCAAGTGTTTTATGATGAAAAGCTTCAAGATTAAATTATTTTATTCATGTTATATTCCTTGGAAATTATTTACATTAATAGTTTATCTCCATTTTTTCTCAAGGGTAACCTCAATGTTTTTTATATGATGTGTGCTTCCAGATAGTTCTCAAATACATTGGTTAATGATTCTTTTCTTTGGAGAATTATATTGGGATTCAGTTGTATGGTTCCTTCAATTTGTAAGGATTTTGTAATGGTTCTATGAATATGATGTCACAAGGAACCTATAATACATTTCTATGTTTTACAATGAATTTTAATGTAAATAATTTATTTCAAAAGGTAATATAAAGATATTTTTAAAGGAAATTTGATGCTCTTTTTGAAAAAAAGTATGGTTTTAATAAAAGGTCTTACATTGGTTTTCATGTTTTTCATTAGAATAATAAATTTATTATTTTTATTTGTCCTAATGAGATTTTTACTATTATCCCAAAATTTTAATATTATTTCAGAAGGCTTAAGGATGTTTAGATGAAAATAAGAAGTCAAGTTCAAAGTCATGAAGATTACTCATGTTTTATTGTTGTAGTTTTATATTATAAAAAAATAGACACTATTTAAAAGTTTTAACTTTGTAATATATGGTTCTTTATCAATGATTTACTTTCTAATTCGATAAACAAAAAACTTAAAATGATCCTAAAATGTAATAGAATGAATTCTTGACAAAAAATCAAGATTATGTAATGTTTGAGGCGGTGTCCTTATAACTAGTATTAGAGGAAAGGTATTGATAACATTATAGGTTAGGTTGTCATTTTATCTTATGTTTAAAATCCTATATAACCATAAAGGTTAGTATAAAATAGATAATTATGGTTATTTTAGATAAATAGAAAGAGTTGAATAGGTAATGACTTGTTTAATTATATATTAGTATTTATCCTTCATATAAGATACTTCATTATGGTTTATTTGATATACTCACACTAAAATTATTTTGTTTTAGTTAATGGATTTATCTTTTAGGAACCAAATTAATAATAGAGGTGATGGAAAATGAGATAGTAATAAAATGAGAAATAAAACGGAATGAGAACAATAATGAAAATTTGTATGGTTATTCTTAACTAGATATCATTAGTTATGACTAAAATAATTAACCATGCTGAGTTTCCTAATAAACAGAACAAGATATAAATAAATATCTATGTAAGTTCAAGTAATAATTATAAAAGTAAAAATATTCAACAACCTATATGTCAATAATGTGGGAAAAATCACCCATGAAAATGTTTTAAAATGACAGGATAATGTTTTGTATACGGTAAAATAGGGAACAAAGAAATAATGTTATGAGGAAAAAAGGAATCATTTGGTTAATTCCATAAATAGGAATAAATATATTCCCAATGTATCAATTTAATGTCTTAAGTATGGGGAGTATTATCATTAAGTAAATTAATGTCTTATAAGAAAAGATCGAGAATGATATAAGAAAGGATATGCAGATAAACGTCTTGTAATTCCTAATGCCATTACACTTGAAGATGTGAAAATCTCAAATGACATATGAAAGGTATGGATTGTGTCTTATATTTGTTTTTTAAAATTATTTAATCTTACAACATGATTCATGTTTTTTTATAAAGGATGTTTTAATGAATAAGATGGCAAACATATTTAATGGATTATTAATAACATTGAGGTATTAAGGTGTCTACATATAGGAATTCAAGAGTTATGATGCAGTGGTAAATTTAATTATGACAATAAGTTTAAATGGATCAATAATATTTTTCCATTTTATATGATGGGAGTACTTTTGGGGACATTTATTATGTTTTGATAGATGTTTAAGGTACATGAAATTCTAATTAAATCATGTGAAAGTGTTACTTGATGAATAATTATCTTTTTGTTTTTGGACATAAGTTTAATAGTATGGATAAACTTTAGGGATTATTTAATATTGGATGATTAAGAATATTTTTAAGTATGTTCATCATATTTATAGAAATTATGTAAGAATTAAATTAGTAAAACTTATGAAAAAGGGAAACCTTTCACATCTGGAAAGGCTGCAGGTATTGAACCCACAACCAAATGATGATAATGATGCACCACCTACCACTAACCTTTATTATTTATTGGTTAGTATTATTTTTAGATAAATAGTTAGAAATATAAATATTAAGTTTATTTTTACAACATATGTTTTATCATATAGATTACCATGAGATTCAAAAGTGATTTGGTGAATAGGTGATTAATGTTATATCAGAAGAATTTCATTATTTTAGGAACCTTTTATGATTAAAGAAGAATAAACATTTATTAAATTTATTTGAGGAATAAAGGTTAAATTATATATTAAAATAATATATGATTTTATACTTTTTTATGATGATTTAATTTATGTATGAAAATGATTATCATACCTTGTAGATTATATTATTTGGGAATATACATTTTTTTGGAATGATATTTTAAAAGTGATTGGTATTATTTTAAATAAATGTTAAATCAATCTCAGAATAATATGTGATCAAACACTTATGATTTTTAGGTTTCTATATTATTCAGTGATATTTTAAATTTTTTTAAGTCTATTTACTTATGGAATGATTTAGTTTTATCTTTGGGGGTCACTATTGAATTTTTGAGATTAATGATTTGACGATTCATTAAATTTTGGAATTATCTTACGATGAGATTTTTTTGGGTTTTGGATAATTTTTAAAGAAAGGCGAAAAATATTGTTTCCTTTTATTGAGTTATGTGATTTGTTAGAAGTGGACTTTGGTGATTTAGATAAAAAAATTCATCTTGAATACTCATCATTTGGAGAAAAAGATGAGGTTCTATTAGAATTTTATTATACTTATAAAGTAATTATATTTTATTATATTCTTATTCTAGATGTTAAATTAATCACTAAAATCAAGTAAAAGGACATTGATACAAAATTTTGTTTTATTAACATCATTTTTGATGAAATTTTATAGTGATTTTCACACGTCCTTAGTTCATGGTTTTTTGGTTGTTAGATTTCTTATGAGCATTCACATTCTTAGGATCAATTATCTTTTCCACTCTACATCATTTTATAAGATATTTTACTCTTATCCATTTCTAAATTTTCACATCCCACTATTTTTTGTACTTGGGAACCTTGTTATGTGTTATTTCATGCGGCCTTTGTAATTTCTTTTCTCCCCTATAAGAGAAAGTTTCATTAACCATTTTTAAAATAAGATATTTAAAGAAGTATATTCCAAAATGAAAACCATTGATTACCAAGATCAAGTAAAAATTTCGAGGTTAAAATTTATTTGGGGGTGGGATGTAACACCCTGATATTCTATAAATGAAAAATAAGTTAGATAGCTTATAAGATACACGACACCTAACTTAAACGAACAAAAATATATTATATGATCATTATAACCCGACCATTAAATTGGAGGGGGGGGTATTAATATTATTAAAAAATTTATGAAATATATATAAATTTCATACTCAATAAAAAATTATTGATAAATTCTTAGTAAATAATCAATCAATTTTTATTAATGTAATTTCATTCTTCAAAAATATGTTTTCCTCAATGAGAAAATATTATAATTAATTTACAGAGATTTTATAAACATTATTTGATAAAATGAACTTAATTTTTTAAATTTACATATCAAAATTAACTTCGGGTGAAATTTTTGGATTTGTTTTGGAAAATATTGATTTTTTAGTGAATAGTGGAAAATACAAAATTTTCAAATATGACCATTTATTTTCTATAAATTAAGTCATTTAAAAGTAAAATTATGATTTAAATTTAATTTAAATTAATATAAGTATAATATATTTATATTTAATCCAATTAATTACATTTTAATTATAATTATATTGGATTTTAGTGTATGTTTATTTTTGGGTTTGAAAACACATTATTCTACAAATTGTTTTAATTTTCATAATGTTTCCCCATTTTATTTAATTAAAATATACCCTAAATATGAAATATATAAATTAAATATATATATATATATTATATATTTATAAATATTAATTTAAATTCATATAATGATAATTCATAGACATAAAGTTAATATAAAATAATCTTATACTCAAAAAATACATTTATTGAAAAACCATTTTTTCATCATGTTCGCTGGATTAATATTAAAATAATTTATGAAAATTATGTGAATTGAATTTAATAAAATTTATTCCATATTTTTAATAATAAAAATCAAAATTATATAATAAGTTCAACTTAATTTTTTGTTGTTATGAATAGTAACTGTAGTAAATATTTTTTACCAATGTAAAAGTAAAATGGGTTAATTAAGGTTAAAAATAATATGTTAAGTATTAAAAATGACTATAAAAATTTCCTAAATTTTAATTATGATTTTATTTTTTCTATAATTATAAATTAATCTAATATGTGACCTTTTTTCATATGGAAATGATTATAACATTTTTACTATTTTATATAAAAAAATGTAAAACAATTCACTTTCTTACTGTTAATTTTTAAAATATTTTACGAAAAGGATAAAGAAACCTATGTTTACATACAAATTTTCATTTTTAAGATGAATTATTTGTATTCATCATGGTAATTTTTTTTCAAATGTTTAGATATTAAATAATTTCTTTAAATGATTACACAACACTGATTCTGTGATTATTTAATTAAAGGAAAATAAAACAAATCATTTTCAAAATAATAAAAGTAATATAAAATGAATGAATTATTGGTTGAATGAATTATATATATATATTTATAAAATTTTGGGCATTTTTTAAAGTTATATATTTTAATTATATCATCATCTTGATATTTTTAAAGTAAAATTAAACAAATAGTGTTAAAATAGACATTAAGGATAATTTCAAATAAATAAAATTTTATTGAATGTTTTATAATTTCCAAAAATCATATATTTAATAAGGTTATTAGTATATGGCTGAAAATTTCATGCATGTACCAATTATTTTCAAAATTTCCATTTTTAGTAACTTTATTGAGTCTTAAATAGTAAAAAAACTAGTTACCATAGGTCAAAACTAAATTGGTAAAAGTGAGTAACCTTAGAGTTTAAAGAATAATAAATTTTATTTTTTATTTTTTGCCTTATTGGTTTTTATCTACCCTATATTCCCCCTACTCCACTATTTTTCAATTTCTGATGCACTAGTGACTCCTCATTATTGAATAGTTTTGGGTATTCAAAAAATTATACTCCTCACCACTTATAAAAGACCACCCGCTCTCCTCTCTACTTTACACTTCAAAATATTTTTTTCTATGAAAATTCCTAATAAAATACCTTCTTAAATTCACCTATCACATTATATAATGAATTTTTTATTAGAGAAACCTCATAGGAAGGATTTTGGTACAAACCTAAAGAGGCCATCCGAAGAAGTGGTATCATTATTAACCAAGCATTCTGTTTTATTTCCTCTTCCACCTCTTTTAAACATTCTTAAACCATGTTTATATAATAAAATCAGTTATTTTATTATATTTATATGTCATTATGTTAATTTAAATACCTATATATATAACCTCTTCCTTAAAATGGGAAATTAATCTATTTTTTGTGTCTTTGGAGGATTATTGCCACATGAACAAATGTAATTAAGTTTCCATCATCACCTATCAAGGATGATTATAATGTTGGAATTAATATCTATATATGATATTAATGAAATTTTTATCATTCTGAAAATATAATATATCATTTAATTTTTTCCTTTCCATTCACTGAAAAATGATAACATCATTCATGTGTACATGTGGACTACCGCCTCCATGAAGGAATGTAATTATTTTTTCATAACCACATCATATGGATGATATATATTAGTTAATTTAAAGAAATAATATGTTATTTATGATATTATGTTCATTGTGGGAATATAAAATATTACTTACCTTCTTTCACTAATGATCTTTGAAAAAATGTAATCTTTAATAATGTGTACGTACGACCTATTATCTTTATGATTATAACGTAATTGATTTTTAATGGCCATAGTTATTGATTGGTTTATAAGTATAAATTATCTATAAATATGCTAAATATATTACCATTATCCTTTTTTAGATATTAAAATAATGATTTCTTTCACCATAGTCATCATACTGAAGTTATTTTTGACATATAATTTGAATACTATCAACATTTTTGAAGTAAACATAAATGATTAACTAATTCTGTATAACAAGGTAAGAGATAAAATAAAACAAATTATAGGATAGAAAAATATTTTTATGTAATTAAATAAATAATATAATTTTATTATTCTGGAATATAAAGAAATTATGAGATGATTTGGAATCAAGGTAAGGTCCACTTTAACTTAAAACCTTGATTTAAAATATTTTAAGATATATTATGAATATATTTATCATCATTGAACATATTTTTAAAATTATTTTATTAATATTTTTATATTGATATAAAATATTCAAAAATGGATTTTTTTTTATTTTTTTACTTTATTTCAAAGTTTTTCAAAATAGAATCTTTTTACATAAAATTTTACTTTCTTTATAAAAAGTAAAAGGAATGTTCTGTTCTAACTTATACAGCGACAATGAATTTTCCCACCACCAAAACAATTATTTGACGTTTGTATTCCTTTTAAACATTTTATTTTTTATTCAAAGAAAAAACAAGTTTTCCTTTTTAGGGTAATTTGGTATTGAAAATGGGGTTTTAAAAGAAAAGAGTATTTTGATATCTGAAAGAGTTTTTCATATAAGTTTAAAAGAGTTTTGAAGTATTTATGATGAAAGTTTCAAGATTAAATCGTTTTTTCCTTGTTATAGTTCATTTAAATTTTTTATATTATGGGTTAACCCCTTTACATCTCACAGGTGAGCCTAATATTTCATATATGATGGGTACACCCATTTAACACTCCAATTTATTGGGTAATGATTATGTTATCCAAAGAACTATATTAAATGTTGGCTATATAGTTATTCCAATTTTGAAGGGTTAAATGTAAATGATATCCCAATATACCTTCATGAAATTTGTATAATTTTAAATGAGTTTTCATGGAATTAATTTTTTTTGAAATGTTAATATAATGATATTTTTAAATGAAAAATGTTTCCCATTTTGTAAAAATGTATGATTTGAAGAAAGGTTTTTTCATGGGTTTTCAGGTTTTTCACTCGACTAACATATTTCTTATTTCTATGTCCCTTACTGATCTTTTTTCACTCATACCACTATTTTAAAATGATTTACACTAGGTTCAAGGATGGGTAATGGAAAATAAGATGTTAAATTGAAATTAATGATGATTTTTCATGTGTTATGATAAATGTTTTATATTATGGAAAATATGGATACTGATTAGTGTCAACTTTTTAATAGAAATTTTTGGTATCTATGTGTTATGAAAAAATTATAAAAAACATTAAAACTATAAAGATCCTCAAATGTAGGTGAATTAGCCATTGACTTAAAAATCAATATTATTTTATTTTTAAGGTTGGGTCCTTATAGATTAACTAATATCATTTATTCATATTATGAATGTTGTACCTCTCGTACCCCTCGTGGTTTAATTTTCATGATCACAATCACTCTCTTATTTATCTAATCTTGTTTTAAGTGTTTTTGGATGATAGACATGATTTCAGGTTACCAAGGAATTGGTCCAAGAAAGCCAGAAGGAAAAAGTGGACAGAAAATTAGTCCACCGGCCAGCCGATAGAGTCTTGACAGAAGGAATCCTTTCTGCCGAGACCACCGGCCAACCGGTGTCCCATTACCGGCCAGCCGGTGGAACCCATCCAGAAGGGTCAGCTACTGTCTCCTCACCGGCCAACCGGTGGCCTCCTCACCGGCCAGCCGGTGGAGCCTGGGCAGAAGCCCTCTCCTCTTTCCAAAGCACCGGCCAACCGGTGGCCAAGCACCAGTCAGCCGGTGGAGCCAGTCAAACTAGCCGTTGGGCTTTGACCAGACTTGTCCACTTGACTCCCAACGGCTCCGAAGGCCTCTCCAACGGCTCCGAAGCCCCCCAAAGGCTATTTGAGGGTTCCCCCTCTATAAATAAAGGACTAGGAAGCCCCGGTAATGTACGGTAGCCCACGGGAACATTTTTCGATCATTTGGTGAACCTCCGACGCATTCCGTCAAGAATCCCCATTTGCTCCAACTCACTTCCACAACCAAGGAGCACCACCATAGAAGCTTGGGAGCACCCTTCATCATCACCAATCAATCCTTTGGCGCCCAAGGATTCTCCTCTTACGGTTTTTCTTATTTTATTTATTTTGAGCATCAATTTGGGTTTGTTCCTACAAACCCCTCTTTCTCTCATCCTCTCTTTGTTTGGGTTTTCACACCACCTTCAAGGTGTGAAGAGGTTAGTAAAGCCTTCCCTTTAAAAGGCTTCTGTCATAGGTGAGCTAGCCTTCACCTGTAAGAAGGCTAGTGGGTTCTTGCTCAACCACTAAAAGCAAGCTGTAATAGGTTTTAGATTACCTTAAAGTCTAGTGGGTTTCTTGCTAAAACCATTAAAAAGAAAGCGGTAGTAAATCTCTCAACGGTTGAGTTGGGAGCGGAGACGTAGGCTTTGGTTTAAGCCGAACTCCGTTATCAAGTTTTGTGTCTTGCCTCTTTTATTTCCGCAGCACTTTTAACTTTGTTTTTAAATTGTTAATTATTTTTTAAAAGGCAATTCACCCCCCCTCTTGCCATCACTCTCCACCCAACTATTGGTATCAAAGGAAAAATTTGAGTAATACCCTAACCGGTTTCAAATTCAAGATCCATTGTGATGGATTCATATTCTTTCGCCTCCGAAGGCTATTCTTTGGGTCGTGCTCCATTCATTGATGGAACCGACTATACCTATTGGAAAAACCGCATGACCACTTTTCTTAGAAGTATAGGTTATCCCATTTATAGAATTGTCATGCATGGTTATTCTCTTTCTTCTCCCGATGAATCCAAATGGACCCAAGACGATATTGTAAATTTCGAGCTTGATGGCAAAGCCATGAACGCTCTTCATTGCGGCCTTGATCATAATCAATTCAATCGAGTTTCCACATGCACCTCATCTCATGAAATCTGGAAACTATTGGAGGTTACCCATGAGGGGACCAACAAATTCAAGGATACTCGATTGGATATGTACCGTCAAGATTTTGATTCTTTTACCATGCATCCATCTGAAAATATTACTGAAATGTTTACTCGTTTTACTGACATTTTCAATGGAAGAAAATCTCTTGGAGATGATGTGTCTGCAGAAATGATGGTCAAGAAGATCCTTTGGATCCTACCAAGATCATGGGCACCGAAAGTCACGGCAATTCAAGAAGAAAAAGACATCAAGAACATGCCGGTCGAAGAGCTCATCAGATCCCTCATGACCTACGAGATCACCATGAGGAGGCAAGCTGAAAAGGAAGGCAAACCGATCAAAGTTCCAAAAAACATCGCCTTCAAAGTTCAAAAAGAAGAAAGCTCCTCTTCCTCATCTTCTTCCTCTTCAAGCGGCGATTCAGAAATGGAGAATCTTGCCCGCAAGATGCACAAATTCATGAAGAAGCACAAGAAGAAGAAATCCCTCAAGGATCAACCCAACGAAAAATCCGAGCCCGAGGTAACATGTTATGGGTGTGGCAAGAAAGGCCATTATAAGCCCGATTTCCCACTCAACAAGAAAAAGGCCAAGCAAAAGGAAAAGAAGAAGGCATTCAAGGCCACATGGAGTGATAGCTCCAAATCCACCTCCTCCTCCTCCTCAAGTGACAACGATAAAAAATGTCTAATGGAATTTCATGAGGTAACCTCTTCCGACTCCTCTTCCTTTTGTTCTTCAAATTCTTTCAATCATTTATCTTATGAGGATCTCCAACATGCTAG
This sequence comes from Viscum album, assembly GCA_963277665.1. Taxonomy (NCBI): domain Eukaryota; kingdom Viridiplantae; phylum Streptophyta; class Magnoliopsida; order Santalales; family Viscaceae; genus Viscum; species Viscum album. Next base: position 1,942,840,822 of record OY728159.1, read on the forward strand.
AGATCAATTGGAGGAAGGTTTTCATGAACTTTCTTCCAAATTTGTTGCTTTAAAAAAGAATTTCAAAAAACTTTCTTCCGAAAAGGAACAACTTCTCAAAGAAAAGGAGGACTTGTCCCTCAAGGTCCAAAACCTTCCCGATGTTGATTCTATGGAATCAACAATCAAGGATTTAAGGGAATCCCTAGCTAAGTTCACCGAAGGTGAACATAACCTTTCGAAGCTCCTTGGTTCCCAATGCATATCTAGAACCACCCAAGGGATTGGCTATTCCAAGCAAGCTTCCTCTTCCCATGCTCCTACTATTTTTGTAAGGGGGAGCTCCCAAAATAAATTTAGCAACTATTGTAAAAAACCCGGGCACTTAATTTATGAGTGCGATTGCAAAAATGCCCGGTATGGAAGGCCCAAAACCATTTTCATTAATGACGAATTTCATAGGAGAAGACCCGCCACTAGACAAGTATGGATTGAAAAATCCCTTTTAGCGAGTCTCACCGGACCAAAATTTGTCTCGGTTCTAAAATCCTCTCCCCGGTGATTTGTTGTTTTTATTTAGGGGGAGTTAGGATCGTTTAAGCCTTTTTATGTTTTTCTTTCAAAACTTTCAATTGAAAACTTTTCATTCAAAAATTTCAATACAAAACTTTCAATTAAAAACTTTCAATTCAAAACTTTCAATTCAAAACTTTCAATTCAAAACATTCAATTCAAATTTCAAAAATTTCAATTGGTTTAAAAACTCTATCTTGTTTTTCAACCTTTCCCTCAATCAAGTTTTATGCCCCGTGCTATTTTGATAATCACAAAGGGGGAGAAATTCTTGGTTGATTGGGGGATAAATCTTTCTCTCATCCTTTGATTTACTTTTCAATTTATCCTTTAAAGCATGCCTCTCATTTCAGTCTTTTACATTGCTTGTTTTGGTGATTGTGATCATCAAAATTGGGGGAGATTGTTGTACCTGTCGTACCCCTCGTGGTTTAATTTTCATGATCACAATCACTCTCTTATTTATCTAATCTTGTTTTAAGTGTTTTTGGATGATATGCATGATTTCAGGTTGCCAAGGAATTGGGACAAGAAAGCCAGAAGGCAAAAGTGGACTGAAAATCAGTCCACCGGCCAACCGGTGGATGACCACCGGCCAGCCGATGGAGTCTTGAAAGAAGGCATCCTTTCTGTCAAGACCACCGGCCAACCGGTGTTCCATCACCGGCCAGCCGGTGGAACCCATCCAGAAGGGTCAGCTACTGTCTCCTCACCGGCCAACCGGTGGCCTCCTCACCGGCCAGCCGGTGGAGCCTGGGCAGAAGCCCTCTCCTCTTTCCAAAGCACCGGCCAACCGGTGGCCAAGCACCGGTCAGCCGGTGGAGCCAGTCAAACTAGCCGTTGGGCTTTGACCAGACTTGTCCACTTGACTCCCAACGGCTCCGAAGGCCTCTCCAACGGCTCCGAAGCCCCCCAAAGGCCATTTGAGGGTTCCCCCTCTATAAATAAAGGACTAGGAAGCCCCAGTAATGTACGGTAGCCCACGGGAACATTGTTCGATCATTTGGCGAACCTCCGGCGCATTCCGTCAAGAATCCCCATTTGCTCCAACTCACTTCCACAACCAAGGAGCACCACCATAGAAGCTTGGGAGCGACCTTCATCATCACCAATCAATCCTTTGGCGCCCAAGGCTTCTCCTCTTACGATTTTTCTTGTTTTATTTATTTTGAGCATCAATTTGGGTTTGTGCCTACAAACCCCTCTTTCTCTCATCCTCTCTTTGATTGGATTTTCACACCACCTTCAAGGTGTGAAGAGGTTAGTCAAGCCTTCCCTTTAAAAGTCTTGTGTCATAGGTGAGCTAGCCTTCACCTGTAAGAAGGCTAGTGGGTTCTTGATCAACCATTAAAAGCAAGCTGTAATAGGTTCTAGATTACCTTAAAGTCTAGTGGGTTTCTTGCAAAAACCATTAAAAAGCAAGCGGTAGTAAATCTCTCAAAGATTGAGTTGGGAGCGGAGACGTAGGCTTTGGTTTAATCCGAACTCCGTTATCAAGTTTTGTGTCTTGCCTCTTTTATTTCCGCTGCACTTTTAACTTTGTTTTTAAATTGTTAATTATTTTTTAAAAGGCAATTCACCCCCCCCCCTCTTGCCATCACTCTCCGCCCAAAAATGAATGCATTGGAATAATTATATGATGGTTGGGGCCTAAAATTACATATCCCTTTGAAGAATTGGTAGGTATCATGAGACTAAATTGGTTGGGTGTTTGAATAATGAATTAATCATTTTTGTAATATTTCATTGAAAGAGGGATCAATGATATGTTTCAGATGTATGAAATTATGCATCATTGTGAAATCATTTTATGATATCTATGTGATTATTCAAATCATTTGTTATTAATGGATAAGTTAACAGAATATGTGGTTATTAATATGGAATTATTTGGTCATAAATCATTCCTTCCATATTATTCATGAGTTATTTATTCTATGATATCTTCTAATGTAGAAATTAACTTACTGAGTATCTAAGCTTACCCGTTTATTTTTTTCTCCCCCCAGGATTCAAGGAAATGAACAATAATTTATATGAAATGATATTCTAGATGTGATAATAGTTATCTCAAAAAAAATTCATTATTGTACTTAATGTTTTCTAATGTAATGTTAGATTCACATATTCATCCAGTTTATCCAGAATACAAAACTATCTGATCCCTCAGGATGCAATTACTTCTATCCAGTTCTAATGTAATAAAGTAACCACCAACTATAGATGAATAGATTAAGGGAATTATATAAATTCTAAAAATAAATAGATTATAAAAACTAGTTTGGGTTTTATAGGTAAAAGATATAAAATTCACATCGATATATATTTAGATATCAATAGTCACGATTTCAGATGAGATAATAAAAGAAACCCTTATATTTACTTTTGACTCCCATAAAATCAATTTAATCTCAAATATAATAAACATAACCATATCAATAAATTATTTCAAAACATTATTAATAAATAAATAAAATTTTAAACTATTAAATTATAATCCATTATTAGACATATAATATATATTTTTAGTTTATTTTAATTATTATATGTGAGTAGTTTTGATTATTTTGTACAAGTTTTTTGATAAAGATATCGATCCTCATTATTTGATAAAAATTTAGAAATTAAAATATTATTTAATTTAGTATATTAATTTTGTTTCAATGATATATATAGTACCATTTTCCATTAATGGAAGATATGAGTATGGTTCGTGAGAATAGAATCCATGAAAAACATGTTTTCGGTAATTTACCAAAAAAGATAAATTTATTTATAATGACCACTATTTTATATGTCACACTTCCATAACCATATTAATTGAATAAATTAATTTATACTATCTTATATATAATTATTAATGTCTTGATACTCATTTATGTTGGAAATAGTGAAGATAGTATATCATTATTCATATAGGTGGTTGAACTGACCCAAACAAGAACATGTTATTATAAGGAATGAGTATAAGTTTGGAGGTATATTATAGAAATATATTTTTTATTCAATAAATTTTTTGTTTATATAATATAATTAAAATTGTGAATGATATTTATAAATAGAATATATGATAAATTAATTTAAGTTTTTTTGTAGAACTTGATATTTACTTTGACGAACACACACTTTATCAAAGAGGTTTGTCTAGAATAAAGAATTTATTCAATCCTTATGAGACCAAAATATACCAAATGTGTAATAAATACTTAATAGAATTATTTTAGTCAAATATTCAATATATTACAGAAGTAAACTTTTAGTTTAATATGGGTAGAAGAGGGGTCCTTATATATGTAAATTTGAGTGTCATTTTTGAAAATACTCATTACCTAATGTGTAAGGAATATATTTTTACATGGAAAGTGGATCCAAAGTGGAAATATAATGTAGGTAAAAAATTAATACTCTTATAATGAAAATTTAGAGATAATTTTAGAGATATTTTAGGTATTTAACCATTAATTTAACCCATTTTATCTTATTTTACCGTTACTATTGAAACTCAATTTTTACCTCGGTAACTTATTAGTTATTCAAAATAAAATTGATCCTATTAAATAATTTCAATGGAATGATTTAAAAAAAATACATATGAACAAATTTAATTTCTAAATGTTATTGAAATTAATTTTATATTAGAATCATAAAATATATATAGAAATATGTTTTAATGAACTATATTCTAAGGATAAAAGTGATTTTATTCTTATTCCTTAATAAATAGTAATAATTAGATAAATGTTTATTATTTTTTTTAAACATAAAAAAATTCATTAAATTTTAAATAGACATATAATATAAAAAAAATAATGTTTTTAATTATAAAATTTTTCATTAATAATGAATTATTATATTTTTATTATTTATAACTCGTAAAATATTTATTAGATACTATTTACTTATTTCAATAATCATCACTTGAATTTGGTAAATATTTATTATTGAAATGATTATTTAAAACTAAAAAAATTAATTTAAAATACAACATCTACTAAATCTCTTTTTAAAATAATATATATTTTCAAACCTGAATTAGTATCTTTTTTTTATATTTCAAAATATATTATCTCAATTACATGTCAAATATTTTATGAATACAAATATTTTTTTCAATATATAAATTACTCAATATATTTATTGGATACATGTATATCCATTGAAGATATATCCAATGATCATATATCTATGGACTATATATATAAAATTCATATTATAATCCTATATATATCATTATATTATTCAATAAAATTTATTCATACTATTCATTTACTTATCTCTAAAAATTTATATTATATTTACGAATTGTTTCCATTTTTCCATAGTTATAATCAACGGTACAGTCTTTATGTAAAATTCAAATCATGGAGATTTTATGATCATTGTATTTTTATTTATTTGTGGTTTTGTTCCTATTTTAATTTTTATAACGGTGTTTCACATTACAGTCCCATAATTTATTAATTTTTATATTTTATTTTTATATTTTATACAAATAAATGATATCATGATTTTTAATATTTTGATGGTGTGCATGAAATAATATATTAACAAAATTTAAGGGATAAAAATATGGGGTACTATAAAAAACTAATTTTATGACTTATTTAGATTATTCCATATCAATAAACAAAATATTACCCATGAAAAACATAACATTTCATAAAATGCCATAATAATAAATAAAGAATATTTGTTGTAGAGAACTCAGAGTCATTCTTCTATAGGTCAACTATCATTTAAATTATTTTATATATGCATCCATCATTAAAGATTAACAAATAAGAGATTGCATTTTGTATATAAAGGTAATTTTGGTATTATTCAAATCTTATAATAATATTTAAAGAATCACACCTAAACATCAATCTAATTATATACTTATGGTAGATTTATAGATAATCCCTGTATTTAATAAAATTTTTGGGCTTTTGTAAACTCTTTACTTCTTTATGTAATTTTTTCCACATACCTATGTGAAAATTTGATCAAACTTGTCACTAAAATTCATAAGTAATATTAATGAATAATGTTTTTTTAATAAATATGTAACAATAAATCATATTCTTAATATGAAACTCTTTGAATAATTATTCAAACATATTTTATTAATAAATTCCATTGTTATAATGTTAATAACTTCTTTTTTCTACTTATAAATCTTTATAAGTCCATTCTCATCATTCGGGACCCTTTCCATTTATTTTTTTGAGATAATTTGAAGAAAATGTATCTATTTATATTAATATCTTTAATTAACAACACATTATAATCCATTTTCGGATACAGAGTGATTTTAACTTTTAATCTAACTAGTTTCATATTTTATTTTTTATTCATTGAATTTCTTTAAGTCCAAACATTTTTCTTACATACTCTTAAAAACTATATTTTATCAAAAAATATTATTCCAATGTACAGAAATATCATTTTCATTATAAAATAATGATTATTTTATCTAATGATATTATTTAAAAAATAAAATATTAAAATCCATATGTTATTTTGTTTTCTTTGTGTTTGGAAAAATATTCTAAAAATAATTTTTCATTATTCAAAATATTTTATAGATAGGTGGTGAGAAATTTCTCTCTCATATTTTAAAAAATATATTGGGTAAAATATTTTATACTGGATGAATTGCTTTTATCATTATATATATTTTAAATATATTATAAAATCAAATCAATCACAAAAATGTGTATCAAAATCATCATCACATTAATTTGTAACAACCATTATTTGAAAAACTCCTCTTATAACATAAATGTAAAATAAGAAAAAATATTCGAAATATTTATTTTGATCCATCCATGATTTTATGTAACACATTTCATCCAACTTCTTCATGTAAAACATCATTTTATATAAATTGAATGAAAAATTGAAGCTCTAATAATAAAATAATAATCAATTTTGAACATCAATTTATATTCAAAATAATTTTTAATATATAGTTGGTATCTTATATAATTTAAAATATAATAATTGAATTATATAATATTAATTCCAACAATTTAATCTCCACATAATTCCTACAACCCCTTTAGTTATTTTTGAGAAATTCTTCCAATAGCGAGAAGTCACTCCATAATGGAAGTATTTCCACTCTTTCATAACTCCTCCCTTAAGCATCAAGAACCCTAAATATATATTAAAAAGAATATAAATAGAATTTAAAATAAACTTTTTATTATTTCTATTTTAAATTTTACCCTTTCACGTTTTCATTATAAAACTAGCATTTGGACCTCCCATAACCTTCTTAGTTATCTTTAGTATATCAAGGAGATCGAGTAAAATTTTATTGAACTCATTCTTGATATAGTTTAGAAAAGACACCAAAACCATTCCAATATAGATTGCGTAATAGAGTTCATTACTAGATCAATCCATATGGGCGACCCTAGAATCTCTATGTTATTTATACACACAATCATATTGAATGTATAAGTAATGAATAAATTTAATTTTTCTTTCTTATATCCAAAAAATTCCCTTGAAACCTCATATGATTCATGAATACCCTATTATTGATAGAGAATTTTAGGTTATGAAAACCCCCAAAAATATAAAATAATAAAATTTTATTTGATATTTTATTCGATACGCAACACCGAGCTTAAACAACCCATAAGATATATTTCTTTAAATTTAATATTTTCGATAGCCCATAAAACACTCAACCCCAAGTCTAAATGAACTGTAATATAATATACTACTATATCATAGCCATTGAATTAGGGAGTATGAATAATACTACCTAATCTATGAAAATAATGAATATTTATTGATTATAAATATAATAATAATCATTTAAAAGAAATATAAATGTATTCTGAAAAACTGTATCTTTCTAAAAGACTGTTTAGTCGCGCTTTGCACACATAATTAAAAAATGATTTTCACCAATTTTAGAAGATTTATTTAAAAAAAAACATTATTTTTTTAAAATTAATATCAAAATATTATTGGGTTTAATTTTTATAATTTTATGAAAAGTTTCATTTTTTGATGAATAGTGAAACACACTGATTTTTATTTAAAACCATCATTCATTTAAATCATTTATAAGGATAAATTATTTTTTAAATTAGTTTTAATGTTTAATTAGATAAATTGTATTAAAATTTAAATAATTAATTTCATTAGAATAAATTTAATATTTAATTTTGATATTAAAGCATTCTATACTTATGATAATTTTCTCTTTGGATACACATTTTTTTATCACGTCTGTGGGTATAATTTTAAAACGAATTATTCCAATTATATGAATTGAATTTGTAAAAATGGATTAAATATTTGGAATCAAAATTATTTACATTATCTAAAAATTCCAACTTATTTTTTTACAAAATGAGTAGTGAAAATAGAAAAAAATTAATTACCGTGATTAAGGAAAAAACGGGTTTACTAGGGGTGGGTTAAACTAAACAGATAAGGGTGAAAATAATAGAAAATATTATCTAAAATATATTTTATTGAAATATTTTGAACTTATAATGTCTATATATCTATAATAATACATTTTTACCACTTTTTCAATTGATAAACGTGGTCACACCCACTTCTTTTAACAAATTACAAGTATGTCACTCACCTCACTTATAAATCCCCCTATCTCTCTTATTAAGACCTTATAAAACATTTGGTTATTTAAATACCTATCCAAATAACTTACCAAATTCCACCCCATAATAATATAATCCTTGGTTTGGTTATAAATCCATTATAGGAATACTTTATGTAAGATCCTAAATAGGTTGTTTGAGAAGTGGTAAAATTTCTAACTATGTGAGTTTGTTTTATTTTGTCTTCCAAATCCTTAAAATATTATTCATGTATTCTTATATAAAAACACTAGTATCTCACATATAATAATATTTTATTATTTTTATGGAATGACCTATATTCCTCTCCTATTCCCTCAAATGTGAAATGATAACATTGCTTTTCTGTCTGACACACTACCACCTCACAAACTGATGTTAAACTTTTTTTCATAACCGCCTCTCATACATGGGTACGATAATGGATATAAAGTAAATATTTGATATTTATAACATAATTATACCAAGAATTAAATATATAATATATACCATTTTTAATTTTCATTTCGTAGGGTATATCATAATGTCACTCATGTGTACGATAGAGTAAAACTGAATTCGCAAAGCGATATTATTATTTTTTAATTAAAGATTAACATTGAATTTATTAAGGATAAGTATAATTAATATATGTGATATAAATGACATAATTATGTTATTAATTACATATTTATCATTAAAAGGATATAATATATCATTTTATTTCTTTCATTTTCACTCACTGAAATATGATAACATTGTTCGTGTACATGTGGACTACAACCATCACTTAGCAATGTGAATCTATTTTCATCACCAAACTAGATGTATGAAATATACAAGTATATTTAAATAATTGATATGTCGTTTACAATATTATGATCATTATGAAAGGTTAAAATATTACTTACCTCATTTCCATAATGATCTTTGAAAAATTGAATCATTTCTTATGCGTACATACGACCTACCGTCTCCATGATAATAATGTAGTTAATTTCATGATGGGGATTAAAAGTAAAATTGATTTATAAATATGATAAATAAGTAAATACTAGTATTATTATTCATAATATTATGGAACAATATAATATTCTCCAGAACTATAAATTTCATGATAAACTATGAATGAGGAAACAATGTAATTAACAACCAAAAGAATAAAAATATTGAAATATTATCAACGAATGAGTTATAAGATGTTAAAAAAGGATTATATATGATATTATAAATATTAATAATGTGGTTGTTTTATAATTTAATAACATCTTTAAAATAAAATTACAAGAGGTTAAACAATTTTCAACCAAAAATAAGTGTGAGGTGGGAGATTTCATCTCATTTTCCATTTAATGAGGAATATTGTAATGTTATGGTATTTTGAGTTTTAATTCGAAATATTTCATAATACGGGACTTATATTAAAAATTATAAAGTGGTAATGAATTTCATAAGTTAATTTATTTTCATTGGGTTATATTATATCTTCATTGTATTTGATATTCTATGTTTATTTGTGTAATTAAATTTTTTTCTTATATTTTATTTCAAATTTTTAGGGGAATTTACATTTTAGACACATAATTGATTCATTTAATAATTATCACATTAATGTTATGACCTTTTAAAGGGTTTATTTCATAGTCTCATTTTAATCAAGATTGGTTACACTTGAGTTTCAACTGAAGTAACTTATTTAATCATTTTCTAATAATCCCCTTTAATTTTATACTCCTTTAGTTATTCATTTTTTTAAGTAATATTCCTATTTTTAAACTCTTTGGTACTTAAAATGATTGAGAAAATGATTTTAGTAAAATTGAAATAAATTTATCACTTAAATCTAAAATCAACTTTCTTATATAATGATGTTTTCTAAAAATGTTATAAAAATGTATTTTTATTATTAAAAATTATTTATTAAATAAAATTTTACTCATTTTACTCATTTTTAATGTTTATAAACTAATATTCATGTCATTTTCCAAACAATTTATGTTTGGATTTTACTGAAAATTTTAATGAAATATTTATTTTAATATTTACAACATGTATATAATTTATTAATGTCATGATCAATCAATGTTTTAAATATTAATTTATATGTTTGTGATGTTTCTAAAAAAATTATTTTTGAATTATTTTTGAACTTTTAGTTTAGAAAAGTTATTTTCAAAATGAAAAGGATATTTTACCCAGGAATGTTATTTAAGATATTTTTAAGGTTTTTATACTCATGAATAAAAAACCTTTATTTTACATATAATATACTTGGTGTATGTTTTATTTATAACCTCTTCATTTACTCTAGATAGTTTATGATTTTTTTGGACCAAAGATAGTGTTGAAATTTACTTGATTCATTTTTGTAGTCATTAATTTTCTTTTGAATTATTTACTTTTCCATTATCATTGGAAATTTAATTTACCCTAACTATCCATATTATTTATCATGGATATTATTATTTCATAAACGATATCTCATTTTTATATAAGGTGTTTTAATTTAAATGTTATTTGATTTTATGGGGAAATATTGATAATTCATATTCTTTCATTAATACATATATATTTAATGGTAAGGCATATTGTTCATGAATGAAATATATTATTCGATATATGAGGAATGATTAATACAAGAAAATATGGGTGGTTCCCAATTATAGATAGCCCATCAATGTATCAGTAGCATCATGAGACCAATATATTGGTTATCCTTAATTAAATGGGTTTCTGGTGTATACCTACCCATCAATTTTAAATTTCAATGAAAAAGGTCTTGATAATATAGGTTTTCATGATTCCAGAGATCATGATGTTAAATAATTATAAATTTAATTCATTGAGAATTAAGTTATTATTATCCATGATATTTTATCAATGATATTATCATTAAATTAATTTAATTCTTAGTTTATTGATTAAATGATATGTGTTTTCAGTTATTTACCTTGACATATTGATTATTCCTTATAAAATTATGATAGTTATGATATTGATTAAATGACATGTGTTTTCAGTAATTTACCTTTACATAGTGATTATGATAGTCATGTTATTTAAATGGAACATGATTTTATTTATTTACCTTTCCATGTTGATTATTTTTATTGATTTATGATATCTTATGTTTTAATTAACCCATAATTATTATTTTAGCTCACCCTTATTTTTTTCTTAGGAATCCATGAAGTGTACTATGATTGATATTCAAGGAAATACTATAGGGAATAATTTTATTCTAGAAAAAAATTATTTTATAAGTTTTATTTTGAAAACAATATGAGAATCATGTATGTATCTATTTTAATGAGACTACTAAAATACTTAGTACATAAAGATGGGGTTCCTTATATCTAATGCCAACGAAATAAAGAAATTCACAAACTAAGGGTTACTGTGGTCAGGGTCTTACCATTAGAAATATATTATGTTTAGTAGAATCCTTAGGAACTAGATTTAGGAAATCATAGATTAGAAAACATAACAATATGATTGAATTTAAGGAAAAATATAGAAGAAAATACAAATGTTTTAGTATAAAAGATATTATATTGTTTTTCATATAAATATTTACATGTTTAGATACTAGAAGTGTAATTGGTTCTATTATAGTTTTACTTAGGGATAATAACTCTAAAAATGGTTCATTGGGATTAACCAGATCATCAATTGGTGAACAAAAACATGGCTTAATGTGAACCTAGTTTGACACTATTGGGGGATATGCTTAGGATAATTCACATTTCCTTTATAATCCATTATGAAGGATTTGGATAGATGATGATAATAAATAACATAGTTTTAAAATAAGGTGTCTTATGTTGAAAAAATGATGTTATGATTTAAACATACTATAAATGATTCATTATGACTAGGTGGTTTTCCAATATGATTATTATTTATTACACTATGATATTTGGTTTTATTCAATGGATGTAACATGAAGGAATCATGTTAAAATTTAACATGAAGGAAAATTTTTTGACTATCAGAAACCAAATTTTATAATGATAAGAGTGAAATATATCATGATTATTTCTAATCATTTATCCTAAAATATGATTAAAATACTATACCTTACCAAATCCTGATCTCACCAAAGAAAATAATGATAGTGTTTTTAAAGATCTTGAGTGGTGGATACCATAGAGGAATGAAGGTTCAATTTCCTTCATATGAGAAATGTGGAAATAGAAACCCAAGAATTTGTATCAAAGGAATAGGAAAATTCAATATGTGTAGAAAATAATGGTATAAATAAAAAAATTTATAAGAAAAAAATGAAGAGTATGATAGAAATAAATAACTCACAACATATAGATACATTTATAGTTCATTTCCTTACATGTGGGGAACCTAGAAATTATCCTAGTCAATTCCCTCTTATAAAGGTCAAATCTTAGACCAAATAAGGATATATGTTGAAATTAAATGTTTTAAGTATTTATAAAAATTCTAAATTTATATTATATATGCATTTTAAAAAATTTATTTTGGTTATAAGAATAATTAATTATTTAAGGAATCTGTTATATTTTATAAGAATACCTGACTTCATTATCTTAAGAGTTATGGACATCATAATGGGTTTATAACTTTATGGTTGATCATATGTTCAAATTCTTAAAAAACCTTTTGAAAACTTATGTGGTAGCGATATAAAATAATTAAGGATGTTTTTGGAAAACATTTATTGAAATATAGAATATTGTTTTAATATATGAAAGAGTTATTGGAGGAAGAATAAATTTATTTTTTTGGACTAAAAGATTCAAGGTATTAGTAACCATTAAGCATTATCATATATTTTTTTCAGTATTAATTATAGGTCATCACAATTTTAAAAAGTTATAAATTATTTATTAATATGGTTTTTGGAAAAGGGAAACACCCATGATGAATGAAAACCCATTGCATTCAGCAAGACCACGGGTTTTGAACCCACAACTGTATGATGATAAGGGTTTAGAATATACCACTGACCTATGTTATTTCATGGTTAATATGTCATTTTTTTTAGTTTAACAATTTTTTAAATAAATATTAATGATGAACTAGTGGTGTTACTATTTAGGTTTATAGATTAATGTATTATTTTGGGTAACTTATGTTAACCATATTGGTTTTGGAAAATAGTTACAGAAATATGAAAAGACATGTCACTATTTTATAGATCTCCTGATTTATTAAATGTGAATTTAGCGATTCAGGCATAAAAAATTAATTTTTGGATATTCATTTCCTAGAGTGTGATATAAAGTAAAAATTGATTGAAGCACAACCAAAGGATGAAATTGTTCTTATGAAATAATAATATATAAACTATATGCATTTAATTATATTATTAGATCGTAAAAGAATCCCTCAACCTTAGAAAATTGATATTGGAAATTTTTTTATCCTATTACCTTCTTATCAGATGAATCAAATGGTATTTTAAATAATAACATATCTATTGTTTTTAGGTCCTTAACTTTCTATTGATCATTCAATTTCTTGTGATCAAATACATAAAACATTCTCTATAATTATTTATGATTTTCCTCTATTTCCGCATCTTCACATGCCACTAATTATATCCTACTTATAAATATACTTTTTTGTTATTACATATGGCCTTTGTACTTACCTTTCTCTCTTATTAATAGAATATTTTATTAACCCTTTTTACAATGTGGGTTTTCATAAAAAAAATTTCAAATATAAAACTCTTGATTTATGAGCACAAGATAAAATTGAGAGGATGTAACTTATTTAGTGTAGGGATAACATAACACCCAGAAATTATAAAATAATATCATTTAACTTTATAGTGTACATGACATTAAACAGTGAGCCTAAAAACCCCTAAAATATATTGCTTTTAAATTTAATCACTTTGATAGCTTATGGAACACAGAACCCTAAGTATAAATAAATATAATATAGTATACCATTATCACCTAGACATTAAATTATAGGGTATAAATAGTTCAAAATAAATTATTAAAATTTTGGAAATCTTTTTATTAGAAATAAAAAAAATTATTTAAGAGAAAAAGAAATATTTTCTGAAAAACTATATTTTTTCTAAAAGAGTGTTTAGTTTTTCTTTGTGTACATAATTTAAAATTATTTTTTATTTTTCATTGAAATTTTATTACGTGAAATATATTTTTTGAAATAAATATATAAAATCTATCTTAGGTTTATTTTTACTAATTTTTATAAAAAGTTTCATTTTTAGATAAATACTGAAAAATATTGATTATTATTGAAAACTACCATTTTGTTTAAATAATTTAAAGAATAAATTATATATTAAATTAGTTTTAAAGTAAAATTAGTAAAATTATATTATAATGTAACTAATTAAACAATTTTATTCAATTTATTAATTAATTTGGATATTAAAACTTTCTATACTTATGATATTTTTCCCTTTGGAAACCCACATTTCCATCAAGTCTATTGGTATAATTTTAAATTTGATTTAGCCACTTATATGAATTGAATTTGGAAAAATTGATTCCATATTTAAAATCAGAAAAAATTTATATTATATAATAAGGTTAAATTAATTTTTAACATAATTAATAGTGAAAAACCAAAATAAATAATTAATGTGGTTAAGATAAAAATGGGTTTACTGGGGGGGGGGGGTAATCTAAAAAGTTAAGGGTTTTAAATAACATAAATACTTTTTTATTTTTAGGGATATATTTTGACCCTATAATATCAAATTATCTATAATACTCTATTTTCACTCTTGTGGCTTGTAAAAAATGTGGGTACATTCTTTTCTTTTCCAAAATTAGTAGGGCACCACTCACCTCAGTTATAAAATCCCACCCCAATCCTCTCTTCTCCAAAAGTAAAACCATTTTATTTAGGAAAATACCTACCAAAATAACTTTCCAAATTATATCACCTCATCATATAATCCTTGGTTTGGTTAGAAATACATTGTAGTAATATTTTAGGTATAATATAAAGGAGGTGGTGTGAGAAGAGTTAATGTTCTTAACTATACATGTTTGTTTTATTTATTCTCTGACATCATTCATGTATTATTCATATATGATTATATATAAACAAAAATATATACCTTTTACTGAGATTTTATTCTTCTAATGAAATTTACTATATCCATATTCTCTCCCCTCAAATTAGAAATGATAAATCACTCGTGTGCATGATGGACTACTGCCTTGCAAACTAATGTTACACGTTTTCCATCAACACCTCTCCCAGTTGGGTATGATGATGTATATAAAGTACATACATGATATTTATAAAAAAATTGTACATATATAGTAATTAAATCATATATAAATTCTTTAATTGTTATTCCATAGGGGATACGATAACATCGCTCATGTGTATAGAAGACTACCTCTTCACGAAACAATGTGATTTATCATTCACTAACACTTTACAAGGGAGGTAATAATCATAAATTTAATAAATATATTGAATATAAAAGATATAATTATTATATTAATGAAATATTTATCATTATAAAAGGATAAAATATCATTTTATTTCTTATATTTTCACTCACTGAAATATGATGACATCATTCGTGTACTTGTGGACTATCTCAACTTCACGAAGTGTTGGCACTATCTTTTCATCAAAAAATGCATGGATGATAAATATAAGTATATTTAGAGAAATAATACGGTTTCATGATACAATTATCATTCCTAAAATATAAAATTTTAATTACCTTCTTTCTATATATATGGTTGAAAAATGGAAATGTTACTCATGCGTTCGTACGACCTACTATCTCCAAGATCATAACATACCAAATTTCTCAAAAATAGTATTTCATGATGGGTAAAATAATAATAATTGATGTATAAATATGATAATTATGTTATTATTATTATTATTTATATTATTGAACAACATAATATTCACAATAATTGGAAAATTAATGAAAAGAATAAATGATAAAATAATGAAATTAACACCCAAAATAATGAAAATAATGAAATATTATTAATGAATGGGTGATAGTATTTTATAAAAAGTTAAAATATGATATTATAAATATTAATATATTCCTTTTATGAATTAATAACATGTTTTGAACCATTTCACAAGAGGTTATGTAATGTTCAACCAAAAGGAAATGTGAGGCAAGGGATTTCATCTCAATTTCCCTTCATTGAGGCATATTATAAGGTTGTGAAATTAATTTCTATTACATGATGTATATAATAAAAATTTTAACTATAATATATTGAATCCTCCGTACATATTTTTATTTCAAGTTTTAATTTAAATTATTCATTAAATGGAGTTTAAATTAAAAATTACCAAGTGGTAATGAATTTCATAACTCAATTTATTTTCATTGGGTTATATTTCTTATTCATTTTATATGATATTCTACGATTATTTATTAAATTTATTTTTCTAATATTATGTTTTATTTTCAATTTTTTTAAGTGGATTTACATTTAACACCCATAATTTATTCATTGATTAATTCTCACCACATTGTTTTGATCTTTGTAAGGGTTTATTTTAGAATCTCCTTTTAATCAAGATTAAAAATACTTGAGTTTACATTAAAGGAAATTATTTTCTCCTTTTCTTATAAAAACCTTTAATTTGATCATTTTCAATCATTTTAAGCTCCAAAGTGTGGAAAAAAGGTAATATTACTTGAAAAATTCAAGTAAATGGGTTATTGATAATATTACTTAAAAATACTTGTGGGGCCCGATTATTGATAACCCCTCGATGTATCAGTAGAGTTGTGAGATAAATCATTTAGATAACTTTAATTAAACGGGTTTCTAGTGTATACCCACCAATATGTTTTAAACTGTCTTAAGGATGTTCTAAACAAAAGAGGTTTTCATGATGCCTGAAATCATTTTATCCATTAATTATGCATTTCTTTCATTGAGAATTATGTTATTATGATACATTATAATTTCAAAATGATAGTTTCCCTGTATTCATTTCATTCCCAGATTAATGATTAAATGACACATGTTTTTAGTTATTTACCTTACCATATTTATTATTCCAGATCATGTTATGACCGTAATGATATTGATTAAATAGAATGTTTTTTTAGTTATTTGCCTTTCTATATTTATTATGATAGTTATGTTTTTAAATGGAATTTGTGTTTAGTTATTTACTGTTCCATGGTGATTATGTATATTGATTCATGATGGTTTCTACTTTACTTAATCCATAATGAGAATTTGCGCTCACCATTATTCTTTTCCTTTACTTAGAATCCAAGATGTTTAATATAAATTATTGTAATGGTATGTTCCCTTTCGGTCTATTACATTGCTGGGTTTGAGTGTTGAAGGTCTTCTGGGGAGGTAATGGGAGTTTTAGGTAGAATTTGGTGACACATACGAGTTGCTTCAAGAATTTCATATTTTGAAAGAGGATTTCATGACGTGAAATCTTGTTTCATGATATAGAAGTAGGTTTCATGCTGTGAAGAACAATTACACAATTTCAAATTTCATTTCATGATGTGTAATGGATTGAGGTTTGAAAAAATAAAATAAAATGAATAAGCGATGCATATTTCAGCAGAAAATGAACCCAAGGGATTACATAACGTGAAATAGGATTACACATCATGTAGTACCCTAATACAATACAATCTTAAAATTATTTTACATCCCAATTATTATTAATTTATCTATGACTAATTATTCCTCTCATCCTTGGAAAACCATAGGTGCCCTGACGTATTCTTCAAGACTTCTTCAGCTCTCTTATATTATTGGATCCTAGAGGTTGTTTGGTGCAGATCTGTGGTTGATACGTGGTGAGTTCTTCCCCTCTCTTTGTTTTTTATTCAGTTTCTATCCTCGGGATCTACTACAACGGTGTTTCTTTGGTTTGAGGGTGCATTCATGTTTCATTTTGATGAATCCTTTGTCCGGTGTAGGATGATCTGCATTTTTCATGGTGTGATTGTTGTTGGCCGCTGTTCTTCCTTGACTTGTAGTGTTCAGTGAATTGGAATGATTCTTTAAGGTAGGATTCCATTCTTTTCTCTTTATTTTGTATCATTTAGGAGGGGTTTACTTCTATTTTACTATAGATCATGGTTTTGATAGCTTAATTGAAGATAAATAATTGGATAACTGAAATTTAAAGGGTAAAAATCATTTTGATCCACATGTTTTTATAGATTATTTGTTATTATAAAATTGTGATGGTTTGGGATTGATGCCCCACTAAATATTGTGGCCATTTATTGATTTGTTTGAAATGAATATTCTTTTTATGTCTGTTGTTTTTGTTTTAGTATTTTGGTATTACCCTACAATGGAAATTGGCTAACCACATATATATGGGTAATAAAATGGTTTCCCCAATATTATGATTTTTTTGATAATAACCATAAAATAAAATTTAATGTTATAAAATACCCTTTAAAAATCTATAAAAATGATCTTTATGTGATTTGTTTCTGTGGCCATTCATGTGGGAGTTTGATGTGTGGTTGAAACAAGGGGGTTTGTTAGTTTGTTTGTCCTTGTTTGTGGGGTGGCTAGGTGATGGTATATTGAGACATTTCTGGAATGAGGTTGTGTGTGGTGCTATATGCCTGAGTAGTAATGGAACAAATAAATGAATAATTTTTTAATAAACTTTAGAATGGAATTGGATGGTTTGGTTAATGGAATCAAATTTTTTAAAGAAATAAAATTTTGCGTTGTGTGGTTAAAGGCGATTGATGCTAAATGATGAAATTAATCGGTATTAAACATGGAAGAAATGTGAAGTTGTATTAGTTTATTAGGACTCTTCACCTTCTAAAATGACTATTGTAGATACTAATAACTTTATTAAGAGGTGTCAGAAAAAGTTACTGTTTTTTGAATTAGGTAGTTAGTTTGTAAACCCATATGTTGGTTCTGAGTTTTTGGTATCATATATATATATATAAAATTGTATTTTCCTTGTGATTTATATATACACCCCACCCATATTGAGAACTATGTGATGAACACCCACATAATCATGGGGGGGGGGGGTGTTTTTCCCAACATCTAGTAAGGAGTATAGAAGGATGGGTACCCTCTCTTTTCTACTCTCTCTTCCACGTGAGGTAGGTATTACAAAAGCTGTAGTGGATGGAGGTATGTTAGTGAATTAGATTTTGGATGTAATTTGGTATCCTAGGTTTATTTGGTATGAGTTGTGATGTGAAGTGCTTTCCCAAGTGTCTTCAGGATGAGATGTGATGTGATTTCCCAAGTGTCCTTGGGATAATATGTGATGTGTTGTGAGGGATCAGTGTCTAAGAGAGGGATGTGTTGTGAGGACCAAGTTCCTGTAGGAAGGATGTGTTTCATGGACTAAGTGTGTTCGGGCAGAATATAATGTGGTATACGAAAGGGATGTGTGTTTCATGATATATGACATTGGGTGAGAGTAGCATACTCGTGGGAAAGTGGTGCATGGTACCCTATCATCAGTGTGTTTTATATCATATTATATTAATTGGATTTCATTATTAATAAGAATGTATTGGTGAGGTTGGTATGGTTAGTATACCTGTTTTGGTGCTGTTTGGTCCTACTATTTTCTCATAGGGGAATTAGTATGATTCTTTCACATGTGCACAAGAGGATTTGGGTTTCCTACTAATTATATTTGTATGATCACCCTAAGTATATAAAATTGTTTTTAGATTTCCAGGAGGATTTCACATACTGTGATTAACCATACTAACTTGGATCTTGTGAGTTGTTCTATCATTTATTTAACTTTACTTTTGGGTATTTAATTTGGAGAATTTATTATATTTGTATCAGTTTTATCTTTTTTTCATGCATGTGGTATGGGTTTTGGATTTCTATTTTACATTATGTCTTGGATTTGTTTTTGTATGATTCATTATATCTCCCAATATTGTTTATTATAAAGGTTAAAGCCTCTAATATTGAGATATTTTTACACCCTTGGTGCTAGTCACCAACCCATGGCCTGCTGGAGGTGGGACTCGGGGGTTATTTTCTCTATTTCTTCATTTCAATCCTTGGAGGGGTAGATTTGGAGGGAAGGACTCATGATATAGTGGTATCAGAGGTGATGGTTGATAGATATGATGAAGTTTGGTTTTAGGAATATGGTGGATTGCATGGGGTGGTATGTAAATAGTTCTAGTTAACCCTGGTGCATGAAATAGGACATGGAGACCAGCTAGGACATTGTATTTTATCCCCCTGTGATCTAGTACACATACTCTGATCTTATTGAATGACCATGTGAGGTGGACCTATATGAAGGGTAAAGACCTAGGAGAGATACATGAATCATAATGACTTGTTTTATTATTTTAATTGGGTTGTTTTTGGAATTTTAAATGAATAAAAAATGAATTAAATGTGTTAAAAAGAAACTTAAATGAAATTAAATTCTACTTCTTCTTAGGAAATATTTGTTTTCCTTTCAGATATGGCTCTTAGTCATAGTCCATGTGTGCTCAGGTAGTGGAGGTTCAGTAGGCTGATCCGGTTGATCACCATAGGGTTGATCTAGTTGAGGGGGATGATCAGTGGCAAAGACATTGCATGATTTCCAATACTAGACCTTGGGAAAGTATGAGGGAAGTGCTTCATATGTGGAGATAGAAAACTAGCTATAAGATCTCAAAATTACTTTCAGTTTTATATGTCCCCCTATGGTGTACTGGTTCCTTTAGTAGTAAATTAGATGTTGGAATCTGCACATTAGTGGTGGATGCCGTATCTTGGAGAGTGGAAGGAGGTAGATGTTTTGTGGGTCGACATCCATAAAGAGTTCCAAGCACAGTTTCTTTCATTCACCTTGAAGGTAATAAAGAGTAAAAATATTATTTATCTTTTATAGGGGATCTTTTCGGTATGGGAGATGGGAATAAATTACAAGGACCATCTGTGTTTTTTCCCAGATATTTTTCTAGAAGAGGATTATCATGTGAGATGTCTTTTGGAGGTACTCCATCCTTCTATCTAGTATAATGTTATACCTTTTACATTACCGAAGTATCTGGTTGTTCAGAAGAAGGAAGAGGTCATTGAGAGGATACACCTGTGAAGAGTTTTACTCCAATATGTTATCCATTAGAATTATTTAAGGGGTAGAGTTATTAGGGGAAGATCTTAGGCACCATGTCCTTTAAGGATTCAACCGGTAGGGAGTCAAGCTCATTAGTTTACTTTCTGACCTTTTTGTGCCAGTGGTTTCTGCACATTTCTTGAGAGATTTATGCCATTTTTTTGGTTGTGGTTTTTTTGTTCATCACCAAAGATATTACCCAATGGTTCCCTGAGATTAGATTGGTGGAGGCGGAATGGCTCATCACCATCCTCAACAATAGTTTCTAGTGAGACAGTTTTAGTAGTAGGTCTATCAATATTTTTCTTTGATGAGTAGAGATAAAGAAGGTAGAGGATGACCTCATGATTTTATCTGTTTTTAATGACCTTGACTCAATTTTGGTTATAGAGGTGGTCTATAGCATAGTGGTAAAGGAGTTGGTCATGGTCAGTTGCATGTAGTGGAGGCAGCTATTCTAAAGGGGACAAAAATCATCATAGGTTTGACCGGTTTTTTTAGTACCCATTATTTATTTATTGTTTTTGATTTAGGAGCTTCACACTCTTTTGTTTCACCCACTCTAGCCCATTCTATAGTAATATACGTAGAGAGACTTCTCATCCCCTGATGTTGAGTACATCATTCGGAGTCCAGAACATCTTTTTTGATGTGTGCTGGGGGTTTATAATGATGATAGGACTACATCAGTCCCATGGGGGTATTTTCATTCTATAGATGTATCTATACAATGTCATCCTTAGAATTTAGTGGTTCTATTCCCTATTTGTTATTATTGACTACTTTTAGAGGATTGTCGTGTTTTCATATGTGGATGGAAAACATGTGGATTTCTTTGGTGTGTGGGGGTTGTTAGGTTGTCAGTTAGTGTATGGAGCCCCTTCATTCCTTTTTGGACACGTTTTCAGTGTAATTAGTGGATGCTGAGATAGTAGAGGTTTATAGAGTCATTGGGGAGTTCCTAGATGTTTTCCCGGAGGAGGTCGTGATGATACCCCCTCGACATGGAGTTGAGTTTGGGATAGTCATGGATCCTGGGGGTTCTCCAATTTCGATAGATCCTTATCGAAAGACACATTATGATTTGTAGGAGTTGAATATTTAGATAGATGATCTTATATAGAAGGGTTTTATCTAGCCTACTGTGTCACTCTAGGGTGCTCCCATTTTTTTCACAAAGAAGGAAGATGATGGTCTAAGATGGTGCATAGACTACCCAAGGTTGAATCAGGTGATGGTAAAAAATTGTTACCCTCTTTTGAAGATATACAATATTTTCTACCAACTGTGAGGCATGATTTTGTTTTTTATGATCAATCTTTAGTTAGGTTATAACTAGTTGAGGGAGAAAGAGATAGATATCATGAAAATTGCCTTCAGATAAAGGTATGTGCACTTCAATTTTGTAGTCATTCCATTTGGTGCTGCGAATGCACCAGCCATGTTCATGGGGATCCCTATTCTTGATTACCTAGATCAGTTTATCATCATACTCATCAATGATATCTTAATCTACTTGAAGTCAGAGGAGGAGCACACCGAGCATCTCAAAACTGTATAGCATGTTCTTCGACACCATCATCTCTAAGGAAGGTTTTCCAAGTGTTTGTTTTGGATATGATAGGTGAATTTTATTAGGCACGTGGTGCCTCATTTTTGTGTGGTTGTAGACCCGTTGAAGGATGAAGAATTTGTTTCATGGGTATCACCCATGAATGTGGAAGAGTTTCATCGTTTCTTAGGTCTCACATTGTATTATCTGAGGTTTGTACATTATTTCTATCGAGTTATATACCCATTTAAATTGTTGAATACGAAGGAACACACTACTTTCTATAGTGTTCAGTGCTAGGTAACATTCATATTCCTGAACGAGATATTGGTTAGTGATATAGTGCTTATGTTTCCTAAGGGATGGGCGATGTTTGAGGTTTTTGGCAATTCTTACCATATAGGATTGGGATGTGTGCTGATGCAATAACATGCAATGAACTCTTATAATTATAGGAAGTTATGTCCCCACGACCATAACTACACCACCCAAGATCTGAAGCTAGAAGTAGTTGTGACTATGTGGAATTTGTGGTGGCATTAACTAATTGGTGAGCTATAACACTCTAGGATTTCATAGTATGTGATCTCTTTAAAGAGCCTGCGCTACACACAACACTGAGTTCGAGCGCACCTTGACTCTCCAAACTAGCCTTTAAAAAAGTGTTTATGAATAATATTAACTAAATTTTGAATTTTTTATGATCCATATAATTCTAGAATCTATATTATGTGTTTCTTTGATATAATATAAGATCAAATTCATTTTTTTCAAATAAAACAAGTATTTTTAAAAAAATACAATTTTACCGCCTTTTAAGGGAGAACACTTTTTAAAACCAAAATATGACACTTTTATATATTCAATTTAATGAAATTAAGTTCTTCTTTAGAATTTTGACATAAAAATTTATTTTTGATAAATTTTTGGTGCTTTTATGAGAACTTTTATATTTTGATGAATTGTGAAAAATAGAAAATTTAAATTAAAATCTACTTTTTTAATCAAAATAATTTATAGTGTTAAAATAAAAATTTGAGTTCTTTTAAAGTATAATTAGATTATATTTTTATCATTTAATATAATGTAGTTCATTGGAAGTAATTTTACAATTATATAGTACATAAACATTTGTCAATCATTTGACAGTTTTTACTTCTTAAAAACCCACTTTTTGGTTTTGACAACAAGAATTATTTTTAAATTAATTAATACAAGATCAATGTTATTAATTCAATAAAATAGAATTTTTTTTTAATTCAAAGTATCAAAGTTATCTTAAGGTGAAATTTTGGTATTTTTCTGAAAACATTCAATTTTTTATGAATAGTAGAAAACACTACATTATTGTTTAAAACTGACTTTTGAATTAAATAATTATTTACTTTATTTAAATTTATTTTAACTAAAAATAGATATATAATACTTATATAAGTTCAATTTTATTCATTAGAGTAATTTTGTAATAAAATTAGATGTATAAAATTTTATTGAACTTTTTAACGTCTTTTACCAACCATCTAGGAACATTTGAAAATTTGCATAAAACATAATTTTTCCACTTCTATGAGTTTAATTTAAAAACTACGAGATAAATGGTTTACATCAGTAATTAAAATGTGGTTCAGTAAGATAAAAATAATTTTTGGTGAATGATATCTTCTGGCATTTATTTATCACGGTTAAAAGTAAATAGGGTAATTAAAAGTAACAATGATATTATACTTACCCTAACACATGTCATAATTGTATGGGATAATTTAATTTCGACCCAAAACAACCTAAGTAATAAAATATGTTCCTTTTGGTTCACTTGGATTATATTAGGACATTTACTATTATTTTATTTAAAGAAGAGTAAAAAGTGTTGAATTCAAAGTTGAAATACTAAACCATTTCTAATATACGGTTATACATAAGATAAATTTGACTATAAATATTCATTAGAAATATAAAAATATTATATACATAATTTATTTTATTTATAATTTTTAGATATAAAATAATTAAATTTATTGATGACACAATGATGATGTAGTAATTACTTTATCAATGAATGATTAAAATAATTGATATTATAAATATAAAAGTAAATGTAAATTGAGGCTTTTTATGCCATCCAAGAATTTTATTGGTTAATATGTCATTTTATGGTTGATTAAATAATTTTTTTTAAAGTGGTAATGTTTTTATGACTTTAAAAAAATACCAAATAGTGCCTAAATTGACATAAATGAGTTTTTAAAACCAATACTATGTTATTAATTGATATAATATTTCTAAAAATCTAAAGTTCGTCCAAAGTACTTAAATAAGGTTATAAATATCAAAAATTAACCACTTGGGGTTCTCTTGTCCTCTTATAGTATGTTTATTAACCATTTATTATAATAATACAAGAGGACATGGTAAAAGTTAAAATATTTAACTAAGAGTTAAATCTAGAATATACGGTTAAAATGTTGTCATAAACTTGTCTAAAACCTATTGGTTGAGATTATTTATTCCCACCCCCACCTTAGGTTCTAAATAAATCAATTTGGATCCATTAGAAACCAAAAATGACTTTATAATAAAACAATATTTCAAACTTTTCCTAAAGAGACCCTCACCTCTCTTATAAAAGGGTACTTCCCCTTATATCAAAATCACACCTCCAAAAACATTTTTATCGGCCAAACCATGGAACAATATCCTCCCAAATTCCCTCACTTCAACTTAGAGGCCTTAACTTTAGCATAAATCTATCCTAAGGTTCCTTTTATTCAAACCAAAATGAAACACCCAAAGAAGAGGTAATTATTTTATCACCTCTTTTAAAGTTCTTTTCTTCTTCAACTTTATATTTATTTGTTATTCCCATAAAAAATAACTTCTCCAACACCTTATACACACTATGATGTCATTATAAATATTCTACAACCATACACATTATTCTATCCATCCTATTAATGATAATGTCACCATGTGTGCGTAAGTATGACTTACCGTCTCCATGTCGTGGTGTAATTTGTTATTCAACACTATGTTATTTGGATGCATATAATTATGAGTATTATGTATATAAATAATGAAACTAAATTTATAATATCTCTGTAAAATTAATATACCATCCAATTCCACACATTTTAATCATTAAGGAAATGATATCATCGCTCGTGTGTATGTACAACTTACCATCTCCACGACGTGATGGGATTCATTTCCCAGTTCACCATTCAATGACGATTATAAAAATATATATTATTAATAAGTATGTAATATATGATATAATAATTCTATTGGAGATATATATATTTTTATGTATTTATGTATTTATGTACTTACATATATCTTATTCACTTACTTCCGTTCAATACGATACGAAAACGGAAACAAGTTTTATGCGTACGTACGACCTACCGTCCCCATAAATGGTGTTTTCCATTTCATATATTCATATATTATACATATTGATATTATAAATATTATATATATATATATATTTATGATTTTTTATATTCTGAATGTATTTAAATCATGATCTATATTATACAATCAAGAATAACAAGTCAAAACACGTACGATAAAGAAAGTGATTATTACTCAAAATGTCAATTTAACATATGAATAATTATTAAATTGGTAGTATAAAGTCAAAAATGAATCATGTATGATATAATAAATATGAATATGGTTCTGGTATAATTTAATAACATAAAATGGTCATTATATAGGTGGTTAAACGTCCTCTTGACCAAAGGAAAGTGCAAGGTAGGGGTTAATTGCTCAATCTAATTATTATCTGAGATTGTTTATGTGTAAGTATTTTCTGGGAAATATTTATTATCCATGTCCATGTTTCATAAAAGAAATTTCAAAATGATTCTTTTAAGGTACACTTCAACTAAAACATCATTTTAAATGTTTTAAATATTTATTCTTCTAAATCTTTCTCATTAATGTCCATGTTTTCAAAATGGTTTTAAGGATTTATTTACATGGAAATGATTGTTTTAAAATTTTAATTAATTTCAAATGTTTTTTATGTGGTATGGGACACTTTGATTCAAAAATATCTTTTCAATTCCTTACTTTATAAATGTGTGAATTTTAAATTATTTCACAAAAAAAGGATATTTCTCTCAAAAATATTTACTAACAATTTTGAACTATGTCAACATCCTTTACGAGATATTATTCTTGACTATGATTGATTTATTATAATACAATATTCCATATTGTATTGAATGAGTTATGATATGTTTGAATGTGGATGAGGTATTTTTATACCCTTCATGGTTTTTGGTTGAAGTATTGACATTTTGTATGCTAGTTTTAATATGAATATTTATGTTATTTTTTTAACATTTTCATATGAGGAATGCAGTAGACATAATAAGTGATGGGTGGGGCCCGATATAGCCCGTTGATGAATCGGTAGGTCTCATGAGACAAACTAGTGTCTTGGAATAAGACTATAACAAAAATTTTATCTGTAGTCTTGGCTCGAGGACTTGGCTTTGTGGTAATGATGTCCGACATTAGGAATTCCCTCATTATGAAATTAATTATTACATGTTATTATTAGACTAGTAGAATATCCATTTTCATGTTAATATGGTAATGTTTGATTTATTTTTTCTATATTATGTTCATTTTTATGTTTAAAAGGTTGTTGTTTTTATTACACGTCTTGCCTTAAAGGTTTATAGGTTCCGCTAAATTATTTACCCTTACTGAGCATTTGAGCTCACCCCTTTCTTATGTTTTTTCCCAAGATTCCAAGAAGTGAATTATGTTTGATATGCAGGGTTAAGCT
The DNA here is from genome assembly GCA_963277665.1 of Viscum album. Lineage (NCBI taxonomy): Eukaryota > Viridiplantae > Streptophyta > Magnoliopsida > Santalales > Viscaceae > Viscum > Viscum album. Next base: position 1,942,868,408 of record OY728159.1, read on the forward strand.
AGGGGAATAATGGAATTCTTGATGGATTATTTATGCTTTATTTTAGGTTTGAATGTGTAATGTAATGTTCATGTATGTAAACTATTTTTCAAGACGACTAAACTGGTTGGTGTTTCGGGACACGATTACTTGTATCATGTCGATGTATTAAAATAATGCACCAACTCCAGGAATCTGGGGTCAGGGCATTATATTTGGTATGAGTGGAAGGTTAGTACAAACTTTGGAAACTATGTTTAGAAAAAAATATTATAGAACATTAACCTAAGATAGACTTTTAGGATTAATATAGAAGAACTTCTTAGAATTTTGGTAATGTAATGATTTTGTGTATTTTACAAGCAATACATCTTTGTCTAGATATGAGTATGTAGAGGCGGCTCAAGAACAAATATACCTAAGAGTGAAAACTCTGACAGAGATTTTTGGGCTTGACCCGGGGTATCATGGTACATGACAACATTCCTTACTGCACTCCTGGTTACGACACTCCTGGGGTATATTCTTATGATAATTTAAATTTTCTTTACAATACATTATGAAGGAATTAAGAGTAAATACTTCCTCAAAGAAAACATTTTTTTATGATTATATATTTTATGTATAATCTTTTCAATTTACGTTTGGTATTTTACAAATTTGGAATTATTCATTGGGATTCATAAACTAACCTAGAGTATTCCATTGTTTAAAAATGGCACCCAGTAGAAGGAATGAGAACTCCAACAATATGCATGATCCAAAGAGTAAGAAGGATCATATCTTTCATATTATTAAGCCAACTATTATAAGGGAAATAATATCCTGCATATTCTCATCATATGAAGAAATTGTATCATGTGTTAATATGATAAGTAAATAATTCCTTGAGTCTTATGGATTTGAAGGGAAACAAGAGAAGAAAAGGATGGTAGAGAGAAAGATAAATAAAGGGAAGTGGGAAAGAATGATTTTCTCATTTGTGATAACTGTGGAAAGAATCACATTGGTAAATGCTTGAAGGGAATTGTAGTTTGTTATAAGTGTGGAGAAAAAGAAAACCAAGCACGTGATTGTAAGTGTAAGAAAATGGTTTCAAATATACAATGCTTCATATACAAGGAGTTGAGACACTATAGAAATAAATTTCCAAATCATCAGAGTATGCCACAAATGATGCTATTGGATAAAAATCAAGTTATGATACTACCACATATAAAGAGGAATGACTAGTGTTCTTATGTTGTTATTAAATAATTATTTCATTTGAGTGTTGTATCAACGATGTACAGGTTATATATAAATTATGGAAATAAATAAGGATTGTACTGTAGTAAAATTTTATTGAGGATTTAAGATTATATGGTTCTAAGAAAAAAGTGACTCAATAGCAAGTTAAACTTTTTGAAAAATACATGGTTGAAGGAAAGATAAACCTTAAAAAGGTTATGATATTAATGTAGTGATTTTGGAATAATATATGATACATTTGGATAAATTATATTTGATATTCTTGACTACATTGAAACTAATTAATGCTTTGCTTATTCCATTATTGTTGGAGTTTACAATATTTTTTTATATAAAGATTATATCTAGTATTATATAAGGAATAAGGGAGCATTAATGTATTCAATAAGATTTTATGGTAATTCATTGTGTCACCGTGTTTTAAAAGAATACATGATGAAGGTATTCAGATGTTATTATGTGGAAAGAAAGATCTTCATTGTGTTTACCTTACTTATAAATATTAGATTGTGTGTTTGGACAAAATTATTTTGGATAAGTCTAATGGTTGGAATAGATTAATTTTGACATTGGATACTATTGTTAAGGTTGAATCATTTCTTAAAATTATTTTTGGATTTTTATAAAAAAGAAAACCCAGAGGTCGGGTGACAACCTGTTGCGTTCCACATAGCCGAGAGACTTGAACCCACAACCGAAGGGCGACAAGGGTGCATCACCTACCACTGGACTACGTGATTTCCTAGTTTATATAATGTAGTTTTTTTAAATGATCTGATAGATGAATTTTATATTTCTTTTTTTTGAACTCTATACGATTAGGGTAAATAGAATATTTTTGAGTTCTAAGATGAGTTTGTGGTAGAAATTAGTTAAAGGATGTGACTATATTTGTCAAGTATTCTTTTTTTCTTATTCAATGATGAAATTAATTCTTAAACATTAGGTAAAGTGTCTTAAAATGAAAACATGTTATCCTTATACCTTATGTTTTATTGAACTCGTGATATTTTAAATCATCATAGATTTATTTCCTTGAGGCCCTCAATTTTCCATTCACTTGTTTGTGATTGATGACATCAATTACACCCTATAAATATTTATTTTTTCCCTCTAATTATAATTTCCACCAATGTTATCCTATTCAAAACCCTAATTCAGTGGTGACTTTTTCATTTCCCTTTCCCTCTTATTAAGACAAAGTTTTATTAACCCTATTTTCGATGTGGTTTTACTTGAAGATATTTTCTATTTTCAACCTTTTATTTTTGAAAAACAATTTCAAATTGGGAGGATAAAATTTATTGAAGGATGGGAAAATGTAACACCCCAGGATTTTAGAGTATGTGATCTCTTTGAAGAACTTGCACTACACACAACATCAAGTTTGTGCGCACTACGACTTAACAAACTAACCATTTAAAAAGTGGTTATGAATAGTATTAACTAAAATTTTAATTTTATATAGTCCATATAATTTTATAATTCATATTATGTGTTTATTAGACTTAATATAAGAACAAATTCATTTATTTTAAAGTAGTATTTAAAAAAAACACTACTATACAACCTTTTAATGGAGAACCCTTTTTAAAATGAAACTTTGACACTTTTATATATTAAATTTAATGAAATTAAATTATTTTTTAGAATTGGGACATAAAAATTTATTTTGGATAAATTTTTGGTACTTTTCTAATAACTTTCATATTTTGACGAATAGTGGAAAATACTAAATTTTAATTAAAAACAACTTTTCTAATAAAAATAATTTATAGTGTTAAATCATAAATTTGAGTTTTTTAAAAGTATCATTATATTATATTTTTATAATTTAATATAATTATGTCATTGGAAGTAATTTTACATTTAAATAGTATATAAACATTTGTCAATCTTTTGATAGTTTTTACTTCTTTAATTCACGCTTTTTGGTTTCAACAACATGAATTAATTTTAAATTAATTAATGAAACTTCTATGTTTTGAATTTTTCAAAATAGAATTAATTTTTTAATTCTTAATTTCAAAATTATCATAGGGTGAATTTTTGGAATTTTTCTGAAAACTTTCATTTTTGCTGAATAGTGAAAACACTACATTATTGTTTAAAACTGATTTTATTTAAATAATTTCTTATTTTATTTAAATTTATTTTAAGTGAAAATTGATATATAATACCTATATAAGTTAAATTTAATTAATGGGAGTCATTTTATAATAAAATTATATGTATAAAATTTTATTGAACTTTTTAACGTCTTTTACCCACCTTCTAGGAACATTTGAAAATTTGCATAAAACGTAATTTCACTCTTTTATGACTTGAAATTAAAAAATTTGAGAGAAATTGTTGTCATAAGTTAGTAAAATGTGGTTTAATAAGATGAAAATAATTTTTGGTGAATAGTAACTTTTGACTTTTATTTACTACGGTTAAAAGTAAATAGGGTAATTAAAGGTAAAAATGATATTATAATCACCCTAACACATGTCATAATTATGTTGGATAAGTGTATTTAGACCAAAACCAACCTTAAAAATAAAATATGACCCTCTTGGTCTACTTGGATTAGATTATGACATTTATTATTATTTTATTTAAAGAATAGTTAAAAGTGTTAAATTCAAAGTTTAATAACTAAACCATTTTTAATATAGGGTTCTACATAAGATAAATTAGACTATAAATATTAATTAGAAAACTAATAAATATATCCTACATAATGGTATTTTATTAATAATTTTTATAGATCAAATATTTAAATTTATTTATGACACAATGATGATGCAATAATTACTTTATCAATGAAAGATTAAAATAATTGATATTATAAATATAAAAATAAATTTAAATTGAGGATTTTTATGCCATCCACGATTTTTCTAGCTAAATATGACATTTTAGGGTTGATTAAATTTTTTTTTGAAGTGATAAAGTTGTTATGACTAAAAAAACAAAATACCAAATAGAGTCAAAATTGACATAAATAAGTTTTTAAAACAAATACTATATTATTAATTGATATATTATTTATAAAAATCCATGTTTCGTCCATAGTACTTAGATAAGGTTAGATATATAAACAATGAACCACTTAGGGTTCTCTTGGATTTTTATAGTAATTTTATTAACCATTTATTATAGCAATACAAGAGGACATGGTAAAAGATAAACTATTTAACTAAGAGTTAAATATAAAAGATAGGGTTAATACGGTGACCTAAACTTATCTAAAACCTATTGGTTGAGATTATTTCTTCCCATACCCACCTTATATTCAATATAAATCAATTTTAAGGGATTAGAAACCGAAAATTATTTTATAATAAAATAATATTTCAAACATTTTCTAAAGTGACCCTCCCCTCTCTTATAAAAGGATACTTCCCCTTCTCTTAAAATAAAACCTTCAATGCCATTTTTATTGGCCAAACACTAACCAAATTGCCTCCCAATTTCCCTCAATAAAACCTAGAGGCCTTCCCTTAAGAATAAAGCCAACTTAAGGAGCCCTTTTATTCAAATCAAAAGGAAACACCCAAAGAAGAAGTAATTATTTTATCACCTCTTTCAAAGTTCCTTTCTTCTCAAATTTTCCATTTATTTGTTATTTCCATAACAAAATAATAACACCAGTAACTTATACATATTGTTATGTTATTATAAATATGGTACAACCATACTCATCATTCTATCCATCCTATGAATGATAATGTCACCATGCGTGCGTACGTACGACTTAACGTCTCCATGTCATGGTGAAATTTGTTATTCAACACTATGTTATTTTTATGGATATAATGATAAGTAATATGTATATAAATAATGAAAATAACATTACAATTTCTTTGTAAAATTAATATACCATCCAATTTCACACCTTTTAATCATTAAGGAAATGATATCATCACTCGTGTTTACATACAACTTACGATCTCCTCGACGCGATGAGATTCATTTCTAGGTTCATTATTCAATGGTGATTATAAAAATATATATTACTAATAATTATGTAATATATGATATAATAATTATACCGGATATATATATTTACTTATATATATCTTATTCACTTACTTCTGTTTATTACGATATGAAAACAGAAACAACATTTTTGTATACGTACAGCCTACCGTCTCCATAAATTATGTTTTCCATTTCATATATCTATCTATTATACATATTTAAATTCTAAATATATATTATATATAAATCATGTTTTATATTATGGAAGTATTTAAATCAATATCTAAAGGATACGATAAAGAATAACAAGTTAAAACATGTACGATATAGAAACGATTATTACCTGAAATTTTAATTTGAAATGGAAATCATTATTAAATGGGTAGTATCAAGTCATAAATTAATAATGTATGATATAATAAATATTAATATAGCTTTGGTATATTTAATAACATACTATGGTCATTATACAGGATGTTAAACATCACCTTGACCAAAGGAAAGTGTACGGTAATGGTTAATTCATTAATCTCATTATTATCTGAGAATGTTTATTTGTAAGTATTTTCTGGGACATATTTATTATCCATGTCCATGTTTCATTAAATAAATTTCAAAATGATTCTTTTAAGGTACTCTTTAACTAAAAAATCATTTTAAATGTTTTAAATATTTATTTTTCTAAATCTTTCTCATTAATGTCCACGTTTTCAAAATGGATTTAAGGATTTATTTATAGGGATATGACTGTTTTAAAATGTTAATTCCTTTAAAAAGTTTCAAAGTGGTATGAGACACTTTGAGTAAAAAATATAGTTTAAATGACTTTATTTATAAATGTGTGACTTTTAAATGATTTCACAAAAAATTATATTTCTCTCAAAACACTTTACTAATCATTTTCAACTATGTCAACATCCTTTACTGGATATTATTATTGATTAAGGTTGATTTATTATAATAAAATATTTCATATTGTAATGAATGAGTTATGATATGCTTGACTGTGGATGTTCTACTTTTATACCCTTTATGGTTTATGGTTGAAGTATTGACATTTATTATGGAAGTTTTAATACGAATGTTTATGTTATGTTTCAACATTTTCATATAAGGAATGTAGTGGACTTAGTAAGTGAAGAGTGGGGCCTGCTATAACCCCTTGATACATCGGTATGTCTCATGAGACAAACTATTGTCTTAGCATAAGGCCTTGACAAAAATGTTATATGTACTCTTGGAATGAGGCCTTGGCTATGTAGAAATGACATCCAACATTAGGCATTCCCTCATTATGAAATTAATTATTACATGTGATTATTTGAAAAGTAGAATATACATGTGCATATTTATATGGTAATGTTTGATTTATTTTCTCCATATTATGTTCAAGTTTATTTTTTAATGGCTTTTGTTTTTATTCCACATCTTTCCTTAAAATTTTATAGCTTCTGCTAAATTTTTTACCCTTATTGATCTTCTGAGATCTCCCGATTCTTATTTTTTCCTAGGATTCCAATAAGTGTATTATGTTTGATATGCAGGGTCAATCTAGGTGAATAATTCTATTCTCAACGGATTATTTATGATGTTTTTTGTGCTTGAATGTGTAATATAAAGTTCATGGATGTAATCTATTTCTTGAGACTGCTAAACTGACTGGTCTTTTGGGACATGATTCCTTGTATCATGCCAACACATTAAAATACTTCACCGACTTCGGGCTTCTGAGGTCAGGGTGTTATAAGATCTATTTGTGGTCTTCATGGGTTATAAGAGACTGAGGTATATCTTTTCACAACTTTATTTGAACTTGTAGTAGTGTAGGTGCATGGGGTTTTTTAAGAATATTATTTTGAGATCTCATTCACCTTATAAATGGGTAATTTTGTGGAAAATGATTTGAGAAGAATGTCATCAAAGGATTCGGTTCAGGAATCTGCAAATTCTTGGAGAGCAATGGAGGAGTTGAAAACATTACACTTAGATATAATGATGGATGGTGGTAAATGATATTTTTTTTTTCAAATTATGGTGTAGTCTTCTCTAATGTAATAAGTGAAAGAACCTCAGTATGGATACTCATAAGAATAGGTGATGCATAATTGTGTTGGCCATGGTGATCCTTCAGATGGATGGTTGGAACAAAATTTTGTTTCATGGAAGGTTGTTTATTCTAGTATAAATGCACGATAGTCTCCATAGTGAGTTTCATAGATGACCTTTGGTGATAGACCTAGGAGTATCGAAGATGTACTATGGATTAAATCTATAGTTTTGATTGACTTGGATGAAATGGGAAGTGGAAAAGTTTGTAGAAAAGTTCTTAGTTTTCCTGTAGGTAAATGCTAGGTATCTTGTTACCAATAGTTTTCTCATCCCTTGGATGTTCTTGAGTGTAAATGAGATGAAATATCTTTGGATTTATCTATAGGGTTTCCCATATTTTAGGGATTTTGTGATGCTATTTGGGTATTCATGGATCAATTAATAAAATCAACACACTTCTTAGTGATCACAGAGTTGGGTGTAGTGGATGCTTTGGCTATGAAGTACATGGATCAGGTGGTTCAGTTTCCTAGAGTACTGAGATACATTATCTTATATTGGGACACATGTTTTACTGAATGATCCTAGAAGGGATTGTATCACAATTTTTGAACTCAATTACACCTCAACACTGCTTTCCACCATTAAGTTGATGGGAATACATAAGAGTCTATCCAGAAATTGGAGGATATTTTGCAGGCTTGCATTTGGACATTAGTGGATCATGGGTACAAAACCTTCCCTTGGTAGAGATTGATTATAATATTTAAATGAATCATCAATTAGCATGGACCCATTTGATTATTTGTATAGGAGATCATGTCATTATTTGTTGTGCTAGATAGATGTTGGGGAGAAAGCTGTTCTTCGTCCCGATGTGGTGTAGATCACGACAAAAAAATTTCAGCATTTTCATTAGAGGATGAAAGCAGCACAGAACTGGAAGAAGTTTTATTTCAATCATAGAAGTTGTCCCTTGGAGTTTTAGGTTTTAGACCATGTGTTTTTAAAGGTTTCCCATTGACATGGGTAGTAGAGGTTTGGCATAGGGAGTAAGAATTATCAAAGGTTTGTTGGACCCTTTGAAGAGCTAGGGAAAGTTGGTGAGGTGGCATATCGATTGGTGTTTCCACCATAGTTGGAAAGGATCCACAACATCTTTCATGTCTCTAGAACATTTAGTTATCTTAATTATGAATCCCATGTCATTGACTAGGAAGAGTTAGACATTGATGATGAAACACCATTTTTGGAATGACCAGTAGTGATGCTGGATCATCAGGATAAAGAACTGTGTAGACGGACCATTCCTTTGGTTCATGTATTGTGGAGGCATGGTGACATGGAAGAGAGTACCTGTTAGTGAGATACATAGATGTTTTCCTAGTACCTATAGTTGTTTTAAGTTTTTCTTCTCTCTTTTTTTCCTTGTAATTTAATTTTTGAATCCCTTTGTTTTATGATATGAGCTGTTTTCCTTAGTTTGTGATGTGTGTGGTGTGATGTGTGATAAATTCCTAACATATGAATAGGGTCGGACTTGATCATTAATTTAGATTCATTAAATGTGATGCGATTAAACTTGTGTGAGTGAGTTAGTGCCACTTAGAGTAGATAGTATCTTGAAATGGAGGAGGTAATTCCCTAATTCGTGTGTTCGAGAAACTGCAATTTTTGTTTGTAGTGTTTTTTGGTTTGGGTTGTGTGAAGGTTGAGGTGGTTGGGTAGTTGTGTGAGAAGAGGTGGATTATGATTGTGTTTTTTGTTTTGTGGCTTTTTTTGTTGGTGTGATTAGTTAGAGTCAGTGGTTTAGGTTTGGTGATATCCTTGAGAGTAATCTCGTAGGGTGGTTGCTTGTAACCATTTTCTTCTGAGTTCAGTTTTGGAATCTCAAGGGTGAGAATAATTTAAAAGGCATATGATGCAATAGTTCATGCCCTTATGGTTTTTTATTTTTCCAATTTTAAGTGATGCAGGTGTTCAGGGGAGGTTTTAGGTATTTATTGTGGAAGTTGGAGGCACAACAGAGTCACTGTAGGAATTTCACATCGTGAAAGTGGATTTCACAACATAAAAGTTTATTTCATGATGTAAATGCTTGTTTTAGGATTTTAATGTGGGTTTCATTATATTTGGAACAATTAAATGATGTAAAAGTTTTTTTCACATCATGTAATGAATTGAGGAATGAAAAAAATAAAATAAAATGAATAGGAGTCACATTTATCTATAGAAACCAAACCTTATATATTTCATGACATGAAACGGGATTACACATCATGTAATACCCTAATCCAGGTTAGTTTTAAAATCCTTTTTTGACCGAAGTATTATTTATTATATCATGAATTATTATTCCTCTCATTTTGGGTGAGACCTATGATCCTTGGGGTGTTCTTAAATCCTTCTTCATCCCTGTTTAATTTGTGGATCCTAGTGGTTGTTTGTCAGTAATCCATGTCTGATCCTTGGTGAGTCCTTCCCTCTTTTTGGTTTTTTATTCGTTTCTTCTCCCAGGTCGATTCCAAGTGTTTGTAATATATTTTTCGTGGGATTCCTTGGGCCTTCATAATTTCTGGCCACTATGATTTTCTTTCTCGTTTCCTTCCTTCCTTCCTTTCCTCCCTTGATAATAAAAAATTCCAATTTTTAGACAGTCTTATCCTGGTGATATGCTATGGTGGTATTTCTTGGGGTTGGGGGTGCGTTCAGGTTTTGTTTTGATGAATCCTTATAATGTTATAGGATGATCCATAATTTTTATGGTGTGATTGTGGTTTATGGGTGTTCTTCCTCACCTTGCGGTGCACAATGAGTTGGAAATATTCCTTTAGGAAAGATTCCCTCCATTTCTATTTATTGTGCATCATGAAGGATTGGGTTAATTCTATTTAACTATGGATCGGGGTTGTTACAGATTAGTTGAAGATAAATAATTGGATAATTGAAATTAAAAGGTGAAAAGGGGGTTCTATTTATATGTTTTTACCACTTATATGTTATTGGGATATTCTGATTGTTCGAGCTTGATGCCCAACTGAAAATTGTAGAAGTTTGAGGATTTTATTGTGTTGGATATGCTTACTGTGTTTTTTTCTTGGTTGTAGTTGATTTGTATCAATATAAAATGGAAATTGGGAAACCAAATATATCTAGATAATAAAATCGTTTCCCCATGACTCCAATTTGGGTGATAATGCCCTGTAAAATAATGTGAAATGTTATAAAAGACCGTTTTAAAATATGTAAAAATGATCTACATGTGATGTTGTTTTGTGGCCATGATTATGGGATAGTCATGTGTGGTTGGGGAATGTGGGACTGTTCATTTGTTTGGCTGTTCTTATGGGGCGTCTAGGCGTCAATATGTTGATTTGTTTTTGGAATCTGGTTGTGTGGTGCTAGATGCTTGAGTAATGATGGAACAACTAAATTAATAGATGTTTAATATTTTTTGGAATGGCATGGGTTGGCTTGGTTAATAGAATGGAAATGGTTAAAGATATAATTTAAATGGCTGGTTGTGTGGTTAAATGTGGTTGATGCTAAATGATGAATTAAATGGTTGTTAAACATGGTTAAAATGTGAAGCCATATTTGTTTATCAGGGCTCTTTGCCTTCTGAAATGACTATTTTAGATAGTAATAATTACATTTAAAGGTGGAAACAAAAGTGATAGTGTTTTGAGTTTGTTAGTTAATTGATAAACCAATAGGTTGGTCCTGAGTGTTTGGTATCAAAAATATATACTTGTATTTTACTTATGTTTTCAATATTCACCCACCCATGTTGAGCACTATGTACCGAACACCCGCATCATCATGAGAGGTGGGGGGGGGGAGGGTTCAAACATCCAGTATGGAGTACGAATGGCTGGGTACTCGATCTTTTTTGTACTTATTCTTTGAGAGGTAGGTATTGCACAAGTTTTTATGGCCATATGTATATTAGTTCATTAGACAGTGGATGTGATGTGGTATCCCAGGTGTATTTGGGATGAGTTGTGATGAGAAATTCTTTCCCGGGAGTCTTTAGGAGGAGATGTGTTGTTCTTTTCCAGGTGCATTTAGGAGGAGATATGATGTGTTGTGGGGGTGGGGTGTCTATGGGAAGGATGTGTTGTGATGCCCTAGTGTCTACAACATGTATGTGTTGTGAGGGATAGGTGTGTGTGTGTGCGGGATGTGATGTGGTATACATATGGGATGGGAGTGCTAGGATGTATGATGTTGGGTGAGAGCAACATACCAGTGGGAAAGTGGTGCAGGGTACCCTACCATAGATATTATTTATATCAAATTATATTACTTGGCTTGAATTATTTGGTGAGTGTTCCTTGGTGAGGTTGGGATGTTTAGTATAGATGTTTTGGTGTTTTTTGGTTCTAACATTTTCTCAATGGGGAATTAGTACGCTTATTTAATATATGAACAAGAGACTTTGGATTTGCTAGTGAGTATACTTGTATGATAACCCTACATAAATAAAAATATTTTAATGTTTCTAGGAGGATTTTGCAGACTGTGATGGTCCTTACTAGATCAAATCTTTACAGTTGTTGTGTCACTGATTTATATTTTCTCTTGGGTATTTACTTTGGAGAATTTTTTGTATTTATATCAATTTTAATTTTTTTATTCATGTTGGACGGTTTTTGGATTTCTCTTTTATATTAAATCATGGAGTTATTTGTGTATGATTGATCCTATCTCTCGATATTATATTATATAAAGGATAATTCCACCTATATTGTGAGATATAAACACCCTCAGTGATAGTCGCTAACCCAAGCCCTATTGGAGGTGGGACTTAGGGGTCATTTTCTCCCTTTCTTTATTGTTATCCTAAGAGGGGTATCATTGGAGGGAGGGTTCATTAAATTGATATTCAAGGATATTCTAGATGGAATAATCTAAAACATTATTTTTTTAAATTAGGTTTTAAATGTAAAATGGGAATCATTTATGTATCTAGTTAACTATATATACTAAACTATTTGGTCCTTTGGGATGTGATTTCTTATATATTAAGAAAATGCAAAAAATTAAGACATGAGCTCTGGGTTTCTGGGATTGGGGTAATTATAGGTTATCTATCAAATTTATTGGAACCATGTTCTCATATTGTTTTTGCATCATAAGCTCCATGTATAATCACATACGAGTGGTGACATCTAGTGAATCCTTCTTCTGCTTCCCATAATAATCTAGATCTTTTTGTTAAATAGATTTACCATTTGACTAATCTGGATGGAATCTGACATTTATTAGTTTTATTGTGTTTTTAATATCTCCTCAAATTATCTCATGTATTCCTATTATATTTATGCTTGATTCTAATGATTTAGTTTTAGAATCAATATTCCTTCCACCCAATCAATATTTTTAAACTATAATGTTATGCAACTCAACTCATAACATGTGTTACTAACCCAAATTAAAAATTAACTATATTTACTCATATCTAAATACATCAAATGCATAATATCTGTGAAACCATTTATTGAAAATTATTATAACAATATTAAATAAAAATAACCAAAATTTTATGTATAGTGTGATAAATAACCCACCCCACTTTTCTAAATTGAGTATAAGCCCTTTGGCTGGTGAGAAATTTAACCTTAAGTCCCAATACTCGTGTTTCAATTCATAAGATAAACCTCAATTGAATAATAATTCTAACATAGAATATATATATAAGTTATATTTAACCTCATAATTCAATCTCTTAACCTATGAATAATGAAAATTCATGTTATAAGAAAACTAAATCAATAATCATACCAAGCATGTACCTCTTTAAATTCTTTTATGATAATTTTAATAATTAGTTTAAAAACAGTGAAACTAATTTATACATATATTCATAATATTGGAAATTAATATATATGAATAATGTAGTGAATAATACTATGTAAATTATCATTTCATAAATTAATATATGAGATAAAAATTTTATAATCATTTCATATCATAATTTATTTTATTTGTATTTATCTAAAATAGTTCTTATTGGAATGGAGTGGGAACCCAAACATTCCCCAAACAATAATAAATACCATAAAAATATATAAGGCAATTATTGATGAATAATGGGTGGGTTTAACACATTATTAAGACCCCTAATAGTTCCCCTCCTCATCGAATAGTAAAGATAATGGTGGCCCCCAAAATCCACCTCTAATAGGCCATGATTTGAAGGATAGCCGCAAGGGTATAGAAGCCACACATATTTGAGGAATTAAACTCAAATTATTATTAAATGATAAAGAATAAACTAATAAACTCCATAATAAAAAAATAAATCAATCTTAATACATGATATTTTATAAAATTCATGGATAAAACAAAAATATACAATCAAAATACCAAAAAACAGTGTCTATAAACCCCAAAAACTCATGAACAACATAAATCTAGTAATAACGATCTCGAACAATAAATACCCATTTAAAACCAAAAAAAATATATATATATAGGGGTGTGAATAATTATATAATAAGTATGATCCCCATGAAAACTACTCATGTTAACGAGGAATAAGTATACTAAATCCCTAGTGAAAAAACAAAGTAATCAAATCATTATATAAATAAGGTAAACTATATTCCCATCCTCACCACGAGTTTCTCTAAAAAATCACACAAAATTATGTAATGTAATATAAAATTAATTTATAAAAATAAGGGTACAACACTTCAAATTTCTCATAGAAAAAATTTCCCTAAATCTTAATGTCTTACATTGGTTCTTCCACCCCCTACATAAGTCATATCTCACATATGTCGAAATACATCAAAACCACATTCACATAATCAAAACCATGACCACATATCACAACCACATCACCATCATATTCCCATAACCAAAAAATTATAACTAAGATCCATCAAAATCTTTGTAAATACACACTTTACCTTAATCCATTACAACTTGTTCATAAGTACACACATATAAAATATAAGCTATTAAAGTCTAGATACTTTTATATAGTATATAGTTAAGCTGGGGTGGACCACATATAAATTTATTTTATAACTGAGAGCCATTGAAACCCATATGTTCACATATAAGACAACTATACGATGACATAGACTGTATATTCCAAAAAACACTCTAGTTATAGAAGAGGGAGTGAGGAAGGGTGAGTATTCATCCATCTGTACCCTTGAAAAACTAGATATTGAGAAATCACCCAAAACCCAAGGATAAATATAGGCATCAACTACCCATACCATATTGGATGATTGAGAATAAGAAATAGAAAATGATAAAGAATTCATATCACACAACATTTTAAAGAGAAACTACCCTATCCAAGACTCAATCCGTAAATAAGGTCACACATGAAAACCTAGATGCTATCTCTAAAGACCAAATAACTAACTCTTTATAAGAAGATAATATTAAAAGTTCATATCTACATCAAGTATTCAATTACCTAATGTTTAGTAATTCATTCAATCAATTCCATATTTTTATCCACTTTAACCAACTGAATCCAGGTTAATTTTTTACAAAATAATAAATATCTATGTTGTTTTGATTATTTAATTAATCCATAGATTTCTTCATTTAACAAAACTTAGATCCCTATATTAATCATTAATTTAATTAATATTTTTATCCATTTTCAATTTACCAATTATCATAATCTCATAAGAACCATTTCCCTTTAATTAATTATTTAATTAACACATTCCTTGATTCCAAAAATTAAGTAATAACTATTCCTAATCTGATGAAAATATACCAAAAATAGATTAATATACAAATAATAATAAATAAAAAGTGGTGATATCATCCTCATACAACTATCACATCATCATTCATAATATTTTCATACTATCCACACTATCTCATCACCAATCACATTAAGATGCCATCACAATAATAAAAAATAGATCAACGCTTATCATATTAACAACTATACTAGGTTTTTATATAAAATCCTAGTAAATGTTTTAATATTTTAAATATATATAAATGGAATAAAATCTTATTCGAGTGGTGATAAATATGAGTAAAGAATAAAAATAGGTCAACTATTAGAGGAAAGATAATAATAATTAATAATATAACATAACTGATCTCTAATATTTATTCCCATTAATATTAACATTATTTATCCTCTTGAGTATACTATTTTATTATTAGTAGTTTCCAACAAACTAATAAACCTATATATAACAAGAATTATAATAGCTAAATAATATATATTTAAATTAGCGCTATAATATAATCCATAATCAATAAAAAGGTACATTCAATATAATTCATATCTATATCAAAGAATTATAAGAAGAAATAACAATTTCCAAGGTTTGTAACCATTATATTTACCCATGATTTACCATATTTAAGTGATTATCAACTAAAATATGTCTATAAAAAATTAAATCACTAGAGTGAAAGACCATGAAATTTATAAAATATCATCACTCAATATCATAACACATATTATTATCATATATGGAATAATAATTCCACCCCTCCAAAATTTATCAATTCCATATTATTATTTTAATAAGGCTAATCCTGACAATTTTCCATTATAAATAGGAATCATGGTAATCCCAACATTACATGAAAATAAGTAAATAAGATCAGTTCTATGTCCCCTATCTTGATGCAAGGATTTAATGATTCACTAAAAAGAACATTGGGAGGAAGAGAAATACTTGTGATGCCAAGGTCTCATGTGGGGTTCACATGAAGCTAA
Organism: Viscum album; assembly: GCA_963277665.1. Classification (NCBI taxonomy): domain Eukaryota; kingdom Viridiplantae; phylum Streptophyta; class Magnoliopsida; order Santalales; family Viscaceae; genus Viscum; species Viscum album. The sequence continues at coordinate 1,942,884,381 of OY728159.1, forward strand.
TGAAAAAACTGTTCAAAGAGTACCAAGAAATTTCTATGGTATAAGGAAAATGTGAAAAGAAGAATCAAGAAAGGTGCACCTAAATTTTAAAACCCATCACATGAAGAAAGTGTGAATCACCTAGAAATTTTCCTATTCAAATAAATCAATGAATACCGCCTAATGTTTATATGATCGAGGAAGGTTTGTAGAACATTTATGATCCATGTCATAAAAATTAATATCTCAGAGGTTATGATTCATATTATAATAGCGGATATGGGAATTTATTACATATTTTACTTTCCAATTATTCCATATTTTACCTGTAATAATAGCCCCATTAGTTTCAAATTATGATTTAGGCCATAGGTGAGATTCTTGGATGTTACGATGGTTAAGGAATTAAAAAGTTAAGAGTTCAAAAGTTAAGAGTTCCATATGATGACTCAAAAATTTGATAAAGTGTGGGGATACACTGTGACATGTAAGGGTAATTTTCACAATCTTTATGCCATAATGAATTATCTAGATTTTGATATTAATGATGAAACCTATACGAAGTTGGTTCTAGAATCAGAATGAGTTTTTCATAAGCTATTGATATTTTTCTAATCAAATATCATACGATACACTTATTTTATGATAATTTAACTTAGATAATATTTATATAAAAAAGAAGTGTGAGCTTGAAATTTGAAATATCATGAATATAAGACATATTAAACACAGTTCTAGGTTTGAGAATTAGAAAGAACCATAACACATGGGTAATAAATAGTGATACATAAGGGTTACCTGATAAGAAAGGTCATTTTTATGAAAAAGATATGATATGTTTAGGATAATTTTAAAAGTTAAATTAATATGAGTGGGTCACTTCCGAATGATAATGAAATAAATATGTGTTATTGTGTGTAAGACTTACTTCATAAGTATGGGTCATCTCATACTTTAGAAAAAAAATCAAGGATAACTATCCAAACTCTTCCTTTAAAATCAAGATAACTACACGACTTATTTGAACTCCCTCAGTTTCCATAAAAAGATAAATAAAAGGTTTAGTAAAATAAAATACCATACATTAGATAACTCACAAATGATTCCCATCCTCAAGAATCAAAACCAAAGTTGAGAAGAAAAAGGAAAAGGGGGAAATCTTAAAGTAAACACCCTATGTGATACCTCTGAAATAAGAATCTGTTTATAATAAAATTAAAAACAACACATCATAGGGGAATGATTTAAAATATCATAGCATCAACAATCATATCATCTTAAAATCCATGTACATACAATTCATCCTAAAAAAATAAATCATCTAATAATTCAAGATATTGAATGTTCATATTTAACTCGCATTCCCATGTACACTATTCTTAAGACATTGTGTTGACACAATACATGAATCAAAAGAATAACCTGATAATATAACACCATCTACCAAAGGTCTTGAATATCAACATGATTTTCTAAAAAAATTTCATCATCTTTAATATCCAACTCACTCTAATCAGTGACATGAGAATAATCATGAATAAATCAAAAAATCCATGAAATATATAAAATGTCATGGATCCAATCCATCTATGAGGAAAGTATAAATAAATAATAAGCTTCAATGACATGATATAACACCTTTAATGTTGCAATAAATCAAGTAATAGACTTGTGTCGTTTTCGGACCTCCACAAACCATGATGATAAGATATCTTAAAGTATACATAATCACCAGTGTATAACTATAGAGGTCACTTCCTATGATCAGTATGAAACTTCTAGTGATTTCATGCATCTATCAACTAATTTTGAATCATCTGATCCTTCTCTATCATGCTCTGTATCAATTATAGTCCAAGGATTGATGAATCTTGAACCCTAGTCTAATATAATGTATATTTTCAAGTTTATCCATAAAATACTTTGAATGGGGCCATAATAATGGGGGAAATGATACCTATTATTATAAGAAAACTCAACTAAGTATAGGTGTTTAAACCAAATACCTCAATAATCTTGAACACATGACCATAACATGTCTTCCAAATTCTAGATAGTTTAATACATTTTTATAAAAAAAATTTACTAAGGAATATATGAGATCTGATACCGCACTGGATACCTCTCCATACTTGGGAGGTAAAATGGGGATTAATATCTGAGATGAATAAATTTAGATCCCCATAAGTCATACCAATATCTTCTAAATACATCATCGATAAGACATCCATTGTGTTCCACTCCTTAATCTCTAGGAAGTGGTCTATGTTCATAAAATGGTCCAAAATCACCCAGATAGCATCATATCCACCCTAATTTCAATGTATAATAGTAATAAATCCCATTTATATGTCCTCACACTTCATCTGAGGGATATCTAGTGGATTAAGCAACCCACTAGGAACAAAATATTCAAAATTTAATTATGAAATCCAAAATTCAAGATAAAAAATATGTAACAGATATCTTCATTATTGAACACAAAATTTTACCCCTCAAGGAAAAATGCATCTTTCCACACCATGATGCCCTACCAAAGGTGAGTTGTGAAACTCATAAAGAACCCTCTAACACATATTGGAGGGAATGAGGATCCATCCCTTGAACAATAAGTGATACCAATCATCCTCATACTATAACTTAGTGGAATCATAAAATATAACATGATCCTTCCAAAAATCCACCTCATAATTCCCCAACTGAGACTCTTCCACCCACTACACCAGGTATGAATACACAGTCACCTAAAATAGACACCCTCAACTATCAACTTCTCCCAAATCAAGGAACATCAGTTAAATCTCATCTATTACACTATATGAATACCCATAATATCAAAAAAAATCACCACAAAACTTTTTTCTCAACAAATCATCAACAAAATCCCCTTTCCCCGATGTATAAGAATTGTCCACATCACAATCCTACAAGAATTACACCCATAACCATTATCAGTATTTCCAATCACACTTGAATACAATATATCTCAAACTCTTATGATCTATGAAGACTATAATGCAATAAAAAACGTGATAGTGTTTCCAGAACATTAACGTAAAAAATATGATAAGATTAGGATCATTTGTAATATAGTTATATTAATGGTGTCTTATCTTCAAATAACCATAAGAGAGAAATAATCTCTGGTACATTAAAACACAACCCGAACATAGATAAGAAGCATCATAAAAAACCTCAAACATAAATCCATCATCTGGAAATATAAGGACAGGATCACTGACTAGCCTCTCCTTTATGTAATGAAAAGTATCCTAACAGAGTTCAGTCTACACAAAATAATGAAAATTTAGGGTTATGGTTTTTATAGGAGTCCTAATATGAGAAATATTCTGGGACATAACTCCTATAATATCCTATCAGAGTAAGGAAACTCCAGACCTCTATAATATTTTGGGGAGATACCAAAGAAACCAACACCTAGATCTTAAAATGATCCATATTTTATCCATGCTAAGTAATAACTTATCCCTTGAAATACACCACATAGGAATAAATCTTAGACATATAAATCTTCTTAAAAAGATAATAGAACCAAATAACCTCTAAATAAGATTACAAGTGATCTATATATTATTAATCATATTTAGAATATATGATAATGTATCCAATGAACACTACAAAAAAACAGTCCAAGAATTCAGGAAATAAAGTGTTCATTATTCCCCTACACATGGATTCTACCTTCATGAAACTGAAGAGAATTACCATGAAATTGTAGTTCCTATAATGGAACCTATAGATGATATTAAATATATCCCCATATTTCACCCACATCTAAGGATACCCTAAAATAAATTAATCATTGAGAACCAAATATATCACTTTATATGATTTAATAGGTCCTTAATATTCAATAGGGGATAATAGTTCTTCACTTTGACCTAATTTAAGTGATGATATTCGATACACAGTCATTGAATACCATCTAAATTATTTGTGAACAAGAGTAGATCACTCTAAGAAGACACAATGATTCAAATAAAACCCATCTACAAAAGTCCATGAATATGAATCAACAACTACCACAAACTAGATGAAACTATCCTATATAGATAAATTAATATCAAAGAGGAAATCAACTAAAAATCTATACCAAAATCAATTTCACATCTACGAGGTAGTGTTAAAAAAAATTTAGGAAAAAAATTAGTGTAATATTATCAACCCTCAATAAAAAAACTAGATGAACCTCTATTAAACTTAACATTAACAAGGTCATCATTGAAGATAAGTTCTCCACATATTTTAAAACCATTAAATGGTCCCAATATTCAATGAACATGATGTACTAATCATTAATATCAAATATTACAAATCAACTCCTATAGAAATAAATGATTACATAATCTCAATATATCCAATTCATACCAGGGATGACATTAGACAAATATATTAAAAACATAATAAATATTCTGATGGTTGATGTTTCTATAGAATCATCTCACAATCTCTAAAAAATCACACAATATAAATCAACCTCCAATTTTCATAGTCTACAAAAAGTTAATTGAAATAATCTACACCTCAATTTCTAATTCTTAGACTTGGATGGGTGAAATAAAGGAGTGCATATAACCTAAATAGAACAAATCATGCACCAAAGTAGAACACATATAGATGATAAATCACGTGATGTCTATCTTATCCAATTATTAGAATCCCATGGCATGAAACTGACATAATCCCTCTCTATGATCTCTCTTTCCCTAATATTGACAACTCCATAGTTGTGCTCTAATATATGAAATGAAGGGAAATATACATCATAGGGAAGTCATTTACCTACTTTATCTTCTCATTTTAGATCAAAATTTAGAGGAACATAATGCTAATACTTGATATGACATTGTTTCAATGAATAAACATGAAATAGATTTATAACTTCAGAATGACTATCAAGGAATGTCAGACACTTAATATTTCAATGGAAATAAACTATTCATGGGAAAAATAAATTCCAGTATCTTGGTAGGGGTATAAGAACTTCTAGGTCTAGTGAAATGGGATGAAGGTAGCTAAATTAAACTCCCTTTTATCTCAAAGTTTTACTAAATAAGAAACTAAGAACCTAAAATCATATATATTCTACTGATGGAGTCCAAATGACTTCCCTTCTATGAATATGTTATTAAGACCAACATCATCTCAACAACCTCAACCTTTTTTAACAACTAAAGGAACACGGACCACATTAATAGAGTGAATTGGAACTAGATATTTGTATTAAATACCCTTTAAAATGACTTTATCTATCCACCTCATAAGAAAGAAGATTCAAATCATAACATAGGAGATTCTTGAAAAAATACCAAACATCTGAATTCTAGAAAGAACCTCATCCTAGATATAAACATGGTGCTTATCCCATAGAAATGACGAATCCTTGAGATAACCTAGAAATAAAACCCACCATTTTCATAAAGTTCCCCAGAAAAATCTTCAATCCATTGGTATACAACTATCCCTCCCAGTAGAGATAAACCCAATATCAATCTCTACCTCCAAAAACCATGATTCAATATCACAATCATAAAAAAGTTCTCATACTTATATAGGGATTGATGTCAGAACTCATGAAGCCTCTTCCTATATGTATTTCATTTGTCAACCTTAACTCTTTAGTGATCTTCAAGCCAATATTATTTAACATCATTGACATGAACCTAAAAAGGATTTCATCCCAGTGCCATACCTATAAAATAGAAAATGTTAGAGACTCCATAAACAAAAAATATGGAATACATAAGATTAATTAATTAATATGATCATAATTATTCTTACTTACCCAATTCAATCACATGAATAGATAATCCTGATGCATGATCTATGCCTAGGTCTATAACCTACCAGTAGAATCACTTATCCTAGAATGTTTTTTTAACTTAAATTCCTTTCATAGAATCACAGGGGCCTTAATATCCTATGTTATATCTAGTCTCCCATGATTATTTCATGAACTAAGTTCAATTTATAACGTTTCCCTATCAACCTATAAAATCATCATAGGTTACTATCCCTAAGTTCTATCATATCTCTCAACCAAAACATTAATACCACTTTTTCATGAACATAACTTGTGATACCCCTCCTCGCATGATAATAATGATTAGGGTGATCCCCAATTCCCATATCTAATAAGCCTTGGATTTTTGACAATACCCAAGGGTATATAACACACACATGGTAGTAAATTTTCAAAAATTCATAGGAAATGATAATTAAGCCACCAATAAAATTAATAATAACAAAAAAATTGATCCTCATACATGAAATTTCATAAAATGAAAAAATAAAATAAAAATATACCATTAAAATACCTATATTAGTAATAATAAACAGATATAACTAACAAAAAACCTCTTTGAGATAGCAATACACTACTCGACCACTAACTATCTCCTATAGACTTGAAAAAAAATTATAAAAATAAGGGTGATCATATATATATTGTGGATAAAATTTCTGCTCATATTCACAACTAGAAAAACCATTTCCTTTCCTTTGGGGGGAGAATCACTTTGGTCAATAGTGTGCTCACGTCTATCCCCATGTATGTCCAGTCCGCCACTATCATTCCCAAGATGGTTCTTAATACTATTGAGTAGATTATGGTAAACTTTATATGGTATACTTAAGCAGATGAGAACTATCATTGGGCTTCATGGCAATGTATGGGTTGTAGCTTTTTGGAGGGTTGGTTTAATCTTTGGAGTGTTTCAGGTTCTGTGTACTTTTTATAGGAAAATATGGCTTGGGATGTTCTGAAGGGGAAATATTTATGGGCACATTTCTCCATTAAAAACATGGATCTCAATTTGATATTGTTATTGGGAGTGGCTCCAAGATTTCGGATATTACTTGCTGCCATATTCTTACAATGAGACATCATTTGATGTGGATTGTTGGAGAGGGGGCGATCAACCTCTGGAGGGAAAATTGGCCAGGGAGTATCCTCAGCTTTCCAGGGTGCCCTATCCCTTACTGTTCCTTCTTGCAAGACTCTTGTTTCCTTGCTTTCGCACATGCCAACCTCTCTCCCTCTCACTAGGAGATGTTTCAAAGTATTTCTATTACATCTGAACAGGATCACCTGGTGTTCACGGGTTCCCAGTCTGGTTTGTTTTCCGCGAAGCCTTTTTGTGGGGTCCTGTTTACCATCGAGGGTCATGTTTCATGGGGTGGGTTCCTTTTCTGTGGTGATATCCTGGCCAAATTTAATTTCCTTATATGGAGGCTCTGTAACTGGGCGCTTCCCACAAATGAAGAGGTACATCGCAGGGGTATTTCTCTCACCTCCAAATGTCTTTGCTGCAATGGACCTAAGGAAGAGACGTCTGAGAATATGTTTTTTATGAGTGATTGGGCATGTTGTATATGGTCCCTTTTTCATGACTTCTCTAGGTGGGATTTCTTTGGTCGCTCTGGGGACGCCTTTTTCCAGGCCTGGTTCACTGGTTCATCTGAATGTGTTCAGGAACATAGGGTCCACTCAGTGGTCTTTGCAGTTGGATGATGGGTCTTATGGTCTGCTCATAATATCACCACACATGAGGGATACTCCAGTTCAAGTTTGGCCTTGCGAGATAGGGCGAAGTCCCTAGCACTTGACTTGTTGCTGCTTCTTAAACATGGTGAATGGACTCCTTCCTTTCGGCATTTCATGGCCAGTAGCTGGATTTCTATTGCTCCAAGGGTGTATCCTCAAGGTCATTGGGTTCATTGGAATCCTCCCAACGTAGTCCTCAAGCTGAATGTTGATGGCTGTTATATGAATGGTTTCATGAGGGTTTGGGGCATTGTTCATAATCTTCATGGCTCAGTGGTCTTGGCCTTCAGTTGGTGGTTGGGTCCGGGTGATTCCCCCAAGGCTGAGGCTACCTATGTGGTCACAGGGTTTGATTTGTGTTGCGCCCATGCGTTCCCTATCCATCAAGTGTAAATTGACTCATTTACACTTCTTCTCTCAATTAAAGTAACCTCTAGAATCCCATGTACGATCACCTATTTAATTCGCAACTGTAAAAATTTTCTTCAAGGTGACACTTGTCTTAATCACCCATGTAGAGTAGGTAACAAATTTGCAGACTTCCTGGAATCCTAGGCCTCCCCGGCCAACCCTTACCTTGTTTTTAGTAGTATTGGATCCCTTCCCCTAGAACGTGTTAGCGTGGTTCGTGCGGATGCCTTAGGCCTACATTATTTCAAACCTCCCTGATCTGTTTCGGGCCACGACCCTTGTTTTTCCATTAATATAATAAAATGTCAATGTTAGATGGATGGATAAACATTATTGCATTGACCATCAAGGTATACATCTTTTTATGCTCTTTATATATATATATATTTATTCATTACATCAAGGATAGATTTGGCGCAATAAGGGTTTTATTACACTTTCAAGTTCATATGATGAACTCCTAAAACATATTAATAGTATCAAAATCACATTCTTACATTAATAAAAATGTTTATTTATTTTAAATAAATAACATATTTAAGTATAATAATATGAATTAGAACACTTAAAATTACATTGAGTTTCATATTAATGTTATTATTTCTACCTAAGGTTATGTTGTAAGAAAATAAAACTTGAAATGGTCCATATTGAGATTATGTTGACTATTAATGTAATGTTAATTAAAAACTTTTGTAAATGTTTTTGTAGGAACATCAAGGGTTTTATATTAAAGATACCCTAAGGGGAGGGGGAGGGGTGTGTAAGGATATATGACACTATATAAATTTAAATACCTTTTCCTTTTCTTATGAATGACCTAACCAATCTTGACCTCTTAAACTTAAGGATAACATATTTTTATCTTTTTAATTTTATGTTAAACTAATTAATTTACTAGAATTTACCCAATATTAACAATATTTATTTTATCCCACATAATATAGTTATGTGATGTGTATAATTAAAATAATAAATCACAAGGGAAACATTTATTTTTTACTTGTTTCATCACTACTAGCTATTCCAAGGATCATGAAATTGACAATGTGACAATGAACCAAATAAATAAAGCTCACTTATTGGGGTTTAGCCTAGATCACTACTACATGGGTTCAATCCACTTACAAAATTTTAAGTTTGGATCACTACCACCTCATGTGTGCTTCCCTCAAAATTCATCACTTTTTGATCACTATTACAAAAGAGGATAACAAGTTGGATCCCAAGACAATAAGAATATCACCTATTTTTTGTAGATGCACTAAAATATAGAGATGGATTACTTTGATATCATCTTTATCTTCATCAAGATTATTCAAGTCACCATGAGAAACATCTACATACCTTGAGAGGTCCCAGAAACACCTTTATTTACATTCTTGAATACATCTTGAATTCTTCTTCTTCATTACACTGTAATGATATCTTATCCTTCTTCATTGAAAATGTATTCAATTATTACCACAATCACTCATTCTTTTCTTCACAACAAAAATTTCCTTTCCTCTCAAAGATTCATATTTTAATTATATTATATGTTCTCCCATGTCTTCAAGAACATCTATAGAAAATTTTATAAATATACAATCCTTAATATAATGTTTTATATTAATCATCTTTCCTCTCCCATTATTATTATATCTCTAGTTGTATCACACATTTATTGTGTTTATTTAGTTCCATTAAATTTTATTTAATCACCTAAATTATCAAGAAAAAATTCTATGGTCAAATTTATAGTTTTTCTCGAAAGATGTTTGAATATATAATGGTCTCTTTTTCTAGGACACAATCATCTATCTCCATGCCTTCACTATGAGATAAATCCTTCCACTATAATGTCACAATAGAGCTTAATAAAATCATTAAACATGGACTTGTTCAAATTTATGCATCCTATTGTTTGTTATGTCCACATTTATAGCTTATATTAACTTCATCATACCTCTCCTATGATTATGACATGATCTCCACAAAATTAATTCAAACACTGAACTAGTTGTAGTGTATTATATTTTCCATGGTGTAGACACTTATAGACTTGACAATTATCAAAACGTATCATTTATAATAAAAGACCTCAATTCCATAAGATATTTATATGGTGTGAACATATTATCATCAAAAAGAAGTTTTATGAGGGGATCAGTTTACACTAACTACACCAGGGAATAACCCATATACCAACACTGCAATTTAGGTTCATCCTTACATGGGTTTTGAATAACACTAACATCAAACATTTATCTAATATTATAACTAGTTCTCCACAATGTATGCATCCATTTACCTTGATTAAGATTCTACATGAATATTATGCATCCTCAGGTTTAACTTTATATTCATAGTGAAATTTCTAGAAAAAACATTATGCAAGGATTGAGTTACCTTGATGAAATATCTTCCATGGTGTAACTCTAGATTATATGGAGGAATATTATCTTCTAGTCTTACCCAATTAAAGTTAATTATCTATTACCCTTTTCTAGATCCATTTTCTATGGTGATAACCCTTACAAAAAACCCATGAATCCATCTTTACATTGACACTAATCAAGGGACCACCATTATCCATACATGAAGAGCCTAATGTAGATCCATTATGGAATACACCGCTACACTATTCCATAGGAAACATTTCTTTATGGGATCATATTTATATAATAATAGATCTACCCTTATAAAAATACCATTATGGTGGAGCCCAATATTTTTTTGATTAATAAACTCAATTATAAACTTGATTAATTTTGATAATTGTTTCCACAAAAAATGTACTACAATGTTGTGTCTTTATACAATGAATCTATGTATATTTTCGATTACTCCACTAATCATCATATTTTTTTTAAAAAAAACCAGTAAAAACATATTTTCATCAAATCCAATCCACATCCTAAAAGGTTCAATAGTTTGTGTGATAATGTATCTTGTTCGGAATTTTGACATAACATTAAGTGGTTAATGTGATTTCAGGGATAATAATAATGAATTTAATGGGATAGTATAGCCTACATATACACCATGTAAAGTAGAGTACTATATTTAGGGTTCTTAACAGCATATTTAGTGTCAAAGTAGTGAATGGAACCTCTCAAAAAACAAGTTGAGTATCTTTCTTCTGCGAGGTAGGTACCTGACATTAATGTATGAGAGAATTTAATATTAGGCATGTAATTCAAACCATGACACTATGTTATATGTTAGTGTTGTGTGGGGTGTAACTATGATATTAAATTTTAGGAAAATGTAGTGAGTATAAATTAATTTTTAATACATTTTAATAATGTAATTTCAAGTGATAATATAAAAATAAAAAATAACTAAATTTAATTTTTTGTTAATTTTTATAATAGTTTATAAATTTTTAATAAATTATAAGAGGTATAATTTTTAAAATTATATTTTTAAGTCGAAAATGAATATGAAATAGTTCATATATATGTCTCATGTTTTGAAAAATAAGTAAAATGTTATTTATTTATTAATTCCTATAAGATTTATTTTTAGTATTTTTTAAGAAATATTAATGTTATTTATGAAATATTTATGTGATAAATTACTTATAAAATATAAAACTATTCATTACATGATAGTAATGACACCATAAAATTTATTTTTTATCAAACATAACCTCAGTTTTTAATTGAATTTATTAGCTTGAATTTGTTTCTTGGTTATAGTTTATTCATATTAGGTGTTATAGATATCATGAATTTTATTCTCTATTGAGAAATCTATCTCTGGGAAGGTGTACTTTGGTTTGAAATTCCCATTAGAATGGGGTATTCTTCTTTATTTTGAAAAAGTAGGGATTAACTATCTATGGCTTTGAGAATAGTCACGTATAGATTATCATCCTCATAAACCTCTATTTATTTTTAAGAAAAGCTCATGGAAATTGATCTTGAGGTGAATTTTAATATTTATGAATATGTTTGATTTCTATTTTTGGGTGTGTTACCCAAATTTTCTGTTGTGTAAAAGGTTACAAACTAATGTAGTGTGAAAAAATTATTTTATTGTATGGAATAGGGGTTACAACACTAAATCATTAGAACTATGCATAAATAAAGGAATAAAACATTAGAAAATAAATAATTAATAAGATTAAATAGTTATCAATTTAATAAAAATATGATATTTATTAAGTTGGTGAGAATTTAAACAAATTCCCCTAAAATACTAAGTGCGTGATTCCTTCTAAAGAGAAACCAAAATCATCTAAATGTGTAGTTTCATGCCAAAGATAGGTTCCTTTCGATTATCTTGTACAGGGAAAGTAGGTAATGTGGTTACCCCAATAGTTAGGGGATTTTATTTTTCATTTTTATTTGGTTACACATAGATGGGAAACCCTAATGGTTAAGATACTCAAGGGATAAAGTTTAGTATATCTATATAGTAGATTTAGATATAACTTTATCTACTCAACTATCCCAAAATCATAACTATTTTTCATAGTAAGAATTCCTACCAAAATAAATAATTGATGAGATGAATTCTAAAAAGGCCTAATTACTTTTTGAAATATTAGTCTTGAATCACTAAATGAATATGATATTTGGGATCATCATTTTTAGTGGGAGAGCATTCATTAAAAGTACTCGATGAAAAGATATAAATCATGATAGTCACCCAGTGATATGTGTTTTTTTAGATTATGGTATCCTTCCTGATAATAATATTATGATTTCATATATCCATGGACTATAAAAAAATTAGAGATTGGTATCTACGGTTGAGAAATGTTCTCATGAAGACATATTCAGAGACTTTGAATGTGAATGTTATAAAGATCAATTCCACTAACTACGACTCATGTTTATTATATATAAAGTGTAATAACACATTTTTATTGATAAAAATTGACTAATATATAAGATGGAATTAATTATTGGTGAAGTAGATCCTCATGTTAGTGATAGATAAAGAGTTTCGACATTAGAGATTGATGCTTATGATTTGAATTTACTAAGTGTATTAATCCAATATTTTTAAATATATTATTATATTCTATATATAAATAAGGATTTAATTTTTGTATCTTTTTTAGACAAGATGATATTTTTATTTATTATTAATGACAAGAGTTATTATATATACAATAATTAAATGTTTTATGGAATTAGGAACATGGATCATTATCTATATATTCTATATATGGATAATCCTATTTATAACATTCAGAATAAGAAGTTTGGTTTTGATTCTAATCCCACCAACCTTTGGAATTATATCCTTGGACAAAAAATTAGAAAATAATTAAAAGACTCTATAAAGATGAAATGTTCGACCCATTTGATTTTGTATTGTTTTAGGATTATGAATATTTTTTATTAGAAAATATTACCAATGAACCTTTTTGGAGAAATGTTGAAAGGGATAGTGGATTATTGGATCTCATATAGAGTGATGTATATAGAATAATATGAACATAATAAATTAGTATTAATAGGTACTTAGTTATCCTTACTGATGTCTTTAGTCAGTACGGTTATGTTTATCTGATGAAATAAAAGTGTGAAACCTTTTAAAGTGAAAACATTTTTAGAATAATGTATAGAATTAGTTGGGAAAAAGTATTAACATTATCTCATGAGATTGGGGTAGTGAATACTTGATCCAATAATTCATAGATCATCTAGTAGATTGTAGAATTATTCCAAAAATAACTCCTCCAAGAACACTATAATGGAATAGTGTATCTAAGAGGAGGAATAAGACATTGTTAGACATGGTTCCGAGAATGATGAGTCTATGTGACCTTCCGATTAAATTATAGGGTCATTATATGGAAACCAATATATTATTACTAAAAAACATTCTATCTAAAGTTTTTATAAATATACCATATGAGATATAAACTGAAAAATTCCCCAATATATATTTTATGAGGATTTAGGGTTATATAGAACTCATAATATAACTTAATTATGATAAAATTGGTCCCAATTTTGATAAATTATTATTTAATTATTATTCAAAATAAACATTTGGATATTATTTCTATAGCCCAAGTGAACACAAATTGGTTGAGGAAAACAATGTTTTTATATTTGATAATAAACATATAATTTTAGGTTTAAGTGGTATTAATGTTGAACTTAGACAATTTAAAGACTAAAAAATAGGATATGTTCCTAAGATAGAGGTTGATCCACTTCTAAAAAGAGTTTTGAAAGAAAAAACAACTCAAGTTATATATGAAGCTATATTTTCTAATATGATTCATAAGGAACCTGATATATGTATATTTATAAAGGAAATTTATGATGAAGTTATGATTATAAGAGATAAACCTACCACATAATAGGAGGCCATTAAGAGTTTTTATTTCAATAAATGATTAAAATACATGGAATCTAAAATGTAATCTATATACATTAACCATGTCTGGAACTTAGTGAATGCACCTAAAGGGGTAATATCCATAGAGTGAAAAAGGGAATATGAATGAAAACTAATACAGATGGTTTATTTTCAACCTATAAATCATGAATAGTGGTAAAGGGTTATATGATAATTTATGGCGATAACTATGAAGAAACCATTTAACCTACAGATATGAAAAAGCACAATCATATTTTTATAGCCATAATAGCATATTATGATTATGAGATATATCATATGGATATCCCAACCAACTTACTTATTATTAATTTTGTATAGGATGTATATAATATATAACTAAATGGTTTTGATGTTCTAAATGGGCAAGACAAGGTATGTAAACTGTAGTGGACCATTTTTTGTATGAAGAAACTTCTTAGATTTTGAATATCTGTTCAAATAATGAAATCAAAGAGTTTTGTTTAATCAATAACTAATATGATTTTTATGTATACAAGTTGATTTGTGGGATTAAAATGGTGATTCTTTTATTTTATTTAGATGATATACTATTTCTCAAAAACTATATCCCGAATCTTCACTCTATAATAACATGTCTTGGTAAATGCTTCATAATGAAAGATATGAGTGAATTAGATTACATAATATGAATGGGGATTTATAATGATAGATATAAGGTACTACTTAGTCTTATTGAGTTAACATACATTAGTAAATTGATAAAATGATTCAACATAGAGAAATAAAAATAAAATGTCTTCAGTAGTACTATGTTGTATGAATATTATAAAGATTTAGGATCCTTGAAAAGAGTTAGAATGAATGGATAAAATTCCTTATGTATCCATCATATGTTCCTTCATGTGTGCCATATTTTTTACTCAAACTAATATTTCCTATGATTGTATAATAAACATTAGATATAAATTCAATCTTATTGGAATTCAATTGATTAATGTGTTGAAAATTCTTAAGTATGTGGCAACGACTAAATATATGTTTATGCCTTAGAGGAGATAATGAAATCTGTATAAAATATTACAAAAATTATAGTTTCCAATTAGATAGAGATTATATGAAGTCTCAATTTTGTTTTATTTTTTATTACATATTGAATCTATTACTTGGATGAGTTAGGAAAATACACTATAGTGGACTCAACAACAGAGGTATAGTATATCAGTCTATCATATATAAAAAAGAATCTATTTAGATCAAGATGATTATTTCTAAACATGGGGTATTTCTTTTATTCAATGGTAAATTTATAACTCCAGTTAAGCTACCCAAGTCTCACTAAAGGACAAATAAAATCTTTTTAAATACCATCTCATATGATAGATAATTTAGAAGGGAAATATAATAAAATTATGTGTAGATGACAATGTAATAGATCCATTAACAAATACATTACCATAAAAACATCATTAGTTTCTTGTTAGGTCTCTAGGTATTTTATAATTGAGATATTGATGTAATGGATATATAATGTACTATGATTTTATAATCAATAAAATACCCAATTTTCATTCATCCATGTGTTCTTCAATTTACTTTACATGAATAGTGGAATGATAATATCCCTTGAAAGTATTATTTTGAGTTATCCCTAATTAATTTTCATAATTGAGTATTATGGGCTGTGATGATATGTTAAGAATATCACTATTATTACATTTTATCAATTCTAAAGGGTTGAATAGAAGATATGAAGAATAGATTCATGAGGTAATATATAGATACTTAATACTTGGTATGACTCTCCCATGTATATCTTATGGAATGTCATACAATCATAAATATACTTTGGGTTGTATACCTATTATCAATCTTTATTACCTGATGTTGGTAAGATAACTATCATGATAACCATCATACTTTGATACCTATCTTATATAATTCAAAAGATATTTAGCTAATAAAAGGGGGGGGGGTTAGGTATGTTTCTAATCAGGTTGTTGGTTGGAGCACAACCAAGGTCATATTTTTTAACTTATATGATGAGTAAATACATATTTCCCATGATTGAGTTAGACCGAGGAAATGTATTTCCATGCTTAGTTAAGTCACATATGATATTTTTTGACACTTAGACGATTGAAATTTTACGCTCTCATCTTTTATATAAATGAAATGTGATGTATTCATTAACTTGGTACATCTATTTCAAAGAATTAAGAAAATATGTTATGGTTTATACCATATTCACATGTTTCTAAAATAAAGAGGGTTTGATAAAACCGTATCCACAAAATATTTTGGGATGGATTCACAAAGTGTCTTGAAGCTTGGAATAAAACTCTTATGGAGTTTAGTGAAAGTGGTAGATTATTTTATTTACACTAAAATAGTACAAATTTTTTGAATATTATTTAATTATACATTTTCCATTTTATACTTAATATCGATAAAAAAAATACATTAAATCCAATGTAGTCTCATTTGAATGTGATGGAACTTGAGACTATGTTACACCCAACATTGTATGAGATTTCAGTTGGAACATTCAATAACCTATCCCTACATGGTCTTAATTTATTATAATAAATTGTGAATATATTAAATATGTATTTAAGATACATTTAATGTGTTAAATTAACATTACCCTGATGATAAATAACATATGGGATGTGAGCTCACTCTCTTGAATGAGGAGCATTAGGATCTGCCTATATAAAGGGAGTGAGTTTCCTTAATTGGGGTATGATTCAATGATTTGATATGGTAATTAGTTTCATTAAAGCATTTTTATATATCACCTCCCATTGATATACCATTTTTCAATATAGGGAAGGAACTATAACCCCTTTTGTGTTGTGGGATTCTTTAATTATGAATGAGGATCCTTTTTCTAGTGTACCACCCATAGAGGAAGGAGGCTTACATATGATGCTCCATATATCATCATCAAGAAAGATCAATTTATATTGAGGATATTGTATCAGTTATTATATTTATTCTCCTTTTTTATATATACATATTAATTCCATTGAGGATAGATCATGAACAATATGGGTTTTCTTCCACTACTATAATCATGTGACGAGCCCCTAGATCCCATAACAAATAACACAAGATTAAAAGTTACTATTTAAATTAATAACATAATGTATTCCATTAAAAATAATCTAGTAATTTAATTCATAAATTCTTGATCATTTTCAAATTTAACCATATTAATCCAATTTTCTTTTATTCGATATCAAAAATATAATTTCTTTTTTAATTATTTAATCATTACGAGCATCCATTAATTAACATAAATTATTCTACTAACATCATCATTGATAAAATTATAATGTTTAATCATATTCAATTTATTAGTTATAATAATCTTCTAATAACCATTGAACATTTAATTAATTTGTTAATTAATTCCTTCCTGGATTTTGGGAACTAAGACACAACTATTCTTAATATGTGGAAAATATACTCGAATATATTAATGTTTCAGAAGAAATAAAAAATAAATAGAAAACAAGGAAGGATCTAAACTTGATCCAAATATTACATCGTCAAACCATATCCTTTACAAACCATACATACCATCACATCATTAACTATATCAAGCCACCATCAAAACAATAAAAAATAGTTTAACCATTTCCGTATCACCAACCATACCAAATTTTCATATAATATCATAGTAATGATTTTAATATCATATATATATATATATATAAATTTTAGTGAATCATATTCAAGTGGTGATAAATATTAGTAATGAGTAAAAATTTCTCAATTATCACAAGAAATGTAGTAGTAATCAATAACAAAATATTATCAACACCCAATAATTATTCCCATGAATATTTTCATTCTCTATTCTCTTAAATATAACATTTATTTATGATCTAGTTTTAATAAAATAAGAAACCGATGAATAAAAAAATAACTAAATAATATATATTCAAATAAGCACTCTCATGAAAACAATAATGACTAAAAACTTATGAGTAACATACTAGACATCTATTTCAATCAATTAAATGGATTGAAAATAATTTCAAATGTTTTTCCACTTTATATTTTTATATGGTTTACTATATTTAATTGACTATCAGTATAAATATGAAAAAAAATTAAATCAAAATAAATAAATACCACACTATCTATACAATATCATCACTCAAAATCATAAACTCGTATAATTATTTCATGTGGAATAATACCAAAATCCACCAAAATCTTATTAATTATAGATTATTTTATTTTAATTCCAATCCGGATTATTTATCCATAATGAAATTTAACCATCAAAATCCTATAATTAAATGTAAATAAATAAACATGAGTCGTTTTATGTCCCCTAATGAATGAGATCCTTAATAGATTCACTACATATATTAGAGAGTTGAAGAGAGATGGTCATGATTCCAAGTACAAATGTGGGGGTTCACTTGATATTGGAGGAAAAAATATTTAAATAGAGGATAATATGTTATTTGGTTTGATAAAATAGTTAAAATTAGAATAGGTGAAAGGGAAACCCAAAATTTATGAATTTTCACTTGAAATGGGAATGACACACCTGGGCATTTAACCTTTAAATAACTCAATCAATACCTCCCAAATTTGATACTAATCAAGGTAATGATGTTCCAAATTCATGATCTGAATCATTGTATTTAATTTTATAGTGGTTATGGTTCATGATAAAGTTGATGGAAATTCATTATGTAATATAATTTCCAATTCATGAATGTTTTTTGACTCATAATAGCCATGTTCATTATAAAATATAGTCTAGTTCATAGGATTTATTTCTAAAAGTTGTGATAGTTAAAGAATATAAAAATAAATAGTTTTAAAGTTAAGAGTTCCACATTATGACTTAAATATTCAAATAAATTTGTGGTTTCATTGTTATTTGTTATGATCATTTCGAAATGATTTAATTCATCTAGAAATAACTGGTTCTGAAAATAGAAGTAGATACATAGAAGAAGATGATTCCAAAATTAGAATGGGTTATCTTGAAGTAACCAATATTGCACTAGTTAATTATCAAAAGATACACTGATATTCTTGAAATTTACCTGAGATAATATTTATGAAACGTAAGCTGAGAAAGTCATAAAATTAAATTATATGAAAGATAAGTCATCTAGACCATTTTTCTATGTCTAAAAACTAGAAAATTACTAGAATTTAAGGGTATTAGACATTGATATGCATGAGTTACCAAATAAGAAAAATCATTTTTATGAAATGGAATTTATATGTATGGTTTTCTTTCATATGATAAATAAATTCATATGAGTCACTTATGGATGATAATGAAATATGTATGGGTTATATTGGAGAATAATGATCATTTTATAAGGACACATAAAAAGTAATTGTAATCCTATAATTAGAGAAAAAATCAACGATAACTAAATAAACAATACCCTTTCCCACATTATTTCCACCATACTTCCTCGGACTTCCCCACTATTTGGAAAACAAAAAATGGTTTAGGAAAATACAAACCCTTACAAACATGGTGCTAAAAATCCATACATTTCAATCACACGAGGCACAATAAAGGTAAAATCAAACATCAAATGACATTTCATCACACTGATCTCATCAAACCAGACACATCCTTGATCCTTGATAGGTGACATTACCAAAAATGTTTCACTCAACATGAACACCAATATAACATCACTGATCAGTACTCCGCTGGTCATAATCGAATATATCCACCAAATAAGCATTATAATGATGCTAAGAAACATCGATCACAACATTGATTGACTACCAAATCTAGACATAATGAAGACAACATCAGGATAGTTACTAGATACTACCACTGAATACTGTCTTTGAACCTAAAATAGAAAGGAAATAAAAAATCCACCAAAAACACTAATGTTTTTCTTATATGATTGAAACTAAGAACCATAACCACACACTAGATACTAGACATAGATCCTCATACAAATAACCTATTATTTCATCACAGAACTGCTGGTACTAAGAATGAAAAAGAGGTGTAAAAGTAGGAAACCATAATTTTTTTACCATTGTATCAATGTCTTAATAGTAACTCTGGGGTGGAACCACCCAGTTATCAACCTAGGAATCTTATATGAGTTAAATAAAAATGATTATTAAATCTAAATAATACAGTATTCAATTTTTATTTAAATAGTTTTCTCTTTATTGGTGACTACTTCTTAAAGGAGAAAAAGATGAAACTCTCTTAATCATCCAAATATTCTTCTAATACTTTTTTTAATATTGATATGTTATTTCTAGGTGCTATAGTGGATAATCTAATGATCATTTTATGTCTTCATGATCATAGGAACACAATTTCTTCATTATGGATGAGAGATATTGTTTCGAGGTGCCCAAAACCTATCTTTATCTCTCTTGAGATGAAATAGGGAAGGGAGAAGCTCAAAAAATCTTATTAATGAATATTACCTTGAATTTAGGGATCTATTGAATTATATAGTTTGATTAAAACTTATCAAAATTTCACTTTATCCATCAAATAAGTTCAACCTTCTAAATAAGACCTAAAGGGAAATTATGACTACTGAACATGTCCAAATTTCATAAATAGTTTATCATGTACATGTAATTTCAATATTATTTTATATAATAAAATATGAGATATTAATATTAATTTTTTTCCTCTAAATGTATATAATCAAACCTAAATAATGAATATTTTTTTGTTACATATTTTCTTAAATACAATTAAAAAATTATAGATATACTAAGTTAATAAATTCAAATATTTTTTTTCACAAAATTGAATAGGATTGTATTTATTTATTTTAATTTTCTCTTTAAAACTTGAAAATTACTTGACCCCCATATTGGGACCTACCATTCTTCAAGAATCTAAATAATTAGAACAAGTCAATCTTCAAAATACACTTTGATTATGAACTTCTAGGCCCTTTTCTGGATAACAATGAGTATCACTAATAAATGAGGAGAGGTTTTCATAACAAATAAAAACCCATAAGGAGATAAGGATAAGTTATATCAATGATGACCTCCTATGAGAACTCTCTGTGTAATATAATCAAGTTTTCTCACAATATCTCATAAAGAATGATGCATACTTGCATCAACATCCTTACACCTAATATTTATTATTTTAATGACCATAGAAGATTAACTTACCATCTTCTACTATGACCATGGATTTAATAAAGGTAATATTATAATGATAAATTAGGAATGAGATATATCTTTCTATATAGAAGAAACATATTTTATATTGATCATTCAATCAATTACAAAAATCAAATGATATACCTAACAAAATCTACCTCACCAATTTTTTTATGTTTTTTATCTTGCATTAAATTATGTGATGAAATGATATAAATTGATAATGATCTAAAATGGGGGGTTCAAAAAAACATTTTTATAGATAAGAGAACCAATACCACCTGAAATATATGGTGTTTCTAATTAAGTTGATTCCCTCATGATGTCCGCTACTTTAGATAACCATCTGTGAACATTATGATAAGAGTTATCAATGCTTATGAATCCAAAACATCTGAAAGTAGAACATAATCTATGTCCCATTTGAATTATGAATCTAGATAATATGACATAGTTTTACATTTTTCATCATAGTATCTTGAGGTTCTCATTATATTTGGGAACCACTTTAACCTTTTGATACAAAAATTAATCTAAGAAAATTAAAATTTATATAGTTTATGAAGAAGTAATGTTACTATAATGGTAAGATAAAATTATTCATATATTTATATATAAATTTTATGATAATAAAAAGGTATTTATGATGTTGATTCTAGTGCATCCTTTTCAACAACATTCCAAGTTTCACTAGATCTATATTTATAACCTTAAAAGTTTTATCTCTCACATGATAAAACTATTATTTTTATGAGTGATGAAATTATTCATAGATCCCACCACATGTTCTTACACAAATAATTTTCTTTAAATATATTCATATACTTAGTTAGAATCCCTCAAGAGATGGTATCCCCAAGTATATTTATTTTCTTCCTCATCCATTGTATGATCCATACATTTTTTTAAGTAAACTTTCATTTTAATTTTGTTTAAACTCTTTTTTAAATTGATTATGGAATAATTCTTAGTATTAGGGAAGGTTTAAGGTGTGTCCCAAGGGTTTGATAGTTGATTTGTTTTTTAAAATGTTCCATACAAAACTTGGTTTGTGGTTATTTCTAATCATGCACCACAACCATGAGATACCGTTTAAGGGGGAGCATGATTGTACAAACCATGTGAGAAGTACTAGAAATCACGGGGTGTTGGTCCATATCCATTTTCATATATTCCTCATGGTTTCCCAAACTATAAATATGAACATAATAACCATGTGGCATGAGTTTTAATTGGATAGAGGAGCTCTCATGGTTACCACATGGTTTGGTAAATCATGGGACCAAACAATTCAACTCATTAAAATTGAATATTTTACTATTTTTCCTCTATACCTGTAACGCCCCGACCCCAGCTACCCAGAGTCGGTGCATTACTTCGTAACATTGGCATGATCACAAGAAAGATCAAATCCCGAAAGACCGATTGGTTTAGTTGCCTTGGAAACACTAGATATAATCATAAAGTTTTACATTACATTTCAAAGTGAAAAACTACTACAACAACAAAGTCTTCATATCCACACTATTAACCCCTCATAATATCCCTGCAAGTCATTCATAATTTACTTCTTCACTACCTGGGAAAAATAAAACATAGAAAAGGGGTGAGCTCAAATGCCCAGTAAGGATAACAATATAGAGGAAACTTTCATAAATAAAAATAAACATTTAAGGCAATGTATAACTAAAACAAAAGCCTTTTAAACTTGAACATTTAACATAGTATGGCATAAATAAAATGAAATAATGCCATTTACTTATTCACATGGATATTCTACTAATCGAATAATCACATGCAAAAATCAATAACCACTTTCATAATGTTGGAATGCATAATGCTAAACGTTAATTTCTTTGTCTAGGCCTCATCCCAAGACCTAGGGGTTACTTCTAACCGGAACCCAACCCGGAGTGCCTCAAATAACCGGACACCAACCCGGAGTGCCTCTAATAACCGGACACCAACCCGGAGTGCCTCTAATAACCGGACACCAACCCGGAGGGCATACTTTTACCAGTCCCTAACCTGGAGGGCTTACTTTAACCAGTCCCCAACCTGGAGGGCTTACTTTTACCAGTCCCCAACCTGGAGGGCTTACTTTTACCGGTCCCCAACCCGGAACATACTTGTTTAGCACATTCATCTGAAGAAAAGTTTGAAATATAACATAAACATTTGGATTAAAACTAGCATACGAAATGTCAATAATTTCACTATAAACTATGAATGGTATAAAAATAGCACATCCACAGTCAAACATATCAAAAAACCTTCAATACAATATAGAAGTTTGTATCATAATAAATCAACTTCAAATAATCTTAAAATCCATCAAAGGATGTTGACATAGATGAAATCAAAATTCTTTTTAAAGAAATATCTCCTTTTATTTTGAAATCATTTAAGATCCATATAAAATAAAACATTTTCTTTGAAAATATTCTTATAAGCTTGTAAGGAAAGCTTTGAAGATTTTATAACGGCGTAAAATAACCGCACCCGCCGTATAAGTTAAAAAAACATTCTTACCTCAATTCTGTCGAAAAGGTTAAAAAGGACCTTGTTTTGAAAACGACGGAAAGATTCCTTTATAAACCTCTTATAAAAAGTCAAAAAAGGGTATAAATGACTTTAACCCATATTCTTGTAAATAGTAAAAATGTTTTTAAATACATTTTTAAGAAACATGGATGTGGATGATAAAGATATCCCAGTAGATTATTACGTATAAACAACCTCGGATAATGAAGAGATTGTGAAATAAACCCTTACCTTGTACTTTTCTTTGGTTGGGGTAGGTTAACCTCCTGTATAATGGTGAAATAATTGTTATTAAATTATACAAGAATCATATACATTAATATGATATCATATATGATCTTTTAATATTGATTTGATAATAATATCTTAGTATTATCGTTGTTTCGGGTGTTAACTTACTTGTTTTCTTTCATATGTTTTGTTACGTAAGACATGTTTGTAAAGGATAGGTTGTATATTATTCATATCCAGAATGATATCAAGTCCTTAAACATCATTTTTAAATCATAAAATGATAATTATACTTTAATGGTTACGATGGAGAATGAATCTCATCGCGTTCGTGGAGACGGTAGTCCGTACGTACGCACGAGCGACAATATCATTCTTTTGATATTAAAATAATATATAAATGAATGGTATATCATATATACAGAATCATTAACATGTTATATTTATTTTTTACCTGAGTTACACATCATTATTATACCCATCCAAATAATATTATATTGAATAACAATTACACCACGACGTGGAGACGGTAAGCCGTACGTACGCACGTATGGTGACATGTTATTCAAAGGGTGGATAGAATACTGAATATGGTTGTACCATACTTATAATAACATCACAGTATATGTGAGATACTGGAGTTATTATTTTATAATGGTAAGAACAAAGGAAGAAGAAGTGGAAGAAGAAATGAACTTAGAAAAGGGTGGTGAAATCATTACCTCTTCTTCGGGTTCTTCCTTTTGATTTGATCAAAAGGGCTCCTTAGGTTGGCTTTCTGATCAAACTAAGGCCTCTAGGTTGTAGTCAGGGATGTTGGGAGAGTATTTGGGCAGAGTTTGGCCGAACCAAAAGGCTTTGAAGGTGTGAAGAAATGGGAAGGAGGAGTGCCCTTTTATAAGAGGGGTGAGGGGCACCTTTGGAAAAGCTAGAAATATTAATTTATAATAAATTCATATTCGGTTTCTAAAGGCTCCAAAGTTGACTATTCAAAGGATGAGGTTGGGATAGGTCGAAAACAACTCATCCAATAGAATTTAGACAGGTTTGGGTACTTATATTAACCTTATCTTTAAGTATTAACTCTAAGTTAATTAGTTTCACTTTTACAATGTCTCTTTGTATTTTTATATATTATGGTTAATAAACTTACTATATACATACAAGCGACCCCCAAGTGGTCCATTAATGATTAACCTATCATAATATAAGTCTCTTGGCCGAACCTTAGATTTTTAGGAATTTAATGTCAATTAATAATATAATATTTGTTTTAAGAACTCTTTTATGTCAATTTTGACACTATTCAATAGTTGATTTTTGTGAAACTCATAACAGATTGATTACTTCGAACAAAGTCAATTAAATCAATCCTAATATATCATATTATCCTAGAAAATTAGTTTAATTCATTAAAAGTTTCATATTATATTTATTTGGGTATTTATAATATCAATTATGTTAATTTTTTACTATTTTAGTAATTACTGCATCATCATTGTGTCATAAATAAAATAAATTATTTAATGTCTAAAAATTATAAATAAAATATCATTATGTAGGAAATCTTTTTATCTTTCTAATGAATATTTATAATCGAAAATCCAACATGTATAACCCTATGTAAAAATTGTGGTTCTAAAAGATATATGCTTGTGTCATTTTTGTATTCATTTTGACTTAATTAAAATAAAGTGTCATTATCACTTACAAGTGGATCCATGGGGTCCCAAAATAGACCCAAAGATGCCCATGGTCGACTATGTATCAACCAATAGGGTTAAGACACGTTTTAGGGTAATTTAGTATTATTATAATATTATTTTTTTAACCCTTATTTACCGGATTTACCCTTAACCATGGTAAATAAAATATTTACCGCAGTAATTATTCAAAATGTCTAAAAATAAAAGTTACCTATTTACACAATTTGAACATCCTGATTCCAAATATGGAATCCATTTTTCTAAATTCAAAACACAGAAGTGGCAGAAATTAATTTAAAATTAATTCCCGCTGTCAAAACAAAAAGCGTGTTTTTAAGAGATAATAACTACCAAAAGATTGACACTTGTTTATGTTCGGTTTAATTGTAAAATTATGTCCAATGACCAAAATTATATTAAATGGTAAAAATATATTCTAAATATACTTTAAAACCACTCAAATTCATAATTTATCAATATTAATTATTTTGATTAAAAAAGTTGTTTTTAATTAAAATTTAGTAATTTTCACTATTCATCAAAATATAAAAGTTATCCGAAATGTACCAAAATTTCACCCTAGGCTAATTTCGATATTCCGAATCCAAAAATGAAGTCCATTTTTAAATATAAAATATATATATAATTTCAAAAATTAGGTATTACTATTCATAACGGCTAGTTTGATTGGTTGTGGTGTGTGTTAAAACTCAAGGTTGCGTACAACACACGCTACTGTATTACTCAAAGAAAGCGTACCGTGGAAGCTTGGGATGTTTCATTTTAAATTTTTGATGTCCCAATTTAGTCAAAAAGATTAAAATATTGTATTTAAAAAGGTTTCACTATTAGAAGTTGATAATACTGAAAATGAATCTGTTCTTGCAATATGACTAAGAAACTCATAATAGGGATTCTAAAATTATAAGGATTATATAAAGTTAAAAATGTAGTTAATACTATTCATGAACTCTTTTAATGGTGTGATTGAACTCGGTGTTGCGTGTAGTGCAAGTTATTGAATTATTTTTAAGAAATAACACACTCTGAAATCTTGGGGTGTTACATTCTCCCCTCCTTCAATAAATTGCGTCCTCGCAATTTGAAATTGTTCTTCGAAAATAAAAGGTTGAAAGTAGAAAATATATTTGTTGGAAAACCCACATTGAAAATTGGGTTACTAAAATTTAGTCTTAATATGAGGAAAAAGGGAAATGAAAGGGTCACCACCAAATTATGATCTCGATTTGGAGAACATTGGTGGCAATTAGAGACATATAATTGGAGGAAAAACGTAAATATTTATAGGTAGTGATTGAGGTCATCAATCACAAACAATTGTATAATTCAGGTCCTTAAATTCATCAATCTATGATGATTTGAAATACCATCGGTTCAACAGAACATAGGGTATTAGGATAACACATTTTTGACGTTTCAAAATATCTTAGTTGAAATCCCACATCGAAAAATGAATTAACGAGGCCTCTATTTAAAATAAAGAGTGGAAAGAATGAAGATTACCGAAAATAACACATACTAGGGTTCCATGTAGGAAAATATGGATATGGAAGAGAAATCTAACCATCAATTATCTGATGGAGAGTGGTAGAGAACATGGCTATAAAAAGGCCAACAATCCCAAAGCCATAAATTAGTGACGATTTAAGGTACCATCTAGGAAAACATTTTTGTTCAAAGTTGCTTTTCTTAATGTTGAGGAATTTATTTATGAGATTGGCTAAGATCATAAGGAGATACACTTACATTATAATTAGAGTTTTATCCATTAATAAATTTCAACCACAAACTCATCTTTCACTCTAAAAGATAATAGAATGTAAAAAAAAATTCTATTTACACTATTCGTATAGGGTTCCAAAATAAACGAATTTATAATTCATCTATAAGATCTTTTAATAAAAACTACATTATTTAATCCAGGACATCTCGTGGGCCAGTGGTAGGTGATACACCCTTGTCGCCCTTCGGTTGCGGGTTCAAGTCTCACAGACTTGCCGGACGCGATGGGTTGCCGCCCGACCTCAGGGTTGTCCTTTTATGGTAATCCAAAATAATCCAAACTAGAACTATCCAAAATACTTCTGTCCAAACTCACAGTCCAACATTTATAAGGAAGGTAAACATAATGTAGATCCTTTTTACCCCGTAATAGCATATGAATACCTTCATCATGTATTCTTTTAATACACTGAAACATCTTGAATTGCCATATTCCTTATTGATTACATTCATGCTCCCCTTATTCCATATAGAATGCTGTATATACTTCATCATTCCAAAAATGTTTTAAACCCCAAAAAAATGATGGAATATACAAATCATTAATCAGTTTCAAGGTAGTCAAGAATATCCAATATAATTTATCCAAATCAATCGTGTATTATTTTAAAATCACTAACTCGGTATCAGAACCATATTATGGTTTATCTTTCTCTCAACCATATATTTTCCAAAAAAAAATTCCTGCTATTGAGTCACTTTTCTTTGTTCCACAAAATCTCAAGTCCTTAATGAAATAGTACTGCAGTACAATCCTTATATACTCCATAATTATTATAACAAGTACATTGTTGATACAACACTCAATTGACATAATGAACATAAGAACTCTAATCATTCTTCTTCATCTGTGGTAGTATCATAACTTGATTATTATCCAATAGCATCATTTGCGTCATAGTCTGTTGACTGGGACATAGGTTCGCGTAGTGTCCAAACTCTTTGCAAATGAAGCATTGTACATTTGAAACCATTTTCTTACCCTCGCAGTCACGTACTTTGTGCCCTTTTCCTCCACACTTATAACAAACTCTCATTCCTTTCAGGCAAGTTCCAGGGTGTTTCTTTCCACAGTTACCACATATGGGAAAATTCTTCTTTTCCCTCTTCCCTTTATCCATCTTTCTCTCTTCCATCCTTTTCTTCTCTTGCTTCCCTTCAAAGCCATAGGACTCAGTAAACTCTTTACTTATCTTATCAACACATGATATTATTTCTTCATATGATGATAATACATGGGAGACTATTTCTCTTATAAATTCTAGCTTAAGACCATGAAAGATATGATCCTTCCTTCTCTTTGGATCATGTGCATTTCTGGAGTTCTCATTCCTTCTACTGGGCGCCATTTCTAAACAATGGCATACACTAGATTAGTTTATGAATCAAAATACATAATCCCATACTTATAAAACACTTAACATAAATTGAACTATTTATGGATATAATCCATAATCATAAAAATGTCTCCTTTGAGGATGTATATACTCATTAACCCTTCATAATGGTTTGTAAAGAAAATGAGAATTATCCTAAGCATATCCCCCGGGAGTGTCGTAACCAAGAGTGCAGCAAGGCCCGTTGTCGTGCACCAGTTCCCGTTCGAGTCTAGCTCAAAGCGGTGTTTTCGGGTTTTACCCCTAGGTACATCTGTTCCAGAGCCGCCTCTACCTGCTCGTATCCAGACAGGGATGTATTGCTCGGAAAACTCACAAAATCTCTACAATACCAAAATTCTAGGAAGTTCTTCTACACTAATCCTCAAAGTTCATCTTAGGTCTACGTGCTCTAATCAGAGTTTATCTAAATCTAGCTTCCAAGGTTTGTACTAAACTTCCTCTGATACCAACTGTAACGCCCCGACCCCAGCTACCCAGAGTCGGTGCATTACTTCGTAACATTGGCATGATCACAAGAAAGATCAAATCCCGAAAGACCGATTGGTTTAGTAGCCTTGGAAACACTAGATATAATCATAAAGTTTTACATTAAATTTCAAAGTGAAAAACTACTACAACAACAAAGTCTTCATATCCACACTATTAACCCCTCATAATATCCCTGCAAGTCATTCATAATTTACTTCTTCACTACCTGGGAAAAATAAAACATAGAAAAGGGGTGAGCTCAAATGCCCAGTAAGGATAACAATATAGAGGAAACTTTCATAAATAAAAATAAACATTTAAGGCAATGTATAACTAAAACAAAAGCCTTTTAAACTTGAACATTTAACATAGTATGGCATAAATAAAATGAAATAATGCCATTTACTTATTCACATGGATATTCTACTAATCGAATAATCACATGCAAAAATCAATAACCACTTTCATAATGTTGGAATGCATAATGCTAAACGTTAATTTCTTTGTCTAGGCCTCATCCCAAGACCTAGGGGTTACTTCTAACCGGAACCCAACCCGGAGTGCCTCTAATAACCGGACACCAACCCGGAGTGCCTCTAATAACCGGACACCAACCCGGAGTGCCTCTAATAACCGGACACCAACCCGGAGGGCATACTTTTACCAGTCCCTAACCTGGAGGGCTTACTTTAACCAGTCCCCAACCTGGAGGGCTTACTTTTACCAGTCCCCAACCTGGAGGGCTTACTTTTACCGGTCCCCAACCCGGAACATACTTGTTTAGCACATTCATCTGAAGAAAAGTTTGAAATATAACATAAACATTCGGATTAAAACTAGCATACGAAATGTCAATAATTTCACTATAAACTATGAATGGTATAAAAATAGCACATCCACAGTCAAACATATCAAAAAACCTTCAATACAATATAGAAGTTTGTATCATAATAAATCAACTTCAAATAATCTTAAAATCCATCAAAGGATGTTGACATAGATGAAATCAAAATTCTTTTTAAAGAAATATCTCCTTTTATTTTGAAATCATTTAAGATCCATATAAAATAAAACATTTTCTTTGAAAATATTCTTATAAGCTTGTAAGGAAAGCTTTGAAGATTTTATAACGGCGTAAAATAACCGCACCCGCCGTATAAGTTAAAAAAAACATTCTTACCTCAATTCTGTCGAAAAGGTTAAAAAGGACCTTGTTTTGAAAACGACGGAAAGATTCCTTTATAAACCTCTTATAAAAAGTCAAAAAAGGGTATAAATGACTTTAACCCATATTCTTGTAAATAGTAAAAATGTTTTTAAATACATTTTTAAGAAACATGGATGTGGATGATAAAGATATCCCAGTAGATTATTACGTATAAACAACCTCGGATAATGAAGAGATTGTGAAATAAACCCTTACCTTGTACTTTTCCTTGGTTGGGGTAGGTTAACCTCTTGTATAATGGTGAAATAATTGTTATTAAATTATACAAGAATCATATACATTAATATGATATCATATATGATCTTTTAATATTGATTTGATAATAATATCTTAGTATTATCGTTGTTTCGGGTGTTAACTTACTTGTTTTATTTCATATGTTTTGTTACGTAAGACATGTTTGTAAAGGATAGGTTGTATATTATTCATATCCAGAATGATATCAAGTCCTTAAACATCATTTTTAAATCATAAAATGATAATTATACTTTAATGGTTACGATGGAGAATGAATCTCATCGCGTTCGTGGAGACGGTAGTCCGTACGTACGCACGAGCGACAATATCATTCTTTTGATATTAAAATAATATATAAATGAATGGTATATCATATATACAGAATCATTAACATGTTATATTTATTTTTTACAGGAGTTACACATCATTATTATACCCATCCAAATAATATTATATTGAATAACAATTACACCACGACGTGGAGACGGTAAGCCGTACGTACGCACGTATGGTGACATGTTATTCAAAGGGTGGATAGAATACTGAATATGGTTGTACCATACTTATAATAACATCACAGTATATGTGAGATACTGGAGTTATTATTTTATAATGGTAAGAACAAAGGAAGAAGAAGTGGAAGAAGAAATGAACTTAGAAAAGGGTGGTGAAATCATTACCTCTTCTTCGGGTTCTTCCTTTTGATTTGATCAAAAGGGCTCCTTAGGTTGGCTTTCTGATCAAACTAAGGCCTCTATGTTGTAGTGAGGGATGTTGGGAGAGTATTTGGGCAGAGTTTGGCCGAACCAAAAGGCTTTGAAGGTGTGAAGAAATGGGAAGGAGGAGTGCCCTTTTATAAGAGGGGTGAGGGGCACCTTTGGAAAAGCTAGAAATATTAATTTATAATAAATTCATATTCGGTTTCTAAAGGCTCCAAAGTTGACTATTCAAAGGATGAGGTGGGGATAGGTCGAAAATAACTCATCCAATAGAATTTAGACAGGTTTGGGTACTTATATTAATCTTATCTTTAAGTATTAACTCTAAGTTAATTAGTTTCACTTTTACAATGTCTCTTTGTATTTTTATATATTATGGTTAATAAACTTACTATATACATCCAAGAGACCCCCAAGTGGTCCATTAATGATTAACCTATCATAATATAAGTCTCTTGGCCGAACCTTAGATTTTTAGGAATTTAATGTCAATTAATAATATAATATTTGTTTTAAGAACTCTTTTATGTCAATTTTGACACTATTCAATAGTTGATTTTTGTGAAACTCATAACAGATTGATTACTTCGAACAAAGTCAATTAAATCAATCCTAATATATCATATTATCCTAGAAAATTAGTTTAATTCATTAAAAGTTTCATATTATATTTATTTGGGTATTTATAATATCAATTATGTTAATTTTTTACTATTTTAGTAATTATTGCATCATCATTGTGTCATAAATAAAATAAATTATTTAATGTCTAAAAATTATAAATAAAATATCATTATGTAGGAAATCTTTTTATCTTTCTAATGAATATTTATAATCGAAAATCCAACATGTATAACCCTATGTAAAAATTGTGGTTCTAAAAGATATATGCTTGTGTCATTTTTGTATTCATTTTGACTTAATTAAAATAAAGTGTCATTATCACTTACAAGTGGATCCATGGGGTCCCAAAATAGACCCAAAGATGCCCATGGTCGACTATGTATCAACCAATAGGGTTAAGACACGTTTTAGGGTAATTTAGTATTATTATTATATTATTTTTTTAACCCTTATTTACAGGATTTACCCTTAACCATGGTAAATAAAATATTTACCGCAGTAATTATTCAAAATGTCTAAAAATAAAAGTTACCTATTTACACAATTTGAACATCCTGATTCCAAATATGGAATCCATTTTTCTAAATTCAAAACACAGAAGTGGCAGAAATTAATTTAAAATTAATTCCCGCTGTCAAAACAAAAAGCGTGTTTTTAAGAGATAATAACTACCAAAAGATTGACACTTGTTTATGTTCGGTTTAATTGTAAAATTATGTCCAATGACCAACATTATATTAAATGGTAAAAATATATTCTAAATATACTTTAAAACCACTCAAATTCATAATTTATCAATATTAATTATTTTGATTAAAAAAGGTGTTTTTAATTAAAATTTAGTAATTTTCACTATTCATCAAAATATAAAATTTATCCGAAATGTACCAAAATTTCACCCTAGGCTAATTTCGATATTCCGAATCCAAAAATGAAGTCCATTTTTAAATATAAAATATATATATAATTTCAAAAATTAGGTATTACTATTCATAACGGCTAGTTTGATTGGTTGTGGTGTGTGTTAAAACTCAAGGTTGCGTACAACACACGCTACTGTATTACTCAAAGAAAGCGTACCGTGGAAGCTTGGGATGTTTCATTTTAAATTTTTGATGTCCCAATTTAGTCAAAAAGATTAAAATATTGTATTTAAAAAGGTTTCACTATTAGAAGTTGATAATACTGAAAATGAATCTGTTCTTGCAATATGACTAAGAAACTCATAATAGGGATTCTAAAATTATAAGGATTATATAAAGTTCAAAATGTAGTTAATACTATTCATGAACTCTTTTAATGGTGTGATTGAACTCGGTGTTGCGTGTAGTGCAAGTTATTGAATTATTTTTAAGAAATAACACACTCTGAAATCTTGGGGTGTTACAATACCTTATAAATTTTTAACAAAAAATCACTCTCATATCACTACCAGTATCATAGGGAGTATAACTGTAAAGAATTGGAATTTCCATGTAATTTTTTTTAATTAAATGGGATATTTACGAGTCTGCCAAAATTGACGGCCTGTGATTCCAAGGCTCGGAGTGCCCGAAATGAATTTCTGAACTTTTTTTGGGTATGTTCAGTAAACATATGAGTGGGTTATTATAACTTTTTAACCGGTTCTAGGAATTGAAATATGAGGGTACCGTTGAACTTGCAGCACCAGTATTCGCTTAAGGGGACCTTCACCTCAACCACAGTAGGTCAAGGGTGAAAAATAGAAATTGGTTTTTTTTTAAAGAATAAAATAAAATGTGTAACATTTTATTTTCTTTGGAACTACCATGTGGATTTTGAGAGGAGGGGACCTCCAGAAATAAACCTCCCATGTGAGTTTATAGAGGTGGGGACCTTCAGAACGATCCTCCCATGTGGGTTATGGTGGTGGGGACCACCCGAGACTAAAACCCCCTTGAACTTCCCTCTCAATGGGGATAAAAATATTGATCTTCCCCCACTTTAATTATGCATTGCCCCTTAATTAATTACACCAACTCACCAATTAATTAATTAAGTCAATTTGAAATTATGCCAACAAACATAATAGATAACTTGTTCTATTATGTGGGTTACTTTTCATTTTGGTTGAATTGAGAGGAAAGGGTTTGCAAAAGGAAAACATGGAGGAACACATCCTCCACTAAATAGCTTTTCAACAAAGAACAAAATCCATCGAAGATCGTTTATCCAATGAATGAGATTAGGATCAAAGGTGTGCGGTGGGTGCGATGAACGTCGACAACTTTGACTTCTCTCATCGATGTCAACAAACAAACGAGATAGGGGTTGTTATTGAATTCATGAAATTTCTTGATTAAATTCATCATTCTTGAAATTCATGGTGAACATAGATCAACCAAAACGAGTTGATCCATGATTTGTATAAAATTGTAGAGTTTGACATTCTTGATTCATGATTTTGTTGAGCCTCTTACTACCGCCATAATGCGGAGGGTTGAATCCAAACAAACATGGCCTGACCCCTCTGTCGTTCTTCTTTATTGGCATGTTATTCACGATGGTGACAGAGACCGGTGTCGGCATTTGGCACTGGTGGAACTCATGAACGATAGTTAGCACCACAGCTGGACACGATGAAGGTGACGACACCGCCCCACAGCCTCTATCGCCCGTGGCCACCGCAGCCCCGTGCCCTCCATCACCCGCAACCTTCGCTGCTCTGTGGCCTCCATCGTCCACGGTCCGTAGCCTGAGCCACCCCATGGCCTCTGTCGTTTGTGGCCACCACTGCCCCCTGACCTCCGATGTTCATGGCCACCGCCGCCCTACGGCCTCCGCTATCCGCGACCACCGCTGCTTGCGGCCACACCATCCTGCGGCCTTGCCGTCCTGTGGCTTCGCGCCGCTCTGTGGCCATCACGGGCCCCAACCACTCTCCTGCCAGGCCGGACCTCAAGATCAGGCCACCCGACACTGGGTTGTCCTGGACCTAGACGGTCGTGCTGGGTCGGTCCGACCGGGTCAGACTGGACCCAGACCCACTTCGACCCATTTAGGCACTTTTGGCCATATCTTTGGCACCAGGAATCTGTTTGACGAATAGTATGTGGCACCAGAAACCCTGGAGCAAGAGAGACCCTTTGGTATACCCCAATGGAGATTTGGATAATGTTGGGAAATGGTCGGGTTGGATCGAGCACGAATTCAACTGGGCCCCCATGACTAAAAGGCTAATAACTTACAAATCAGGTGTCCAATTGATGCACCATCTATTGCCTTGAGACCCCTATGACCTAGAGATCCTATGTGGGTTAGAACCGAGTGATCTTGTGTGGGTAATCACCTAGATATCCTATGTGGGTCAACACCAAGAGATCATGTGTGGGTCAACACTGAGCGATCCTATATGGGTTAGCAGCAGAGCCTCTTAATAGAGTAAGATGATTCAGTAGTTACATCTAAACATCTATACTATTGTACATAATTTATACCTGTTGTGAGATGAGTTCATACCTATGTGGTAAATTCCTTTGTGGTCATACCTTGGTGGTATTCTTCAGTGTGGAATACCTGTGTGGTACTTACCTTTGTGGTTTTCCTTACTTAATGAAACAGTTGAGCTTTGGAATTTTGGGTTAGAACCTGTGTTTCATCATGGTTGAGATGGTTATAATTGATAACTTAGGTATATGTATGGGAATATACCTAAGTAGGAATGTTAGTTGATTTCATGCTTTTTGTTTTATCCTTTGTGGATTTTGTGAGACCTTGAGGGTCTCGGGGTCCCTACTAAGTATCGTTATACTCACCCCTACACAGGCTATGCTTGCACATTGTTGTGTTTGGTGCAGATGACAGACAACATTGATCGAGGCTGAGGGTACCAGGACCAGAAAGGGTCTGGAGGTGGATGATACAGTGTGATGGTATGTTGAGGAGATGGGTGGACATTTAGTGTTGAGGAGGAGATTTGTACCTACCCTTCAGGTAAGAACCTTGGATGATAACAGAGTACCTGTATTTATATTTCTTCAGTTGTATTTTATTTCAGTTGTTCTTATAGCTTTCTTGTTGGGCTTTTATTTTAGCCCCTTTTACTTACTGCACACACTCTTTTTAATATTCAGTTTACTTGAGTTCATATCTTGCTATGTTCTTGGTTGCGTATGCATACAGGTTATAAAGGAAATTCCATCCTAATTTTAGGGAAAATGCCTTCGGTGCTAGTCGCCATCCCCTAGCCTATAGAAGGTGGGCATGGGGTAGTCATGACACGGGCCTCAAGGGACAGGTCGTGACAATAACAAACTATACCACCACTCCCAAGAGAACATATCCTTCAGTTATAGGGAGTTTTAAGTGTGGTTTCTTACAATTCAAATCCCTAGGGAAGTCTACAAGTCTATTTCCTTCTATCTTCTAGAACATTCACTACTTGGTTATCCTTATTCACTACTTTTGGATGATTGGTTGTCTATGAAACTATGATTGGGGGTTTAAAAGATACTTCCCATAATATTGATGTTCTACATGTGTATATAGTATATTATATTATTAAAACATGGTATAAATTTTATTTGTTATTTTAGAATAATAGATTTAATGTTTAAATGATGTGTTTCACCCTTTTCAGACCCCCATCATTTCTGTTTTTAACAATGATACATGACCTATGGCTACCCATGGGGTGTACCAATTCATTATAAATGGTATAAATTGGTTGTAAATGATAAAAGAAAGGGATTATTAGTTTAAACATGTTATACCTATTTCATGGATTTTTAGGACGGAATTAGTGGATGTTTAGATTAATTTGGGAATTAAATAGTTTAAGAGTTGATAAAGGGAAGAAATGGTAAATGGTTAAAGGTGATTGTTTGAGTTGTGAAATAGTTTTAATGAACACTTAATGGCTGTGTTATATGAATAAATGATGGAAGAGATAAATTATATAATAAATTTAATGGTCTTGAGTATAATAAAACATGGTAAATAATGAATGATAAAAAAGGTGCACCCATGAAATTTTAATTTGTTAAAAGGTCAACTATGACAGACCTTATAAATTGGTTATTTATAAGACGGTTTAAGAAAAGGTAAATAATGTTTCAAAACGATGGATATTTCCTTGATTTTTTTTCAAGACTTAATTGACCAAGTTTTATCTTAATATAACTGGGTATTATAGAGTCTTAAATGTTAAATTCATCATTAATTTCCAATAGAATATATATTCTATTCACTTAGACACTTATGGTTGATAACTAGACTTGCATTAATTTCATAAAATAGATATTTCTTAATCACCATGTCGTTAATAAGTTTTTCTATCACTTTTCCTCAATCTATTATAGGTTAAATAAATATTATAAATAATCCATGAAGCAAAACCAAGAGATTATCTCTCTAAAATCAAAATTCAAATTCTAGAAAGTTAACTGGATGTGATCTTCATTATTATATTATTTCCAGGATTATATTTAATATCTAGATATCAAAATCTATGATATTCTTGGATCATCTATGGGACATATTTTTTCCTCACTCAAAAAAGATTTTTATGATTACCACTTCATGCCAACGAGGGATACTCTAGTTTAGGAACCCAAAACCCATGGGAATATCTCATGTAATAGATTTTATAATTTTCACAATGGTTTGTACAAGTAATATAGATTATAGACATTACCTCTTCTATAAACCTTGGATTTCTCCATCTTGATTGAACATTTTATGGTTAATGGTTTATTTGAGGCTACCCATGAATGATTATCTAATGGATGATGGGATTAGAATATACTCTTGGTGTAATGTTTTTAATTAAGTCCCTTAATGCATTAATTATCTCTTCTTTCAATGTCACTTTGGTTAATTTTTATGGATCATTATTTCAAAATGATTTAAATTAGGTTATTTTAATTTTTTATACTCATTCTCTTCATTTACAATGTGGAAGTAATGAAGGTTCTCCAAAATATATGAATATACTCAGATTTTAAGGGATAATAAATTACATATTATCTAGAGGAACATGAATTTGAATAGGTATGAGAGACAAGGATTTGATCACTCTTCTACCCTAAGGAACATATTTTCTTCTATCAAAGTAGTATGCATAATTAATAATGGATTTATTGGTAACTTCACTTAGGATGTTACATGTTTTAATTATATCGGAATTTAAGGGAACATTAAGGCTTACAAGAGCTATAAAAATTTGATTTGGTAGCCTAATTTCACTAGATAAATTAAAATTAACATTGATGTTGCATCTGAGGGAAATCCAGGATTTTCTATCTTTGGGGGTATTTTTAAGGACAATAAAGGAGGACCACTCTCGTGATTTTATAAGGATTTTAGGATTTCCATAAATTTTGAAGATGAAATGGAATGAGTAAATCTAGATATTAAAATTTCATAGAATAAAAATTGGAATAGGTTATAGATGAAAATTTAATCCTACTTCATTAAGAATAGAATTAATCTTGTCCCTTACTCACCCTCTTGGATGATTGCAATATATTGGGAGGATTGAATGGAAATTTTTAAAAAGATTTACGTTTGTGGGGTCTTACACATAAATGGAATGTAATAATATTTATGATGTTATTTCCAATTTATGGGAAGGTTCAATGAGATTTATGTTGTCCTAGTATATTCATAATATTACTAAGGATCTTGTATTCTTTGACATTTTTGTAATTTCCTAATTTTATTTTTTATAATATTTTATGGTCCTTGGATATTTTCTATCGAGAATCCTTAAAAAACTACTAATTAATTACGATATACCCTAAATATGTTATTTAAATCTTTAAATATAATCTCATTGTGTCTAATCTTAAAATAAATAGAATTTTTTTGGTAATACACATTACATAATAATAGTGTTTGAATATAAGAATCTAACTTCTTGGATTTATAATGTAAAGATATTTTATAGCTAATATTGGAGTCAAGTTTCATTAGTAAATTGAATATCATCTTCACTATATTAATCATTCTAAACTTCCATGGTTCCTTTATTTTGATATAGATATGGAATTCACATATTATATCTAATACCAAACAATTAAAATAGAATTATCACAAGCAATGACGAATATACCTAAATCAGAACCCTCTTCTCGATTATTCTCAAATTTATTGCAATTTCTTTTCCAATAACCCATATTTCCATTTGTGTATAAAATAACATCCTGTTTAATTTTCTCCACCCATAAATTTTTTTCTCTAGAATAACATTATGAAGGATTATTTTTTTCCACACTTTCCATTATAATTTTGGCATTTTATTCTTCATATTAAGCATAATAACAAAATATTTACCGTTATTTAAGTTATTATATTCTTCAAAAACCATACCCCAAATATATTAAAGAGATTTATCTATATTTTTTTTATAATTCTTAAGGAGACTAGATTAATTGGGTGATAATGGTTGGAGAATGTGATATATTAAAAGTTTATGATTAAACATGAATCTTAATTACTCAATTCGATCAATATTATTAGTCATCTTTAGTATATGGGAAACAACCTAAATTATATCTTTGAATTTAAACATGATTAGTTGAATCATAATCTTGTTGACTTCTTTCTTTAGTTTACCCTCAGAAACCTTTTAGAGATGAGACATCATCGTATAACCATCAATCCCCTTTTGTAGATTTCAAAACTCATCAGACATTGATGATAGACTCATGATATAAACATAAAATTCATTATCCATGAATCTCAACTAACCTTCCTTTTCACCCTCACTTTCTATAATAACCGGAATCTTCTTTTCATGTATGGATCCTATTTTTCTGGTGTTTTGAGAAAAGAGGATAATCTAGAAATTCAAGGAGTACCTTCCATGTACATTAGAGTACATGTTGTGTACCCATTTTCTGCGGGTGGCCATGTACTAGCTATGTAACAGCTGAGAACATGGTTGGGTAGGGTGAACTTAGGGCTTAGTAAATGCATATACATGCCATGTACTTTTAAAAGACACACCATGTACTTTTATTTTTATTTGTTAAATCGGACTGGGGTCGCATCTAATTGTCCAAAACAACTTTTTCTTGAATCGTATCGTCCAGGAGCGACCGTAGGGCGTGATTTTTTTCTGAGCCCCAGATCGACCATCTGTCCTCCAAATCAACCTCCATCAATTGCATTAGAATCTCCACAGTGAGTTATTCCGTCATCTAGAGTCTCATATCATGATTTATCCTCTCTCATTAGATATCCTTTGTTGAATGTTTTAGACATTTTTTTAGATCTACCATGTTCTAGGTCGATTTAAGGGACAAAACCGGAGTTCATCGATCGTACAATGCTGAGGTAGGTGTTTTGTGCCTTTTTGTAGTTATTCATTGAATTTTATGTGAAACATTTTCCAATACCCTAGATTGGGGTGTTGCGTGTTTAGGGAATTTAACCTTGTTAATGTCTACTATGCTTGTTTTCTTAAGTTAAGGCTCTTTTTTGTAAATAAGGTTATTTTTTCCTTGCTATGGTGGTGTTTTTCCATGTTTGATTTGATCTTGACCATTTGGTTTAGCTTTTCCGGTTAGGATTCTTGCTTTCCATGCCTAGTATTATTAGGATGAGGTGATATTACTTGATTGCTGTAGAACTTGAGAGCATGTGACCAAGCTGAGGCTTGCGATGCTGCTAGAGTTGTTTACATATTTTCCTTTGTACTTTAGTTTTGTAATATATTCCATCATTGTGACTTTTTTGGTTACTTTCCTAGACACTTGTGACATGCATCATTATTGATATACATATATATGCTGCAGTTCTTTATTTACGAAGTCTTCTGCAGTTTACTGTTTTATGGTATTATTATTACTTCCGTTACTATTATATGTTATTCCACTATGCTACTCTACCAATGAGGGAAAAGATTCCCCACTATCACACCCAAGGCCCTCAATACTATTAGACAACCTCTAGTGTTCATGGAAATGCGCTTGAGGCCACGAGACCAACCGAGTACGGGGAACCTTTGAGCGGCACCCGAAACTGGGACGTTACAAAGTGGTATCAAAGAGATTATTTTATTCTTGACTTACTGTTTGGAGCCTATATCTAGGGATATGAAGGAATATTTACGTGTTAATAAGATGGGCTTGAGAGTAGCTAATCCGTGTATAGGTAAAATCCAATTTACCTCGTATATTGCAATTTTTTTTTCTGGTTCTTCAATTATTACATTTGATTAGATTTCACCATTGGGTGATTTACATGTATTGTGTTATTATTGATGATATTATTGAGGTTCTATTTTTGTTGAAACCTGATGAGATGAGTGTATGACATCTCATGGATCATATAGGAACTTACTAGAGATCACATTTCTTGCATTCTTTCCATGTCTTTTTAGGGTGCATTACCGATTTCATGTTGCTATGATAGATTTTGTGCAATATATTCATGGTATTGTAATTGATTCCTTGATAAAATACATTCTATTTGATAAGGTATTGGATTGTGTGAGGTTTTTTTTAAATGAATGCAAAACTTTGGTTCTTGAGGTGTCATGGGTCCTCATGGATTAGAATTTTGTGGATCGTTGCACTGTTATGCTTGTGTATGACATGTACAAGATGCCAAAATTTGATTCTCTAGAAGTATAAGCCCTCACAGATCATAATTTAGAACTTTAATGTTTTTTTCTATGTTTTTATAGGTTCTAGAGTAGTTTCTGAGGCTTACTATCCATAAAATCCCCGAATACAATGTGTATTACTAAATACACGCCATGTAACCTTCTGTTCAGGAAGGAACTCATTTTCTCTAGTACACACCATGTACTGTATGTACACGCCATATAGTCTCTAACCATGTCACTGACTGTGTGGGAAAAGACACGGGGTTGAGAAATCCTTGGAGGAACACACCATGTGTCTTATGTAAACACTGTGCTGGAGGGAGTGTGTGTCAACTCGTGTGACTGAGGAAACAAATGGATGAAACATTGGTTATACACGCCGTGTCAATCTTGAACACAAAATTTAGTGAAACCCATGTATCCAGATTTGTGACTAACAACACGGGTCAGTGAAATCCTTCTAGTACACACCATATCTGGAACGAACATGCTGTGTAGTATAATTCTAGGAGAACCATGTGGGTTATTCATGTAGAAGAAATTAGGTAGGGGAAAACGATTCAAGTACACGCCATGTCCTGGGAGAACACACTATGTGTATAGTGTGCTACAGGACCATGGTTGGAAGGAGTACATGCCCATGTGAAGGCTTAAAGGAACACGTCATGTAGGGGTCATACACACCGTCTATACCTATTTTGAAAAACATGAATGCTTTCCTTGTCATGTTCCTTTATTCCACTTCTATGTTTTATTCCTTGATAATATTGATCTTAGGTGTGTGCTAGACCTTTCATAGTAATACCACCGAGATGTCCTCCGGTTTTTTCACTAGATAAAGGGAAATGGTTTAACATCATACATGGATGGTTAGGGACTACTAGAAGATCCTCCCATCATGATGGTATTGGAACCTATTGTCATTTTTAACATAGGTCATGACTCAGAGTTCCAAGAAGTCATCCTGTGGTTTATACAGACTTTTTAGGGAGCACCCCATCCTGCCCCATCTAAGGCAGAATTGGGGTGGGTCCTTCAGCAGCAGCATCCTCCCACTTTTTTAGGGTATAGAGGACCTTAGGCTATAGATTCATGGTTAGAAGTCATTATTTAAATATTTGAGCATCTAGAGATTCCTATAGAGAAGAGGGTGAATCTCACTACTTATATGCTTCAGGATTTTACCAAGAGATAGTGGGATGTGATCTCACAGGCAGGTTGCCAGTAGGCTATTGCTTGGGGTGAGTTCCATCATACCTTCTATGATTACTTCTACTTAGAGACTCTAAGGGTAAACCGAGCCTGAGAGTTCATGAGTATGGAGCTGGGTACTATATCATTCACGGAGTATTCTTCCCACTTCACAGGGATATATCACTTTACACCCATTATAGGGATGATGAGCATTTTCTAGCGAGGAAGTCCAAGGATGGTCTCGGGAATGAAATCTGATACTAGGTGATCATCTTTAGTTTAATGACCATATCTTCCATAGTAAACCAAGCGCTGACCATAGAGTGCAACTTGAGGGATTCTGGAGCATTGGGCCAGGGCAGTTCAGTATCCAGAGTTGGTGCTTCTTTGACTGATAGTAGGAACCACCACAAGGAGGCTACACAAGAGGATCCGAGTAGGTGACATATACTTTCAGGTAGCCATTTGGTATACTAATAGTGTTGTAAGGGTGGTCATACAAGGACACATTACCCGAGAGACCCAGTAGAGGGCTGATCTTGTGGCAGGATGGATCACTATCATTGGTTTTGTTAGTTTTTCTCACCAGAAGCTGGTGACATGGGTTCTTCTATGACCCCTCCTTCAGGGGAAGCACCACCAGTTTCTCATTAGTCTAGGAACTGGACATTTTTCATCCATTTAGGCTGGGGTGGAGGTTGCAACCATGGTAGCTAGTCAACAAGCATTCAGTGAAAACATGGTGGATCAACTTAGGGTGGTCAGTCAGGGACACAAGGCCATGGTATAGGCCAGACATTTGTTGTGGAGCAGCCCCAATGGGAGAAAGATCTCAGGCCCCCTACAGTTAGTGGTATGATTCTAGTTTCCTCAATTTTAGCTTCTACACTTTTTGATACAGGGGCTCCCCATAGTTTTATATTTGTTTCTATTGTGGAGAGCCTTGGGTTCTGTATCTTTTCTTCTACTGATGACTAGATGTTAGACACTCCTTTGGGGACAAATATGGATAGTGTACATCAGTTAAAGGAGTTTATTATTGAGTTTTATGGACGTCACTTCTCATGGGATCTTTATTTATTAGAGATGATGGGCTATGACAACATTCTCAGGATGTAATGGTTAGTTCCCTTCCAGTATGTTGTAGATTTCTATCGTTGTAGGGTGAGTTTTACATCAGTTGAGGGAAGATAATTTTTATATAAGGGAGAAAGGTATGGTCAAGAAAGTAGATAAGGAACCAAGCATCATGGGTTGGGAGGAGTTATAGCCCAGATTTATAGTATGTATCGGGATGACCGGGGGACTTCACTATTGTAATTTCCTCCAATGGTCGGTCATTTCAAGGATGTATTTCCATATGACTTTTCAGGTTTTCCTCCAGATTAAGAGGTGGAATTTTCTATTGATCTTGTGCCAAGATCGGCACCTGTGTCTATTCCTCCATATAAGATGGCTACCCAGAGTTATAGGAGCTCAATAAGCAGTTGGAGGTGTTACAGGGAATGGGTTTCATCCAAACCAACACTTATCCTTGGGGTTCACCTCTATTTTTTTCGAAGAAGGAGGAAGATACCCTCAAACATTATGTTGAATATCGGAAGCTGAACCAGATGACGGTC
The DNA here is from genome assembly GCA_963277665.1 of Viscum album. NCBI lineage: Eukaryota > Viridiplantae > Streptophyta > Magnoliopsida > Santalales > Viscaceae > Viscum > Viscum album. Next base: position 1,942,929,173 of record OY728159.1, read on the forward strand.
AAGAACTGATATCCCTTGACAAGGATTGATGATCTCTTTGATCAGCTCTGAGGAGCCCGGGTGTTCTCAAAGGTTGAATTGAGACCTGGTTATCATGAGTTGTGGGTTAGACCATCCGATATACCTCTTACAGCTTTTCATAGCTTGTATGGTCTGTACAAGTATGTGGTTTTTCTGTTTGGTCTCACGAACGCCCCATCAGTTTTCATGGAACTAATGAATAGTGTGTTCCATCCATACATGGATTCTTTTATGGTAGTTCTCATGGATGACATTGCGGTGTACTCTCACACTCAACACGACCTTGCCACACATATTGATATCATTTTGAGTACATTGGGAGAGCATTAGTTATATTCTAAGATATAAAAATTCCACTTTTGGATAGAGAAAATTCACTTCTTGGGTCATGTTATCTTAGAGACAAGAGTATAAGTAGACCCAGAAAAAGTGAGAGAAGTAGTTTCCTGGGAGTAGCTAAAGAATTTCTTCAAGGTACAGAGTTTTCTGGGGCATGTTGGGTAATACAAACGTTTCATACAAGACTTTTCACAATTAGTAGTTCCATGGATGGGCTTCACTAAGAAGGTTGCGAAGTATATGTGGTCAGATTCTTGCAAGTCATCCCTTTAGAAGATGGAAGTGAGGTTGAATTTAGTAATGAAACTAGTATTTATAGATCTAGGAAAAAGATACACTGTTCACTATGATGCATCAGGTATTGGGTTTGGAGAAGTGCTTATGTAGGGGTAAGGAGTCATTGTGTACGAGTCTCAGTAGTTGAGACCACATGAGAGGAGTTACCTGATGCACGATCTCGAGTTGGCTGCAGTTGTTCAATATTTTCGTTGTTGGAGAAATTATTTGTTGGGAGAGAATTTTGTGGTTTTCACCAACCAAAAAAGTATCAAGTATATCTTTACTCAGGGTGATCTGAATTTGAGACAGTGAAGGTGGGTTGAGTACCTTAAGTCTTTTAACATTGAACTTTCCTATATGCCTGGGAAAGGCAAGATAGAAGCTGATGTGTTGAGAAAAATGAATTAGATACATGCAGTTTAGGATTCCAGTAGTGAGTGGAAGCTTATGTATCAATTCTCTAAGATGCATTTGGAGGTTCACAACAGACAGGGGTAGATGTTTCTATCTTATATTGTAGTAACCTCTACTCCACTTGATCGAGTGCGAATGAGGAAGCTATCTGATTCTGGAGGCGTAGTCCTAGAGAAGATTGTGTTAGTGGAGGACCCTATTTCTATATGGATAGTAGGTGAGGATGAGATCATGCATTTTCATGGGAACATATGGGTGTCATCAGACATACATGAGAAGATTATGCGGGACTTTCATTCCTTAGTTTGGGAAGTTCATCTTGGTATCACTAAGATGTATCGAGATCTGCACCATCAGTATTGGTGTCCAGGTATGAAAAGAGATGTTTCTAAATTTTTCATGAGGTGTTCCACCTATCAGCAAGTGAAGGCAGAGCATCAGTGACCAGAAGGTCTTTTGCAGTAGTTACCTATTCTCGAGTAGAAGAGGAATTATGTCACAGTAGACTTCATGATAGGCTTACCGAGGTCACCTCTATGGAACGATACAATATCGGTTGTCATTTATTGGCTCAAAAAGGTTTCACACTTCTTACCAATCAAGGAGACCTTCTATGTTGAGGAGCTGGGAAGGTTTTACATCCAATAGATTGTATGTTTACATGGGGTTCCACACTCAATCGTTTCAGATAGGGATGGCCATTTTACATCTTGGGTCTAGCAGGGACTACAAAGGTATTTGGGTACATAGGTATTTCTGAGTATAGCTTACAATCTACAGAAAGATGGCCAATATGAGTGTAAGATTAATGTGATCGAGGACATTATTCTAGAACACGTACTCAATTTTGGAGGTTCTTGGGAGAAGCAGATACCTCTAGTGGAGTTTTCCTATAATAATAGTTTTCAATAAACTATTCATATGGAACCTTATAAGGCTTGGTATAGTAGGCCATGATGATCACCACTATATTGGATGAAGGTAGGAGAGGCAGCTACGTAGGGACCAAATCATGTTCAGAATACCACAAAAAGGTAGAGTTGATTCAGAATAGTATGGATACAACATAGTCATGATAGAAGTATTATGCTGATTGAAGGAGATGACCTCTGGAGTCCGAGGTCAGAAATTAGGTTTTTCTACACGTCACACCGAGGTTAGGACATAGAAGGATTAGAAGATAGGAAATGCTTTTTCCGAGATACGTTTGACCGTTTGAGGTTTTGGAGATAGTCGGGTCGGTTGCCTATCGGTTACAGTTACCTCTGAGGTACTAGGCTATGCACGAAGTCTTCCACATTTCACAGTTATGACATTATTTATCAGACCTGTCTCATGTTTTTCAACTGATGGAGGTTGAGTTGGAGGTGGATTCCTCATTTGAGGAGCATCGTATCCAGATTGTTGATCAAAGAAATAAGGTTATCTATGGCTAGTCTATTTCTCTGGTTTGGGTGCTATGGCATCATAGGCGAGTACATGATGAGACTTGGGAGAGGGAGACTGATGTGTGATTGTAGTGGCTGGAGATGTTTGAGGAATCATCTTCTTCACCACCTTCATAGGGAAATTCATGGAAAAATTTATTTAAGGGGGGAAGTTTGTAAGAACCTAGATCATATTTTCTGGTATGGTTCTTATTTTTATGGTGTTTTGAGGAAAAAGATAAGAATCTTGAAATTTAAGGAGCACACACCATGTTCTTTGGAGTGCATTATGTGTACCCGGTTTCTGCGGGTGACCGTGTGCTGGGCATGTAACGGTTGAGTACATGGTCATGTGGGGTGACCTAGATACCATCTAAAGAGGGGCCATGTAATGGCATATACACGCTGTGTACATTTAAAAGACACATGAGGTACTATTATTTTTTATTTGTTAAATTGGACCAGGGTCCCGTCTAATTGGAAGAGATGCCTTCTTCTCGACTCGTCTCGTCCAGGAGCAACCATGGGGCACAATTATTCTTTGATCCCTTGATCGAATGTTCGTGCTTCGAATCAACCACCATCAATTGCATTGGAAATTCCACAATGGGTTATTCCTTCTTCTAGAGACTCATATCTTGATTTCTCCTCTCTCAAGATATATCCTTGGTTGAAGATTTTAGATTTTTTTTAGATCTACATTGTTCTAGGTTGATTCAAGGTCTAACGCTGGATTATATCAATCATACAATTCCAAGGTAGGTGTTTTGTGCCTCTTCGTATTTATTATTTGAATTTTATGAGAAAAATTGCCCAATACCCTTGATTGGGGTGTTGCGTGTTTAGGTATTTTAGCCCTGTTGATGCCTACTATGATTGTTAGCTGGAGTTAGGGATCTTTTTTTGTAAGTAGGGTTATTTTAGCTATACTATGGAGGTGTCTTCACATGTTTGATTTGATATTTACTGTTTGGTTTAGATTTTCCGGTTAGGATTCTTTCTTTACCATCCTAGTATTGTTATGATAGAGTTATATTACTTGATTTCTATGAAACTGGAGAGCATGAGATCAAGATGAGGATTGCGATGTTACTGGAGTTGTTTACCTATTTTTCCTTAGTACTTTGGTTTAGTGCTATATTCCAGCATTATGACTTGTTTGGTTGCTTTCCAAGATACTTGTGACATGAAAAATTATTTATATACATATATATTTTGCAATTGTTTATTTACTCAGTCTTCCTCTATTTACTATTTTATCATATTATTATTACTTATGCTACTGTTATATATTATTCTATTGTGTTACTCTACCAATGAGGGCATAATTTACCCACTATCACACCCAAATTCCTCACTGCTTGTCGGCAGCCTCTAGTGTTCAGGGAAATGCTCTTGAGGCCATGTGACCAAATGGGCATGGGGAACCTCTGGATGGAACCCAGAACTAGGATGTTACACTTGATTCTCGGTGTATATGATTTGGTAATGTGGAATCCAAAACATAAAATTTCATTTCATACCATAGTACTATATGCAAGAACCTATAACACTATTTAAAATTAGTTCCAGTTAAGACATGTTCATTGTAAAATATTATTTACAATGATTTTTTGGTATCACTTTCCATTTTTCTATAAATATTTTTTAGCAAATTAATACTTTTATCATGATTACAGATTGTTTGAAATTGTAGATTTATTAATCATAAATACCCCCTACTATTTTATTAAATCCTATTAGCCCTCAACTATATGAAATAGAATACCCCATCAATTGGGTATTCTGGAATGGATCTTCAAAAACACACCTCATAGTCTAAGATATGGTAATTCCACTATATATAGAGAGTTTCAAGGTAGTATTTTGACTAGCCAATTTCATTAACTCATGGCTCATAAATATATTGAGTGAGGTCCTAGCTTCTGCAAATAATATCCATTAGTACTCATTTTTTTACATATAAAACTACAACAAGATTGACTTATAAATTTGTTTTGATACTAGTTTTACATAAGTCAACCTAACACTCTAGTTATAATGCCCTTATAAGAGGAGGCATAATCAAATATTACTGATGAGAACCATGTAGTATAGTTTCATTATAACTTTTGTGTTGGAAGGAAGTAATGATTTAATATATTAATTGATGTATTTTTAATATTCTATGTGAATGAAATATTTTTAAATATAACATGACGATTTTAATTTGATTGAAATCGAAAAATAGCCATTATTTAAATACGAGACATTCATTATGCATGTTAATTTTTCTTTACACATACTTGTTTATCAATCAATATGACCACATATAATTTACACATTAAAAGAACCATAAAATGTTCATAAATAGATAAATAAATAAATAAATAAATAAATAAATAAATAAATAATGTGATAGTGAAATTTTCTAATATCAAACCCATTGAGAAGAAAATGGATATAGCTAGACCCTAGGGGAAACTCCTTCAGTCATATATAATTTGAGTTGCAACACCAACTCCATCCAATGAACCAAACTGATATATGGATTTTATCTAATTATCAGTGTGTACTGTGTCCTATTTCACATTCTTGATATTATAGTAAAACTAACACATAGTTGAGGGGCACCCAGAAATGTGGGTTACATATAAATAAATCACTCATGGGCTTGAAAACCCTTACACAAATAATGAGGCTGAGGGATGGTACAAAAACCTTTATTTATTATTAAATTATTATAGACCACCTAAAACTATAATAAATATATAAATAAATAAATATTTTACTAGACATATATTATTTGGTCTCTCTCATGATCATTTGACATGAAATAAATTTTCATAATAGAAATAAAATTTTAATTAATTCTACTAGAGATAATTAATGATGAATTAAAATAAAATAAAATAATTTTAATTCAAAATTTAATCATTCCATGGGCCCGTAAATAATTTTATTAAATCATAAATATTTGTAATATATTTTTTAATTTTTTCTGTCATTTTGGTTTTCTCACCTATTTAAACCCTCCACGATGTTTCTAACCCAACTGGGCATCTAGGTAGGTGGGGTAACACATTCCTACACAAATGTATATGGTCTTCAGAGGTGGGTGGGTGGCTTTGTGTGTTTCCATTACATAAAATGTGCTTAGTTATTTTATAAAAGTCACTGATTTCTAGTCCCAAACCAATAAATTGGGGTAAGGGTCAATTTAAATGGGTTTTAGGGTCAATGTGAGTGTCTCATGCCACCCATAAATGTTAAATTTTTATTATTATTTATCTTAAACTTTTTTTGTTTACACGACATTGACATGACATCAACACCTCGCAATGATTACAAAATTTTATAGAAGGATATGATTCCAGTTGGTAGTGATGTGTTCCCCTTCCCACGTCATTATATATATATATATTATTTTTAACCCAAAAAAAACTATATCAATATTTGAATGACCATATCCTGGCTATCTGACCAAGGATCGAAGAAATGCCAATGGTTTTGTGACCTTATCAATGTCCCCTTCCAAATTTTAGGTAAAAAAAATTTATTTTCAAATTAATTAAACACATGAATTCTTTGATAATAAATATTGGTACAAGGTTCATTGAAAAAGTGAAAAAACTGAAGAAAATATCATTTTGACCACCTGATCGGTGTTGTAACATCGACTTTGGTGAGGAATCACTCCATTAAGACCCATTATATTATCCACACATGGTTAAAAATATTTTTGGAACATTGATATTTGATTTTTGGGTACTAGTATAAAGAATATAAAGAACTTTCAATGTACACAACATTGAGGGAACATCGTTTCTTCGTTCTGATTGGATGATGTGGGATCAGGGTGCCTCAATCATCTCCTTCTCTATCAATAACATGAGAGAGTGGTGATAAAATATCTCATGCTGATAGGAATGAATAGTCGCTTGATTTTGGGGTTCTTTCAGATTATATAGGTTTGTTATATCTTACAAAAATTTCACTTTATCTCATGAATAAATTTATCCTTCTAAATGATCCCTAAAAGATTCTTATGTCCAAATGGCGTCAAAAACACCATATATATCTTACCATATATTTGTAAAATCAATATTATGTTATGTGATAAAATTATAGCCATTAACTCAGATCAATTATCTCATAAAAACATTAAATGAACCTTAACTAATAAATATTCATTATTTACATATTTTCTTGTATTCACTTACAAACATTTGAATTAATTATGTTAACAAATTTAATATGTATTATACCAATCTTGAATAATATTTAATTTATTTATTTTTTGGTGATTATTCCTACTTCGACATTTCCCAATATTCGATGAAAGGCCAACCTTATCATAAAATAAATTCCTTATAATTGTTCAAAATTTTGAATATTCTATTTGTATGACCCTCTAGGACCTTATATTGATAGTAGTGAGTGTCACTCAAATACCAAGATAAGTGTTTAGAAACACATCACGGTCACTAAGGAGATAATGTTTATTCACGGAATTGAAAACCTTCTATGATTATGTTCTTTGAAATATAATCTATTTTCATTTCAATGTATCATAAATAAGGATGAATACTTGTATCCCCATTCTAACTTACACTATTTATTCTTTTAGTGACCATTTTTGATAGACTTACCTTCTTCAACAATGACCATAAATGTAACAAAAGTACCACCATACTGACCAATTAGGACCAAGATATCTCTCCCTATATGAATGTAAAAAGTATTTTACTGATTACAAAATCCAATTTCATTCCATCAATGATGTACTTGACACAAGATAACTCACTATGAACATATATTTCATGGTTTCCATATTGTATCGGTGTATGTGATCAAATGATACAAATTGATAATTATCACTTGTCAAAATACCAATACCCATGTTTTATGATAGAAATTTCCAAGGACACCCAAAACAAGTGGTGTTCCTATTGGGGATTTGGTCGTCATGATTTAATCTACTCAATATCACTATGTAAATATTTAATGAGAAAATATATCAATACTTATAAGCCCCCAACACATGATAGTCATGCTTCACTTGTGTCATGTTATTATGATGTATATTAACTATATAAAATATTTTCAATATTACTATCATAGTATTTATAGGTTTTTATTATACCTGGGAACATTTATAACCTTTAGATATAATATGTAATATAAGGTCATTATAATATATAATACTTTTATAAGTAATGTTACAATCAAGATAAGTTAAAATAATGAATGAATTTCAATATAAATTATATGGTAATTGAAAAGTATAGATAAACTTAGGTATAGGGAATTAATTTATTCAAAAATAACAAATATCCACCAGAGGTTACCATAATGCTATTGATGGGGTACCACCATCAAAGAAGGACACCGCATCTAAATTTTTTAGGAATCATCTAAAAAATAATTTAAGGGAGGAAAGAAAAACATAACAACATGAAGGGACTTATTATCAAGGGAAAATAAAAACAACACCAATATATTTACATAGAGATATGAAACCAATAATAAGCTTGATATATAGGGGACTAGACCAAGACTCGGTTAAGAAATATTAACAAAACATTGGAAGAGAATATTGTGAGGTCCACACTCACTGGAACCACCACCAACATACCCACCTTCAAAAGCCCAAACTTCCCTAAAACTATCATGTATGATAATGAATGGGGAATTAATTTATGGTTCATGATGAATGAGAAGATGTAGGGAGAAGCACATGTATCTAAAACCACTATGTGGTGATGAGAGAGAACTAAAAAACATGGAGAGACCACTAGTACACTGAATGAGGAGTTAACTCTGATGACATTTGAACTCATTGCTCCATCTCCATCACAATCGCACACCAACATAAACACCATAACACCTAAATAATGATGGGGTCTAATATGATGGATTATATATAGGGATAATAAATTGATGATGAATAATACTCTCACCTGTAAGAATCAACTGAATAGGGAAACAAAAACCTATAAATGGAAAAAACAACACAATTATTAAGGAGAGAGAAACCCCATATAAATGAACACTAAAATAAGGAAAATACCTAAATTCTTTGTTTGAGAGGGGAAGGAACCAAGACATACATAGAGAAGGATCCAAGGAAAAACCCTAAAGGGGCATGACATAATCTAAGGGAAAAAAGAAATGAAGGAGAATAAAAAATCACATATTTAACATTATTTAAACCTTGATTATAACAAGGATCAAAAATCATTTTTCTATATTTCAAATTATTTATAAAATAATGCATGTAATTTGAATATATCAAATTTAATATTTATGAACAATTCATAACATAATATAAAATTTATTATATTTTGTCTTCTTTTATATTTTATAAAAACTATAAATTACCTTATAATTTTTTATAATATTTTTATATCAAAATTATAATTCATGCAATATATATTAATAGTATTTATTATTAAAAATAAATAGTAAATAAATATATTTATTAAATTTCTTAAAGAAATTTATACTTAATTATAAAATTTTTATAAATAGATAATTAATTAAAATTTTATAAATTAAATAATTAATGAAAAATATATTTTTATATAAATTATAAAAAAATTATAATTTATTTAAATTAATTCATAAATGAAAAATGGAAAAAATCATATTCTATCACTCCATTATATTTTGTGATTTTCCTATTTTATATGTCATGGTTCTATTCAAATATTATATCATGGTTTATAATAGAAACATTTTGGCCTGTAATAAATTACCCAAGCTCTAGAAATATTATCATATGATATATATTATATTATAAGAAGGATATGACACTGTTTTTTGTAAAATAAAAATAATATAAACAAAAATTCTCGTATCTCACTATTCCTTTAATTGTATGTTGTGAAACAAACCAAATTTCATATTAATTCTATTTACAAACACATATATTACATTAAAATATAAAAAACTAATGAATATAGACAATCTTATAAGTGAAAATATGATATATTAAACAATAAGATATGATTGTATCTTATGATATCACTAATCACATTATCGTCCATAGTTAAGAATCAATATAATTTTTAACTATTACAAACATAATATCCATATTTATTTATTTTAAACATGATTTAATGAATAAAATGAAACATGGTGTGAATTTGATACCATTGTTGGGTTTCATAGGATCAAATAACACTTATTCATGTAGTGGAAGATAAAAGTAATCATAAACCAATATTATAAATGATTTGAAACCAAAACCATTCATACCATAAATTGAATAACATTCCATTGATCAATAATGGCCAAGAGACATGTATTAAATAAAAACCTTAAATAATATTAATTAAAAGTATCCAACAAAATCCTTCATACTACGGTATCTATTGGTTGATTAGTCACTCATCGTTTGGGTAAGATTCTCCTTTTGAACATGATATGATAGTACATCTCGATGGTGAAGAAAAAGGAGAAAATAATCCAGGAAAAAGAGAATTGTACCATATAAAAGATAACCTAATACCCTTTTCATGTCCATAATTTCTTTTAAATAGGCCTCAAGGACACTAACCAAGACATCAAGGAATTTACTTTAACATTACATAATATTTGATAATCTCATTTGGTTACAAACAATTTACAACCCTTGACCAAGTACATGTATTTATTATTTAAATAAATTATTTAATTTAACATAATGTGTATATAATTAAATATATTCATTCATGATATAAATTTGAATATGAACACTTAATAATCTATTTCCATATCAATAATATCCTATTATTGATACACACCAAAACACTTGAATTATACCTATATTGTACAACATTAATGGTTAAGCTAGAAATGATAGTGATATGATACCACTATATCACATCTAATGATATACCCACCAAGGCATATGTTATGCCATCATATCATTGGTATCATACACAATGACATCCCTATATCATATATTATGACATAAAATAATAATATATCATATTTAATATTGGATTTAAGGAATAACACTTTAACCCAAACCATTCTATAATAACAAAGAATTAGAAGAAAATAACAACAAAATTATTTTCTCATCCAACTTTCATTAGTTGGGTTTCACAAAGGCAAAGGACTATCTAGCCTAGCCACAAAAAAGGTTAATTATATTATGAAACATGGTGTAATAAACAAGTGGGTAGTCTATGTATCTATATAAATAGAAGATAGAGTATAGATAATAGAAAATATATCTTTGAAAATATCTACCCTAACTAACACCTCTTCCTTAGATAGCTTCGTTGAATAAAATTTTCTTTGGTTTTCTATATATAGTGGATCAGGTTTTTCCTAATAAACACTTCAATCAATTATGATGTTTTTTGAGTCTTGAGAACTACCGAGGGGTAAAATTATAAATTTAACCTATCATATTACCTCATATATTTTCTTGATGGTCATGTTGACCTCAAGGTATGGTTTTTACCCTTAGGTTGAGTCTAAGAGAATTTTTGAGTATGTTAAATGTAAAGGATTTTATTATTAATTAAATAAATAAGTTTTTATTTCACGAGAACAAATGGTGATATCTTAGATACCTTGTTTTTTTCTCTGAACCATTGTATATTCCTATAATATTTTTATTTTTGTTTGACTCAGTCATTTTTGTAATTTTGAGCACAGAGGATGCCCAAAAATAATATATTAATAATAATATATTTTTTAAATCTAAAATCTTGTATTTGTGAGTAACAACTTATATATTCTAAATGAAGAATAATATAGGATAACTAACATTTTGGTGTTATTTGGAGTGGGTATTACCCTAGGTAAGGTATAATTTCTGTTCACACATGAGCCCCTTGAAAATGTCATTTTAGTTGTTATTTATTAAATAATATTTAATTCACATGATATTTGATATGAAAATCCTAACCAAACCTAAAAATTATTTTTTATGGATTTTGTATTGGGTTAGTGACACTATTTATTAACACAAAACCAAGATATAGATAAAGTGGGGAGAAAGAACAAATATTAGTATAATTGACATTAGATTAGGGGAAGGGGACCATATCCACAATGAAATCGATGATAATATTCCACAGAAACAATGAAAGTAATCATGGAATCAAGGATAAATTTAAGTTATGACTATTATTACAAGTGTTAGGTCTTTATTATTTATATCTTTCTCCATTATATGTGGTTTTGAGCGTGTATTAATTGTTATTGAATTTATTTCTCAATTACATAGACCTACACATCATATGCTTTTATTTTTGGCATGAAATTTATGATTTATTATTGAATTTCTTATTTTATATGAATTTTTATCCCAATGATTGGTGATCAAGGCTCACAATAGAAACCATTAATTTTTTTCTATAGTTTTCCTTTTATTTCCCTTCATGTTTTATCACATGTTCATCGCCGGAGGTCTAAAAAATCTTGGTTTGGATTGACACATGACTAAAATTCAAGACTATTATATATTAATTTTAGTTCAATGTTTAAGTTGAAGGCATGAGGGAGGACCATAAGAAGACAATGGACTAATAGAGGAATTCTTATTAAGGATCCCAAAGATTAATGAAGAACTGAGCATTATGGCTTCATGAGAAGTGGTTTTAGACCCCATTTCTAGAAAATGAATATAGAAAATCAACCAATGGAGGTGTGATAAAATTGGATAATGCATTTTTGAGTGTTTTGAGTTGATTAAAGGAAGTAACAATGATGATGAAATCATTTTAGAAAGTCTTTAGAATACTGGGTCAAAGATAATAAAACATGACATGTGTTCCAGGAACATGTGTTTTGTATTTTTTAGGCATCAATGACTAGGGTTTTAATCAATGATATTTATTAAACAATATTTAATGAAAGGATATACTCCAAGTTATCGTAAGAAAATAATGAGGGAGTGTATATGGATTACACAATCATATGGATGTTTGGCCACACATTCCATGTGTTTTAGGACCACACATAATGGAACCGTGATGGTATGTGACTCGAGATTCCCAAAATTACATGTTGAGTGAGCTAAGTGGGTCCAAATTCCTTGTTCCCTTTGGGGAACATTGATTAGATTAACATATGCAAGACAAGAGTTATTGTGGTAGACGTCGAGTACCCTTCCTTTCCTACATGAAATGTATCAGTTTAGACAAACCATGTAGAAGTACCCATGAACACCTGACCCCTGATGTGATATAATCTATTTAACCCAAGGTCACACACCATATAATTTTCAAGACATAGTACCTATATGTGTCTCCTTAAATAGAAATTAGATTCATACATGTGAATATTCCATCATGAGATTTTTTCTATATAGATTTCAATGATGATTTCTATTTATTATTAGAGGTATTATTTGACGTGATATGAGAATTTTATTATAATTAGATCTACATAACCGATGATAGGGATCAAGAATAGTGATTTGAGTGTTCATAGGGTATTCTAATTGCTCACCTAATCTATTCTACTCTACTAGGTGTACATCCTTCGTATTAATAATATGGTTTGATACTCCCATACCTAATACGTGTTACTAATGATGAAGTCCCTCTAACAATGAGGTCAGATCTTCCCTCATCTTTTATGTTATAATAGAGGTGTCAGTCTTCTATCTATTAATATAAGTACCCCCATCTATTGTATAATAATCAACAAGGTGCGGGTCCTCCAATACAGTTTCTATGATCTGATGTGGGTTTTATCATACATGAGTGCAATAATAATTGGGGTTATTACTCCCTTAGTTAAAACTTATCCCTGATAAAGGTTCATATTTCTCTATAAGTTTATCAAATAGTGGAATGAGAGTATTGGATTTTAATCTATGGAACTTCCTATATAGGAAAACATACATTAGAAAGGATTGGGTTACTCTTATTAGATTCATGTGGTAGTGCAGATAAATGGTTAAAAATATTGAAATCTTTTAGACTTTTATCTCTTCAAGAACCAATTTGTTTCCTTCCAAATGTAGTGTACAAACAGGCTATTAACTTTAATCTTAGTAAGATTTTTTTTTCTTTGAGACTCACTAGTTTCTCATGAGATGGGAACTTTGAGAATTGGGGAAGAGGTGAATGAGGATTATCTATATCTTTAAGACATCTAATGGTAGTGAATATGTTGATATTTCCATACCTTCCTCCAAGTTACTTTTTTTGTACCAATGTTTTAGTTGATTTGTTTCTTATTTTACCCTTTTTGGTTTTAGGGTACCCGACTCAGTATGTTTTTACTCACCCATACATGGGATTTATTCCAGCATGTATTGTGTTTTTGTAGACGATGTACATTTTAAATATGGTCTTGGTGGATGTGGAGCTTGTGTGAAATGTTCATAGTTGATTACATGTGATGCTTAGATACACATGATGGTTCATGATGGCGATTATGACCATTGTGTTTAGAGACTGATCTAGGAGTTCACATAGAATGGAGGGTATTTCCAATGTATTTTTTCTTCCAAATTTAAAGTATTTTCAGATTTATAGTTCCTTTGGTATTTCCTTATGTGTAATTGTGATTGTATTTGATGTATCATGAATTAATTATATATAGTTCAGTTTCTTATATATATAAGGCTTGTTTGGATGGTTATTTTATACCTATAATATATTCTAATGTAGCTAGTTGATATAGGAAAAGGCATCCTATATTATATAATATAGATACTTAGTGTTAGTCAGTATCCCCTAGAATACTTGAAACAAGATTGGGGTGGCACACTATACTTATCATTAGCCTAGAGGGGCCCTGTTGGGTCATATTGTGCTAAGGTGGTATCAGAGTGGTTAATTCCCAGGGTCGGAGTTTGGAGTTAGCAGTTATGTGAGGATTTGTTTTGGAATTTTTTTAAGGATGTTAAGGGAGTCCTGTTTTAAGTTAGCAGACCCAAGAGGCTAATGTAGGTTCACTGGTTGATTAATCCTTTTAGTTGGACTTTAAGAACCTATTATTGGACCCATATCTCTAATTAATCAATTGTGGGGGGGGGGGGGGGGAGAATAAAGTTTTTACATGCATCATATATTGGTCAGATAAGATCCCTCATGTTCTTCTTCTGATAAGTGATTTAGATATACTCTAATATTTTTAGGTTAAAAGGGTTATACCCACTGATTTCTATCTTTTTGTAGAGGTAGGGTTAAGATGACACCATTCCTATAATCAATACACTCATTTCCATTTTGTGGGTGAAGAGTAATTGTTTTTGAGACTATGTTGTGAGACATCCTTGCTCTGTGATCTAAAGCAGTTTATCTTCCCATTTAACTTAGTGAATATTCTTATTATAGATATGATGTTATTTACTTCATAGTTGAATGCGAATAACCATCATTTGGATATATTGTGTGAATTCTGCAAAAATTCCTCTTGGTTTTGGGAGGATATCTCGATCATTGGGTAATAGTGATTTGGATAATGCCTAAGAGTCACATTTCCATCTTGGTCGGACATTACCTAACAAGAGTAAGATTGTTGCATTGAGATATTTACATGGTATAGTGTTCCATTAATTAATTATGTTTTCTTGAAAAAATAATTTGAGTTATCAAATGTGGTTGAATTTTGAGCCCCTATTTATGATAGATTATGATCTATGGATGTTGGGAACTCCACAGCGCAGCCTGGCCATGTCTGATTATATGAAGAGGCTTATAAAATCAACAAGGTGTTCCCAAGTCATGCTTTATAGTGTAATTTTCTGATCTCTCTGGTTAGGTTGGAGAATCATGAAGACGTGTTATAAGTAGTGGTTATGTTTTCATTAAAGACCACATATATTAGAATCCAATAAGTGGTCTTTTATCATTTATTATTCTTGTAAGACATGCTCCCTAGATTAGGGAAATATGTTTGTATTTAACCTGAAGAGATCCAATGAAATGTTATTGATGTACCTCTGTATGGGAGGAAATGTTGACATTAGAGACATCCATGTATTAGATGAGATTATAGTGGAAAGATATTTTATGTAATAACTAGTGGAGTTAGAGTATTTTGAGTTGGATGATGCATTAATCCACTCCCATAATCACCCATTTTGGTGAGTTATTACTATGCACTGGGTGTTGATAAGAATATCTATGATATGACACACATGAGGGTTGAATATGGGTTGTTATCAAAATATGTAGTTTAATGTAAGATTAAATTCATCACATTCTAGGCCCTTATAATGGATGAAACATACATGGATTATTATATCTACGTCATATGTTTTAGAGCTGGATATTCTAGTGGAACCCCTATCTAGACCCTTACTAGTTAGATAGTTTCTATTGATAGTTACCTTGTCTCACTCACCTTATTAGGTAAAGTGAATTTATCCTTAGTGGAGAAAGAGGCCATTTATGAGATTCCTTTTTAGAGATGAGATCTAATTGCACCTAACTTGGTATGAACTCGATAATGTTTCTCATTCTATATGGAGATACTTTGTTGATAAAGGGAGGTGATATCCATTAAGAGAAGTGAGTGGGATCCCCCAGGTGTGGTGGTAAGAGATGACCCACAAGGATTTATACATGATAACCTATCATATGATAATAATGGATTGATATACCATTTTCAGGGATGATTATTCCTTTCCTATAAATGTGAATTAATTACTGGGTTATTCTGAAGGGTGATTCACGGTTTTGCCACTACGGGAGACTAATTTATATATTTTATATCACTTAGAAGATATAGTTCAAGTGATTACTGGTGGAATGATAGAAAAATTACAGTATTATTGGATAATATGGATTGAATCCTTCCTTATATCAATTCAATTCAGTTCCTCTTAGGATTTCGAAGAATAAATTTTATCGTATCATGAGGGAGCCAGCTGGGTGGTAACCTATTGTTATGTGATTCCCAAATTCAAGGAACAATATTTGGATCTTGTAAAGTTGAAACTTCGAGGCACGATGAAATTATTTTGGCATTGTAGTGAAATGGTTTCAAATTCCCTTCATAAGAGACATTGTTTCTAGATGATGGGGGGAGGAATTGATCTCCTTTAACTAACAGTGGTATCCTCACATTCTTATATTATGTGAGAGAGGACCATAGTGGTGATGTAGAATCGGTTTTCCTATGTGATAATATGTCCTTAGGTTATTGAAATAAATTGTATTTCTAAACATTAATAGTATTTAATCCACTGTCATAAGAAGATTATGGTTTACTCTTAGTTTTTGTATTATATATCAGGATGAACATCCTAGATCAAGATTATTTGAGTGGAGAAAGAACCTCAACATGGCATGACCAATGTATATTTTTGGGTGTACCCAATAATTTAAAATTATTATTATATGATTTAGTAGGTTTAGTTTTTTTTGAAATTCATAGATCTTGGTCACTCAAGTTTTATATTGGGGAATAGAGATAATAAATCATGGTTTTCTGAATATTCAGAGCTATCCACTTTGTCTTGTGGTGTATTGAGCCACTTGATGCGTGGTGGGGAGATATTGTTTAGTTTTAGGGTTTTTGTTCTATTCGAAATATCATCATTGGTATGTTTCATTAAAGTTAAGTTGAAATTAAATTTTACTATCTTTGATAGTGGATAAGAACCTGTTAAAGAATAGTATTTCAATAGAGGAATCCCAAAAATATTGAAAAATTGGTTAAGGATGAAGGCCCATGTTATTTTTGTTCAATGATTTTACAAAAATGGTTCTTATTCTTTGTGGGTAGGAGAATATTAAAAATTTTATGTATGATAATAGGAGAATTATACCCTATAACTATTTTGGTGTGAATGAAAATTTTTATGAAGTGCCCAGTAATTGAGTGTAGTGTATATTGGTTGTTCGTATACAAAAATAATCAAGAACTCTTTTAAAGGTGGGGCGTGACACTCACTAATGAATATAATATTTTTGATAGTCTATTCTGAGATGGATGTCAGTGGTTGATGAATTAACTTCATACAATTTGTTGGGGTGACCAATGGATAAGTAAAGGTTTTGAGTGTTGAGGATTCGTAATAGTTTCATAAAACATATGCATGTTTATAATAAGATATATCTTGAAGATGATTGAAAATTTATAGTCTTTTAGAATGTAAAGTAATTCCTTTACCTTGCCAGTGTTGTACCAAGCTGGTTTAGGGCCAACCCTTTAAGTTTAATGAAGTATGTTCTAAAAGAATTTTTTCTATATGAGGTTTTTTATGAGATTCCTTATTCATTATCACCTCCTGTTTCTTTTTTCAGAGATAAAAAAGTTTAAATATGTGGAAGATACAAAAAATAATAATTTTTTCTTAATCAACGCATAAATTAATTTTTGAGGTTTTTAAGACTCATGACCTACCTAGGGGTAAGAAGGTAAATTTACCATAGAATATGACTGGAGTAAAAATTTCTAATGGTTTTGATGACCATGGTTATTAATTTTAACCATAGGTAAAGTCTTAGTGAAATTTTTATCATGTATTATTTTAGTAGAGTTTTAATATTTATTAATTAAATAAAAATTTATCCTATGATCATGGATTGTGGATTCATAATGACTATTGTTTTTTTTGTTTTCACTATTGGAATATTCTTCAAAATTTATTTAATTTCGGTCAACAATATATTTTTTAGTTTTCATGATAAGAAGATAAAAATAATAATATAATAATATATAATTTTTAGACCACACATTTGTTTTTTTTATGAAACACTTATATCTCGAAAATAGAGTATTATAGTGTAAAACTCATGTCATGTTTAGGTCTAAAATGTTGGTTTTTCTAAAGTATATTGTAGTTTTAGTTTGTTCATGGGTCCCCTCGAATAAGCCACTATTGGGAAATTTATTAAATAATATATAATTCCAATGATATTTTACGTGAGAACCCTAAAAATATACCTATAAAACTCATATTATTAATTCTCACTTTGGTTAGAGACATAATTTCTCGATATAAATCCTAGATATAAAGGGAGGGAGAAAAAATATTAGTGAAGTCAATATCAATTCTATGGAATTAAAATATATCCACAATGACATCAATTACATGATCTTGTTGTGATGAAGAATTGAACCATTACCTCATTGATGAATTGAATTGATATCAATTATTCTATTTTGTATGGATTAGATATTTCTAAATTCCAATTCTATTTATGATTTTCAAGCATCAATTAATTTCTCTTGAATTGATTTATTAATTTCATATCCCCTCATATTGTCTACATTTA
Source organism: Viscum album (assembly GCA_963277665.1). Taxonomy (NCBI): domain Eukaryota; kingdom Viridiplantae; phylum Streptophyta; class Magnoliopsida; order Santalales; family Viscaceae; genus Viscum; species Viscum album. The sequence continues at coordinate 1,942,947,825 of OY728159.1, forward strand.
TTTTAGGCAATAAATTTATGTTTCTGCACTACCTTTTTTATGTTCTATAAATTTCATACCAAATGATAAGTGGTTGGGCTTACCAATTGTCACAATGAATTTTCACATATTAAATTCCATTTATTTTCATTATTTTTCTTATAATTTTAATTTAATACCTTTTACATGATCTATGATTTAAAAAATATTGGCCTAGACTAACAAGTGATCGAAATATGAGATCATGAGTAATTTATTTGGTCTAAAAAGTGAATATTAAGGCATATTGGAGGACTATCTGGTAATGATAGATACATAGAGGCATGCTAGAACTCTATTTTAAAGATAAATTATAAATGGGAATATAGGTTTCTTATGTTGTGGGTTTGGAACCCGTTTCTAGAAAATAATGTGTGGAAATGGTCCAAAGGTGGTTCATAATCAATGTATGTGAAATTTGATAGAGTTTTGATCTTGATCAGAGGTTGGAATGATGATGAAAATTCTATTTTGGGTGATCTAAAGATTCTAGGATCCAAGAGACAAATACATAGAGTGTGTTCCATAGCTACATTCCATGTGTATACTAAGTAGTGTCACCTAGGGTTCTAGTCAAATATTAGTATCAAATGTTGTGTTGTGATAGGGAAAACACCCTAAAGCCCTAATATGACCAACATGACATGTATAAAAAGTATAATACTAGTTTTCTGTTTGAACACACACACCAAGTGGTTTAGCATCACATGTCATGTAACCATTATGGTAAATGACTTGACCTCTGTAATAGTATATTTCAAGTAAGATAGATGAGTCTGCGTGATGTTTCCATCTATGAAATTCCAAGAATATTTAATATCACATGACACATGTCACAGTTGTATGAAATGATCACACAAAACACTTCATATGTCATGTACCATATTAAAAATAAAATATAGGTGGACTAATTCATTCTACATGTGTGAAAATACATAACCTAATGACTATTAAGGTGATATATGAAATGTATCTTGAGGGTACATATCGTGTACGTTTCCATATTCTATGTATCTTCATGTATCCTTGCATGAGACTAATATTTTGATGCATAAGTAGTCTGTCTTGAGAGTTTTTCTATATAAAATTCGATGATAATATTCTATTCTATATCATAGGTGATATGTGAGTTGATATAATAAATTTATCCTCCTTATATTATATTTTATTATGATGGGGGTTAAATTTAGAGATTGGAGCATTCATGAGGCCAGTTACTCCCTCGCTTGAAATGTGTTACTCGATGAGGCACATGTCTCCCATATTACCGATACTATTCAATACTATATAATTTATTATATGATGATTAGGATTTAGGTACTCTAACTATGGGGGTTATACCCCCTATCATTTTCTATGTTAAACTTAATGTGTATTTCCTACATCTATATATTAAGGCAGCCCCTCATCTTTTGTGTGCTACTCGACGAGGCGTAGGTCCTCCACAAATCTTTTTTATGTGATGTTGGTTTTTTCATACTAGGGTGGTATGTTGATAGGTGTTATTAAATTTTTTTTTTGAAACTTATCCTTTATTGAGGTGTGAATTCTGCTATTGTTTTTATAATTGTAAAAATATATCAGTGGAGAGTAAGGTATGGGTTTTCCTTGAAAAAAATGCATACTTCTGTGAGGAGAAGGTTTTAATTAATAGATTTTCTATGTTAGTGTAGATAAAAGGATAAAAATATAAGACTTATTTGAGACTTTTGTCTCCTTAGTAAACCCTTGATTCCCTTTATTATGTGACATACAATTGGGATATCATCTTTAGGTTTTATGATATTTTTAGTTTTTAGAGAATTCTTAGTTACTCATGAGATATGACCATCAAGGATTGAGGCTGAGGTGACCAAGGCTTATTTGAATCCCTAATAATTCTAGTGCTTGAGAAAATATTATTATTTCATTCACTTCCTCCTATTTACTTTATAATACTATATTTTTATTTGACTTATTTCTTATTTTTCAATTTATGTTTCTGGGAATCCCGGTAAGTATGTTTATAATCACCAATGTATGGTCTTTTTTCCTAAACCAATTATATCTATGTAGTTGAAACATAGTTTAGAGATGGTATTTATGGACATGGAGATATTGTGGACTGTTTGTATCTAATTCCTATTGATAATTTGATATGTTTGGCAGATGATGCTGGTTTATGATGGTGGTGATGATCATTACAACTAGAGGTCAATTTAGGTGTCCACCAAGAGAGGAGGATATTTTTGGCATCTTGAGTCGGTAAGATTTGGAGTCTTATTATATGTATAGTTCCTTTTATATATACCTTAATGGTGTTTTTACTTATTTTATAACTCAAAAATTAATTATATGTAGTTCATATAAATATATATATATATATATATACTGCTGATGTTGGTGGTTATTTTATGCATGAGAGATATGTGTCTATTATAGTTTGATATAGGATAATGCCACCTATATTGTGTGATATTACTACTTGGAGGTGGTCACTATACCATGTCCTATTATAAAAAATATTATGGTGAAAAACATTGTTTTACTATGGCCTAAGAAAGGCCTTAATGGTCCAGGTCATGTCAGAGCTCCAGTTATCCTACCTTATCTAGAACCTCATTGACCTCTAGGTCTACCTAGTTAATGTGATTTATCTACTAGTCATAATGGCAGATGCGATCCATTATATGGTTCCCTTCACCCCTCTCAATTTTTTTCTCAGCCCTAAATACATTACCATCCTTCTAGATTCTATTGTATCCCCTCATATACTACTGAAAACTTCATAAAAATAGAGTAATTATATAGGAATAATACTCTAATATGATAACTAATATATGGTCATAAGAATCCTTAATGTTTCTCCCTTATTAATCATTAATTTACACTATATTAATCAAATATAAATCTAGTAACATGAAATGAGAAACAAACTATTGAATGGTGGAATCCCCCTAGTGACCTCTAATAGTCTCCTGTTATTACTTCATTCAATAATTGGTTCTTAGTTTATTATAGTAATTAAATTTTAAAATAAAACTCACTAATTTAGTGTTCTAGTTCATGAAATAAAATATTATAAAGCGATTTAAATGTCCATTCATCACTTATAGACACACATGTCAAAGTAAAAATGTAAATGAATTGACATGGGGGTTTAAAGTCTATTACAAATACTATTATTCTCATTGGTATTGTGAGAGTTGTTAAATTTAATGTTTCAAAGGAAATGTCACCATATAGAAAAAATTAAACACATAATCCACCTCCCTTCATTCCACAACTCCATGTGCCACACTGAATACTCTATTCGATGGTGATATGGGTGGCCTCCCTGAATAAAATGTTACCTACCTATGTTTTTTCACATGGTTGATGGTAACACGCACCCCAACCACCCTATGGAATCCTATTTCCAAGTGTACTCTCATGATTTCTATAACTTCCATGATCATAATTGATAATTTACTTTATAATATCTTGATTGTATGACATTACATAAGAGTGACTAAGAGGTAACTAAAAACCTTAGCGGGGGAGAGGTCAAGGATTTGGATGTCGAATTAGTAGAGATAGGGATTTTGTTTCTACATCCTTGTCCTCATCAATTCCTGGTCTGATAATTTCTATAGTCATCCCTCCATATTAATTTTCCCCACTTATTTATAATAAAATATTGAGTCGGTTCCTTTGATCCTACTTCATTTAAATCTATATTATCACTGATAAATTTGAATGATGGGAAAGAATATAAAACTCTTCCCATTCATAGGTTGTATCAAAATTATATATTTATACAAGAAGACACCATTAGAAATATATATCTCTAATAAGGTTTATGATAAATATTAAATAATATTATGATGGAGAATACAACTGAATGAATGAAAACTCCAACTCTTAAACTATCTCTAAAGTGAACTTTTAGAGTCTCCACCCTAAAATATTTGTAGTCTCTACATTTAGAAATGAGTGAGTAAAATATTCCATTCACTCTCATCATATACAACCATCTAAAATATAATTTATTCTTTCTTAGGTACTTCATGTACCCTATCAATATCTTCCTACCTCAGGGCCTCTTGTGTATAAGGTATCACAAAGTTCACTTTTATTGTAGCACCTGAGGCCTGGTTCATAGACTAAGACTCCTTAAGAATGACTCTTAGTGTCTAATGTGGAAAAATAATTGTTATTCAACATAAATTTTCATAATTACATTACGTACATGTTCATAAAATATGTTTCATAATATTACTATCTTTCCATGAAAATTATTTATCTAATCTAAATCATGAAAATAAAATATTATGTTTATATTATATGATGCATGTATCCCCATTTTACATAGTTAAGACTTAAATTAGTATGGATTCTGAGTTTACTTTCATCAAAAAGTGTATTTCTTCAAAATATGTCAAATACAAAATACTTCTTTAAGTCATTTATTAAGACAAAAATGTTGATTTATTTTCTTATACTTAATTTAGTTATATTAAAAAAATTATGACCCTTTTACCACCCTAATATCTATCCTAAGATCTAATACCAATCTAACATATGCTAATATATTAGTAGTGTAATCCTCAAACCTACCTCCACTAGGTTAGTGGCTAGTTACTAGAACTATAGTATCTACACATATATGGGAGGAAATATCTCAATGAATAACCTGTAACTATATAAAATAATTTCAAACCATTAAAATGAATAATACTAAGCATAAAAAAATATATGTTATGAAACAATAACAAAAAAATATAAAACACCCATAATAATCTCATAACAAGAAGCCCTATCTCAAAAAATACATAATTAAAATAGATAATAGTACAATGAGAAATCATAAAAAATTTATGCCTTCATTAATATATTATCGCTCCTAAGAAACTACATCGTTCTCCTATTGGATTTTATGGAAACAAGGAGAAAGTGAACAGGTGTGTACGTAGAGGTGATAAATAATAGTTAGTTGGGTCATTCTAGGTTGTGTAATTAATTATGAAAACCAAAATTAACAATAGTGCATAAATAATATCAAAATTTTATATGTATATGGAATTTTAGTGGTGATTTACCAAACTAGAATAATTACCACAATCTCCAAAATAATTATTTCATTAAATATTAAGGTATAATTTAATGAAATGGGTGTGTATATATTCACACACTATGCATTATAGGATTATATACAGGATGTTGAGAACTATTATTTTATTGAATTCACTGATAATAAGGTTCATAACCCCACTCTGATAATATTAAAAGAATGGTTTCCATAGAGGATTAATTGTAATACCTAGGTGTTAATCTCTACTATGCTACAATATAGCTCTCGACTACTAGAAGAGGGATAATTTTCATGAGAATCTAGCTACTTATAGATTCAATATACCCCAAAATTATAGCATATAACTTTACCTAGTAATATTTTTCAAATGATTATCTACATTTGAACCATAAAGATATACTATAGTGATAACTCTACACTTATATCAAATCAATATTATAGCTAATAATTAGTCTTCCTCATAACTGATAGAACCTAAGTACAACACAAGTATTTGGTTTCTACTATTTTAATTTTTTTTGGTTGTATCTTCATCATAAAATAAAATCAACAATACTATTCTTTCCATTATCCCATGAATATAATAATATATGCGTTGTTATAAAGAAAAATAAATAAATAAATAAACCCATATCTTGATGGAATGACATGGTCATGATATATTTCACTCATCTTCAGATCACATCAGCTCAAAGTCATGAAGTGAGTAACCCATTATTATAAGTTATTCAATTTTGGAAAAATGCGAATTAAATTTATTACTCAATGTATTCAGAATTTATTTACGTTAAAGTAAATAAATATGATAAATTTGTTTTCTAATGTATTTTTTATATGTTTGAAACATTAGTCTCCTGTCATATATTTAATATTATTCAGTATGGTAATGAATTGAAGAGATTAAAGGTTTAATGTAAGTATTATCTATCTATAGAATCAATTTTGGAGTCATTGGTGGAAATATTCATATTGAGTAAGAATAAATCTTCGATATCATTTATTTTAAAAATCACAATACCCTATAGTTTGACCTTGTTCTTACGTGAATTTTTCAATGTTTAATTTCCATGAAGACATAACTTTATATTCACATAATTTTCGATAGAATGATTTTAATATATAAAATTTTATATCTTTTTAAATTCACACTAATGTAAATTCAATGAATGATAAGGGTATTATCTTAAATTTTCTTTTTTTATTATAACCATACCCAAAGTACATGGTAGATTTTGTTACTTCAATATTTATAAATAGATATTAAACATAAAATTATGTTAGATAGTAACATCACTTTACTAAAAGTTTACTTCAAGTTATGAACTACCTTAATTTCTTTTAGAATTATTCATTTATAATATTTTTAGTGTTTTTACCTAGATAATTCACTGTTAGATGATTTTTGGTCAAAGAATGATTTTTTGTTTTTGTAATAATTTCTTATTATCCTACATGCTTGAATATATTTTTGACCTTTAATATATATATTTAAAATGTGTTTGTTTTATTAATTTGGGGGAAGAAAATTTTTACCAATCATGTTGATCAAATAAGATCTTATGGATGGAGGTTCTTTCGACTGATAAGTTTTTATTAATTTTACTAGTGTAAAATGTTGAGTCAAAAGTCCTATTTTGAATTTTATATCTTATTTTGGAAATCAAAAATCTATTCATATATGCCTATCGTACTGACTATGCTTATCATAATTACTGTGCTTATTGTACTGATTTTGTTAATCATAATGACCCTGTCAATCATACTGACTCTGTCAATCATACTGACTCTGTCAATCTTACAGACTCTGTCAATCGTACTGACTCTGCCAATCGTATCGACTCTATCAATCGTACTGACTCTATCAATCGTACTGACTCTATAAATCATACTGATTTTTTTAAATAATACTCACTTTGTATCATATCAATACATTACACTGAGTAATACTTATAGTACTCATATTTTTATCACATGCTTGTTTTTATCCTTTATCAACACATATCAATCGTACATGTGTTTATCATCTTCATATATCTTTTGTTTTAACCAAAACAATTTCATGGAGTTAGTTATAAACTAATCAAAATGTTGTCGTGTTTTTGGTTTCATTATGACCATTATAATACTAGGTTTCCAAGTCCCTCCTCATTTTCCAGAGAAATATGACCATTGGATGAAATGTGACCATTAGAACCTAAGGCCTATTACTAGGAGGTCATTTGAAGCTGAGATGTATAACAGAGAGACTTTGATCATTCTTTTCCACTATCATGTTCTAGAGGGAGGCGTTGTGACTTCTCTCTTGCTTCATGAGAAAGTCTTGAAATTACAAAATGTTAACGGATCATTATTTGTTTTTGTATTTCAATAATTGCTTGGTTTTTCTTTGTGCGACCGATCTGGTGATAATGATCGAGGGTTGTTGAGGATAGGCAAACCGTTCTAAAGATCTTCATATCAAGGTCTTTCAAGTGTCTGATAGACAGAGGTTCCGATTACCTACAAAATCGAGGGCTTGCGGGGATAGCAAGACAACCATACCGATCATCGTATTGAGGGCTTACCAAGGTGGTGGTAAGAAAAACCTCTTATCCTAGGTGAAATTATACCCTTCTCTTTGGGATAAAATAATTGTAATAATTTTAAATTTCTGTTGTTGTTTGTTTTAGAAAGGTAATTGTATTGTTTCCTTTCTTTATTTAATATTCATTTGTAATTGTTTCAATTACAATTATACTGTTACATATTGTATCGATAGATTCTATACGCTTTATGGTAGAATCCTACACTATTGTATTACTTTGATTATTGTATTAATTTTGAATACAATTACTTTACACTTCTTATAGTATTACATCATATCATACATTTATATTCAATATATTTGTGGTTAATTGTATTTGTTGTGAATTGCATTAGTTTAAGATCATTTAAACTAATTTTCTTAAGTGTTTAAACACAGCGTTTTTAAACATACAATTCAATCCCTCTTGTATTGTTCCAACTAATATACATATTCATATATATATCAATCTAAAAAATGGTTTCAGAGGAGGTTTCTACTAATTTGTTTTCTAGCTCTATTTCTTTCTATCAAATTTCTGTTTCAACTACTTACAGAACTAACATGTGGAGTTGAAAAGATTTAGTTTTATTAGATGGGAGGGATGAATATAGGATCAATTGAAAATATAAACCCAACTAGACCACCTATCTTTGATGGGAATTATTATGAGTACTGGAGAGATGAGATGAATACATTTTTTATCAATACAGGTGTAGACAATTTTATTATGCTTACTGGAGGTTACAAAATTCTTGACAAAGAAGTCAGTACTTTCACCAACCAAGAAAAGAAAGAATATCAACTGAATTACAAGGTATGCAGTAATTTGCTATGTTCCAGGACAAGGAATATATAAAGCCAAATATCATCTTGTGAAGCAACCAACTATATTTGGAAGAAACTAGAAGTCACACATTTTGGTATATCCAAGGTTATATAAACAAGAAGAGAAATGCTTCGAGCAGAGTATCATGGAATTTTTTCCTTATGGAGAGACGATATGTAAAGTTAAAAAAAGATTTATGACAATTTTCAATAGTTTAAAATATATGGGAGAAAAAGTTCTTGATGATGAAGCTCTTGTAGAAAAAATTATTGATATAATGCCAAACGAATGGGAGTCAAAAAGGACAGTTGTTGATGAAAATAGAAAATCTTCTCCGATTACTCTTGATGAACTCTTTGGAACTCTTCTACAGCACGAGACAAGAATGAAGAGATGTGCTGATTTCAATAAGAAGAAAAATTGGAATTGATGTGTAGATTTTACTACTACATATAAAGCTAAAACACCTTAAAGGATAACATGATCCAAATATATGAAAGCTATTTTATAAGAATTGAGTGATTATGATCATTTAGATAATTAGTTAGCCAATCTTGCTCAAAGGATAAACAAGATTATGGGAAAGAAAGACTTCCAATAAAGATTCAAAAAGAAAGATATGAAGGATAAAAAGATTCAGAGGTAACTTGTTATGAATGTAATAAAGTAGGTCCTATAAGACCTGATTGTCCTTTACTAAAGAGAAAAGATAGAAAGTGGAAATAGTCTAAAAGAAATACGAAAAATTATTACAAGACAAAGACAAAGAAATTATTGAAGGAAAATGATACTTGGAGCACAAGTGGTGGTGATTCATCAGATGATTCTTCAGAATATGAATCCTCTGGACAAAGGAATAATGGACTTATAGCCAGCTTACTAATTGAAGATCATTTCCTCATGGATAAGGTACACAATGCTGAAGCTATTACAAATGTTTCCTTGAATGAAAATTAAACTGATTATAAATTTTATGAATCTTCAAATGATGAGTCTTCGTCATCAGAAGATAATACATTACCATCTTATAAAGAAGTGTCTAGGTTTGGTAAACTACTTGTGAATGAGAATTCTAAACTCAAGAAGAAACTTGATAATGAAAATTCTAATATTTCAATTTTAGCTAAAGAAGTATCAGATCTTTCTAATGAACCTAATATGTAAACTTCTAATTTTTAAAGTACTTCAAAACCCCTTTATAATGTCAAATCTGATAAGGATAAAATTTCTAAGGATCTTGAAAATTTAATTTCTAAGAATAATGTTTTCGAGCCTAACTCTTGTTCAAAATAAAATGTTTTAGAGGATAAAAACATAGTTTTAAAACTAAAGTCAGAAATTTTTTCCTTCAACAAATGTTTGTCAAACTTGACATATGGAAAGGAAAACATTGATAAAATGTATTCTCAAATTCATCCTTAAAGAAATAATTCTGGTTTTGGTTATACTCATTCTAAACCGATTTTTAGTAATAACAATTTTTTTCCTCAAAGTACCCATTTTTGTACTCAGTGTCAATGTGGTGGACACTAGAAAAGAGATTGTTCTTTTAATAGAACTCAGTCTTTAGGATTTCATAAAGCTCATTTTGAAAAACAAATGTGGATTCATAAAATTATTTTATCTAACCCTTCTGGATCCAAACATGTTTGGATTCTGAAAAACTAATTGTTTCTTTTTCAGGTAAATAATAATTGTACCAACAAGAATATTTGGTACATGGATAGTGGTTGTTCTTGACACATGACTGGAAATAAAGATTTCTTTGAAAGGATTATTGAAACAAAAGGTGGAAAGGTTACCTTTGGAGATAATGCTCAATGAAATATTGTTGGAATAGGTAACATTGTTTTTCTTGGAAAAGTTCTTATTTCAAATGTTTTTTTGTTAAAGGTCTTAAGAAAAATCTCATTATCATAAGTTAGTTATGTGATGAAGGATACCTTGTGAATTTTAGAAGTGATAAATTCATAGATCACAATTCCAAGGATGAATTCATTCTATCTTCCCATAGGCAAGAGAATGTATACAATATTAACTTAGAATACCTTAGGATCCAACAATTACCTTGCTTAAGTGCAACAAGAAGACCAATCATGGCTATGGAATAGAAGACTAGGACACTGCAACTTAAGAATCCTTTGTAATCTTTCAAAGAAAAAACTTGTAAAGGGTCTACCAGATCTTAAATATGATTCTTAAAAGGTCTGTGATCCTTGTCAATTTGGCAAGAAACATAAAACTATATTTAAATCAATTAATGAAGTTTAAACTTCTAAAGTATTACAGCTAGTGCACATGGATCTTTTAGGTCTTTCATAAACTATAAGCATTGGAGGAAAATACTTTGTATTTGATTTAGTTGATGACTTTACTAGATTTACATGTTTCTATTTCCTAATAAAGGAATCTGAAGACTTTTTTCTATTTTAATTTTTTTTTGATCCCAAGTTAAAAATAAGAAAAACATACTATTTATAACTATTTATAGTGATCATGGTGTTGAATTTCAAAATTCATATTTTGAAACTTTTTATAGTAAGAAAGGTATTACTCACAATTTTTCAGCACCAAGAACTCCCCAACAAAATGATGTTGTTAAGATAAGAAATCACATTCTTTAGGAAATGACAAGAACAATGTTGAGTGAATACTCAATTGCTAAGAAATTTTGGGCTCAAGCTGTTAGTACTACTTGTTATACTATAAATCGAGTTTTCACTAGACCTTTTCTTAATAAAACACCTTATGAATTTTGGACTGGCCGAAAACCTAAAATTTCATACATCAAAGTTTTTGGATGAAACGTATTCATTCAGAATAATAAAGAGAATCTACACAAATTCGCACCAAAATCTGATGAAGGATTATTTTTAGGCTATTCTAGATCTTATAAGGCTTACAGAGTTTTCAATAAAAATAATTATAATGTTGATGAAACAGTTCATGTTAAATTTGATGAAACTAATAATTTTCTTTTCAAACAACCCCAACCTACATCTTTAGATGTGTTTTCAAAAACTGTTTATCAACCTCTATTAGAATATCCTTCTGATAAGGGAGATGTTCAAGAAATTATTTCTAAGACTTTTACCCCAGAATATTTTCTACTATACGTTGATGAACAGGTTTTACAAAACCAAAATCAATTGCTTCTTAGGAATCATCCCAGTGATAACATCATTGGAGATGTAAATCAACCTATAAAGACCAGAAATTCCTTGAGAAATGAAATAGAACATCTTTCATTTTTTCCCAATTCGAACCTAAAAGTCCAAGTAAGGCCATAAGTGATGAAGATTGGATTAAAGTAATTGAAGATGAACTAAATTAATTTGAAAGGAATCAAGTCTAGACATTAGTTGAAAGACCTAAAGAAACAACTATAATTGGTGTAAAATGGATTTTCAGAAATAAATGTGATGAAAATGGATTAATTGTAAGAAATAAAGAAAGACTTGTTGCTAAGGGATATAATCAACAAGAGGGAATAAAATATGAAGAAAAATATACTCTGGTAGCTAGACTTGAATCTATTCATATTCTATTATCCTTTGCAGCATAATTTAGTTACAAATTATTTCAAATAGATGTTAAATGTGATTTTTTAAATGGAACAACCAGCTAGTTTTATAGATTAAAAATATATTAATAATGTATTTAAACTTACCAAAGCTTTATATGGCCTTAAACAATCCCCTAGAGCATGGTATGATAGACTTACAAGATTTGTTTTAAAAAATAATTATGCAAAAGGAACAGTGGATCCAACCCTTTTTAAAAAAAATAGAAAACAAAAATGTTTTTATTGTTCAAATTTATGTTGATGAAATCATATTTGGATCAAGTCAGTAGTCTTTAACTGATTCTTTTGTGAATTTAATGAAATATGAGCTTGAAATCAATATGATGGGTGAGTTAACATTATTTTTATGTTTTCAAATTTCAGAAAAACCAGAAGGGACATATATATATATCAATATAAGTATATTAATTATTTACTCAAAAATTATGGATACGACAATAACAAAAGTATTTTCACTCCAATCGGTACATCAAATACATTTGATCTTGATTAAACTAGGAAACAAGTAGATCAAACAATTTTTAGAGGTATGATAGGAAGTTTGTTATACTTGACATCTAGTGGACCAGACATAATGTTTTCCGTATTCTTGTGTGCAAGATACCAATATAATCCAAAAGAGTCTCATTTAAAATCCATGAAAATAATCTTTTGGTATTTAAAAGGAACTCTAGATTTAGGTCTTTTTTATTCTTCTGGAAATGATTTTTTAAAAAAGTTTTTAAAGGGCTGACTTGTGTGGTTGTAGAATGGATAGAAAGAGTACATCTGGAACATGTCATTTCCTAAGAGATTCCTTGGTTTCTTGGTCCTGCAAGAAATAACACTCAGTAGAACTTTCAACTACTAAAGCTGAATATGTAGCAGCTGGAATTTGTTGTGCTCAAGTGTTGTGGATGCAACACACACTCACTGACTATGGATTGAGATTTTCCAAAACTCAAATTATATGTGATAATACTAGTGCCATAGCTCTTAGTAAAAACCCAGCACATCACTCTTGTGAAAAACACATAGATATTAGGTATCACTTTCTTAGGGATCACACACAAAAAGGAGATATTATTTTACAATTCATCTGAACGCAAGAACAATATGATGACATTTTTACAAAATCATTACCTTCTGATAGATTTGTGTTTATAAAACAGAAGTTAGGAATGATTATATTAAAATAATCATTCATGTCTACTTTTTGTAATAAACTTCTCCTTACATTAAACTCATCTTAAAATGGGGATAATTTTTTTCATCCTATATATTTCTTAATATTTTCCTTCTTTATTTGTTTATTCTTTCGGTTTTCTATATTTATGATTATTATTTTAACTATTTGGTTATTATTTTAATCATCTGTCATCTTGTTTTCTTGGTTACCATATTGATTTTTGTCCATCGGCATGTCAACCTATGGTAACAACTTTGTTTTCCATCAGCACAACAACCTATGGTAACAAATTTATTTTCCATCAGCATGTCAACCCATGGTAAAAACTTTGATAACCAGCGACACGTCACCCTATGGTAACAATTTTTTTTCATTGTCCCATCAATCTATGGTAATAACTTTGTTTTCCATTGGCACGCCACCTTATGGTAACAACTTTGTTTTCCATTGGTACATCACCCTATGGTAATGACTTTTTTTTCAATCGGGCATACAACCTATGGTAATGACTTTGTTTTCCATCGGCCTGACAACCTATGGTAATTACATTGTTTTCTATCAGCTTGACAACCTATGGTAATGAATTTTTTTTCCATCGGTTTCAAAACTGATTGTATTATTTTTCCTCCAACTCATTTATTTTATTTTTTCTATTTTATTATACTATATTAATACTATTAAACCAATAATTTCATTAAAATCTCCGACAAGTACATTCTTTATTTATTTGTTTTGTTTTTCCTAATTTTATTGTTTCCCGTTTTTAAAAAAAACTCCTTTAAATATCCACCATTGATTTTTTTCTTCTAATATAAAATGTATAAGATCAATGGTCATCCTTTTTTCACCTATAAATAGAACCCCCCCACCCCAAACCCACACTGGTTTTTCACCTTTCTTGGATAACCTCTTCCTCTTTGTTTTAAGAGTTCGTACGATCTTCCATTTTCCGCATCTATATGTCTCAATCCTCTGCCAACACTCCTGCCGAAATGTCTTCAAAAACGTTTTCAGAGAAAGACTTCTTCAGAGAAAGGTTATTTTCTCGGAACTTCATTGACACGTATGATTCAACAATCAGAAGGATTATATTGTTCCAATGATGGGAACATCTTTGTGTTGAAAAACATGTATCTCAAGATCTGATTCTTGTTGAAGAAGTTAGTCAATTATACAAAACCATGTCTTTTGAAAATAATACGATGATCAACTTTGTTGTGTACAATAGAAAATTCTCAATGTCTATGAAACAAGAAGCCCACATTCTAAATGACTCAACATAAGGTGATTCTTATTGTCCATATCATAAAATTCTAGAGGAATTTGGTACATTTAATAAAGAATGTTCTGAAAAGTTGTTATTTATTATAAATGAAGAGAAGATATAGGTAGCTCATTTATCTACAGATAACAGGTTTGTTGTGCTTTGGAGTCAAGGATTTATTATCCCAAGGAAAGGGGATAGATAAACTCTTAAGGTTTCTGATATATTCATGCTAGACTATATTATAAACATGAGAAAGGTAAATCTCATGGGATACATCTTCAAAATAATCAATAATGTCAATTTAGGAGCGATCAAGTCTCATGTTATTATGTATCCATCTATTCTTACAAAGTTTATTCTTAAAATCTTTAAGTTTCGTAATATTCCTTTTAAAGTTAAATTTAAATAACATAAGCCTTCGTGGATAAGTAAGAATACGTTGAAGAAGTTTTATGTTTGTTTCGATAAAAACTCACAGCTTTTTTTCAAAGATGAAGAAGCTGAGTCGGCACAAAAATCAATCGGCACCAAATCAATTAGCACCTTTTCCAATCAAAGATAATCCAATTGTTATTGCTACTCAAAATTCAGATCCACAAACCATTTTTAAGCCAAAGAAGAAACCTAAATACAACAAGGATGTTTTGTCTAAGTGGAAGAAAGATAGATAACAAAGAAAAGAAGGTGATCCTTAGTTCGGTCTTGATCGAGCCGAAGCTTTTGCTGAGAGGATAAGGGTAGAGGAGACTATTCAGGATGAGAAGAAAAAGAAGACTCTTTTGAAAAGGAAATCTCAAGACTTTGATGTTTCTAAGATCATGATAATGGTTGAGGAGGCTAGTGCTCAACTAATGGAAGAAGTGCATCAAGAACCTATCATACATGGTCTTCTAGAGAAAGATAAAGGGAAAAAACATTTGTAAGAAAAACAAGAAGTTGAAGAAGAGGAAGAAGATTTTCTTTTTTAATTTATTAGGAGTTCAAAATAGAGTAGAGAAGAATCGTTTCAGAAGAAAAGTGAAGGTATTCAATAGGTTCCTCATAATGATCAAGAACCAGCTGAATCTTTTGAAACTCCAGATAGAATTCCTTACGAATAAAATCAAGGTGCTCAATCTTCTAATACCGAAAAAGTAATCATTATCAGTGAAAAATTGGAAGAAGAAAGAAAGAAAAAATAAAACACAAAAGGGAAATAGCCAGTTGAAGACTCAAGCCGATCAAATGAACTGGATTCGTACAATGAGGATACTGATTTAGAACACACAATTTCCCTCAAGAAGAGTGATTACATTGTTCATGTTTTGAGAAGGATTGAGAATAATATTCCTTATTTTCCTAAACATGAAGGGAAAATTTATTTCATCACTAACAATAAAAGGAAGAAGTTTGGTCCTGTAAGAGAACTTAGAAAGAGAGTATTGTCAATTGAAGCCGATTTAAATGTACTATCTAAAAGTTAGTCTTCTCATAAGAAGTCTTGCAATAGAATGACTATCTGTTCATACAAAACAGAAAGCTCAGTGAGTGATCATGAAATATCAATTAAATACTTAAGGATGCTTTTAAATGGTCTGGCTATTGCTTTCAATAAACTTGGCAAAGAAACCATTGAAAGGATGAATCAGATGTCATCAACTCATAGAGCCAATATTCCTTCAATAAAAGAGCTGAAAGAGAGAATGAATGCCTTCCAGTCAGAGTTTTCGAAGGTTTCATCTTTTAAAGATGAAACAGTTCTATTGAAGAAGCAAAATTCTATATTGTCTAAAGACAATGAGAATTTTAAAGACATAATTGATACTCTTGAAGAAGTAATAAAAGTCCAAGAAGAGACTATCAAGAACCAAGATCATCTTTTTGCCGATCAACAAGAGCTACTAAAATCTTATGGTGATTCTACCTCTAAAGACAAGAAGGAAATAAAAAAGACGAAAGTTGTTCTTTATGAGCTGATCAAGATATAAAAGGAAAGAGAAAACAAATGAGTGTTTTTGTATCTTTCTTTATTAATTTATAAAATTCTATAGACTTTTGTTATCTCAATGAGATTTATGTAATCTTCCCTATTTCCTTGCATTTAATTTCTCTAACTCTTTCAGACAACTCAAGATTACCCCATTATTTTTGTAAATCACAAAGGGGGATAATGTTTTATAAGGGGAGAATGTTTTAATCAAAGAATTCTAAATCGAGGAAAATTTACGAATACAATCCTTAGGAAAGTACAAACCTAAGGGAGAGTTAGTTGTATTCAATTTCTTATTCAGAAGAGTTTCCAATAACTCAAGGGGAGATAAGTATTTCTTTTTGTTTTTACTTTATGATTCGTGCTTTCCAAAAAGGGGGAGATTCTTGAGTCAAAAGTCCTCTTTTGAATTTTATGTCTTGTTTTAGAAATCCCAAATCTATTCATATATGCTTATCATACTGACTATGCTTATCATACTGACTATTCTTATCATACTGATTATGTTAATCATACTAACCCTGTCAATCATACTGACTCTGTCAATCGTATTGACTCTGTCAATCGTAATGACTCTATCAATCGTACAGACTCTGTCAATCGTAATGACTCTGTTGATCCTACTGACTCTATCAGTTGTACTGACTCTGTCAATCGTACTAACTCTGTCAATTGTACTGACTCAGTCAATCGTACTGACTCTGTCAATCATACTAATTTTTTTGAATCATACTCACTTTGTATCATATCTATACATTACAATAAGTTATACTTATAGTACTCATACTTTTATCAAATTTTTATTTTTATCCTTTATCAACACATGTCAATCGTAATCATGTTTATCAGCTTCATATATCTTTTGTTTTAACCAAAATAATGTCATGGAGTTAGTTATAAACTAATCAAAATGATGTAGTGTTTTCTGTTTCAATATGACCGTTATAATGCCAGGTGTCCAAGTCCCTCCGAGTTTTCCAGAGAAATATGACCGTTATAGGAAATGTGTCCATTGGAACCTGAGGCCTATAAATAGGAGGTCATTTGATGCTGTGATGTATAACTGAGAGACTTCGATCATTATTTTCTACTATCAAGTTCTAGAGAGAGACGTTTTGACTTCTCTCTTGCTTCATGTGAAATCTTTGAAATTAGAAAATGTGAATGGATCGTTCTTAGTTTTTGTATTTCAATAAGTGATTTGTTTTGATTTGTGCGACCGATCAGGTGATAACGATCAAGGGCTGATGAGGATAGGAAGACGGTGCTACTGATCTTCGTATCTGGGGCTTTCAAGTGTTTGAAAGATAGAGGTGACGATTACCTGAAAAATCGAGGGCTTGAGGGGATAAAAAGACGGACGTACCGATCATCGTATTGAGGGATTACCAAGGTGGTGGTAAGATAGACCTCTTATCCTAGGTGAAAGGATACCCTTCTCTTCGGGATAAACGAATTGTAATACTTTTACATTTCCGCTACTATTTGTTTTAGGAAGGGAATTGTATTGTTTCTTTTCTTTATATCATATTCATTTGTAATTGTTTCAATTAAAATTATACTGTTACATATTGTTTCGATAGATTATATACGCTTTATGGTAGAATACTTCACTATTGTATTACTGTGATTGTTGTATTAATTTTGAATACAATTACTTTAAACTTCTTATAGTATTACATAATATCATACCTTTATATTCAATACATTTGTGGTTAATTGTATTTTTTTTGAATTGCATTAGTTTAATATCATTTAAACTAATTTTCTTAAGTGTTTAAACACAACATTTTTAAACATACAATTCACCCCCCTCTTGTATTATTCCATCTAATTTACATATTCATCTATATATTGATCAACATAAAACTTGTATATTATGATGGGTTTTAAATGAATTTCCTAATGAGGAACTTGTATCCCTTTTATATTTTTAATGATTCTCAAGCTACATTAGATTAAAATAAAGGAGGCCCACCACAATTATTTTGGTATTAATATATTTTTAAACAGATGCAAAATATTTATTCAAAATTTTGTGTTTTGTTTCTCTTTCCATTATTATTATTATTTATTTTAGTTGTATTTGTTTAAGTTTTTAACATTATAGATTTTTAATTTAGACTACTTTTGATTATTTTACTCCGATATTTATAAAATATTAACTATTGAAAAACATACAATTTCATGTGGGTTAAAAATTATAGGCTTGATTTTGACTTCAATTCACTCCCCTATTAAAGGTCCCATAGTCTTATTACATGAGACATAATTTCTTATAACGTGAGTGAGTTCAAGAACCATTTAAACTATTTTACCAAAGTGTTGATAATATATGAACTAGTCATGTGATTTCTTGGGTTTAGAACTTTTTTAAATGTTAAAGTAAGTAAATTTTAAACTATAAGAGGAAACATTTGTTAGAAAGTACAACAATGTTTCTTCAAGTACTTTGTAATGGTTTTTAAACTATATAAGCTAGTTTTATGATGGATTTGTAATGTTTCAATATAATGGAATTATACAAAATACCTGAAGGGTTTTTTGAAACATTATATTGACTATATGATGTGTATCAATGTTATAAAAATCAATTCTTTCATTTTTAAGGGTATATGATACCTAATATATATTTTAAAAATGTTTTAAATATATAAAATATAGAAATTGGGGAAATAATTTATCAAAATTGTAGTTTACAATCATATAATAAAGAAAAGGGTTCTTGAACCATGAAAAGGAAAAAGATTAATAAATTATGGAGTTGAATGAAAAAGAAAATATAAATCCTAGGTGGATTTAAATAAATAATGTGTATAGTTATCTAATTTATATTATATATGATAATATAAGTGGTTTATAAACAAATAGTTCTTATAGAAAAATAATCATGAACTTGTTTTGGGTTTTAAGTAGAAAAAATAGTTATTAACATGGTAACATTGAATGTTGTGAAGTAAATAATTTTGGATACAATGTTCAAAGATTTAAAAATAATAAATATAATTCCCAAGTCTCACCATTATTAAATCATTATTTATTTAGATATGTTACATACTATGGAATTTATTAGGACAGTTGTATCATATAGTCCAA
Source organism: Viscum album (assembly GCA_963277665.1). Lineage (NCBI taxonomy): Eukaryota > Viridiplantae > Streptophyta > Magnoliopsida > Santalales > Viscaceae > Viscum > Viscum album. The sequence continues at coordinate 1,942,967,374 of OY728159.1, forward strand.
TTGAAATGTGGAAGGAATTGCATAAATATGTTATAGGTTTAACAAAACCCTAAATTCTCAACAAATATACAGATGATCTGGAAGCCTATCATATGTGATATGATTTTATAATTGGTTGTGTATGGTATTGTTAATATTATTAAAAGTGTTTAAGAATAAAAAATTTATCATGTTATACAAAATACATTCTTCACTTTGTTCTTCCTTTTCATTTCCAATATGTATTATGTGAAGTGTAATGATAATAGACTTTTTAAAGTATAAAATTGTGTTATCCCTAACTAATGTTCTTCATAGAGTATTATAGTTTATGATGAAATGTTATTTTTATAAATATTAGGACTCTTGTATTAGGAAATAGAAAATGATCATTAGGTAAAAAACATGCAATGTTCCCTGGATGAATCATGAAGTATACCACATGGAATGTTATAGACATTGCCTTTGGTGTAGTAGGGTTGGATGTTTGATATTTGTATTTTTATATACCTAAAGTTGGAATGATACATATCAGGTGAACCTTTATACTTTGATAATTTTTTACAAAATTCTTGAGACTTTGAGTAAATTTCTAATCATGTCATTGGTTTAAGATAAATAAAAATGGAATTTTTCCTCTTCTTTATAGAGTATACTATCTTTTACCTTGAATTGGAAATGCTGAGAAGGTATACAATTATACCTAGAAAAGAAATATTATGTGCTTAACAATTTTGATGGGGGGAATGTGATGTGATCATCAACTTAGATGAATTACATGTGTGATATTTATCGACATATTTTATCTATAATTAGAGAATCCAGAATGTATGAGTAGCTGTAACACCCCAAACTTCCACGGTACATTTCCCTTTGTATAATTTAATAGCTTGCGTTGTATGCAACTTGGAGTTTTAACATACCACGACCAATTAAACTAGCCGTTATGAATAGAAATACCTAGTTTGTGAAATTTTATAAATTTTATTTTTCAAAATGGACTTCATTTTTGGATTTGGAATATCAAAATTATCTTCTGGTGAATTTTGGGTATTTTTCTGAAAATATTAAATTTTTTATTAATAGTGAAAAACACTATGTTATTATTTAAAACTGACTTTTTATTTAAATAATTTGTTACTTTATTCAAATTTATATTAGGTAAAAATAGATACACAATACCTATATATGTTCAATGTAATTAATTGTAGTAATTTTATAACAATATAAGATATATAAAATTTTATTGAACTTTTTACCATCTTTTACCCACATTCTAGAAGCATTTTAAAATTTTCATAAAACATAATTATACCACTTCTATGATTTGAATTTAAAAAATCTGAGAGACATGGTTGACATCAGTAAGTAATATTATGAAAATATTTTTTAGTGAATAATAACTTTTGACTTTTATTTACCACAGTTAAAAGTAAATAGGGAAATTAAAGGTAAAAATGATATTATAATTACCATAACACATGTCCGAATTCTATTGGATAAGTGTGTTTTGACAAAAATAACCCCTAGGAACAAAATATGATTCATTTGGTCGACTTGGTTTAGATTAGGACATTTATTATTATTTTATTTCAAGAATGGTTAAAAGTTTTAAATTCAATGTTTAATAACTATGAATTTTTAATATAAGGTTATACATAAGATAAATTCGATTATAAATATTCATTAGAAAGATAAAAATATTTTCTACATAATTTTATTTAATTTATATATTTTAGACATTAAATAATTACATTTATTTATGATAAAATGAAGATGAAATAATTACCTTAGTAATGAATTTTAAAATAATTGATATTATAAATATCCAAATAAATGTAAATTGAGACTTTTGATGAATTAAAATAATATTATAGGTTAATATGACATTTTAGGGTTGATTAAATAATATTTTTTTGAATTGATAAAATTGTTATGACTTTCACAAAAACAAAATACAAAATAGTGTTAAAATTGACATAAATGAGTTTTTAAAACAAATACTATATTATTAATTGATATAAAATTCATAAAAATAATATTTTCATCCAAAGGACTTAGATAATGTTATATATATCAATAATTAAAAACTTGGGGTTATCTTTTCTTTGTAATGAAAGTTTGTTAACCATTTATTATAATAATACAAGAGTACATGGTAAAAGTTAAACTATTTAACTAAGAGTTAAATCTAATAGATAAGGTTAACATGGTAAACTAAACCTATATAAAACCTATTTGTTGATAGTTTTTTGACCCATAACCACCATATACTAGAAATAAATCGTTTTGGAGCCATTATAATCTGAATATGGTTATATAATAAAATAATATTTCAAGCTTTTCCAAAAAATGACCCTCACCTCTCTTATAAAAGGGTACATTCCCTTCTCTAAAAAATCACACCTCAAAAGCCATTTAGCTCGGACAAACCATGATTAAATATCCTCCCAAATTCCATCCCTTTGACCTATAGGCCTTACTGTGATCATAAATCCAACCTAAGGAGTCTTTTTTATCAACTCAAAAGGAAATACCCGAAGAAGTGGTAATAATTTCACCTCCTCTTTCAGTGTTCTTTCCTACTTCCACTTCCACTTTATTTTTTGTTTCCATTACAAAATAATAACTCCAATACCATATAAACACTACGATGTTATTATAAATATGGTCTAACCATATTCATTATTCTATCCATCCTATGAATGGCAAGTCACCATACATCTTACTGTCTCCATGTCGTGGTGTAGTTTGTTATTCAAACACTTCATTATTTGGGTGTGTTTAATAATGAGTATAACTGATTTATATAAAAAATATAACATGTTAAGTATTATTTATCAATGATATAAAATCCAATTACATACTATCTCCCCATCAATAGAATGATATTGTCGCTCGTGCGTAAGTACAAGTTACTGTGTCCATGAACGCGATGAAATTCATTCCCCATTGTAACCATTCTAGAATAATTTTCATTTTATGATTAAAAATAATGTTTAATAACATAATATCATTATGGATATGAGTAAAATACATCCTATCTATGACTTACGTAACAAAACATATAAAGTAATACAAATCAGTTAACACCCGAAATAATGATACTACTAAAATATTATTAACAAAAAAAAATTAAAAGATCAAAAATGATATCATATTTGTGTATGTGGTTAGTGTATAATTTAAAAACAATTATTTAACTATTATATAGGAGTTTAACATACCCTCTTCCATGTAAAAGTACAAGTTAAGGGTTAATTCTACAATCCTTTTATTATCTGAGGTTGTTTATACGTGAGTATCTACTGTGACCTCTTTATCATCCACATCTGTGTTTCTTAAAAATGCATTTCAAGACATTTTTAATATTTCCTATGATATGGTTTAAAGTAATTTATTCCATTTTTTTGTCTTTTTATAATATTTTTATAAATTAATATTTACATTATTTTCCAAACAAGGTCCTTTAGGACCTTTTCGACAAAATTCTGGAAATAATATTTTTTAATTTATAAGGAGAGTGAAACTATTTTCCACCTTATAACTTCTTCAAAGATTACCTTATAAGATTATAAGAATAATTTCAAAATAAATATCTTCTTTAATAATTATGTTACTTTTAAATGATTTCAAAATAGAATGATATATTTCTCTAAAATAGGTTTTATTTCATCTAATTTAACATCCATTGAAGGATTTTACACTTGTTTGAAGTTGATTCATTATAATACAATATTTCATATTGCACTACATGAGTTATGATACATTTGAATATTGATATTATATGTTTATACCATTCATGGTTTATAGTTAAAGTATTGATATTTCGTATGTTGGTTTTAATACGAATGTTTTTATTGTTTTTGAACCTTTTCATTTGAGGAATGTATTGGACTTAGTAAGTGATGGGTGGAGAATGCTATAGCTCATAGATGTAACGTCCTGGTTCCAGAAGCCACCTAGAGGTACCTTGTACACGGTTGGTCACATGGCCTCAAGTGCATTTCCCCGAATGCCAGAGGCTGCCAACTAGCAGCGAGGGCCTTGGGTGTGATAGTGGGGAAACTATGCTTGATAGTGTACAAAGTGGAAGTAAAAAAATACATATGATAGAAAAAGCAGTAAAAATACAACAACAATAAATAATGGAAGATTGAAATAATAAACAATTGGAGCACATATATACGTTTAAAATTGTGATTGATACATATGTGTAGGAAATCAGCCAAACAAGTCACAATGCTGGAAATACAAATAGTACAAAGCCAAAGTACAAAAGAAAAAGATAAACAGCTCCTCAGCAATTCAAGCCTAAGCTTGGTCCCATCCTATCTAGCTCCACAGTAGGTCATGTACCTATATTAGAAAGGTGCTTTCCCTTATCTGTACCTGCACCAATATAATCTGTTTGGGCCCAAAAGTATGACCCAAACTGGGTGTGAGACTAAATCCCAGTAGGAAGCCACCCAAAGATCTGTGCCTAATAGTTAGTGAATATACAACATGTAAAGTTCAGAAAGTAGTAAGAAGGAAAGTAATCAGCAATAAAAAATCTATATTTTCAACACCATGAAAAAACTAATCAAATAGCTAAGAACAAACAGGTAACCCTCTGGGAAGTACTCACCTCCATCCCCTCTGGTCCTACCTAACAATTACATGCCACCCTCTGGGAAGTACACTCAGCCTAACCCCTGTAGTTTAGTATATAAAGACTCTCTGAGGAAGCACTCATAGTCAATTCCCCTTATAGTCTAAGGTAGTTAGGAACTCTCAGAGGAAGCACTCATAGTCAATTCCCCTGATAGCACGAAGGTCAAGGACTCTCCGAGGAAGCTCACTCAGTTAACTCCCTTTATAGACCAGGTCATTCAAAGACTCTCTGAGGAAGCTCACCTGGTCAATTCCCCTTATAGTATAGAGTAATCATGGTAATTCAAAGTAAAACAAAGACTCTCTATGGAAGCTCACTCATTCAATTCCCCTTATAGTCTAAAGTGCTCAAAGACTCTCTGAGGAAGCTCACTCGGTCAATTCCCCTTATAGACTACTACACCAGGTTCTCGAGGCCCTGTGTATGTCAATGAGAATAGAAATTCAGTATGGAGAATTTAAACCTAAAGAACTACATGGATAAACAGTATAAAACATATCTAGCATATTAGAATACAAACTCTCCATCCTACAACAATTGGCATGGAAAACAAGCAGGGTAGCCAAACTGGCTAAATGAGACCAAACAGTTGTAAACAGAATATACATGGGAAATACATCCAAAGCCTATAAAACCAACCCTATTCACATCCATTTAACCTCTACACAAGCATAAAATCATGTCATGAAATAAAAAGGTGTAAAACGGTAAACACGTAATACCTTGTTCAAGGGTATATGTGGATTTTGCACATAATACTCAAAGACATTGAACAGAAAGTCACAAACCACCTACCTTGGAATTAGGAGATCGTTATATGTAAAACTAGAAGCTTGATTCAACCTAGAATGGCGAATATCTACTAAAACTCCCAAAACTTTCAACCTACGATAACTTGAGAAAGAAGAGGAATCATGAAACAAGGCCCAATAGGAAGAGTTAACTCACCGATGTGATTCCAATGCAACCGATGGTGTTGAATTTGGAGGAAGGATGAATGATTGTGGGTTCATCGAAGATCCATGGCCCTACGAAGATGTCGGTCAAATGGGACCTAAAAGAAGAGAGTTCTGGAAATTAGTCGCGACCCCACAGCGTTTAATGAAAAAAAGAATCTACACAGCATGCACTTTTGAATTATAGGGCGTGTACTCACCATTTCTGTACTCCTATTCAAACAGCCTCTATGTCACCCCCATATGGCCATGCATGTGGCTACTACATGGCCAGAACACAGCCTCCTGTGGCAAAGAAGTACACGACATATACTCATAAAGTACAGGACGTGTACTTAGAAAATTTATTGAATTTCCTATTTTTCTCAAAAAAGACTAGAAAAGGAAAAACATACCTAAAAATAAGATCCAGGTTCTTACAAACTTCCCCCCTTAAAGCAATCCTTATCAAAATTTCCTTACCGTGGCGTAGAAGAAGAAACCTTGAACAGTTCCGGCCACTAGGCTCATACATTGGCCTCCCTCTCCCAAGTCTCTTCTTGTACTCACCCATGATTCCATAGCACTCATACCAGAGGAACAGACTGACCACGAAGAATCTTTCTACTGCAATCAACAATCCGGATAGGATCCTCCTCGAACGATACATCCACTTCGAGCTCAACCTCCTCAGGTTGAAATATATGAGATGGGTCTAAAAAGTAATGTCGAAGCTGAGATACATGAAAAAAGTCGTGCATAGACTGGTACCTCTGTGTTAACTGCAACCGATTGGCAACCAAACCTACTCTTTACAATACCTCAAACGGCCCGACGTACCTCGGTGAAAGCTTACCCTATCTTATAATCCTCCTGTGTCCCATCCTTGGTGTTACAGGCAGGAAAACCTGCTCCCCGACCATGAATTCTAGAGGTCGTCTCTGTGGATCTGCATAGGACTTCTGTCGAGACTGTGCAGTATCCATACTCTTCAGAATCACCTCTATCTACTTTGTGGTCTCCTGGACAAGAAGAGGTCCCAACAAAGCTGCCTCTCCTACCTCCACCCAATATAAGGGTGATTGGCATGGCCTACCATACAAATCCTCATAAGGTTCCATCTCAATAGATTCTTGAAAACTATTGTTGTATGAAAAATCCACAAGAGGAATTTGCTTCTACCAAGAACCTCCAAAATCTAGAATACATGCCCGGATCATGTCCTCAAGCACCTGAATCATATGTTCAGACTGGTAATCTGTCTAGGAATGGTAAGTTGTACTCAAAAGTACCTGTGTACCCAAAGCCTTATATAGCCCCTACCATATCTGAGAAGTTAAACATGCATCCCTGTTTGAAACAATGGAGTGTGGAACTCAATTTAGATGTACACTGTCTCATATGTACAACTATCCTAGCTCATCAACACTGAAGTACTCCTTGATCAATAAGAATTGAGAGACCTTCGTGAGACTATTAAAGACAACCCAGACTGCATCATTCCCTCGAGGCAACCTCGGTAATCCGGTCCCAAAATCCATTGCGATATCATTCAACTTCCACTCGGGAATGGGTAACTACTATAAAATCCATGCTGGTTTATGATGCTCTGCTTTCACCTGATGAAAATTGGAACAAATCATGATGAAACTAACGATTTCCTTCTTCATACATGGACACCAATACTGATGGTGTAGATGTTGATACATCTCAGTGATGCTAGGATGAACTGCCCAAACTAAGGAATGAAAGTCCCACATCCGCTCCTCGCGTATGTATTCTTGAACCCATACATGACCCTGGAAATGCAAGATCTCATCCTAACCTATGGTCTATCCAAGAATAGGGTCCTCTCCTGAAACAATCTCCCTTAGGACTAGGCCTTCATAATCTGGTAGGTGCCTCATTCGAACTTGATCAAGAAGAGTAGAGGTAACAACTACAGAAGAATGAAAATTTTGCCCCTATCTTTCGTGCACCTCCAAATGCATTTCATAGAATAGATCCATAAGCTGTCACTCAATACTGGCTTCTTGAACTACCTGTATCTGAGTACTCCTGCTCAGTGCATCATCCACTTTTTTTCCTTTCCTAGGTGTATATACAAGCTCTAAATTGAAGGACTGAAGGTACTCAACCCACCTTCATTGCCTCAAATTCTAATCACGCTGAGTGAAGATGTACTTGAGACTCTTGTGGTCGGTGAAAACCACAAAATTATCTCCTAGTAGAAAATTTCTCCAACAGTGTAAGGAAAGAACAACAGCATCCAACTCATGAACATGCGTCAGGTAATTCCTCTCATGTGGCCTCAACTGCTAAGACTCGTATGCAACGACTCCAAATCCCTCGATAAGAACAACTCCCATCCCGATACCTGAAGCCTCATAGTAAATAGTATAGATAATTTCTGGCTCTGGAAACACTAGTATTGGTGCTAAATTCAACCTCCCATATAGCCCTTGAAAGGATAACTCACAAGAATCTAACCAAAATAATAGCACACCCCTCTTAGTCAGACTCGTTAGTGGTGTTCCTAAGTATAAAAAGTTCAGAATAATGAATCTTTAGTATCCATCCAGCCTTAGAAAACTTCATACCTCAAAGATGTTCTTCATCTACTCCTAGAAAACTACTACTCTCACTTTCTATTGTTCTACTGATACTCCTGTCTTAGAGATGGCATGACCTAAGAAGTGAATCTAATCCATCCCAAAGTGGCATTTTGAGAGCTTAGCATATAACTAATTCTCTTTCAATGTACTCAAAATGGTCTCAAGGTGTGTGACATGGTCGTGTCGAGAGTGAGAATACACCAACATATCATCCACGAAGACAACCAAGAAGAAATCCATGTATGGATTGAACACTCGGTTCATCAGTTCCATGGAAACTGCAGGCACATTCGTGAGACCGAACGGCATAACCATATATTCATATAGACCATACATACTCCGAAAGGTTGTGAGAGGTCTATTATATAGTCTAACATGAAACTGATGATAACTGGACATCAATTTAATCTTCTAGAACACCCAGACTCCACGAAGATGATCAAAGAGATCATCAATCATTGGTAAAGTATATCGGTTCTTGACTTTCAACTAGTTCAACTTCCGTTAATTCACACAAAGCCTATGGTTACCATCTTCTTTATTTAAAAATAGGACAGGTGAACCCCGAGGATATGTACTGGGTCAGATGAAACCCTTTGCCTACAACTCCTCCAACTGCTTCTTGAGCTCCTGCAACTCTAGTGTAGCCATAATATAAGGAGGAATGGACACTGGTGCCACTCCTAACATGAGCTCAATATAAAATTTCACCTCATGCTTAGGAGGAAAACCTGAAAATTACTTTGGAAAGAAATATCTGAAACGATCCATTACTGGAGGAATGTCCATCTGTGAAGTCCTCTGGTCATCCAGATACAGACTAGTAATTTGGGTTGTAACTCCTCCTAACCCATGATGCTCTGGGTCCACTCTGCTCTCCTAGACATCCCACTCACCCTTATAAAGAAATTTTATGCCCTTTGGTGATATAAAACACACCCTATAATGATAGAAATCGACGAATTCCTGAAAGAGAACCAACTAGTCCATTCCAAGAATGAAATCATTGCCTGTCATTCTAGGACATAGAGGTCCCGGAGAAAGTGACAGCCACCAACCTCAAGAGGGAACTCCTTGAACCGACCCACACTCACTGTTCTAGTACTCAATGGATTGTCTAACATCAAGATATAAATGGAAGAAAAGATGAAACGCCAAAGTCTCTCCTCAACAACAAAAGACATAAAGCTATGGGAAGCCCATGTATCAAAAAGAGAAAAAGCTAAAACTAAGGCTAATAAGATTGTACCTCGAACTGTAGAAGTTCTGAGTTCCTGCTCCTGCTGGGTCTGCTCCACTGCAAAATTATGGCCTACACTGTGGCCCTATGTCTCTACCTGGACATTCTAAGCTGATCCACCCTGCTGTCACTGAAAACCGGGTGACTGGCTACCCCGGCCATGACCTCCACCTCGACCTAAATGGCTGGAAGAAAACCATTTCCCTAACTACTGAGAAACTGGTGGTGCTACTCCTGAACGTGGAGTCCTAGAAGAACCCTTTCCACTAGCACCTGGTGAGATGATCTGATAGAAATGCTGAAGATGACCCATCTTGCTGCATGATCAGCACTCCACTGGGTCTCTAGGGCAATGCGGCCTTCTATGCTCACTCCTCCTCCATTGGTAGCATACCACCTGGCTACAAGAAGATGCATCTCGTCTACTCTGATCTCCTCGTGCACTCTACCTCCAGCGCTTACTGCTATCAAATGGTGGAGCACTAACTCTGGATGCTGAACTGCCCTGGCTCAAAAACTCTTGAATCCCTCTAATTACACACTGTAATCAGTGCCTGCTTGAAAATATATGGTATCGAAGTAAACCTGAAGATATTCACCTGATATTGGTTGTCATGCCTCAGAAAATCCTCAAACTTCCATGCAAGGAACAACTCATCACCTTCTAGAATAGGCTTGAAATGCTGTAGCTATGTGAAGTGAGAGGAATACTCCATAACAGAAAGAGTAACCTACTCCAGACTCATGAAATCTCGGGCTTGATCGGCCCTCATGGTCCCCAGATATAAGTAATTGTAGAAGATGCGCCGAAACTCATACCAAGCCATATTTTGCTGGAGTCTCACCTATGAGATCACATCCCACCACCTATATGCGGAGTCTCAAAGAATTTAAAATGCGAGCTTCACCCTCTTCTCTGGAGGTATCTCTAGATGCTCAAAGATCATCAGAATTGCTTCAATCCATGATTCTGAAGCCTAAGGTCCTCCATCCCCTGAGAAACTAGGAGGATGCTACTGCAGAAAGACCCGCGTCAATTCTGCCATCAATGGGGAAGGAGGATGTGCTTTCCGAAAGCTATGCATCATCCTCATAAAGCCCCCCCTAAACTTTTCATCATCACCTATGTTAGGTACAATGGATGGTGCCAAGGCTGACACAACTGGAGGATCCACTGGGAGTCCCTGATCAACCTTGTCCGATGTCTAATCACTGCCTGGAAACTAGCGTACAACTGGAGGACATATTGGTGGCATGACTCTACAAGGTCAAGCGCACACCTTAAAATAAGATTATCAAGGACTGAAAACTAGAAGCATACGAAGGGAATTGGAGGAAGAAATCATTCAAGTCTTAAAAAACATGACTATATGGTGTGTACAATTCTTACACGGTGTGTTCCCTTAAGTCATTTATATGGGTGTGTACTCCTACCTAAACTAGTTGTGTAACACACCAAACACATAGAGTGTTTTCCTATCACGTGTCTTATACTTGAAACCTCTTTCTATGCCCGAGTCCTTCTACACGGTTAGGCCACATGACTTTCCTAAGGAAATACTACACGACATGTTCATGATAGACATGGCATGTACTAGACGAGCTTAACCTGTCCTATGTTTTTAGCGACATGGCCTAACACACAGCTCACGCTAAACGGCATGTTCCAAATGGACACAACATGTATGAGGAAGGATAACACTGACCCGTGTTGTTCATGACATGACCCTTTACCTGGGTTAGACTACGTGGCGTGTTCAGCCCAGAAACGATGTGTATAGCTTACGGTTTATCCATCTGTGTTGTTAGTTACACAAGCGTACATAGGATCAACACTACATGGCATGTTAAAATGGTACATGTCGTGTTCCCACTAGAGTTTCCCCATCTAGTGTCTCTACACACAAGACTGATTACATGATTAGAGACTACATGGCGTTTACATAAAGTACAAGGCATGTACTTATGAAAAACAGATTCTTCCCAAATAGAAGAAAACATAGAGTGTAATCAAAACTACACAGTGTGAATTCTGGGATTTTCCAGACAGTAAGCCTTAGAAACTACTCTGGAGCCTAGAAAACACTGAAATGAATACCAAAGTTCCAAATTCCGAACCACGAGGGCCCATACTCCCCCCGAATAAAAGTTTGGCATCTTACACTTGTTATAAAAAGGAAAAAATAGCAATGATCCACCAAATTCCAGTCCATGAGGGCCCATAACACCTCAAGAACCAAAATTTGGCATTCATTCAAACAAAACCTTACACAAAAAATACCCTATCAACAAGAAGGTATTTTTATCAAGGCATCTATCACAACATCATGTATATTATACACAACATCTATCACAACAACATGAAATTGCTAATGCATCATGAATGGAATGGAAAGAATGCGTGACATGTGATTTCTAACAAGTTCTTATATGATGCATGAGATAGCATACCCTCATCTCATCAGGTTGCGACAGAAATAGAACCTCAATAAAATCAATAATAATTGCACAAATCATGTGAATCACTCTAGGTGAAATCAAATCAACTGTAAACTTTCAAAACAAAAAATTGAAATAAACGAGGTAGGTTGGATTTTCCTTATACACAGCTTAGATACTCCTGGGCACAACTTATTACCAAGTACCTATTCCTTTCTATCCCTAGTTAAAGGCTCCAAACAGTAAGTCAAGAGAAAATAATTCTTCTGATACAACTTTGTAACATACCAGTTCTAGAATCCACCCAGAGTTTCCCCGTACTCGGTTGGTCACATGGCCTCAAGTGAATTTCCCCGAATGCCCAAGGATGCCGACTAGCAGCGAGGGCCTTGGGTGTGATAGTGGAGAAATTATGCCCTCATTGTAAAATTACACAATGGATGTAAACAAATACATATGATAGTGGAAGTAGTAAAAATCCAACAACAGTAAACACCGGAAGGTTGGAATAATAAACAACTGGAGCACATATATATATAAAATGATGCATGATACATATGTGTAGGAAATAAGAAAAACAATTCACAATGCTAGAAATACAAATAGTACTAAGCCAAAGTACAAAAGAAAACGATAAATAGCTCCTCAGCATCGCAAGCCAAAGCCTGGTCCCATTCTCTCCATCTCCGCAACAAGTCAAGTACCTGAAGTAGAAGGACACTTGACCATTTATATACCTATAGTAATATAATCTATTTGGGCCCAAAATCATGACCCAAATAGGGTGTGAGACTAAATCACAAGTAGGAAACCACCCAAATATCCATGCTTAATAGTCATTTAATATATGGAAGGTAAAGTACAAAAAGTAGTAAGCAGGAAATTACTCAGTAGTAAACAATCCACAGTTTCAACATCAAGAAATAGCTGATCAAGTAGCTAGGCACAAATAGGTAACCCTCTGGGAAGTATTCACAGTCATCCCCTCTAGTCCCACCTAACAAGTACAATCCACCCTCTGGTCAGTACACTTGACCTAACCCCTGTGGTTCAATATATAAATACTCTATGAGGAAGCACTCACAATCAATTCCTCTTATAGTATAAGGTAGTTAGGAACTCTTTGAGGAAGTACTCATAGTGAATTCCCCTTATAGAACCAAGGTCAAGGACTCTCTAAGGAAGCTCACTCGGTCAGCTCCCCTTATAGCCCAGGTCCTTCAAAGACTCTCTAAGGAAGCTCACTCGGTCAATTCCCATTCTTATCTAGAGTAATCATGATAATTCAAAGTAAAACAAAGACTCTTTGAGGAATCTCACTTGGTAAATTCCCCTTATAGTATAAAGTGCTCAAAGTCTCTCTGAGGAAGCTCAGTCGGTCAATTTCCCTAATAGCCTACTACACTAGGTTCTCACGGCCCTGTGTAGGTCAACGAGCATAGCAACGCAGTATGGAAAAAGTAAACATACAGAACTACTTGGCTAAATAGTCTACACGATATCTAGCATATCAGAATACAAACTCTCCATCCAACAACAACATTCATGGAAAACATGCAAGGAAACCAAACTATCTAAACAAGACCAAATGGTCATAAACAGAACATACAAGGGAAATACAACCAAAGCCTAGAAAATCAACCTTATTCACATCCATTTAACCTCTACACAAGCATACAAGCATGGAATGCAATCAAAAGGGGTAAAACGGTAAACACACAATACCACGTTCAAGGGTATTGATGGAATTTTAACATAATACTCAAATACATTGAATAAAAAGGCACAAACCACCTACCTTGGTGTTAGGAGATCGTTATATGTGAACCTTGAAACTTGATTCACCCTAGAACACCAAATATCTAAAAAAACTTCAAAAACGGTCAACCTACAATAACTTGATAAAGAAAAGGAATCATGAAATGAGGATCAAGGAGATAAGAGAACTCACTGATGCAATTCCAATGAAACTGAAAGTGTTCGATTTGGAGGATGGACGCATGCTCGGGGTTTTGTCAAAGATATGTAGCCGTATGGAGCTCTCAGTGAAAAAGGACTAAAATGAAGAGAGTTCTGGCGATTAGACATGACCTCAGTGCATTTAATGAAAATAAGAAAGTACACGGTGTGTACTTTTAAAGTACATAGTGTGTAATCTCCGTTTCTGTACTCTGCTTTAAGCGGCCTCCAAGTCACTCCCACATGGCCGTGTGTATGGATACTAAATAGCCAGCACACGACCTCTTATGGAAAATGAAGTACACGGCGAGTACTCATAAAGTACACGACGTGTACTTAGAAAATTTCTAGAATTTCCTATTTTTTAGAAAAATGAAAAGAAAAGAAAAAACATACCTAAAAAGGAGATCTGGGTTCTTACAAAATGCATCGGTAGGTCTAATAAGACAAATTAGTGTCTTGGAACAAGGACTTGACAAAATCTTATTTGTAGTCTTGGCACGAGGCCTTGACTACGTGGTTATGATGTTCACCATTATGCATTCCATAATTATGAAATTGGTAATTGATATTATCTGTGATTATTCGACTAGTAGAATATCCATGTAAATAAGTAAATGGCATCACTTGATTTATCTTTTCCATATTATACTAAAGTATATGTTTAAAAGGATTGTGTTTTAGTCTTATACATTTCCATAAATGTTTATACTTATTTATGAAAGTGTTTGCTATATTGTTATCCTTACAGAGAATCTGAGCTCACCCCTTTCAATATTTTATTTTTCATAGGATGTGAAGAAGTATATTATTATTGACTTGCATGGGTAGTATAAGGAATATGAATGGGGTCAATGGAGACAATGTTGTTGTTCCTTTTCATTTTATAACGTAATGTAAAACATTTATATATATCTAGTACTTCTAAGGCTATTAAATTAATCGGTCTTTCGAGACTTGATCTATTACGATCATTCCAATGTTATGTAATAATTCCACAACAATGGGTAACTAGATTTAGAGGGTTACAGTTGGTATTAGTGGAAGTTTAGTACAAACGTTTGATGCTAGATTTACAAAAAAATATGATTAGAGAACATTACCCTTGGATAGACTTCGAAAATTAGTTTAGAAGAACTTACTTGAATTTTTGTAAAGTAGAGATTTTGTGTATTTCCCATGAAATACATCCATGACTAGATATTATTAGGTTGAGGTGGCTCTAGCACAGATGTACCTCATAGGAAAAAATATGATGAAGAGTTTTAGGCTTGAAACGGGGTATCCTGGTACACGACAACAAGCCTTGTTTCACTCTTGTTTACGACACTCCCAAGGGATCTGCTTAGGATAATTCACATTTTCTTTAATAACCATTATGATGGATTTATGAGTATATAACTCATCACAAATTTTTTTTTATGATTATGGATTATATCAATAAAATATTGAATTTATTTTAAGTGTTTTACAAGTTTGGAATTATGTATTTCGATTCATAAACTAATATAGTGAATGCCATTGTTTCGAAATGGAGCCTAGTGGAAGGAATGGAAACTGTATCAACACAGTTAATCCATGTAGGGATTTCCCTCCTACTCAGGATAATTATAGTGGAGCTGGTGATGCAACTGGTGCTGATCATCTTATCACCATATTGGGACAACTCACTCAGGTTATGAATAATAATCTTACCCGTATGGAGAACCCTAATCCACAATGTGGTGGATCAATGTTAGACCGCTTCATGAGAAAACAAAAACCAACACTCCATGGGACTATAAATCCATTTGTATCTATGAAATGGATAAGTTCCTTAGATAAAATATTTAATGATCTGGGGAGTATAAAAAGGGAAAAACTTTTCATGGAAGTTTACCGACTCACGAGAAATGCAGATCAATGGTGGTCATAAACTCAAAACACAAAGAAAGAAGAAGAAGTATAAAATATGGAATTGAGGGAGTTTATTGAGCTTTTATTAGAAAAATACTTTCCTCGTGACCATCAAGAAGATAGAGAAATAAAATTTCTGATTATGAGGAAAAATGAGTAAGAGAATATTGCAAAGCATGAGGCTAACTTTACAAGGTTTGCAAGGCATTCACCAGATTATATACATAACCCAAGGAGTAAGATTGATCGATTCTTTGATGGGTTAAAATCATTTCTCCATCAAGAATTTGTCTCACAATCCTTCTCATCATACAAAGATATTGTCTCATGTGCTATCAAGACAAAAAATGAATTCTGTAAGTCATATGACATTAACGAAAAGAAAGAGAATAAGAGATCTGTTGAAATATATAGAAATGAAAATAATGTGAATAAGGGAAAAGTTGAATATCCATCCTACGATAAATGTGGGAAGAAACACCCTAGTACATTGCTAAATGTAATGGGAGTATGTTATAAGTGTGGTGAAAAAGCCCATGAAGCTCATGATTGTAAGGGAAAGAAAGAGGTTTTCAATGTTTAATTATACAATTGTTGAGAAATGGGGTATTATGAAAATGAATGTCCTAAGCGCCAAATAAACTTACCTCAAAAAAGTCCAAGGGAGCAAGGCCAAGCTTATGTGATCACTACTGCTAAGCTTGATGCTCCGAAAGACGTGGTTCCAGGTAATTTAATGGTTTCTTCATGTTTATCCAATGATTTATTTGATTATGGATCATCACATTGTTTCATATGTTCCCATTTTTCTATGAAAATTTGATATTTCTAATTTGATTTAAAAATGGAGTTTTCAGTCAAAACTATTAAAGGAAGTATCATTGTAACAAATTTTTGTGAATCAGTCCTCATTAGGGAAAATAAATGTCCTTTATCTTCTGATCTCATCATCATACCCATGATGGAATTTGATATAATCATCCGTATGGATTGGATTTTAGATCATGATGTAAAAATTTATTGTAAGAAGAAGGATACTACAATTTTTGATGAGGATAAGGAGTATCTTATATTTAGATAAAAAACGTCACCATCTAATTCTTATCTAGATACACCCCCAGTGGCTCTACTAAATTCAATTATTGGGGAGGAAGGGAATGAAATAACTTTGGGTGAGGGGAATAATATTCAAATAGAGGATGTACCTATTGTGTAAGAATATGTTGATGTGTTTCCATAGGATTTACCTAGACATCCTCTAGAATGAGAAATTGAATTTTCCATTGATTTAATTTCTACTTCAAGGCCCATATTGGGGACACCTTATAGAATGGCCATTGTGGAATTAGTGGAACTAAAGAAAAAAGTTGATGAATTGAGTAATAAAATATTTATTCTCCCTAGTGTTTCTCCATGGGTATCTGATGTTCTTATTCTTAAGAGGAAAGACGGATCTATGACATTCTGCATTGACTACAGGGAGATCAATGCTATAACAATAAAGAAAAAGTATCCCCTACCTCGCATTGATGATTTATTTGACCAACTCCATGGAGATCAAAATTTTTCAAAGATTGACCATCGATCTAAATATCATTAGTTGTGTGTGATGAAGGATGACATTCCAAAAATAGCATTTTACTCTAGGTACGAGCTTTACGAGTTTAAATTAATGCATTTTGGATTAACTAATGCATCCTATGACTTCATGGATCTAATGAATAGAGTTTTAATGGAATATATTGATGACTTTGTAGTGTTATTTGTTGATGATACATTGTTTTACTCAAAAAGCTATGAATATCATGAAAATCACTTGCGCACTATTCTGAAAACCCTAAGAATAAATTAATTATATGGGAAGTTTAGCAAATGTGAATTCAGGCTTCAATAAATTTCTTTTCTTGGCCATATTGTCTCTAAGGATGAAATCTCTATTAATCCTTCTAAGACAAGAGCAATACAAGAATTGATAACACTGATGAGTATAATAGAGTTATGTAGTTTAGTTGGTTTAGTAGGTTATTATCGGTGTTTCGTCCAGAATTTTTCCCGATTGGATAACACATTAACCAACCTCACACGTAAAGTGGTTAATTTTTTTTGGACCAAAGAGTGTGAAGAATGTTTTGAAGAACTAAAGATAAGATTAGTCAATGCTTTTATCTTAACTCTACCTTTGGGAAATGGTGGGTGTGTTATTTATAGTGATTCTTCAAATAAAGTACTTGGTTGTGTCCTTATTCAGAATGATAGGGTTATTTCTTATGCATCACGATAGCTAAAAATTCATGAAAACAACTATCCCACTCATGATATTGAGTTAGAAACTATAATATTTTCATTGAAGTAATGGACACACTATATATATGGTGAAAAATTTGAGATATATACTGATCACAAGAGTTAAAAGAATATTTTCTCACAAAAAGAACTCAACATGAGGCAATGGAGATGGCTCGAACTACTCAAGGATTATGACTTCACTATACACTACCAACCGGGGAAGGAAAATAAGGTGGGTGATGCTTTGAGCAGAATGGATCATGGAGACTTGAACAAGATGAGAGTTGAAAGGGGTAATATGTTCATGAATCTAGTAAAGATGGATATGGGAATAATAATGGAAGTTGAATCATCGATACATTTTCAAATGGTTGCCAAACCATATTTACTAGAAAGGATAAAAAGTTCTCAGACTGATGATGAGGAGTTTCAAAAGAAAATTAAATCTGTGAATGATGAGAGATTGATCAACTTCATATATGAAGATGGGAATTTGAAAATTGGGAAGAGAATTTGTGTTCCTGACATACCTGATCTAAAAAGGTATTTTTGGATTATGCTCATAGATACAATTTCTCTATACACCCTGGTAGCACTGAGATGTGTAGTGATTTGATGGAACATTATTGGTGGGACAAAATGAAGAGAGATATTGATGATTATGGATCAAGATGTATGGTTTTTCAACAAGTGAAATCTAGAAGACAACATCCTAGAGGAGTCATAAAACCTCTTCCCATACCTGAGTGGAAATGGGATGATATTACGATGGACTTTGTCATGGGTCTACAAAAGACTCCATGAAGGAATGATGCAATATGTATCATTGTTGATTGTCAAACCAAGTCATCACATTTTCTTGATATAAGAGAATATTTACCACTTGAACGTTTAACAAGAATATATATAAATGAAGTTATAAGACTTCATGGAGTACCCCTATAGATTGTTTCTAATTGTGATCCCCATATTACATCATGATTCTAGAAAATTATTCAGAAGGCCTTGGATACTAAACTTCATTTGGGCACTACCTACCACCATCAAACTGATAGACCAACAAAATAGATTATTCAAACCTTTGGATAAATGTTGATATTTTCCTCACTTTGCTCTCAAGGTATGTGGGATCAATATTTACCTATGGTAGAATTTTCCTATAACAATACCTTCCATTCAAGTATTCAGATGGCACCAGATGAAGCGTTATATGTAAAGAGATGTCACACACCATCTTGTTGGGATGATGTTGGTGAATGAAAACTCGTAGGCCCAGAACTTCTTGAGGAAACAATGGAAAAGGTGAAGATTATCCAAACCCACATCAAAGAATATCAATGTAGGCAAAAGATCTATGTCGATAACTAAAGTAAGGATTTAGAATTTCATGTAGGAGATCATGTTTTCTTGACTGTATCTCCATGGAAGGGTGCTATAAGTTTCGGTAATAAGGGTAAATTAAGTCTTAGATACATCAGACCTTTTGAAATTCTATAACGAATTGGAGTTATATCTTATCATTTTGAAATACTTCCAAGTATCTCATAAGTTCAAGATGTGTTCCCTGTATCACTTTTAAGAAAATACATGTCTGACCCAAGGCATGTACTCACCTATGAAGAAGTAGAATTGGAACTGAATATGTCTTATTGTGAAGAGCCTATCAAGATTCTAGATACCAGAGAACAAGTGTTGAGAAACCGGATGACTCGTCTGGTGAAAGTTCTATGGAGAAATCATAAGATGGAAGAGGCAACGTGGGAAACTGAGGCAATTATAATGAAGAACCACCCAAATCTGTAGTAATATTCTAGAAATTTATATGGCGAAATTATTTGAAGGAGGGTAGAATGTAACACCCCAAACTTCCATGGTATGTTTCCCTTTGAATAATTCAACAACTTGCATTGTACACAACTTGGAGTTTTAACACACCACGACCAATCAAACTAGCCATTATGAATAGTAATACACACTTTTTAAATTTTTATAAATTTTATTTTTCAAAATGGACTTCATTTTTGGATTTGGAATATCAAAATTAGCTTAGGGTGAATTTTTGGTATTTTTTTGAAAACTTTCAATTTTTGATGAATAGTGAAAAACACTATGTTATTATTTAAAACAAACATTTTATTTAAATAATTATTTTTTTATTTAAATTTATATTAGGTAGAAATAGATACATAATACCTATATATGTTCAAATTAATTCATTGGAGTAATTTTATAATAATATTAGATATATAAAATTGTATGGAACTTTTTGCCGTCTTTTACCCACCTTCTTGGAGAATTTACAAATCTGCATAAAACATAATTATTCTGATTCTGTGTCTTGAATTTCAAAAATTCAAGACACTCAGTTGATATCAGTAAGTAATATGTGGTTCAATAAGATGGAAATAATTTTTGGTGAATAGTAACTTTTGACTTTTATTTACCACGGTTAAAAGTAAATAGGGTAATTAAAGGTAAAAATGATATTATAATTACCCTAACCCATGTCCTAATTCTATTAGATCATTGTTTTTCAACCAAAATCAACCCTAGGAATAAAATATGATCCTTTTGGTCCTCTTGGTTTAGATTTGGACATTTATTATTATTTTACTTTAAAGAAGAGTTATAAGTGTTAAATTCAATGTTTAATAACTAATGCATTTTTAATATATGGTTATACATAAGATAAATTTGACTATAAATATTAATTATAAAGATAAAACAATTTAATACATAATGGTATTTTATTTATAATTTTTATACGTTAAATAAATAAATTTATTTATGATACAATGATGATGAAGTAATTACCTTTTTAATGAATGATTAAACTAATTGATATTATAAATTTCCCAATAAATGTATATTGAGGCTTTTGATTAATTAAACAAATTTTATAGGTTAATAAGACATGTTAGGGTTGATTAAATAAATTTTTTTCTACAGGATAAAATTGTTATGAAATTCACAAAAACAAAATACCAATTAGTGTCAAAATTGACATAAATGAGTTTTAAAAACATGTACTATATTATTAACTGATATAATATTATTAAAAATCCATGGTTAGGTACAAGGAATTAGATAAGGTAATATATATCAATAATGAACCACTTGGGTTTCTATTTTCTTTTTATAGTAATTTTATTAACCATTTATTTTTATAATACAAGAATACATGGTGAAAGTTAAACTATTCAACTAAGAGTTAAATCTAAAAGATAAAGTTAATATAGTGGCATAAACCTATATAAAACATATTAGTTGAGTGGTTTTCGACACATCCCCACATTAAACTTGAAATGAATTATTTTTTAGCTATTATAAACCAAATATGATTGTATAATAAAATAATATTTCAAGCTTTTTCTAAAGAGACCCTCACCTCTCGTATAAAAGTGTACATCCCCTTCTCTCAAAATCAAACCTCCAAATCCATTTGGATCGACCAAAAACTACTCAAATATCCTCCCATATAACCTACCTTATACTTATAGGACTTACACAGATCATAAATCCAACCAAATATTCCTTTTGATCAACTCAAAAGGAAACACCCGAAGACGAGATAATAATTTCACTACCATTTTCAATGTTATTTTCATCTTGAACTTCCTCTTTAATTGTTGTTTCCATACCAAAATAATTACTCTAGTACCTTATACATACTATGATGTTATTATTAATATGTTACAACCATATTCATTATTCTACCTATCTTATGAATGAAAAGTCACCATACGTGCATATGTACGACTTACCGTATCCACGTCGTGGTGTAGTTTGTTATTAAAATACTACATTATAGAGATGGGTTTAATAATGAGTAGAACTAATGTAAATGAAAAATATAACATTTTAAGGATTCTGTATATATGATATAAAATCCAATTACATTGATCTCACCATCAATAGATTGACATTATTTCTCGTGCGTACGTACAGTTTACCGCCTCCACGAACACGATGAAATTCATTCCCCATTGTAACAATTCAAGAATAATTATCATTTTATGATTAAAAATAATGTTTAAGAACTTAATGTCATTCTATATATGAATTAAATACATCGTATCAATTAATTATGTAACAAAACATATAAAGAAAGACGAATCAATTAACACCCAAAACAATGATACTACTAAAATATTATTATCAAAGAAGTATTAGAAGATAATATATGATATAATATTTATGTATGTTGTTATTGTATAATTTAATAACCATGATTTAACAATTATACAGGAGGTTAATTTACCCTCAACCATGTGAAAGTACCAGGTAATGTTTAATTCTACAATCTCTTTATTATCCGAGGTTGTTTATACGTGAGTAACTACTGGGACCTCTTTATCATCCACATTGGTGTTTCTTAGAAATGTATTTCAAAACATTTTTACTATTTCCAATACTATGGGTTGAAGTCATTTATAACCTTGTCTAAATTTTTATAGGATGTTTATAAAAGAATCATTCCTTATTTTCCAAAAAAGGTCCTTTGCGAACTTTTAGACAAAATTAATGAAATAATGTTTTTTAACTTATATGGTGAGTGCGACTATTTTCCATCATTATAACATCTTCGAATATTACCTTAGAGGCTTATAAGAATATTTTCAAAATAAATGTTTTATTTTATAAATATGTGTCTTATAAATGATTTCAAAATAGAAAGAGATATTTCTCTCAAATAGTTTTTATTTCATCTATGTCAACATTTGTGGATGGATTTTACACTTGTTTGATGTTGATTCATTATAATAAAATCTTTTGTATTGTATTGAATGAGTTATGATATTCTTGACTGTGGATATGAAATTTTTATACCATTCATGGTTTATGGTTAATGTATTGATATTTCATATGCTAGTTTCAAAATGAATGTTTATGTTATTTTTCATCCTCTTCTTGTGAGGAATGCATTGGACTTAGTAAGTGATGGGTGGAGCCCGCTATAGCTTCTCAAAGAATTGGTAGGTCTCATGAGACAAACTAGTGTCTTGGCAGAAGGTCTTGAAAAAATATTATTTGTAGTATTGGCACGAGGCCTTGACTATGTAGTTATGATGTGTGAAATTATTCATTCCATCATTATGAAATTGGATATTGATATTACATTTGATTATTTGATGAGTAGAATATCCATGTGAATAAGTAAATCAAATTACATGATTTAACTTTTCTATATTATGATGAGGGTTATGTTTAAAAGGGTTGTGTTTTAGTATTTTACATTTCCTTAAATTTTTATGCTTATTTATAAATGTTTTTGCTATATTGTTATCGTTACTGAGTCTATGAGCTCACCCATTTTTATGTTTTATTTTTCTCAAGATGTGAAGAAGTATATTATGACTAACCTATAAGGATAATCTAAGGGATATTAATGTGGTTAATGGATACAATTTTGTTGTTGTTTTTCATTTTATAATGTATTGTAAAACTTATGTATGTATCTAATACTTCCAAGGCTACTAAAATAATTGGTATTTTGAGTCTTGATCTATTGTGATCATGACAATGTTATGTAATAATGCACCAACTCTGGGTAACTAGGGTAGGGGCATTATATTTGGTATATGAGGAAGTTTAGTATAAACCTTGGGAGCTAGATTTAGAAAAACTTTGATTAGATAACATTACCCTAGGATAGGTATTGAGGATTAATATTGAAGAACTTCCTAAAATTTTGGTAAAGTAGAGATTTTGTGTATTTTCTAAGAAATACATCCCTATCTAGATATGAGCAGGTTGAGGTGGCTCTGGCACAAATTTACCTAGGAGTGAAAACTCTGACCATGAGTTTTGGGCTTGACCCGAGGTATCATGGTACACAACAACATGCCTTGCTGCACTCTCGGTTACGACCCTCCCAGGAAATCTTCTTATGATAACTCACATTTTCTTTACATACAATTATGAAGGATTTATGAGTATATACCTCCTTAATGAAAACATTTTTATTATTATGGATCATATCCATAAATTGTTCAATTTATGTTAAGTGTTTTACAAGTTTGGAATTTTGTATTGTGATTGATAAACTAATCTAGTGCATGCCATTGTTTAGAATTGGTGCATAGAAGAAGGAATGTAAATTGTATCAACACATGTAATCTATGTAGGGATTTCCCTCCTACTCGAGATAATTAGAGTGGAGCTGGTGATGCAACCGGGGCTGATCAACTTATCACCATACTGGGACAACTCACTTAGTTTATGAATAATAAATTTACCCATATGGTGCACCCAGATCCATAACACAAAGGATCAATGTTAGACCACTTCATGAGGAAACAACCACCAACATTCAACGGGTCTACAAATACATTTGTAGCTGAGCAATGGAAAAGTTCCTTAGAGAAAATATTTCATGCTCCGGGGAGTAGTGAAAGAGAAAAAGTTGTCATGGATGTTTATCACCTCATGGGAGAAGAAGATAAATGGGGGTCATTAATTCAAAAAACAATGGAAGTTAAAGAAGTATCAAATATGGAATGGACGGAGTTTAAAGATATTTTCTTAGAAAAATACTTTTCTCGTGACCATCGAGTTGATATGGAAAGATAGTTTCTGAGTCTAAGGTAAAAGGAGGATGAGGATGTGGAAATGTAAGAGGATAACTTTATAAGGATATAAAGGCATTGAAAAGATTATATATATAACCCAAGGAGTAATATTGATCAATTATTTTATGGGTTAAAACTATTTCTCCATCGATCATTAGTCTCACGATCGTTCTCATCATATGAAGATATTGTCTCCTGTGCTATCAAGATAGAAAAATAATTATTTAAGTCGTACGAAATTAAAGCAAAGAAAGAGAAGAGGAGAACTCCAAAACACTTTGAAAATGGAAATAAGTGGAAGAAGGGAAAAGATGAATATCCATCCAGGGGTAAATGAGGGACAAAACACCCCAGTACTTGCATGAAGGGAACGAGAGTCTGTTACAAGTGTGGTGAAAAAGGAAACCATGCTCATGATTACAAGGGAAAGAAAGAGGTTGTCAATGCTGAATTCTACCATTGTAGAGAAATGGGGAATTATGAAAATGAATGTACTAATCACCAAGAAAACTTACCTAAGAAAAGGCCAAGGGAGAAAGGACAATCTTATACGAGTACTACTACTCAGGTTGAATCTCCGAAAGATATAGTGTCATGTAATTTAATGGTTTCCTCAAGTTTATCCAATTATTTATTTGATTCTAGATCACCGCATTGTTTCATATCTTCCCAGTTTTCTATGAAAATTAGATATTTACAATTTTATTTAACAAGGGAGTTGTCAGTCAAAACTTCTAAGGGAAGTATCATTGCAATAATGTTTTGGGAATCAATCCCCATTAGGGAACATAAATGTTATTTATCTTCTGATCTCATCATCATACCCATGATTGAATTTGATATAATCCTCAGTATGGATTGGTTTTTAGATCATGATAATGAAAATTATTTTAAGAAGAAGGAGGTTACAATTTTCGATGATGATAAGTAGTACCTTATCTTTAGAGAAGAAACGCCTCCCCCTGATTATTATCTAGAACCACCCCTAGTAGCTCTACTAAATTCAATTATTGGGTAGGAAGATAATGAAATAACTATGGGTGAGGAAAATAATGTTCAAATAGAGGATGTACCTATTGTGCAGGAATATGTTGATGTGTTTCCAGAGGATTTACCTATACATCCTCCAAAACGAGAAATTGAGTTTTTCATTGATTTAATATTTATAGTTAAAGGCCCATATCAAAGCCCCTTATTGAATGGCCACTGTGGAATTATTGGAACTAAATAAACAACTAGACTAATTGAGTAATAAAATATTTATTCGCCATAGTGTTTCTCCATGGAGAGACCCTGTTCTTTTTTAAGAATAAAGATGGATCTATGAGGTTGTGCATTGACTACAAAGAGATCAATGCTATAATAATAAAAAGAAAGTATCCCATACCACTCATTGATGATATATTTGACTAACTTCATGGAGCTCCATATTTTTCAAATATTTACCTTTGATGTGGATATCATCAGTTGTGTGTGAAGAAGGAAGACATTCCAAAAACAACATTTCGAACTAGGTACTGGCATTACGAGTTAAGAGTAATTCATTTTAGATTAACTAATTCACCCTCTGCCTTTATGGATATAATAAATATTATTTTAAAGGAAAATCTAGATGACTTTTTAGTGGTATTTATTTATGATATTATGGTTTAATCAAAAATCTATTAGGATCATGAAAATCACTTGCACACTATTCTGAAAACCCTCAGAAGAAATGAATTATATGGGAATTTAGATAATGTGAATTCTGGCTTCAATAAATTTATTTTATTGGCCATATTGTCTCTAAGGATAGAATATTTTTTGATCCTTCTATGACAAGAGAAATACGAGAATGGCCAGTACCAACGAGTATAACTGAAGTATGGAATTTTATTGGTCTAGCTGGTTATTATCAGCATTTCATCCAGAATTTTTCCCAATTGTCTTACCCGTTAACCAAGCTCTCACATAAATGGGTTAAATTTGTTTAGACAAAAGAGTGTGAAGAATATTTTGAATAACTAATGATAAAAATAGTCAATTCTCCTATCTTGACTCTACCATCGGGGAATGATGAGTTCATTATTTATAGTGATGCTTCAAAGAAAGGACTTGGTTGTGTCCTTATTCAGAATGATAGGGTTATTTCTTATGCATAATGACAGTTAAAAATTCATGAACAAAACTATCCCACTCATGATATTTAGTTAGAAACTGTAATATTTTATTTAAAGATATGGAGACACTATCTATATAGTGAAAATGGTGAGATATATATGATCAAAAGTGTTTGAAGTATATTTTCTCACAAAAAGAACTCAACATGAGGCAAAGGTGATGACTCTAACTACTCTTGGTTTATGATTTCACTATACACTACCACTCAGGGAAGGAAACTAATTTGGAAGATGCTTTGACCAGAAAATATCAAGGAGTTTTGAACAAGGTGAGAGTTGAAAGGGATCCTATGATCATGGATCTAGTAAAGATGGATATGAGAATAATCATGGAAGGTGAAACATCAATACTTTTTCAAATGGTTGCCAAACCATATTTACTTTAAAGGGAAAAAAGTTATCTGACTGATGATGAGGAGTTTCAAAGAAAATTAAATTTTTGAATGATGGGAGATTAATCAAATTCATATATAAATATGGGATTTTGAAATTTGGGATGAGATTTTGTGTTCCCAACATACCTGATATAAAAAGGGAATTGTTGGATGATGCTCATAGCTCCAATTTCTCTATACACTCAGGTAGCACTAATATGTAAAGAGATTTTAAGGAACATTTTTGGTGGTACAACATGAATATAGAGATTACTAATTATGTGTAAAGTAGTATTGTATGTCTACAAGTGAAAGATGGAAGAAAAAATCCTAGAGGAGTCATGAAACCTCTTACCATACCTAATTGGAAATGGGATGATGTTATGATAGACTTTGTCCTGAGGATACCAAAGACTCCTAAAAAGAATGATTCAATATGGGTCATTTTTGATCATCTTACCAATTTAACACATTTTCTTTCTATAAGAGAAGATTTAACACTTGAAGATTTAGCAGGAATATTTATTAATTAAGTTTTTAGACTTTATGGAGTTCCCCTATCCATTGTTTCTGATTGTGATCCCCATTTCACATCAAGATTCTGGAAAAGTCTTTAGAATTCCTTGGATACTGAACTTCGTTTGAGCACTGCCTACCACCCTCAAACTGGTGGACAATCAAAATGAACTATTTAAACCTTAGAAGACATATTGAGATCTTTCTCACTTGAAATTCAAGGTATGTGGGATATATATTTACCTCTGGTAGAATTTAAATATAAAAATAGCTTTCATTAAAGTATTTAGATGGCACCATATGAAGAGTTATATGAAAAGAGAAGTCTCACACCAACTTGTTGGGATGATGTCGGTGAAAGAAAACTTGTAGGCCTATAACATGTTGAGGAAATAATGGAAAATGTTAAGATTATCCAAACCCATATCAAAGCATCTCAAAGTAAGAAAAAGAGATATTACAATAACCAAAGTAAGGATTTAGAATTTCTAGTAGGAGATCATGTTTTCTTAAAGGTATCTCTATGAAATGGAGTTATAAGTTTCAGTAAGAAGGGTATATTAAGTCCAGGTACCTCAGACCTTTCAAAATTCTAGAATGAATCAGAGTTGTAGCTTATCGTTTGGTAATTCTTCCAAGTCTTTCCAGAGTTCATGATGTGCTCTACGTATCAATGTTAATAAAATACATGCCTAAATCAATGCATGTACTCACCTATGAAGAAATTGAAATGGAACCCGATATGTCTTATTGTGAAGAGGCTATCAAGATTCTTGATACCAGAGAACAAGTATTGAGAAACCAGATGACTCGTCTGGTGAAAGTTCTATGGAGAAATCATAAGATGGAAGAGGCAACATGGGAACCCAAGGAACATATGATGAAGAACCACTTGAATCTTTTTATGGAGTAATATTATATAAATTTATAGGACAA
Source organism: Viscum album (assembly GCA_963277665.1). Lineage (NCBI taxonomy): Eukaryota > Viridiplantae > Streptophyta > Magnoliopsida > Santalales > Viscaceae > Viscum > Viscum album. The sequence continues at coordinate 1,942,995,937 of OY728159.1, forward strand.
AATTATTTGAAAGATGGGAGAATGTAACATCACAAGCTTCCATGGTACGTTTCCCTTTGAATAATGCAATAGCTTGCGTTGTACGCAACTTGGAGTTTTAACACACCACGACCAATCAGACTTGCCGTTATGAATATTAATACCCATTTTTTGAAATTTTAAAAATATTATTTTTCAAAAAGTACTTCATTTTTGGATTCAGAATATCAAAATTAGCTTAAGGTTAATTTTTGGTATTTTTATGAAAACTGTCAATTTTTTATAAATAGTGAAAAAACACAACGTTATTGTTTAAAACTGACTTTTTATTTAAATAATTAGCTATTTTATTTCAATTTATAATAGTTAAAAATGTATACATAATACCTATATATGTTCAATTCAATTCATTGGAGTAATTTTATAATAATATTAGACGTATAAAATTTTATTGAACTTTATACCGTCTTTTACCCACCTTCTAGAAGCATTTTCAAATTTTCATAAAACATAATTTTACCACTTTTGTGATTAGAATTTTAAAAATCCGAGAGAGGTTTTTGAAATTAGTAAGTAAAATGTGGTTCAATAAGATGAAAATAATTTTTTGTGTATAGTAACTTTTGTGTTTTATTTACCACAGTTAAACGTAAATAGGGTAATTAAAGGTAAAAATGATATTATAATTACCCTAACAAATGTCCTAATTCTATTGGATACGTTTTTTTAAACCAAAATGAACCCTAGGAATAAAATATGATCCTTTTGGTCCACTTTTTTTAGATTAGTACATTTATTATTATATTATTTCAAGAAGAGATAAAACTGTAAAATTCAAAGTTTAATAACTAAACTATTTTTAATATAGGGTTATACATAATATAAATTAATTTGTAAATATTCATTTTAAAAATAAAAGTATTTCCTATATAATGGTATTTTATTTATAATTTTCTATAATTAAAGAATTAAATTTATTTATCATACAATGATGATGTAGTAATTACCTTATTAATGAAAGATTAAAATAATTGATATTATAAATATAAAAATAAATGTAAATTGAGACTTTTAATAAATTAAACTAATTGTATAGGTTGATATGAAATGTTATGGGTGATTAAATTTTTTTTTCGAAGTGATAATGTTGTTATGACTTTCATAAAAAATACCAAATAGTGTCAAAATTGACATAAATGAGTTTTTAAAAAAAATACTATATTATTAATAAATTAATATTCTTTAAAATATAAGGTTCGGTCAAAGGACTTATATAAGGTTAGATATATCAATAATTAACCACTTTGGGATCTATTGGATTTTTTTATTATGTTTATTAACTATTTATTATAATAATAGAAGAATACATGGTAAAAGTGAAACTATTTAACTAAGAGTTAAATCTATAAGATAAGGTCAATATGGTGGCCTAAACCTATCCAAAATGTATTGGTTGAGAGGTTTTAGACCCATAACCACCTTATCATCGAAGTAAATAATTTTTGAGTTATTATAAAATAAATATGTTGGTATAATAAAATAATAGTTCAAGCTTTTCCTAAAGTGACCCTCACCTCTCTTATAAAAGGGTACTTCCCCTTCTCTCGAAATCACACCTCCAAATCAATTTGGATCAGCAAACCCCTACTCAAATGTCCTCCAAACTACCCTCATTTTGGACTAGAGGCCTTACTTTGATCATAAAACCAACCTAAAAATCCCTTTTGATCAACTGAAAGAAAACACCCGAAGAAGAGCTAATAATTTCATCACCCCTTTCAATGTTCTTTTCTTATTCCACTTCCTCTTCCTCTATTGTTTCCATAAAAAATAATAACTCCAGTAAATTTAACATAATTTGATTTTATTATAAATATGGTACAACCATATTCATTATTCTATCCATCCTATGAATGAAATTTCACCATACATGCGTACATACGACCTACCGTCTCCACACCACGGTGTAGTTTGTTATTCAAACACTTCATTATTTGGATGGGTATAATAATGGGTATAAATGATGTAAATAAACAATATAACATGTTTAGTATTCTGTATATATTATATACAATCAAATTACATTATATCTCACCATCAATAGAATGATATAGTCTCTCGTGCGTACATACAGATTACCGTCTACACGAACGCGATGAAATTCATTCCCCATCGCAACCATTCAAGGATAATTATAAATATATGAATAAAAATAATATTTAAGAACATAATTTCATTTTGGATATGAATCTAATAAATCATATCTATGAATTACATAAGAAAACAAATAAAGGAATATGAATTAGTTAACACCCGAAATAATGATACAACTAAAATATTATTAACAATGTAATATTAGAAGATCATATATGGTATCATATTTATGGATGTGGTTCTTGTATAATTTAATAACAAATATTTAACAATTATATAGGAGGTTAATGTACCCTAGACCAAGGAAAAGTACAATGTAAGGGTTAATTCTACAATCTCTTTATTATCTGAGATTGTTTATACGTGAGTATCTTCTGGGACCACTTTATCATCCACATATGTGTTTCCTAAAAATGTATTTCAAAACATTTTTACTATTTACTAGAATATGGGTAAAATTAATTTAAACCCTTTTTTGACTTTTTTATAAGATGGTTATAAATAAATCTTTCTGCCATTTTCCAAACAAGTCCATTTATGAAATTTTTGACAAAATTATGGAAAGAATGTTTTTTTAACTTATATAGTGAGTGCATCTATTTTCTACAGTTATAAAATCTTTGAATCTTTCCATAAAATATTATAAGAATATTTTCTAAAATAAATGTCTTATTTTATTAGTATGTTACTTTTAAATTACATAAAAATAGAAAGATATAATTCTCTCAAATATTTTTGATTTCATCAATGTCAACATCCTTTAAAAGATTTTACATTTGTTTGAAGTCGATTCATTATAATACAAACTTCTATATTGTATTGAAATAGTTATGATACACTTGACTGTGGATATGATATTTTTATACCATTAATGGTTTATGGTTAAAGTATTGACATTTTTATGCTAGTTTTAATATGAATGTTTGTGTTATGTTTCAACATTTTCTTGTGAGGAATGCATTGGACTTAGTAAGTGATAGGTGGATCCCGTTATAGCTCGTTGATGCATTGGTAGATCTCATGAGACAAACTAGTGTCTTGGAAAAAGGCCTTGAAAAATTATTATTTTTAGTATTTCAATGAGGCCTTGAATATGTGGTTATGATGTCCAACATTATGCATTTTATCAATATGAAATTGGCTATTTATATTACATGTGATTATTCGACTAGTATAATATCCATGTGAATAAGTAAATTGAATTACTTGATTTATATTTTCCATATTATACTAAATATTATGTTTAAAAGTCTTGTGTTTTAGTCTTATACATTGCCTTAAATGTTTATTTTTATTTATGAAAGTGTTCGCTATATTGTTATCCTTACTGAGCATCTGAGCTGACCCCTTTGTATGTTTTATTTTTTTTAGGATGTGAAGAAGTATATTATGAGTGACCTGAAGGGATAGTCTAAGGGATATGAATGTGGTCAAAGGAGGAAATTTTGTTGTTGTTTTACATTTTATAATGTAATGTAAAACTTATGTATGTATCTAGTACTTCCAAAGCTAATAAACTAATCAGTCTTTGAAGACTTGATCTATTCTGATCATGCCAATGTTATGTAATAATGCACCGACTCTGGGTAACTAGGTTTGGGTCATTACAATAGATATACATTATTGAAATAGTCCATGTCTCATTGTTACTTTATATTTTGGGAAAAGGGATCACATGGAAAATGTATGGATACATATGATGCTGCTGGAAGACATAGGTTTAGAGATACAAAGTTTTGATAAAGATCATGTCAGATGTGTTTAGAGCTTGATTATCACTAATTATTTTGAAGAGGGGTCTATTTCTATAAATTTTTTATTTTGGGAATATATATATATATATATATATATATATATTTCAATGATAAAAATTCTTGTGAGGCCACATTTTATGGTTAACTAAATGAGGAATGAATTTCCTCAAACTTATAAAGATTCTTTAAAAGGTTTTTGAATTTATCCAAAATATTTTTTGGATGGATATTCACAAGGTATTTAATATGATATAATAAGTGGGGTTTTTATGAAATATTACCAAAAATATTTTATAAAATAACTAAAAGGAACTATGTATATGGTTTCATAAGTTATTTTATGTAATAAAATTTATGGTGAAATTACAATAACTATATGAGCTTATCTATGACTCATGTGATCCTCCTTGAAGATTTATCCTTCTCTTACCTTTAAAATTCAAGACACTGACATGTCATGGGATTAAAAAGGACTCTTCCCATATGATGGTTGATTTAGTTTTAACCCATGGATACAATATAGAGGAGGTATTCTTTCAGATATCTCTAAGATATCCTCATAAAAAAATAGAATAAAGAAGAAGGATAAACTATTCATCAGTGAACTATACACAATTTTTTCCTTCTATGTTTATACATGATTTCAGTTTTAATATTTATATATTTTATTGATATTTAATATATATTGGATATTTATATTTTAGATATCATATATTTAGGTATAATTCCATAAAAAGGAGAATATGAAGGAGTTCATATTAAATATAAATATAAATTTATTATATTTATATAATTATGGAATGACTATAATACATGGATAAATTATAATGTGTTTATAGTTTCATTATTTATGATTTTCCATAAATTTTTATTCATTATTAAATATATTAATTTTCCATTTATTTATTTTATTACCTTTTTTTATTATTAATATATATAAATTATTTCTATTATGAATTTATATATTCTTTAGTTTAAAGGAGAATACTAATTCTATTAATTATCATACATGCATCTATATATTTACGTTCATGGTATGATAGTTGATTTTTTTATAGACCATGATTTTGGTTTGTATTGTGTTAAGAGACTGAATTTTAAGGTTGAATATAGTTTTTACATATTAGGTGTTAGATTAATGATGGAATTAAGGTCACTTTTATGTAAATTATCCCTATAAAGAGGGATTTTATGTTGACATGATCACCATCTAGGAGGCTTATGCCTTGTATAGAAGAGAAGGGGATGTTTATTTATCACATAAACATTAATTTTATGGGGATTTTGATTTCATATAATTATAAGAATTTAAATTAAAGGGTTTCATATAACTTAAGCATGAGATGTAATTGGATGTGTATAAATTTAGTTGTCATTGAATTTTAGTTAGAAGCACAAGATATTAGTTTTTTATAGTGTTGAAAACCAATATGGTTTAAATATATTAATATGGTAGAAGCACAAGATATTGGTTTAATATGGTTTCTACCTAGGTTAAATCACTAGGTAGAAAGTGTCATGACCGAGGGGTTTTCAAACTTAAGCAACAACAGCTTGGTGTATATAATTTTAGAATTTAACCCTTGCCTCTCCCATTTAATCCCATTTTTTGAGAGGTTAAAAAATTTGCCTCATTGTGTACTATATGGTATCATTCATTATAAGTGATGTGCATAGTCAGAATGAGGTTGGACGATGTTCATGGGAGGAATGCATTGGTGGTGGGGAGTGTGGGTTCTCATGAATTGTAGAAAATGCATTAGGTCACAGGTGTATGGTTTTATTTTCATGCATACTCTAACAAGTAAAAATTACTTTAGAATAGGTGACATACATACCATATAAAAGAAATCTAAATCATCTGAATCATTCATATATTCAAATAGAATAAAATGATTTAATATAGTGAAATTAAATCCCCTAAAAAATATTTAATGTTAGAGTCCCTTCAAAGAAAATAGTTATCAAGTACTTGATCATCCTACAAACAATTTTATACCAAATATGCCCCCTTATATTATATTATGTAAGAAAAACTAGTAATGAGTGACTCTAAGAGGATTAGGTGAATTTTCATGGAGTTTCCTTTGGTTTAAACTTATTTAGAAGACCCTAATAGGATTATGTTACCAGATGAATGGTGTTAAATTTATTCATACAATGGATTAGAAAAAGTTCTATTTTCTCAACTATTAAAGAGTCATATATAATATTATTGAGATGATTCCCTTCCTAAAAAATAATCGGTGAGATGAATTCCAAATAAAAACAATTTCTTAGTAAAATATGCATCCTAACCCATCAATAAATATGGTGTAATTTTATATGGGGCATAATTTACGTGTGATATAATTTAATAAAATTGCTTATTAAATAAGTATAATACATTATAATCATCTAAAAAAATATTAAATTATAGATAAAAATATCATCATCATCATCTAACTTGAATTTCATGATTAATCCTATAGAAAGTGCGAGATTAATATATATATCTTATTAAGATTGATACAGAAACATGGGAATAGTTATCAAGTTAAAGAAAAATTATATGTGTTATATAATATCTTCTTATGTTACCAAGCATGAAAATTGTTCAACACTTGAATTTAGATTCTTATGAGAATAATAAAATAAAGTACATAAGGTTTCAATGGTATTAGATTCAAAATGACATAATAATTTTTATTCACCACTCATATATTCAATATAATTGAGTATATTACTATCTTGGAGAGACTTGAGGTTTCCATAAAGGTTTATTTTTTCTATAAAAATTCATTAAATAATCACAAGATAAAAAATTACCCTATTTTATAAAAGATAGATGAACAACACATGTGATGGCTAGGTTTTGGAACTATGTTGATAGTACAGGTGAGTAAAAGTTAAAATTGGAGGAATAAAAGTTATAAAGTTCATAAATGTTTCTTCAAGTATCCATACAAGGTCATTATTACCTAATTTTTTGTTTTGGGTAAACAAGAAAATGTTTAGATCAAATACAATTATCCATAGTTGTTGAATGGTTTTGAGAAACTCCATGCATAATACATGTTAGGTATCAGTGTTATAGAAATAAATTATCTAATTATTGAAGGGTATATGATACCTAATGAATATTTTAAAAATTTAATAAATGTAAATGTTTTCAAAATCAAATAAAGAACTGATCAATATTATCATGTTCATATTAATAATAAAGATATGAGTTTTTTATATCATGATGAAGTGACAGTTTTATAAATCATGATGAAGAAAAGGGGTAAAAAATCCTGGATTTGAATGGAATAGAAGATAGAAATCATAGATGGATATAAATAAATAATGTGTATAGTTATCACAATTCTCTTTTATATGATTAGAGAAGTTATTTCTAAATAATGTTTTCTTTTAAACAATATCATTTGATGGTTTTGATACAAAAGGTTTAATATTAATTAAATTTTATAACATGATTAAAAAAATAAAAGGATAAAACGAGTTACATTGGATAAAATAGTTTATCCAAATTTTTTTAACCTATAAAGGAAAGTGACCCAACCAATGATTAGTGTCATATTTTAATGAATTATTTTTTAGTATGTTTCCCTAAAAAAATTGAATACCATATAATATATGGATATAATGGTTAATTTTATAAATATTTATACTGAATTAAATAATAGCCATTTTCTACCTCAAATGATTTTTTGTATCTTTAAATGATATTTTAAAGATAATATAGATTTTAAGAGGAAAATGTGAGTTTCTTTTGACCTTGATAAGTTCCAACTTAACAAATAAATGATTATGATATCCAACAGAAAAAATTAATGTAATAAAATTCCCAAGAAGGTTTAGGGTATTCAAAAAAATAAAAATATAATTAGTTAACTTTATTTCTAAAATATATTTAGAAAAAAAATTGTAAAGTATTTGAAGAATGATTATGATGATGATGAACATTGAAATAGTTCTAAGTAGACAAGAATATATATTAACATTATATCATTAGATGTTGTGAAGGAATGAAATTTGTATGTAATATTCAAATAGCTTATCATTATAAATGTGTTTCTCAAGTCTCACCATTATTAAAACATTATTTCATCATAGATGTTAATTACAAAAGTGTTTAATGGATATTTCTTATCAAATGGTCATATAGTAATGTGGAAGGAATTGAATAATGATGTAATGAGTTTAACAACATCCAAAAAGTATAAAAAATATATGGCTAATATAATAGTATATCATATTAAATATAATGATACATGAACTTATGTATGTTTTTTAATATTATAAAAATAGTTTTAGAATATAAAACATGTCATATTATACAAAAAAAGTACACTTTACCATTATTTAAAATTGGTTTCATATATTATGTGAGGTGTAATGATAATTTACCTCTCAATGTATGACTTTGAGATATCCAAAACTGATGTAAATTATGGTGTATTATAGGTTACAAATAAAATTATGATTAGTATGCGTATGATTCCTATATCAGGATACAAAACATGATCATGAGGAATAAAATGGGGTTTTTACATTAGATAACTAATAAAGTATAATACATGGACTGTCCTAAACTTTGTATTTACTGTACCAGGGATTCATGATTAATTTTTCTATTTTCCAATAATTGTGCTTATAAAAATAAAAAACATTATAACGTTCATACATTGATACCATTTTTATACAAGTATAATTTTAGCTAATTAGGGGTGGTTGGGTATATTGTTGTTCATTTTATTGATTAAATCTTAAAAAATATTGTATTTTTCCTTTCATATGATGAGTATGATATATATGACCTCAATTAAGATATAATTTGGAAGTGTAAAACTATAACTAGAAAACATATATGATGGTCTAACCTATTTGGGTGAGAGGAATGTGATGTGTTTATCTACATAGATGAATGACAAGTGATATATTTATAAACTTGGTTAATCTATACTTATAAAATAGAAATCTTATTAGTATATATATAGAATTGATGTAATCCATTTCCTACGGATACTCAAGGTATTGATAAAACTGATTGTATGAAAATGAATTATTTCATATGATATAGATATTAGACACAAGTATAAAGATACTTGTGTTTGATAAAGATCACAGAAGATTAGTTTATAGCTTTTGTATCAGTAAAGTTTTTCTTGGGGAGAATCATTTAGTACATTTATGAATTCATGATCTCACACTTGTTTGAAATTTTATAAAGGCCCATGGGGTCACAATATATGCCTGATAGATTGGGGATTTTGTTTTTTGAAACTCAAGGAAATTCTCTAAAATTGTTTTGGAGATTCTTCAGAAGATATTTTGGATATATGTCAATAATGTTTTATATATGATTTAGTACATGGGGAATTTGTTGATAACTTCACAAAAGTTTTTTGAATGATATCCAAAAGATGTTTGGAAATGGTTTCACTAGTTATTGTACATGATACAATATAAGGTGATGTTAAACTAATTCTATGTGGATTTAGTGAATGTGTGAGATTATTAGAGATATTACCATAATACATGAGATAGTTTTGGTTATACCATAGGGTACAATATGATTATATAATAAGAAATGAAATATGATATCATTTCACTACCAAAACATGTCATAATGTAAAATATGGTATACCGTAAGGTAGATTTTTTAATAAATCAATTATATGATTTAAAAAAATACCCTATAACTGATTGAGGTATTTTAACATATGTGTTAACATTTAGGAATCTCCCATATATACCATTTTTTTTAGTGTTTCAGAATATGAAATTTTTGGGAGAATCATCAGTGCAATTATTTGATATGTACATGAATGGATGACACATTAATCAGAAGTTACATAATGTATATGTAGATGAATCTATACATAGGAATGAAAAAGGGCCTTTATATAGAGGAAGTCAGTATGAGATGATGGTTTTCACGCTTATATATTCCTACGGTGATTCTTCTTGATTCTCAGTCATACTCCCCAATTATAATTCAAGAAACTATCATGCTGTGGGATTGGTGAGGATCTTTACCACATGATGGGAGACTCAGTCTCTATCCATGGAAACACCATTGAGAGTGAAAAAATTCAGTTTTCTTTGAAGGATATTCATCAAACACTTGAATGAATAATGAGGCTTGACCATTCATCAACAAATGGTATATAATTTCTTCATTTTATATTTATATATGCATTTACTTTAAGGTATGGGTTGAATTGGGGTGATGTTTATAATTGATTATGATTCCTTGAATGAGTTTCACTTTATCCTTAGAAACCCATCATTGGTATTAAATATTTATTATGTATTTTAATTCAATAAATCATGTTGAAAATAATGTAATAATGCATGTCATATTAGTTATCATAGGCTATATTATGGATTTTTATTGAAAAAAATAGGTATCATATTCCTTGTCATCAAATTAAATATGCATTTTGTACTATTATAATAATCATGACAATGGATTTAATAATCTATAATAACATCATTCCTTTCATTGTAGAATATCTCATGTGATGTCATAATGTCATCCTTTGGTTTTCCATGTATCATATTATATGATATGGGATATCATATTAGGTAATGGGGAAGAGATTCACATAAAAATAGAGCACCGTATCATAATAATGATATGATATTTCGATATCATAAAATAAGATTCACTTATTACTAAAGGACATTTCTCTACCACAAATTATCGACTGTAAAATTTGACAAAAATTTGGGAATGTTGCTCTTTACGTTAATCTAGATTTATTTTTCCATATTTGAATTATGAATTGGATTTCTTGTCTTATAAAATGTTTACAAATCATGGGAAATAATATTTTTGATATTTAGTTAGTTTATAAATTATTTATATATTAATTTTTTATAAAAGGTTTACAAATAATTATTAAATTTTTATGAAACATTAAATAAATAAATAATCCATAAATATTAAATGTTAATATTAAATATCTTTTGAAATATGTATGTAATGTCTTATAATTAGTATATAAATTGTATATATAAAAATTATAAGGCTAATTTATAAAATATTTATTAATTAAGAAAGTAACGAAAAATTGAGAAGGGTTTATATTTAAAACATTGAATGTTTCATAATAACTAATTATAATTGTTCAAATTAAAATTCCTTATTTGAGAAATTATTTAAGTCATTTAAAATCACGTTTTGAAAATTGATGTGATTAAGGATTAAATATTATTAACTATAATATTTTGAATATTTAAATAATATAAAAACTTTTTATTTATATAGTTTTTATATTTCAGATATGTTTTTATGTGGAATTATATATAAAGGATAATATGAAAAAGTTAATATTAGAAATGAATATTATGTTTTTATATTTATCTTATTATATAACACCCATAATGAATGAATAAATAGTAATGTTTTTATAATTTCCATTTTTTATAAATTATTCATAATTTTTTTATTCATGTTTAAACATATGAATTATTAATTCATATATTTTATTTCATTATTGTTTATCCACAGATATAAATTGTTTATATTATGAAATGATGTATGTTTTTGTTTAAATAGTTGAAATAATTCTATAAATTTTTACACATGCATCTAAGGAATTAAATTCTTGGCATGATAACTGATTTTATTTTATTCTACCTTGAATTTGTATTTTATTAAGTTATGTGATATAATTTAATGGATGATTATAGTTTTTACGTGTTAGATGATAATATTGGAATAAAATTGAAAAATATTTAGAGTAATTTTTCTCTCGATAGAGGGATCTTGGGTCTGACTTCTCACCTTTTTAAAGGTTTCTGACATTCAAGAAAAGAATGGGTTGGCTATTTATCACACCAATCATACTATTTTTTTATTGTAGAATTAATATAATTCTAAGAACAATATTAATAAGTTTTATGTACTGTATACATGTGATGCATTTTTATGTGTATAAATATATTTAAATTTTAATTATGTTTAGTAACATATGTTATATTCCTTGTAAATAGTTACAAATCAATATGGTTTGAACATATTTATTCAATTTAATGAATAATATTAAAAAAATAATTCATTAGAATCATGCATATATTAAAATAACATAAAAAGAGAATACCCCCTTCAAAAAAATCAATGTTAGATTCCTTCAAAAGTAAATACTTTTCAAGAACTTGATCTTCCAACTAGGCATCTCATGCCAAATATGGAGACCCAATATTATCTTGTATAATTAAAGTATTTAATGAATGGCCCTTTTCATATTATTTGTATGTTATTGGAGGTTTATTTGGGTTACACTTAGAGGGGATACATTAATAGGATTGGGTTACTAGAATAATAATGTTGAGTTTATCTATATATTTTATTAGACAGAGAGTTATCTTATTAACTATGAAAGAGTAATATATGATACGATTAGGATTATACCCTAAAATAATAATTAAATGGTGATATTAGCTTTAGTATCCCAAATATTTTATACATAAATATTAAATCATAATATATTGATATCTAATTCAAAAAAATATTATCATGTATAGAATCATATGGCTCTAGTGTATTTGGAAACATGGAAACATAAACAACTTGTTCATAAGCGATGAAAATCTTATCCCTATTAGTTCTTCATAACTATCACCCTTGTTAGACATATCATATTTAAAATCATTCCTCATATCCTGAGGAAAAGAAAACGTTATAAAGTGTTAGTTTAGATGCTCAGTATGGGTAAAAAGGTAGATATCAATGATAATTATAACATAACTTGAGAATAATGGTCTTAGAACATGATCGTAATATTTTAAAACTACACTAATTATATCATCGATCATAATGATGAGTCATGGAATAAATCATCAAAGTTCATAAGACATGAATCATAAGAGATCAGTGAACATGATATATGAAAACTTAACTTTGGCATAATATTATGATTTAAAATTGTGGAATATGTAAGGAAGAATATTAATCTGAGAAATATTATATCAGGGATACCCAAAAATACATTCATAATATGTTAGGTATGGGATCACCACCCATTTACCTGCTTCGAGCTTGGGATAACCACCCATGTACCCTATATCAGGCTTGGGATAACCTCCCATGTAACCTCTTTATTTGGGCATGGGATAACCTTTCATGTACCCTTTTGGATCATATAAATTTAATAACAACACAATTCATTGAAATTATATATAATTTTTCGACCACTCATCACATAATCATAAATCCTTTCATTTATATCCCAAAAGATCATAAAAACATTCATAATAACTTAAATTGTGAAAAAGAAAATAGGTTTCATCAATATTTCTTCATAATAAGAATAAAACATCAATATATATAATTAATATGGTATTATTGGATCATATCCCCTGTAGATATTATGTATCATTAAAAGATTTTATCATAAATGATAAATTCTATTAAAATATTACGGTAATATTTATTGATAGAAATACCCTTCTAACTTCGTAAATCACATATTAAAATAAAAAAATTCCAAAAATATAAAGTAAAATTTTATTTGTAAAGAAAAATGGAAGCTTGTAAATTAATATTCAAATCATTAATCGTTACTGATTGTAGGAGCCAACGAGCCCATACCTGAGTGGTAAGGGCTTCTTCTTGGCATCCAAGAGACCTGGGTTCAAAATCGTGTGGAGGTGAATTTCTGGGGGTACTGTAGCAGTCATTGTAGCAGTACTGTAGCAGTTACTGTTCGGTACTGTAGCAGCAAGAACTATTCACCTTATTTCGGCCTTTGGGCCACCAGTTTGGGCCTACGGGTCTCCAGGGCCTTCAGGGCATCAAAGGCATTCGGGTCACATGGCCTTCGGGTCACGTAGACCATGGAGTAGCCCAGTTCACATAGAACAGTACCCAGAAGAGGATCATAGCAACACGAGTAGCAGCCCCCAGATGGAGAGCTAACCGGATTGGAAGAATGAGAGGGTATGACAACCGCCATAGGGACCAGGCACCATGCGAATTTGTATGGGGCAATGCCATCCGATTAGAAATAAAAGGTGGGGAGCTAGGTGATCAATGATGCAGAAAGCTGGGAATGGGCAGTTTAAGTGGACTGGGCCTACAGGTCATGTATTGGGCATCGTATGCCTCTAGACATTTGGGTCATGTATTGCGGGTTTGTCAGGCCTTGTGCCTTTGGCCTACGGGTCATGTACGAGTTCCCCTTAAACCCTTTAAAGGGGGATTATCCATAATAAAAAAAGAATTCCTTCATTCCATTCAAGATTATTGATTTTAGGATATTATGGTAATGTCATTTATGATAAAAAATATTCTTTTAACATGTTACGTAAAAAGTCAAATGAACCTCATTCGGAAAATGACAAGAAGATTCCTTTTATAATATTTTGAAGAAAATTAAAACATGGGGGAAAATGAATTAAAAATACATGTGATAATAGTGAAAATATTCTTTAAAACATTATTATAAAACATTTAAATGGAAGAAATGGTATTTTCAACCAAAGAAAGAAATAATGTCAGTTTTGCTTAAAAGTGTTCTTTTGATCTCTTGAGAACATAAAGAGGTGAGAAGGAAAGGTAAAAATGAAATCATGATAAATAACTAGAGAAAAATAAAATCATGATATCATATTAAGGTATATTATGATATTTTGTCATAAAAAATTTAACCATGAACAATCTCAATAAAAAAAGATATTATAACATAAATCCCTTAACTCAAGTTTGAATTACATCAAGAGTGCTTCAAACTAAAATATAAGAAATAAAATGTTTTTATAATTATATAAAAAATTATTTAACATACTCATAATACCATATAATATGAAATTATAACATTTCAACACCCATTTTTTAATAATTCCTTATTATAATAATCATTTATGGGTGTTATCTGTTTAATTTTTTAGGATAATTTCTGTTCGGTTGGTCGAGTCCTTTAATTTTCTCATAGTTACATAATATCTAGAATGTTTTTATAGTATCAATGTCACATATATTAATTATAAAAATATTTATATTTATTTATAAATGTAATATATATAAAAATTAATTATAGTGTTTATAGAGACAATAGTTTGTACTTAAGAATGAATTCGATTTTTACTTTTTGATAAATGGAACAAAATAAAGGTAAATAATAAATAATTTTTTGAATAAATAATATATAATAAATATAATAAATATCATGTATATTCATTAAATATATCCTTATTTTCATCCATGTAAAGTAAAAAAAACACATCACATTGCATCGTGCAGGTGGTAGTCCACATGTATGCATAAGTGGCATTATTATTTTACAAAGGATATGAAGGTTAGAAGGTAGATATGATATTATAATTACATAATCATAACAAATTTATAAATATATTATATAAAATATAAACCAATCATAATAAACATCCATGAAATATGGTTATCTAAAACAAATTATATTGCTATGTGGAGGCCATAATCTAGACGTATGAAAAAGCGATACTTCCACTTCCCATTGGATGGAAAAAGTGTGTATAATGGTAGATGAATAATGATAATAGTATTTATTTATATAGAGGATAAATAATATATTATTTTTATGTTGAATAAATAGATTTATAAATGATATAAAAATAAATAAATTCAAAGTCGTCGGGTTAGAATATTACCTCTTCTTCAATAGGCCTCCTTTAGATCCCATTTTTAAGACCCATGGAATGGTATTTCAAGAAAACTTGTACCTCTAATTATTGGATAGGGATGTTGGAAAGATAATTTAGTAGGGTATATTTATGCTATATGACTTAATATAGTGTAAATAAAAGTGATAATTTGTATCATTTTATAAGGGGGAATACACACTTGGAATTACAAAATTGATTAAAATATAATTAATTAATTATCATGATAAATGCTTCCAAATGGAAAAATATTTGAAAACAAGAGATTAATTTTTAAATATTATCATAAAATTAATTATAGATTGGTTTTTGGCATTTTAATCCTCATATTTTTGTTTAATCCCTTAGTTAACAAATTTTACTCACAGTAATAATTGTTTTAATAAAAAATAGTTATAATTTTACTCATATGTTAAAAATTGGATCATAAATGATCGAGGAATAATATTTTACACACTTTATCATCTAACATGTCCTATTTCAATATTTTTATGTTTTTTGGATAATTTAATAAAAAAGATTTATCATAAAAAACTCTTAATGTCATTTTAAGAATTATTTAGATAATTTGGATTTGAAAACAACATGAATGGAAAAAAATACAAATTTAAACCTTAATAAAAGATAATATATTATATTAATCTATAAATTCTTGTAACAAAACAATTCACCAAAATCTTATTTCCATTATTATTTTTTAATTTCATTTATTTTAATTTTCTATTTATTGAATAATTATCCTGTCAACATTGCATAGGCATTTAAGGTAATTATTCAATAAATAAAAATTAAAAATAAATTTATTTAATTAAAAACTAAATTTATATTATAAATAAATATTTATAAATGAACATAACCACTTTTTATCCTTATGTAAAATTTTGAGAGGTATTAAAGTCAAGAGAATGACATTTTGTATTTAATCATTTCTAAAAATAATATAGAGGTAATAATAAAATAAAAATGGTACTAAGGGGAAATATATTTAATACATGGATTAGAATGGTCAAACTAAACTCACATAATATGATAAAGTTATTTTTTTTGTAAATTTAATGCCTTATCCCAAATTTTCAACCCATTTTTTCATTTTACCCTTACTAAGGAGACAAATATTTACAATGGTTACTATTCATAATGACAAAAAATAAAAGGGACCTATTTAACATATTTTAAAATACTGATTCAAAATATGGTATTAATTTTTCATTATTCAATATATATATGCGTTATAAATAAATTTAAATAAAAATGTCTATAATGCAATGAAAAAAAGTTTTATAAAAATGTGTTTTTACTAAAAAAATTATATTAAATCCAAATCATAAATATTGGAAATTAAAATGGAATTAATTATATTATTATAAATAAAATGATTCATATTTAACTTTAATACCAAATAAAAAAATTTAATGGCGCATTCAAATTAATTTCATTAAAGAAAAACAATGAAAGTATTTGAAAAAGCTGTATTTTTTTACTATTCACTGAAAAATCAATCATTTAAAAAAATTCCAAAATTTTACCCAAATTTAATTTTAATATTTGATTTCAAAAATAAATTTCATTTTTTCAAGTAAATTTTCTAAAACTAGAAGAAATTAATTTTAATATTTTCTTATAAAAATCTAAGAAACCCATTTTTTAAGGAAAAGCATATAAAGGCTTTACTAAAATTTTACTACTTATTTATTAATATATTTAATATATTTAAAATATTTATACATAATTTTAAAAATATGGTTTTACCTATTTAATCTACCAATTTTACAGATTGGTTATTATTGTATACTATATTATGGTTTATTTAGACTCGTGGTTATGTGTATATAAGATATTGGAGAAATTAAAATTATTGGAAGAGAAAAATATTCCAAAATTTTGGGGTGTTACATTCTACCCCATAAAATAAATTTCATCCTCAATATCCCACCAATCTAATAAAAAATTAGTATATCAATATTTTATCCGATCATTGGGTTCCTATATAATATATTGTAATTTATGAATCCTCTAAATAACTTCTACCATGTAAGTAGTCTTGTTCTATTTAACTTTATCTCTACATACCAAGTTTTTTACTAGTTATTCTTAATAGAAAATAAAATGATCCAATTTTAAAAACTATGAGTTCAATACATATTTAGGTTTAGGTATGTACTTCCTCAATAGTATACATAGACCACATAGTGAAGCTTAGAGATATTCTATGTAATATCCATGTGATAAACTACCATATGTACTAGATCAATAATCGTTAAGGGGCCAACATACATATGGATAAAAATTAATTTTTTTTTCTAAATATCATAAAATTATTCCATGAAATAATGAATAAAAATATCTTCTCAATATCTTGGTCATCAATATAGAGACCAAACCCACCAATTTCTATGCGGTCGTCTACATAATATAGAAAGTTATAGATACTTCTATACATGTACATATCATACCCTTATACATATCTAAAAATGTAGACAACATTGACATATTTCAGTCCCTCATTGATAACTATTATGGAATTAATATCATTTCAGTAATGACCCTCTTATGACTGAGTTACAATGAAGCCAATTTGTCTCCCTATTCCTTGATAATCCAAGGGTATGAAAAGAGATAAAGAATAAACTTGGAAAGATAATGGTCATATCCCTATTTGGAGATATCATCTCTAATTATTTGTTTATAGTTGTTTTCCAAGACACCACATTTAAGGATATGTTAGGAAGATCGTGGATGGATTACTATGTGGTAGTTCCTTCATCATACCACCGGTATCTCAATAACCCAGGCAATAAGAAACCTATAGTGTCTTAAGCTGATAATTCTCCTTTAGAAAAAATTGAATATAAATTAATAGATGAATTGTTTTTCATATGAAGGGAATATATCAAGTGATAAGTGATTTCATCAAGAACACTTCCTGTGATGGTCTGTAAACTTCCCTTATTAACCCATTTCATTAAATTGGTGAAGATTATGTATTTTCCATGAATTGAATCAAGGAAGAAGATATATAATAATAGAGTTATTAGGTTAAAAAATCCTAATTTGAGAGGATGAATAATTTTGAAAAAAATTA
This sequence comes from Viscum album, assembly GCA_963277665.1. Classification (NCBI taxonomy): domain Eukaryota; kingdom Viridiplantae; phylum Streptophyta; class Magnoliopsida; order Santalales; family Viscaceae; genus Viscum; species Viscum album. The sequence continues at coordinate 1,943,014,540 of OY728159.1, forward strand.
TTATATGAATTATGGGATAAAGATCTCTGAAAATATCCACCTTTGGAGGAGATATATAACTTCGCACCATCCATGAAAATCAATATTGTTATTTATAATTTCTATAAAATTATCATTCTAGATGATCTCAAGAACTAGTCAATGATAAAAATACTCTTTAAACAAGTGGATATTTTTCTCAGGGGTAGAATTAAGGCCTTAGTTTTGATAATGTTCTCTCTATCTTTAAGACATTGGTCACATCAACCAAACCATGTTGTGTGGAAAAATGTTGTGATCCCAGTCACAATTATAACACTGAAGGTGAAAATGATTACAATTTATCTATAAAATATGATTAGATCCTCACACTACTTTTTAGATTATAAGAAACATCCATATCACTGGAAGAAATTAAAAAATATAATATGCCAGCTACCAAATCTCAAAATTTTGATAGTCCCTCTAACCTTAATGATAGCAGAGAGGAAATAAATCATTGTTGTTGGTGAAAAATACATCCAATAATGCGTAAAATTATATGAAAGTATATCCATTAGTGTATCCAATTTCAAAAGATTAAATCCGACTAGTATTATGTCCTAAACATACTTTCAGATCAACAGTTGTGGCTTTATAATGTTAGACTACTAAAAATTGATAAACTGGACGATTTTGGAGAAATTTATGGAATTTTACCCAATATTACACAAATGTGCACAGCCCATTCATGGTCATGCAAATGAGTTTCATGATAAAGGTGAAATAAAAGATATAAGATCTACGTAAACATGATCTGACCTCTAAAAAAATTACATTTTGGGTAATTCTATAAATTTATTCAGAATAAGATATGTTGCGTGACATAAAAAAAATACCTATAAATGTGGAATCACCCATAATTTTGAGGATGAACCCTGGGATAAATGTTATTGAGATATCCCTTATTCATATTAGGGTTTCATGCTTCATTGAACCCCAATGTCCCATATTGGAGTGAAATTACCTCGTTGAAGTCCCTCAACACACAAGTTTCTTATTAAAAGTTTCACGCAACATTATAAAATGGGAATAAATTTTCATAAAAATTAATAAAAGTAAAAAAAATCTATTTTTTCATGACATCAATGTTTCAATACATTGTATTATCCGAATATCATGCTTGTAGGCTATGCCTCCCATAGATATATTATCGTACAAAACTAAAAGTAATGCAAAAATGTTCCCAATTTTGTGACCTAGTGCATAGATGTGTGAAACAATGTTATGTATGTGACCTTGTATTCCATACCATGTGGTCTACATATCCCAAATTCATCACTACCATCCCTGATCCCTATAAAAAATGGGATGTCACAATTCAGTCATTTCATGCTGGGTTAACGAAATTTTCGGATGCGACTTATACATCCCTAGTAGAGATACTACCCTAACTTCCTAGAAATACATTGATTAGACATGCTCCTTTTTGTCCCATTCCCATGCCATAAGTTTAGATAGTACTCTTAGTTCCCCAATTACCTTGAATCTAAATAATCCTCAAGAAACTCATGAAACCCCATAACCTAAATCCTATGCAACATTGAACTAAAAAGGGTTGGTCTTGCTTAAGTCCCACACCAATATTTGGTATGAATCTTCTTCTTACAATACCTAAATACAAACGTTAAACTGTAGTATACCCTATCTTTCAAGAATAGGATTCCTCCTATAGAAATCATGAGATTCCTTATGTGTAATTAATAATATTCCTCATTTAATGATCAATATACACCAACTAAAAATACCCCAAGGGACACCTACTAAAGAATAATCCCCAATTATATCTTTTGACCCATCATCATTTTGATATTCCATCATGACTTGACATGTGAATGAATGGGTAGCCATAGAGTGTAAGCACCACACGTATCTCTGCTACTCTTGGGAAGCCCCCATTGGGCTCCTCCTTATGGGTGATCCCTAATAATTTCCCTCGATACAATTAGTGGGTTGAGATTCTATAATTACATGATATTTGGTAGATTTAATGGGAATCTCAATGTGTATGCTCTACACAATATGTCCTTTTAATGATGTTAAACTATGTCCTTACCATATCCAATGAACATGGGATGCTTTGTGAAATAAGTGTAGCATTAATATTTCAATACTCATGATATGAATCATTTGATATTCATGGGATGATACCCCTATCCTCATGAGTGGATTCCACTCATAATCCCCATTCACACACTCCCTTATCCATTGAATCACATAGGACTCCTCCACATGTAATTCACAATCACAACACAGTTTCTCCTAAAAGAACCCACGAAACATCCCTATTCAAGACCTAATCATAACATCATTGATTATAGAAAAAAGGTAGCTTTCATACACACTCTTCCCCTACAATGGGACCATTAACCCATCATACTAAATCATATTTCATGCATAATCCCCACACCACCCCTCATTTATCCTCCTTTTGGGACACGATCATCCTTACCACATGATGTTAAACTACATGGGATGGTCCTATCACACGACGTAAAATTGCGACATTTGACTATGTTGGTTTTGGCCCCTATTTCTCAACAGGGTACATAGTATGCCTCCATGAAGTTCAATCTTGATATAATAACACATATTGGGTATGTCCCAATGGTTCATTCCTAATGTCCCAACACTCCTCCAAATCTCAAGTAAAAAATATCCCCCCTTGGGGACACACATAACCTATAACCATTCCCTATAATATGTTAAACTTGTGGCCAACCTATACCCACAAGACATTAACCATGATACAGTGTTTAAACTTTCACCATGCTATCCCCACAAAACCTTAAAACTATGACCCACCCATGCCTATAAGTTGTTAAACATGTGGCCAACATATACTCAGAAGATGTTGAGCATAAAACCCTCTTATCCCCACAATACATTAAACCAATGGACCACCATTCACTAGAAGATACTAAAAATGTGACCAACATATTACCATAAGACGTTATACCAATGACCAACCCATCCCCAAACGATATTAAACTTATATCCCACCTATCCCCACAAGACAATAAATTGGTGGCCCACCCATCCCCACCATACCTTAAAATGATGACATGATACTAAATCTCCACCCCTTACAATACAAATGGTATTCTTGAGGTAAAAATACTCAAAATAATTACTCACATAGAGTTAACTACCTAATGGATGACACAATATTCCATAGTTTCTATTCCTAATATTCCTTATATTAGATGTGTCAGAATATGAAAGGGGAAGTGTTTAAAGGTTCCCAATGAACCCAACATCTATAAATTCCCTAACATTGTCAAAGTTAATATTTATATTGTCCAAAGATCACTACCCTATCGAGATAGAATCACTTTAATTAATCGGCCACTAACTCAAAATGGTGCTGTGAATGAGTTTCATGAACATTAATTAAATCTATGAGGGTGACCTGTACATGGAATCAGGCTCTAAGGAGGAATCCATGGAAGTATGATCACAAATCACATCATCCCATTTTGATCAAGGAGGTAACATTTCACATTAATGTGATGGAATCCATCCATAATTGGAAAGTGGCAATGTGGTCAAAAAAATAAGAATTCCACCTCCAAATATAGAGATAGTGAACATTCTTAACATGAAAGCATCGAAAACAAGCATATAAAAAATGTCTGTAATAATAATTATCTTATAGTGTAACATTCATAGTCTAGAGATTTATTTTCATCATTAATGGAAAATAAATATTCCCCCACATTATATTCCAACCCTAAAAATGTCCCTCCATTTCCCACTTTCACTGAAATAATGGTAGAGGAAGAAGATGGATAAGAAGAGGAAGATCTGAAGGATTTCCATTCATAATTTTAGGAAGGTGTCTATACCACAATAAATTAACTAATGAAGAAAAATCTAGGTAAATAAGAAGACCCACGACCCACATTAATCTGTTTATTCATGTATCCCAAAGAAAAAGATATATTTTTATATTTATGAAAGTATCACTTAGATGAAATATTGTATAATTATATAGCAATTAATGGATTTTATCCTAATGTATCCAATCAACATTTTGGTCTCACTAAATATCACTATGGAAACAAAAAGGTATCCAAGAGAATGTATCTGACTAACACTACCATTGTCGAAGTTGAAGTTGAACATATCATCAAAACCAAATGTATTTGTAAAATTTTGTAACAAAAATAGATTTCAAAAATTAAACCTATTAATAATAACAATAGAAAAATTAAAATTATAATCAACTTAGGTCATCTCAGTGAAAATTTATCAAAATAATATTTCACGGTTCCGATTGTGGAGCTTTTAATACACAAAACTACTAGTTTTAGGATATCTCATTTATATATAGATACTTTGGATATGAAAAAAATCTAGATGGACCCTTCATATGAGGAAACCAATACATTTAGAGTACATTTATGGGCGTATTTCTATAGATTAATCACCATTTTTAGAAGTAGGATGGTGAAAATTATCAACATTCCATGCAACCTAACTTCAAGCCATTCCAAAAGAAAATTGTGGAATGATACATGGATGATTTGGTCATAAAATATCCTTAGTACCATGATAATATTTCAAATATTTAAATATTTTTTGACAAATTATAGTCGTAAATCATATAGAAGAACCCTTTAAAATGAACTATCAAAGCGACATCTAGAAGGTTTCTCAGTTTTGTGGTATGATATCATGGAATCAAGGATGACCATGAAATGACTAAGGAGTTCCTTAATATACCACCTCCTCAAAATATTTAGTATTTTATAAGGATTCATGGAAATCAATCCTATATAAAAAATGTTTTGAAAACCGTAAATAAAATTCTTACCCATTAAAAAAATCAGGAAGAAGGGAGTTACATATTAGTGGGATGAATATTATCAAGAAGATGTTTATATTCAAAAGAAATACCTTTTGATGCCATCTGTACTAATGAAACTAGTGGAAGGAAAAAACATATTTTATTTTTGGTAACCTTCATTTAGTCACCTGGTTCCCTCCTCACATAGAAGAATAATACATGAAAATAAAATAGACTTTACTATCTTAGAAGTTCCATGCTAGATAACGATACTTAATGTTTTGACATCAAGAATAAGTTATTTGAATTAATATTCATTGTTTATAAGATGATCCATTACATGTAGCATTATGAGGTCCATTTACTCCCTCATATTAACCTTCCCAAATAAAATATCAGTCATCTAATTTTGACAAGAAATTTAGCATGGTGGTCTGTAATCCTACAGCCGTTTAATATCTAGTTCATACCACAAAATGTAGTCAAATAGAAATTGTTATTAAACATTATTATAGAACATTCAACCTTATAAACAATTCCAATATATATAAAACGTTATAATGAAGGATTATTATCCATTCCTGACACTCCAGAGACTTGTGGTTTATATTTTGATGGTTCTTTGAGAATACCAATAGGTATAATTATGGAAAACCCAAAACTCAAGAGATTAGGTTTGGTAATTGCCTCCAAAAAACTTGAAAATGGTGTTTCTCCATATTCATTACAATATTTAGAAGGATAAACTGAAAACAAAGTAGAATACCAATATCTCATTATATAATTATAATTTGTGATATATATAAATCTATCTCTCTTCAATAACAAGGGCAATTCAGGTTTGGTGACAAAGAAGACTTGTAGGGAAAATTCCATTAAGAAATGGGAAATGATTCCCCTACTAATTTATGTATATGGGTTTATGGAAGAATTGTCATCTAAGATAAAAATTTATCATTTTTTGAATTATTATAATTCATGTGTTGATTCATTGGATAATATTTCCATATCTATATAACATCAAGTCTAGGATTAATAGATCTTCAACATCCCACACCATTTGATGAGGTCCCTATTCATTGAAAACTATGTAAAAGAGATCAATGAGGTCAAAACCACCACTAAGAAATAATTTATAAAAAATCACAAAATTATTCTACCATTAGTTTTATATATCATATATTATACAAACATAACATGTAATTCTTCCATCCCACAGAGAATAGAAAAATTATATTTGATGGTGGACTATAAACATCATCATTTATAATGCCCTGAATGCTTAGAAAGTCCTCTATAAATAAATATTTTATGCATTACTCTATTGATGAATTTAAAGATGAGAGACCATCACAATAATGCGGGATGTCCATGGATGAACTTATAATGACAATCAGTCATGAACTCGGATCTCCCAAAACAACATTTTGATTGTATAATGTTTGAATTCAATGACACAAGTTTGTGTGTAATTTACTAGAATATGTAATTCTCTTTAAATACCTGAAAACTTCATCTATCTAACCAATTATTTTTTGGACACTACTAAATATTCTTGGTCAATTTTTATCTTTAGAATATATGTAATGTGTCCATACCCCCCAACTATAGTTGAAATTTCAATTAAATTGTTTCTAACACTAAATTATTGTCCAACTTGGTTGATGATATATCCCACAAGGAAGACAGGATAAAATCAATAAAAAAAATCAAGATTTCTAACATCCTTTTCCCAATTTTGTGTCCCACACACAATTTTGAGGGACAATGACACCAAATTATCCTCTTTCTTGTTGGAAGTGTTGTATTAGAAATATGAAATCTATAAAAAACACTCACACTACTATCATCCCACGAAAAAATGGATAGATTGATTTTAAAAAAACTATATCTAACATATTTTGTATGATAGTAATTAAAGATAATATATTATGTACCAAAAAACTCTTATAAGACTAGTGAGATTATTACACCCCAACCAGTTCTACAACACAATGAACCATATAATCTATAGAGTACAACAAAAAGGTAGTCTTTACCATTGATGTCTATTTTACTTATATTTATATTTCCATCTAAAATCATATTTATGAATATGAGTAGTCTCAAAATCTGCTAGATGATTTTGAAAAAATCAATGGAAAAATATTTCACACATTGAAAAATTTGTAGGATTATGAAAACTGGATTATATGATATTTAATAAGAAATATTACTTCCATTGGTTCCACTTGTGAGGAAAAGTATCGATTCTTAGAAATCCAATGACACTAGTGAAGAAGTCTCCAAAACGCAAACCAAAGATGAAAAGACTAAATGTAATATAGAAAATTTATTCTAATAGAGCTTATTACATGATCAAAATGGATGAAGGAAAAATCACACTAGCCATTAATATAATATTTATCAAGAAATAATTTTCATAGTTTCATGTCATCTCACACTTTTCTTTACTACAATACGTTAAAATACATTGTAAATTTCCTAATATAGAAAAGTTAAACTACATAGTCATCATCCTTTACATATGATGTAAAACATCATGAAAAAGTGATTGTATCATGACATAAAACTATATTGGATTTTTCCCAATCACATAACTTAGAAATACATGATAACATCCCTACCATATATTATAAAAATATGAGGTACGAGTATAGGATATAAGGCCTTAAACTACAAAATTCAATGGTTTGTGTCTCATGATTTCCTATAGGAAACATAAATCCTAGTGAAATTTCATTAAAATATATAATAAATTAAAAATTAAAAAGGTTAAATCCATTGTTATGTGTTAAAAAATCCCTATCACGTTCTTTAGTACAATACATGTAATCCTATGGATACCTTTTGTTTTTTACACTAAGCATGACTCGCCTGATCTTAAAGGTCATGGTTGATTTCTCAATTAAGCATAACTAAAAATCAGAATGACTAAGGGTGAGTAATGATATGGTCCACCTTGTTTAAATATAATATACTCAAATTAACCTAATCTACGTGGCCAAATTTCCTATATATATGTTCCATATCTTTATAGACGTTATTGAAAACCAACCATCTTACACCTGAGGATATCAATGGACCCACTACCATACAAGAGAATAAAATTCATTGGGGGGGGGGGTTGAATAAGAACTAAGTGTTGATTTAATCCTATCATCACATGACATATAGCGACACATGGATCTCTTATCCTAATATCTAGAGAAAATCCCAAAAAATTCCACATTCCCTAGTATATGAGCTAGATCTTTGCGGGGAATCACTCTTCAAGAACTATGTGTGGATCAGTTCCTATTACTTCATGATATGAAGTGATTCCTAGATCTCTTATCATGGTCCCATTAATGAATCCATGAAAAATTAAATTCCATCATTCTTCTATATGTATCATATTTTCAAATTATATTGAGTTTTTATAATGGATAGACAATGAGGGGAGGAATAAGTTTGTTCCATTACACATAAGTACAATCTATCCAGAATATGCCTCATAATAAGTTTTCATTACTTGATAAAAATGATTCATCCTACATATAAGACAGATTTATGTTGATCTATTAGTATAGATTTATCCTTTAAATATATTACAAAAAATTACCATATCCAACATATGATCCCGATATTGGTAGAATATTTCAACATGGAGTACTTCATATATAAACTTATTCTAAAAAATACCCTATGAAAGATATTTATTTGATATGTTGATATTATATAAGAACAACATGTATATTAATTTCTATTTTTGTATGATATGTTGTGATTCTTGCATAACTTATTCTAGGAATAACCTCAAATCCACATCAATCACTCTATTTTTTTCTTATAAATTTGTTGTATTAACATAAAACTAGAGCAATGTTTTCCTTGTTTATTCATAAACAAGATCTATAAAAATGAAAAATTTTAATTCCTTGTCCCATGAAGTTAATCCTTATGTCTCATGGTCCATTTTGTAATAATTTTAACTATATAGAGTGGCCCATTATAGAGGCCCAAGTTTCCCTACATGAGAGAAACAACAATTTAAGGGTTCCTGGTGTCGGGTTATTCTCTAAACAAGCATTGAGTTTAAATTACATTTTCTCATTATTATATCCTAATGATTAGATATTCCCCATTTTGAGTGTAGTAAATGAGGTATCTTTTAATTCCCCAAACATATATAGGGGAAAAATTTCAAATATTTGGTAGCCTCAAAGCCCTTTTACCATTATTTTTTAAAATAAAAGATTCCTTGCATTAATTTTTTGATGTTGTCTGATCTCTATTCTATCAATCATTTTGGCCCACATTTAGACCACAAATTTGACATGATCCCCTTTTCCTCAGGTAATTTTATACTAAAGTGAAAATTGATAGTCATACATCAAAGAAAAAAATAGATAAGTCTGATTTTCTCTAAGCTAACTATGTGATCTTCTCATAGTGAACATTATAAAACTCATACACCATGTAAAAACCAAGAAAGAGGAAAGTTAACCAATTTCTTTTACCATTACTTAGTAATCACATGAGATTTTTAGATACCCTAAAAAACAATAGGGTCTCTTTTTGAGCTCATGGAAGCCATTTAGTCAAGTAAAAATTAAGAGGAATACACAATGTGGAGGTTGATTGAGATTCAAATGATGAATTCACAAAGGGAGAATAAAAATGAATGAAGTGATAAGGGTATCCCTATTTATAAAGGATGATAAAACCCTTAATATTTCCATGATATTCCCATGAACACCACGTTATCCTCTATATGGACTATGAACTTCCTAAGTAAATTGTTTGATGATAAAATGATATTCTATTAATTCCATTGAATGAAACATTATTCATTTTTAATAGACTTTATTCTAGGGAGGGGGGATTTTTGAAATCCATATAATTAAAATACTAAGGAATAATGGAAAAAATGTTGTATCCTTAAAACCATTGGATTTAGAAAAGATGTATCATCACCTAGATTCTAACATACTATATAGATATAAGGAAATCACAAACTTAATGACACCTACCTTCTCCATAGTTCCAATATTCCCTATTTTCATGAGTTCCCACATCCCTTGTGGATGCGAGATAGATAGACCCTATGACTGCAAACCTCATGTGAGTTCTAATGACATGAGTTCCTATATGACTTCAAACTCACTCTGAAAAATCATACTATGTGATTCATATATGATAAAACCATTTGTTTCCTGATTCTTATGCTATGGTTTCCAATCGCGTGCTTTATATGAAGGAATCTTCTTGGATGGATACTTATCCCAAATACCATTTGGACATGAACTACCTATTTTATTAACATCAATTTCAAAATATGTTTTCCAAAACATTGCTTAAAAATTACAAGGTTTTCATTTATAGTTACAGTAAGAGATTAGGTGATATGAGGTGTCGAGGAAAAACGAAGAATGATAGCTCTTAGATAATACTACAGGCAATTCGCAAGCACCCAATATATAAAAATTACAATTAATTCATTACCTTTTATGTAGTCCCTTATATTAGGGTTTGTTCATAATCATAGTGAAGGATTAATTTTTTCATATAGTTAATCAATTCATGTGATCACCTACCTCATGGATTGGTACCTCCAACTAGGATACCATGAATATCCCCAGCCACCATGAAATCCCTTTCCCACTTGGATTCCATATAGGGCCCCTTGCTCTATGATCCCAGGTAGATCAGCCTTCTGTGTGGCATATTATTAGACTCAAATCTCATGTGAGTTCCCCACATGACTCGTACTTATGTGTTCCAACCATCCACCTGTATTGACATCCACCTAATACCAACTTGGAGGATTAGTCTCCCTGGAGTTATTACTAAGTGGACTATCAATCTTTGTGAGGTCCCCATGTTGGTTATATATCTCTATGCCTATATATTTGGCCTATTGGTTTATTCAATAAGCCAAAATACTACACATATAAGCCCCCATCACATGCTATCCATGTGAAGTAGGATCATTGTATTCTTTCTAACTACTACAACCAATAACATTACGAATGATATTCAATCAACCTATGGACACATTTTTCCAAGGAAAACCTAACAATGATAAGTAGATACATCCACCAAAATTAAAATACAACCATGATTAGATTTCCAGATATTCTAGAGTGCCCACATTCAATTATATATCCCCTTTATTTATATAATCCCCACTTTTACCCAAATTGATGGGACTTTGAGAATATCTTCAATCATGAATCACCTAGATAATGAGGGACCTAATTATAAAGATAGTGGTGAGAAATACCCAAGATCAACATTCCTATTGTGTCTCATGATTCTAGTTGATAGTCAATTCATGGTTAATACTCGTTACCAAATACATGACCCAATATAGTTCCCATTTATGATGTAATGACTATTAATAATCAAAATTGTCAGGTATAGGGAATGAACATTCAGAGACATTAATACCAGCCATGACCAAGAAATAATAGGGTAGTATCCATTCATGTGTAAGACCCACTAAGTTCTTCCAATTCCAAATCATAATTTCAGGCCTTTAATCAGGTGTGATCCCCAAATTTTTCTCCACCTTCACCTAAAACACTAACTAAGTATAGAATAATGGAAACCCCATTTGTGAAATCCATTTTCAATTCTATGTTTTTGAAAACATTATAACATATAAATCCCAATAACATAACGTTAATCTACATGACCCATATATAATTACTCATAACATAATCAACCCATAATTTAATAATTTATAAAAAGGGTTTCAATTTTTTACATTTGTAAGATATTTTAGTTTTCAATTTTTAGAGAATTACAAAAAATATTATGTTACATAGGATACAATGATATACCATGTCCATTTTTTCAACAAAATAATATTCTCTTGTTCGTAGACCTATTTTATTCATGACAAACATACTTCTTTTAAGGCCAAAATTCTTTTATTTAGAGGTAGAATGTATAATAGTTCATACTTATCCTTAGTTCTTTTGAAAAATATTTTATATAATAGGATGATAAAAAATATTATTTAGGGATATAAAAAGTAATGAATCCCATTAGTTCATTTGAAATTATTGAAAACTCATAAGGTTGTATCCCTTTTACATAATAAACTAGTAACTCAAATAATTTGTTACTTACCAAAGAAAAAAATTACTATCTCAAATATTTCATAAAATACATCATATGTAATAATAATGGAAAAATAAATAATTATGATAGGATATTGAAAATATAAAACCACTCCTTAAAAAACCATTTTTATCTAAAATGATCATAAAATTTCTTAAAACCAAAAACACATTTTATTACATTACAAAATCAAAATATTTGCCTAAGAACCCATTTGAAATCATAGAAAAGCCATGTTAGAATCATGGGTCAATATTATTACATTCAATCTAAAAAAGGATTAACTTTAATAGTTAATTACAGCATAAACATTAGGATTAAATTAATTCCCATTAACTCAAACCCATTACCATTACATTGAAGAGCTATATTGAGTTTACCCATTATCATACATATTACTTAAAAAATAACTTTCTTTCATTAACTTCATCATTATGTAATATTTTAAAGAACCATATCATGAGAAAAAAAATATTTCATTTCATTCATAAAACCTCATAGAATATTAGTTTTTATAAAATTAGAGAAAAACATCTTAGATCTAGATAAAAATGGTGATATAAACCCTTTTTTCATTGAAACTCTTAAAAAATTCACAAAAATGGGATATTATAGTTTCTTTGAAAAAAAATCTTATTGAATAATATTTATAATTAATAAAGAAAATGGAAATGGGAATTTTTTTCTTTATATATATGTTAAATAAGAATATCTATTGTGTTGGTAAAAGGGATAAAAATATAAACCATACAAAAAAATAAAAATGATTAAATTTTAATATAGTTCTATGAAATCAAGGATAGTCAAAAATGACTTTAAAAAAGATGTGCTGACAACACATGATGACAATATGATTCCTTAGATTCATTATGAGAGGAGGATTAAGTTCTTTTCAAGTTGTAAATATTTTGGGAATGTTGTGGCTGATTGTAATAGAGATAAAAATGTGGATTTTGCAAGGTCAGGGGACATGATGATGCATCACGTCAATGGAGAAAGCGGAAGGATGTCTACATGGAACCATTGAAGGTGAGAAATATTGATAAAGGTGGGGAGGTGTCATATATGGTGGTGAATGAGGGTGGCAGATCACTCCCTGCTGCTGTGCATATGGATCTGGTGGTGCCTGAGGTTCAAGATAATGCGTATCATATTCCTCCTATAGTAGATACAAATGTTGGTGCTGTTTACATCCCTGATCAGGTTAATGAATTGGGGTATGACAATTCTGGTCATGGTGATGATATTTCTAATCCATAGAAGTGGATGGAGGTTGCATCATTGGATGTCTTAGCTGGAAAAGGAGCTTCTACTGGATATCCTTGAGAGGACACCTTCCTGCATGTTCTTCATTCCAAGGCTGCCCGAAAAATGTTTTTGATGGGAGTCCTCCAGAGCATCTTAATGATAGTATTATGTTAACCCCTTTGGATGGATGTTTTTGGTTTGATGAGCCTGATATTTCCCATTACATTGTAAGTGAGGGAAGTCCTGCAAACAATTATGATGCCGAAGACAACTCTTCAAAAGTTGAACAAGTCAAAGATGCAGATGATTTGAAGGCTGGAATGGAATGCCAAGGCAAGAAAAAGGGAGGGGGAATCCAGGAAAAGAGAATGTAGATGGAATGAAAGGTGGGGTGCCTTGGACATGGAGCAACCCCCCCCCCCCCCAACTCAATGAAGATACTATATTAGAATTGTCAAGGGTTGGAAAACCCCCCAATGGCAAGATCCCTATGACATTTTATTATGGCCAACAAGCCAATTCTTATTGGTATAATAGATCCAAAAATGATCGTTAAGAATTGTAAAGGTTTCAAATGGTCCTATCTTGGTTACAAATTGGTCTCACACAATCTGAATGACATCCATATGGATCATCTGTGGGTTTTAAAGCATAATAGCATACTAATTTTTGCAGCTCTTTCTAAACAATAGTGTATTTTAGTCTCTCTTGATGAGTAGGGTATTAATCTTATGATCATGTTTGTTTATGATGCTACTTCATACATTCGACGAATGGAGTTATGGGAAGAACTTGGTGATATGTCAGGTACTATTAGACTCAAATGGATGATAATGGGTGATTTTAATGCTATTTTATGGCATGAGGAGAAAACTGAATTAAATTTCAACCATGTTGCATCTGCTGAATTTTCATTGTGCATTGATTAGTGTAGTCTTGTTGATGTACCAATTATAGTTGCTGAATTTATATGGTGAAAGTACACTTTAAGTAAAAGATAGGCTAGTAAAATCAATAGATGTTTTATTTACATGGATGATATGAATGAGGTTACTGGAATCTTTGGTCACACGCTGCCAAAATATCATTCATATCATAACCCAATACTTTTGGAGGTATATACCTCTACCACAAGGTTAGCCCAATTACCCTTTCGCTTTAACAAAGGGTGGCACAATACACCGGGATGTCAGGAAATTATTGAGAAGGCCTAGAAAATGGTCTTGGTTGGTAGACCAAAGTTTATTCTTACAGAAAAATTACAGAATGTTAAGGTACACTTAAAGACTTGGAGTACTAAATATTTTTTCAATCTTGATTCTGAGATAATTATTTCTGCTGAAAGTCTTTCCCGATGCCAATACAGTTACCATTATAATGACAACCACTCCAGGGAGGTTATACTGGCTCTTTCAAAGCCCAATGATCTATTTTTTGTCAAAGAGAGGCTTGACTGCACAAGATTGAATGTCAGATGGTTAGAGGAGGGTGATCATAACTCAATTTTCTTTCATAGACCACATAAGGAAAAGAAAGGTCAATAAAGTATGAAGGATGTTCATGTAAATGGGTGTATGTACACCCTGGAAAGTGAAATCTTGAGTGTAATGGTTTCTTATTTTGATACCCTTTATTCTGATGATGGGGTTGAAGGACCTATAATATGGTTGGTAGTATTGTCCCATGCATTGAAGACTATCAAGGTTGTATTCTTAAAATGATTCCTCTAATGTGGGAAATCAAGGAGGCTTTTTTCTCTCTGAAAATTGATAGTGCTGCTGGGTAGGATGGGTTCCCCAATAAATTTTTCATGTTCTACTAGTATATCCTTCGGGATGACATGATCAATACGATTCAGGAATTTTTTTTCCACACCTCCATCCCTCACAGATGTATCTTGAAATTCATTTCCCTCATACCCATTAAAGAAAATACGGTTGATATTAGAGATTTTAGGCTAGTTTCACTTGGAAATACCATTCCAAAAATCATTAGAATCATCCCGATCATTTGGGTTGGATAATCAATGATTTTATTTCACCAAATCAGTTTGGATTTGTTCTGGGTAGAAGTATCCAAAATTGTCTATTCACTACTTCTCATAGTATTAATGATATGAAGAAAAGCTCACGATAGGGGAGATTTGCTCTCAGGATTGATATATCTATGTCTTTTGAAACTATCAATTGGATTTTTCCTTTTGAGGTTCTCAAAAGGTATGGATTTTCTAGTGATTTCATCAAATTGATTTCCACCATTGTCAATTTTGTGAGGTTTTCCATCCTGAAAAATGAATCACCTAGGGGATATTTCACTTGTACTTGGGGTGTTCATCAGGGAGATCCCCTATCAGGGCTCCTATTTTCTCTCATATAGGGCTACATGAGTAGATTCTTATAGAACTGAATTGATGTGGAATTTATAAACAACAGTAGGTAGGCTAGAACAACATCATTCCATATCACCTTCTCTACACTAATGATATTCTTTTTTTGGGAAACCTTCAAAGCATACCATTAGTGACATTAAATCCCTATTCAGTTATTACGAAGAGGTTGCAGGTTAGACAATTAGTTGGAATAAATCCTTCACCATTTTTTGGAATGGGCTCATTATCGGATGACAAAATAGAATTTATAGGATACATGGTGTGAGAAAGGGATCCCTTCCTTTCACAAACCTTTGAATTATTTTATTCTGGGGCAGAGTTAAATGAAAATTCCTTATAAAAATTTCTTCTAGAATTATAAATAATCTTGTTAGTTATAAGGGAAAGACTATGTCGCATGCCAAAAGGGTTTTCCTTATGAACTCAGTGATTACCTCTAAGTTTTTGTACTATTTTTCTCTCTACCGTTGACCAAAGAGTATGCTGAATGAATTGTAGTGAATGATTAGAAACTTCTAGTGGACATGCTCAGTTCTTGAAAGGAATCTAATTAAAGTGGCATGGAGGGAGTGTATTAAGACCATTGATATGGGAGGTCTTGGGCTCATGGATCTCAAAGTATTTAATGATAGCTTGATCAGTAAATTCACATGGAATCTCTTGGTCTATATTGACCCATCGATTGTTTTTTGTCTAGCAGGTTCAAGCATAGGCTCCTAAGTGGGCACCCCCACTATCTTATGTTCTCTGTATGGACATATCTTAGGCACTCGTTCTAGGACATCATGATGAACTCAAAGTGGATGGTTAGCTGTGCGTCCAACATCAATTGTTGGTGGACTAATTGGCTGGAAAACCCCATTGATAACAACTTTCTCCCTTCATATGCGTACCAGATGGATATTACTGATGCAATGCAACACACTGATGATCTGGTTGGGATTTTCTCACAACAACCAGTTATAGAAATCCCGAGATATGTGTGTATGGACAAGGACACCTTGGTCTAGCAACCCAATTCCAATGGGATCTTCACCACAAAGGACTATTATTTTTTAAAATGTGTCGGATATTGCAGGGAACCTAGATGGTTGGTTCAATTTAATGATCCTCACGTTCAACCATCCTGATTTACTCTTCATTGGAGGCTCTAGAGGAATCGCCTCCTGACACATGATCAGTTGTAGAAAGCAGGCTATAGTCTTGCTTCTGCCTGCCCTTTATGTATGTGGTCTGCGGACTTTGCAACACACCTTTTCATGGACTGCTCTTATGTAAGGAAAATATGGAATTACATTGGTTCTATTTTCTGCATTGTTTTTTCACATTTCAGGTCTATTGAAGAGCTCATGCTTTAGTTATGTGTTATTGGTAAAATCATGATAGTTCAGAAATCTACTTTTTATTGCTGTATCTTTGGCTATTTTATTTATGTGGTCAGCATGAAACCAGGCTCTTTTCTGTGAAAAATATTATTTCTTTCAGGTGGGATACATTTCCATTCACAAAGACATTCATGCTTCCACTGATGTCCATCAAGGTGCGATGCAAAATACTTGTGATGATCTATTTATTCTCCGGGAGATTGGGGTGGCTAGGAGGCCAAATCAGCCTCTTGTTCTCTGATTTGTTAGATGGATTCCCTTGATCCCATTCTACATCAATGTTAATATTGATGGAGTTTCCTCTATATTTCCTGGACCATCGGAATGTGTGGGTGTGTTTTGGATCTATCATGGATTTATTAAAGTATGCTTTCACCACCTAATTGAACAAGGTAATGATTATAAATCTGGGCTCTGTGTCTTCATTTAAGTATTCAAGTATGACATTAAATTCAACTAGCCTCTGTTATGGATTGAATCAGATTCACAATCGATGGTGAACTCTTTCAAAGAAAGATCCATATATGTGCCATGGAGAATTCTTCCATATTGGGTCACATGTCTCAATCAGGAACTCCATCTCTAAATCATTGAATCTCATGTTTGCAGAGAACCGAATCAGGTTGCTGATGCCCTTTAAAAGTGGGCACTTGTAGAGTTAAGTATCATGTGGTCTTTCAGGTTGCCTGACTTCTGTTTTTGTTTGGTGGATGATGACATGCAGGGTGTGTTGTAATCAAGATATTGCAATACCCCTTGTAATTCCTGAATCTTTGTACTTTTTTCATCTTTAATAATATTAGGGATGACTTGCTCATACCTTGGATTTTCCCGCTTGTCCACACATACACATGCATGATATTATCATTTACAAATAGATGGAATAAAAATAAGTTTAGTAATACATTATCCTTATTTAATCATAATTATGTTATAACTATCATATAAATTTATAGATACCCATGATTTTCATACATTTATATTACATTACATTTTCAAAATTCTTAAAATCATTATAAAAAAGACGCCCAAAGACGGTAATTGGGGTAGTGCCTTTGGAAACATGGAAACATAACAATGGTACATATGTGATCTACATAATCTCAAACTAGGTTATTCTTTACTATAACCCCTTATTAGAAATATCAAACGTAGGTAATATCATCATAACAGGCGGGAAAGTAAATATAAAATGGGTGAGATCAAATTCTCAGTAAGGGTAAACAAGAGAGACATGTAAGCATAAACATGGGCATAAGTGTATGATAATATGATCATCAAAATAGAAGATCATAACCGCAACATCAAAGATCATAACATCGATCATGAAATAAGGATTGTTATTTAATAGGACATGACTCATAATGAAATAGAGGGAATAATTCAATAAAGAATAGTGTAGTAATAAACCATGGAATTTGGGAAAACACATAAGCATATAATAATTTCCACAGTAGCCAAGGTATCAATTCCAAGACCATATTAGTAGTATGTGTTCACTCCCCATACTATCATATTAGCTTGAGTTCACTACTCATAACATCATTGTAGTCATGGTTCACTCCCATGACCATCATAGTAGTCGAGGTTCACTCCCAAGACTATCTTTGTTTATCTCATGAGATATAAATCTTTACCCAATGCATTTGATGGAGATATTGGCCCACCATCACTTAATGAAATCATAGAAACATGTACCACTATATAAAAAATAAACATATCATAACCCATATAATTAAATTATTATAATAAACATGTAAACATATCATGAACTGTGTAAAGATTCATGTTTCATTATCATTTCCCCATAAACGGTGAATCCATGAGGGTTTCAAAAGAATATAACCCATCAAAGAGAAAAAGTTTCATAAACATCTTCCCATCAAAACAAAATACATTCAGTGATAAATATGAATGGAAACATGGAGTAATTTCTTATAAAGGAATGAGTAACAGAATGGATGTTATCTTATATGTGAAATAATTTTGAAAGATATTTTAAAACATTTTTGGTGGAAAATATAATTTATTCTTTGTAAAAGGATTTTTAATCCATAAAACAAAATGAAAGTAATTTTCCTTGAAAATATATTTTAAAACCTATAAAGATACTTGAAATAATTTTGTAAAACTTTTTCCTTTAAAATTTTTAAAATATGTTTTAAAACTCCTTAAAAACATTATTCTTTGAAAATATTTTGAAAACCATTAATGGAAGATTGAAAATGGTTTCAAAACCATTGTACATGAAAACATATAAAAAATATTGAAAACCATTTTTATTGAAAACTTATAAAATAATCTTTAAAATGTTTTGAAAACCATTTTTCTTAGAAAATTATAAAAGAATCTGGAAATGTTTGGGAAAAATATTTTCATTGACAAAATATAAAAGATGCAATAAAAAATCATGAAAACCATTTTATTTGAAAATATATTTTTTAAAAATTCTAAAATATTAACCTTTTAAAAATGGAAAAGGATCTTCCATGATATGACAATTGGTAAATACACACATGTCTTACAAGTTGGAAAGAACATTCCCATTTCATGGTAAGAACAGTTATAATAGTTCCCTATTTAAAAAGAGACATGAATATTCCTTTGAATATATTGGTAAAATAAAAATGTAAAAATGTCTTTTATTTATTTTAAGTTAATGGTATCATATTTTTGGAAACCCTTTTTATAAAACATATAATTCTTACCAAAGATAGGGTGAAGTTGAGCTTCATTAAAAAATATTTCTTAACTATATTATGTACCAAAGAGTAGAAAATTGTAACAATATATTAATGTACAATGATATCAAAGAGGATAAAGAAACTCCTGAGTGTTCTTGTGATATAGATCATAAGATTTCATCAATATAACCATAAATATAAATAAACTTGAAAAGTAATGAGATTGTCTCAATAAACTCTTATAACATAGTAACTTGGGATCACACTATACAAAAATTAAACTACACGAAGCTTATAATATCATGAAAATATTGAGATTAATAATATGAAAAAGGTAATTATATACACCTCAAATAAAGATTTCATCTTCATAACAAAACATGACTCTCTAAGAGGGCATGTTGAGAAAAATATTATTTTACCAATTTTGTAACTTTTGAATGTTAAACTCCATGATAGAAGGATATTAAAATCGATATGTGAATAAATATAAATTTTTGTATAATATACATATAATATAATAATATTAAGTAGATACACAACACAAAACTAAATAGTTGGGAACATAACTTGTGACTCATGAAAATTAAAAGTGAGATAAATTCCCCTTACCACGTGTCTTGAATCCTTTCGTACTCATACAAGATTCTGATATAATAAAAATAATCTTATTATAATCATTTCAGAGAATTTTATTATTATAAATAATACCATATATGTTTTTATTATGACCTTATATTACCCTTTTGTTAACAATCCGACGTTAAAGTTTCACTTCGGGTAATATTCACTTTGTTCCTCACATGTGTCTTAATTGGTTATATCATTGATCCTTATAATGATATCATGATTCCATAATTTATAACATGAAATAAATATCATTTATACAAAAATTTTTTATACAATAATAATCAATAGCATAATTATGTATGAAATGGAATGCACTGTTCATGGAGATTGTAAGTCGTACGCATGCATGAATATTGTTTCAGTTTTTTGTGGTTATATTAAAAAAAATTATATAAA